>JAPTHN010000001.1:175043281-176293281 GCA_026936325.1 Platynereis dumerilii | reverse complement strand
CCTACAAAGGTTTTTATCTTAACTATCATTAGCATCACGATGTAATTAGCATCATGTCAAAAATGGCTTATTGCCTTTACCTCACTAAAATTGTGTTGCAGGTGGCTGGAGTTGAAATCAATTGAATATATTTTATCAATAAATGTTTCAACAGAATATTACATAACATTTTTGTATTTTCCTTGCATCTGACATGCCTATATATATATACATTTATTCCACTTCATACACAATTTTTTGGAATTGGTACATGGGAAATTGACATGATTAAATATAGAAATATATCACCAAAGTTTACAGTAACTCCTTCTCTTAAATCCTTAATTGCTTGAATACAGCACAAGTCACTTGCACTGCATTTGTCTTTCATCTTCACTTTCAAAGTTTTCAGTGTCTCAGTGTTGATCTCAGCTTTGAAGGCAACAACTTGCAAATTATGCCCAATTATTGAGTTTGAGCAATTTAATCCCCTCTTTGCCACAAGCCTGGCCAGCTCATTCTCACTGTTTTTCATAGTTTGTACAAGTCTAATAAATCTAATAAAGACTTGTGATTGCGAGTTGTGTGTTGATCAGGTGTGGTAAGTACCTTGTATGTGTTCTTGGGGGTAGATTCAAAATGCATTGGGCACATCTATTCCACATGCTTGCTTCGCTTAAATGGTTGAATGTCAAAGACAGGTTCTTATTTAATACTTGTTGCCTCATGTGGAAAATTCAACATCAGAAGGTCTGCTGTTTGAACCAGAGTTACCAGACAATCAATTGAATGAAACAAACAAGTTCTTTGACATTTTGAACAATTCAATTGTCTGGATTAGACAATCGCTTGATTGGACACATTAGATATTGATAGTCTGTTATCAGACAATCCTTTTTTTTTCAGTGCACCATGAACCATGTACGCACTCATGTCTGAGTGAATTACTCTTATACGCTTGAGACAAGAATTCATGTTGACCAAATTATGACGAATAACAAATTAACTGAATGGACGACTTAATAGACTATAAATGGTATGCGAGAAGTGGGACTTGTCAATATTAGTTTTTGCTTCAGGAACAAAGTTCTAGCTTCATGTAGCTGATTTCAATGAAGTATGACATTGCACATTGGTAGTATATGTATAACATGCTTCGAAATTAAGCATAAACATCATTTACAGGTGCTTCTGATAAAAGGGCAAATACTGCATGGAAACATTCCAAATGCTTCTCAAATAAAGTCACTTTTGAGAATTATTGAAAATAAATGGATCACATTTGTCCGGAAGATTTGAAAAAATTCCATCAAGCAAAATTCACAATGTCAACCTTTTTATACCTTTTAAATGATTTGTTTAATTTTCAACCGTACAGATCAAAGACTAAAAATACCTTGATACAGATGACGTGACGTTACCTTTTATTCTCGCTTTGTTATATTTTCTGAGAAATAAAACTCCACACAATGAGAGTAGAATAATAATGATAATGGATGATTTCATGAAATGCATTGAAAAGTGATCTTCAATAGTTGCAATCATAAACCTGATACATTGCTTTCGCAATGGAAATTAAATATGACGTATTTCTGTCTAAGGACATTTTCAAGTGATTTGACACTGGGTCAAGACTCAAGAGACATTGATCTCTCTTGCAATGACAGAGATTCAGGTTTCCTCCTACACATCTAAAAGCAATTAAAAGCTAAGGAGGAAAAACAATTTTGATATAGCATGTTTGAATTGTATATGGTGCTAAAATGGAAATTCAGAAAATGTAACATGAGTCTTTATCAAGAACATTAATTCGGGACAAAGTCTGCATTTTCTAGTAATCTTGATAATTAAACACAAATCTGAATACATATTTTGCCAATAGAATAATTGGAAATGTTTGTCTAGACTAAAAGATTGCAGCTCATTGTTGCAAAAACATGTCTATGTGTCCTATTTTGGTCTATAACACTGCAGCTAAAATGGCTATTATAGCAATACAATTCAAAAGTAACTCAAGTAAGGAAAGCACACAACATTAATTTGTCTACTTCAATAGAAAAGCCACTTCATGATAATTCACAACATTTGGGTGCCTTTTGTACATCGGGATGGAATTCTGCTTAGCTGCCACTACGTAAAACCAACATTGTAATTTCACTTGGATTTATCAAATAGATCTATATGAATTCTATCCCTGACCAGGAGTGTGTTCTTTAATGACAAATCAAGATCTAGGAAAATATAACGTATCACCACAAACATTGTAGTTATTTAATTTTTGTGCAAAATAAGGACAGCAATAGATGATTTGGTCACCCTCTTGGTTTCCTACGGAGATCATCAATATCAAGGTGGTGTGAAAAAATGTTTGTCCCTTGATTTTTCATGGGATAAATCACTGGTGTGACAGTAAAAAATTGCATCATGCACAATTCACTATGTTGAACTTTTTAAAATGACGTAACATCAGCTTTTATTCTCACTTTGTTATATTTTCTACAAAATAAAATGCCACACATAAGAATTGAATATGATACATGTATAAGTGTTAATATTTAATAATAAATTATTTTACCAAAATGCAAAGAGAAGTGATCTTCAATAGTTGAAATTACAAACTTGATGCATGCATGTATTGCTTACACAACGGAAATTAAATATGACTTATTTTTGTTTTAGGACATTTTCAAGTGATTTGACACTGGGCCAAGACTGAAAGACATTGATCTCTCAGATGTAGGAGAATCAGGTTTCCTCCTACACACCAAAGAGCAATTAAAAGCAAAGGAGGAAAACAATTTGGACAAAACATGTGTTGATAACTGTGGAATTGTGATCTGAGTCCAATGATGTATGTTTCACAGCTAATGTTTGTGACACAATTTTGGTTGCATTGATTCTTATTGCTTATTTCACACTTTCCCCACTTCTCACCTCTGGTCCCTCTTCTGTGTTGTGTGACCGTCCATGTTTGAATTCCAATTTCTTCAATCATGTGAGGAAATATTATCAACATTAATGATGCAACTACCTGTGTAACAGCCACTGACGTGCGCATGTATCAGGGGAAAAGGATGGTAAGTATATTTTTGTACCTAAATATAGAGAAATATTGTATCTTTTTTAATAGTGTATAATTTGGATTTATTTTTATTCCAATTTGATTGATGTTGTAACTTATACTGTCCTTTTCATTTATTGTAGTTAACCACATTCAAGAATCTAATAAAGCTTCTAGATGTCTCTACATTTGTACGTTAATCCACCCCTAGCAAACAACATGTATAATTGGATATGGTGCCAAAATGGAAATTCAGAACATGTAATAATATGAGTCTTTATCAAGAACATTTGTTTGGGACAAAGTCAGCGTTTTCAAGTAATCTTGATAATCAATAACAGATCTGAATAGGTATTTTGCCATCGGAATAATTGGAAATGTTTGTCTAGACCATAAGATCTCAGCTCATGGTTGCAAAACCTTTTTAAGTGTCCTACTTTTTTCTAGCACTGAGAAGCTGAAAAAGCTATTATAGCAATACAATTCAAAAGTAACTCAAGGAAGGAAAGCACACAACATTAATTTGTCTACATCAATAGAAAAGCCGCTTTGTGATAGACCCACAATGAGTTCCCAGGATGAAAATAAGCTTCGCTGCCACTGCTACTAACACAGTAATTTCGCTTGAATTCAAATAATTATACGATTCTTAAGTATCTTTAAAAAATTATTTCCGATGTACAACTGTTTCTATATTTAAACCAGTGATATTATTTTTTTTCTCATGATATTTGAAAATATCCCAAGGTTACATAAGAAAGGATGGAAAATGTGGTTTTGAAGTTCACAATCAGACAAAAACCTAGAGCATTATCAAGAGAATATTTGGAGAATTAAAGAGCATTATGACGCATGCTTAATCACAGCTAACCAATTGGGTTAGTTCAAAAGAAGAAATGTTTTTGAGGTTTTTTAGAAGTCTCCTATTTTGAGAGCATTTGCAATTTTGGGAACAAACAAACAAGAAAGAACGAAAAAAGCAGTAATGACCGCCCACACCAACCCGGAAGTGAAATAGGTTGAAATGTATTTGATTAATCTTCTGCAACCACCCATCATATTCCACCCCCCCCCCCCTCTACACTAGGCCCACGTTACGCCAGAGGGCAGTAGTGTGGAACAATCAGTTGAAAGCTTGCACTCATTGGCCTCCATATGCCATTCCAATGGATGAAGCAAACAATTGGCAGTGCTGCAGACAATACGGTGTGACAAACACTAGCTGGCATTTATCACACCACTGAAATTAGCAATGGCATTTTTGAAATCACTAAATTCAGCTTGATCTAAAATGAAATTGAGGATTGAGGAGGAGCAGCATTGTTCCAAAAGTGTGGGTAGTTAGCTGCAAAAAGGATGTCTAATCAATTGATGAGTTGCCTGCTCCATAACCTGCAGCGTTGGAAATTCCCTCAATTCACTTTCCACATATTCAGAAGCATATCTGGGGAAGGTCTGCGGTTTCCTGGAAGGTGTTAATCAGTAGGGCTGTCTCTACCACCAATCTATCATACAGAACCTGTGGGTCATCTATCTATTGATTCAGTATATAGTGACACACAGACTACAGCAGAAAATTATCTGGAAGAGTATGTATTGGTGAGATGATAAGAGTCAAAGGACTGTTCACTTACAAAAGGTGTTGGCAACTTATCCAGTGGCTGGGAAAAGGCAGTGTGTCAAGCCCATCAGGTCAAGATTTAGGTTTCTATGGGTCAAGTGCCCCTTCTGAACACACAATCGTATGGCTCCTTTGTCCAATACCCACTCTGACATGCACCGGAGACATCTCCATATATCTCAATAAACAAATTATTAAATTACATTTTAAGCAGGCATGAATCGTATCTGCACGTGATTCGGCTTTACGGGTCAAAAGAATGTGTTCATTGTTTTTGTGAATTTGTTTCTTTAAATAGCAAGAATTCCAGAAACTTGGCAATTGATAGCTTCACAAATATATTTAATGTCAACAAGAAATTGTTCAATTGACGTAATAAAGCTCAATTTACCATTAGTTTTATTAATTGGTAAAGACAGAAATATCACATTACAGCAAAATTATCTTTATAAAAGAAGAAGAATGTTCTCAGAAAGCACAATTAAGTCACAGGGCCCAAGTAGTGTAGGCCTGTCTGGAAGAGATTATCTTCTCGGTCTATTATCTGACTGAAAGTGTCCTGAGTGATGAAAGGGGTTTCTCTCATACCCGGATGTTGCAAAGGTTTCCTGGCCTCCTCCTCAGATCCTAGACAGATCCAATTACCAGGTGAGGCACTGGGCAGGTGAGGCTGACCAATGGTCAACGTTCCAGTGTATGATAAATAGTTTGGACCTAAATTTAAGGAGGCCTTATCTACCTTGAGAATAAATATTATTATGTGAATCACAGACTTCAATATTCACAAGTTTTCGAATGAACCCTAGATGCAATTTTCAATCAATGCATGATATGTCACAGACTGCTACTGACTGAGCTACAATGTAAAACCAGTAAAGAAACAACGATACCTGCCGTAAAAACAGTTGCTTTGTGCCACAAAATGGCAAGTTTTTATATTCATCACGTTAGCTGTTGTAATAGTAATGAAACTGTTTTTTACAGTGACCTTACCTCTTCTTATTTTTGATCTGGAGAATACAAGAGTGGGTTTTATTGATAAATTATTAGGAGGATTTGAGAACCATTAGATATTCGGGGGGAAGGTAGGAGTTCTTTCTTCTTCTTTATTGAAAGATTAATTAGATAAATCATTATAGAACTTGCCAGTTTTATCCTTCATGGAACATCATTATTGGCGGTCACCATCAGACTATCTTTTACCATCAAATCAGGTAATGGGACGGTGTGAATTGTCTATGCATTGTTCAACCAGTCACAAAATATTTTGCATTTCAATAGTGCCATGCATTTCTTAGAATTCTATATAGGGAAACATGACAATTTAAAAGATGGTACAGTCGTGAATTGCAGATTCAATGATTCTGTATCAGGACCTAATAATACCAGCCACCCACAGATCTACTCCAGCAAAGGCCAGCCAGGCACATTGAGGCTCTAAAAGCTGTTGTTCAAGAGTCCCTGGAGCTTCAGCCGGAGTCTGATGCATTCTGGCCCAATGAACATTTGTCTTCAAGCGTTTCCATTATCAAGAGTTTCCATTATCGTTAGCACTCTCAACCGCTATTTTCAAATACCGCCGCCTACACCAATACCTTTTTAATTTTCATAATCTTTCTAATTGATACGCATTACTTCCAAGAATTTAATATTACTCAATGAAAAAAGAAACAGACCCCTAAAAAGCCATCTCTGCATCACATAAGCAATATGTTCGTGTCCGAAAGACAGCAAATGGAATTTTATCAACAAGAATCCAAAAGAAGCTTAACCATATGTACCAAAGCAGAGGCGCAAACAAAAGAAGCATAACTTAAGGGGAGAAGAAAAGCATAAGCTTTTGAGACAATAAAACCAGAAAAGAGAATATATATTAGAAGAGAAGAAAATTAATTATGATTACTTGATATAGTGCTATCTACAATAATACAATATCATTTTCAGAAGCACTGTACATAAACGAAATGAGATTGGTAAACAAGTGGTAAATCATGTAAATAGTCAAAATCAGGGAGACATGCAAGACATCAAAATTGAGTAAATAATAATGTCTTTAATTTTCTTTTAAAGAGTTCAGTGGTTGCTGCCGCCTTGATGTCACTTGGCAAAGCATTCAACCAGCGCAGAGCCATTGCGCTGAAAGAAGATGCAGCAAAGCCCCACAGTAGGGCTTTCCAATCATTACAATGATAGGTTACTGATGACCTCCGGAGGTAGCCAGAGTAGGATTGGAACTTAGAACATCCACTGCACACAGGGTAGATACATTGCAGACCACATTGCAAGCCACCATGCGATTGGTGCCACTGACACACAGAAATACGAAATATTAAATCCACATTAATCTACACTATTTCTAAAAAAGTTAGGTCCAGAAAGAAGACACCACAGAGAAAGAACCATAAGTTCCTATTGTGCATTTCTCAGATCAGATCAGTTATGTCATTTATGAAAGTGAGCACTTTTACACCATCCCTGCCTTGGTGCTGTGGTACTGGGCAAGAAGTTGGAAACAGGAAATTAGGCCTACATGCAGCAGGAATTTGCCCACACTTGGAATGCCTATAGGCCTACATGTGAGGGTTGAGCATGAGAATGCCAGTCAGTGTTGAGAATGACTGGTAAAAGGTTTTTACCATCACAAATAAATAAATATTTCAAGTTGTAAATTTTATTTATTTTCCTTATTTGATTTGAATTGTGATAGCCCCCCTTTCAACCTTTTACACTTTTACTGAATCAGTGTTGTGTTTGCATTGTGGGAATGATCTAATTTCATGATGTCAAAATCATTCAGAAATCATTGTTATCTAGGTTGTAACAAGTCTGCATAAAATTGACTTATCGTGAGGAGACTAAAACCCAATCTGCATCTCAAGCTGGCATAGAGTCAGTATCAATTACTTTACCAAGCTAAGACAATGATAAGCAGAATTGTTTCTCTATGACTGATGGTTGATAAAGATTTGCTGTGAGAGGTTGACCAGTAAAACAATTTATCAATTTTGTAGCATTGAGTATGTTTAGGGTTCCAACATCATAATGATTAGCAAAGTACACATTTATCAGTCTTTATAATCCATTTTCATTGTAGGAGCATTGCAATTGAGAATATAGGCCTCTCAACTGTAAACAAATATTGTAATTGATAATACTAGCTACAAAATAATACATAAAACTAAAAAACCATGATGGAATTGAAGCACAAACTGCAGTGTAAAACTGTACATTTCATAGGTACTTTAGTCATAAGTAACAAGACAAACGACAAGATAAATAATTTCATAGCATCAACTTGAGTAAAAAAAGAATTACACATATTTGCAAAAGATGGCTTATTTTTAATGACTTCAGGTTTGACAAGGATGTCACCAATGGGATAAAATGGCTTCATAATAAAAACATAGGCTGCGCGGCAGCATACCCTCGGCTACTCAGCAGCTATTCTCCAGACAGTGGGATACATTGAGGCAGGACCCCACTGGGTACTCTAATATCCTCATGAACATGAAATTCCCGTTGAAAAACTTTCATTGAATGGCCAAGAGCTGTGAGCAAAATAATATAAATGTTTCCTGTCCGGCAGTGTCCGCCATTTTGTATTGGCGGGAATTCAAAATCCACATGCAATCAGCTTGCAGGATGGGTCCCCCCCAGAAAAAGAGAGGAAACAGTTAAAATTTGGGCAAGGAGTCAAAAAGTGTGGCACAAGATCAAATGAACTGAAAATCAATGGTTAGCAATTAGCAAGACATTACATTTTACTGTAGAAGTGGTATAATTTGGTATAATCTGGATAATGAAATTCAGGCAAGTATTCCACTATGCCTATTGGTGGCCTGTGGCAAAATCTGTGCCTTTTTGTGAACGAGCAATTTGAGAAATAAAATTTAAAAATAAATGAAATCAAGAAGATGACTGGTTTCGGTGACAATATTAAGAACAATATTATCCGGCGTGGATTACCCACAGTAATTCGTCCCCTCTTCCACTACCATTTTAGAAAGTTGGTTTTTTATCAAACTTATTTTTGTCTGAATGTAATATACCGTGGTGGCAGACAGGAAAATAAAGCAATGCAGTGCACAATAGACAGGTAATGACCATTAAAAAGACAGCTAGAAATGGACAACAATTGAGATAAAGACAGTCAGAAAACGATCAGGATTTGTAGGGGACTGTTTAGATAGATAGATAGATAGATAGATAGATAGATAGATAGATAGATAGATAGATAGATTTTTGGTAGTTTGATCAATCCAATTATCAGTTTTTCTATTAAGATGTGTCATAATTCCTGCAGAAAAGATAAAATTACTATGTTATTTAAACTGCATAAAACTGAATTGCAATAAGGGTAGCTATTGTTTGAACAAAAATTAGATATCTATCAGTTCAATAAAATTCTGTCTGTAAATCTTATATCTAATCAAACAGTGTCAATGACTTCAGTTCTACATCATCTTGATCCTGGATCCATTTTAGAATGTAGCCATGTAAATTGTTGGATGTTGTAACAATTTCAGTTAAATTACATTATCCTTGCAGACATTCCCCTTAAAGGGGTTAAAGGGGCTTCCTTAGTCCCCCTCCTCAGCTGCTTAACACCCATATCAATTGGCTATTGTCTGCTGTACCCCAATCTTTTAATCACCTTATGCAATGCCATTATGTAACCTGACAAAAGAATGGAGGGTGGCATACTTCACACACCTCAGAAGTGTGCCACTGTGATGAGGGGGGGGGGGGTCCAATGAAACATCACTGAAAATCAATGGTTACCAAGAGATTAAACTTGAAATGATATATCTACTAGTCAAAATGAAATCTGGATCATGTGATTTGGGCAAGTAGGCCTATGGCTGATTTTGTGCTTTTTGTAAAAAGAATAATTTGAGAAAAAAGAATAATTCCAGTTGGTGATTGGATTTTGTGATATATATCCGTGTATAGGAATCTTGAATCATTGTAAAGCTTTAGAAATTGTACAGGATTAAAATTACTCTAATAATCTATCCATCTATGTATGCATCTATCAATCTATCTATATATATATATATATATATCTATCTACATGTGTCTATCTATCTATCTATCTATCTGTCTATCTATCTATCTATCTTTCTATCTACTCTATCTTTCTATCTTTCTATCTATCTATCTATCTATCTATCCATCTATCTATCCATCTGTCTATCCATCTATCTATCCATCTATCTTTCCATCTATCTATCCATCTATCTATCTAGCCATCTATCCATCCATCTATCTAGTCTATCTAGTCTTAGCTATTCTTATCATAAATTACAAATATGGAATATGGGTCTAAAAACATAAATTATAGATAAGATGTCTCCAACCAAAACCATTGTAAATAGTAACACTAAAACAAGGTTTATGCCAGTATATATATCTTTTAAGACTAAGCAAGTTGCTAGTTAATACAAAGGTTAAATGCTGGTCAAACTTTGGAGAATAACAATAGCTGTAAAGAAAAACAAAACAAGAGAAACAAGTCCCAACTCTGTGTACAGCCTGTATGGGCTAAAAAAAGTCATACCTCAGCTTCTAGTTGGCCTAAATCTTTTATTAAAATTGGAAATTTCTTTATTTGTTCAATATAAGACTACAAAGTTGGTGTCAATGCAGTTTGGACATATTTCTAAGAAAAAAGAAAATTTGTTAAAAAGTTGAGGGTGCTGTGCACTGCTTTTGTCCTCCTTTGTTCCTAGCTTTGGTCACTGGACAGGATTAGTGACACAATGTTACATAACATGAATGGCTGGAGGGGAGGGGTACAATGAAGCACAGACATAGTGTCTCCAGGCCCATTCACAAAAAAAACTGGACCCCTTCCAATGATGACACTTTTACCCCCTAACAATATTTTTTTTTAATGCTAAAAATACAATTGGAGTGAGTTTTAAAATGAATTAAAAGACAGATTTATCCAATAATGTCTTGAAATGTGAAATTACACACTGAAATTTGCAGAAATTGGGTTTGTATGCCAAGTAATTTTCTTTGATAACCCTCTATATATACATAGTGGTCTTATTGCCAGTCTGTCTTTATGTTTTCCATTAAAGACCAAAATAAAAGTAAGCTGACAGTACTTCATATGTTAAAATGTACATAACTGATGTTAGATTTAAACCATTAAGTTACAATTGAGAGTTTAAGACTTCTTGTCAAAGGATTAGCAGGGAAGACAATTACCCTGTGACATAACATTACATAATCAAGACTTCTCCAGTGCTCCATTCAACCAAAGCCAATCTGTCTGATTCAATCACATTTAATTTTCATGCAAACAACTAAATAAAAGGGGCTGACATTTATTCATCTTCTAAAAATTTACATCACTGAGTTTAGATATTAACCATAAAGTTATAATAATTGGGAGTTTTAAAAAGATTTAGTGTCAACATTATAAAATATTAACACACAAATGCATGTTTTTGAATATACTTAATTAATACTTTGAAAGTCCACATAATTATATATAAAATTTATATATTTCTTCTTGATAATATTTCATGAGGAGAGGTAGAAAAAGTAAAATTTAGACATTATTGTGGCAAATTTGATTGACCAGGGCCAATATTTACTGATATATGATTATCTGAAAATCCTTAATATTTATCTAATTTTGTTAATATTGACCTATGCTGCGAATAAAAGTTTTCATATTGTTCAAAATCAGCATGATGATGATGTGAAACATGTCAGGTTCATTTTGACAAAAAAATGTCAACGACTGGTATGGCATCAGAAGAAAATGGAGAGTAAATAACATTTCAATGATTTTTTGCCTTTTTTCAATCATACATTTCAATGGAAAAAATTGCAACAACTCATGCAATGGCTGTGAATATTAGTCAATAGTGTGTCTAACTACAATAAGACCTAAAGTTAACTAACTTACTCATTACCATTTGGCTTTTCATGCAGAAATGTTGGAAAATTGGAATTTTTTCGAATTTTTGGGTTTTTATAAAAATTCATAGGACCAACATTCCAACTGATTAGAGATGTTTAAAGAGGCATAAGTTAGACACCTAAGTGGAAAATTTCATAGATTTAACTTCAAAATTGACTGAATTATACAAGTTTAAAATAATAGTATTTTTTCATATTTTTGGTAAATTGTCGTCCGTTCAACTTTCTCAGAGCATTTAGACCCACAAAAAACACATCTTGGGTATTCAATACATACAAAAGTACTGCAGTTTTTTAGCTCTGTCACAGAAACAAAAAAAAACAATTTTTTACATTTTTCAATGATTGTGAGAAAAGTATTAATGTCATGGGGATTAGACCTATGAAAGGCTCAACTGGGATAAAAGATACCATATTTACCCAAAAATGATGAATATGCATGCCATAGTTTTGGCTTGACACCCAATACACAAAAAAATATTTTTTCACATTTTTCAATAATTGTGAGAAAAGTACAATCTCATGCGGATTAAACCCCTAAAAGGCACAACTAGGATAAAAGATATAATAATGTCCCAAAAATAAAAAGTATACATTCCATAGTTTTGGCATTACTCCCAATACACAAGTGGGACGCCCGTTATCCGGACGCCCGCCCGCCCGCCCGTCCGTCCGCCCGCCCGCCCGCCGGACGGACAAATTTTCCCAAAGTAACTGCAATACCCGTCGGCAATGTATACATTGCTGAGGGTAAAAAACAAACTCATCTGACAAGAAAAGTATCTGTAGTGGCACTGTATCTAAGAAAAACATGCTAAAACGAAGGGAAAAATTGTGATTTTTTGCATTTTTGCTTTAAAAAAGGGCAAAACAGATAAATTTCATAAACAAAATTGTCAAGTTTGTTTTATATAGATGTCATAACTTGCCTGATGGGTATGCACAGCATTTTGGGTGAAATATTTCTTCTGTGACTCTCTTTAGTGACAAAAACTGCATAAAAACGGCGATTTTGGGTGTTTTCGGACCCCTTATCATTCACAGGGGGTAAACCGGCGTAAGGAGTCGACCGATTTCAAAAAAAATTTTTTCCAACTGATTTACTCACCAAAAGGCACAATTCCTCCGACGGGTGCGAAAATCAAAGAACATTGTTGTTTTTTGGTACGCCCTACCCCACAGGCAGAGATCAAACAGAGAAACAGATACCAAAATGAAGGCTGTTAGAAGGAGATATTATCAAAAGAAAGTCATTAGAGAAGAAGAGACAATTTTGAAAGCATGATAACAAGAGAAGAGACCAAGACACATAGTTTTAGCAAGAGACTAGGCAAACAGAAACAGTTTTGGAAGGAGATGATACAAACAGAAACAGTCTTGGAAGAAGATGAGACAAACAGACACAGTTTTGAAGGGAATGCCACAAACAGAAAGTCTTGGAAGGAAATTGGACAAACAGACACTGTCTTCAAGGAGACGACACAAACAAGAAACAGTCTTGGAAGGAGATGAGACAACTGTAACAATCTATGAAGGAGAGGAAACAAACAGTTTTGGAAGGATATGAAACAAACACAACTGCCGTGGAATAAGATTAGACAAACAGAAAGTCTTGTAAGGAAATGACGCAAACAGAAAGTGTCAGAAAAAGATGAGACAAACAAAGAAAGTCTGGAAAGGAAATACTTTTTGAGAAGATGATACAAACAGAAACAGTTGTGGAAGGATATCGGGCAAATTGAAACAGTCTTGGAAGGATATGAGACAAACAGAAACAGTCTTGGAAGGATATGAGACAAACAGAAACGGTTTTGGAAGGAAGTGAGACAAACAGAAACAGTCTTGGAAGGAGAAGAAAAGAAAACAGTTTTGGAAGAATATGAAACAAACAGGAACTGTCTTGGAAGGAGATGAGACAAACAGAAACTGTCTTAGAAGGAGTTGAGAAACAGAAAAAGTTTTGGAAGTAAATGAGACAAACAGAAAAGTACTAGAAGAAGATGGGACAAACAGTAACAATCTATGAAGAATATGAAACAAGCAGAAACTGTCTTGGAAGGATATAAAAACAACCAGAAACTGTCTTGAAGGAGATGACACAAAAAAGAAACAGTCTTGGAAGGGGATGAGATAAACAGAAAGTCTTGGAAAATATGAGACAAACAGAGACAATCTATGCAGGAGATGAAACAAACAAAAACAGTTTTGGAAGGATGTGAAACAAACACAACTGTCATGGAAGAAGATTAGACGAACAGGAAGTCTTGTAAGGAAATGAGGCAAACAGAAAGTTTTCAAGGAAATAAGACAAACCGAAACTGTCTTGGAAGGAGATGAGACAAACAGAAAAGTCTTGGAAGCAGCTGAGACAAACAAAAAAAGTCTCGGAAGTAGATGAGACAAACAGAAACATTCTTAGAAGGAGAAGAGACAAACAGAAAAAGTATTGGAAGGAGGTGAGTTAAACAGAAATAATCTATGAAGGAAAGGAAACAACAAAAATTCTCATGTATATATTTTTCATTATTTGGCATGTTCACGAATTCATGGAGGTGCAAAAACGAGCATGTACGAATTTGTGGACATGAAAAAACGAGCACAGGTGCTCGTGTACATGTAATAACTAACACTCGTGAATGTGCTTGATTATTCATTCGTGTATCTGCCAACACTAACATTCGTGGAAGTGCTGTATCATTAGGGTTTAGTGTTAAAATTAGGTTTAGAGTAGGTTTTAGTCATTGCAATGTTCGTAATCACACATACACAAATTCGTGAAAGGCAATATTTGACATGTACACAAATGCCCTGGTCGTGTACATGCTCGTTTTTACACCTCCACGAATTCGTGAACATGCAAAATAATGAAAAATATATACCTCAAATTCTTAGAAAAATATTAGAAAAAAAAACAGAAACAATCTATGAAGAAGATGTAACAAGTAGAAACTGTCTTGGAAGGATATGATACAAACAGAAACTGTCTTGTAAGAAGATGAGACAAACAGAAACAGTCTTGAAGGGGATGACACAAACAGAAAGTCTTGGAAGGTGATGAGACAAACAGTAACAGTCTTGGAAGGAGATGAGTGAAACTGTTTTGAAGGAGATGAAACTAACAGAAACTCTTGGAAAACATGAGACAACAGCAACAATCTATGCAGGAGATGAAACAAACAAAAGTAGTTTTGGAAGGATATGAAACAAAAAAAAACTTCGGAGAAGATTAGACAAACAGAAAGTCTTTTAAGGAAATGAGGCAAACAGAAAGTTTCAGAAAAAGATGAGACAAACAAAAAAGTCTAGGAAGGAGATGAGACAAACAGAAAAAGTCAGATAAGACACAGTCTTGTATGCCATGAAAGCAAGATAAGCTGTCTCAGAAAGATATGAGACAAAGAGGAATGGCATTTGTGCCAAGAAGTGGAGAAGGAGAAACATGAAGAATTGAAGATGTGACAATAAAAAGTCAAAGCAGAGGCCTCAAAAACTGTTCAAAGAGAGGTAGCCAGACAAAAGGTATCGATGGTGATAAGACCAATATGTACAATCTTAGATAGAGTTTGAACAAGGAGAAATAGAAGTGGAGATAAAGAAAAAAACATACATGTAAGAAGAGGAGACCAAAAGCCATATTTGAGGAAAGTCATATACAGTCAGAGAAGATGAATGTGAAGAGGCCAAGAGAAAAACAGTGTAAAGTGAGCGAAATCGTGAGTACAAGTCCAAAAGTAAGAGACCAAAAGGAAAAATCTAAGAAGAGGAAGATAAGATACCAAAATTAACAATTATAGGCCTAAGGAGAAGAAGATGAAGACACCAAGCGAAACGGTAAACAAAAAAGAGACAAGAGAGACTGCCTGAGACGATGAAGAAACCAAGAGAGACCATGCATTCAAGAAGGTGAAGAAGTTAAGAGAAACAGTCAGGAGTTCGAAAACAACTAAAGATACCACAGAGGGAAGTAAACATGTCCCAAAAAAATACGACAAGAAAATAAATGCACATCTCAGCAAATTTCTAACGTGTTTTGAGCAGCCAGTTGCATGAAAGGAATTTCAAATCACTGAAATGGAAATCCAGGGCTCCGACAAGCACAAAATACATGACAACTGATAACATAATACAGTTGACAACTTTTTTGAAGCAAACAAAGCTGCGAAGCTTATGGATTGTATGATCTATTAATAGCAATAATATGAAGGGATGCTTATATTTATCATGGTCACAGAGAAATGGGATCAGGCAGCAATTACACTCCTGCTCATAAATATGGAATACCTTTTTGGAAAAAAAAAAGTTAAATAAATGTAAATCTCAGAGTGTGAATGTAAGCAAGGTCCATTTTAAAGGTGAAGATATCTTCTTTAATCACTATTTGAAAGCCTTAACTACATTTTTTGCAAGAATTTTTAATTTTTGGTTTAATTTACCTCACCCTAAAAAACCCCCTGAATTTCCATGTTTCGTGCTGCTGTAACTTTTCCTGGGGTTAACGCTACAGCATGCATTTTAAACTATAGCATGTTCTTCCCTTTAGCGGTCATCGCAAGTAGTTACCATTGGATCAGACCACTGTGTGCTCCAGCAGAAGTTGCTATAAAGTTGTCAATTTCAATGGAGAATGTTGAAGTATTCCATATTTATGAGCAACAGTGTATAATTCAAAGATTTAAAAAAAGATCAGAAAATTGATCTTTTATGTGCATGTAAGGCAACAACATACAACAAAGAGCTATTGACTCTTGAGCATTCACAGAGATCCAATGGAAACACGACAAAATTTATGTCACAAAAGAGCGCATTGGCTGGAACTTATTAGTATGTAGGCCAACAGTGCATTTGGCAGAGATGTATAATTATTATGTTGCCCAAAAGAGAGCGAATGGAAATTTCATTCACACGAAGCTGTGTAATAATACAATAAAACAAAGCAGCCAAATATGATTATTCCAAGGAAAGTAGAAATAGCTGAAGGGTATGACGAAACCAAAAGGTCTGTGAAGCCATGAAATTCAAAGAATAAGAGATTAGAGAAACAGTCTAAATTAAGAAGAGACCAAGAAAAGAGGAAAAGAGACACAGCCCAACAAAGAGGTGAGACCAAGAAAATAATAAAGGAGAGGAGACACGCAGAAAGTCTGAAAGGGAGAGAAATGTTCTTGAAGGAGGTGAGACAGCCTCAGAAAAGGGGTTGAGATTAAGAAAAACAGCCCAAAAGTGAAGATACCAACATATATGACCATCATATGGCCTGACAAATGTGTTTTTTTAAATGTGAGACTGAGAAAAACAGTCTTAGAAAAGGAGATGAGACCAAGAAAATCATCTTTAAAGTGAGAAAAGATGGAAGATTAAAAAGGCTCAGAAGGAGGTGAGACGAACTTATATAAACGGAAATTAGGCCTATAATCTTGGTTGCAACTCTTCTGACAATGGAATTATGCTAACTGTGATACCCTTCCAATGTGATACCACTCTTCAACACAATATACACAGTTTTTCCAGATGTAACTGTCTGAAACAAAATGCAACTACTTAAAACTGACCAACCACTTCAGGTGACTAAAGTCACTTTTGAGATTACAGAGATTTGCAATGCTTAATGCCAAAGGAAAAAAGCTCTTCTGTTTCTCGTCTCCTCACCCTCTTTGTAGCTGTTTGCTGATTAGCAGTCCAAACATTTTCAAAATTAACTTTCAACTTGGTCTTGCAATGTCAATGGCTTAAAATGTTTTGTTAGTGTCAGTTATGAATAATCAGTTGGCACAGTGCTTATCATATTTAGCAGCATAGGCGACAATGAACAAACCAATTAAATGACTCAGGTACTTCATCAAATTATAATATAAGGAGACCAAAAAACAAAACAAAAAGTCAATGATGTGGCAAAGCCAGTTAGCAAATTGAAATATAAGAAAATCATTTTTTCCAGTGTGCCGCTATAATAATTTCTTGTGGGATATCTCATCTCCTTCATTGGCCTCAAAGACTTTCCAGTGATACCCCTTCCCTTTATTCTCTTGTTTTTATGTCGTTTTAAGACAGGTTTAAAACTGCTTTTCTAGGCTACATCTCCCTTTAACTTTGTCCTTTGAGCCAATTTCTCCGAGCTCAATCTGAAGTTTTAAAGTGTTTCCTTTCGATCATCTTCCTTTTAAACAGTTTTTCTGGATATCAGTTTTTTTACATTGTTTCTCTTTGTTTTGTCACCATTTTAGACAATTCTTTTGCGTCTAGTCTCCGTTTTAAAATGTCCTTGTTATAACCTCCTTTTTGAGACTATTTCTCTTGATCTCACCTTCTTTTTCGACTGCTTCTCTTGGTTCCATATCCTTTTGAGACAGTTTACTCTGGGTGTCACCTCCCTTATGAACTTGTAAATTTCTCCTTCTGTAACAGAAGAGGGGAACTAAGAGAATCAGTCTAAGAAGATAAGAAGATGGGCTGTATATATTCCAGGCTTAGTCTGACAAGGTGAAGGAACCAAGGGAGAGGAAGGAGTCTCAGAAGGAAAACTGTCTATATTCTACAAGCAAAGAAACAGATCAGAGGAGAAAGAGACCAAGTAGGAGAAAGTGTCCAAGAAGAGGAATCTACAAGAGAACCACTCTAAGAAGAGGAATCGACCAAGAGAAACACTCTAAGAAGAGGAATCGACCAAGAGAAACACTCTAAGAAGAGGAATCGACCAAGAGAAACACTCTAAGAAGAGGAATCGACCAAGAGAAGCACTCTAAGAAGAGTAATCGACCAAGAGAAACACTCTAAGAAGAGGAATCTACCAAGAGAAACACTCTAAGAAGAGGAATCTACCAAGAGAAACACTCTAAGAAGAGGAATCGACCAAGAGAAACACTCTAAGAAGAGGAATCGACCAAGAAGAGAAACACTCTAAGAAGAGGAATCGACCAAGAGAAACACTCTAAGAAGAGGAATCGACCAAGAGAAACACTCTAAGAAGAGGAATCGACCAAGAGAAACACTCTAAGAAGAGGAATCGACCAAGAGTAACACTCCAAGAAGAGAAATCGACCAAGAGAAACACTCCAAGAAGAGGAATTGACCAAGAGAAACACTCTAAGAAGAGTAATCGACCAAGAGAAACACTCCAAGAAAAGGAATTGACCAAGAGAAACACTCTAAGAAGAGGAATTGATCAAGAGAAACACTCTAAGAAGAGGAATTGACCAAGAGAAGCACTCTACGAAGAGGAATCGACAAAGAGAAACACTCTAAGAAGGGAAATCTACCAAGAAAGACACTCTAAGAAGAGGAATCAACCAAGAGAAACACTCTAAGAAGAGGAATTGACCAAGAGAAACACTCTAAGAAGAGGAATTGACCAAGAGAAGCACTCTAAGAAGGGAAATCTACCAAGAAAGAGACTCTAAGAAGAGGAATCAACCAAGAGAAACAGTCTAAGAAGAGGAATTGACCAAGAGAAGCACTCCAAGAAGGGAAATCTACCAAGAAAGAGACTCTAAGAAGAGGAATCGACCAAGAGAAACACTCTAAGAAGAGGAATCGACCAAGAGAAACACTCTAAGAAGGGAAATCTACCAAGAAAGACACTCTAAGAAGAGGAATCGACCAAGAGAAACACTCTAAGAAGAGGAATCGACCAAGAGAAACACTCTAAGAAGAGGAATTGACCAAGAGAAGCACTCTAAGAAGAGGAATCGACCAAGAGAAGCACTCTAAGAAGAGGAATCGACCAAGAGAAACACTCTAAGAAGAGGAATCGAACAAGAGAAACACCCTAAGAAGAGGAATCTACCAAGAGAAACACTCTAAGAAGGGAAATCTACCAAGAAAGACACTCTAAGAAGAGGAATCGACCAAGAGAAACACTCTAAGAAGAGGAATTGACCAAGAGAAGCACTCTAAGAAGAGGAATCGACCAAGTGAAACACTCTAAGAAGAGGAATCGACCAAGAGAAACACTCTAAGAAGAGGAATCTACCAAGAGAAACACTCTAAGAAGAGGAAGATACCAGGAGGAAGAGACCGAAAGAAACACTGTCGGAAAATAGGAAAAGCTCATAAATTTTCAATCTAAGAGGACGAAACGAAACCAGGAAAAACTGGAGAATCAGCAGAAAGTGTAAGAGGAAGCCAGGGTGGGAAAAAATATATACTACAATGGAGCGGAATAAAGGGTTCCAAAAAATGTGACCAGAATTTGCCCAATTCAGCAAAATTAATTTCGAACATATTTTGAGAAGCCCGGAATACATGAGAGGAATCTTTTGTGGAAATCCAGGGCTCTGATCAGCATGACTACTTTCAACATCAACAGCTATGACGCCATTGGATTAAATTAAATTATATGTTCCATAAATGTACATACAAAGTGACGCTAGAATTTCACAAAGGCATCACAAAGTGAGTGTTGGCCAGAGTTCAAAGATTAAAGAGAATGATGAAAATGGATCCTTCAAATGAGAAACAAAAACCAAGTAAATGAAACATCAGATATTGAGTCATGAACATCCACAGATCTGTAAATGAAACATGTCAAACTGTCACATCATAGGGCGCTAAGCTGAAAGAGGGCATTTGGCAGACATTTGTGTTGCCTCATACATCACTTCCGGGAGAACAAGTTGGTCCAATATGACCTTGTGCAGTATACACGTACTTACATAGCAAGCAGTAATTGTATAGGGCAGATTTCACAAAATGTTGCAAAATGACTTACTACCAAAAGTTACATTAGCACAATACTGATAAGGCCAGACATAATTGATTCGTAGCTTCTCAGATTTTCTCATGGTGCTTCTTCTGAGGATAGCTGGAAGAACACAAAAAGCTGAAATCTAAATCTTTTATTGTGTCAATCCATTAAATAAAATCATGGGTAAAAACAGTTTTCTGTTGGATTAGTAGATCGGAGCAGCTAAAAATATGGCCTTGTGCTGTGTAACAACGATAAATAATGGAGGACTGAATTTTTTATGCTGATCCTACTGCAATATAAATGAAACACCAGCAGGGTAACACTCCTGGTCTGTGTTCGTTAATGAAATTTGGATAGAAATATTTTGCTAATGTCACACTATGAAATGGACAGATGCAAAATTGCGGTTACATTAGCATTAAAAAAAGTTACCTCACCCAGTTTTTTATGTTTTTGGTGATGTATATAGGAAAATAAGCATAGGCGTATCGGAGGGGGGGGGGCAGGGGGGGCGATCGCCCCCCCAAAAGTTTGGGAAACAGTAAGATTCGGGAAAAAAGGCTAAAAAATTTGGGCAGATGATTAAAAAATCACTATTGAAAATTAATGATTTCCAGGCAATTTCGTTTGAAATGGTATTAAATCTAGATCTTGAAATTCGGGCAAATGTCGCTCGCCCCCCAAAAATCGCGCGCGCCGTACGCCTATGAAAATAAGACTTTTTTTTTCAATAAAATTTTAGAATTTCACGTTAGAAATTGGCATAAGTAGCGAGAACACAGAAAAATCCAAATGTAAAAGTTGCTAATGTAACCTCAGTGTCCTGTGACGGAATCGAGTTACATAGCAGCCTTTTTTTACTTTTTTATTTTTTCAAACTTTACAATGACCAACACAATTACAAATGGTTCCAAAACAATTTTCAAAATGTTTTTTATCAATCACATATCATTACATTTTGCTGAATTGCTTTTAGCCGATTCCACAGTGCCAAAGTAAGCATGTCTGATGACCAGTAAGTTTGGTCGTCCAAAATTGTCCTAACGCGGGTTAAAAAAAATCTTTTTAAAAGCAAAAAGTTACATATTTGAGGACTAATTTATCAATATTTATTCTTTAGCTCACAGATGCAGGTACTTAGTAATATGTTTACTTGCTTCAGGAAGCAACAGAGAGATAACAAAAGGGTTGGAAAGTTTAAGGTATCCTCTGAGAGCACTTTTCGTGAAATCTGCCATAGGCCTAGTAATAGGCTACTATTGTATTGATGGTTTACCATGCAGGGAGTGTTACATCCGTCCTATATATGTCCAAGGATTTGCAGTTCTGCATGGGTTCTGCTTGGGATTTTACAATGTCTCAGAAATTTCTCCCAAAATGAACTTTTACGTAAGATTCTCTTTGAGGGACATCCCGTCATTTCTGGTCAGAGCAAATATATATACGGAAGTACCAAAGGGTTAGAATCCAGGACAGAATGTGTTCTCTTGCAGAAAACCAAACAGAAAAGCCAGTTAAAAAGTTCAAAATAGATCGCCATTGACCTTAGTCATTGCAACATGCCACAATTGCAACATAAAAGGGAATGCATGAAAACGATGAGACATGACATTGTACACAAATGAAGGGAACACGAACTTGCACATGCTTTCAAAAAGTGACACTTGTGTCAGCCATGCCTTGGTGTGCAAATAAATCGAACCTATGATTTCAGGGAATTCAGGTTTTCTTGGCTATATATACATCAATAAACGTTGTGGAATTTCGCGTGTGCTTTAATTTAGCAATGTGAGTCAAGATAAACATGCACACGTGGTTCATTGATTGGGGAAAACTGAGGTCACAGCAAAGCAAGAAGAAAGTGATGACTGAGTTCTTCGGATTAATGGTCCGATTTATGACGTGTGCAGTGAATATACCTATTAAGTAATATCAAGTTAAGCCGGAAGCCCTGTCCTTTGGTGACCAATGGAGACAAATCAAAATGTCCACTCTGCACATCCCTGGCCTGAGGAAGGTCATCTGAGCCAAGATTGGGTTGTCCGTTGTTACTTTCCATAAATAAACAATAAACATACAACATATGTAAGAGATAGATAGCTCCAGAGCAACATTAGTACAACTGTCCACCATGCAAGGCAATTGTAGCCTTGGGGGAGTTGGACGCTTGTTGCATGGACTTGGCTTGGCACCTTGGCAAGTGACTGAGCATACGTCAGTGAATCAGAGTCATGAAGAGGGGGGGGGGTCACTTTTAATGGAAAGTCACACTGCATTAGGCTGTGATCCAGTGCCGGCATCTTTTATCTTTGGGGGTAATGATTAATCTTTGAATGAGTGGGCATGCATGGAGGTGATGCTGCAAGAGGGATCCCCCCAACCAAGCCCCGCCCCCTTGCCCTGATTGGTTAGGAGTTTCCCAGCTTGAGTATATCAGGAGAGTTACAATTTGAATCAATGGGTCGTCATACAAACATTGCACGATACACTGGCACCGACTGGACGTATGATCATAATAGTATCTTGGAGACCATTGACAGCCAAGGGAGTACACTACGTCACGGTCTATAAATAGCAAGAAACTTCATGAACACACTCACATAAGACAGGATCACATGAGGACGGAGGCTGGCCGCAAAAAACATGTCACAGGTGAGGCTCTTTCACTTTTTTCATCCTCAAAACAATTTTTTGTGAATGATCTGTATGTTTAGATGATCTTTGAGTATACACTAAAGAGGATAGTTTGCCGAAGGATTTACTGAAAAAAGGATGACTAGTGCTTCCCTGGAGCCATCCATTTTCAAATGAACTGCCCTAAAAACTGGAACTCTCTCGACAGAGAAAAAAGTGACTTGTACTCTTTAAATTTTGATATTAGATAAGTTTTCTTTTGATATAAATACAACTAAATCCAATGATAACACCCTGAAAAGGAACACATCATCAGATTTAAGGAGAATGTTTCTTAGATCCCCCCTGTGTTCAGTTTTTTCATCAACTTTTGAAGCTACTTAGTCAAGATGTACCAGTTTGGGAATTCGAAAGCAGATCTATGCTAATACCACGATCTATAGGACTATATCACAATTAAACAAATTATGCAGTCGACACGTAAATGAAAGCATAGACCATTGCCTATTTGGTGGTATGTCCTCCCCAGCATCCATGTGTCAGAATAGTTCTTTTGCACGACAGAGCATTCATACAGCGTGCATTTTCTTATAAATCAACCATGCTGTCCCGACTCCCAAGGCTGTGCAACAAGGTTCATGCCATTCAAGAAGTATGCAAGCAGTTACTACATCTTTTCAAATTAAATGTCTGCATTCAATTAGTCAGCACAAATTCAAAACTCGTAATGACATCCCATGCAATATGTCCAATGTAAAGTACAGTAATTTATCACCTTGCCAAAAAGTTATTACACCAGTATTTGAAATCTAGCGTCGTATTACGAAATCTTCCATCCGTCTATTTCATGTTTTTATTGCGTGTGCGCCTGTGCTATAAATAGCCTGGGTAAAACTGCATGTCACTGCGGGTGAAAGTGTCGCTCAAAGTGAAAGTAGGACCACGTGGTTGCACTTTCTGACACAATTAAGAACACAGCGAATGAGCGAAAACTGAAAACAGCAAACTCGGGGCTTAGTAGCCAATGTTAAGAGTATTCAACTCGAAATACGTGCTTTTGAGGAACTGACAAAATGATGCCGAAAAATCTTATGAAGTTCTGTTTATGGTCACCACCTAGAAATGAGAAAGCAAGCTTTTGCCGCATAATTATATAGAGCATGAGTGGGGCCTAATTGTCTTGTGTGCGTATACTTGTGCTCTCCAGGCAATTGGGGCAGGATCGAGAGGATACAGGATCAGGCGACCTGCATTGAGATGGTATCTAACCCAAGACAATAAAAATATCATTTCATTCTTTGTCACAATCACTTCACAATCCATATCCATGACCATTTTCATTTTCATCTAATCAAAATTAATCTACCTTATAATATATAGTTATAATTAATAATCTATAATTTCTAATTTATTTCACTTATTATTAACGGGAGTAGGAATTCCATAGTTACTCGTAGTTCGGCTACTCCTACCCTTTGATGCATTTGTTTCTTTTTTTAAATATGTCTGATTTATTGTATGTAATTATTGAAAGGTGATTGTATGTACTTCATGCATCTATATAAATAAACTAATTCTAAACGATTGGAAGCCCAGGGGACTACCAACTGATCTAACCCCAGTAGTAGTCGTAGTAGTAGTAGTCGTAGTAGTAGCTCTATTGCCTTCTGTAATTGATTTGTGACTCATGGCAAAAATATGAATAGAGCAACTGAAAGATTGCTGATCCAAACTTGTACAGGAACAGTCAATTAGGTAAAAGTGGGTAATAACATAATGATAGAATGACTTACCACCTCTGTGGTCGGACCCCTATTGCCCCAGGCAGGCAGACAGGGCAATACCTATGGTAGGTGGCATCGGGTGCAATCAAGATCCAGGTCGTTTGGTGCAAACTTACAATTTGAAGATGACTTTGCAATATTACCAGTTTCTTTTGAAGATGCATGGATTGCAGTGTGTTAAAAAAGGCAGTTGGAATGTGGAAGGGGAATTTCTGTATCACCCCAAATACCTTAGATTCAAATAAGACATGTAACTCCAAGAGAGGCGACAATGTAATTTTAGGGAATAAGAAAGTTTCTTATTACTTAAGGTGTAATTTATATTGTAAGAGTGCCAAGAGCATGGGTGTCCCCTTTAGGAAATTTGCTCCCCCTCTTTCACTCAACCACAATTTGCAGCACCAGAAACCCACATCCATACGAACCACATTCTAAATGCAATTGACAATTTATAAGCTGTCCATTGTGTCCATATGATCATGGTCTCCTTCAACCTAAAACAGGAGTATAGAATTACAGACTTCCGTTAATTGAGGTAGCAGTGATCAGTCCAGAAAGAGGTGCTGAAGAAGCAGCAGGGCACCTGATCACTCACACAGTCGGAGTAACACTGCTGGCCAAAGTAAACTGCACGTCTTGTTGAAAAAGCAATTTATTTGATTACTATAAATACCTCATTCCGTTTTCAAGAGGTATAGGCCTACCACAAACAGGTACAAGCATGACAGTAGAAGCTTTTGTGTAGCTTATGAGGGCAAAGTTCTTGGTGAAAAAACTTCGTGACATTCACACTCTGTTTCCCTTCGTTCCCTTATAGCATGCTCAATATATTAAAATTTTAGATACTTTATTTACAAACAATTACTATACAAATAATTGAGTTCTCTTTTTTTTAATTTCCAGATCTCACACACTCTCCTGGTACTCCTCTCCTTCACCACAGTCCTTCAGTGCATGGTGATAGAACCCAACCCTGACAATGCTATCCCACAATTCACGTCCACACATGCGCACTGGAGACGCCACAGACGTCAAAGACACAACAGCAACAACAGACGTCATCAAAGGCACCACAAAAACAGCATACGTCATAGACAATTGAATGATCTTAATGAGGTGGAACCACCATCTCAAGTGACGGACATGCAGTTCACCTACTCACCCAGGGTGGTTCTGTCACCCCACAAGCCCCTGCTGCCCCCAGTTGCCCTCTTGGAGCCCCCAGAAGATGACATGGACGATTTTGCTCTTGCAGCAGTGGCCATCAGTAGGAATTCAACAGAGGAATCGCCTCAAGGCAGCCAAGACCACAGCCAAGGACATACCCAAGGGCATACTCAAGGACATACCCAAGGCCACGCCAAAGGAAGAAGTAAAAGGTCTTTAGACTTCGTGCATGTGCCAGTTTGTGACAGTGTCTCAGAATGGGTGGAAAGGCATGAAGCCAGGAACATGTGGGGCCACAAAGTGGAGGTCTTGCAGGAGATAGACATCGGAGGAGCAAGAGTCAACCAGTACTTTTACGAGACCAAGTGCAGAGAGGAGAAGTCAGCCTGTGTGGGGATTGACACCCAGCAATTCTACTCAGTCTGCAAAAACAAACACGTGTGGGCCTATGCCAAAATCAGGACGAGTGCAGGGGATGAGGGATGGAACTTAATCAAAATCCCTGGTTCCTGCAACTGTGCTCTTTTCAAGAAGAAAGTCAGGAGGGTCAGTTTATTGGACTTGCTGCAAGATATGCGGTGATACCCCCCCCCAGGAATTCCCCAAGGTGCTACAAATGCTTATTACCCAGCTATGCATCCAACTGCCTCACCCTCCTCTAGTCACACTGGAGATGCCTTCTCCTGTCTTGTACACTAGGTATTTATAACTTCCAAGAGACTGAAGACTTCACCCTGCATATAATGTTATGATATACAATGTAATATGTTATGATATACAATGTAAATATCTATTTATACAACTTGTTGCAATCGTATACATTTGCACTGTAAATATTCATACGCTATTTATAGGTCTGCGTTGATCGCAGATATTATCATGTTAAGCGAATATTTATTCGATATATATATTTATTCAACGTTGTTAAGTCGAAAGCATTTTGACAAAGCAGTATTCATACAAATATAAAACCGTTTTGCATTTCTTTCTCAGAAAATGCAAGAAAGGAGAACCAAGGAGCTAATTTTAGTGCTCAGAGATGGAGGGATGATCTCACTGCTCATGACATGCCTCATGTTGCTCATACTCATGTCTGTTTCTTTTTCATCTTTTTATTTCCAAGAATAAAACGATATTTATTACAAACACGAGTTGCTTAATTGAATTGCTTTTTACTTTATTCATATACATACAAACAGTCATGATGCCAGGCTGTTTAACGAACATGTTAATCAATTTAGGGTCCAAATTAGTAAGCAGTAATGTACCTATATTTTTCAAAACATGTTTTGGTGGAAATTCAAACCAAGGCAAAAATATTCTTGTAGCTATTTCTGCAGCAATGCCATTGGCTTTTGCCAGGCATCGTGACAAGGAAATTACATTTATAGCAGCTGTCCATGCTTGGCTTCACTGGATATTCCCATACTGTGTCTGAAAATATTATTGCAAGGCAATGCAGGTATACAAGATACATCTTGTCTCCAAGCACTGAGAGAAAGATACTAATAATAAATATTGACCATGTCATGAACTAGAATGACTTTGTGGAAAATGCCTACATTTCTCAAGGCCCTGTGCTGGCACAAGAAGTTGCATAAATGGGAATGGCAAAATGGGTTGATCGTGCAGAAGAACCCACAAGTCAACAGAGCAGCAAAGGTATATCACAGGTAACCACTTTGATATATCACCAGCAGGTGGTAGTGCAGGCTGACACTTTCTTTATGCCACCTAGTGGTGTTTGAAATGTCAAATTTATATTACATCAAGCTTCAGATTCTAATTCTATAACAAAATCTGAATTGCTCCAGGCACCATATACAGCACAGTCATCATCTACAGAGAAATTACCAGTGAAAGTCCTGGAAAGAGTTTTAGGAGATGGGGTAGGGGGTCTGACTGGCTCCAGCTGCAAAGTCAATTGTTTATCTCTCACATCATTCATTGATCCCCAATGCACCAGAGCAGTGTTGTTTGCTTCACTTTCATTGTAATACTCAGGAACATCTAGTAAGTTATTGAGACTGAGGCTCCTTCTGGTGACACTGCTTTCATTGTTGTCCAGTCTCAAACTTCCACCAGGGCTCATCGTCAGGTAATGTTCACCAGAGGCACCACTGTCTATTCCAGCATTTATCACCTCATACTCAACGTCATCCTCTTGTGAGGCACTTTCATCAATGTCATGAGATACATAGTCCTCAGATACATAGTCAGCAGAAACAATTTCTGTGGAATTATCATTTGCAGAACCACTGAACACAACTGATGGGTAAACCATCCCTTCATTTGCCACAGAATATATTTGATTATCTTCCATTTCATAGATATCTTTACTGGACTGACCAGGCAGATGTGCGTAAGAATAAAGTTCACTTGAAACTTGAAGGTCACCATCAAAAACAGGCAGACCTTCCATTGGCAAGTAATCCTCATGGCCACCTGAGTGGTCTGACCCCTTGCGTTTCTTCATGGTACCATCCATGGGCAAATAAGAGGGTGGCTCTTCCTGCTGGACGTTTATATAATGTGAATTGGCAGAGCCATAATCTCTTGGCAGAGTTGTACTAGGAAGACTGCAGTTTTCATAGATGGTACTGTCATGTGGACCAATTTGTATTTCAAGTTCATGGGAGGGAGATGTGATAATGGGATGAGGACCAGTTTCTGGCAAAGCTTCATACACATGGTCCTCACAGTCTATGTCACTGGCTTGGTCTGCCCCAGCTGTGTCATACACTACACTGGCCAAGCTGGGACTGGGTTGCCTGGCTTCATTGGCTTTACTGGATTCACTGGCGACAATTGCCTGTGCACCTTCAGAACCAAGTCTGCAAGGAATTCTTTCATAGCTGTGCACAACATCTTCAATTGTCAGAAATGTGCCATCCTCACTCTCTGCTTCAGAATGACCTCTGTGTAGGCCAAGTCCATTTTGACGGTTATTGTCATACAGGTTATAAGAGTTTTCTGGTATTGTCAGAGAAGATACAGAATCTATAATAGTCCAAGCATCCATTGTGTTATCTGGTGAATCATTCTCTCCTGGCACAACTGTGTATATTGGTTGGTTGTACTCCTCTGGAACTGTGGCATACACTGGATTGTCAAATTCAACCTCTTGGTCTGCAGGAATGCTAATGAGATGGGAGTCAGAAGGAGTTGGACAGGTATTTGTGCAGTTTATGGACTGGAAGATTGGTTGGTCTGGTGCACCAGAAAGGCTAGGGGATGGATGTGGACCTACTATGGCTGGTAAGCTTTGTGGGACTGGTGACTGCTCAGGGATGGGAATGACTGAAACCAATCGATCTGGATTGCAATCCGGTCTCAAGTATCCATCGTCTTGTAGAAAGTCATATTCTGGATCTGAGGTGGATGGCGCTTCTGGTGCAATTTCCAAATGACCTTCACTGGGATCTGGAACTGCTTTTGCACAACTAATTTCGTAACTTATAGGCCTTATCTCTTGGTGGGGCACTTTTCTTTCCTCAACATGTTCATAAGCTAGATTAGATACACCCCCTGAGCCAGGGACATCTCCAGCCACACTGATTGCATCCTCTTCATACGTGGAGTGCAAAACGGGCGACTTGTCGTAATGGTTGTCTTTTCTGAAGACCCTGGTCGGTCGGATGATGGTAGGAATGATCCTTTTGTTCTTCTTCCTTCGGTAGATCTCAGCCGCCAGACAGAAGAAGAAGAGGGCGAGGATGAAGACCAAGAAGACCACGGCCGCCGTCACGTAAGTCATGAAGGAAGCGTTGAAGTCGGATGGGGGATTCGAAGAAGTGTCATTGCCACCCATGGCAACTGCATCAGGGCCTGCAATGCAAAACATTGTGGTTAAAAAAAACTTGATAATTGTTTTCTTATAAGTGTCCAGATTTTCAAATATTAGAAGCTGCGAAGATGCCAAATTGCCAAGTAATGGCCCTCATGGCGAAGATCTATAGGCTGTAAGCGCATTCTGTCACAACCCGAACAAGGCTACAACTAGGCTCCTGTTACTAATTATACCATTCGATACCTCTGTCAGCCAATCACATGCCAATATTTCAGGGAAATAACTCCTATATTCTTTGTTGTCCACTTATCATCTCATGTTTGAATGTTTGAGTGTTTGTCTCACGGTATAAGCCAGTTATTCACCATTGGATCAGGACTAAGTGTTTATCACACCTCGGGCTAAAGCCCTCGGGTGATAAATCACATATTCCCTCTCCCGAGGTGAATAACCTATACATATTTAACGGGAATGTTCTTGGTAATATAGTAGAGCAGCAGCAGGAAGCTGACTTAGATGACTACTCCGTAGGCCAGCAGAACAAGTGCAGGTTGTTCATCCATGGAGAGAACAGATGATTTTTTCTAACAAGGGCAGTACAGGCCCAAGTAGCTATTGCTACTCCAACCATCCTCACCTTTCAGTGCAAGGCTAGTGAACCTACCCTGACCACATGAAATACTGTTTTGTGAAGTTGTAACATAAAGATTAACTCTCCTCCGGTGTGAAAGACATAATTAACAGTTTGAGATCTCTAAAAGCAATTGAATGGATGGTTGAGTGTTCCATTGTTGCCTGTTAATTGTTTGAATGAGTTTCTTTGTAGAAAACCATAAACAATCATTTAAATCATGCCGGAAAAAAGCTGTAAAAGGATTTGAAAACTTCAGAATTTTATAGTAGTTGTTGGCAGGGTAAATGTTAATGAACCCTGCTATGGGAGGATGACTCCAACCATGGTGAATAACGTGCTTGCACCGTGCGACAAACACTCAAACACATAAACATTGGGTGATAAGTGGACAACAAAGAATGTGAGAATTATCGCTGTGAAACACAGGCTTTTGACTGGCTGACAGAGGTGTCGAATGGTATAACAAAGAATATGCCATAAGATTATTGCTGAGAAATACTGGCTTTTGATTGGCTGACAGATAGGCCCCGGAGTCAGTTGCAATCCTTCAACTAAATGAGACTGAGAAAGCATATATCCAAGGATGAAAACCACTTTGACTTCATTACTTTGAAAGTGGATAAGAGGTTGATCTGTCGTATTCATCGATTTAAAAAAAACCTTTTAGATATTTGTAATTTTGAAAATAAGATTCCAATTGTTCCTGAATCTTTCCTTTCGCCCTATTTTGGAAATATTATTTTTTAAGTTGGATTAAGTCAGTTCTAATTTATTTGACTAGTTGGAATTGAATTCTGCCAACTACACTGCTCAAAAAAATTAAAGGAACAGCTCTTTCGAGTAAAAATTTTAGGAACTTGGAATGATGCAAATGAATTTCAATGCAAAGGTGATCTTCTTTATCATTTTGAAGGGTTCATCAAATCACAGCTGAATGGATTGAATGAATATTTTCTGTGCAGGGACACTGAAACTTTGGCGACCCCCAAAATTGATATGAAAACAAGATATGACCAAATCCAAAATTGTGTTCAATTGACTCTCTACTGCAGCCAAATGTTTTAGTCCCCCATCTCACTTCAGCACCTTTCTGCTGGAGCTACCCATCCCTGACAACCTCAATTTGAGACAAAAACTGTTTGGAACACTTTGTCTTGGCCTGCAAATATCAGATAAACCAGACGAATGAAACATTTTTTCATCCTCAATTTGATAATCCTTTTTTTTTTCAGATCAGCAAATCAACAGAAATCACTTTGTTTTTTTGGGTCGCCCATGACAATTGCTCCTGACAAGGCAATTGTTGACCAATATTGCTGTGACAACTGACTAGGCTAGTCAAATAAACAGACAATAGAAGCATGTTTCAGTCATTTAGTAACAGATTGCCCAGTTTCAGAAAAATAGCCTGAAAGATGTGTTCCTTTAATTTTTTTGTGAGCAGTGTAGTTGAATTAATCAGTTGAATTCCTGTTTGGTCAGTCATGATTTGATTTTCAGCTGCCTGACTCTACTGACAGAAGTGTCGAACGGCAGGAGACACCTCATATATATATCAAATTGTTCCCCAGACCACCTCCCACATAAAAAACTGAAATGTGATGCACAAGCAATTGGGAATGCAATGAGATGTGTTCTTTAAGTTATAATCTGAAAGGTAAACAATTATAATACATTCTACCAGAGTGGCAAGTGTCTGATGTTGGTTTCATTGAGTGTATTGGGTTCAGTATGTACGGGGTCTAACTGACAAAAATGCATGTTAGAACCTTCCAAATCGGTTTCTAACTAATACAGAATGGAATGGTCTGTAGGAATTTCGGTCGGGGTCTAACTGACAAAAATGCATGTTAGAACCTTCCAAATCGGTTTCTAACTAATACAAAATGGAACGGTCTGTAGGAATTTCGGTCGGGGTCTAACTGACAAAAATGCATGTTCGGGGTCTAACTGACAAAAATGCATGTTCGGGGTCTAACTGACAAAAATGAATGTTAGAACCCGACAATGAGGACATCATACGCTTCTTCTATTATACTTCTTAATTTATAAATTATAATGTTTGCAAAATAAACAATAATCTGATTATTCAATCCTCAGCAGGGCGATAACATGCAAAATTGTCAGTTAGATACCAGCTTTTCCAATGGTATAAGTATCTTGGTGATGTCTAACTTTATTTAAATAGTCTGACCCCATTATTTTTCACTGCGCTATATGATTGGTATAATTTCTAGACTGTCTCGTATTTGTTCGGGGAAAATCATGTCAATTGATAAAGTCACAATGATGCACTGCTCAAAAGCTCTGCAGAAGCCAAATAGAGTTTTTTTTTCTCACTGTCTATCTTCAGATCTTGAATTTTGTATCACATGAAATAAAATTAATTACTTGGCGGCCAACCATAAATTTAGATCAAAGTTAGGGGGAACCGGGGCACATTGGGACGCTTTTAACATCTACTAATTTTGCTCAATGCTGAAAGCACTGAAGAACTCAGAAGTTTGCATGAATATCACCAATACTATTAAGCTTAAATCCAAGGCCCAATAAACTAGACTGCACCTACCCTTTTGCAGCCAGAGAGCAAAATGTGAGTCGTAAAAATGACTGTCCCCATGTGCCCCGGCGGGGCACATTGGGACATCATCCGGGGCACATTGGGACATCAATTAAAAAATTGTTTTAATACTCCGAGTGCAATAGATATTACATATAAGTAGTGTGTGAGACAATATACAGTGTATTACTACAGGGGAAAAAGAAGTGCAACGAAAGGATCAACTGATTTGTGGCTCAAGCATCCTCCCCACGCAAGCCCTGCTAAAATGGACAGGGCTTTCTGCTATTTCCAACCTCTTCTGTGATTGGCTGCTTATTTAGGTCATAAGCATTTTGCATGCAGATTTAGTCCGATTATGGACACTTAGAGGATTACTGGCAACTGAGAAAAACAGTGTAAAATAAGCAAACTTTCAAACAGTTTCATTTCAGAACTGTGAAAATACATAATTCAATGGAATTTTCGGAACTGTGATAGCACCTTTCAACAATACACTATTTCTCCATTTGTAACAGTGTGAAACAGAAGCAACAATTTCAAACTGTAAGCCAAAACTGGGTCAGTTAATTAAGTATTCATGAATTAGCAAAGGTTATGGGCCATTTTGTCATGGCATGACTTGGGATGATGTGGCTCAAGTGGTCTTGTGACGAGTGATTTTTCTTTGCACCATTGAGCACTGAGTGTAAATATTTGCCAAGGTGAAGACAACAATCAATTAATACTTTTCATTTGACAATTGATAGGTGATTAAGTTCAACAAAGCAAAAATGAAATAGTTGGTCACAGTTAGGAAAATGCACCAGTCTCACATTGTCAGACAGTTCATTGTTTCCAGTCCAGTAAAACTTACAAATAATTATCATGAAATATTCAATTTGTAGGTGTTTTTTTTAATCTGATACATGTACTTGTCATCAGAATAATGAACTGATAAAATATACGTGTGAATGAATCTGTCAGTCCATATCTCTCTGCCATGCTATGTCTTTCTCTGTCTTTCTCCGTTTTTCTCCGTCATTCTCCGTCTTTCTCCGTCTTTCTCTGTCTATCTATCCATCAATATCTCTATATCTCTATATATCTATCTCTTCATCGATCGCATCTGCCTGCTTTTCCTGCTTGCCTTTCCTGCCTGCCTGTCTGCCTAGGCTACCTCTCCAGCCTCTCTGTCTACCTCTCTGTCTACCTCTCTGGCTACCGGGGGGCTTCTCACTCTATCTTTGTCTACACCTATGCTCGGCTGAAAAGGGCTCTTCAAGGGCTAATTTTCCCTAAGGGTCCTAAAATGAGGTCTGAATATTCCTAGACAAGGTCCAACATTTCCAGCGCTCCGAATTTTGCAATAAATTCTCCTAATGAAAGACATCATTTCACACAAATGATTGAAATAAGTATGTTTTATATGTAATCCAAACAGATCACAGAAAAAAAACATCTCTTCGAGGGCGAATTGTCCCTAGTTCAGGATCCTACTTTCGGGTTATCTAGGCACTCCGTCACTTTTATAGCTGTAAAGTATGTCTGTCATGTCACTAACCCATAAAAATAGCTTGTTAGGATCTCTTTGGCAACAAATTTTCCAAAATGAAAAAAAAACTTTCACATTTTGCTAAATTTCACCAATTTTCGGCAGGATTTCATCTTAGACACTATCAAAAATGAAATCTACGCAAAATTTGCCACAAAATGGTGTAAAGAAAGTGGGCGAAACCGGGGGGTGCAACGAAAATGCATTTATAGGCCCTTTTATTTATGAGTCTTGGGGGATGGACTACACTGGGTCTTGGTGCGAGACGCTTAGCTGAGCACCCCGTCATTCTTCGGGGTGAGAATATTCTATACCTCTCTATATATCTCCATCCACTTGGCTTTTTATCTCCCCCTCTCCTGATCTTTCAACAGAGGCCATTTTTCCTTTTAAGTTTTGATGAATAGAATTGTATCTCCCGATAATGAGACGATTTAAGAAAAATGCATTACAACTTCTGTCACTGCATTATGACACATAGCAAAAAAGTCAACAATAGCAAACCACACAATCAATTCATTTGTGTGTTGATAGATTCTTAGGATTCAATTGACATAATATTATTCAGGCTCTGTCTCCATGCACTTTTTACAGTGCAATGTTTGGTGTGACGATCATTCAAGGGTGTTGTTTCACATTATGAAAATAATTGTCAAGTGTGATACGCTGTCTGTGCTCAGAGGAGCATGAAAATTTGTGACATGGCAAAGCTACTTGAGCACCAAATACATTGTCATTTCGTTGCACTTCTTGTTCCCCTGTAGTAACACCTTGTAGTGCCAATAGTTAATAACTTTAAACAGTTTTAAACATTTAACATAAACTGTCCTGGGTGCGGACATCTATGTAAGTAACACACAGTGCTTTGCGACAAATTTGTTCACAGAGCATGGTAATCCACTATACCTCTATTCACTGTGGCCTGAATACCTGTTGTGTGCTGTCCCAGGTCATGCATTCAATTGACTTGGACACTTAAATTCTGCCATATTAAGTGTGTCCCAATGTGCCCCGAATTCACTGTCCCAATGAGCCCCTATATGACTTTTACACCAAAATGCTAATTTCTCAGGCACCAGTGAGTGTGCACTGTAAAACCGAAAACGTTGGTTTAACGGCATTACCGGCAGCAAATTAGCCGGTAACTTGCCGTAAAATCAACGGTAATGCCGTTATTCAATTTACGACCAGTTGCTGTAAATTTAACACTCTCATGCCGTAATTTGATACAGAAAGCAAATTGCCGTAGCTGTAATTTTATGCTATCGGCAAATTGCCGTACACTTTGCCTTAACAGTAAGCTGCAGTAGATTATAAATTATGCCGTTACGTCATGTTACGGCAATATTGCCTTAATTTAACTACAAATTTTCAAAGCTACTGTAGGGATGACAGCAAGATGCCGTAAATTTAATGATATGTGTGATCAGTACCTTCATATAAAAAAATTAAGCATCCTACAGATTTTAATTTCAGTGAATATCCCTTATGGATTATCAATATGTATATTCATTGCAAGGTAATTCAAATTAATTGGCCGGCTATCCTCACTAATGCTATTGTTCGCCTATGATTGCAGTTCACCAGATGTCACCTTCGCTCTTTCAGGGAATTACAGTTAATTTCTGCTTTATGCATTGATCATTTTTAGCCTCATACTTTATTGCAACATTATCATTTGAGAAAGAATCAAACACAAAGGAAAGCTTGTCATAAGAACACATTTATTAGCGGATATAAACAAAAAAAAACAATTATTAAAATAAATTTTAAATTTTAATTTTATTTCTCATTCATCCAAAAGTCTAAAAGAATATTTCTCTATGTTGAAATTGAAATTTTGTCCATTGGATCTTTCCTGGGTCAAAATGGATTTTTTTTCTTCTTTTGGTTTGCCTCCAAACTTCGAAGCAATGGATCTCTCTTTTCTGTCGCCTGGTTCCTGAACTGTGCAAACATAATGACAAGTAAATGTACAATTTATATGCATGTTGTTTGTCATTCTCAGAAAAGTGACACATTCCTCTTAGGTCAATTTTATAAGAAGGGTTCATAATTGATTATATAATTAGCAGGAGAGAGTGTGCATGTTAAACCATATAAAAATTTAGTATGTGAGGGGTGCTCGTAAAATTTAATTATTCTAAATATATAATAATGAATTCTTCACTGGGTAATAGTTTTGATATGCATTATGCATTTGTAAAGTATTGGGTAATTTGGAAATTTTGAAGTTACGCTTGTTTCCATCAAGGAAAAACGCTCAAGAGAGATTCAGGACCACTGACATTTGAGACCAAGAAAGCTGAAGACCGAAGCTTTATTACTTATATGCATAAGATTGACAATGTTTGACAATGTTTGATTTATCTGAAAAAAAAACAACAACAAAAAAAACAACAAGAACCGATGACTCAATGTGCAGTACGGAGGTGTAATACTGCCAATGATATTTTTGGTTTATTCCAAAAATTTCTTAAACCAAAAAGCTTTTTAATTTATGAGAAACCTTTTGGTATTCCAAAATTGCTTGGTTTATTCCAATAGCTTTTTTGTTGAAATTCAAAAGCCTTTTTCATTTAGTCAAATAAAAGATTTGGTGTAATCCAAAGAGTTTTTCATTTCAACCAAAAAACATTTTGATTTTTATCGAAATATCGTTTTGTTTAATCCCAGAGTTTTTTCTTATGAACCAAAAATCTTTTTTATTTAATCTATAAAAACTTTTTGAGTAAAAGCCGAAACCCTTTAGGTTTTATTCAAGATTAAATTTTTGATATAACTTTTAGTCTTAGCAAAAAAGCAGGAATAGTCAAGAGAAATGAGTTGGGAACAGATATGAGGAGGCAGCTGGGGAGAGTCAGGAGGATGCAGTCTGGGGTTTGGTAATTGGGAGGATGCAGTGGGGGAAAGTTGAGAGGGAAGTCACATGGAGAGTTGGGAGGGGCATCGGGAGAGGAGTCAGAAGGCGAGTTTGGAGGATGGATTTGGGGAGAATCTGGGAGAGTCATAAGGAGTTGGGATTGAAGGGCAAGTCAGGAAGAGCGAGTGAAAGAGTTGCTAGAAGGGTGTAGGGGAGATTCAGGAGGGGGGTATCAGGAAGAAGGAGTTGGGGAAAGTTGGCAGGACATAGGGGGAATCAAAAGGGGAGTCAGTCGCGGGAGTTGATAAGTCGGGAGGAGGAGGGAGTTGGAGAGTGTTGGGAGTAATCGGGAGAAGGGAGGCAAAATTGGGAGGAAGGGAGTTGGGAAGAGTTTCATGGAAAGTCAAGAAGGCAGTCTGGAGGAGAGAGTTGTTGAGAGTCAGACAGTGATGGAAATGGAAAATTTTTTGTCAGGGGAGCTATCAGCTGTCGCGGCACAGGCGCACCATTCCAAATTTTTAAAAGGGAGAAAAATTCCAAACCAGGGTTTATTTTTGTCTAAAATTAGGCCTACCTGGAGGACCGAAAAAGTGAACATGATAATTATTTGTTTCTTCTGATGATTGGGGGAGCTGTAGCAGGTCATAGCTCCCCCTGTTTTTTTTTAACTCCCCCCAATTCCATCACTGGATTCAGATGAAGGAAACTGGGGAGAGTCAGGAGTATGGAGGTTAGTCTGGAAGAGTGAGTTGTTGAACGTTGGAATTGGGGAGAGTCAGGAGGAGGAGTTGAGCACTTTGCAGTCAAACCTAAAGCAGGAACCTTTTTCATATAAAATAATTTTTTAGTAAAATCAATAAACAAAAAAGGGGTTTTGGTTCAAATGAAAAACTTTAATCCAAGAAGCTTTTGGTTTAATCAAATTTTGGCTTAATGCAAAAACCTTTCCATCTCAGCAAAAAGCAAAAGGGGTTAAAGGAGAGTAGAGAGTCGAGCAGAGTCAGGAGAATGTAGGGATGAGGGAGTCAGGGAAAGTTTGGAGGAGGTTGAAAGGGGAAACAAGAGGAGAGTCAGAAGGAGAGTTTAGAAGAGGGGTCAGATAGAGTTGTCAGGAGAGTCAGGAAGTGAGAGTTGTGAGCAGAGTTGTGAGAAGAGAGAGAGTCAGGAGGAGGGATTTGAGAGTTGGGAGGATGGAGTTAAGAGTCGGAGTTGGAGAAGGAATTTGAGTCAGAGGCTAGGGGAGAGTCGGGAGTTGGGTAGAGTCAGTAGTTGGGATAGTAGCGAGGGGACACCAAACACAAAACTCCCAGCTCTCCCTGATTTCCTTCTTGCGACTCAATAACTCCCTAATCCTGATGCACCTCCCAACTCAACCCCAACTCCTGACTTCAAAAATCCCCTCTCCCCTACTTGGTTCTCCAGACTCTCTTACCAACGATGCAGTCAAGGTTGAAACATCCGAGACCAAGGCCAGGCCAAGGATTCGGCATCCGAGACCGAGCCAAGGCTGAGGCAATCAAAACATAACCCAGAGACGGGTCTTGAGGATGAGTCTTCTCGAGGCCTCCAACACTGGCCCTAAGACACCTGAGACTGAGGCAAAGCCTGTGATTTATAAAAAAAAATGTAATGTAGTGGGTTTACAGTCTGTATCTACGTCATAGGCCTATAGACATACTCTGCCGACTTAACAATCACATCCTTGGCAGGCCAATCCAGAGTCTTTCTCAACTCCCTGGGGAGTACTCAACCTTGAACAAGGGGTTAACCACAGTGGCTCAAGAGCTCATTGAAGACCCAGCCAATGCCAAGGCCATCAAAATATAGCCCTGAGGCTAACCTCGAGAACAAGGCCGACATCGAGACCTCCAACAATGTCCCTTTCAACTCTCTTGACTACCTTCTTCCACCTTTCCATGACTCCCTCCTTCTGACTCTCAACAATTCTCTCTTCCTGACTTCCCTCCCAACTCTACCTGAACTCGCCCAAACTCCTGTCTCCAACTCCTGTTTTCTCCCAAATTCCTTCCCTGACTCTCCTTCCAACTTCACTTCCAACTCTCCTTCCATCTTCAATTCCGAATATCCTTCCAACGCTCCTTCCAACTGCCCTCCCAATTCTCAACTCCACTTCCAACTTTCCCTGACACCCGACACTCCTATGAAAATTGAAAATTTCTTTGTATCAAACCCGAAATAAAAAATCTTTGGCAGTAATACGCTTCCGCAGTCTCAATGAGGCACAAGATGCTATATTTTCATATCATATGGAAAGCTAGAAATCTGACTTCTGGTCTGCAGCGGTGCTATATTTTATATAGCACGGTCGATTTTTGCATGGCAAGTTCAATGTGTAAAAGATAGAATTGACATTTCATATTCCCACATTCTGTTTTTAGATTTTTTTTTCCCATTTGCCTTATTTATTTTGCTTATGTTACTTAATTGTGGGTGCAAAAGTTATTGAGTTATGATGAGATATGTTTAAAACAAGCATGCCAAAAGAAACAAAAGCTTCACACGTCTGATTTCCAGCCATTTTCTTTGCATTTGCAACCAAAAGCCATACTATTTATCAGCGCACAGGACCTGTTCAATATCAGTCACTGATTTTGCAACTGGATAACTGTATAATATCTCATATTGAGATTGCCTATAAAAAAAATTGTTTTATTTGGCATACAGTGTCAGCCCAAGGCAAACAGTGACACAACTTACCATTTTACTTTTTATGATGTCATATCGTATAATACATTTGGGCAATATCTCTGAACCAAGTCATCACAATGGCATCCAAATTTAAAGCTGTCCATCCTGGTTTCAGGCAGCAACCTTACAATTCTCTTTCTGGAAAAATAAATAAATATTCTTATTCAGTGTTCTTCAGAAAAAATTAAGTTTAAAATATCTTATACTCTGACATGTGTATATAAATGACTTACACATTGTTTGTATGAATATTGCTGGTCATTGGTGAGAAAGTATGGGTTGAAATGGTGATATTTGATGGAGTTGTTTACTTCAGCCAGGAACGACGATGTGTCTAACTCATCAGATGGAATAAGATGACTTCAGTAGGAGAGTTTTGGATGGTACTGCATCTTGACTGGTTGCAGAAGGACAACATTTTGTAGTCACTTTAACTGGATTTTATAAGGTCCCCTGCAACAAAAAGAATTGTTATAATATGGCAGCTGCTTTGCTGAAAACTTAATGACATCAGTAGATAACATAGACTAAGTCGCTGTGAAGGAACCTAAATCTTGTAGGCAAACCGAAAATTTTTTAAACTCTCAAAAAATATTAAACCTCCTCAATTACATTGAAATAGCTTTGGAGTACTGTCGATCAATAACTTTAATGTATAACGGATACGGGGGGGGGGGGGGTAAGGGGGTAAGTTGTGCCAAAGGGCAACTTGTGTAGCCCACTTTTAGAAGTATTTAGTAAAGAAGGCAATGCCATCCATTTAAAGGGCTCAGTGGTAATGTTTGGCCTACTGACCTCAGGGACACTGGTCCGATTCTCAATCCAGGCAACCCTTGAGAGAGGGATCTTTCATCTTGTGCAATGGTGCGCCTTGCCTCATTGCTGTAGTCCCTAATCTAATATTAAGCTAAATAATTGCATATATACAGGATATAAAGCTGAAGGATCCTTCCCTTGAAATGGGTCAAACACAAGATTTTTTTGGAATAAAGTTTGTGCTACAAATTGCCCCGTCAAGTGACAAAACGAATTGTACCAGCGACTTACATGTAGTTGTGCCACTTTACCCACTTTTCTCTAAGGCCTACTATCATCATCCATATACATGTATTCCAATGTGCTAAAAATAACTTTCCCCAGTCTTCCTTCCCTATCATTAATAGAAACACCCTCATCTAATGACAAATGAGGGCAGTGAGCCCTCATTAAGGCTGAAAAATGTGTAATGATTCCATCTTGACAGTCTTTTTTGAATCAATGGATTGATTTTTCAGGGGCAGGAAGATCAACTAAAGCTGTTTATTATTCACAGGTCCGCATGCCCAATGAAAGGACAGAGCGAGTTCTAAAGGCAGATCTTACAGACATGCCAAGCTCTGCTTTTGGATCCGCGGATTCTTGTTTAACATAATATTATATGACCAGTATGCCAAGTGCATTTGCAAATCTTACAATATTTTGTTACCCAATGACACTCAATATGACTACATACAAAATTTTATGTCCTGCCATTGCTGTCGTATTGCACTTTTGGGCAATTCCGTAAAGTCGGACGTACAGATCAGACACTTTAACAGCTTGTATAGCCCTACCATTACATGTTTGCCATTCCATTGTAAAATAGGTATGAGTCCCCGTGGCAGGGCTTTAAAACAAGCCATCAACCAAAGCTGAAAGTGCAATAGGAGCTGAGCCATAGGACAAATTGCATCGTGTCGGACGTACACAGAGAAATGGCACTTTTCTGACTTGATGGCTCGTCTCTCAAAACTCTGTGATTTATATGGAGAAAAATTAATCAACTGACCTGTATTATCAAGAAAACTATTTAAGGCATCAGCCAGGTTAATTTCCATGGCGATATTGTCATTTTTCATAAAGCTGTAGCCATTTATATTCCGTGTCGGACGTACACATTTTTCGTGTCGGACGTACGCGTGTGAATTGCTAGTGTAGAGGATGCCAGCAGTGCATTGATGATCCACAATTTTCATTTTTTCTTCAAAGTTGAGTTCTTTCCAATAATTATCATCCATGAAATGGCTTCAGCATTGCATATTTGTGCCAAATGGGATGTCTCAAACATTAAGTTATTTTCACAATTTTTACCCTTAAATTTACAGCATTTTTAGCACAGAAAAGTCACAAAAATCACTAGTTATACCTGCAATTTTCACCGTAATTGCACATATTTCAGTAATGCATATTGAGAGAATGCTTGACAAATAAAATTTTTAAGGTATTTTGCACAAATATGCAAACAAATGAAGAATTTCTGCCATTTTCGGACAATTTCTGTGTATGCTTTTTTTTATTATCACAGCATCATATACTGGGCTAAAACTGGTAGTTATCATTTTTTCTTTCATTTTGTATGAGTATGATGCCTGTCTTAGCTTGTGACACAATTGCGTGCCAATTACACATGCTATGAACTAGCTTTCACTTAATTTTATGGCTGAAAACAGAGTTAAAAATGACCGAACTTCAATGACACCATATATTTCCTGTTTTTTGGCCTATACTACTTTAAGATTCACCCAAATACACTGGCCTAAGGTTTTCTTATGAGCCCAAGCCTGTGTACCAACATATGTATCATTTCCTTAATTCCAGATGGACTTTCATAATATTGTGTCGGACGTACATTCCCATTTTCGTGTCGGACGTACATCCTTAAAATGCTCTCCTTGGCAATAGTATTACGTTTAAATAATTAAAGCGGCCACCATGCTATTCATGGACATAAATTTGCTTTGTATTAGACGTTTTATGAAATTAACATCAGTCGCCTGGGAGCAGGAAAATTATTTAGTAATTTTTGTGTCGGACGTACATTAGAATTTTATTAGGTCAAATGTCACTGCCTGACAGAATTCGCAAGGATTGCTGCAAGAATTTGCAATGCAAAATGAAAGTGTAATCCCTCAGGTAGTAAATGACAGCAAAATGAAACCAGCTAACCTATTTCTATACTGGCACTGACAACTTAAATTAGGAGTGTCGAAAATGCAATAATTGCAGTCACCAAACATAGCATTACTTAAATGCAAATATATCAAAAACCAAATAAGATAATCAATTGTTTTTTTATGTACCTGAAAATAGACTTATTTTGGCACATTATCGCACCCATAACACATACCTATGTTAATTTTGAAATTTTGACTGATTGGTTGATGACTTTACGGAATTGCCCTTTTACAAAAAAAACTTAGGTTTTAGTATTGTTCCTTAATGGTTGGACATTTTAAATAGCTTTACAGTAACTGTGTTATTAACATAATGTATGCTAATAATTTATGAAAGGCTTACAGGGTGAGCATAAAATTGAGCTGTGTCGGGAGACCATTGTACGTTGTGCCATTTTTTGCTTCAGGGAGATTCCCAAAAAACCAAAGCTTAATCATGTAATCTGATAATTAGATTTCAATGATATAACAAATTGGCCAGAATCGAAGCGAGTTTCAGGGCGACCAGACCATATAGAAGATCATGGCAAGTGATTGAAAAAAGTAGGTCAAGTACCCAAGTGCTGGGGTAAGTTGTGCCACATGATGGTGAAAATTGTTCGATTTAGTTTATTCCATAAAAACCTATCATTCTGCCTATTTCTTCCGATATAGTATGAGTTCAGCATATGGCTGATATGCTACATGAAACTTATTAAACAGTTATAAGTTATTTTACACAAAAATTGCAAAATCCAGATTATTAATTGTTAAGAGGGAGATATAACACTTTTAACATTTCTTCTCAGTGTAAGTTGTTTCACAAGATGTCTAGGCTTTGAGTAAAATGAAGAGAAAAATAGGTTTAAAAAAAATTAAATCCTATGTCATGCCATTGGCACAACTCAACCCACTCCAAATTACACTACTTACCCTAAATTGATTTTCTGAAGAAAACTGGTTGTGAAAAATAAACCAACAATGGAGAAAACTGGTTGTCAAAAGTAAATCAGCAATGCAAGATTTCAAAATCTGACCACACAAATATATCTAGATATACACCTTAACTCCATCCTATCAGAAGGACATCATCTTATACCAATACCAGATGACTGAGAACAAGAATGTCAGTCCTCCGTACTTCCAAGTTTTCAATAACAAAATTGAACTTATGAGTGTTGCTTTTCGTAGCATTATATTTGGCACTTTTTTTTTTTCCATGGCTCATGACATTCACCAAATGTGAATACAGGAGTGGCATTGCCCTATTCACCCAGATCTTCAATTCACCCCAACGATGATACTTTATTCAATCATTGAAAATAATGAAACTCACTCGATTTACAACAGTGGGTGGTACAACTTATCCCATGGTACAACTAACCCCATTCTCACCTACTGCTCACAAAAAGACCTCCAGTGAGTAGCACAATTTACCCCAGTACCTCCTATTAGACTCCTGCACATAAAAATATTGTAAAAGGCTAGCAAATGAATAACAAAACAATATAATAATGTACTTGGAAATATTCATATTAGTAATGCATAATTTCACAAGAAAATTAATTTGTTTATATATAGCTCTAATATTGAATTAATTATTTTGCAGTCAGCCCCACCCACCTCTTTCGCTTAATACAACATTCTCTGCGTAGGTTGACATTCCTGTGTTAATAGACACATGTATATTTAAAATGATATTACCTTGAAACTTAAAATTTCCTTGTGAATACAGATCTTCTCAAGTCTCTCATACAGTGTTCAACCGGCAATATGGTTGACAGAAAATATCATTAAGGCAGACTTAAGTACAATAGATTTAAGTTGTCTAGATTATTGTTATAAATTACAAACAGCCAAGAGTCATGTTTGCAGAAACAAACAAACAAACTGCTTTGACAGCATTGTTTGTGCTGTGGTTCAGAACAGTTGGCCTGCTGCAATAAAATTTCAACGGTAATGTAGTGCATAATTAGGCCTATACGGCAACTTCGTAAAAGTAACAGTTACCATAAAATTAACAGTAATTGGCTAATTGCCGTTTTCTTGATCTTACGGCACATTCCTGTTGGTTTTGCGGAAGTCAATGTCACATTTACGGTTTACTGTTGAATTAACGGTAATTTACCGTTTATAAAGATTTACGGTAAGATAAGCGTCAGTTTTACGGTTACTTTTTCAACGGCACCTACGGCATGGGTTTACAGTGTGTTTATCACGATAGCAATTCATAACTGTTCGTTACGATATATAAAATTCAGGCAAGCACTGAGAAAGCATCATTGTTCATGATTTGTCCACATAATGGTCCGAATTGAACCCATCCATGTTTACTTTAGTTGTGGGAAAACAAACTTTTCTTCACCATACTTCTGCATGTGGCTGTAATTTGTCTATAAAACCATGGAAACATCAGGATGTGAAGTTACAAGATATGATGGCACTACCATATCATATAACTTGCCAGGATCCAAGAAAACCCCACCGTCCCACAGTGCCCCGCGTCCCAATGTGCGCCGGTTCCCCCTACTTTTAATTGACATACCAAAACTACATTATCATGGTCATGTCCATTCACCATACCTGTTATAAAACTCCAGGTGGAATGGTTAGTTTCCAAAACTATTTTAATCCACAGTGTCATCGATAACTCTACTTAACCTGTTATATAAGAACTGGTTTTGAAATATTTGTCACTCCCACATGTCACATACTTTGATGAATTTTTTTCAATTTTAAGTACCAGCAAAATATGCAGTGCAGACATCCTCATTCTCAGCTAGAAGACAAATAGTCCTAGTGTTACTCAGGAGATAGCTTACTGTATAAAGAAAAATATGTTCACCACATGGTGCTAAATATACATGTATTTTAGTGTTGGGCGGTTGTGATATTTTTCGTTCGATTCGGTTTTTGGTTTTTTTCCGACCCAAATCGCGGTTTCGGTCCGAGTTTCGGTTGCAGACCAATTCACGTGGTCCGCAATGTGCATGACACGATTTTGCGATCCGCGGTTCAGCGCCCGGTCCGCAAAATCGTTTTTCGGTCCAGAAATTCAATACATCAACATGGTGCATCTGGGAGAGTGAACAGATCGACATTTTGCTAATTATTTCGTCGTTTTTTCAAAAAAAATTAGATATTTTACGATAACCGAAACACTCGGTTGTTAGATTAAACTTTGGTTCGAGTTTTGGTTGTAGTGGTGAAACCGAAACCGAACCGAAATTTCGGGAACCGGTACAACACTAATGTATTTAATATAAATGAAAATGTGCATAATGTTTTCGATAGTCCGTCACATAGATGTAGTGTAACTCAACAGGCTGTACAATTACACCCTAGACTCCCTAGAACCTTGGCAGGCCTGTTCAAGCATGAGCCTTTCTCAACTCCCCAGGGAATATGCAGCCAGCTGTACTCAACGCCACAATGCTAATTGAGTCTACAATCGCCATCACTGCCTGTTGCCAAGTACCCATTTACACCTGGGTGGAGCAGAGCAAAGAGTTATGGAGGATCTCGTCAGTTCCTTCTAGCCATAGCCAAGGTCTGCAATGTCTCAGCAGGCCAGCGGCGCAAATAAAATCTAATTTATCATCTAATGTGTATATCGGGGTTGTGGTTGTCAAGTGGACATCCACTAGACAACGTCTCCTCCAATATATATATATATATTCACATAAGATCTTAAATTTAGATTTTAATTTACGACCTTCCACGTAAATGTGAGTGTCAGAGGAAATACTTTTAAATAACTGAGCAACTGGGCAACCGACAACTGAGTATAAATATATCACAATTTAACCGATGTTTGAATAAAAACTAAGTTGATTTCGAAAGCATCTCAGGTGGTTTTTAAATCACTTCATTGCATTGTACGAAAGTGTTATTGACTGCAACCACACATGTGGCTTTGCTGGTGTTCTACTTGTGGCAACGATCAATATCAAAATGACTTCTGATTTGCATCCAATAATATATACCAAAGAACATAAGTTTAATTGGCATTACTGCATTACTTGCTGCTTTATCCATAAATACGTTAGTCCCTGCCCTCCTGGCAGTAACTGAACAATTTGTCACCAACTAAAAAAAGTATTGTTACAGATTATGAGTTTCTTGTCATATCTGACATCAATGGATGATAATGGAGCCACTTCAAGTAACGGTCCATAAAGTTAGTAAATCAACCATGGAATGCTTTGTTACAGTTTGCATTTGCTTTTTTTTAGTGTTTTTTTTTTGTGGTTTTTTTGTGATTCATGGTCTTGACATAACACTGGAAATCTACTCTCATGAAACACATCTAGGATTCCTATGAGAGAAACAATTTGATAAACAGGCTATACACAGCTTGACCAATCAAACCATTATTTAAAACAAACTTATTGTTATATTTTAACATGATCCAATCATCCAATCAGATTATCTTACCTTATCAGTCCTCTGAGTTGCAGAACACAAGAAATTTCTAGATATCCTTTGAATGAAGGTATTTGTTTGCCCACTTCCCTTTTGCCCCAAGCATGGCATCTGAGGTGGCCAGCCATCCGTAAATGTTTTGACCCCAAGTTGCTCAACTGTGTGCAGAGAGTCACTGAGCAAGGGACGGCATATAGACACAGCCAGGGTGAAACATTCAAATACCAATACCTAAAATTCCAATGTTGTTGAGAGAACCATAAGTCCATGAGTCATAATCGCCTGCCTTAAAAATAATCACTGAAAAGCAAGCTTCTGAATGCAGTTAAGCACATGCCAATTACTCCTTAAGGAAAGCAAAAAGGTATCCAGGTATTTTTGACCTCAAGAGCATGAGTCACCACAGAAAATAGTATCTTCCAACAGGAGTATCTCCAATCCAACAGCTTCCAATAGTGGTTGCATTCTACATGCTTTTGTCAGCCAGTGACGTATAACATACATATAATCATATATATTTTATGTGCACAGGTGTTGCACATACAAAACTGGGCCACCATTCAAATTCCCTGTGGGATTTCTAATCCACTGACCCAAAATCACAATATCGATCTGCAGTCAACACACTTGATTTGCATTTACATCTTCAATGCATTCACAGCAACTGTTGAAAAGCTCCCAAATTTCCAGGAAAACTCAATTGGTTTCGAATGCCTGGAAATGCTGATTGTCCAGTTTCACTTCCAATCATTTTTACCACTTCCCATTTCATCAGATCATCAGAGTTTAGTAATGTATCTTAGAAGGTTGAAGAGACTGATCGTAAAAATACTCACTTAAAAAACTCAGAACTCATTCACTACAGCGAAACACTTTGATATAGATTTAAAGTGGACTGTGGCACTGTGAAAATGGCACTTCGTGTGTCATCATGCTGATGATTTGTCATGATCAAACCCAATACTTTCAATGTTAATTTGATTGAAGGAAACTTATCCCACTTGTTGGTGACAGCCAAACGAAAGGATTATGCATCTGATTTTCACTCTAAAATTTGTTATGAGAAGTCAAATGGCTTACTTTTGATCATGACTAATCAAGCAGCCTCTATCTTTCCCATGTTGAAAGTAGAGCAGATGACACTTCATCGGCTATCATGAGTCACGAAGTGCCATTTTCACAGTGCCACAGTCCACTTTAATTCTATATCAAAGTGTTTCACTGTAACACAATACCAAACCACAATACAAATGAATATTCAGTACTTAACATAAGTACGTAACAAAGCAAAACAATGATATACTTAAGCAATGCAAAGCGAAAAGCATAAGGAATATTTTCTTTTTCTTAAGCGAGGTTCGGATGATGATCATGTGAAGGAGCTTCCTGAAGACTGGAGTGTTGCTACCAGGAAGCACCTTCTGATAGATGAGGGTGAAAAAAATGAACAATGAGAATGTAAAACTGAAATGAAATGAAAGCCGTAGTGAGTTTCATCCTACTAAAAAGGTAACTAACAACATGATGTTTTAAAAAAGAAATGTTGATGGAAACGTATTACTCTTTTAGTTGTCTGTCACAAATGTAACACTGACATGAAGATTTCTACATATTGCATCATAGTTATCTCTGATGAAAATTAATATAATGTATCTGGTATATCCATGGTAACTGTGAGCGAAAATTTTATCCTTAATGGAGATGGGGTAGCTGTTATAAATCAGTGGAATTCTATGTTATATAACTTGTTTGGCAAATGAATGTCTTATAATTGGAAATTGAAAATTGCTTGCACCTCTGGTGCTGTAGGAATGAACACTATGCCTGTTGAAGATTTAAAAGTTCATTAAAAAAATATGAAGGTAAAGTCCCATTTTGGTCAACAAAGAAATGTGTCAATGATTTTTCTCACAAAGATATATTTGATTTAGTATGAAATGGGTAACTCTTCCATCGCTATCCAATGTATCCATCGCTCAGCCTATATAAGACAAGGCTTAGGATTTTAGTCAGAGGTTTCAGACATTTGACTGAAAAAATTCTGAAGGCCTTTTATGCTTCATTTGAACAAGGTTTGGGGCTTATCTTGTGGCAAAAGATTGTCTACTTTCCGATGAACTTATTATGAAGGCATCAGAAATGATATCATCCCTTTGTCATTTTTTTGGGTGAACCATGCAAAGAAAAACAGGCAAAAATTCACATTTTTGGGGCGACAACATTTTTCGTAGTGTCACATGTAAGAGGTTATTGGATAACGATGTCTTTGGATCAGAATTTCCAACACAATTAGTGTTGTGAAAGACACCATCACACAGATTGAAGGTGATAATGCAAGACTAAGTGATGACCCCAGGATCTTCAAAGAAATTCAACAAAAGGTAAAAACCACATTGACAGCACCTCCCTTCCAGAAACGAGAAGAAAACCCAGAAGACGCCTTCATAAAGGACAGAAACAAGTTACACTGTTGATCAAAAGCACGGTTGGATTTATATAATTATATGGGCAATTTGGGCAATTGCCCATGGCCCGTAGGCCGTAGGATTAGGGAGGCCCATAAAAACCAAAAAAGACGTCACACGGAACATTTTAGCACTGGCGGCATTGCCATGTTTGAGGAAAACCATAGCCAAGGGCAATGCCAATACCAAAAGTGGACAATCAGCTTAGGCTTAACGAAGATGACTCTGGGCCCCCATTATACGAAGCTATTTCCATAACTATGCCAGGGCACTTCAATAGTTTCAGCCATTTAGAGGAGCCAAATAAAAATATTGTAGGCCCCTAAATAACATGCAATATCTTTTTCCAGTTGTGCCGGGCTCCTGTTGAGGGTACGACAGTGGAAAATTTTCATTTGTGAGATACACATGACTGTGGGCCCCCAAATAAAATTGCATCACAATTTTCAGTTGTGCCGGGCCCTATCCAAAGTACAACAGTGTGAATTTTCATTTGTCAGATGTAAAAAAATTGCAGGCCCCTGTATAATAAATTTACCAAATGCAGAGAGCCCTTCATAACTTCATGTCAGACAGATTCAAGCTGCTGGTAGACAACAGAATCAGCTGTAGCCAGCAAAATGCATGGGATGGTGCATGCTCAAAACTTTAACTGATAGTCGTACACTTTGCATTCTTGTTTGATATAGTCTGTTTCCAAAGATAACTCTTTCATGTAGGTGTCCACAGCTGAATTGCTGAGCAAAGTGAAGAATTGATGGATGAATGGGGCTTTACGTCCTGTATCTATGCACTTGGTAGGCTAATTAGGACAGGAGGAGGACACGGCAATGAGGTGAAGTGCAAAGTGAGGAGGGGGACCATTGAAGTCTACAAGTCGCACTTGGAACAACATATATCGCCCAAGTATTCAGACTCATCACAGATCGTTATATACCAGCCAACAAAGTTAAAAAAAGCAGCAAAGTAGACTTCACAAGTGCACACCTCAAGACTGAATAAAAAAGTGTTTCATTACTTTCATAACTCCATGGAAGCTCAAGTTGATGGTCGTGAAGTATTGCTGATGTTGAGAGTTTTTGGCTTTTGACTCATCAGCGAGGAAAGCATGCAAAGCTGATGCTTACAGCTGAGATGCTGTGGAGATGGATAATTCAAACAAGGCAACAAACTTTCTCAGGGAAGTTTACAGACAATTGTCAACAAAGAAATGTGTCAATGATTTTTCTCACAATTATATATTAATTTTGATTAATATGAAATGGGTAACTCATCCATCCCTATCCAATGTATCAATAGCTCAGCTTATAAGACAAGGCCTAGGATTTTAGTCAAGGGCCTTTATGCTTCCTTTGAACAAGGTTTGGGGCTTATCTCGTGGCAAAAGATTGTCTACTTTCCAATGAACTTATTATGAAGGCATCAGAAATGAATTTCATCATCCCTTTGTCATGTTTTTGGGTGAACCATGTAAAGAAAAAACAGGCAAAAATTCACATTTTTGGGGTGACAACATGTTTCGCAGTGTCACATGTTGGAAAACAATGTCTTCTGGATCAGAATTTCTAACACAATTAGTGTTGTGAAACCAATCGCAGACACCATCACACAGATTGAAGTTGATAATGCAAGATTAAGCAATGTCCCTAGGATCTTCAAAGAAATTCAACAAAAGGTAAAAACCACATTGACAACACCTCCCTTCCAGAAACGAGAAGAAAACCCAGAAGAAACCTTCATCAAGAGCAGAAACAAATCATTGATCAAAAGCAGGTTGGATTTATATATATGGGCAATTTGGGCAATTGCCCATAGCCAGTAGTCCGTAGGATTAGAGAGGCCCATAAAAACCAAAAAAGATGTCACACAGAACATTTTAGCACTGACGGCATTGCCTGTTTGAGGTAAAACCATAGCCAAGGGCAATGCCAATAGTTGGCAATGCCAAAAGTGTACAATCAGCTTAGAACTAACAAAGATGACTCTCAGCCCCTATTGTACGAAGCTATTTACATAACTATGCCAGGGCACTTCAATAGAAATAGAGCAATAGCCAGCCATTCAGAGGAGCCCAATAAAAAAATTGTAGACCCATAAATACCATGCGATTCCATTTTCCAGCTGTGCCGGCTCCTGTCGAGAGTACGACAGTGTAAAATGTTCATTTGTGAGATACACATGACTGTGGGCCCCCAAATAAAATTGCATCACAATTTTCAGTTGTGCAGGGCCCTATCCAAAGTGCAAGTGTGAAACTTTCACTTGTGAGATGTAAGAAATTGCAGGCCTCTGTATAACAAATTTACCAAATGCAGAGAGCCCTTCATAACTTCATGTCAGACAGATTCAAGCTACTGGTAGACAACAGAATCAGCTGTAGCCAGCAAAAATGCATGGGATGCTGCTCAAAACTTGGTTTTTAACTGTGTGTTGTACCATTTGCATTCTTGCTTGATATAGTTTGTTTCCAAAGATAACTCTTTCATGTAGTGAAGAATTGATGGATGAATGGGGATTTACGTCCTGTATTTATTCACTTGGTAGGCTAATTAGGACAGGAGGAGGACACGGCAATGAGGTGAAGTGCAAAGTGAAGAGGGGAACCATTGAAGTCTACAAGTCGCACTTGGAACAACATATATCGCCCCAGTATTCAGACTCATCTCAGATTGTTATATGCTGGCCGACAAAGTAAAAAAAAAAACAGCAAAGTAGACTTCATCAGTGCATGCCTCAAACCTGAAGAAGAAAGTGTTTCATTACTTTCCAATTTCCAGACCTGGAAGCTCAAGTTGATGGTCGTGAAGTATTGCTGGTGTTGAGAGGTGTTGGCTTTTGACTCATCAGTGAGGAAAGCATGCAAAGCTGATGCTTGCAGCTGAGATACTGTGGAGACGGATAATTCAAACAAGGCAACAACCTTTCTCAGGGAAGTTTACAGACAACTGTCAACAAAGAAATGTGTCAATGATTTTTCTCACAATGATATATTTGCTTTGGTATGAAATGGGTAACTCATCCATCCTATCCAATGTATCAATAGCTCAGCTTATAAGACAAGGCCTAGGATTTTAGTAAAGGGCCTTTATGCTTCCTTTGAACAAGGTTTGGGGCGTATCTCGTGGCAAAAGATTGTCTACTTCCAATGAACTTATTATGAAGGCATCAGAAATGAATTTCATCATCCCTTTGTCATGTTTTTGGGTGAACCATGTAAAGAAAAACAGGCAAAATTCACATTTTTTGGGGTGACAACATGTTTCGCAGTGTCACATGTTGGAAAACAATGTCTTCTGGATCAGAATTTCTAACACAATTAGTGTTGTGAAACCAATCGCAGACACCATCACACAGATTGAAGTTGATAATGCAAGATTAAGCGATGTCCCCAGGATCTTCAAAGAAATTCAACAAAAGGTAAAAACCACATTGACAACACCTCCCTTCCAGAAACGAGAAGAAACCCAGAAGAAACCTTCATCAAGAGCAGAAACAAGTCATACTGTTGATCAAAAGCAGGGCTGGATTTATATATATGGGCAATTTGGGCAATTGCCCATGGCCCGTAGGCCGTAGGATTAGGGAGGCCCATAAAAACCAAAAAAGACGTCACACGGAACATTTTAGCAGTGGCGGCATTGCCATGCTTGAGGAAGAACCATAGCCAAGGGCAATGCCAACACCAAAGTGGACAATCAGCTTAGGCCTAACGAAGATGACTCTGGGCCCCCATTATACGAAGCTATTTCCATAACTATGCCAGGGCACTTCAATAGAAATATAGCAATAGTCAGCCATTCAGAGGAGCCCAATAAAAAAATTGTAGGCCCCTAAATAACATGCGATCCCATTTTCCAGTTGTGCTGGGCCCCTATCCAAAGTACAACAGTATGGATTTTTATTTGTGAGATGTAAGAAATTGCAGGCCTCTGTATAACAAATTTACCAAATGCAGAGAGCCCTTCATAACTTCATGTCAGACAGATTCAAGCTACTGGTAGACAATTCACTGTAAAATCTGAATTTTGAGTCAGCTTAAATGATTGAGTGAGACGGTTGCACAATTCCTTTGAGCTATCATAGCTTGTTGTTTGAAGTTATAACAATGAAAAGATTATCATAACTCAAAATATCAAGCTATGTCAGCTCAAACAAATTGTGCAACCATCTCACTCAATCATTTGAGCTAACTCAGAATTTTAGATTTTACAGTGAACTGAATCAGCTGTAGCTAGAAAAAATGCATGGGATGCTGCTGAAAAATTGGTTTCTAACTGTGTGCTGTACCATTTGCAATATGCATTTTTGCTTGATATATGCATGTAGTCTGTTTCCAAAGATAACTCTATTATGATGTAGGTGTCCATAGCAGAATTGCTGTGCAAAGTGAAGAATTGGAAGAATTGATGGATGAATGGGGCTTTATGTCCTGTATTTATGCACTTGGTAGGCTAATTAGGACAGGAGGAGGACACGGCAATGAGGTGAAGTGAAAAGTGAAGAGGGGAACCATAAATTCAACCATTGAAGTCCACAAGTCACACTTGGAACAATGTATATCGCCCCAGTTTTCAGACTCATCTCAGATTGTTATATGCCGGCCAACAAAATAAGAGTTATAAGAAAAAGCAGCAAAATAGATTTCACCAGCGCATACCTCAAAACCAAAGAAAAAAGGTGTTTCATAACTTTCCAAATTCCGGACCTGGAAGCTCAAGTTGATGGTCGTGAAGTATTGCTGGTGTTGAGAGGTGTTGGCTTTTGACTCATCAGTGAGGAAAGCATGCAAAGCTGATGCTTGCAGCTGAGATACTGTGGAGAGAGATAATTCAAACAAGGCAACAACCTTTCTCAGGGAAGTTTACAGACAACTGTCAACAAAGAAATGTGTCAATGATTTTTCACACAAAGATATATTTGATTTATGAAATGGGTAACTCAACCATCCCTATCCATCGCTCAGCTTATAAGACAATCCTTTATGCTTCCTTTGAACAAGGTTTGGGACTTATCTTGTGGCAAAAGATTGTATACTTTCCGATGAACTTATTATGAAGGAATCAGAAATGATATCATCCCTTTGTAATGTTTTTGATGTGAAACATGTAAAATAAAAAACAGCAAAAATTTAAATTTTAGGGTGACAACACTTATCGCAGTGTCACATGTAAGGGGTTATTGGATAACGATGTCTTCTGGATCAAAATTCAAACACAATTAGTGTTGCAAAACCAATCGCAGACACCATCACACAGATTGAAGGTGATAATGCAAGACTAAGCGATGTCCCCAGGATCTTCAAAGAAATTCAACAAAAGGTAAAAACCACATTGACAGCACCTCCCTTGCAGAAACGAGAAGAAACCCAGAAGAAACCTTCACCAAGAGCAGACACATGTTATTCTGCTGATGAAAACTTTTCAAAAGTAGCAACTGAAACTTCAATAATTACTGTCAGTTTTTATAGCTTGTACCATTACAAATTAAGCATGTTATTCAATCGCAAATAATTGAGGGGGTCCTCAAAAGCAACTGTTAAACGTATCAGTTAATTCTTGGCGAAATACGACTACATTGATCATCAATGGGTACTAGTTCACAACTTCATGTCAGACAGATTCAAGCTTCAGTGGCAAATAGAATCAACTGTAGCTGGCAAAAATGAGAGAGCTGTCGTAGAAAAGGGCTCTCTACATTTTTGGTGACTTCAGCTGATTCCATTGTCTAGTGTCTACTCACAGCTTGAATCTGCCTGACATGAAGTTATGAAGGGTTGCCTGCATTTCTGCTGGCTAATGCTCGTTCTGTTGTCTACCTGCAACTTGAATCTGTCTGACATGAAGCTACGAAGGGCTCTCAGAATTTTTGTTGGCTACAGCCTGACTGAACACAGTCTGATCTAGAGCCAGCTGAACGCAGTGAGACTGCAGACTGGCATAAGTTGAACTGGGTGTCGAATTGGCTTCTGGGAGAGTGGAACTGCTGCCTATCGGGTCCGCGCTCAGCAGAACTCAGCAGAACTGACCTAGATTTGCTCAAAAATGCATGTAGGCCTGAGTGAGGATGTGAAATACAGTACCTCAAGTGAAATGTTGCATCCTCTCTACATTTTCGTTGACTTCAGCGGAATCTGCATGCTTCTGGCAGCTTGAATCTGTCTGACATGAAGGGCTCTCAGCATGTTTGCTGGCTACTGTTGTCTACCATCTAACATGAAGTTGAAAAGGGCTCTCCACATTTTTGGTGACTTCAGCTGAGTCTGCTTGCTTCTTGGCATCTTGCAGCTTGAATCTGTGTGATGTGAAGTTGTGAGGGGCTCTCTGCTTTTTTTGCCGGCTATAGCTGATTCTGATGTCTACAAGCAGCTTGAATATGTCTGCAATGAAGTCATGTAGGGCTCTCTACATGTTTTATGACTAAAGCTGAATCTGCTGGCTTCTGGCAGCTTGCATCTGTCCAACATGAAGTCCACTAGACAACAGAATCACCGACAGCCAGCAAAAATGCAGAGAGCCCTTCACAACTTCATGTCAGTCAGATTCAAGCTGCCGGAAGCCAGCAGATTCAGCTGAAGTCACCAAAAATGTAGAGAACAGAATCAGCTGTAGTCCAGGCTACAGTAGTAGGTTCTAGTTGGGAGCTGGAGCGAGCAGGCTACATTTCAATTGAGGTCATCGCATTTTTGAGCAAATCTAGATCAGTTCTGGTGAGTTCTAATGTGCGCAAAACTGATAGGCAGCAGTCCCACTGCCCTAGAAGCAAATTTGACAACCAGTTCAACTTGAATTTTGTCAGTTTGGTTCTAGATCAGACTGTGTTCAGTCAAGCTGGAGCCAACAAAAATTCAGAGAGTACTTCATAACTTCACGTGAGACAGATTTTTTAAATAACATTGGGCTAGTGTTTCACTGACTTATCAAAAAACAGAATCAGCAGTAGCCAGAAAAAAATGCAGAGCCCTTCATAACTTCATGTCAGACAGATTCAAGCAAGCTGCTACCCCACGGACATTTGAATCAATTTGACATCAAGGGGAAGTTAGCTGACATCCCAGATGTCATCCTGATGTCAGATAAACATAAGGTGATGTCAGATGCCTACTTGGTAGTAGTCAGCAGAACCGGCTGTAGCCAGCAAAATCCAGAGAGCCCTTCACAACTTCATGTCAGACAGACTCAATGCACTGGAAGCCAGCCGATTCAGATGAAGTCACCAAAAGATGTCAAGAGCCCTTTTCAACTTAATGTCAGATTCAAGCTGCTAGCAGCCAACAGAATCAGCTGTAGCTGGCAAAAATGCAAAGAGCCCTACATAAATTCATGTCAGACAGATTCAAGCTACCAGCAACAAAAAAGAATCAGCAGTAGCTAGTACAAATTGTACAGAGCCCTTCATAACTTCATGTCAGATTCAAGCTGCTAGTTGACAACGGAATCAGCAGTAGCAAGCAAAAATGCAGAGCCCCTCATAACTTCATGTCAGACACATTCAAGCTGCTAGTAGCCAACAGAATCAGCTATTGTCCATTCTACAGTAACCTGCTCTAGTTGCGAGCATGAGCGAGCAGGCTACATTTAATTTGAGGTTCTCTATTTCACGTCCTCGCTTACATGCATTTTTGAGCAAATCTAGCTGAGTTCTGCTAGGCGCGGACCTGCATGACAGGCAGAGGAGCCTCACTGCCCAAGAAGCCAATTTGACAACCAGTTTGAGTCAAGGAGGGTAAATCCGTCCACTTTTGGCTAAAACTGTATTTCCAAGAAAATGGTACAAGATGCAAAATTAAAAATGAGTACATTGGGAGGGGCACATTCCGCACTATCACTTGCAGAAAAAAAAGTAAAATATTAAAATGTTTATTTGTGAAACCATGGCAACAAAAAATGAAGGTTAGGGCATCTAAATCCGTCCAGGTTGCTGCTAAATATATATATATATATATGTTTATTTTGACATCAAATAACAAATTTAGGATACAATTACATGAATGTCATAGCAAAAAAAGTAAGGTATACATATTTCCGTTATTGATGTCAGGAGGAGAGATTGAAACTCCAAGGAGTTGTGATTACTCACCCCCTCTACCCACCACCAGGATGTAGACCATGTTATAACTTAGAAAAACAAAATTATTAATAATAAAAATTAGAATAAATATATAAAAAAAAAACAAAAAAACAAAAAACAAAAAAAAACAACATTAGAATAGATGATAAATCCGTCCAGCGAGGATGGTAAATCCGTCCACAGGGCATTATACAGCATATACCTAACATATCTTATATATTTTTTAAATTTTGCATTTTTTTAAACTTTCACAAAGGATTTTCTGTCGATATTAGGATGTTGGGGTGCTGATTTCAGTTATAATAGAATAATTAAATAACAGAGGTTAAGTCATCTATCAAGAATTTCAATTGACAGCCTCAATCGCAATTAAAGAAACATTTTAACCCAATCAAGTGGTGTAATTGCTGATTCTGATTTCTTTAATCAGTGTTATGCCGTTTATAATTATGAAAAGTCATAAAATTACTTTTAAAGACCATTTGAAGTGGGTGGACGGATTTACAAGCACCCAATCAAACCATGTTTCAAAATAATGATGGTAAATCCGTCCACTTTTATTTTCTTTGTATCTCCTTTCAAAGTGTTGGAATTAAGTTGTTTAAGAAATCCTACATGAATAATACAATTTTTCGTCTCATGCAATAATTCTTTGCCTTTAATACTTATTTTGTTGATGGAAATAAAGCCAACAAGAGCAACTATCTTTCTGACAAAATGGCTGTGATGACGTCACAGGATTTCATTGTATTTTGTGTTTTGTTTTTAAATGGCCCTGAAAGAGCATTTAAAATGCTGTCAACACAATGAAATCGGAAAATTAGTTGAAAAACGAGTTTTTCTTTCTTTTACAACTCTCACAACTGTAAAAAATGTATTTATATGCCTATATAAGGGGGTGGACGGATTTACCCTCCTGGACGGATTTGCCATACTTGACTTTTGTCAGTCCTCACTCTGCATGCTCACTGCGTTCAGCTGCCTCTAGAGCAGACTTTGTTCAGTCAAGCTGTAGCAAGCAAAAATTCAGAGAGCCCTTCATGACTTAATGGCAGACAGATTCAAGCTGCGAGAAGCCAGTCGATTCAGCTGAAGTCACCAAACATCAGTCTGAAAATGTCAAGAGCCCTTTTCAACTTCATGTCAGATTCAAGCTGCCAGTAGCCAGCAGAATCACAGCAAAAATGCAGAGCTCTTCATAACTTCATGTCACACAGATTTAATTTGCTAATAGACAACAGAATCAGCGGTAACTAGCAAAATGTTGAGAGCCTTTTTCAGCCTCATACCAGAATCAGCTGCAGCCACCAAAAATTCGGAGAGCTCCTCACAAATTCATGCCAGGCAAATTTCAACCTGTGGTGACCACCAGAATCAGCTGTGGCTTACAAAACGTCAGACAGCTCTTTAAGCAGATTAAAACTGCTGATAGCCAGTAGAATCAGCTGCAGCCAACAAAATTAAATGTAGAGAGCCCTTCACAACTTCCATGTCAGACAGATTCAAGCTTGTAGTTACAAACAGAATCAGCTGTAGACTACAAAAATTCATAGAGCCCTTGACAACTTCATGGGAGTCCCCAACAGAATCAGCTGAAGCCAGCAAAACTGCTGTGAGCCCTGCCTTCACAAGAATCACAACTTCATGACAGAGACTAAATGACTAAACTTAGCATCCAGCAATTCTGATCAGTTCTAGAGACCAGACATAAAAAAGAAGAGCGCTTAACAATTTGTGTTAAGACGGATCCTTAAGCAGAATTAGCAGGATCTAGCGAAGAACATTCTCGATAAAAAAGAAGACAGCCTCAGTTGATGACTTTTAGTAAGATTTTAACTTCAAATCCCAGTATTATAATTTAGCAACCGAAAAAAAAGCTTGTAACTGGACCGAAATCAGCTGGTATGTTCATGACTGTCGCACAGTCGTTTCGAGTCAGATTTTGTCAGAGTAACAAGCATAAGGGACCGTTCAGCATTTATGACTGGGGGGGTGAGAGTTTTACCCCAGGGGTACTAAGTTTTCACACGTGTTCCAAGGGGGGGTACTAATTTTGACAACATGTCCAAGGGGGTAAGAAATTTTAACAAAACAAAAATGTTATGACACTCAGTTTGACCACCCATTTTTTATGCGCAAAAGTCCGCGAATCTGTACGCGCAATTGTACAAGGGGCCACGTATATGCATGTATTGCTTTGTATTGCTTTGTATGTCGAGGGGAGGTACTAAAAATGAGCATAAAACCTGAGGTGCACTAAAAGGGGGGGGCATCAATTTTTGACGGGAAGTTCTGGCAAAACTCCCACTCCCCCCGGCTCAGTCATAAATTCTGAACGGTCCCTTATCAAAACCTCTTGCTGATCAATATGAAATTCACATGCCATGCCCCCCCCCCCGGGCCATGCCATGCTGTGGCATGCACTCAGGATGCACTGGCATTTTTGGCATTTTCTAGTTCAAGTTTTTATGTCCATGAGACCATGACCTCAGGATGTCCATGACAATGATTCACAATGTGCAGTTTTTTGGTCAGGAGTTGACAATTAAGGTACCCAAATGATATTCACATGCCTTATACAGAGCAATTTCTGGGGTACTGCCACAAATAGGAGGCCTAGCTTTAAAACCAGTAGACACAAATGAAGCAGCACCCTAGCCTCCTGGCCACTCTCACTGACAGACTGGTTTGCTCATCTGCAGCTTGTCAACAAACAGGTTTCAAGTAGTTCACACTCATTTCCAGCACGGGGCAGCACAGGGGTAATGTGATAAATCCGCTAGGCGCACCTGTGAAATGTTAAAAAGAAATCTTACCATCTTATTTAGAATTTTACAAATATTCTAAAATCGTATGAAATTTATTTTCATTAAATAAATTTGAGATAAAGTGAATATATCATTTGGAAAGAAAAAAAATAGATGCAAACACTACGGTCAGAGGTTATGAGTTTCCTGCAAAACGCCATATTGGCTTTGGTGGAAAATGGCGAAAGATCGATGACATTAGTGACAATTTTCGTAGATATTCGCTTGCTTGTGCTCCCCAGATTGTCGATACGGTGACAGAAGAATTCTTTTTACGTCGCTAAACACAAAGAACCGTGAATGATCTCTCCAGGTACTGACCGTCCCATGCCGAAAGTGGCCCGAAAAGCTTGTGTTTACCTACTGCTAAGTTCGCGATTGAGATTGATAGGACAGAGAAAGCTACTTGGTATCTGTCTTGTTCTAAGATTACTGTTTCGTCCAAAACCAATTATTCCAGTTTTCAAAGAGTCAGTTTGTATGGAAATTGTTATGTTGCTGATCCTGCTCTGGTTTGAGAGATGACCAAACTTTCAAGTTGCATCAATGTCAATGCCAATGGAACCATGATTCAGTGGTGTCAGTGCCATGAACAATGGAATTGCTTTGATTGCTGAAAAAAATTTTGTCCCTGGATCATAACAGGCATTATATAGTGTAAACATTGTTTGGCATCTAGTTCCAACCCATAACCCTATATTTTCTGTGTGGAATTAGTCTGACCTGACTCCTGACACTCTGAATGGTGTTGACAGTGACTGTCAGTGTTGCTGAATGCCTTCGCCATACATCGCCATACAATTCACTCAGATTCCATTGCCTTATCATTAAAATCTTCAAATCAAATGGAGATTTATCATTCCCTTGTAAATTTATTATTCCCATGTCGGCAATACCTGAATCACTTGAGTGGAATTGCTTGCTATGAATGATTTAATTGGGGGAGGGGGGGGACAAGACTTTAGTCTGTTTACACCCCCCCCCCTCGCCGTTGGACTTGCCACTACTTTGCTGCTTTTAAGTTGGGGTTATACACTGAATGATAATTATGTGTTTTCGCTTTGATCCTGTTCTATTTTGCTAAGACAAAGGATGGCCTAACTTATTTTATCAAAGTATAAAGATTTAAAAATGGCATACTTTACCATTATGAGGATTGCTCCGTAACACTGTCGTCTGAAGTGGTTTGATCAATTATCAGCCAAATCACCTGTAGGTCATTTCATTTCACTGCTAAGCTCACTGCCAATTTTAACAGCAGTTTTAAGCTTTACAGAATTACAATTTAGCAAACAATCTCCTTCAGCCATGTATCTGGGATTAGACGGTGGTCACGGTAGTGGATTGCAATCAGAGAAGCGACACCTGTCTGAGCTTCTCAGAGTGACATATTACCTCTGACATTATCATGATTATAAGTACCTCGTCTTTTATGGGAATGACTTATGAACGGTGATGTGCAATTTATAGATTCGGGGAATTGAATAAATACATGTATTGTCTTATTTTAACTGACCATGAAGCCCATTTTGCCTTGCTGAACTGTTACTGTATTAACCTCAGGCTGTACATCAGTCGGTTAGAAATATTTATAAAGGAGAAGTTTTTGACTGATCATTTGTTATTTAATTTCCGTGGCTGTGATTTGTCTCATCCAGCCTGTTGTTGAAATAACCCTGTGGTGAAAAATTGGTGTATTTACTGGATCCTCTTGTGTTGTTTTAAAAGTTGCTCTGGGTGATTTGTGAGAAATGAATGTGTTTTCAATTCCTGGGTTCCTTACTTTAATTGTTCAGTCCCTTTACATTTTGATATTGTGCACATTAATTAATCTGTTGCATTTCTATTTTTATCATCTTGCCTTGTAAATAACACTTTCTTGCTCCACCCTGCAGTATTTTCACCTTTAGAAGTTGTATGTTTTATTGTAAATTTGTAATATAATTCTAAGTGGGAAGGGAATGAAAATGTACTATATTGTCAATTGAGTGCGAACAAGCCAAAACTGGTGTTGACTTCCCTGTATCAAAGAGCATGCTTGAACCTCAGAACGTTCCCTGATCAATCGTCAGTGAACAGACTGTTGGGAATTTCTTTAACACCAGAATTTTTTCTTCAGACGTACACCCGATCATGAGTAGAAAAAATCAGATGCCGCCAAACAGCAAGAATAGTTCGAAGAAGGTATGTGCGGTGCAGCGACCTGCAAGTTTATGATAAAAGAGATCAGCTACAAGGGATCATTGAGTGATCAAAGTGGGATGGGAACATTCTCGCCCTTAGATCCTGGTCTATTATTAGCCTTCTGCTTTTTGTGACATTTCTTATTGTTGAATGTTGTATCTGCGTGTATATTTGCGCCAGACAAATCACTCACTGTTGTAATTTCACGTTGGTGTTATTCTGTGAAAGTATTATTGATGAATGGTTGGTTGTTATCTTATTACTTGGGACTAGCTACTAAGCGTGTGTTGTGCCTCTTTCAGCTGCTGTTTGGTGAGGAGGATGAATCTGAACCCGGCATCTACTTCAGCCAGAATTCTCTCTTTCGACCTGACAGCAAAGATGTAAGTTAGAACTATGAGAATGAGCTTTGTGATGACGTTGAGTGTGAAAATGTGTCATTTATTGTCTTTCATTCTGATGTAGCCATCTGATTCTAATATTTTGTTTCTCGCAGATGACTTCCGCTTCACCCTCACAGCTTTCTGCTGCCTTCTCGGGCCTTTATGGACCTCCGCAGGCTTCAAGTGAGTCCTCCATAATTAAGACATCTTTTTGACAAATGTTTTTGAACAAATGTGACATATTTTCTGTTTTGCTTAGGCATGCACCGATCTAATAATGCCTGGTATCAGTATAATGTGTAAATATTGGGTTGCCGTGTAGTGCCTCCTCCTGTCCTATTTAGCCCAACCAGTGCATAAATACAGGACATAAAGCTCCATTCATCCATCAATGTAAATATTTGGTGTCAGTGACAAAACATGCAAATTTACAACATGAATACAACATAGTTCTAAACTGTCAGAAAAAGTTGAAAACATGAAGAGAGATGTGTGGCATTTCATTGATTTTAAAGAAAACCAACTTCTGTCTTCAGCCAATTCACTTGAAATGTGTTATATATTTATGTCAATCTGACCCGGTTGTATCTTCTGCACCCACGATTCTGGCTGAAATAACAGAACTATCCATTTAAAACGTTTCGGCCTTGTAAAATTAAGAAGAAAAAAAAAAGATTTTGTACATTATGGAAGTTTCATCATTACTCTGAAATACATTTGTTGTTGTGTCTGATTTGTATTAATACATTGATTTTGTGTGTAACTTACAGCGGGAGGCATGAGCAGTATAATCCAGCCCAGGGGTATGTCAAACGCCCCTTTCCAGCGCAACAATGTCACACCAACCAATATGACGCAACAAAACTTCCCCATGGCCCTTCGGCAACAGGCTTCTCCGAATAGGTTCGTATTGTTTGTCCTCGCTGACTTTCATTGAAATAAAGCCTTAAGTGAGTGAGCACTTTGACAATCCTGCTGTGTTATTAGAGATTGAAGGACCTACAATATTATACGGATATAAATTGATATTGCTTGTTTAAAACATAACAGCATGAGTATGCAAGCTGCTAAATCATTAGTAATGGATAAGAGTTACAATTTATGTATAAGAAAAATTATGAAGCCTGTCAGATTGTATGAAAACTCACAATTAATTTTGTATCATTGGTATAAAAAATGTATGCGAAGCTGTTTTGGTTGCATTTGTTGATTAGACAATCACATCTTTACAGGAACGTCTTTTCCATGGGTCGAGGTATTTTGAGTCAAATTCAAACGAGTCAACAACCTATTTCGAGTCAAATCAATCGACCAAATTCGCTAGCATCTGGGATTATGAGGTGAGTGCAGAGTTTGCAATAAATCAGATGATTATAAAACGTAAGTGGGTGATATACAAGCAGGATGATGTTATGTATAATGTGCATCCATGAAATTAGTGGGTGTGAAGTCCATAATCAATGAAATGCGATACAAGTTTTGAAAATAATTTCTTGCAGTTCACAATTCAACGCAACGTCAGCGGGCTTAGGAGGTTTCCCACGAGCGGCGCGGGATTGTGAGTGCTCTTTTTGTTCATTGTCGTCTTCTCTTAGGGAAATAAGAATTCTGTGTTCCTGATTTGTCTTTGTCTGAATAACCCTGGTCTGTCCGTTTCTTTTTCAGCTGACAGTTTAGATCTTTCTGAATTTCCAACGTTAGGGAATCGGTCAACGGCATTACCCAACCCTATCCCTACTCCTAGAAATTATGGTAATTATATATGACATTGTGTTTGCTTTACTGCTGCCCCAGAAAATGAGTGGGCAGATGTGAACTAACTATGAGTGGTCTTAGTCGTTAATTGTTTGCTTGCAGTAGGCATGGTCAACAAACCCGCTCAAGAACCCGCACCTGAGTTCCAGATCCAACAAGAGGAGTTCCCTGCATTGCCCAGTGCGCAAATAAGTGAGTAATCTTGCTTCTATTATTACCAAAACTGAATTAACGAATTTGCAAAGGATGCATATGTCATATGAACTATTAACATAACCCACAGAGCTCATTATGAGCATCAGTTCAGTTCAGAGAGATGACATTTACCATGACTTTCGCCAGTTACTCTGCACTGTAATGGCTGCCTATTCTACGGTCTATGGGAAGTCAAAGAGCACAACTAGGATCCTATAGATACCTCGAACTGATACTGGCGAAAACAAGTATCTGTATCACATGTATCTGTTTTGATATGAAGATGTAAATGAAAGATTATATGGGTATCACATTGTCCAGTGGTCCATATGTAACCAATGGTATCAGTGTCAGAATGTCATCGGTATCTTGAAAAATCAGTATTTGTATCGGATATGAACAGCTGGTGTCGGTGCATCCCTAGTTTCCAAACTAAATGTGCCTGCATCAATTTCACATTCTGTCACTTCAAAAGTAGTGCTTCTCCAGGAGGCCTTATTTGGCGGATATTAGCTTAGGGTTGGACCATAATCTGAGAATTATCTGTTGCGTAGGATGCAAGACAGTCACTAGAATAATTCTAATATTTTCCTCTTCAGATCCACCTTCGTCGGCCACATCAGACAGCTCTCGGAAGACGGTGAGTAAAAAAGACTCTTCTCTGCTCAAATTGGCCGTTTCTCAGTAAGAGAGTAAACTAACTAAACTTGCAAATACAAGTGGTCACAATATATGATTTCAATGTTTGATATTTATTACAGCCAACATCTTCGCCCAGCTTAGGTGCACATGAAAACTTATTGAATCGAGATGGTGCTAGGTTCCCTGGGGACAAGTCAGGGAACAACAACAACAGGCGTGGTATTCAAACACATTCAGACGGTGAGTCTTGTGGGCTTATATCGTAAAATTACATAAATTGTACATTGTTGATTTAAAAGCTTAATAAGGGTCTCTGATTGACACATCTCATGCTCAGCTTTAGGGATTTCCTGCTAATTTGGCACACCATGATGCAATTGTACAATGTATCTTGAAAAGTAAAAATAACTTGTTTGTGTGTGCAAATGGTAAATTAATCAATATAAAATTCAGTGGTCTCAGCACTGTTGTTAAGTCTGCATGATTATTTCTGATCGCTGCTGATGCTATATTGCACATTATGAACTTTTTTTTTACTTTCAATTTCCAGGAACAGTATCGAACATTCCCAATGGTATGGTAACAGACCAGTTTGGCATGGTAGGGTTATTAACGTTTATCCGAGCGGCAGAATCAGACCCCAACATGGTAGCGTTGGCCCCTGGAATTGATCTGACAACGTTAGGCCTTAATCTCAACTCTCCTGAGTAAGTCCTTCTGATGCTTTCTTCTTAAAAAAGTACGTCGTCTTTAAATCCTGATTTTGACCGGTCGTTTGCTATGGTATTTTACATGTTTGAAGCCGAATAAATAATCAAATTTCATGTGTTAATTCTCTGATAGGCAGTGGCTTACTATGTTGAGAACAGCTCCAACCAGGTCTAATGATTTTTGACACCCTGAAATGCCTGAGTCACAATTGACCGTCTTTTTAAGAGCCTTTTATTACCATTTGTGTTGTTTTGTCTTGAAATGAAAATGTAGGATAAATCTAAATGCTGTTTATTAATTTTTCCAGGAATCTTTACGCAACTTTCCAGTCACCATTTGCGGATGCCCCTTGTCGACCTCAAGACATTGGTAGGTTTTCATGCACATCAGTAATAAAGAGTGTGGCTCCTTGACATCTTGTCAAATACAACCCTGCTGAACCACATTTATATGCCTCACTCTCTGATAACCTGCCTCTGTTCACATCCTTTTCAGGGCAGTACAATGTTAAAAGTTTCAATATTCCGATTGAATTTCTGACATACTCCAAATAAAGTCTCCAATTGAATATTGCCAGGTTGAGGCCAACACCCGTCCTGTGGTGGCCTGGTTGAATACCATTATTAGTTGCAGCCTGCCTGTGCTTCATATGATCAATGAGTCATGTTCAAATTGTTCATGTTAATCTTATTTCTCCTGACTTGCTTTGCAGACTTTCACGTCCCTCAGGAATATGTGACAAATATATTTATTCGTGAGAAGCTGGCACCCATCAAACTGAACCGTTACGGTGATGACTTACTCTTTTACTTGTTCTATATGAATGGAGGTGACGTGTTACAACTTGCGGCTGCTGCAGAATTGTAAGTAATGCTTTCTGTATTTATGCTCTGTTTGAAGCTGATATTATCTTCTGGTTGTGTGTATTTTAGCCCCAAGTGTTATTCAGGTCTCCAAACATTCACACAACCTATTTCGCTCATAATCAATTAGGTGTATGATGTCATAATCTCTCTGTTTATAGTTTACAATTGCTGTTTTGAGTCATAACGAAAAGACTGAAATATAGACATTGTTGGTGAGAGGAAAGTTTGACAAAATAATTAAGCCAAACAAAGTTCCTTTTCTGATGGTTTGGTTGGCCTCAATTGTTGAAAAATGAAATAATTATAAATTGCCTTTTCTTGCAGATATAACCGGGACTGGCGGTACCATAAAGAGGAGAGAGTATGGGTAACGCGGGTAGCTGGTCTTGAACCCCAAATGAAAACCACGTCATTCGAAAGAGGAACCTACTACTTTTTTGACGCCCAGAATTGGCGGAAAGTACCGAAAGAGTTCAAGTTAGAGTACGACAAATTGGAAGACAAGCCCCAGTTACCAATCACATTTCATCACAACCCCAACCAGCCCACAGTGATGGCCCACTAGTATTGCTATCAACTGCTCTTCATTTGTATATACCCCATCTCCAGCATTTAGCCAGGCTAGTGGCTGTGGCTAGCCGCCCTGGCCGGGCCGTCATGGCAGGTCGACCGTCATGGCCAGGCCGTCGTCTGTGAGGAACCATGTCCTTGTGATATATGTTGACACTTGTAGCTTTGTATATATGTTTGATAGCGTTGGAGAGCTGTGCCCGATCGACTGCCAGCCTTGTCCTTTGCGTGGAATGACCGACTGAACTTGTGCCATTCTCCCTGGCCCACTGGGACTACCCCCAATGGGACTACCCCCAATGGGACTACCCCCAATGGGACTACCCCCAATGGGACTACCCCCAATGGGACTACCCCCAATGGGACTACCCCCAATGGGACTACCCCCAATGGGACTACCCCGACAACCTCATTGTGTTCAAACCAAGACTTAATTCTTGGAGCGCTTTGATCTTCGCTGCTCACCTCCAATAACCTCTTTCTTCATCAGATTTTATATCTTTTATGCTCTGGGACGTAGGTCATCTGTATTATTTGATTATACTGTTGTTCATTGCACCAAATTTAGCCGTATAAATTATGATTATGTTAAGTATAGTTTTACAATCCATCTTACCCTGACGGGTATTTTAAGGCAAGATTGCCAGATTCTAATTCAGCTGAGTTTTGGTGATTTAGTGGTTAGTCCTTTTCATAAAAGGTCACAGTGGTTAATTAGTCCTGAGTCCTGTGATATCGTCTCATCTTTTCTAGGGCAATGAGATGTAATTTACATTAGATTTGCACATATCTATATGCACTTTTATTGGTTTTAATGTTTAATATGCTTCTCAAATTTTAAACTTGTCTGATGTAAAATTTCTACTGTGTTGAACTGTTGACTTGAACAAAAAAACTATTATAAGACCCATCATGTGTGAATAAAATTAAATTTTGATTGTATTTTTTTAAAGCAAAAATTTCCAATTACATTTGTTATACCTTGTTCATGAAGTAAAACTTCATATTTTCAGTATTGAGAGATAAGTTATTGTTCATAGAATTTAAGTATTTGATAGTGAATCAGTGTTTCATCATGTTGTTGTAATTTAATACGGGAAACCAGTGGATGAGGGAGATCTCTAAAATACATATTGTCTGATTTCCCCGCGAAGGACGGGTGTTGTTAATGGCAGTTTGAATAAATGTATGAATGAATCATATTTTTGATTTTGAGTTCTCTATTAGATTAGCCAATATATATATATATTTGTCAATAAGAAGTTTGGCCTACTCATGTTACTGTATTGTGTAGTGGTTAACACAGTTGTCCCCTTGTTTATGAATGTTACTTGGGTCGATGATAAATGTTGATAAGATCTGAAATGTAACCTGACGTACCAAAGCTATTTATGTGGACTCCAGTTTTTGGGAAAGTTGACAAATAGTATCAAAGTATCAAGATCAGTTGAATTAAAATAGTGCTGTCGTGAAAGTTACAAGTTTGAACACCAACCGAAGTAACCGTGCTTCTTAACTGAATGTCAAAATAAAATATGACCTGAATTTGCTGATTGTTTGGTGTTGTACTACTGTATAAGTCATGAATGCTTATTCAGTAATGCATGGCTAATCAATTGCCTTATTTTTGCGTGTGATCTCTGAATAGTATGCACTAGAAATGTTTTGCACAAATATTGTCCATCTGTTCAGGTTTTGTTTTTCGGTGAAATACTGTGCTCAGACACTTAAAGTGACAGTTTCCTGGGTGTGCTCAGATGAAAGAGAAACGAGGAAATTCTGTCATCTGTAGAAAAAATCTGACTGAGCAGCTGATTGAGTTAAAGTTACCCCAAATGATAGGTCAGGTTTCAAAAAAAATGTTTGTCTAATTTTCTCATTTTATGGTGTAGCGTGGCCATACTGGCCAGTGAGCAAATTTTCTTAGCTTTTGAAACTTTTTTTCCTGCTGAAATGACAAAAAATATGTCCTAAATGTGGGTACGCAAGGAAAAAACAACCAGGCTTGAGTGCAATCAACTTTGTGACGTCATCACCATTGTTTGAGTTAACTTGTAGCTATATATTCTCAACAATGGTCATTGTGACGTCATCACCAATGGATGTGCTGGAGGATGGAGAAACTATCAGGAAAAATATTACAAATAACTAATCAAATTATATAATCAAAGAAATACTTTAAGGAATTAATCAGAAACTTTATTGATCACAAGTTTATATCATAGTGCACATAATGTTGACTGTATTTGGCAAAGGATTTTATCATTCAGAGCAACTTTAAGATGATATTGTATCAGCTACTTGTTGAATTCAGATTTGTGAGTTCTGTTCAATCAACCCTTTTTTTTTTCACCGTCCGAGCAACTGCTCCAAAATGAAAACTTGGAATAAAATAGATGTTGGTCCCAAGCTTTTTTTTTTCTGACTGACCGACTGGCCCAAAAGCTAAAGCCTTCGAGAAAAGATAAAAAAACCGTGGCCTTACTTTTTTGTGAAGTTTTTTTCAAGACAAACAAAAGTGCTTAATTAGTAATTGCCCCACTGGCAGCTATTCAGACTAAACTGGCAGTTTCAACCTGCTGGGAGCATTTCTTCTATGGCTGGGAGAGTTTTTTTTAATCAGTGGCGCCACACCTAGCAAACGGCGCACTTGGCAAACAGACTTTCGTCCTTGACCTTGAGGAAATCCCCAGATTGAAGTAAATTTTCGTGGCAGCTCTTTTTGTATGGTATGTAGCTTAAATCGGTGAAAATGGCTGATAATATAGTGTTAAACACAGAATAGATGTTGAAAAGGTTATATAGAGGGATCATATTGATATATCAGGCTGCTGGTTTTGTGGTGTGGGCAGGATGAAACCATGGTTGATACTATTCAACCATTTGCAACCATGACATGGTTTGTAAACAAGCTGTTTATGTGTCACCCCCTCATGCATAACTTATCTGTGGAAATAACCTGATGGTTCTGACTGGTTGCGTGGGTTACTGGACTGGTGGTTGAATACTGTTTGAATCACAACTTGTCCAACAGCCTGCAAAGAGGCAGCCATGGTGTTTGGTGGTGTGGATTGTGATTCTGTTGTTTCAACAAATTCCCTGCCCAGCCCTGGCATCAGAAATATGACTGGAAAGGTCAGATTAATAGGGACACCTTCATGTGAGTTTGTTTTTTTTTACGCTCCAGTAATTGCATGAACTGAATTGATTAATTGTAGCAATACGGTAACAGTATAATTGATTAATTGTAGCAATACCAGTATAATGCAACACAACCATTACTTCTAAATAGATAAATTGCCTGGCATTTTCAGTGCTCTGACTGATAGTTAACTTAGCTTATAGATAATTGAATTTTTGAATGATAATTTTGGAAACTGATGAACTCTACACAGCTGGAATTATCACAATTTCGCGTGGTCGTATGGCAGTAGCCAATCAGCTGATTGGAATTTTGATGCCAAGAAAGGGGTGGGACTCCTGGGTTGGGACTGCGACTCAAGGAAGGTTGTTCATGATGTATTACATCTTTGTTTTTGCAGTACCCCATGAGCACTGCTCTTTGTCATGTGATATTAGATTCAACAATAAAGACTAAAGAGCACCTTGCACTTGCATAGTTAGGCCTATAGGGGGAGTAGATCAGCAGCCTAAATTGGGACCTAAAGGGGGAGGGGCATATTAATAGTCAACTCAAGTTGGCCTATTTCAATAGTGATACTACTTCAGTTATGAGCACTTTTCGGGAATGCTGTCATGGTCCAGTTACAGGATCTTTGTGCTCTATTTATTGTCTATTGTTTCAGCCCAGCTTAGCAGAGCTTTTCTTAGTTTTTTTTCCTCTTAAAATTTACTGATTTACACTTTAACTCGTTAAATTAATCCCCATTTATTTTATAAATAGACATAGAATATCATTTTGCCTGTATTCTAATTATAAACGGATAATAAATGAAAATTTAATGTTTTTTCTGATTGATTTTCAACATTGTACAAGCTCAACAAAATAGATTCCATAAGTAACATTATTTCACTCCTTGATACTGGCTCCCTTTAATAAATCAGTCCATTCTTGAAACTTCTGTCAAAATTCATGAATATTTCCTGTGAGTCAATGTCTCTAATCTTGCCACTATTATAAAATCAATCAATTATATTGGAAATTTATCTCCCAGACCTGATTAAATGTATAGGTGTGCTGCACAGTATGTCTGGCAGATTGGGGAATAATTTGTTTTTCATTAATCACTTCAAGTTCATTGAACCTTGGATACTAATTTCTGTTAGATTATGTGACGCTATAGTAATTTGTGCAATATTTACTTTAATTTTGTATTTAATTTGCGGAATGTATCAGTCTTGAAATAGATACAAAAAGGAAGTTCTAAGTTTTCGACTTCATGTCTTTCAACCACAGTGAACAAGCGGCATTGGTAACCTAACTCCACTTCCTGAATTATATGAGGAAATAAAATTTTGGAGGTTATAAATATATTAATTATCAAATTATAATATCAATTAGCCAAACAAAACTGATACTGATATATGACTGTAATTTTTTTCCAGTGACTTTGCGGAACTTTTTAACACAAAAATTAATTTTGAATCTATTTGTGTTCATATTTGTAACTGAGAGTATGTAAGCTGAAATGTATATACAATGTATTTTTCCTTGACTGCCATCATATACGATAGCCTATGAGCAGAGCCAGTAACACTCATGTATGTTTTTTCTGCCGCAGATGTACGACCTGTTAGAGGCTATTATAGGGACATGGGGACTGTATCCAGGACGCCAGACATCTTCACGCCAATAAAGCCCTTGAAAGAAACGGCGAGATCATCTGGAAGCCAGTTCAGCTCGGAAATCCAACGAATCCTCTCTTTCGCCACCTGGAACACACACTCTTACGGCGCCCTGCAGTCTCTCCTGGCCAAGGCGGGTTTCTTTTACACGGGGGTGGAGGACAAAGTGGAATGCTTTGCGTGTGGAATTACACTCTCTGATTGGAACCAGCACAAAGACCCCGCAAAAGAGCATGCGGCCATCTCCCCCTCTTGTCTCTATCAGAAACTGAATATCCCCTTATCGGAAGGGATTGAATCCAGTTTAGCTCTGCTAGATACCCCAGAAAGTAAACCTGTCCAAGACTCTCCTGCGGGCATTGAATTGTCTGATATTAGCAACATGCAGTGTGACTTGAAAACACAGACTAACAACAATGCTGTGCGCATTGAGGCCCTGCAGAGTCTGCCGGCTATGAAGAACTCTCTCCCAAATAACGAGTCGTATCGTAGGTACTGCAGTATAAATGGAGGGGAGGATGTGCCCGATATGTTTGACATTGCCGACCCAAAGGAACAAGGAGCCCATCCGCAGGTCGATATGCTCAGAAACGAAACGTGTCGCATCCAGACCTTTAGAGACTGGCCCACGAATGCCCCTGTCACCGTCGCTGAACTCGCAAGGTCTGGTTTCTTCTACGTAGGCCCCAAAGATCGTGTTCAGTGCGCATTCTGTCGTGGAATTTTGCGGAACTGGGCTCCTGGAGATTCTGCCATGGATGAACACAAGAAACATTTTCCCAGGTGCAACTTCATCAAAGGCAATAACGTCGGAAATATTCCTCTCCCTGCTCCAGCGACCAGTGGTTACCCAGCTTCTATGAGTCTGAACCAGGTAAAAATGCTACTTAATTTTTCATGTATTTAATATTATAAAACAATTGTTATGAATTTGTGGCATAGTAGTTTTACAGCTGTATATTCAACAAACATTGATAGTTCTGAAATGTTGCATAAATTTGCATGCATCACTTTCTAAATCTAAATTTAGCATCTGGAATAATAATATTTAATCAGCAATATCTGGATCTGGCTCCAGCAACTGAGGACTGGGGAACTGAGGTTTACGAGCTGTGTCAATTAACTGGCAATGCATTGTTTATGCAGCTGTGGTTTGTCTCCCATGCTAGCAGCTGGTTGGCCCATTCTGTTGCCTGCATGCATGAGTGCCTCAGCCCTCAGGGTATCTATCTGACCTACTTGGCCAGTGGACCATGGTCTCAGCCTGCTCAGCTTGGTCTGGTTGACCCCATTGGAACATATCCTGTTTATATGTTATTCTGCTGATGAGAGGTTTCACAATTGCTACAGTTCCTGTTTTGAGGTTATATTTCAAGTGGAAATTATGTCAATTATTTGTTGTTACATTGATAACACTAGTAATTGTGTAATACCGATGGTTGATAGCTGTTGATGTTTTATCAGTGACAATTCTACAAGGCTTGGCAATAGGTACGTCTTTTGTGTCATAAGAGGCTGATGTCATGCTTCAAATGTAAACAAACTGAAGCAGCCACTTTTGTTGTACCAATAGACTGGCTGTAGTCTGATATTATTGAGGTATAAATGAGTTATTGGTGTGGCAACTTCAGGCCTTAGCCTTATGTTAAAAGCTGTATTACAACTTAATAGAAATTTTAGGCATGACACAATTAACAAGTTTGGTTAATTTTATTTGCAGGGGAGAAAACTGGACCTGACAAGTAATGATGCCGACATGTATGAGGAAACGGGAATCATAGACAACACCCCAAAACATCCCGAGTTGGCCATCAGGTCTGCGCGCCTCAACACTTTCAAGAACTGGCCGCGAAATGTGACCCAGACGCCACAGAAATTGGCTGAATGTGGCTTTTACAGCCTGGGTTAGTATTCAATTAATATGATTGAAACCATATGATGAACTTTTCTTTTCTTCAAGTTTCTGGTCTCCAGAATATAAACTTGCTGCTATGAGAGAATTAAATTGCAGTTTATCTGATATGATTGTGAGTGACACTTGCGACAGGCGACGTCAACTTAATCTTCTAGTCGGTAAAGTTCAAGCAACTATACATAACAATTCTAGGTTTGATGGATGGCTATTGGCTTTAAAGATATACATACACAGTTACACAATGATATAGGACTTGGTAATTTAGAGGATTTCTTGTGTCGGTCCACGTCTTTTCAAAAGTCATGATTTGTGTACTCGATAGGCATCGATGATAGCGTCAAGTGCTTCTTCTGCGATGGTGGACTTCGCAGTTGGGAGCCGAATGACGACCCTTGGGAGGAACACGCTCGCTGGTTCAAGACGTGCGGCTACTTGAGACAGACGAAGGGCCAAGAGTACATCCAGCAGGTCAACGCGCGCCATCCGTCATACCCTGTGTCAGCTGTAAGTATTGGGAAAAATTGAAGGCATGCTTGATATTTATTTCTATTTATTACTTTTTTTTCGATGCATGAACATGTTAAGTTATATTCTGATTATTCTTAGAAATGCACAGTGGTAATGACCTCCGATTCATGCTAAATTCTGTTTCGCCCATATCTCTCAGAATGTGGCTGCAATTTGGAATAATTTCTTGGTTATTTTTGTCCAGTGCTTAGACTAAAATGTTACCTTAATTCAGTCCATAAATTCCTTGGACTGAATCGAATGATACTGCAAGATATTCTACTTGTGCATTTCTATTAAAATCTTGAATGTTGTGTTAATGTTTGGATGGTGGAGCACTTGTTTGTTTTCTCTTGATAGTTAAATTCTGACATACTTACCTCCGTTACCTTACCTAACGTTTAATCTTAATTTTACTGAGCACTCATTTAACCTTTGATATCTTGCAAAGTAAACTTAATTGTTATTATATTTTAAGTTATTTGTTTACTGGACCAGTTGGATACTACTTGCCATTACGATTACTTGGAACCCAAAACTTGACCTGATGACGATTGGAACTTTTACTGTATTGCGATCAATGGAATATAAATTATACAGCAATTAATCTCACACTTATGGATTATGACTCTTGCAATGCAAAATTGCAGAAGGATTTATTCTCGAAGCCCAGGAAGGAAGAAATTATTTAAGACTCCAGATTCACTTAGCTATTATTCATTTACATTATTATCCATTCACTTTACATTTAAATTTACTGTATTTTACACATAGGATTTGTGCTAAAGTAAAAGAAACTCTGAAAATTTTAACGCTGAAGCTTATACTTTTTCAAGATGGAAGACAGGATTGTGTCTACTACTGAGTCAAATATAAATGATGAAAAGAAGAAATTAATTCAAAAATATTGGAGTAACTATGTTGTGCTTAACTTGGAAAGAATGACTTCAAAAGAATTTGAAACAGTTGACAATTAAGCAGCATTTAAGCTATAAATTCAAGATGAAGGTTCTCGGAAAGTTTTCTGCACTAATGGTTGAAAAATAATTGAATTGTACTAAGTCTGTTGATAACAAGGTTTCTGTGTCGAATATTATGTTGAAGTCAAGATCCGAAGATGAGACAAAGATTAGGCAAGATGATACTTCATGTGGTAATTAAGAATGAAAATTAAGGTTTCCGGAAGTTTCAAGTGAAGGTCACTCCCAGATGTCTTCTACTATGTGGTTGAAGAATGGATTCTATGTGAACAGTTGGGATATTAACCATGTCTTGCAGTGAATTCAAAATATGTGGCTACGAAAAAAGCAGGGTCCCAGAACCCTGGTCATCCCATGGTCCATTTTCTTTTTGGGGCATCCTTGAAAGTTGAAATGCTTCTAAAAGAAGAATTGGACAATTTGCAGGGTTCCCACGGTCCTGGAAAGTTTATGGAAAAAACAAGTCTCGGAAATCAAAATTTGAACCACAGTTTGGTGGATGGACCGAATGACTACATCTGGAAGAAGAGAATCTGTTTGGGTGCATCCTGGCTTCAATAAGAAAAAACCATGCTGAAAAATCCAAAATTTGGTCATGGAAAAGTCATTACATTTACTTCCAGGATTTTGTGAGAACCCTCATTATGGAGTCTGGGACCCTGCGAAAAAGTACCGTAAGAAATCTGAAATTGGAAATGATTGACTTATGCTGTTTTGTGAATATTTATTATGCAATGAAGACCTGGATGGCCGACCTTGGAGTTCTGGATAGACCACCTTGATGCCCCTAGACCAATCTGGCAATTCAACATAATTAGACACGACGTCTTGGAAGCCACGGATTTATGTGTCCATACTTGCCCCCTGATATCTGTGCAGGGCGAGCACGTTATCCATTTTGATTCTCATTTAAGAAGAGGAGGGCGCCTCTGTAGTGTTGGTGAGCAGTTGCCCTCTGGTGTACAAACTGAACAATATTTTATGTGTCTCAAGAATATTTTAATGATTGGATTTACTTGCTCTTCTACATGCAAAAAGAGGCAATGAAGGATGGACTACCTCATTCAAGAGATAGTTTATATTTCTAGGAGTTAGACCAACTGCTGTTACCTCGCCCTACACTTCTGTGGTGTGATGTCATTTCCGGCACGATCCGATCAAACTTTTCCTTTTAAAAATATTATTGCCTTTATTATTAATTTTAGTATCTTAATTTTTTCCAGGGTTGGCAGATTTAAATCAAGGCGATTAAATCATGATTTTCATGCATTAAAATCTTGATTAAATTGATTTAAATCAATACATTTAAGTTGTGATTTAAATCACTTGATTCGAAAAAATCACCAACCCTGATTTTTCCCCAATTTACCTGATTTGTACAGTCATGGGCAAGGTATGCAATCTGTGATTGCTCTTGATCTCTTGTCATGTGTTTTTCACCATGCATTTTTAACTATCATTCTGTGCACCAATGACTGCTATATTAATTTGTTTTTATTTTATAGACTGTAGTAAAAAAGGTTTGCATATTTTATGAAACTTGCTTTAATAGTTCTTCCGTGTTTTGTGGAAATCATTTACTTAAAAACTTTTTTGTAGTAGAACATCAAATGACGATTATATATGTTGTAAATGAATTCCTGTCTTATACAGCCATCTGTCAATTATATTCTAATGACCTTAATTTTTTAATTTCAGCCAGAGGTTGATCCTGTGGAGCCAATGGTCACTAGCAGTCCAGAGAATGACGTTATCAGCTCCGTAGCTGGTGAGTAAAAAACTAGAAACAGCAAAAAATTGCTCTTTTTTAAATTTCATCAAAAAAAGAGCTCATATGGCCTACATGATTATTGCACCTTAGTCAAAATGATCTTCTAGAGGTCCCAGCTGCTTTTGTTTGAAAATTGGAAGGCGTTATGTCAGATTTGAAAACTTTTTAAAAAAGGCTGTTTTTCAGAGTTCATTCTATAGCTTGCGACACAAGTCAGTTATTTTCATGGCTCCTAACTTTTCCAGAATCCCCTGAGGACACAGAAGTCAGGAAGCAGATGACACGAGAAGAATTCAAACAAGTATTTGAGGCCGGGTTTACTGAAGAGCAAGTTAGCCAAATAATCCGTCGCCACTTCAGGAATGGTGGTAAGCATTTGAAGAAAAGGATTTTCTGTTCATGTTCATGTTTGAAAACAGTTGTTGATATTTAGGTTATAAGTGGATTATATTTAAATAGTAATATTATCAGTAAGATGCATACTATATTATTTTCCCTGTAAAATTGACCTAATCACACATTCAAACTACCCTCGGATCCAGGGGGCACGGAGGGCACTTCATCAGATAAATCCCTCCTATTGCTATTTGGAAAAACATTCAGTTCTAGAGATTCCAAATATTTAGAATATTGCCACGCCCTCTCTTTTTAAAAACCTGGATCCACCCCTGATATATTGCTATCATGCTATAATAGTCTTCCATCATTAGCTGTTCACAACTCAAGCGAATATTTTTTAAGTATCATATTGGGACTTGGCATGTGAAATTATTATTCTTTTATAATCCTTGTTTCAGGCAAGACATTTTCAAATGCACAAGAGTTGATCGAGGCCATTATCACGACGGAGGACAGTCCAGAAGAAGGAAGTGACTCAGGAGAGGAGAGTCTGGGAAGCAAAGAAGTCTCGCATGAAATGATGGTGGACCAGGCGGCCAAGGACAAGACGCAGCAATGTGCCAGCGAACCTACGACTCCGAGTCCATCAGCAGCTAACTCGGCAGCTACGTCATCGCCTCCCACAAGTAAGTGGCAATGGATTAAATGTAACTTGCAAAACGTTGGTGACTGTGTTGTTTGCGGACAAATTGTGTGTTTGAAGAGTGACTGTGTCAATACCTCATTCCAAAGATAGAGTGACTGACTGTGAGTTAACTTGGCGTGACAACTAAATTGAATAGTTGCAGTTAGATAATCCTCCCAAATGTAGATTCTCTGCTTTGTTATGACTAGTAACGCCTAACAAGATTTACCTTCTTATTTAGTGGCTTGTGTTAGCTGGCGAATTAGTGATGTAGCAGTTGATTCAGTTGAAATTATTTATTTAGTGTAGTATGAAGTTTGCACTAGTCGTAGCTTTGTAGTTTGTAGACAAAACATACCTTTTGCTACGATAAGGGTTATGCGTACATGTTGTGAGATTGTGATTGGTCTGTTGAACACTGAGATGTTGTATGTCAAGATGAAAATAAATGTAGTTGAGATGTTGTGTACTTGTTCTCCCGCATGCGTTTGTTTGGTTTGGTGTGGGTGGAGGCGTAAGCCACGTAACAAGGGTGCCGGATGGTCCTTTCTTTTCCGTTTCACCTTTATCTGTCTCGTCATACACTTCACTCGATTGATTGGTAAGAGCATTTGTGAATGTCTTCTTATTGATCACATTTATGGAAGGTAATCGTCTAAAGGTTGCAGTTTATTTTTTAGGTACGAAAGAGAAGAAGAAAAAGAAGAAGAAGGAAGGAGCAAGTTCTGGTGAGTGTTTTCTCGTTGCTTTTACCTGAAAACTTCGGTAGTTTCAGTATTTTCACTCCTGCAGCTAAACGACTGAAATAGGTCCATTCTAATGTATACACAAGACTTATTAAGAGAGCTTTTGCTACACACTTTCGTTTCCTGTGAACATGTTGGTTGTCATGGCAACAATGCTAGCACCTGTACACGTACAAGTCCTGCCTAACTTGCAGCAAACTTCTCCACTGAGGCGCATTTAGATTACGGAAGTAAATGTGGTCGTTCTTGATCTGAACAAAGACGTAAATCAATAGCATATTTGACAAATGGTACCATTGAGGTATAGAGAATTAGACTGTCCCTAATGAATTTTGTAATCCATTCTGATATTTCAGACCCCACTCGCACGAGAAGCCTGGAGGAGCAGATCCGAGCCCTGAAGGAGGAGCGGGTGTGCAAAGTGTGCCTGGATGAAGTCATTTCTATAGTTTTTCTGCCGTGCGGACACATGGTGTGTTGTGGCACATGTGCTCCAGCCCTCAGAACATGTCCTATCTGTAGAGAGAACATCAAGGGCAATGTAAAAGCTTTCATTTCATAATCATAGATAATGTTGTGGATCACATTTTCATTTCTTCTCAAGATTGTTAGAACATGTTGTAAATAACTAAATGATGTGACAAGTCCAACATGTCATTGGCAGTGCTTTTCCTAGGACCAAAATGCAATTAGCCACAAAGGCCAATTTTAAGTGAAATGCATGGATGTGTGGCTAATTTGCATGCAAGTATATGCAATTTTCATTAGCCACACGGATGATGCATTAGCCAATGCTATTGTGGCTAATGGCTAGGAATAGTGATGCACGGATAGTGAAAATAGCCAGATACCGGATATTAACCGGATAGTTGGAACCGGATAGTGAACGTGCGAAAAAGGACGTTTTTCAGTATTCGAAGTTGATGATAAATATTTTTTCTGAGAGCCGAGAGAAAATCATTTCCAGCGGGGGACTGTTCCTCTGATTGAATGCTTTTCGTCATGCTCCGTAACTGAATTTAAATTTGAAGATGGCTACATCATGTTTTTGACTCTCTTCTTGTAACATTCTTACATTTATTATCAAAATTTTTCTAGCTTGTCCCTTATTTTTGAGCATCCCAGATATCTGGTTCTGACACCCTAATTCTGCCGGATACCGGATATCCTGCAAATTCCAATATCCGGCCGGATACCGGATACCTTGCCGGATATCCGTGCATCCCTAGCTAGGAAAAGCACTGATTGGCACTTGTGTTTCTGCACTTGTGTTGTAGTTTCATATCTCATTGAATTTAGAAGTTTTGATCAATGCAAGTGGAGGACACCCTTTTGTGGTAGGCTGTCACTCTTCAGATGTGTCTTGTTAGTTGATGCAATTCCTGTGATATTTTACTTCTTCATTGTAAATATCAATTTGTTAGCTGGATAGTTTGTAACACTGATAGTCTGATATCCGTGAGCTGGAAATATCTTTATTCATGACTCTAGCCCTGATGAGGCAGAGGAAACCACTGTAGGACTTAATTGTGATCCGCACCCATTATTTCTGTGCAATGATTTTTTTTAATCAGCTAACAACTGGTTTGGAGCCCATTTACACTTCATCAGTAATAGTTGATAAATTGGACAGAAAAAAAAGTGTTGAAATTATATCTTTAAGTCCATTGCAATAAGAATGTATTGGAAAAAATACTGAAACACGACTGAAACACAAATATATTATGATTGCTTTAAAGCCAAACATAATCCACAATTAGGGTGTGAGCTTTCAAGTTTCTTTTTCATTTTGTGGGAAGGTAGTTTGGATTTGAAGGCAAATTTTTATGTTAAAGTTGACTTTTTTTCTACAAGCTTCTTTTTAGCTTTCATGTTAACTAGAGCTGTTGGTAAATTAACTTGGCTGTGTCTTATTTGTAGACATGTGATGTCATGTATACAACATTATTATTTTGCTTGGTGCACACAGATCAATGTTGTAGCCCCTTTTCTTACACATTGCTGTGTAACTCAAATATATACTAAAAAGTATTGTCATTTATTTACCGATTTCATATTGCCATAGGCTCATAGCTTTGCTCTTTGAGGCATATGTATATGTTATAGCCATAAGTATTTTGATTTAGCACATATGTTCAGGTAATGGAAAATTGTATGGTGATTAATATTGTTGGAAGTATTTTATTTCTATTGTTAATTTCAAAAAACCTTCATGTTGTAAGTGAAAGCTAGGTATTGCAAACTTTCTATGTATGTGTACAAAATATTGTACTTGAAGTATGGCACTATCCCTGATAAAAAAAATTGTATAAAATTGAATTACAAAAATTATAAAGTAAATATAAAAGCTGTAAACAGCTTCATCTTTGAAGCAACTGGAATTTTTATCATATTTGCCAATTATGGCTGACCTGCAGATTATTTTTGTCTTATTGTGGTGTAGAATTCTTTGAAGCCTAGCTAATGAAAGATTGGTATTATTCAAGACAACTCTTCACACTTTCAAGCAATTTAAGCCGCTATGAATTTATTTTGAATTTAATAAATATTTTTATTTGTATTTGACTACTATTCGTATTTATTCTCGTTATTGCATCGAATCAAAACTTTCTTTAGTCATAAGGAGGTATATCATGGTCACAACTTTCTCAGAAGTAAAATGTGAGAATTTTGTACAGTATCAGTTTGGAGACAGGTCTTGTTTCTGGACATCCTGCAAATCAGATTTCTAATTTCTATCACTTGATCTGTAGGCCTACCGTCTGCTGATTAAGTCTAGATGTACTTAAAACTATTAGTGCATGGTCAGCTGAGAGAATTTTTTTTCTGAAATATACATGTGCACTCATTATTTCTGAGAAAAGAAATCAAAGGCTACAAACCATAGATGTAAATGCTGTTTGTTGTTTGTAAATTCCAGCAAGGCAAAATAAAGCGTCCCACAAAATAACATGGTTATTGGGAATTGCAAAATTTTTAAAAATTAAATTGAGAAACATCAAAGTTAACTGAAAAAGTGACTTTTGAAACAAACTTCTTTTAATGGCACCTCGGAGAAATCTTAACAATTACAAAAATGTAGGTGTCTTGTAAAATGGGCAAAAAGTTCTTGGTTGTGATAAATTATAACAACAATGAGTTACATAGTCAATCATGTAGCTCTATAAAGAGAACATCAGCCACCATTATATATATACTGAAGATCTGCATATTCTAGGAATCACCAAATCGGCATCTTGTCTCATATTTTGTATAAAATCAGTTGTACGAGGTCAGAAATTAAAAGATAATAATTCTAAATGCTTCTTGACTTGATAGAAACTCTGTTAAGAGTAAAATGTCAAGTGTAGTGGTCCTGCATGGGTGTCACTCCTGGCCTGATAGCTGGAGTGCATAAGTGACACTGTTTAACAGCTTATAAAAGTTCTCTGAATATATTATATTTAGGAAAGCTGAATTAATTTCAGCCTCAATATGCAGCATAAAATGCCTATGTTTCTGTTCACATGTTATGATCTGTACGACCATTGGCTCGAATTTCAGCATGATTTACACATACCAATATGAAGCTTTGAAGCTGTTGTCACAGCCCAATGAAAACAATAAACACTGTATTAGGCTGTAAACTTGTAAAGTCCAGAAAGTCAGTGGTTATTCATCTTTTTGGAATCGCCGTCTGTCAAGCTCTTCGATTGAGGGAAGGGGAGAGGGCGTGAAAAGTAAATCTCTCTCGTTTTCCAAAATTCGAGCAGCTTCACCTGGAAGAAGTATAAAAGATACTTTTTAAGCACAATTCTTGTGCATATCAGGTACAAAATGATTAAGTTAATTGTGGCAACTTTTTCACATACTTCTTATCCTGAGAACTTTTGACCCATAAGCCGCATCAAACTGATAAGCGAAGAGAAACGTCAGTGGCACGAGAGGCACCATGGCAGCCTTGCCCTTTCCTTTCATGTAACTGAAATTTCAACACATGTTTATTAAATCTATTCATCATTAAAAAATTGTACTTCGATGTACAATTTGTGATTTTCATAAGATGATGAAAGTCTCTGAATGCTCCAGTTACCTTGCGGTGCAGCCAATAACTGTCAGCCCATAAAAAGTGGCAAAGTAGTGAAAAATATCACGGCCTTTTGCAATTTGTGCTGCCATCATTTGCTCTCGCATGTAATTCTGCATCTCCATTTGGCGTTCCATCTGCAACGAATAGAATATATACATGTATACATCATTGTTGAATTATAATAATAAAGCAGCGCAGCGGTAGATTTTGAGGTCCAATCAGATGACCTCAAGCTGAAGTGAGTACTCTTCTGTTGTCCTTGTTTCCGAGATCACAGGGCCCAAACACCAGGAAATCTTGCTTGTAGGATATGTGTAACATTATTTAAACGCATTGACCTCTATCAAAAGTTAGGTGACCTTGACCTAACTTTTCAAGGTCAAAGAGCCCGAACACTCCAGATGTAATCATAACTCATGATGCCTCAAGTTACCAATGCTGCAATGCAATATTTGCTTGGGATTGAGTTCCACTGGTTGAAGACACAGATCGAAAGAGGTGCTGCCTTAGACTTTCGATTGTTCCTAAAGTTGTTATCTTGTGGTTGTCCTAGCTCTTTCGGCTGTGGCTTCTGCTTTTCTATTTGGATGACAAGGATGACTTGTACAACTACAAGTTGTTAGTGAATTTGTAGGCCTCGATCATGGGCCCTCTCATCCTATAACATTTTGAGTCTGCATGGTGTTGTAGTCAACTCTGTTGAGGTCTGGCTGTCTGGGATTATTGTTTCGGCTCTTCTTCGTAAACTCTAGATCAAATATTTAAGCTTCTTGTTTTTTTCGAAATGGAGATCATAGGAAATTCAGGGTCAGTATTCTTTATGCGGAAGCGACCTTATTCCAAAGATCTGTAGAGAGTGATGCAGGGGTGCCGGAACAGGGGGGCAGGGGGGGCAATTGCCCCTCCTGCCCTTGTCCAAGGGGGGCAAGGGGGGCAAGGGTGCCCTTTAGATCTTTAAGAAAAAAACATTATAAGGCCTTATTTTACTAGTTTAGGCACAAATTAGTAAGTATTAGTAGGTATATTTTCAAAATTATTAGTGCCTCTCTATTTAAATTTTGTCATGCGAAATTGGTGCAAATATGATTTGCCCTTTTTTATCTGACCGCCCTTCGCCCGCGATTCCTTCCGACACCCCTGGAGTGATGATAGTGAAGAATCAGAATAGGGACAGGTGATCTTCTGATTAGGCCTGTTATTTTGTTGGCCTAATTGTTTTGTCCTTCTAATCTACGCGACTGCTGAGCTTTAGCTGTTTGTAAACAGTGTTGTCAGTAACCCATTGGGCGACCAAGGTGAGAAAGTTCAAAGTTGGTCGCCCATGTTTTTGTCGGTCGCTCGCATTGACAATTTCCGACATTAATATATGGTACATGATATAGGCCATACTTGTAAAAGCATGATATAGGCCATACTTGTAAAAGCATAATATCATACAGGCCTATTATTTCTACATATATATCTTTAAATCTAATGTTGTTAGTGAAGTCATCGAAAATTCTTCCTGTGAATAACACAGGCACAGAGGTCAGTCACAAATAGGCCTACTGTCAACAGTTAATGTTGGCCTACAGTGTGATGCAACTTTAAAAGACATCACTGGTCAACAAAAAAAAAATTCAGTTTGCTACCTGAGGAAAAATACGCCTGTTAACCTAATTCGAGCATGCTGATTCCAAATCTGAAATCAGAATTTCTCCAGAACGTCTAGATTTTGAGTTATGGCCATGTCAATATTTGGCAAATAATCAGGCGTGAGAGCAATTCGCGTGTAAAATAAATGCACTCTGCACTATTGAATACTGGAAAGTAAGCATATCTTAGTATTTACATAGGTTATTTTAAGATGCTGAAACAAGATACAGCCAAAATATTTCAATCAGGTCCAGATACAAAAATTTGAGGGTGACAGGCTCCAGGAATGGGCAATTTTTCGCAAAATTGGTATTGTTCAATATATTCCCATTTGGAGATATGAAAATGGCCAATGTGCTACTCCTACTGACAAATTATAGTTTCTGTATATAAGAAAAACATATCTAAGTAATTTCTTATGATGATTGGATTTTTTATGAAGAATATGAAAAAAAAAAGATGGAAAATGAGATGCAATAAATTTGAAATTAAAATGTTCTGGTCGGAAGGGCTAGGTAATACAGATATAATTCCAAATACCACACTCCAAAGCAACTACACCGCCCACAGAGCCAGCCTCAGCCACAGTGTAGACCAGGGCCTAAAATTTGACATGGTTTTAACTGTTTGCCGTACTGTTTTGCTCAAACCAACAATTTCTGTCAAGAAGAAATCAAATCGCGGAGAATTAAATCATCAAATTAGCAACATTGTATGTGGTTCACATAACCCCTTCTTTATTGATGAATTGATGATCAAGCAATCCCTTCAAAGTCTAAGCTGCTGGAGGTGGATTGTGATTTGACATAACTTTGGGCATATATACATTCTCCTGAGCAGTTAAAAATGGACATTCAAAATCAGATTGGGAAAAAGCATAAATTTTCCGAATATTTTTTTCATCAAATTTGTTATCATAAAATTATCATTACAGCTATTGTCGTCACTCGATCGTCGTCAGCGTCGGCGTTGTCTCGATGAAGGTTTGTGTAAGTGTCTATTTTTGACCTTAGTTTTGTACTTAAGAGCTATGAAATTTGGTACAGGTCTATGGGTATGGATCGGGAACATGTCGAGAAATCCAAGATGGCTGCCGAAATGGCCGCCACGAAATGGCCGCCATTTTTTAACTGCCAACGGTGACCTTAATATTCGCTTAGAATTATGAAATTTGGTACTGGTATGGGCCTGTGGATATGGATCAGGAACATGTCGAGAAATCCAAGATGGCAGCCATTTTGTGGTGGCCATTTTGGCATCCAATTTTCGTCATTCTTGAACTGCCCATTGTGACCTTAATATTTCACTTACAGTTATGAAATTTGGTACAGGTGTTGGCCTGTGGGTATGGATCAGGAACATGTTGAGAAATCCACCATGGCGGCCATCTTTCTTCATTCTTGAACTGCCCATTGTGACCTTCATATTTCACTTAAAATTATGAAATTTGGTACAGATATGGGCCTGTGGGTATGGATCGGGAACATGTCGACAAATCCAAGGCAGCCATTTTGTGGCGGCCATTTTGGCAGCCATCTTTCCTCATTCTTGAACTGCCCATTGTGACCTTAATGTTTCACTTAAAATTATGAAATTTGGTAGAGGTACTGGCCTAGCTGTGGGTATGGATCAGGAACATGCTGAGAAATCCATCAAGGTGGCCATTTTGGCAGCCATCTTTCTTCTTTCTTGAATTGCCCATTGTGACCTCAATATTTCGCTCAGAGTTATGAAATTTGGTATAGATATTGGCCTGTGGGTATGAATCGGGAACATGTTGGGAAATCTAAGATGGCGACCAAAATGGCCACTTGAAAATGGCCGACATCCATGAACTGCCCATTGTGACCTTAATATTTTGCTTACAGCTATTAAATTAGCTGCACTCACTGGCCTGTGGGCATGCATCAGGAAAATGTTGAGAATTCATTCTTGAACTGCCCATTGTAACCTTAATATATCGCTTAGAGTTAGATTTATGAAATTAGCTACAGGTATTGGCATGTGGGTGGTAATCAGGCGCACATTGATAGATTTCACATTAACAGACGAGAGTTTAAACCACCTGCGGTTCTGGTTTTCATTTTTCTGGTTTCTCAGTTTGTCAACGAAATATAAGACAAAGAGTCGAGGGATGTCTAGGACCCGACACACACTGCCTTGTGGAACACCTGATCAGTGCTGATCAGTGCTGATAGTACCAGGGTTCCCACGGTCTTGAGAAACCGGGAAAAAGTCGGGAATTCTCAAAAGTCGTTTTCCCGGTCGGGAAAGTCGGGAAAAAGTCGGGATATTTACTGTCTTCTGGCAGTCATCAAATTACTCTAATATCGCCCACATGAACGAGCGTCCGTGCGTGTCAAGAATGCTCAAGAAAGCAATTAAAAATTGCTCTTTACAGTGTATCAGATCTATTTACAGAAGCAGTCTAACAATGCTAATTGCAATTTGGGGTTGTTCAGCTTTCTTTCACACTCATTTTAACTTTTAAAAAAATGGCAAATTGCCATTGACACAAGTTTTGGAGTCAGTCAATCTGACACTGACAGGTGTCAAAGCTGATTGCACTTAGCAGTGCAACTTTGATGTTGTGCATACATAGCCTATGTTAAGCATAATAAGATGCAATGACAACAAATAACTACCTTCAGAAAATCTTAAAGGTTAATTTTTTAGGCAAATTTTTCATAAAATCTTAACTTGGAAAGTAAAAGAGCCAATATGTTGATGGTTGCATATCATTGGGATCTACATCCTAAATGAATTTGTGCTGTCTGACACTGCCACTTTGGCATGCATTGATGAGTTTCTGAACTTTCATGTTATATAGGCAAAAAATTATCTGGGAAAGCAAGAATAGAGCGGCGTATCACCAATGATAATTTTGCTGTTGACCTATGAAAGATCCATGAAAAACCCATGAATTTTATTCTTAGAAATCTGTGGGAACCCTGAATTAATTTAGACAATAATAAAGTGTGCACAGCAGCAAACCTGCTGCAGACTGCAGACCGTGGTTCACTAGCTCTATTAATTACTATAGTTGTTCAGAACTTATTCACCTGTGAATTTAGGGTTTTGTACATACCAATACCTAAATTTTGTTTATAAATTCTTCAGCAAAAAATGTCATTCTTCAAGCAAACCATGATATTGATACGCGAGCTTTGGTCTGGAAAAAGTTCGAAACAGTCTGGAAAAAGTCTGGAAATAGTAGGGAATTTTGAAGTTGAGATTTTGTGGGAACCCTGTAGTACTTCGACCCGTGACAAAAGTTCCCCATTGACTGTAGCCTTCTGTCTTCTTCTGCCCATTATCATTAGGAAGCTCTTAATTTAGGGATCATGATGCTGAGTGAAAAAGATATTTCAGGGTAGTAATTCGCCAGTGCCATTATAAAAGAAAGTATTTACTGACCTGCATACGCTGTGTTTCCAGCATGAACTTCTGATTCTTCGCCAAGTTTTCGTCCATGGCTTTCCCCATTAGGATTCCCATGGTGGAAGTTTCTTCGGAGGGATGCAATTATATGTTGGTTGTAAACAGTTCAATTTAGGGACAGCTGGAAAGAAAAGGCAACTTATTTTGTTGTTGAACTGACTTGTCAGCAGCTTTGACAGGCTTTGTTTATGTTATGGCTGTGTTAAATTATTTATACAGGTAAAATGAAAGGCCTACAAGCAAATTAAAACATACTTTATCTAGTACATTTAGAGCAATGATTTGCTTGGTATAGCTACAGACAAAATCAGTTGTGTTTGACAGGTGTCATTGCTTTGAAATGTCTGATAAAAGACCTCAAAGACAAAGTGTTTCTCACCTTTCAACTTTGCAGCTGTCAAAATTGGTTCAAGAAAAACAAAGGATGTGGCGCTGGTTGTGTTATTCTTTATTTCTCGCCAGGTGGCCAGATAACATTTGCTGGAAATTATCGGGAAGTCAATCAATGATCAGAAAATGACATTTATTCACCAGCTTTGATGGAGAGAAGGCTGTGTCGTCGGTTGGAGTGTTTTTGGAATCCCCAGGAACCATTTAGCTAGGTTTGTGTGCGCGATTTCTTTCCAGGGAGCCAACGCACATCATGTGCAAGTGAGTCACGAGCATAGAAATACATAGAACGGACATGAGGCTCTGGCAGATGAAGCAACCAAATCCACCATCTTGGAACTGCCCTGTATCCTGAAACAATGGTATCATGACGTCACCAATAACAGTGATGTCACTTTAAACAATGGCATGACGTCATATCATAATTAGTCTATTGTGATGTCATGTCTCAGGGCAGTTCCAATATGGTGGATTTGGTGACCTCATCTTGAGGTGGCTTCATACAGCCTCATGTCCGTTCTATGTATTTCTATGGTCACCAGTCACCGGCTGATTAGCATTTTGTCATTTGCTTGACATTATCTGCCTGTCTAATCTTCCAAGTCTGAAATTAGGTCATTGCTAATTGCACTGCTAATCTCTATCCTGCAATATCATGACCAGGGTGTGAACAGCATGTCACAATGACAATCATGATGCAACTAAGAAAGTTTGTGTAGGGCTGTAGGTCAACTGCATGCATGATTGCATGAGTGATGAGACATAATGTAACAAGCTCAACTCTTCATTCCCTAGCCTGACAGTGAGTGGGCCAGACAGGTCAAATTGACTCATTTCATTGAATCTTGTGCTCCCACTCAGGCTACTGACTGGAGTTCACTTTGCATAACTTCACAAGTACTCCATTGGATAATCCATTGAGGTAATACGAAGTGATATCTGCTATGTTTAATAGATTGGTTGAATTATTACAAATCAATAAGCATTGTCTACTTGTTACAATACAAAGTCAGTGATCATGCGATTGTTTTGTCTGAAGTGACACTCAAACCTGTGTTTCGCTGATTTAGGCGTAATTAGCCTATCAGATAAGTGATTATGGTCCATCATTATGAAAAGGCCATCAATGTCGGACACCAATCATGTTAATTTGACAAAATATTTCTAAGTATCAATACATGATATACGGAAATGGAATTTTCAAGTAGGCCTAATCGGAAGAAATTCACTATATCGGGCCGTGAAAATGACCATGTTTGGCAAGTGAAAAAGATCGTTTTTTCGTGCCAATTGTTCCATGGCATTATTTCAACAAAAATGTAGCAAAAATGTTACTAAAACTTACATTTTTAATGGATTTTGTACTTCGTTGCGTCACCAAAATAAGATCGTCGTCATGAGTCTATGGCGTCATGTAAACATTTCTTGCCTGGTTACAATGACATGACGTCACGAATCTATTGTTTCCAAATATGGTCAATTTCACGGCCCGCTAAAGTTAAGCATACCCGCCTAATCTATCTACTTTCTATATGTCGCGTGTGATCCTATTTCGTTTGAATGTTACGGAGTTAATGCGGACTCCAAGCCAAAACAGTTTTGTGCTGATATTGGATACCCAGTAGAACTTGTAAACTTATGAGCTAATTTGGATCTTTAAGTAATGTAAGGTAGTATTCAGTGGATGGCACCCTTCTACGTCCACTTCTGAAACTTCTGTGAAAGTGAGGCTCAATGTGAGGCCCAATCTGTGTGCAGCCTTAGCAACTGCAGTTGTCAGCTGAGTTGTTCCTTTCTACATTTACTACTGGCATTTACTGCAAGACATATAAATAGATCGTCAATTTAGGAGCATGTATGCTACTACTGAGTAGTCTACTGGAAGCAGACCATCTCGTGTTCTCTCAGCAGTATTACTACTGCAAGTACCAGTGACAGTGACCATGACACCAGCTTCACCTGCAGTTGCATGATCAGGTGATTAGCATTAGTGCCCAATCACAGATTCCTCCAGGGGGTTTCACCATAGCAACCAAACCTGACTTGAGCCTCACTCTGGCTTGCAAGTTTTTTGCTCTGTTGAATGAAGTGGTCGCTTGATGATGACGTGATGTCTCTAGATGGGCTTTTTCTAGTGCCTTGATTGTAATCAATCAACATCTGTGCACTATGCAGCAGTATCTAAGTTGGACCGCTTGTTCAGGCTTTGCTGTTTGTGTGGTGTCATGGTATGTATATGCATAGATTGATTATAGATGAATATTTTGATGAAGTCTCATGAAAAAATGAAGCTTTGTCACTAAATCTTCCTTTTGACAAGTATGAATGACATCTTTTGCTTGATAATGTGATAGATTAGATGGAAGTTGGGGTGTACATTTTTTCCGGTCTACATCAATTGGTCATTGTCAAAAGGGTGGATCCAGGAATTTTGAAAGGGGGAGGTCCAGCGGCGGGACCTTAGGGGGCCGTAGCAGATTCAGCCGGGGATCTCTGTTGGGATTGAATATCTTAGCCTGAAAGGGGTGGTCCGGACCCCCTTGATCCGCCCCTGGTCAAATCACCCCGATTATATGTAAGTCTTCCTCAGACTGTCTGCATCCATCTTTCTGTTCGTATAAAGTACAGTCTGTACTGATAGATTGTTTGAAGGAAATCATTTCACTGCACTTTAATTTTCAAAATATCATTAATAACATTCAGCTGATGAGTTGGATGTTATGATTCACTTATTATTAATAATTGTGTGTTTAAGGCTATTATGCATGAATATATATAAACTAATTCACTGACTTTCCTGAGTTTCAACCAATTTTTAATGGAGGTGTGTACACATCTCCATTTATGCAGTCACTTTGACAAAATGGGAAGTTTTGGCGGGAAATTTGAAATTTGAGCATTTTCAGAATGTCTTTTGGGCCTTGACTTGGCCATTTTGTTTGGAGAAGTTTGGAGTCAAGAATGCACCTTAGCATGATTATAGAGCAAGCATCTGGTATGGAAATGAATAGCCGGCATGTTGTTATTTGGACGTGACTTCGTTTTTATCTTGCTTGAATCCACTACGAGTAGCATCACACATTGTGTATTGGCCACTGTGCCAAAACTATTGCACTTGTATATATGATATTTGGCACATGAATGGGTCTTGTAGAATTTATGTGTCTTTTGGTGTTCATATTTAAGCAATCGGTACTGTTTTTGTAAAATATTGGAAATTAAAAATAATTATTATTTTTTCCTTTCCGGAGCAGAACTCAGAAACAGTTGTATCTATGAACATGAAAATCTGCCTTATTGTGAGTTAAATACTCTAAATGTGCCTTTTGGAGGTCTTAATGCTCTTACAGAAATTAGAAAGAGCAAATTCAGCAAAAATGTGAAAAAATGTTAATTTTTCTGTGCTCCATGATTCCGTCAATTTTGGAGTTAGACCTCTGAAATTTTGCATTTAGGTGTCTAAATTATACCTCTTTAGATTGCTTAACTAATTTTTAGGGCCAATCCTTTGAAGTATTCATAAAAACAAAAATGGAAAAAAAGTAGGATTTCTGACATTTTTCTTAAATTTTGGTTTCTCACAAATTAATGGTAATGAATAAATTGTTAAACTTCAAAAAGTATTTTAGTTAAACATACTAGTAACTTTTATAGCCGTATATAGTGTAAATTTTGTGTTGGAACTCAGTTTTGTCTGAGCCCAGTGTCGGAGCCCATTGGATTTTAATGGGTGTACCGATGTCGGTAAAGTTCTGTTACATCCAGTGTGCCATACTGAGACTGTTAATTCATTAGTGGATAGAGCATATCTTACTCTGAAGATTCCCAGTCTTCTCATTTTTTATCATATGACATTCACCAAAATGAATGTGCAGCTCCTGCCACAAAAAGGAGGTTGAGCTGGCAGATCACACACATATCCATGCATCATTTTAAAGCTCTTTCCAAGTTCTTTTATGAAATTTATTGTTTTTCCATATCGCATCTCCCACATGGTCATTTTGTGGCCTGAAAATGGATTATTTTTGAAATTCTGAATTAAGCACACAATATATTAACAACATCTGGTACTTGGCACTCAGGGAAATAGTCATTTTCAGGGGATATGAACTTCAACTTAGTACATTACACCACCTCCATTTTGAACCCATGGGTTCTTGTTTTGTGTTTTTTATTGTTGGTTATGTTATCAGTGTGATTATTGAACTGATCATGTGTGTAACATGAGCACATATTATGTATGTTTATATCATATAAATTGCTAGGCACTTGAATTATGCACTTGATTTAATAAACAGCCAGTTGATGTCAGATTTTCGTCAGTTGAATGCAGTTTCTGTTGAACGTTGGTTGATTTCAGGAGCAGCCCCAGTGAGTGATGGAACTGAGTGCTGCGAGCGAAGTGACCTTTTTGTACTGGCTTCTTCTTTTTGGTCTTGCTAGTCTCATGTACCTCATGATCCGACTTCTGCACCTCGCCAGCCCCTCCTCCACCCCTCTCCTCACCTATAAAGACTCTCAGTTCTGCCAAAACATTATCAAAGCATGTCCCCTGCTGCTGGAGCCGTGAGTATGACACTACTTCTGCAAAATCACAAATTCACACAGCTATGTATACAACCATGTACACCGTCAACATTAATTTCTGTTTAATTAACACTCACTGGTGTCCAATGTCTCCAATTGGAGTCTGTTTAATTACGTTACGGCTTACATGTATATAACTGCATGATATTTAAAATTTAATTAATTTGTAGTTTAGCATATGTTTGTATATATAATCAAACATTGATTTTAGTCTTACAATATTGAGATTTATTGTATTGTCGTTTTGTCACATACGTAGTTCAGTAGTGATTAATTGCCTTATGATGGGATTATTTCTAGGCACAAGAGACCTTTGAAATTTGCACTGACTTCAACGAGATATGTTATATGTGACAAAGATAACGTTGTTTGTGTTCTAAGAACTGTTCTTTCTTATGGTGTCATTTTATCTTTGCACTCAGGTATGTACCTCCGCTGATATGGGGCAAGAGTGGTCATTTGCAAACTATTATTTACGGCAAACTGGGTCGTGTAAAGTCCCCCTTCCCACGTGGAGAACGAATCAGCATTCTGATGGCAGATGGCGCCACCATGACCTACGACATCTTCGAACCCTTGAACCAACATGTCAGTGAAGGTGAGTGAGGATAAAGGTTGAATGAAGTAATAAAAAGATACTCGTAACATGACTCACAGAGATAACAGCTGTTTCTAACATATTTGCATGCATACCGTATTTACTTGAATAATTTAGTTGACAGTTCAATGACAATGATATATCAAATTCAGACCGAAGTAGAAGCAAATCAAAGAAATTGATCAAATACCCTTGGTAAAACGCATGTACGCAAACAAAACATCATCGCAGTCTCTTGACTTTAATAGAAGATCCACTATCCAGACAGCAGTGTATCAAATAGATATGGTACATTTAGAAATTGTATGTCAAACATATTGCACAACTGTACATTTGTACTTTCTTATGAGTCTTCTGGTCTGTTTTGAAATACAATGCAACCTTGACATGTAATATTATGCTATCAATTTGAGTATTGTAACTTTCAAACTTCGACCCAACAACAACAATACTGCAATTATTTTTTTTAATAATTTGTTAAAAAAGTTAATAACAAGGACATACTTCAGGGTCCATTTACCCTGAATGACTTGCAGTTGAGGTCAACCTCTGATGATCCCATCTGTTTAATTAATGATCTTGTGACAATCTAGTTGCTGATTGTGATGTTGTTATTCATTCATCCTGTGCATGAGTTGCTTAAGCAATGTGTAAATTGGTTGCTGAAAAAGTGCAAGTTCCTCTTGTGATGTAGCTTTTCTTCACCAGGTGCTGTTTCAATTAAAATATTAAAGTTCAATGTAATATATAGGCTACATAGATGTTATAATTCATGGCAATCTTTTAACCTATCATACTCACAAATCTGAATGACAATCTTAGTTTTGAAACTTTGCTCTAGGCAGACCTACTCATTTAGCCATTGAGAGGTGCTGGAATGCACATAATCAGATGACTTACCAATCATTGTTATTTTGGGGGGAAAAAAACCATTTTGTTGCCAAATAAAAGTTGATTGCATTATGATTGTGCATGCAGATGCACCAAGTGGATTTGTCCCTGTTGATGCAATTAAATTCTACTTCTTATTTGAAATTTCTTAATTTGTTTTCATCTAATTTCAGGAGATATTACAATTGCGATCTGCCCAGGCTTGGCCAACAGCAGTGAGAGTGTTTACATCCGCACATGTGTTGACTATGCGCAAAACAAGGGCTACAGAGTTGCCGTACTTAACCACATGGGGGCCATCAAGTCCATTAAACTCACAGCACCTAGGATTTTCACTTATGGTATGTGTCCATGAGTGGATAACTGAGGAAAAATTTGCTCAATTCTGTAATGTATGTGTGAGATTAACAGACTCTTAGCCATTTCCTCACAAAAAGGTTTATGTGGTCTTGAAAAATGTTCAGCTGGAATACAGTTGTAACTTGAACTAACTTGTAAGAATTATTTCTTTCAAAATAAATAATCAGAAGGAATGAGAGAACTATTGGTTAATCCTCAGCTTTTGAAGTAAAAATTAACTTAATAATATTATATTCTCCTAGGCTCCTACTGACTTTCAAGATCAAACAAATGATGGTCTTATGAATATGTTTTAATTAACCAGGAGACACAGAAGAGTATGGTGCTATGATTGACGACCTTCACCGACGTTACCCCAACACTAGAATCATCGCAACCGGCTTTAGCATGGGAGGCAACATCGTCCTGAAATACTGCGGAGAAAGCCCCGACAACGAGAGGAAGGTTATTGCCGTCATGTCGCTCTGCCAGGGCTACGACATTGCCAAGTACGTTGCGCTTCCCTTCATGTTTTAATACTGGCAACTATCCATTTCATACTTGTGTAAAGTATAAAGTATATATTGCATCCTTTATATTGCATCCTCATTCCTCATCAAGGTTTGAAATGAGATCGATTGATATGTACTTGCATTGATTGATGGGGAGACCTTGGGTATTCAAGGTACCAGACTAAGTACTACTTAGTAGCTATGTAAAATGGGGAAATGGCCTTCAGATCAGGTGCACACAAAAATTATTAGTGATATTGATTTGTAACATTTTCCCTCTTACAATTAAATGTAAAAATGACCTGTCGTATATTTCCATGGCCATAAGCATGCTAAATATTAAGTTTGTGATTGACTTATTCCTGTCTCTGAAAGATAATATTCCAAGTCTGGGCTTCCCATGTTAGATGAAAGTTTCATCCTTTTTCAAGAGTGTGTGTTTCTCAGTCCAGAAATGCAGGACATCAAGACCCAATCTGGTTTCCACGGCATATTATGGCCTTAGGCACCTACTGCGTTACGTCACAAAACTTTTCTCAATCGGCGACGTCACCTTGATTGACTTCTCGACCAATCAGATCACAGAAAGCAGTACTCCCTGCTAGTCTGTTGAATCACAGACCGGAACTAGATTGTCAAGACCTATCAAATTCTCGATCTAGTCAAAAGTACCTCTTGGTGTCTACTTCATAGTTCATACCTAAAATTCTTTGTGTTTCAATTTCAACAGGGGAGCCAAAGAGTTGACCAAGTCTTGGACGAGCGTTGGCCACCTTTACCTGTTTGCCATGACCCTTCACCAGAAAGGACTGATCTTCCACCACAAGGAGCAACTGCTCGGCAAACAGACCTGTGAACGCTACGGATTTGTGCCAAGTGAATCGGCCATCAAGGCTGCCACCAATCTCAAGCAGATAGATGAGGCTTATGGCTGGTGTGTACAACATATTTTTTTCATCTCAATGAAAGTTTTTTTGTACTTCATTATTTAGTGTATGGCCATGTGTAGGATATTTATCCGTTTCCTAACTTTAGGGTACATTTTTGGAACCAATGTTTTTTTAATTCTATGATGTCCATAGAACAAAACCTGGGTTGGTTCCATTTTTTTCTATGGCTCCTAAGGCGGCCATCTTGAAATCCAAGATGGCCGCCACTGAAACGCTATTCTTGGCAATAGCTCAACAATGGATTGACATAGAGATACAAATGATGGGTCAAAATTGTGTAGTTTGAGCTGTAGAATTCAATGGTGCCATGCTTTTTAATCCTAAGTGAAAAGAAAAGTAATTTAATTGATACTATTGGTGTTTTCTTGCATGTATGAGGAGCGTTTCAAAAGTTCTGACCACTCATTTTGGTGGAGATTTCTATTCAAAGTAGCTGAATGAAATGTTCACAGAATTAATTTCAGGTATTTCACTGTGTACTCTGAAAAAATCTAACTTGTTGACAGTGTTTAAATAACTTTTCTGTTGCCATGGAAATAAAAGGTCAGGTATCCCAGGACAACTTAATTTTCAGCAAAACGAGCAATCTCGATGTGTAAATAATTATATAATTTACTGTGTATGTGCAATTCATTACGACAAAAATATTTCTTGAAAGTCTGATAGTATTTAAAAGTGTTCTCCATTACAGTTGGGGCCACTATGAATTAGTTTAGCACCTTATCTGAAGCAATCACCAGCTCCTCAAAACTTAGCTGTTCCCAAATTGTAGAAAAATCAGTAAACATAACCTCATGATGAGTATCATTTCTTTCATTTCTGAACTGGAATATATGTAGTGTAGTGTTAGTAAAAGCCATGGAAGACCAAAGCTGTTAATAAAAGCTGATGAAGTTGGGTTTGGATCCCAAGGTTCTTGAGACTGAGTGCTGGTAGTGAATTGTTTCATCCAGAGCATGGGGGCAACTCTATGGCTGTGGGGCACCTGACAAAGAGCATAAGCACTTGTGTCAGCTGATCAGTTTGAAATATGCCAAAAAGTTTGGAATGTAATGGAGACTAAATGCCTATTACTAATGCTTTTTCTCTGTATTAAGAGAAGATATTGGTGCTTCATTTTGTAATAGACACAAAAGGCCAGACATTCCACCCTTCCTGTTGTACACACCTGTACCTTAATAGCAATTTGAAAATATGACAAGTATATATATATACATGAACTAATATGTTGCAATGTCTCAGAAAAAGTATGGTGCCTCACAACTCACACCCAAGCTTATGTTTCAACCTTGGCCACAACATCTTGAAGTTCAATCTTAGGAACTGGACCATGTAAATATGATTGGTCTAAAGAACATAAAAAGATCATGTACATGTAGCTGAGGATCGACCAATGCATATGAACATGGTTATGCAAGCTAACACATTTTTTTCACAGGCTTATGTGTATGTGAGGCAGCAGAACATTTTGAGGACACCTACAATATGTCCTACATGCCCATTCACTGCGTTCTTTGTAATGTAAGAATGAGGTTCTGATGGAGAAAATGGTGCCAAGACGTCAATGCACAGATGAAGCGTATTTAATCTGTGCGTCAATGCTCCACAAAGACCTTAGAGTGATGCTTAAACTAATATGTATACACAAAGAACTTTCAGGAATTGAGAGACAGAAGCTGTAGTAATCCACAGCTCTGCTTCACATGTGACAGAACATCTGACTTGACAAGCTAAGGGATCAACAAATGATTTTCTGAATCCAAAACAGATCTCTTCTCTGCAAGACCAGTGAATATCATGTGGGAAAGAATCATCTAATTTGATTCCAAAATTCGACTTGAATTTTGTCAGTCTGCAGTCTCACCACATTCACCTGCCTGCAGTGGACTGGTTTTCAGTTGGGGTAATTGCAGGTTTCTAGACATAGCTAAGGACAGCTCTCTTTTACACAATGGCTTACGTTAAAATGGAAAAAAGCCAAATTCAGAACAATTGATGACGATCAGAGGACAATACCTAGATAATTTGGAACAATTCTGTTACAAGTTCAAGCACCATACATGTCTGTGACAGATGCAGCTGGTTCTGAATGGGGACTAAGATCTCAGAAAAAATTACATAAATATGCATATAAAACATTGACTATATTCCTGGCCAGTTTCTCAAGAAAAAATCAGTATGTATGCAAGGTAGATTCATGCCAAGACTCTAATACAGATAATCTTCTCAATTTACCAATTGCAAGCTCCCATCTGATATGGTCATTCAGCACTGGTACAAGAGTCATTCAGAACTGGTATAAGAGCAGCTAACATCCGAGCAAAGATGCTGAATCAGATTCGTTTCGGCAAAAAGAAGTTTCGGACTGTCGGTACACCCCTAATGCTGATAGGGAGATATCGCACCCAAGAGAGACAAACTGAAGGGCACACCCGGCCCTGAGAATGAATTACCCTACAAATTGTTTCAACTTTAAAGTACTTCCAACATTTCCAATAGTAACAAACATAAGAGACGTCCTGGAGGTGATGAGAATGACTGCACGGAGATCAGACTCTCTTCAGATAGCCAACTGATCAACCCCACACACTCAATCATCCTGTCAGGACAAAGAGTTAGATGGAATCGAATTGTCCTCATATTACAGTAATTTCCCAAAGTGTTAATCATCAGGGCTTCACCATTATTAAATAACCAACAAAGTGGTACCAGAAAATATTGAGTGAATTATCCTGATCATAGAGCAGTATGGACTCCATATATATATTGAAGTTTTAATGATCTCTAGTAAGCTGAGCTAGGGCAACCTATGTTGAGAAGCAAACCGTCTCTCACACACCTAGTTAGTTGGCAGCAAGTTTGTACAGGAGACAATGGGGCTGATAGTTCTCCATTGCGGTATAATTCCAGCTCCTTCAGTTGGTGTCTCACAACAGCTAGCATGACAGTAGCTCGACTAATTCTAACCAATTTTGTGAAATACCGCAAAGTCATCAGCACCTGATGACAGTTCGCTAATTTCTCTGGATCCTTTGGTTCTTTTCTTCATTATGTAATAGATAGGTCTGCCAAAATTTATAGAAAAAGTTGATACTGTGATACAACTTTACACCAAGTTTGGAAGTGATAGTTGCAGCAGTTATTTTTAAATAGCCTGTCAAAGATGATTTTGAACACTGCCAAAGTCATGACTGGGCCATGACACTTTGGGAGGGTCATGGGAGGATGATGACAGTGCTAGGGTGAGTATCATGCGGGGCTGAAGACATTGCTCGTCTTGACCAGATGGTAATTTCCTTGACTGATTAGTCAGAAAAATGATTTAGCTTTGCTTTTGAGAGAATGCTACACACATTTACCTGTATGGTTTGATATTGCAGGACTGGTGTCAGATGGTAAAGGCAACTTTTTGACAGAGGCATCAGAATTTCAGTTGTTTACAGGTTTACTTGTTATCCTTTGCAGTCCTCTTTCTTCTTTCATAACTTTGTTAAGTTTATGTCCTTGATCAATGCAAATTTCAGTCAGATAATATTATATTTTCCTGGTTTTCAGTAGTTGCCAGCAAGTTTGTACAGGAGACAATGGGGCTGATAATTCTCCATTGCGGTATAAAGTGATCATGAGAATTATTTTAACGTTTTGAATGTTCATACATGTCTAGTGTCTGTAAGGCACTCTTTAGTTTTACTAGGCAAATTATTCAAGGGTCTGTACGTTTCAGTGCTTTCTCCTGCTTCATCAGTCCCATCTTGGACTACAAACCAAATTTTGACAATAACATAAGTATATGAAGCATTGTTTCTCTAAAACCATCTGGCCTGGTACAAAGCATAATTAAGCAATAAAACTGACTCTCAAACAACTAAATTTGAATAAAGTCTATACCCTAACACTGACGGTGATCAGTACTGGCGTAAGGGAGGTTCTAAAGTGTCTTTAAAGCTTAATATTACCATTAATATTAGACAATATTCCAAAAGCCAAATATTATTGACTTAGTCAATGAAACTGTGTACACACAGCATCATTAAGTTATGAAAAAACCTATGAAAGCAACAAAGTTGAACCAAATGAAAATCTTAGACAAAAAGCGAAACAGTGCAGTCGAACAAAAGACAAAAGGAGCTTTGGAAAAAACTCAACTTCAGCTTCTGTTATTGTGTTGTCAACATTCATAGACTTAGAATCAATTAATTATCCATAACAACCTGATAACACAATGATTTTATAAGTCTGTCCAAGCACATTCATTCAAGTGCGAATAGTCGTATCCATGAATCTATCGCTTGATGTTTCGTGCCGACTTGGTAGAAAAAAATTACAAATAATATGTACTTTTTTGCTTTTTTTTCACTAATAAGTGAAATAAATGGTACCTTTGCATTTGTTAGCTCAAACTACACATTTTAGACCCTTCATTTGCATCTCTATGTCGAACAGTTCTTAAGTTATGGCCAAAATAGCGTTTCGGTGGCGGCCATTTTGGATTTCAAGATGGCCGCCTTAGGAGCCATAGAAAAAAATGGAACCAACTCAGGTTTTGTTCTATGGATATCATAGATTAAAAAAAACATTGGTTCCAAAAATGTACCCTAAATTTAGGAAACATTACAAATGGCCCTATACTAATTCATGCAAATAAGAATTCTTCCATTGAATTTCTACTTGTGAAAAGCGTGATTTTATGTTTCATTTTCCATTTTTCGAAAATTCTAGGATTAAATGCTTGGATATCAAGTCGCTGTCTTTCTTGCAATTTAATTAGAACTTTTTATTTCCATCTACAGCAAACTGGCTGGGTTTTCTTCAACCGAGCAGTACTACGAGTGGGCCAGCAGTGTGTATTACATGAAAAATGTAAGTTGTATATATTGTATTTATGCCAAAGAAAGTCAACCCGAAACACTGTTCCATCACTTTAACAAAGATCCAATGAATATAATTTTATAACTGGAGAAATTTATTTTCAGATTAAATTACCAATGTTCCTTCTGAACGCCACAGACGATCCCATAGTTCCTCCTCCTCTGATTAATGCTGCCCGCGAAGCTGCCAGTAAGTCTCTAAACTTAAATTCATGAATATATATTTTGCTCAGTAAATGAGTACCGTAATTTCTTGTCTGATGTCCAAAATCTTATATGTCTGAATATCCTTTTCTGAAATACTGATATTGCAGAAAGTCCTGATTGATAGATGCTGCCACCCTGTGGAAAAATATTAAAGTAGAAAGTTTGCGTTCTTATGTGATTCTTTGCAGCTATAAGTATCCGCAAGTTCTATAAAGAAGAAGATAAATGTTTTACTGACCTTGTTATTTTTACAGGAACCAAAGAAAACACAATCCATGTGGAGACACAGCATGGGGGCCATCTTGGATTCTTTGAAGGGAATCTCTTCATTCCGGAAGCCATCACTTGGCTGGACAAGGTTGTGGTGCAATATGCGGATGCCATTGTCACCACCATATCAAAGACCAAGTAGAATATCCTAATCCTTCCAGCAGTCCATCTATCATGTGTTCGCGTTTGCTATGTTTCCAGTATTTCACAATATTTCGATCCTTTCGTCCCAAAACCTACATGCTCCACAGCATGTGAACCTTTATGCAGATAATCAGCATAATAATTGTAAAATAATATTATAAGAAGTGAATTAAAAGTTTGGTCTGCTGGAAGATCACCATTTATTAATTTATAAGTCTCATATTCCTAGTCTAATTATTGTTGAAGGGTTTATTTGCTTATTGATTGTACAATGTATTTATCAATGGAACAGATAATACTTAATTGGTTAGTTGAAGCTGTAATGCGACGGTTGTATACATGTAGGCCTAGGTTGAAAGTAGCGGCTGTTCGCTTAATGGCAGTAAATGCATTAGATATATATATTCCATTGTAATTACATTCCTGGCTGGCTTTTGGCCATAAGAGACATTCACTTGCAGCAGCAATCTGAGCCACAGAACTTAAAATGCCAGAACTTGGTAGCTTTATTTGAACAAAGATCTGAACATTCGCACAATGGTAACTGACGAGTGCTAATCTGCATCTCTTGTATGTGTTGACAGTATTGATGCGTATTGGTGGTCGTTAAAAAAAGTGTCTTACGGGATGGTTGTGATACAGCATCCTCGGTTCTATGTTGCACGGATTTGAATGGGGACTGATCAAGCACAATGTAACTAGTACTAACTATCACTGCTAGGTGGCTGGTGCAGTGTAACTAACTACTATCGCCACCTGGTGGCTGGTGCACTGGTGTCATCTGATGCACTGAATTGGCTGTGGTGCTTGGCCCAGTCCTGTCCTAGAAAACCTTGTTTGAGAATTTGTATGGAAGAGAGTCACCAGCATCTTTTATTTGGAATTTGAAAACGTGCATCACCACCATGCACTGATCAAGCCACAGGTGAAATTGTATGAAAATGTATTCGGTGTTGTGAATTCAATGTTGCCGGTTGTGTATTTATTATTCTCGTGCCATGTAGGTAGGTGGTAGGCCACTTACGATATTTGTGCTTTTTGACAAATTGGTTGTTTATCCAAGCGCTGAATCACTTTGGGATAAGTGCAGCTAGTCAAAAAGCAGAAACATGGAAAGTGTCTTTAGTCGACATTAGAACTTACAATTAATGAACTAATTAACTAGTCCTGACTAAAAATGTATATGGTTGCTATTTATTTTGCATTAGATGTTTTTGTATTTTGTGTTCAAGATCTGTGTTATGGTCTGTGGAGTCACTAGGTATTACCTTAGCACTTTCACCATTTCATAACATAATATGATATATTTATGATTAGATCTACACACTTGTTATTTTTATATCCACGCAATGTTTAGATTTATTTATACGCTGAGATTATTCATTGGTAGGGCTTTTGTTGTGTTGAGCAGTGATTTGCCCTTTGTCGCTAAAGTTGGTTTATTGGTGAAATTTCTGGAGTATTGTATTCACCAATAACTATTTAATTGGTTATAATGTAAGCCTGGGTCTGGCGGATAGTCAGTTTCCTAGTACTTAATTTGGCGCCAATGACCAAAATGTCATTGACTTTGTATGGCTTTGCAAAATGAAGTCTTTGTTATTCTATACTCGCCTTTTGTCTCATTTCTCATATATATCTCATATCGCCTTTCAAAGTTTAAAACTTCCATCATATAATGGGGTCTGTTAGCACATAGACTTCTCTCTTCCTTGAAGTGCTAACAGCAATATATGAAGTCACAGTTGAGCAATGGAATTGTTATGGTATGGTAACATGTTATCTAACAATCAGGATTGTGATTCATGCTCCATGGTCTTTTCCCACTTCCCAGAACCATTTCTTGTGTCTGATGTGGGCTTTAAAAAACGCCCTACTTGGCTTACAGACTGCTGTAGCATAATGTTGTTACATTGGCAATTGGTCTTTGCAAGTGGTCCAGTGGTTAGGACCTTCATTTTGCTTTTTCCACAGGTATCTGAAATAGGTTTCATATTCTTTCTTGAAACATTTGTGAATCGAATCCAATCAATGTATGATTTGGGACATACATCCATGATCTCGTATTCATACACTTCGGCTAACAAGCAGAGAACACCAGAATGTGGCAAAAGATGATTGAAACTGCTGTCCAAGATAGGTCCACTGGCCAAGGTTACCTGGTCAAAGCTGGAACCTAACCTGGGACCCACCAATTGGAATTGCTACAAACTCCGCTGTTCGTCCTCCCAAGCAATTAGGAAGCAGCAAGCAACATTACATAACTTGATACACATTCTGCAATGGAATTCAAACTCCTCTTGCTGATTGCTGATGCTGTGAGAATAATATCCCAGCAAAGCCTATATCTTAATATTGTGACAGAGATAACACCACACAGATTATATATATCAGTATTACAATGGTTTATTTACAATCTCAATTGTATATAAAAGGCTGGTTACAACACATTTACCACAGTAATGTGATATGAATAATTCTAATATGAACATTTCTATTACTATAATTGTCATGAGCACCGTGAAATTTAATCCAAAAGCTGTCTACAGTGTCAAGCCTCACAGGATAACAAACGCTGAAATGCAGTGACGAATCTCTACAATAAAATATATGATTTGTGCAAATGTATACACAGTCCACTGTGAAGGCCTGAGATCAGAGCAATATATCATCTGGATGATAATTTCATAAATTCACAATTGTTCCTACATTGCACAATAAACCGAATAACATTAGGCTGAACATCCATTTTCGCTTCAAAAGGTAGTTTCTCTGCCCTACAAAAATATGACGAAAAAAAACTGTCAGAAACAAAATCAACATCCAAAAACAAAATATATTCACAAAACATGCAAAATGATAGGCTTATTAGTTATCTTAATTTGTAAATGCAACTTCGTACAAGCAGAGTCTTATTATTGAGCATAATGCAGATTGCTTATAAGTAGCTTTTGGAAGAGGATTGTCTATATCTGACTCTCAACAGCATTGGGGTTGACACGACTGCGGTTCCACAGAGCAATGATGTCTTGAATGCATTGCAATCTCTCCGACGCAGGCTTCTTCTCCAGTTCAGCTATAGTGTCCAGGGCTTGTTCAGGATTAGTGAGAGTCTTAAGCATGTTAGAAACTACCACCTTCCATTGTTCATCTTTCTTAAAAGTAGGGGAAGGCACAGGACCGTTAGATATGGTGGGAGATTCAGGCATCTTAGTTGAAGCGGGAGGTTCAGGGTCGCAGGGAGAAGCAGGAAGAGAAGCAGGGCCCTTAAGCAAAGCAGAGGGTTCAGGGCCCTTGGTTAAGTTAGTGTCTGTAGCAGGAAGGTCCTTGCTTACCTGAGTGACCGGCTGTCGACCGAACAGAGCGGGAGGCGTCTGTCTCACGGATGATCGACCTCTCTGTCGAGGAGCCGAGGATTGGATGTGTTGGGTCATGACCTGTTGCATGAAAACGTCCTCTACTGGAGCAGTGTTCCTTAGACTGGACACACTTCCATTGCTGTAACTTGGGGAGGGAGGTGAAGCGGCAGATGAGGGAGGGGAACCCAAGGAACCTTTACGTTGGAAGACCATTTCAGTCGGGGTAGGGGGAGCAACGAGGTTGGGAGTAGAACCACTCTGACCAAGGAGGAATGGGGGTTCTTGTTGGGAGGCATCGGAGCCAGTTCGTTTCTTGAGGATAGAGCGAGGCATGGGAGGCTCGAGGGGTTCTAATGTCAGTTCATCAGCACTCATATTTGGGCGGAAAGCATTGCGGCCCCTGGCAGGAGGGCGTGTGGAGCCAACTCTTGTGAAACTGCCAATCGGGGGTCTTTCTCTGACAGGGGACGGGGGATCCTCATCCATGAAGAAGCCATTGTAAGTGAGGGAGGTTTGGCTTGGTGGTTTGAAAGGGTCGTTGTTATTGTTGTTGTGACCATGTCGTTGGAGGGCTGTCTGGATTGGGTCAGGGATGTTGGACTCACTTTTACCGAGGGGCTTCATCATGGGAGGATGTTGGCTCTGGACATTCTCCGATTCGGATACACTGGAAGAGTCCTCAGATGGTTCCTTGTTTACAATTGGCTGCCACAACGGCTGGTTTTGTATGCGTTGTATTGTGTCCAGTAACAATGAAAACCAGCTTTCGTCAACCGTGTATGGCACTGTGGCTGTGAACATGTTTGAGTACTGTTTTTCAAAACCAATGGCCTCATCATACATGAAACCTGGCTTCTTTTCAAAGTTTGGAGCAAGTTTACTCCGCAAAGTCTTGACAATCATTTTTGAACCAGGACTGAGGTAAATCACAATGGGATACAGATATGAAGTTTGGAGGAATTCAATTGACCGGGGTGATATGATCATGAGGCAATGCTTTCGTGTGTCTACAATGTCTGTGATGCTCTTGATATTCAAAGGATGGCTGGTGTTACCGGGGGATTCCACATCTGCAGGGGCTTTCTCAAAGATACCAGGAGAATTTTCAACAAGTCTATCTAATGCAACATCACAGAAGAGTCCTAAGAGAACCACAGGTCTGATGAAACCTGGTGGACGTTGCTCTACTCTCTCATAAGTCTTTATATCTTCGAGACTGTGTGATTTTTGCATGGCGTCTGTCTCTCTGCCCAACCTGTCGGCTGATTTGGCTCTACGGATGCTTCTTCGCAGGAAACCTCCCCTCTGTTCTTTGTTGAGGAGGGCTTCTTCTTTCCTCAAACTGGCCAAGGCAACCTGCTCTGCTCTTGCCTCATTCGGGATAAAGCCATTCTGGGGTTCGTTGGTCTTGGCGTTCACTTTCAACACCCTCCAACTCCCCATGCGCCCATCGGGCATAGTGTCTCTGACTGAAAATATATCTCCTTTGGAAATTTTCACCTCACCGGACTGCAGAGGCTTGTAGTTGAACCAAGCCCTTACAAAGAACGAGTCGCCCATTCCTCCATTTTTAACGATTTCAGTATAACGCTCCTTCTTGTATCGGACAACCATATCGACCATGTCAAAGAGACTCATCAGAAACAAGGTGACTTCTTCCCTCGTCATGCCCTTGATGGACTTGCCGTTAATTTTGAGAATCTGGTCGCCCTCCAAGAGGCCTTTGATTTCTGCTTCAGAACCCGGATCTATTCTGTGAACGTAGATGCCATCAGAGTTGCCTCCCACAACCGTAACACGGGTCTTTCCACCGGCATTAAACACCACTCTTCGGTGATCATGATTCGGAGGAGGTCTGAGCGTACTTGGATCGACACTCTCTTCACCTCCAATCTTCACTCTTCTCTTTCCGGCGATGGGCAATTCTTCGTAGGTTCCTTCGCCCAACTTTTCCCCCGCCTGAGGCTCCAGCACATTGCTGTCCGACATGCTCCTCTTTACCTGTTAGCAAAACTTAAAATTAGTCCTCTGTACAATTTAAAGATATATAATTTTATGCAGCCTATTTCCTCTATTAGGTCTTATTCTACAGGCGCCTTCCATCTTACGTTCGAGTTTACATGTTCATAGGCCTATTACCATTTCATTAACCATTTACATGTAATTTATAATCTACAACACCAATTACATGGGTGACTTGTGCAAGCTGAGGTGATAGGCCTATAATCCATTATCTGTTTGACACATAGACAAGCAACATCAAGCCCAAGCAATAGACATGAGACAATTAACACAAGCAAAAAAGAAATTATATACATACTCTAAATGAGTTATTTTCAGCCGAGAAGTGGTCCAGGTGGCGGCTTGAGACTTCTCCAAACCCCGGTTGCTCCACATATCTCTGATTGGTGCTCGAGTGCCGTTTGCTCTGATCTGGAGATGGTTCCATAGCGGCCTTCCTTCGGATAACTGTGTCAGTGTTGGACTCAAACACACTGGCCATCTGACCTGAACCAGGGGTCGATGGACTTCTGTCTTTTTGCAATTCCTCAGCAGCCTGAACAACATCAGGGGAATTCATCTCCACATATTCACACTCTACTTGTCCATTCTGCTTGGGAGGTGCAATTCCAGTGTCATCATCCCATGTCATGGAGTCATCCATACTGATGTCAAAACTCTCCTCTTGAGCAATGTGAGATGGCACTGGCTTCTTTGGCTCTTTCACTTTGGGCACTTTGGGCTTTTTCGCAACAACTGGACTTCCGATTCCTGCTGGTTTTGCAGGAGGAACGGGCTTTGCAGCTGGCTTTGGTTTATCGTCAATTACAGGACTTGTTTCAGTTTCAGAGTTCTTTGATTTTGACTTTTTCGTCTTGGTCTTCTTCTTTTTAGTCTTCTTCTTCTGGCTCACACTACTAATGTCACTCATTCCATCAAAGTCAGGGTCATGTTTAACTTTCTCCAAAGTGCTGGGCGAACTGTGACTGACCGGGCCGTCAGCCTTCTCTTCTATTTCATTCTTCCTTTGACGAGCATACTCAGCTTGGTCCTCAAGCCATGTCTGAACTTTTGGGTCCTTTGGTTTTTCAGGAGATTTTGTTGGACTTACAGGAACAACAGGAACAGCAGGAGGAGGAGCAGGGGGTGGCTGTCTTGGCCTGGATTGTCTTGCAGCTGGTTTGGGGGCTATGGTTGGTTTGCTCCTTTTTTCATCTTCACCATAGTCAGAGACAGTGTCAAATGACTCATCATCGAAGAAAGTGTCATCGCTGTCTGACATTCCACCAGTGTGGTGACCATTCACCAAAGTGTTTTGTGAACCTTCTTTGTTAGCGGCTGATCTGGCAACAGGCTTTGGGGTCAGCTGCTCGGCCAGCTTTTGAGCAATCATCTGCAACTCGGGCTTGGTTGGAGTAGGAGCTGCAGTTGTCACAGGAACCACAGGGGCCACAGGGACCACAGGAGCAGCAACAGGAGTGGCTTTCTTGGCAGGCTGATTCAGCGATCGCATTGACAAGAAAGAAGCAGTCTTAGGTGGAGGTGCAGAGACATGCACACGCGAGTCAGGTGCTGGTGGCAAAGTGCGGGCAAACTGAGAAGTGCTCTGTGGTAAAACTGGAGGTACCTGTTGAGTGGGTGGAGCAGCTTTCTTTGGTGTTTGCTCTGGTGTCACATATGGAGTTCCCTTTGGTGTCACTTCAGGGGTAGATTCAATTGGAGCCCTAGGAATCGGAACACGGTCCCTCTTGCGTGGTACTGGAGGTGAAGGCGGCTTGACGGTTTCAATGTCAGTGGCGACATCTTCATCTGGGACGTTCTCGTAAATCTCCTCCACTTCTGTGTTTGGTGTTGCTGGTACAGCGTGGTCGGTGGGAGTGTGGTTGCTGCTTGTACTGCTTCTTGGAGATGGTGTTGTTGGAGAATCCTTGAAACTGTTGAGTTCCCTTGGCCTTGGAGGGGCATCTTTTACACTGGACACGTCACTACCAGCAGAGGGTGAACGCTTCAGACTTTTTTGGGAACTGGCAGACGTTCGCTGTGAACTCGACCCTGAAGCACGTCTGGCGCTTGAACGATTTTGGTTTCGGAGCAAATGTTGGTTATTGTTGGGGTTCATGTGAAAAGCTTGAAGGCTCCTGCTACTTGACTGCAGAGGACCGCGTTCGAACTGCTGGCCCGTGAGTCTCTGCTTGAGAAGCATCGCCTGTTGGTGTTGTTGACGTTGCTGCTGCTGAAGCATGAGGGCCATCTGTTCCTGCACCGTACCTCCTCCATTCATGTCCATAAAACCTGGGATTTGGCTCATGGAAGACGAACGTGGCCTTGACCGCCTGGTGTTCTCCTCGTAATGACTAGAATCGGAGCTGTAATCCGGTTGCTGGTGCAGAATTATGTCAGCAGATTTTTTACGATGCCTCCTTCCCAAAGCAGATTCACTGACCACAGAGTCCTTAGAGTCACTGTCCATGGAAGCATATGGGTCAGTCATGGGATAAGGTTGTTGCATTGGACGCTGCTGAGAAGCCATGCTCTGGAAGCTACTCAGCGATGTCAAAGAGTTCTGTCTACTCCGAAGCCGTCCAGGGATTGCAGCAGGTCCAATAAGACCTGGAATGTTGCTCATGCTACCACCAACACCTCCAACGACACTTCCAGCAACACTTCCCGATATACTGCCCTGAGGCATCAAGTATCCGTCCTCAGCGTAGAGGCTCTGGCCATCCACATCACTGTAGTTCAGACCAGGGTTGCTCATTGCACGACTGCTCAGGTTATTCATGACACCTGGCAGATTATTTAGAGACATCCCCTGAACTGGCATGCTAGTTAAAGAAGCACTGAGTCCACGTAATTCCATTAATTTTGCAGCAAACTTCTCACGGTCTTCCATGGCACGTTTGAGAGTCTGTTTGCTGACAGTGTCTTCTTCAGCCACAAGGTCAATCGGTTTGTTGCTATCATTGTCTAAAATAAAAGGATCGGCACCAGCAATGATCAGGAGGTCCATCACCTTGTGGAACTCATTTCTGGCAGCCAGGTGAAGAGGAGTCTCTCCTCGACCGTTCCGCATGTTAATGTCCGCACCACACCTTATGAGCACTTTAGCAGTCTCCGCATAGTCATCTTTGGATTTCATCCCGTACTGGTCATACTCTCGAATGACAGTACAGTGTAAAGCTGTCTCCCCTTCAGAATCAGGCATATTCACATCAGCCCCAAAATGTTCGACAAGCACAAGTACCATCTCTTTGTGGCCTTCTTCTGCAGAGACGTGTAAGGGAGTCTTCTCTCTCTCATCTGCGTAACAAGGCACTTTGGTGTTGACATTCACTTCGCGTTGAGCAAACAGTTGAACCAAGGCAACATGACCTTCCTTGGCAGCAATGTGGATGGGGAGGGCTCCGAACATGCCCCTCTTGTAAAGATCACCTCCGTACTGTGTGAGCAACCTGACCAGCTCCACATGGCCTAACTTGGTAGCCACATGTAGGGGAGAGTTCTGTCCCTTTTCACCTGCATTAGGGTTGCTTCCACGAGCCACCAACATCTTTGCCATACGGAAATTAGCCCGGCGTACAGCATGGTGAAGTGCCGTACGCCCTTTGTGGTCCGTAAATCCAGTGTCTGCATTGAGGGCAAGCAGAACTTCCACCGTGGGGTACAGTCCTCTGCGGATGGCATGGATGAGCGGAGTGGTGCATTTGGTAAGTCTTCCATGATAGCCATACTTGTAGACGAAGTTGACGTCAATTTGGTGCTTGGTGATGAAGTACTTGATGATGGATGGATCCGGGATGGAGGCTGAGAGCATAAGCGGCACATCGATGGTGTCCTTGGGCAAACGACGTATCTCGGCTGTGACGACCTCTCGAATCTTTTCCTTGTTCTTTATCTGAATGGTCAGGCTGTGGACCTTTTGATGGTCGTTGGCTTCTATCGCATGAAGCAACTGAGGCCCGTGCGTCCTCTTGCCCATGGTGGCGGATCTTCAAGGACCGTCAGTCTGCAACAACAATGATTAGCGTAAGAACTCAACTCATGAAATGACTATTACATCAGAAAGAACATATTAATATTGGTCATACAAAGAAAAACTGTTTATTACTTCTAACTATCACTCATCTTATCCTGTTTGACAGTTAGATATGAGGTCATAACTATATTCCACAAACTTCCATCATATTTGATCAGATAACGGTCTGATAACTGATGATAAGACTTCCGAGTACTCCCAAAAAATGTATACCAAACTAATTATTGCCTTGGGGGAATATTATGATTATCATATTATGACACCTATCAATTGTCCTCCTCCATATTCTACTGAGAAAAAGGATCAATGCACGTTCAATACTGTTTCGTGAATTAACAATGACCTTGATGACACTGTGTGAGTCATAAAGACATGGCCAGTCTGACACTTGTAACATGACTGTCACAATGTCAACTTAAGAGGGGATTTCCGCGTGGTATGTATGAGGACCAGTGGGTTCACACGGATGATCTCGGCCCACCATGTGTCACAAATTAGATACTTACACTTGTGCTATTCTGCACCATGTTTCTGTGCTATTCACTGAGAAATGTGTTGGACCCATCAAATATTGATAGGTTAATACCTTACTTATTCACAGCCAGAGCTTTCAAATGTCAGGAGGTTATTGTAACTGAAATTTATTAGTGTTAGACACAGTCTGGCTTTGTTCCAAACTGTCTGGCTGTAGATTGGGCTATGATGCAACATAGAGTGCATTATGCATATTAATGTATATTAGATGTCTTTTGAAAGGTTTAGATATTAATTGTATAAGCAGATGATACGTGAGTATTGAATAAGCCTGTGAGAACTGCCTGAGGCCAGTGGCATATCTGCCAAGCCCATCTGCATTAAGCTGCATTAATTGGCATGATAAGCAAGTGCTTAGCCAGATACTAGCTTCTGGTCTGGAGTAGTCTTATCCAATTACTCAGGCACACCCATGTTCATATCTGCATATACAATTCATACATGGCTGTTATATGACACCTTGGGACATTGTGCAGCAAGCCCATTTGGGTGAACACAACCTGCCATAGAAATAAAGCAATCTTCACCCTCAACAAACAAAACATGTTTTGTGAAGGAGGAATTTGCATGCACTCCCCTGGGAGCCCGGGGGTGAATGTTGTCTACCTGTTTCATACACCACCCCCAAAGGCCTAGTACCTGTCCCTAAAGCCCAGGGTTAAACACAGCCAGCCAAGCATGACGGTGCACTGCACTCTAGATAGTGTCAACTGTAAACTGCAATTATAAGATGCATTCTTGGCATGCAAGTGTATACTTGATCCCCTATAGCTGAGGTTTCCCTTTCTAATAGTGAAAAAGAAGCACTCAATGGTGGTTTCCATATTATGCAAATATGCTAAAGCTATATTATTATAACAAAGCAACCAAGACTCCCTACTGAGTTTGAAATTGAAAATAAACAGCAGTTCCAGACAATAAAACATTTCATTGTTTTATTTTATGAACAATACACCTGTGAGCAAATGTAAAATACATCTGTCTACACTTGAGCACTTGAACAATGTTCATGGCTATCAACAGCCAGATGACACAGGCTATTTACCAATAAATTGCATTGATATTTGTCCTACAGACTCACACACCAAACAACTGTATCAGCTGTTGATATTGGACTTATTTTTGTAAATTAATGTCAGAATATCAACAAAATTTATTTGCCTTATGACAACTTAATCACATTCACAATTTCCACTGCACTAACCTATATAACAAATACAGCAGTTTAAATGGCAATGAGAGATATTAGTCATCTTACTGGGCAGTTTCTCAAAAGACATGTTGCTTTGTTAATTGTGGGTCAGGGTATTTAAAGATCTAATCAGCCACTGAATTTCAGTTACTGTAGGCCTAATGAAGCCAGGAACCTCATTGAAGTAGATTTTAACACAGTGTGTTTCTTTGTTCTACTTCAAACATTATTTATTGGCCTCAAGAGACCTTATTATTCAAACATAGCGTGGGAAAACAACTCACCAGTTTCACTGCGGGTGACACTCCACTTTCATGATTGTCTCAGTTGGCTGATCGTGGGAATTCCCCTTCTTAATTTCGGCCTCTCTTTGACAAAGTATTCCAAATTAACAGTATATAAATTCGTCTTGTGTATTAAAGCTGTGTCGCAAATATTTAAATCCAGGTAAGAGGCATTCCCATCCTCAGGAAGAAAGTTAACCGTGACCTACTTGCAGCTGACACAACTCTCTCTCACCTGTCAACGTCATTAGTCACGTGATCAAACAACCAGGTGAGTGAACCTTTATCGCCCTCTGCTGGTATGGTGCTTTCCATGTGTTCCAATTTGGATTTTAGCAGACGACATTGAACTGAGAAAAATTGTTTAGTTCCACAGAAGAAACTATAGATCTATAGGGCCTATGGATGAACCCAGGAGGAATTTCGATGGAACTGAGAAAGAACTGTTAAGGAATTCAGCCTTATTTTCACTACCGGGTGCTGGTGTACTAGAGATGGAAAATCTCATTAGAGATTCCATAATTAATCACCACGGTGAAGATAATTATTTTAATCTAAAGATGCACGTTTATATCTCCGCTGGTATCTGTGACTTAACCATCAAACAAAAGGCAGTTAGGTATCAGGAGACGTTATTTGATCTAGATTCTATAGATACAACCAGATTAACTTTTACTAACTCTCTGAATTATATTCAGAATTACACTATTAGGGAGAATGCCATACCCATCTTCACTACTATATACCCGTTGTCGCTGAAGGACTGGAATTTATCCAGACTTCGAGCAAACAAGACCACTTATCTGGTCCATGAGGACAATTATGCATTAATGCAAAGTAAATTAGAAGAGCTATTGATGGAAATATATCAATATATCGTTCATTTGAATGGAAACTTGGGTATGGCAACCCCCCTAATACATAAACAGATGATCCACAATCGTGCCAAAGGCAATTCCACCTTTAAATACAACCTGTTGGCTGATGGGTGTCACCCTAACCCTGTTCTAAAACACAATATTGTAAAATGTTTTGCTCAGGCAATTAGCAAAAACCGTGCTTAGACTATTTATGTTAGCAAATTTAGGGTATATAGCGAGATAGCTGATAGGTATCATCTACTTATGGGTGCTAGTCAGGTATGGCCCGACATGGCAAGGTGCGAGTAATGGTCGCCTTGGACATTACGTCAACCCTATGCCATGTCGGTACATACCACCCATGTTTACATCAGGTTAATGGTCGCCTTGGACCTTAACCTAGAGAGTAAACTTGTCTGTGATTGGGTTCAATCAATTGATTGTATAGGATTGATATTTATTTATTTATTTATTTAGTTATTTATTTATTTATTTATTTATTGTTGGAAAGTCTGGATAGTCTCTTTCAACGGAATTTTGACCTTGTATATATATATGTTCACTGATATTCACTGAAATCGGAAATTTATTAAATTATTGATGTATTTTCTATGGCACATTCTCATATGGAAAGATAAACCATAATCCGCTCAAGTCAGGCGCATGCGCACATGCTGTATATCCAAGGAACTGTACCAAAGAGTCCATCATTGAGCCCAGAAGACCACCACACAAGACATCAAGGAGAGGCCAACAAACCTGCACGGTTTCCGGCCTATCACCTTCTACAGTTCTACAGTTCTTATATTTGTCTGAACCTAAACCATTTTTAAATGTTAATTCGGACCTAGAAGGCTCTGCAAAGGAACAAACTTTTTAAACTAGAGGTATTACAAATTCAAGAGCACTTGGGAACAACTCTGGAGGAACTGTGGATGAACTCCGAAGTAAAATGAGTAGGCCTGATTATCAGAAGGAAATGTGGAGGAACGACCCAGGGGGGGGGGGGGGGTTGATAGAACTCGGCAAACCATAGAGTACCATATATATATGAATGGTTTGTCTGAACGTCTTGTCAGAACCTTACCGCTCCTTTAATTGGCTTTAACACATTCCACTACCACAGAACAAGATTTGACCCCTACTAGTTCACCCTGTGACGAGAACAGTAAATACAAATACATTGGAGAAACGAAAAGATCCCTCAGTGCTCACCAGAAGGAAAGAACACCAGAAGATAGATCATCCAGCAGCCACAGGTGAACACAGCATCTCAACTGGGCACTCCATCTATCTCCCTAACTCCGAAATACTCTGCAGAGAACAAGACCGGATCAAGAGGAAAGTCAAGGAGTCAATCAACATCAGACATGGTGCAACAACGTGGCAGCACTGTACATGACTTCCTGTTTGATCACAACATTGGGTTGAAGAAAGCACATGTTTCAGAAAAAGTCAATTCATATAAAATCAATTGCTGTCAGCTATAGAAAACCAGTAAGAACTGTGTATATAGTCACTGTGGACCAAACCTATGCAAATATAAGCTTGAAACATCTTTGATATTAGATTAACTGCCTCCACAGTTTCAATGTGTGTTGGCAAAAAAATTCTGTGTTGACATGGCCATAGGAGAATTTGTCTTACCTTGTCTTGTAAATAAGTGTCCTCCGATTTGTCCTCTTAGTCATTCCATTTATGAGATATCCCAAACAATATAGATATAGTCTCCATGAATGATTCCATGTGGATGAATTGATGCTCAAATGTTTCAATTATCATTTCTTAGGAAATATGTCCCTGGCTCTGCCACATATTCAGAATATTCTTATGTTCTGATAGTGTTTTAAGGGCCCTGTTACAAAATAGCAAGCTGGATTATCTTGTTTAGCATTGTTTGGCATTGCAAGTTTTTTGTAATCACCTGTCTCGAACCTCAGGTGAGTAGAGCGCACCACTTTAATTGTGAATTCCATGCCTGTGGTTGTGGGACCTTCACCAGACAGCAGCACCTTGACATCAACCAAGGCCAAGGCCATCAACTCCTCCCTAGACTCTGTACATATATACTATACAAGCAACTCCTTAGAGCTAGCAACAACAAACACATAAAGTCATCCTGTGGTTCACTCACAAGTGAAGTTGTGAACAAGACCTCAAGCTGAGAGGTTGTAAAATCATATCTCCAACGTCGAAAGTTTCCAGTGAACGATGATATTATAAATTTACACATTATTATCATGTAAGGAATAATTTTTTACATGAAGATGTCACATAGTTAGAAAACCATAATTTTCCTAACATGCACGTTTGATCTCACCTGGAATATATATGCTACATATGGCCTGGTGCATCTAAGACATGAAATTTGGTCTAAAATATTTTGTTTTTGGAAGGGGTTCATTTTTAATGGAATAGAACTTATATTTGAATGTACAAAAGATTTCATGACAATATTTTCTTTCATCCCTGAGAAACTTAAGGTCGAATTCAAAAGATAAAGACTTGCAAATTTAAGCTGCATGCAGTGATTGAAAAACCTATGGTTAGCCCATTTATCAGTGTTAGAACTCAACAATAAGTTAATTTTCACAAATGGACAATGGCCAAATATATTTACTGGTTTAGGGTTATAAACAGGCAATTGGTGTATCAAAAATCAATTTATTTGAATAAATGATAAAAAATTTAACTAGTACACCTGTAATTGTGCACAATTACCAAGATAAATTCCCCCCTTCCCTTCCTCTCCCCTGCCCCCTTACATCCCCCTCCACCCCCTTACATCCCCCTGCCCCCTTACATCCCCCTGCCCCTTCCCTTCTACCTTCCTCATCCGATGATTCACTCAGAAATGTAATTGGGTCAGCATTTGTTTCAACAAAGAAAATTTGCAGCCAGTGAAGTATGAGAAGCGATGAAATTGGCATATGGCAAGGAAAAAGTGTTTCCAGCCATAAGAAGCATTTGGGGATGAAAAAAGTGAGATAAAATTTTCAGGGTCCGCCGCGATTTTTAACGCACGGCGCTACAGTAGAATGCTATATACCATGTGAACGCTAAGAAACAGAGCTTTCTGGTGGTGTTTTTTATTTTTCTGTAGCTTTAATAGGAGCTGAGTTATCGGCGCTTGAAAATAGCATTTTTGTGGTGCTATAGCGCCAATACCGTTAGCGCTAGAAAGTTAAAATTCTATTTGATTGTTACACTATAGTATGACTGTAACTGCACACAATTTCAGCTTGATTGCAGCATTTCTTCCTAGTTTTTGGAAAATTTTAGTGGCAATTTCGGGAATTCCCTTATTTGAAAAATTCATATAAAAAAAACTTTTAGAGATATTGCCAAAAGCCGCCTTTCCGCACTGCGTATATCTTCAGAGATGATTGTGTAAAAATTTGGTGTAATTTCACTCATTGGTTCTTCTAAAACCGTGAACACAAATTTTTTATGCATTTGCTGCGTAATTACCAGTTTACTAAAAATTACGCTCTGTAATTCCGATATATAAAATTGTTCACCAAAAGCAAAATTATTCTGCAATTTTATGTAGTTACTGTAAACAGTTTCTGAAATACAGCCTGTCAAAATGTTGACGAAAAATAAGAAGAAAAAAAAAAACAAATAGGATGATGAAAAAAAAAACGAACAAAAACAATATAAATTCCCCTAACGGGGGAATTTATAACTAGTACACCTGTAATTGTGCACAATTACAAAGATAAATTCCCCCTCCCTCTCCCATCCCCCTGCCCCCTTCCCTTCTACCTTCCCAATCCCCTGATTCACACAAAAAATGTAATTGGGTCAACATTTATTGACACAGAGAAAATGTGCAGCCAGTGAAGTATGAGAAGCGATGAAATGGACATATGGCCAGGAAAATGTGTTTCCAGCCATAAGAAGCATTTGGGGAGCTGAAAAGTGAGATAAAATTTTCAGGGTCCACCGCGATTTTGAACGGACGGTGCTAGAGTATTATGCTATATACCATGTGAAAGCTAAGAAACAGAGCTGTCTGGTGATATTTTTTATTTTTCTGTAGCTTTAATAGGAGCTGAGTTATCGGCGTTTGAAAAATAGGCTTTTTGTGGTGCTATAGCGCCGATACCGTTAACGCTAGAAAGTTGAAATTCTAGTGGATTGTTACACTATAGTATGACTGTAACTGCATGCAATTTCAGCTTCATTGGAGCATTTCTTCCTAGTTTTTTGAAAATTTTAGTGGCAATTTTGGGAATTTCCTTATTTGAAAAATTCATATAAAAAAAACTTTTAAAGATATTGCCAAAAGCCTCCTTTCCGCACTGCGTATATCTTTAGAGATTATTATGTTAAAATTTGGTGTATTTTCCTTGACTGGTTTTGACAAAACTGTGAACACAAATTTTTTATCAATTTCTTGCGTAATTACCAGTTAACTAGGAATTACGCAATATAATTCCAGTACATGAAATTGTTTACCAAAAGCAAATTGACCCTTTTTGTTTTAGTTGATTATTGCAAATAGTTTTTGAAATACAGCCTGTCAAATTGTTGACGAAAAAAAAAATAAATAAATAAAATAAAAAACAAAAAAATGGGATGATGAAAAAAAAAAACGAACAAAAGCAATATAAATTGCTCTAACGGGGGAATTTATAAATTACCTTCACTTATAATTCAGGTAGGAGGAAAATAACTTGGTGTAATGTAGCTTGAATCATTTAAATCGTTCGTTGAAACACAGCAGAATAACACTGAACATATTTTTTTTCCCTAACTTGAAGAGAAAGCTGAACATCAAAAGAAAAATAACCAACTTGACTGACTAAAAAATATATGAAATTGAATAAAATCAAGAAAGCTATAGCTTGATGCCATTCATTCGAAAGCTGATTTTCCACTGATTTCAGAGAGGTAAATATCATTGAAATCGATTAAGATTTGACAGAAATATAACAAACCGCGTATTGAGACAATAATCAGCAGTGAGAAACTTCTGAGTTTCTGACGACCTGATAGATAGCATTTGGACCAGGTAATATTCATCACAGTTACTTTCCAATGGTACTGTGGTTTTTAAATTATTAATACACACATGAATTTCCAACATTTTAGGAAAATGATGCTCCTCATTTATATTTTTACCACACAAGAAATCTAAGCAAATTAAATATATTTTAACAATATATTCAATTGAAAGAATTGATATATTCAAGTCAAATAGTTGAATTTACCAATTCTACAAAGACGTGAACAGCATAACAGAATAGAATATTGCTTTATGGCACAACAAAGTTCACCATCCCTCCACTTCAAATTTTCATGATCTCTAGAGATGGCTTTTTCTATATAGCATGTGATCGCATGATATCTAATTTAAATATTCCTAAAATCCATTGCACTAGTTCTTCTTATCTTGTCTTTTTATTATAAAGTTAACAGACCTGACAAAACAGCTCTAGCCTTGTCAGATTAGCCATTTATGTGAGGCGTTATGGTTGGTACAAAAATGTTATGGTTGGGACACTTTCATCTTCACATTACTGCATGAAAAGTTTTCAGAGTAACTGAAAAACTTAAAGTGCAATTAATTGTGTATGGGTAAAGGAAACACACCTGGAGATAATAGCTTTCCAAAGCATTAATGAGGGAAGTACTTGCTAAAAGTTTACCTAGTAGTTTCAACCGTTATGGTTGGGACACACAGATATGGGGTAATAAAGATGCTTTTATTAGCTATTAAGTTAATAAGTAGTTGCAAAAAGACATTCCATGATCAGAAGTAACGCATAAACAATGTATACAGATAAATTGGTTCCTTTATGCTATTTCTTCTTCACATAAAAGCTGAAGCAGACAACACAATCAAAAAGTTGAATTTTGGCTTCACGTGGGTCTTTCATTTCGGACAATTGTTTCTATGCCTAATTTTCAGTTTTAATGAATCAAAACACTGTTGCCCTAAGTAGAAATATAGTATGAATGCTTTGGCACAAAATATTGATGAAAAATATGGGCATTATTTATGTATCGTATGTGAGAATACCTTGTTTTTGAAGGTGTCACGCTAAAAAAAGAATCATCCGATTTTGCTGAAATTTGAAATCTACAGTGGGTTGCAGAAGTATACACCCCCCTGGAATGGTCTTCCAATATTCTGTCATATCTAGAGTATTATGCTATATACCATGTGAAAGCTAAGAAACAGAGCTGTCTGGTAATATATTTTATTTTTCTGTAGCTTTGATAGGAGCTGAGTTATCGGCGTTTGAAAAATAGGCTTTTTGTGGTGCTATAGCGCCGATACCGTTAACGCTAGAAAGTTGAAATTCTAGGCGATTGTTACACTATAGTATGACTGTAACTGCATGCAATTTCAGCTTCATTGGAGCATTTCTTCCTAGTTTTTTGAAAATTTTAGTGGCAATTTTGGGAATTTCCTTATTTGAAAAATTCATATAAAAAAAACTTTTAAAGATATTGCCAAAAGCCTCCTTTCCGCACTGCGTATATCTTTAGAGATTATTATGTTAAAATTTGGTGTATTTTCCTTGACTGGTTTTGACAAAACTGTGAACACAAATTTTTTATCAATTTCTTGCGTAATTACCAGTTAACTAGGAATTACGCAATATAATTCCAGTACATGAAATTGTTTACCAAAAGCAAATTGACCCTTTTTGTTTTAGTTGATTATTGCAAATAGTTTTTGAAATACAGCCTGTCAAATTGTTGACGAAAAAAAAAAATAAATAAATAAAATAAAAAACAAAAAAATGGGATGATGAAAAAAAAAAACGAACAAAAGCAATATAAATTGCTCTAACGGGGGAATTTATAAATTTCCTTCACTTATAATTCAGGTAGGAGGAAAATAACTTGGTGTAATGTAGCTTGAATCATTTAAATCGTTCGTTGAAACACAGCAGAATAACACTGAACATATTTTTTTTCCCTAACTTGAAGAGAAAGCTGAACATCAAAAGAAAAATAACCAACTTGACTGACTAAAAAATATATGAAATTGAATAAAATCAAGAAAGCTATAGCTTGATGCCATTCATTCGAAAGCTGATTTTCCACTGATTTCAGAGAGGTAAATATCATTGAAATCGATTAAGATTTGACAGAAATATAACAAACCGCGTATTGAGACAATAATCAGCAGTGAGAAACTTCTGAGTTTCTGACGACCTGATAGATAGCATTTGGACCAGGTAATATTCATCACAGTTACTTTCCAATGGTACTGTGGTTTTTAAATTATTAATACACACATGAATTTCCAACATTTTAGGAAAATGATGCTCCTCATTTATATTTTTACCACACAAGAAATCTAAGCAAATTAAATATATTTTAACAATATATTCAATTGAAAGAATTGATATATTCAAGTCAAATAGTTGAATTTACCAATTCTACAAAGACGTGAACAGCATAACAGAATAGAATATTGCTTTATGGCACAACAAAGTTCACCATCCCTCCACTTCAAATTTTCATGATCTCTAGAGATGGCTTTTTCTATATAGCATGTGATCGCATGATATCTAATTTAAATATTCCTAAAATCCATTGCACTAGTTCTTCTTATCTTGTCTTTTTATTATAAAGTTAACAGACCTGACAAAACAGCTCTAGCCTTGTCAGATTAGCCATTTATGTGAGGCGTTATGGTTGGTACAAAAATGTTATGGTTGGGACACTTTCATCTTCACATTACTGTATGAAAAGTTTTCAGAGTAACTGAAAAACTTAAAGTGCAATAAATTGTGTATGGTTAAAGGAAACTCACCTTGAGAATATGGCTTTCCAAGCATTAATGAGGGTAGTACTTGCTAAGAGTTTACCTAGTAGTTTCAACCGTTATGGTTTGGACACACAAATATGGGGTAATAAAGATGCTTTTATTAGCTATTAAGTTAATAAGTAGTTGCAAAAAGACATTCCATGATCAGAAGTAACGCATAAACAATGTATACAGATAAATTGGTTCCTTTATGCTATTTCTTCTTCACATAAAAGCTGAAGCAGACAACACAATCAAAAAGTTGAATTTTGGCTTCACGTGGGTCTTTCATTTCGGACAATTGTTTCTATGCCTAATTTTCAGTTTTAATGAATCAAAACACTGTTGCCCTAAGTAGAAATATAGTATGAATGCTTTGGCACAAAATATTGATGAAAAATATGGGCATTATTTATGTATCGTATGTGAGAATACCTTGTTTTTGAAGGTGTCACGCTAAAAAAAGAATCATCCGATTTTGCTGAAATTTGAAATCTACAGTGGGTTGCAGAAGTATACACCCCCCTGGAATGGTCTTCCAATATTCTGTCATATCTTCCTTCAGAAATGCATCATCAATCCCATACTTCTACGTGCTTATACTGACCTCTCTTGTAACATATATTCACCATAAAATTCTGGGTCTTAAGTCATGGACGAGTAGAAAAAATTAATTCAGTGAAAATTAGTGTTGCAAAAGTATACACCCCCTTGATGTAGTGAGATTGTATGCAGCTATAAAAAGTTTCCAGCTTCCGGAAGTCCAAGAGAGCATTATGTGAATGATTATCTATATTGTTTAAGCAGTTAGTGCTGTTTTAAGTAATTTTTAGAAAGTTCCTTCTTGTGTAGACTGGTCCAAAATATGTATTCCAGGTGCCGTTTTCAACTGTCATACAAATTTGGAACCAGCTTCTCAGATAAATGAGAAAATATAAAGAAACTGAGCTGGAAAGTGTAGACTAAGCTTGATAGAACCCAAGACACTTTCCAGTTTGATATCTTTGATAGAACTAGAAAATGAGTTTGATTAAATTTTTTGATAATTTTCATATTTTATCACAAATTGGGAGACAAGAAAAAATATCGCTTAAACTTGATTGAGCATTGTCAAATCGCACCTACTTTATATATTCATAGCTGATAGAACCATACATGGATAATGGCATTATTGAAAACACACATTTTAAAAAAATACGCAAGACATCAAATGGGAGAGGGCCAAAACTAAGCATCACTGCAGGTTCCTATGACCATATGTAATTTCAAATTCTGTTGTAGATACTGAAGCGAAACTTTTTCGAAGTGGTATCAGGGTGTGTCCCTGCCTGTCCAGCCTTTTCTTGCTTTTTGGGGGCTTCCCAAGGAAAGAGTATCCCAACACCTTTTGTCAGGTATAAATGTCACTTCATTCTGCAGTGTTGGAGTCGAGGCCAGGACATCCGAGACCGAGGCAAGGCCAAGGATTTGGCTTCCGAGACCGAGGCAAGGCCGAGGCCATCAAAATATGGCCCCGAGGCCGGCCTCGAGGACGAGGCCGGTCCCGAGGCCTCTATCTCTGGCACAAAGACACCCGAGACCGAGGCAAGGCCAAGGATTTGGAATCCGAGACCGAGCCAAGACCGAGGCCATCAAAATATGGCTCCGAGGCCGGCCTCGAGGACGAGGCCGGCCTCGAGGACTCCAACACTGTCATTCTGACACTGCTGTGGGGGATGCTGATGTGTAATTAGGGCTCAAAATATTTTTTGTTTCCCAATTCAACCTCTAAACTTCTCAAATGCAGTTTATGGACATCATTAGATGTCTGTTTATTTACATATCTAATGTTTTACAATTTTTATTTACGGTTGGTTGACTTAGTGATATTGTCCATCCACAGTCGACCACAGAAGTTACAGAAATTGGGTAAAACAATCCAAGATGTTAAAAACCAATCAGAGATCATCTATTTATATCATAATTTTACTTTTTCAGGTCAAAACAACATTATTGTCACTGAAAAAACATCAACAACTTACAAGGGGTGTATACTTTTGCAACACAAATTTTTGCTTGTTTAATTGTTTCTACTCTTCCATGACTTACCACCCAGAATTTTATGGTGAATGTAGGTTACAAGAGAGGTCAGTATGAGCATGTAGAAATATGGGATCAATGATGCATTTCTGAAGGAAGATATGACAGAAAATTGGAAGACCACTCCAGGGGGGTGTATACTTCTGCAACCCACTGTACATAGATATTAATTTGCCAAATAGATATCAATAGACGAAAGTTTTTTTATATGAAGAATAGAAGCCACAGCGACCATCGGCTGGTTGGCTTCAAAATAAAAAGTCACAAGGTGCACCAGGCCATATCTCGAATATTGCTAGTGGCTGTGTGGAGCCCCATAGTATCCCTCTTCCAGACCATTACTTCTTCAGTTCCTGAGACCATTATAAGAGCACATTAAGGTGGCTCGCTACTCATGTAAAATGGTTGTTAACGCACATTCACGCGCAGCCAGACAGGCCCTATCTATCGTAACGTCACCACAGCAGCTGGGCCTTGCTGACAGTGTTTCAGCATCTTTTTAAATTCTGATAATTGCATGCATCGGCCGCTTCGTTTGCCACTTTTGGTTGCGCTATGAAGAATACTATACACCAACGGACTTTCAGGATTTTGCTTTAAGAAGAAAATTTCTACAAGCGATTTTCGGCAAGCATGTCTAATTTCTCAAAAATGACTGTTATATATAAATAAATGTTTATATCAACTTCTAGGCCCGTTGGAAGCCTTGTCACTATCATTATATTGTTCCTCACTTAATTTGGAAACAGATAACAAAGAAATAGAAAATTCTATCTCGTCCTTTTTTTTTAGTGCTATGATTCATAAAAAAATAAAATTTTCAAAATCGAAACTTTTGTTCCGAACCCCTTCAAAGGTTCTTTAAACTAAATATATCTCTCTGGAATTCTAATCAACTTTTCCATAAAACTGTCCTCTTTAATTCCATGCTTCATTTAATAACATAGGATGAATGGCCACTGAATGGCAAGGAAAACTTCACAGTAAAAAAATTAAGAAAAAAATTGAGTTTTTCAGCTTTGCGTGGACTGACTTTCTTTTACATAACCCCAAATATTTTTTTTAAAAGGCTGGTAGCGACCACTTTTGTTTGCATATCCTTGCTATAAACTATATTTTGGATCATTTTAAACAATTTTTAAGAAATCCTATCTTGGAAAGTTCACGAGTATCGAGCCACCTTAAGGATACTTTTGCATTACCTATGCAAAATGTTCACAAGTATGCCGCATTTTACAAATTTGAATGTTGAGGTGTCAAACTATATTACGAGGTAAGTGTTGCACATGGCCCACTGCATGTGCTCTGTTTCCATGTTTCAGTGTTGTGGTCAGTACATGTGTTTCTTTGTTTATTTGGTCACTCTTCAGTGAGCCCATCAGCTGATCAGTTGGGCCGTTAATTAGGTCTCACTGACCTAGTTGTTTCTGAGCATGTGCAGAGGTGATTGTGCAAAATTTGAGAAGCAGAAAAGTTTCCATTCTCTCTGAAGTGGCACTTTGAGGAGTCAGCTACATGTTTTGTGTCACAATGTATTCAGCTAAACTGGCTGATATGATACAAATTTTATGCTTAGGCTTTGGATTTTATAAGGTGAGAGAAATTCATTATAACTTACATGTTTGAATGCATTTGTAGCAGTTCATGAGTTATTTATTTGAGTGGAGATTTCCAAATCAAATTACTCTGGAATTTTCCACACACACAAAATTTTGCAGTGGTATTTTCCATACAAAAAAAATTTATGTATGTTTTCATACTAGTTTGCATTTTGTATTATGGCGACAAACTATGAATTACCACAATTATGGTGTATATTATGGTTTCTGGTGGAATTAGTAAATTTGCAGTACCTATTGCTTGTAGCAACACAGTGTAAAATGTGTATTCAAAAAATGCCGGATGTCCTACTACTGACCATGTGATTGTCGAATTGTGGAATTTGTGGTTATAAATTCAAAAGTTGCATAAAAAATTCAGGGAAGTCGCAGTGAACCTGGCAATTATCGTAAACTAACTTTAATGGCATGTATGGGTAAAATATTTGAATCAATTATAAATAAAAGGCTAGTCTTTCAAACGGAAGCTTCAAAGTCAAATGACCCAAATCAATTTGGTTTTTGTAAAGGCTATAGAACTGGCGACAGTGTGTTTATCTTAGATACATTGATCTCTTACCAAATGACAAAAAAGAAACATCTATATATCACTTTTGTAGATTTTTCAAAAGCATTTGACTTTGCTAATCGAACATTCATGTATTTACTACAAACTTATTAATCAAGGTTATTGTGGCAAAATTCTAAGCATTATCCAAAGCCTGTTCTCTAAATCCAGTGCTAAAGTGATGAGAAAGACAGCTTGGTTCAACTGTAGAAAGCACATATGGGGTCCTTCAAGGAGGGATTATTTGTCCAAAATTGTTTAATTTGTTTCTTTCTGATATGGGAGAGTATTTTGATCAAGGTCAGGGTCTTAGTATAGGTTATTCACCTAGTGAGAGGCAATATGTGATTTATGATCATTTATCCAGCGAGGGTGTTAGCCCGAGCTGTGATAAACACATATTGTCGCTCCCGCGGTGAATAACTGGCTTATACCATAAGACAAAACTGAAACTTGTCATTTGTTGCTGTTGTTTTTTCACAGCTTCGCTTATTATTCTCCCATGGGAGGATAACTGGACAACAAAGAATAAGGGTTTTATTGCAGTGAAATACTGGCTCATGATTGGCTGACAGAGGTGTCGAATGGTATAACTATAAATAATACACTGACGATCTAGTACTTATTTCCGAGAGTGACGCTGGCATGCAAGTTCTCCTATTAGACAATCTGGCAAGATATTGATTATCCAAGCTGGTAATGCAGATTACCAGTTTGCAATTGATAATAAAAACTTGAAGTTGTGTATTCATATAAATATCTATGACATATAATTAGTATTAGTCGCAAAACTCATGGTTTGATGTATGAGCATCACAAGCTCAAAGGCGGGAATACCTAAAACCCGGGACAAGAGCCCAGGACGCCCGGGACGGACTAATTGCCGTGACAGCATTCCGGGACATTCTTTGCCGATTGTAAACAGTTATAGTTCAACAGCTATATGATGTACAGAAATGGCAGACCACTTTTTAGAAAGCTCAGATGATTGCCTATCGATGTAAATTTTAAAAAACAGGCTTGACTAACTTTTTCCCTTGAAAATATGACAATCTTTACAAAGTTACACCAAAAATTACTTTGCAAAGGTGAAAAAACATGACATCTTAAATATCTAATATGATTAATTTCCCCACCTTTGACAGTGATGAAACTTGGCCCATCATCTGGTATGAATGTCATCTAATTCTAGGTAATAGTATTATTTGGTTGCTATGTTCCAAAGACCTAAAATAAATTTAAGAAAGACTGACTCCAGGCAGCGTACTTCTGAAAAATACCTGTAGGCCTAGTACCTCTGCTGGAATTCTCCAGTAGGCCTTATACCAGCATTGCCCAGCAATTCTGCACAAAAACAACAGAATCAATTATTCATTACAGAACTATCTTGTTCTTCGGCTATCTTTCACCAAATCTAAGTCTCAAAATGTTTGATACTCACATCCTGCCTATATAACAAAATGATATTTTGTAAAGAATACAATTGAAATTTCTCAAAAATCTGCTTGGGGTCAGAAGTCTGTCTTCAACAATAGCTATCTTAGCGGATACTGGCCGATTCCACTTAGGCCTAATATATAGACAGCAAGCAGCTGCAGTTAAATATATTGGCAGACTAAAGACGGGTAATTGTCCAAAATTACTGCATATGAATGTTATAACTTCAAGGTGCACTGAATTGTAAAAACTTGCCTTGTTGGTTGTCTAAAATACATCATGTTTTTACTCATCTGGGATTGTGTGGTATGACATTATAGTCCTTGTCATACTTACGTGGAATCTCAAGTTTTTTTTCTATGCTGTTGAACTGTGATGTCAGAGATGACTCTATTCTAGCATTGCAATATATGTAAATTAACTACAAGCTGTGATGTCATTTCAAACTGGGTCAGATTCCCCAGCTTCTAACCAATGCGAATCCACCAAACTGAGCATCACAGCTTCAACTCAGTGTCAGAGGTAAAATTGGGTCTGGGAAAAACCCATGCAAGTTTGACATCACAGCCTCTCAGCCAATGGGCTGTCAGGACAAATATACATAACATAAGCCATGTGTTTACAAACAAATTGTCAAAGCCTTCTATTTATACCAACTTCCATCAAAGTTTAAAGTTGTAAATTAGCAAGTTTGTAGATTTATCAAACAACACTGTGGGATTATAAAAGTTGTCTACTGTGAACGCTCACAAAGCTGCCATTTGGCAGGATTAGACTGGTGATTGCTGTGATAAATCATTGGGATTAAAAATGTAATGCTTCCTTCAATATATCAATGTTTGAACTGTGTTGACGTAGTATACGGTCAGCCCATTGGCTATCAAGCTGTGATGACGTAGTTGTAGGGGCTATCCCTGATAAAACTCTTACTCTGACACTGAGTTGAAACTGTGACGCTCAGTTCAGGAGGATCAACATTGGCTAGAAGCTGGGGAATCTGACCCAGTTTGAAATAACATCACAGCTTGTAGTTAATTTACATATATTGCAATGCTAGAATAGAGTCATCTCTGACATCACAGTTCAACACCATAGAAAAAAAACTTGAGATTCCACGTAAGTATGACAAGGACTGTAACGACGCAACGTTCGAAAGGGCGATTCATCAGCCTCCCGCTCCTACACAGACATTGACCAGTTACTAGAATGCAGAAGATTGACAGTCATGTTACCGAGTGATAAGCAACTAAATGGAAACAATTAAGACCCAATACCTTTTTTGTGAGGTGGGTCTTTAAAAGAAATGCAGGTGAAGACGTGCCTTTTTCAGGGGGGTTGGCCACTTAAATTCCATATTTTGTAGGTATAAAAGTTCTCTGCTACATATTTTATGTATTACAAATTTTGACAATAACCTTATCTATGACATAAGGCAACAAAACATGAATCAATGTTAAACAACCGAGAAAAGAATTTCGGGTTTAGAAAATGTTGACCCGAGGACTGAGTCAAACTCAATTAAGAGGACGTCAAAAAATAATGAATGGTTTCGCAACCAAATGAAACTCGACACTTTCTCCGTGACAATTGCCCCTCTTTTTAGGATCAGTATCCCAATAGTGTAATGGAGATGGAAAATACTGAAATAATTTGAATTGCATAATGTGTAACAAAGTAAGGTCATGGGTATGGAAAATTTCGAGATTAGGTACCATTAATTTCCCACTTCTAAATTAAATGAATTTTAAACTAATAAGAATTTCAAAATTTGCATAATAATAATTATTATATACCCATAAGTACATAATTAATAACATTAATTTAATTCTTTGCAGATGTAACCATTGCAAATATATTAAATACAGTGGAATATTTACAGGCCCCAGATAAAATACAAGATAATCAGCCTATATACAGTTGACGTCAAATGTAAACATACAGTGAGAGTTGATGTTTTCAAAGTTGTGTGGCATCACAAAATCTGTCAATATAGATAGGAAAACACTTCAGATTGTTTGCTGTGATTGTTTTTCAACTCATGGCATTGAAAAAAAAAACAGAATCAAATATGATTTGTATTTGTTAAGAGGTTCTGAATTCAAAATGTCCAAAATATGATGAGTCAAAAGAAAACATACATTTGGATTTTTCTCCAATTTATTCCAAAATAAGGTAGGCCAACTAAACAAAAAAAATTGATGTGAGAAAGTGTTGCCTCAATCTCTGATGATGTTTCATTAATTTCTGAAAATAACAAACAATTGACTGACCTAATTTTTCTCAAGGGATGTGATAAGTTACCCACTTAGATATGTTATTTCCTTTTTTCAAAACATGTTGAAAGGAAAAAGCATGTAGCGAAAGCATGAATATCAGAATAATGGAGTTCGAAGGGTCTGGGAACTAATTTCATGCAGCATCTGAGCAATTTCACATGCCAAGGTCTACTAGTAGAGCTTAGTAGACTACTACACTCACTGCCACGGGGAAGTATTTGGCCCATTGGTCAACAGAATCATTGCACAAGTAGGAAGTTTATGGAGGCTAAAGGGTAGATTTTGGTGAGAAAGGTGGTGAACAACCCCAAATTAACAATGAAAGAGCTCTGTGGAGAATTACGGATACGGGACATAAATGTCAACAAGTACTGACAATACTGACAAACAAGCTTTGCGCCAATTTGGTCTCTAAGAGGTTTCAATGTAAAGAAGTGCCAATGCATGAAAACAAAATACCCAATCTCACATGTGATAACATGAAAAGGGTGAAGAGACTAAAGACTGTCAGGGTAAGTTATGAAACTTTGCAGTATTTGAAAATAGATGATATGTGACATCTTTGTTGCATTGAAGCCCATTAGGCTGTGTTGTGGTAAGCGTGTTTGATAACGCTTTCTCACAGATATGTCTACTATGTCTGTACACTCTCAAAAGAACTCTTTCTTTGTTAATTTTGGTTTGTGCCCCACCTTTTTGACCAAAATGCATTTGTGTTCTGCGGATTGGTTCCATTCATTTCCTACTTATGCAATGATTCTGTTGACCGATAGTCTAATGGCCATCTGCATGAAGACAATGGCGTGTGAGATTGTTCACATACCACATGATATTAGCATGCAAACTCTCTGAAGTCGATTTCCATTAATTTGGTGTCTTTTCTGCATGCTTTTTCCCTTCAAGATGTTTTGAAAAATTTAAATAACGTGTCTGAGCAGTAACTTGTCACTTCCCTTGGGAAAATTAGGACAGTCAATTGGTTGTTGTTCAGAAATTAACAAAACATCATCAGGAGGTGAGGCATCACTTTCTGACATCGATTTCCATTGTTTAGTTGGCCTACCAGTAGTTATTTTGCCATATCGATGGTGAAAGTGCAAAACCTCGTATGTCAAAAAAAGCCATTTTTCAGAAATTGGAAAAAACTATCACCGATCTTTTTTTATGGTAATGTTTATCAATATGTGAGTTAGGCTCAACTTGATTTATAGAAAGTGACACCCTGTTTTAGCATAATTTTTTGTCGAGGTCATTGACCCCTAGCATTGGTGTTACCATCCGATATGATGGAAAATGTTGACTTACAAGGTTTTGCACTTTCACTTTCGTAAAGTGAAAACCTTGTAACTCGACCATTTATCACACTTTAAAGCAACTTGCAGCATTGAATGTACTTCCAATGTATAGGTAAACAGTAAAAAATATAATTTGACCATGATAAATAACAACAGCTAATTTTAATTAGTGGCCACAATAGCAAGAATGAGGAAAATGACACTTTTTTCAAATTTTTGTGCAACCTCTTTTTCAATAGCCTATATCACCACAATAAATATAGGGAGGTAAAATTTTTTTTAAAGGAAATTGCCTGTGAGCCATAAAAAACGTACCACAATCATAATTTTTCAAAAAAGGTTGAAATATCCTAAATATGTGCTTCAAAGTTCTGATTTGAGTTACGAGGTTTTGCACTTTCACTTTTTGGAACAAATCGACATACAAAGTTTGGTGAAACCATGGTTAAATCATTCTGTTACAGCTTCCAAAAATTCCAAAGAGGTAAGGTGACCAATTGACAACATGTATTGAATATTGAAATAGTCATTCCACCCAAAATCAAAAAATAGCAAAATTTTGACATACGAGGTTTTGCACTTTCACCATCGATATATTGGAGAAAAACCCAAGTGTATGTTTTTATGACTTGTAAGCCCATATAGGGCTGGGTGTATATTTTTTTTTACACAGGTCAATAAAGAATTTGTCTGTCTGTCTGTCTAGCTGTCGAGCTGTTTTCTTTTGACTCCTCAAATTTTGGACATTTTGAATTCAGGGCTGCTTAACAACTACAAATCATATTTGATTCTTTTTTCAATGCCATAAGTTGAAAAACAATCACAGCAAACAATCTGACGTGTTTTCCTGTCCATATTGACGGACTTTGCGATGCCAGTGCCACACGACTTTGAAAATATCACCATAGATTTTCAATGATGTTTAATTTTTTTAGCCTTTTTGACCAAATCTTCAGGTTTCTCAAACTTTTTGGGGTCACCTAATGTCGCGTATGATAATAACGTAATATGTTCTCACGCAATAAAGAATTTGAAATTAGAATATTTGTAACTTCCTCACTTTTTTCAGGCCAGTAGGCTGTTTTTGAGAAGTTCCTTTTTGGATGGCCCGCTACACACAGCCAGTGCTCAATAACTTTGGACTACAACAGTCTAACATCTATAGAATTCTATAGTATCCGTATGAGCTCAGACATTTGTAACAATGTTGCTGTAACGTAGAAATGCCCTTTGGGGTAAGCGTCATGGAAACACATGCTATACTTTCAAAATAGAAGAATGTCTGAATTTTGTTCTCTCAAAATTTTGTACAGCTGTTTCAAACTGAATGGTCTGCCAGAAAAAAAAAAATTGGTCAGAGCTTTCTGAATGCATCTTGTAGATAGAAATAATTTGAAAGCGGATTTTGATATCAAGCATACATATTGAGCTAAGAAGCTAATTTCCGGCCTACGCACAATGATAATTAATTCTATTTGATGCAATTTTATTATTGTGTGCACACCTCATTAAACTGGAAAATGTCGTGAGTGATCGAATTGCTGGGAAGAATATCAATTTCATTTATCCCAGCAAGCCAGGATGGGAGTGGCCACTGAGCCTGCAACTTGCTACCTGTCATTTCATTATCCATTCTTGAGTGGGACGGCAGAAGTTCTTATTCGTCCCTCGCAAATGTCCCGTCACATTGTTCGGATGATGAGGTGGCTGGTCTTCCTGCTGTTTTTTGTCCTCGTGTCAGCGAATGGCGATTTATATGATGAAGACGAAACAGAACAATTGCCACTGAAATCTCGCTACGAAGACATTTACCCGATCGAGGACAATGACGAAGAGGAGGAAGACCTGCTGATCGAAGACCTCTTCTTAGACGACCCCAACTCGGCCCTCTTCTCGTGGCGCAACCTGAATCCAGAAGGTCGTCAAGGTAATGCCACCGGGCTTGGATCTACTTTGGCCCCGAATGCAAGAAGAAGGAAGAGGAAACGAATGAGGCCGAGAGAGATAGTAAATCACCCGGAGCACAAAGTGACTAGGTGCCTGTGGGTTTACGTGTCTCCTCTTCTGCTAGTCATTGGCACCACAGGCAACACCTTGTCTCTGATCGTCATGTGCCAGCACCGACTGAGGAACTCCATCACCAGCTTCTTGCTCACCATCCTTGCTCTCTGTGACACTGTTGTCTTGATGGTAGGCCTCCTGCGGCATTGGCTCCACAGCGTCTTCAGGACAGACATCCGCGCCCTGACTCTCTGGGGATGTCGCACTCACCTCTTCATGACCTACTGGGCCACCGACTTTTCAGCTTGGATCCTTGCCGTTGTCACTTTGGAGCGATTCGTGGGAGTTTTCCATCCTCTCAAATCCAGACTGTACATCACAAAGAGCTTCATTGTTTGCCTGCTGTTGGAAATCGCCTTTGTCCTCTCCTGCATTAATGGACATTTCTTCTGGACCGCTGAGTTAAAGACATTTCCAAGAATAGGCACAAAGTGTGGAGTGTTCTCGAAGGGATTGCGATACTTCATTCGTACAGTCTGGCCCTGGATGGACCTGGCCGCCATGAGCTTGCTTCCATCTTGTGTCATCTTCACTGGCAACCTAGCCATCATCATCCGCCTGTGCCATTCCAAGATCAAGCGATGGCAGGGTTCAGCCACCTCGGGGGTCAAACTTACCAGCAAGACCGGCAATCTCTTGGCTATCGCCTTCTTCTTCTTACTGACCACCTCTCCGGTTGTTATCTATCTCGTCCTGGAACAGCAATGGAAGAAGGAACCCACAGCGATGACCTCGCGGAAGAGGGCAAGAGCAGAATTGGCGTGGGCCTGCGTCAATGTCATCCATTACCTCAACTACTCGGCCAACTTTTTCCTCTACTGCTTGACTGGTTCTCAGTTCCGCAACCAACTGAAGCTTCTTCTTTGCTGTCGACTTAACCAGGTGACTCCTCAAGCTTTCCATGTGGCCAATGTCAACCGACCGACCTCGCTGCCCACCCACAAGCCCCTCAGGAGGTCTGGAACGAGCACCCCCAACACTTTCGTCACTTCGACCAGCTTCAGTCCGCCCAAGGCATCTGGAATCAACCTACCCAGGACCATCTTGAACCTTGGACCTGGCAAGTCTCTCTGTTTCCCTTGTGATCAGAGTACGAGGAGCCTTTTCGATGAATCTCCTGTGACAGAAAATGAGCCCGGCAGATCCCAAGAAGACCTGGAAGTCACCCTGAAGCCCCCTTTGGTCAGATGGGCTCCTTCCAATAAGGTGGCCCCTGCTGGACCTCTGCTGCAGCCTAGGGACCCCACCGTCTAACCATAGTGCTTACTGCTGATACATTGATAATACATGGATTTTGTACCTCAGTTACAGTCGACGAATGTCAAGTGCTTACAGAATTGGACGGAAATGTTCCTTGTGAGGTCATATCCCATCCATGCCATGTTATTCTCTATGATTCATAAGCAATTTGTGAGGTCATATGCTATGCTTTCAATACTATCAAAACTAGTCACAAACTGAGTATCAATGAGGTCGCAAGTAACTCAATGACAAAGACAGTTCATTTCAATGCAATGGATAGGGCCTGATGTGAGGTCATTGATGTCCACTAGCAGCTGAATTTAAGTACTCGTCATTCGTTGACTGTAAGAGTTTATAGAAGCATTCATTCAATTAAATGATACATATAATATGGATTGTATCATTTTCAAATATATTCTTGTATGTCATAATTGAGTGGTGTTGAAGGATTACTTTACCCATCTCACCGGTTTGAAGGTTTGAATCAATTGTTTGAATCTTCATGACAATGCGTTCTAGGATATTGTTCCAAACTGTAAAGTGCTTAAAAACTCTATTGTATATTATATATTGTCATACAAGTCATGCTATGTGCTATATTTAATTATTCACTGACTGTTTCCAGTATGACACTTTGAATGTCTGTGATCCCAATGATACTTCACTAGCCCTTGTTGTGATATAATTTTAAATTTATATATGTACGAGGGGCATTCAGAAAGTTCTGACCACTTTTCTGGCGGACGTTTCGCTTTGAAGCAGCTGAAAAAAAATTTCACAGAGCTATCCTATCTTATATTTTTGTTGTTTGCTCACTTTTTTTTTTTATACAAATCGCCAATTCTTGATGAATCTCGCCATGCTATACATCAATCTTCATCTTTTCAAAACCTCTACAGATTTTTATCTTTACAGAACTATCTCTCACTTCTAACACCCTATCTACACATGTATGCTATCCACACAGCTCTATTCACGTGGCTGCAACAGTGGTAGTGGATTGTTCTCCCTGGGCTCAGAAGGGGAGGCATCAAATAAACTATACAAAACAGGTTCTTTGTTACAAATCAGGACACTACAAACCAACTTAACAAATCTACACAATTTCTCTACTTTCCCCTATCGACTGGCTAATTCTATATATCCTAATCCATATTAGAAATTAACCTTTTTGGCTGATTTTTCTTTCTGCATAGGAATCCTCAATTATCCATGGATCAGGCCATGTCATACATCAATCTTCCTCTTTACTCTTCCTTTACAGATTTTTACCTTCACAGTACTTAACATCCATGAGTTCTGCACCTACAATACTGCACACTACTACTCATTTTTTATTCCAAGAAGCATGGGGATCCTCTAGTTTTCAATATTTCTATATCTATTTTGATAATATCTAACCTGTAGGAAATATCTGAGTTACTTTTTAGTTGGCATGCACCTGGTGCACCTCACTTTTTCAGACGGAATCCAACAATGTACATAGTTCATTGGTGCAACAATGTGGCAGGCTGAGCACTGTACATGAATTCCAGTTTGATCAAAATTTTTCTTGGAAAGCACATGTATGTTTCAAAAAAAGTTAAGAAAAAGTCAATTCGTATAAAATCATATTGCTGTCAGCAATAGAAAACCACTAACAACTGTGTATGTAGTCACTGTGGACCAAACCTATGTAAAGTATAACCTTGAAAAATATTTGATATTAAATTTTGATTAACTGCCTCCACAGTTTCAATGTGAGTTGGCAAAAAATTCTGTGTTGACATGGTCATAGGAGAATTTGTCTTACCTTGTCTTGTAAATTTCTGTCCTCCGAGTTGTCCTGTTAGTCTTTTCATTTAAGAGATATCCCATGCAATATAGGAACAATTCCATGTAGATAAATGGATGCTCAAATGTTCCAATTATTAATTCTTAGCAATTAGTCCCTGGCACATATTATTATGTTCTGACAGTGTTCTAATAGCAAGCTGAATTATCTTGCTTAGCATTGTTTGGCTTTGGCAGTTTTTTGTGTAATCACCTGTCTCGAACTTCAGGTCAGTAGAGCACGCAAATTTAAACATGAATTCCATACGAATGGTTGTGGGACCAAGAATGTAGCAGTTGTTGGATTGGTCTAAAAACTTGAGCTGCGCACTGAGTTTCGGTTTTCATTGCAACTGAAAAGTAATTTTAACCTTTCACACAGGTAAAATATTTTCAAAACAGATGATAAAATACCTGAAAAAAGGTCAGTGAAAATTTTATGCAGCTGCTTCAAAGAGAATGGTTGGCAAAAAAATAGGTAAGATTGAATTAAGTGATATACCTTTTTAAAATAAGCTTGTCATATATTATACTAAGACAACAACAACATTTATATAATATAATATTTATTTCAAGAAGAGCATTATGTTATTGTGAAATACTCTCTTGATCAAAACGCTGGAATATTTTAGACGTGATATTAAACTTATAAAATTTGCCATGGATGTTGTGGAAATGCTACAACTTGTTCCTCAGACATTAGATTTATAAATTATGAATAAATTGTAAAATCATTTTTGTGGTTGAGCTTTGGGTAGCCTGGAAAAATGATCATTTTTATTTTTAAAAATCATCAAAAGTGGCATCATGCCACTACAAGAAAGACACACATTTGGGGGTGTACACAGGTGCAAAAAAAAAAGAAAAAAAAGATGGATTGTCAAATGTCAGAATTTAAAGGGAAAACAAATGTCTCGTGTCCATTTCATCTAGGTATAAATGATTGAACAAAAAAAATTTAATGTCGTTTGTCATTTTTTGTCAGTAAACATATATATATATATATATATATATATAGATCAGTGTCTCTTGAATTTTTAGAGGGCCCTGTCTACAAGTGGACTGCTCTTGCATTGCCAATGATCAGAACATATGCTGTCTTGTGTTGCCACCTAGTGACTAGTGTGCTGTTCCGTGAGCTCCTGCGAGCGTCCACCAACTTTCAACCAGTGGAATACACACAATTTTGTGTGGAAGACACCGGGGCTGTTTCTGAGTGTGTTGATGGCCTTGTCTACTTCCTTAGAGAATGTGATTGCAGAATCTGACTCTGGTATACATCAATGTTGAAAAGAAATTTTGTGAATGTGCAATGAAATTGGAACTATTTCTTGGGACTGCAATGCCGTAGCATAGAAAATCAACTTTTATACCAGGTGGCAGCAGCATGCAGTTCTCAGTTTCACCAGACTGTAGAAGGCCTGTATCCCTGTGTCACTTTTTAAGAAGGACAGTTTCGCCATGTCGATTGTGTCTATTTTTACCCATGTATACACCCCCACATTTCAACATCAATGCAAAAAATATCAGTATCATTTTGATTGTTGAATACCACACACTTTGGCCTCAGCCTTCACTTGTCTGGACATGAGTTTTGCCAACTTGTTTTTACTTCTTTGCGACAGATATGGCCATTCTTCAATGAGACTCACTTGAAGCTGAACCTGGTTTAAAATCGGAGTTGGCTGTCTGCCTCATGTGAACAGAATTAATATGGTCCAAGATGTCCCTTCAGCTGGGTGGTGTAGTGGTGAAGGTTCCCGCCTGCTCCGCTGAAGGTCTTTGCCTGCATGGGTTCGACTCCCGGTTGGGGAACCCGAAATTTTCAGTGTACCTTTATGAGCAAAATCCCAGCTGGATGTCGTTCGGATGAGACGTTAAATTGGCGGCCCCTTGTATCAGTGTCTGTGCTGGGCAAGTAAAAGATCCCTCACATGGGGTAAATGTGTAACATGTTGAGGACTCCTGCTCTCTCTCTCATCTCATCAATCAACCCTCGTGAGCGCCCAGGCCTTAGAGGGCTGCAGTTACCATATCATAATCTATCTATCTATCTATCTATCTATCTATCTGTCTGTCTATCTGTCTATCTGTCTATCTGTCTATCTGTCTATCTGTCTATCTGTCTATCTGTCTATCTACCTATCTACCTACCTACCTACCTACCTTCAGTGTTATCCAGGTTCAAGTTGGGGACGATGCCGAGATTGCCGACCAAGGAAAAATCCTCAATTTACATGGTCCCACAACCACACATATGAAATTCACAGTTGACTTTGTGCACTGCACTGAACTGAGGTTAGAAACAGGTGATTACAACAAACAGTCAATGCCAAATAATGCTAAACAAGATAATCCAGCTTGCTATTTTGTAACAGGGCCCCTCAAAACACTGTCAGAGCATAAGAATATATGACTGAGCCAGGGACTTTTTGCCCAAGAAAAGATAATTGAAACATTTGAGCATCCATTTTTCTGCATGGAATTGTTCATGGGCTATATTTATATTGCATGGGATATCTATTATTTGGAATGGCTAACACAACCAAACATAAAAATTCACAGTCGACTTGGTGCACTCCACTGAATAGAGGTTCGAAACAGGTGATTACAACAAACAGTCAATGCATAATAATGCTAAACAAGATAATCCAGCTTGCTATTTTGCAACAGGGCCCCTCAAAACACTGTCAGAGCATGAGAATATATGACTGAGCGAGGGAATTTTTGCCCTAGAAAAGATAATCGAAACATTTGAGCATCCATTTTTCTGCATGGAATTGTTCATGGACTATATTTATATTGCATGGGATATCTATTATTTGGAATGGCTAACAGGACAAATTCTAGGATACTTATTGACAAGAAAGGTAAGAGAAAATTCTCCTCCACAGAATTTTTTGCCAACTCACATTGAAAGTTTGGTGGCTGTTAGTCAAATATCAAAGATTTTTCAAGGTTAAACTTCGCATAGATTAGGTCTACAGTGACTACATACACAGTTCCAAACGGTTTTCTATAGCTGACAGCAATTTGATTTTATATGAGTTGACTTCTTTTGAAACATGTGCTTTCTCCAAGCCAATGTTTTGATCAAACAGGAAGTCATGTCAAGCATGTACAGTGCTGCCACGCTGTTGCACCATGCAATGTGAATCCACAAAAACTGAGTGTCACAGTTTCAACACAGTGTCAGAGTTAAACTCGGATCTGGAAAACCCCATACAACTTCGACATCACAGCCTGTCAGCCAATGGGCCGCCAGAACAACTATACATCACATAATCCACGTGTTTACAAAAATTGTCAAAGCCTATTGTTTATAGCAAGGTCCATTGAAGTTGTAAACTTGTAAGTTTGCAGATTAATCAAACAACTCTGCGAGGGTTGTAAAAGTTGTCAACTGGGAATGCTCATGAAGCTGCCTGCTGATGGGCGTAAAACACAAACTCACTCACTCATGAAGCTACCATTTCTTCTGATTAGACTGTTGATTGAAAGTTATAGATCATTGAGATCACGTCAAAGTTTTCCTTCAATTTATCACCTGGTTGGCTGTGAATATCATTGTTTACAGTCAAAATATCAGGGCCAATGATATTGTAAAAAATAACACCCTTCAAGGGTGATATTTTTTGACAATGGTTATGACATCACCAGCATGGCAGCTACCTGATGACATCACAAACCAAACAATGGCTAAAACAATAGGATTGTGATGTCATATCCATTGTTGCTCCATGGTGAAATCTCATTTTTGTAATGGCAGAAAATAGCCTCTCTTTATAACTAAAAATTTGAGGTAAAACCAGGTGATAAAAACAAAACAACCACGCAATATCACTCGCTGTCGTGTGAATTAATATCACTCTAAACCTTCAGGCTCAAGTGATATTAATTCACACAACAGCTAGTGATATTGTCACTCAGTGACCCTGACTTGGGTTGTTTTGTTATATTAATATCGAAATTGTAACTGTGATGCGTTGCTTTACTCTCAGCCTATTGGCTATCAAACTCTGATGATGTGGTTACAGGGACTATACCTGATAGAAGGCTTACTCTGACAGTGTGTTGAAACTGTGACACTCAGTTTTGGTGGATTCACATTGGCCAGAAGCCAGGGAACCTGACCCAGTTTAAAACGACATCACAGCTTGTAGTTAATTTACATATATTGCAATGCTAGAGAATAGAGTCATCTCTGACATCACACTTCAACAGCATAGAAGAGCAATTTTCACAGTGCAAAAGTCCACTCTTTTTCAAAGTGACATACTGTAAAGAGGGTAGTTATTGTGGAATTGGGTATATCAGGCGGCCTGTATGCTTCTGGAGGTATCTATGGTAGATGTTATCTCTGCAGCAGCTATAGGACGAATGACACTGGGCCTGGTCATTTGGCCAACAGGTCAACGCTAGAGGGCGCACTACGGCACCACTGCCACACTAGCTGATTCTAACTAGGAGACTAGTACATAATGATATGTACACCAAATAGATATATCATCAACAATGAGACTTCGTCTCCAGACATCTTTACCAAAGATGCTCTTGCTGAGAGACGCAGACGACCAACTTTATTCATGGCATTCAAACAAGAATCAACAGTCAACCAAGTTCATCAGGGTGTTTCTCCGAACACCAACAGCCATGCTTATCAATGTGTCTGCAACAGCAATTCAATGTCTTTCATAATAACTTAGGACCGAGCTCCGTCAGTCACTCTCCTTTCTCCTCATCACTTCTTTAGTGCTGCTGTCTCATTATCTCTCCATGGACAAATTGGTTTTCCAGCTTCTTGTTCCCCACTTCATCTGTCTGTCCCACTGACCATCTTCTGGACTGCCTCCAGGATTTTCTGCAAGTTGGTGAAGGCCAGTTCTCCCTGGTGTTGACGTGCCAATTAGCCTGGTGCCTCCAATCCTGTCCTCTCCCCTCTTCATGTTTTTTGTTGGTCCATCTGCTCCAATGTTCCTGGCTGGATCTCTTGAAGTCTTCCTTGGAACAGTTCATGGATTTATTGAGGCCTATCCTGCTTCCATTTTGGCACTCCGCAATACGATGTGTGGAAGCTCCACATCCCCAACATCTCCGTGTTGGCACAAACAGGTTTTGGGCAGCAGATTCATCAGAGGCAGGTCCAGATATTAGTTGAGGAGATCTCCGTCTCCAAGTAGAGCGGTCCCCATTCCCAAAGGCAGGATTTCTGGCACTTAAAGCAAGCGCTGTAGATGGTGAATCACAATGCCTCGGATGAAGCTCATCAGCGGAGACGTTCAATGCTGCGGTCATTTGAAGTAATTTTTCATGGTCACTCCAACCGTGTCTCTTTGCAATCCGAGTAAACTGCTGATACCAGCTATTCCATTGACCAAAATTTCCATCAAAGATGTCAAGGGCAGGTTTACGGAACCCTGATTTCCCCTCCTCTACAATCGGACCGTCCCGTCCCTAGTCTTGTCCCACGTCTGTTGCTCTACCATGACATCATCAGGACATAAAGTTCCAGTAGTAGAACAGTGACCGGGATTCTTCTTGCTCTTGCGATCTTCGTGCTTCCTCCGAGCACCTCCCCTCACTCTACCCCGTGCTGCAACAATGCTGTCCTTCCTACTAATTCTAGGAGCTGAAATCGGCTTGTTCCCAAGCTGATCAATGGTTTTGACGGTCTCTGTCGGAACTGTTTGCTGAACATCTTTTGCAGCCGAGTTCCACTCCTCCAGCTGAAGAGTCCCGGAGTTCCGATACTTCTCATTCCCAGTGGGTTGAATCCTACAGTTTTTCGTATGGTCAAAGGACTCCGCCTTCATGGATATTTTCTGAGCAGCATCGATGTTGTCCTTAAGCAGGTGCTCTACGGCAACCTGGTCATCAAGGGTAGGCTTTCCAGGACTTGTCAACTGCCGCTCTCCGGCAACATTGCCATCAAATATAGGCTTGCCATCTCCAGGAGCACGGTGACAACCTGTCATAGTGCCTCTCTCCATCAACTCCATCCTATCAAATTTGGCATGAAGCACTGCAAACATATCCTGCATATCCTGGCGAAATTTTCTGCGAAAGCGAGCCACTTGTATCGGATCCGCCATTGTAGAATTCAAGTGCGACAATATAACAGAAAAATTCAAATGCAAAAATATATTAACTGGACTACGCCGTTATCTTGAATCTCAAATAAATTAAATTGAAAGCAAGCTTTCAAGTTGAGTTGCCAGCTATGTGCTATATAGAATGCAGTGTGAGAAACAGAGCTACGCTGTTTTCATGAAATTGAGATAATTTTTTTTTCAAACAATTGCACAATTTGCTTTATATTTACACCGGACTACAAATGAGTTTAGTCCATAGGCCTATATAGTAAATTCAGCAGAATTATCAAAATTCTGTCAATTTAACTATATTGAGTCCAGTAGGCAACCAGCCACAATTTACAGTTGCAACAAATATATTTCCCTGTTCTTGCAGTCAGTGTGAAATAACACACATATAGGCCTATACCTTACTGTTCCAGTACAGTTTAGTATTACAGGCCAAAAAGATCTCAGGTGAATCAACTGAAGACCAATGTCAACTTGACCTTGTGTAACAGATCTACGCTGTTATTATGGAAATTCAATTTTTTTTTTCAAATAATTGAAAAACTGTGCTCTAGGCCTATGATAAATAAATTTAGTCCATGTACTTGATCCAGGTCCACCAAAGAGTAGTGTCACTTCATGGAACTAGGCAATAGAACAGGCATCCAAGGAAAGTTCTGATACACCTGACAATATGAATTGAGGCTTCAATGAAGTTAAGTCCACTTGGCACACTAAATCGGCTACAGGCAAATTCAATAATTATGTAACAGGCCTTTATATTATAACAGTGCTACGCTGTTAGGCCTTACAATGGAAAGATTTTTTTTTAAATAAATAGTATAGTCCTTGAAAAGCTCTTCAGAATCAATAATTAATTCCAATCAAATTGTGATAATAGAGCAGTTCAGTGAATTGGGCTGACTGTCAACTTGAATCATTGCTCAGCACTTGACTGTCTTGACACCTGTCAATTTTAATTGCCGTTTCCTCTTGATTGCCATCAACTGTCACACCTTGTGTTGTTGTGTATTGTCCAATTTGAAATGGGAAAGTTGCAATTTTCACAGAAATCCTTCTGTGCTCTCCAATCAACTATAATTGTTACTTACCGGGGTAAGGGTGGTTAAGAAAGATGGCTGCCCCTCTTCCTCCTTCCTCGGTGGGTTCCCGCCGAATCTGTTACGTAACGACGATCTGGTCCAATTAGGAGCCTCGGCCCCCCTCTGCTCACCGGACCAGATCGGGTCAGGTATAAGGTCCTTTTCCCGCTCGAATCAATTCACTCGTCCGCTTCATCTCGTTTCATCTACGTCGCACCAGCACGATCGTTTTGCACCGCACAATTAGTAAGTGAGCCTGTTTGTTTATTGTCTGCTGTGGGGTAGATACGCTGTCACTATTTGATCTGATCATGCTAGGCTTGTGAGATATGACCCGATCTAATAAGAAACGATCTTGTACTGTTTGTAGACAGCCCGCCCTGGGCCATGATGGTCCTATGGGTGCCAGATGTTCAGCGTTGGCTAATAAGCACGTAGATGACGATCGAATAGATTACTTGATCTCCACACAGACTTTAGGCTCTGATGAGACGTGCGATTATGATACTAGATGTGCAGATCGTGAGCTGGAGGGCGAGGGGAGCGGAGAGAATTTCGGTTCCTATGATTTAGGGGGTGCAGGGAATCTTCGGGAGCCGTCCCAGGTAGATTATCCCAGTTATTCAGATACAGTCAGAGTGCACACTCCCTCGTCTGGTCGTAGGAACTTGGTGGCGGAGTGGGGTGTCGAGTCAGGCAATGAGCGTCGGTCGGTTACTATGGCAATGGGAATGCCACCTGTCGGCGATGCCCTCCTTCCAAGGCCACATTACGAGCACTCTGGTGGGCTAGCATCCAGCTACCCACGCAATGATACCAACTTAAACGACGCAGTCCCAGACAGCAGTACGTTCCAAGCTGGTTCGTACGACGGTAATGCCCTCCCTGGGCCATATAGCAAGCCATTGTTTAGGCAACTTGTCCCGGGCACGTTTAGAACAGCAGCTAGTCCCGTAAAATCCATGGCAGACATGACACGTGCAAATTGTTACACTGAATCAGATACGCTGGGAGGCGCCACTGGTATTCCGCCAGGTGACGCTTACTCCCTTGACCGCTCGATGGAAGCTGGCCCCCGTTACCAGGTGCCCCGCGGCATCCAAGGCATCCAATGCCGTCCGACTCTGTTGTATAACGCACGAGCACCAGGCTCGCCAAATTTACGGCCTGCACCTAGAGGCCCCGCTATGAGTGGACCTGCACCAAGAGGTTCTGTCCCACCGAGGGTCGCCTTTAGGGACCCTGTCTCAGCCAGGCCTGCACCAAGGGGCCCCGTACCTGTCCCAGTTAGGCCTCCCTTCAGAGGTCCCGTCCCATCTGGACCTGCACCAGGAGGCCAGACTCAAAGCTATGCGAGTTACCATGATCCACGAGAGAGATACGTAGGCTCCGGCCAATTTAATGACAATAGGCCTCCGGCCTCCTATTCCAATGTACAATTCCAGAATTATGACGACAACACTTGGTACGACGGCCATGGTGATGGCTACGACCAGCCGAGCATCCCACATTGGAGCGTGAACCAGGGGAGCAGCACGGACCGCCAATGGAATGGACCACCAGGACCCCCAAGAACATGGAGCGGCCACCAAGCGGCGACCTGGAGCAACCAATGGACACCGGCACCTGCGCCCCGAGGACAGCATGGTTATTGGACTCCGCCACAGGCCACCTACTCGTCCCGAATTCCGCCTCACGTGGACCATCGCCATGTGGAATCTGCTCTTCAGGGTGAGTTTGCTCATCTCGAGAATTTCATAGACTCTAGTGCTACCGAATACGAGGAAATTGGCTTCTTCGATGCAGGCGTTAGGGCTGCCAAACCTAGGAAATTAATTACCAATTGGTTCAGGTGGATGGAGGCCTGGGGCCACTACGAGGTTGTTCTTGTTTCTCAGTACGGCGAATCAATGTTCTATGAGCTTGCTGAGTACAGATGTTTCCTGGTCACACTTACTCATAAGTATAAAGTTCCCTTCATACTTACATATGACGAGCGCCACAGGGCCACTTTGGGCAGGTCTAGATCCTTCAATTTCGCTGAATTTGACAACCAGTTATTCGTCACCATATTTGACGCAAACTCTTTGAGGACGGTTACTAGGTGCCCGAAATGTGCCTCTGTGGACCATGGCCTCACTGCATGCCCCTTTCGTGGGAGCGCCCCCCAAGGGGGCAATGGTAAGCCCGGGGCCGATAAAAAGCCAGCTACAAAGACCCCAGTCGACCCCAATGAGACTTGCATTAAATACCAAGACGGTACATGTAGATTTAAAGTCTGTCCCAGAACCCATCGTTGCTACATCTGTGGGGGGCCGGCTGGGGCCAAGTCTTGTACCAATTGTAAAAGCGGAGCCTCAGGGTCCTCCGTACCTAAAAGTTGATTATTGGTCTCGAGCGCTGCGAGCAGAGTTCGAGGCTTCTCGTGCAGACGAGATTCTTGATATGTTGGTCGAGGGTGTGAGGGTAGGGAGGCCGGGGGCTACAGACTCTATTGTTTCCCCCAATTGGCCTTCCTCCCTCGAGCACAGGGCCAAAGTTGGTGAGATAATAGAACGTGATCTTGCCATGGGTCGATTACACGGACCTTTTCGCTGCCCTCCCTATCAGGCCTACATTGTATCCCCCCTTGGCGCATTTAAAAAGCGCGATTCAGAAAAAATTAGATTAATACACGATCTATCATACCCAGCCTTAAGCTCTGTAAATATTATGATTGATCCCAAGGAATTTTCCCTAAAGTACGCATCGATAGATGATGCGGTCGAGTTCTGTAATCAATTTCTCGACACCCCCCCATTTTTGGCAAAACTCGATTTGCAAGATGCATTTAAATTCATATACATTCACCCTGCCGATTGGCATCTTATGGGTTTTTCCTGGCCTGATGGGGAGGGCTGCTCTTACTATTATTTCTCCAAGGTCCTGAGCTTTGGACTCCGCTCCGCACCTGCTCTCTTTGATGTTTTCTCTTCATCACTACTTAGATTCATGATTAGAAGTGGGGCCCCCCCCACAATTGTCCGATATGTGGACGACTTTTTAATTGTCGCCGAAAATGCTCAGGCATGCCAGGATGGCTTGACCATCATGCTGGACACATGCCAGCAGGCAGGGTTCCCTGTCCAACCCTCCAAAGTGACTGTCCCAGGAACTGAGGTTAAGTTCCTGGGCGTCACTATAAACACGTTGGACCGGACCCTGTCAATCGACAGGGCCCGGCTAGATGAGGTCCTACAACTTGTCACCCACTTCCTGCTCCAGCGGTCAGTCTCTAAGAGACGCTTGTTGAGCCTCATTGGTAAGTTGGCTTTTGCTGCCCGAGTAGTTAGGGTGGGCAGGGCGTTTCTGGGCCGCCTGATAGAAGCCTCCAAAGCTACTAGATTTCTCCACTACAGCGTTAAATTGACCATGGACGCCAAGGAGGACCTCTGCTGGTGGCGTGACTGCGTTGAAGGACACAATGGGGTATCTATGCTGCCTCCACCCTGGGAGGAGTCCACTGCCCTACACGTATATTCTGACGCTTCTGGGAGCGCCATGGGGGGGTACTGCCACCCCGACTGGTTTTCAACATCCTATGTGGGTTCCATGTCTCGTGCCACCATGTTCTCTATCAATTGGCGCGAGCTATACGCCGCCCTTACGGCACTCGCCACTTGGGCACCTCGCCTCGCGGGCAAAAATGTATGGTTCCATATAGACAACCAGTCGGTGGTGGCAGGCCTCAAAAAGATTTATTCCCCGACCCCTCATATGATGGCTTTAATTAGATCTTGGTGTTTGATCATGGTACGCCACGATATCAACATCAGGCCCGTCTACATTTCAACAGACTTGAATGTAGACGCCGACGACTTGAGCCGCCATCAGGTCCAAAAATTTCTCAGTCGTCGTCCCTCGGCCTCCATCACCTCAACATGGCCGACATTAATCCCATTTTAATTACTTGATAATTTGTTCCAGATTTGGACCATTCGGTCCACTCCCTGGTATATAATGGCATTACTGCCAATTCTAGAGCCACTTATTCTACGGCAGTGAATAGATACAAAAAATTCTGCCAACTGTACTTATTGTCCCCTATCCCTATAACGTCAGTTAATTGCATAAGGTTCGTGGCTCACCTTGCTAAATCCGGACTGGTCTCATCTACCATTAAGGTTTATTTATCCGGTTTGAGGTCTTGGTCTATTGACCTAGGGTTACCCCTGCCTGAAATTTACACACCATCACTTTCACAGGCCTTAAAAACCCTTGACCGAGTTCATTCCCCCATTCAAGCCCCCCCAATACTATATACTCACTTATTGGCCATTATGGCCAGGGCCCCCTTTAACAGGGATAACCTTATGGCCCTCGCGGCCATGTCATTGGCCTATTTCGCCTGCTTAAGGCCTTCTGAGTACTTATATACCAGGGGGGTGCGATCTCCTCCCTCAAGGGCTGATGTCGTCTTCTCCCCAGACGGAGCATCTCTAGACTTCAAGGTCCACAGATCCAAGACGAACCCCAAGGGCTTCATAGTCCACGTCGGTTGCAGCTCATCACCGCTGTGTCCGGTTTGTCTCATAAAGCTCGTATTTGACTCGATACCAGCCTCCCTTTCCTCGCCTCTATTCATGACTAATAGGAATCTACCTCTCTCATATTCTTACTTAACAACTAAGCTCCATGACCTGCTCTCTCTCATAGGTCTGGATCCTGCTCCCTTCTCCCTACACTCCTTAAGAGCTGGAGCCGCGACAACTGCTGCAGCGGCAGGTTGTACTGAGCAGGAAGTTCAGAGGTTAGGTCGATGGTCATCTCTGTGTTACAGGAGATACATTAGGCCCTCCAGACAGGCTCAAGCCGCACTAGCTCCAAAGCTAGCACTAGCACTATCTCCTAACCATTTCATTTCATAACCATTAACTCTTCTATCTGTAATTTATCCTATTACTACCAAACTAACACATCACCTATAACCCCCTCTCCTGTGTAACTACCTATTTTTATTTTCATCTTCATTTCTCTCTAAAAACCTCTCTACCCTCGACTAACAAGTATTAACACAATAATGATCTTTGGGCTGATTATGGGCTTCCTTCAAGATCATCATTATTCTTCACGTCGATTAATTAAATGTTTTATGTTAAATGTTATGTGTTGTCTATTTGTCTTGTCTGTCGATGTCTTCTGTGTCGTCCGTGTGAATGAGTATGACTGATTGTAACTTGTCTTTGTGTAGCCTGAATAAATAGGCATTGTGACCCAGTAATGCTTGTTTGTTCATTCATTTCCACTTGATTCATGTAGCCTTATTATCTTAATTGTTACTTACCGGGGTAAGGGTGGTTAAGAAAGATGGCTGCCCCTCTTCCTCCTTCCTCGGTGGGTTCCCGCCGAATCTGTTACGTAACGACGATCTGGTCCAATTAGGAGCCTCGGCCCCCCTCTGCTCACCGGACCAGATCGGGTCAGGTATAAGGTCCTTTTCCCGCTCGAATCAATTCACTCGTCCGCTTCATCTCGTTTCACCCTCATCCCGCCCTAGAACCATTTTTACTTGTCACAAGCTCTAAAAAATTTCAAAACTAAATTTTATTCCAAATTTTTAAAAAATCAAAATTGCTCAAATGGGATCAATTATTCCCTTTTGTTCCAGATATTAACATCTGTTTTATATTTCAGTTGCTTCAAACTGTCTTTTTCCAAGTTGTGTCCTAGCTTCTCATCCATGCCTGCCAACCTGGTACTCGATGCCTACCCAATCGCAGCTCGGGCTACACACTCTTCAAACTTCTGCCTATTTCGCTCCAACCCTGATGACGCCGGTGTTCTGCTACATGGGGCTTCCTGGGCTTCCTTCAAGATCATCATTATTCTTCACGTCGATTAATTAAATGTTTTATGTTAAATGTTATGTGTTGTCTATTTGTCTTGTCTGTCGATGTCTTCTGTGTCGTCCGTGTGAATGAGTATGACTGATTGTAACTTGTCTTTGTGTAGCCTGAATAAATAGGCATTGTGACCCAGTAATGCTTGTTTGTTCATTCATTTCCACTTGATTCATGTAGCCTTATTATCTTAATTGCGATTAAACGTGTTGATTATGCAGTAAATTTGGCTTCAGAAAGCTCAGATCACAATCCACATGCAATCCACAACTTTTGCGCTACTACGGCGCAATGTAAACAACGTAAATCACGACGTGAGAGTGACGAAAATGGCTTCAAATGTCGCAAATATATCCACAAAAAGACTGGAATTGTATCTGTAGCTTTCCTGTATCGAACTAGCAGTATCTCATCCTTGTCGCCAATGTGGAATTGGTATAATCAGGCGGCCTGTATGCTTCTGGAGGTATCTATGGTAGATCTCTGCAGCAGCTGTAGGGCGAATGACACTGGGCCTGGTCATTTGGCCAACAGGTCAACGCTAGAGGGCGCACTACGGCACCACTGCCACACTATGTAAACGGAACCACTTGTATAAACTTTTATTTTGACAAACCGAATATCAAAAAAGATACATGTGTCATCAATATCATAATACAAAGCAAAATCAAAGTCTACACTAGTCTACAGAGAGTTAAAAACATGGTTAAGTATATTATCATTACAATACTGGTCCCAGTTCTATTGATTAAACTGTAAATGTTTGTTGTTGTTGTTTTTTTTCTTTCTTTCTTTAAAGAGTGTCCAATGTCAGTTTAGATTTATTTATCAAGTAAAAGATAGTTTAAATATGTCCATATGAATGTAATATCAGTCCTTAAAACATTATACCTAAATATGTCGGATTGACCAGCAGCAACTGCTTAAAGGCCCTCCAACATAAAATTAGTCCTGTCGATATTCCTAAACAAAAACTACATCTAGTTAGCAACTTTCATATCATTCACACATTATAAGGTATACAATAAGGTATACAATTGTTAACAAAAATGTAATATATTCTGAAAGATATGCCTTATAGTCCAGCGGCTAAACGACAATTTTTGGTCATTTTGTGCACTTTTTGTTACAAGTATGAAACTTTGCACAATGTTTCTCTAAGGCATAACAAGTGTTTTTGGATATGGAGCCATTCTCAAATATGGCCATATTCAATATGGCAGCTGTTCCAATATGACTACTCAAAAACTTAGCAAACCGACGCTAGAAATTTCCGTTTGTTTAAATATATATTGATTCCTATCATTCTGCTGCAGGAATAGCTCCACATTAATGTTTGACCCACCAAATCAAAGCTTACATTCTCTACTTTCATTGGATACCACATTTTAGTGTGCTTGAAGTTTTATTATTGTGTTAAAATATTTTGAATGGGATCAACTTTGATACCACAAACATCGTCATATAATTTCACAAAATCATTAAGTAAAGTTTACCACAACCTGTGTATATACACCAAATCTCCCAAAGTAGTAATATAGTGTAAAGTATATGAAACAAGGGATCATTTGATATCAAAATTGTCCATCTAGGTCCAGTAGAAATCAAGTTATAAGGCTTAGGGTCAAGCCGGTAAAGTCAGATTTTTTTTTTCGTTCTACTCATGGCATTACATGTACTATTGTCATTATTTTTATCAAAGGTGACAAAAGATAAAGCATTCGTTTTCAAACATGACTATAAGGCTGATAGGCTAAAGAACATGAGCAAGGGATAGCCTGAAAAAATCTATTTAGTAGTAGTCTTGAAAATAGGTACAATCATCAATCATAACTTGTAACCAGAAACACAACCGAACATGAGTCAATTATTTGGGGTTATCATGTATTCCTCTGCTAGTAGATGATGTACCAAAGAAGACAAATGCCTTTGCAATGATCGTCCAATTTAGTTTCAATTCTGTGCACTTCAGTGTAACCTTAATCACTTGCATTAGCAACAATGGTTTTTTTTGCTACCACAAGGCACAAGCTCGATACATGTGGATGAAGCATCTTCCTCCATTGTCCACAGAGGCTTCGAATAATGGGCTTGATTTTGCTTCCAACACCAGTGTTCAGCATCAGGAGTCAAAGCAGTTGAAAGTACCAAGATTTGGAGGAATGGACTTGATGTATCCATTTTTTTGTCATACAACATGACTGAAACTGCAGAATTTCAGTGTCAGATGTTGTCTTTTGGACATTACAGAAGGTGGAAATGACGCAGTGCAAATCTCAAATGCAATGCATAATTAATTCATCTGCTTGAAGAATTGCTGCTGTGGACACTGACAACATAACTACAACTGGGTCAATCATGACGGTCAACTTTATGCAGCTTCATTTGTTTGCATTAAAATTGTACAAAAATAGTCTGGTACATATGCTTCTTCATGTGTTGCCATTTTGACATCCTATATATTCTAGGCTTTTAACACATGTCAAGAAAGATATATTTATTTGAGCCTTTTTCTTTAACCACATGCTTGTGGTAGATAGTTGAGATGTCATCTGCACAGGAGTTTAAGGTGGCATTCTATGACAGTCACCCTGCTTCCTCATTTCATGTATAGAAAACTTCAAACACAATGTCCAAGTGGAGACTAAGTTGGCCAATGCTCTTCCCAGACAAGACAAAAAAATACTTCTTCAGTAATCTGGAAAATCTGGAAGACTATTCTAGCATTATATATGCAATAGTGTAAAAATCAGCGTATTGAGCCGGTCTTCTTGACTCTATTGACTGGATGCTTTCTGTTATTGCAGGATTAATGTTTTTTTTTTTTTGGAAATACAACCTGATCCTGGGTATGCACAAGAAAGGGAGTGCCAAACAAGCAAATTTGGTTATGAAGGGCTAATACATCTTTCATGAATGCAGACCGGATGAGGATTGTTTGTATGGTGCAATTTTGCTGCTTGATCACTTTATCATAATTGCTTGAGGGATGATTCAAAATCTTGAAAAGCATGGGCTGTACTTCAGGACAGCCAGCTGGCCATGTATGTATAAATTATATATATCCAAATAGGCCTATGCAGAGTTTTGCCGATAGCCCAAACATGTTTCTTATTTTGTTCTTGAGCACCATCCAATTGAAGGGTTGAAAAGTTCCCAGAGTCTTTTTCATGATGAAGTTTCCTTTAAGGTACATTTTTTTAAGTTTATGCCAGTAGGAGTAACTACATGCATATTTACAACTGTCTTCCAGCATTGAAAAATTGGAAACTTAGACATTTGTTGCACACACCAGTGGCTGATTGTAAGCACACTCTTGGCATTTTAAGGCATAACAGTATGCCTTGTAAGTTTCCTGAAGGAGTATGTACAGGGGATCCCTGAAGGAGTGTCTACATACTTGAAGGACTCTCCTCAACTACATTGTATGTAAGGCAAGGTCAGCATCGATGCGACTTTCTACCCATCTGCTACCTTCTAGCAGCTACTGGCCTCAAGCTTTCTGCGCATACATACTTTCCCAGTTTGATAATAAATTGAGATTCCTCATATGATTCAGGGAATGGCCACTAAATCTGTTTACTCAGGGGAAAGGTTGTTGGTTTGCTACCAGCACAGGAACCTGCATGGCCAGGATTTACCAATTCTGTTGATCTCTTTTTCAAACTCATTCTATGCACAATCAAGACAGCTTGTTTACAGTCATCTGGAAACAGTAGTAGAAATGAGAGAAGAGCAAATGTTGACATCTTTTTTAGCACTCTGGGGGGCATGATATACTCCCAAGGAGATGTCAGAAACTGCTTCTTGAGAGCCACTACACACTATCAACTGACGCTTCTTGAGCCACCCGCAATAAAAGAATTAAGCTGATGACACGAGGTAAAGAGCTCAGAAGATAATCAGTAAAAAATAAAGATACCTGCAGCAAAGCTTTGTATTACCTGGGCCTCATCAAAATTGAATGCCTTCTCGAATTGATGTGCTTCAGATTGGGCATGTGGTGAAATAGCTGATGACATTGTGTTCGATATAACAGGTTAGAGAAGAATTCTAGGATGTCAGAGAACTTTGAGGTCCTTGTGTGGGTATGATACAGTGTTTGGTAAGCCCAGTCACTCAGCTGTAATGGTTTGCAATTCTTGATAGTCTGTGGGATGCTGAAAAATAACGTGCAAGCACTTTAACAGCTGTTTGTAGATCTATAGGTGCAAGTATCTACTAATATGCTATGTAATTCTATCTATCTATCTATCGATCTTTCTATTCCTTCCTTTCTTGCTTCCTTCCTTCCTCTCTTCATTCCTTCCTTCCTCCTTCCTCCCGTCTCTCCATCCCTTCCCTTCCTTCCCTTCCTTCCCTTCCTTCCCTTCCTTCCCTTCCTTCCCTTCCTTCCCTTCCTTCCCTTCCTTCCCTTCCTTCCCTTCCTTCCCTTCCTTCCCTTCCTTCTGTGGTGTTGTTAAAGATGCCTTGTGTTTCCATATATTTTTGTGTTTTTAACAATCCCCCTGGCTGGCACTTGGCTGCTGCCATCACTGCAGCAGAACATTTAAAATTCGCGGGAAAATTGTACATTTTAGTTTAGAAAATAAAAATTTATTGTCACAGAAGTTTACCAAAAGTTGATGGAAGCAAGATAATATTCTATTCAGACTGCATGTCAAGTTTTAATGACTTAGGAGAAACAGCACGACCAGGGGAGTTGTCATATTTTTTCCTGAAACTCCTCTCGCAATACAGGCTGCAAGCAGCTGTAAAAACTTACATTCCTGTCCCCTGAAAATGAGCTACATATACTGGCAGCAATGGACAAGGGGTCTGAACAATATTGTCAGTCACTGATAAGAAATCATCACATAATTTCGCTGGAACTATGGCGCCAGTGATTCAGATCAAGCACATGCTTAATTGGTTACCTCTGTTGATATATTACGAATTTTGTCATACTGCATTGATATTCCCAAGAGAGATAAGCTATCAATAACTTGGTAACGTTTTGGCTGTTGTGCTGCTATGACAGAGTAAGCAAAACGATATTCAAAGAAATAGATGAATATTCCACAATACAACAACTGCAAAATACTGTAGTTGAAACACACATCCAATTATATCACCAATGCACAATGCACAAGATTTTGCAGACTTAATAGATATTAGCTTGGTTTAAAAAATCCAATTGCAAATGACTTGCACAAGAGAGTCAATTTAACATGTCGGACAAACCTACCGGATGACACTCACACTTAATGCATCAAGGACAATTCAACGTCCCTGCAGATATTTACTTGCCATGTCCCTCCCTCTGTTCCACTGATTCTGCCTTATAGCTCCCAATGCAGGAGAAACACACCATTAGATGTTTGTTACTTTTCATTGATAATGATTTATCCTTGTCGTTATCATTACAACAGCAGATTCATTTGGGCATCGTTTCATACACAGTTTCCAATGATTAGCAAGCTGGAACTACTCCTATCTTAGTTAAATGATGAGTTATCACCAAAATGACTACAGAAATGGGTTTTGCTGATACAAAAACCCTAAAATTGATGTGCTGCATGATGTGGTAGAGCTGAAGGATAGCATTATACGATAAAATCTAAGATGGCTGCCAGCCGCCATCTTGAATTACATTACATACATGTGTCTGCCTTTGTAATGTTATCACTTTAAGTTTTTGACCATGTTATGCCACATATGTGACTTTTCAGTTATCATATGGCATATAATCCAGAGTTAATTGAAATTTCATGGTCGCCATTTTGAAATGGCGGCCATTTTGAATTTAGAGATTTTTCAGAATGGCTCCATATCCAATTTTTTAGAGTATATACAGAAGATCATCTGTGCCAAATTTCATGCTTGTAACACGAAGTGCACAATGGTTTCAGCTATCTGCTGGACTATTACACATATCTGGCATTCAAACATACATTTAGTACCGAAATTCATTTTGCAAACTCTAACTTTAAATTAAGAGTCAGTTGTCCAAATTTGGGTTCGGAAAATTGCTACTCACATGTAGGGAGGCACAGCTAGACAGCTAAAAATACACAGAAGGATATTTACTTTTCGTTAATTTCTGAGCTACACTTACATTACTTTGTTAAGGTAAGAGCCTATAGCCTGTATCACATCCGGTCTTTATCTGACATCAGTGTGCACAATAAATTTTTCACATTCAGTAAGTTGGGCATAAGGCTACTAACTCTGTCAAAAAGCTCTGATCTTGGATATCGTTATTAGTACAAATTAAGAGGCAGTGAATCTCGTCTTCTATATCGTCAGACGTCAGTATTACATTTCAAAGATTTGTCACACTTTCTCTGTTCTATCGGAATTTTCGGTATGTTATGTCTGCCTGTTTCAATTTTTAGATTATTAATAATTTATATAAATGTGAAGTCCACCTTAAAAAAGTCATTTTTCAAACTACACAACATTTTAATTGTGATGGGAAATTCGAGCATCAGGCTTAAAGATTTTGTATTGACAACAACGACAACAACATAAATAAACTATACTATAAAATGATGCTTTAGATCTTGATGACCCATGTCAATTCGGCTTCACTCCTGGTGCAAGTACCACTGACTGTGTCTTTGTTTTGGATACTGTGATAAGCTATCAACAAATTAAATGTAAACCAGTGTATTTATGTTTTGTCGATTTTACTAAAGCATTTGACTATATAAACCGAAATGCCCTTTACTACAAACTTATGCAACAAAAAATAGGCGATAAAATGCTTAAGATTATTGTAAACATGTATGACAAGGCCAAAGCAAGAGTCCATCAGAATGGTTGTACGGGGGATTCTATCGACAGTAAATGTGGGGTGTTACAAGGTGGAATCCTTAGTCCAAAACTTTTCAATGAATTTATGTCTGACCTCCCCAAATATCTGAACAAAACTGATGGAATAACACTTGGTAACTTGACTCTGACTCATATTCTCTATGCAGATGACATTGTTTTACTAGCTGATTCACCAAAATGCCTTCAGAATAGCATTAACTCCTTACACAACTTCTGCAAAAAATGGCACCTAATTGTAAATGTAAACAAAACAAAAGTAATGCAGATAGGAAACAAAACTGTTTGTAATATGATTTACAATGGTGAAAATATTGGAAATGTAGATAGTTTCAAATATTTAGGTCATATGCTCACTAATAAACGAAACATACATGGTAAAATGATGGAATACCTAGCGACGCAAGGGCTGAAAGCCTTATTTGCGTTACAAGGTGACACAAAGCAGGCATTGGGCCTCATAAATCCCCAGCTATCCTTAAAAATGTTTGATACATATATCCTACCTATCCTAGAGTACAACAGTGAAATCTGGACAGGTGAAAAATCTATAAGTGAGTTAGAGAACCTACAACTTGGTTATCTTAAGAGTGTTCTAGGAGTAAGAAAACAAACCCCATCTCTTGCAGTGTATGGCGAGACTGGTAGATTCCCACTACATGTTAGGCATAAAGTGAGGATGATAAATTATTGGGTTAGGTTAGAAAAAATGTCTGATCATAAAATACTTAAGAAATGTCTATCAATTCAAAAGGACATGCACAGAGATGGCAACCGTAACAGCTGGCTCGGTGAAGTGATCCAGATTCTAAATAACTGTAATATTCTTTATAACATGCATGACAGTGGGAGCCATAACATTGATCGTATAGGCAGTAGAACTAAACTAAAATTGTATGAAATTGAACAGATGAGATTAATCGAGTCCATAAATGACAGTACACAGCAACCTAAATTAAGAACATATAAACTATTTAAAACAGACTGCAGGTTAGAGCCGTACTTGCTTTTAAGACATAGCGGTAAAATCATAACCAAAATTGCCAGATTTAGAACAAGCTCGCATAGTCTACGTATAGAAACGGGTCGCCATCAACGGCCAAAAATTCCGGCAGAAGATAGAATCTGTGAGAAATGTAGCTTAAATATGACTGAAGATGAAATACACTGCCTGATTATTTGCCCAAGCAATCAGAGCAACCGTAATGAACTATTTCAGATAGCAGAAAATCTGATAAATAACTTTAGATCACTTGATGACACAGATAAGTTTATAGCAATAATGAGCAGTAAAGAGGCCGAAATGCAAATTAGCCTTGGAAAGTTCCTGCAACAGGCTGATGTATAACAGAACATCTCCTACCTTCACATGAGTTATGTTACAAAGTAAAGATAATTTGATACACCATTTTTCTTACAATATACACTTATTGTGCAAATCTCTGTAAATATTCTTGATGACATTTTGCAAGATTATAACTGCAAACTCTTTATGACACCATCGTGTACATTAGACCGAAATAATATATCATGAACATTCTGAAAAATGGACAATTGTATTAGCTTGCAAAAGAATATGATTATTAAGGGATATTATTATACATAAATGCTGAAAAGTAATGAATATACTATATATGAATATACTATATAGATGTGAATGCTTTTTGATGCTTTGTCTCTAAAGTGGTTACAGGCCTATTATTTTTAGTTCACTATGATTATTGACAGATATTATGATATCAATGTTGAAAATGAATGTATGCACTGTATTATTATTTATTATTCCTAGTTGCTTTGTCTGGAAAATCGCTTTTTAAACATATTTATATTTTTGATAACTAGGTATAAATTGTTATATACTATTCATTAGATGTAACATGATTGATTAGTGGAAGTAAACGGTGGCTGGAACCTTAAGTAATATAACCTACATGTCCTATTTTATGAAAGTTATCTTTTTTTTTTATTGTATATATATATATACTTATAAAATTTTTATACTATTAAATATTATCACATTTTACTAACCAATGTTTTCTCGCAATACTAACATTGACAAATGTATCATTACTGATATTCTTGTGTCAATAAAACAATATATATAATATATATATCTTTTTCAAGAAGAGCATTATTCTATTGTGAAGTAAAATTTGTAATATAGTTTAAGAAATACTCAATTACAGGGCATAGGACAAATGTAATAGATATATATCTATTAGATGCAAATATGGTAAGAATGAATTTCTGTTCACATATTTGAGGTCTTTCTTAAAAGCACATATTGGTTTTCAAAACGCCAAACCTTTGAAAATGAAAGGGAAATTCGAACAGTAGCTTGAAATTGCAAATAAACTGAAATATAATATCGCAAAAATCTTCTATGGGAGCTGTTTCTGTATCACACATCAATGGAATATGATAATGCGATGAACCATTTAGGCCACGCGCATGCATACCAGTAATACCCTATAAGACAATACAAGCGTATGCAATTCGAATTTGGAGATTGCAGAAGCAGGGTCATTTTGCAAATAACATACAGATAGGCCTATGGTGCAAATGCAATAGTTGACCTTGTACATCTCACTTATTTTGATAATGTTGTGGCATGCAAATCATTTTTTCCTTTATAGTATTTGCATATTTTGAAGAAATGCACAACTAGTGGGAGCCTATTCCAAAATCTCACAATAGGACATGTGTAATATGGGCCTTCTTTTGGTACCAAATTGGAAAAATGGCCCAAGTCTGACTTCGGCCAATTTTGCCTTAGGCTATTACTGTCAATCGGCGGATGTTGATTCCCTTGTTTTCTCGACCAATCAGATCGCAAAAGTCAGTACTAGCCCAGATTGTGGATGGTGGATTATGGATTTATCAACAGACAAATAACAGTTCAACAAGTCAGAAGGGATGGCAGTTATTAATTCCTGTGACTGCAGTGATTCTTAGTTCGTCTGTTTCCTTTGAAACAATTTGAAAGAGCTATTTTTGTAACTTGATTGTCATTGTCGATTTGTCGTTATCGTCGTCGTCGCGGTTAAGGTTTGTGTAATGCTACATTCTCACGGCGGCTCCCGGAGAACTATTTAAATCGGCGTCGAAGTATTTCCTGGTAATTTGGATGAATTTGGGTGATCCGCCGTCGACTTTTCACATCCCCCCAGGGGAAGTTTTTGTTCCCCTCAGCGGTTCCTAGAAATGGAAAAACTGCGCCGTGGATGTCAAAAAAGATTCAACAGGTACAAACTTTTTTTTCATGACGGCGGAACAGAGCATAAAATTTTGTTGATTTTTGGATGTCCGGCGTGGATTTTTTCAGTGAGAACGCCTCAAAAACATCTCCGGCGGGATATTAGGACATCCCCTGCCCCTGTAGTACGGAGGATAAGCAAAATAATCGTGCACTTTGTCATAAAGGTCTGAAATTTGGTACACTTATACTAGACACCATCAGAAACATTTCTAGGGACGGAGCCATTTGAAAATGTTATTGTGGTTGCCATGGCAACCATTTCAATTTGGATACAATCAGGAAAGACCTGGATGAAGTGTTTTGTTTCTGTAAGACAAAATTTTTCCTCGATCCAAATTAGAATTGAAATTAAATTAATATTAAAGAAAATACTTAGTTTTTGTAAGCTTATTTTCGAGTTTACAGTTTGTTGCTATGGTGATAAGTGGGGTAAAAGTGGACTTTTATGTTTTATTTTTAGCTAATTAAAGGTTCAGTTTCATCCAGAAGGGCATAAAATGCATCTACTGACAAAAGTAAGGTGGCAATAGAATGCCAAGATTCTCTTCTTTAAAATGATATGCAATGCTGATGCTGGTAACCATGACAACCACCTTCATGCACTCAAAACAAATTCAAAGTTGTTTTAGAACATGGATTCTGATAGATAATGTTTGGCCAGATTTAGTATTTAACCACCAGAAACCTAAAATATCTTTGCCAAATAAGTGTTCACTTGATCAAAATTTTATTTTTGTTATTTGACCTTCCAGGTCAATGGTTGTCATGGTGATATATGCACGTCGAAATGGAAGTTATTGCCATTTTTGTGCATATTCCCAAGTTTGGCTTCAAACAGCTCGTCACATAAGTCTTGTATGAACAAAAAGGTGTAAATAGAAAGCTTTGTATTCATGAAAATATTTTGTCATACTAATGTTGGTTACCATGGTAATTGCCTGGACACAGCCAACACAAAATCAAGGTTTTCCTTGAATATTTCTGCCAAACAACAACTTTGAGCCGGATAAAGCAAGGCAAATCATCAGAAGTTGAAAACCTATTGCTAAACATGTTCTGGACTAGAATAATTTTGTTGTTTGTCATTCAGAACTCCTTCTATGTTGGTTGCCATGGGAACAAGGGGACCGAAAGATCCAACAGTTTCCCATTTTTCTAATATAGCCTAAATCAGAAAGTTTACTTTCGTCTAGTCTAGAGGTGCATCAAACGTTTTTCAAAGACACTCTTACGGGGGTGTTAACGCAATCCTCGAACTATCTATATTTATCATTGATGTTCGTAACCATGGTAATTGTATTGATACAGTCAAAAGAGGTTGGAAGCATCCTTTAGAGCACAGGTCAGGATCATTCCAATAGTGGATGAGGAGGAGGGGTTAAATGTGTTCTTTGACTCAAAAAGCAATGTTGCTATGAAGTAGCTTCTGTGCTGCAATCACCAGACTTCATCAGCATTCGACTCTGTGGTATTTCTGGTCGTATGACTCAAGGCCAAGGGTGCCACATGACTCTTGTTTCATTAGAGTACTTCTGGTGATGGTATTGGTCATAGTCTCCATTGAGCAAGAGAATCGGCATGTGATATGAATGGCATCTGATGTTGTTCGATTCCCTTTCATGAAGATAGTCTCTTCTCACGTGGAGACAAACTGGTGAACTTCATGTTTCGGGCCCGTCATTCTTATTTTCAGATTACTATTTTGTGTTGAAACGGTGACTCAACTTGACAAAATAATTTTTTCTCTCTAAAATATAGTTTCCCTTATCACAGCAACCAATGGTCTGACACTCAAACTATAAAAGAGATAGATATCAGACTAGAGGCAGCCAGTTTCTTTATGATGGTGAATGGAAGCACACAAAAGTTCACTAAACTTCTCAATGAGTATTTTATGTCCAGGCCATTGTGAACTTCTATCTCTTTCTGGAAGACTTCAGCTGGGGCGTCACTGGGGGTGCTAGGGGGGCTGAGCCCTCCCATATGGAGCTTACAGGACCTCCAAAATCCTGTTGAGAAACGAAAGAAATTTTCCTGGCATAATACTGGTAGTGAATGAATAACCAGAATCCATTAAAAGACACTGTACATAGTGTGTTGTGCACTATGTGTCATTATCTTTGCAGTTTATCTATTTATAAGGGTGTGCATAGATTCGCAAACATCTAAAATCTTTTAGAATCTGGGCAGCTCGCGCTTCGACCCTTTGGGCCTCTGACAACGCTTCTAAACTTTGGGACTTGAGCCCCCCCAAAGCTGCTGGAGTTCAGCCAGTTGTGGACCTGATTTTCAACACTAAATTTTGATGATTTGCTTTGCTTTATCTGTTATTTGCAAACAATATTCTGGGACAACTTTGTATCCTTGCCACTTCTGACTCTATTAAAGTTCTGAGCAATTGCATTCATTAAAAACATCACATGAGAATCATTTCAGAGACGAGTATATTCAAGCATTCTTTTATGATACCTTGTTTCATAGATGCAAAAATTGTATGTCCTGTAGCATGAAATAGAACTTCAAAAAGGATTTGTACTTCAAGTGAACTGATCACCATGGCAACCACCCAGAAGGTTTAGCAAAACAAGTGAAGTTTTGTCAAAAAGTCTTCTTTTGACCAATGATTTTAGGTTTTTAGCATTGCATTTGTTTTGACTTTTTTTAGCAGTAACCAGGGTTACCAACATTGGTTGTCATTAATTTGTTCAACAACTATAATAACGGTATTCTTTTGACAACACCAATTTTTCTCTCGAGTTTCAGACATGGCAGATGAATCCACAGTGACACCAGTTGCATCTGAGGCTGACCAACAAACATCATCTGGATCCAACATGCAGAATGCCATCCCGAAGAAGAATGACCACCCCAAAGTTTGCCACGAAGGATGTCAGCTTGAAAAAGAGACAAGAAGCACAAGTTATGTAACATGTTTACTTTGCTCACATTCTTTTCACTGTAATTGTGTCGGTCTAACTGACAAACCTACAACTTGGACCTGTTCACAGTGTAGGCTTCTACCTGCTGATGTAAATGAACTAAAACGTTTAATTGCAGCTCTGATTACCAAGAACGACACCCTGACCGAGATGGTAACTACGCTGCAAATTTCATTACAACCACTACAAACTATTGAGAAAAAAGTAACTGCCGTTTGTTCAAAAATTATTCCAGATGCTGATGACAGTGATGATGATGATGACGCTGAAACTGATGTCCAACCTTCCGGTACCTTGCTGATTGGTGACTCCCTTCTCCGAGATGTGTCTGCTACTGATGATTCCCTCACTGTTGACAGTAAAGGAGGAGCCCACATTGGTACGATCAGGAAGAAACTCCGAAGTATTAACCCAAGGCGCCAGATGTACGAAACTGTCGTTATCGTGGTCGGAACGAACGACGCATCCACCAAGAAGTCCCCCGATAAGATATGTTCTGACTTCAAGTCCCTTCTCTCGGTCGCCCAAACAGTCGCCACAAATGTTGTCGTTTCAAGCATTCCCCCAAGAGACGATGCCAGAGTTGATCCTGGCAAGATAGACACTATTAATCAGCTTCTTGTGCCCATCGTGAATGAAGCTGGTGCCCGCCTTGTCAACAATGACACTAACTTCCGCTACAGAGACAACACTGTTGACTCCAGTCTCCTCCTCGCCGACAAACTACACCTGTCTGCCACTGGTGTCACCAAATTACTGGCAAACCTTGGTCTGTCCGGCAAGGCCAAAGCCAGAATTGCAAATCGCCCCAGTGTCAGTTGGTAGTACCCCAGCACTCCCACAAACTTTCAACAGAAATCGATCTCCCCGCTGATGCAGGTCCCAACTTCTGCCCCAATGCCCGCGCCAACACCTGCTCAACCTCGCCCCGTACTCTTCCATGGTGCACGGTCCCCGCTCAGCAACTTCTTTCCCTTTAACCTGAACATTTGGAACATACGTTTTAAAAGTTCTGAGCATGCCTATCAGTACAGAAAGTGCATTAAGATGAACAATAACGCAGCAGCCGCAAATGTACTGAAAACTGAAACTGTGGTCCAAGCTAAATGGATTGGAGATGAAATAGGTACTTCACAAGAATGGCAAGATATGCAAGTCACCACCATGCAAGAAATCTTGAAAGCTAAAGCTGAACAATGCCCCCAGTTCGTTCGTGCCCTCGTCAATTCGAATAGCCGCCCCCTCATAGAAGACACACCAAACCCTTTCTGGGGTCGCGGACATAACGGAAAAGGACTAAACACCCTGGGAAAGTTACTGACTACATTGAGATCAGAAATGTCAGCAAACAGTTACACCCCCCGACCCGCCGTCAACCCCCCTCGGAACTACTATGGTCACACTAACCCCCACTCGTCTTCGCAACAGCCACGATGCTTCAACTGTGGTGAGGCGTCGCACACAGTTGACAGCTGCGGACTTCCTCGACCGCTTCGCTGTTATGGCTGTAACGGAACAGGCCATAAAAGGAAGTTCTGCACGAATTCGCGAAACAACTCACAATAGGCGACTGGCCACGTGACGTCGGCCGGAACAAAGGACTCTCCTAATGTACATAATGAACTGTCAATTTTAAATGATAAAATGTATGATGATTTTAATGTCCATGTACATGTTGGTACTTTTAACCATTTTGGTGCTTTTAATGAATATTCGAGTAATTTTGATGAAAGCTGTGATGTCTCATTAGATACTTATTGTGAACATAAACACTCAGATACAAATAATGGTGTGATAAATAACAATGATCTAAATATAACTGTTATGAGCTGTAACTTTGAAAATACATGTGTCGATACCTGTATTGATGATATAGGACAAAATAGTTTTCACAATGTGGAGTCAAATAGTTTATGCAACTCTCTTTCAAACGGCGATATTGATGTTGTATGTGTAACTTCATGTGATAATACTGTTGAAGATAGAGGTTCAAACAACACCCTTGATGCTAGTGACTCAGACCCATATCTTGAATTAGCAATATTCTTAAAGACAAATTCGAAACGAATAATATTCTCCAACTTGAATGTAAATAGTTTACCAAATAAGTTCCCAGAAGTTCATGAAATTCTAAGAAAAGGATTTACTGATATAATGTTTCTCTCTGAAACTAAATTAGACGGATCCTACCCAAATGCACAGTTTAATGTTAGTGGCTTTAGTACACACAGGCTTGATCGAAACTCTCATGGAGGAGGCATTCTCTGTTATGTACGTCAAACTTTACCACATAGAAATTGAACTGACATACCAGAAAATGTAAATGGCATTGAAAGCATTGTTATACAAATTAAACTTAAAACCTGTAACTTTTTCATTATTGGCATTTACAAACCTCCGAATATAAACAACAACTTTCTAATTGTTGCCCTTGAAGAAATGATGAACAAATGTAATCTAGAAAGCACATCAACATACATTGTAGGTGACCTAAATGTGAACTTTATGATCGATAACCATTCGCTAACCGATATATGTGACACTTTCGATCTCAGGCAGATTATCAAAGGCCCAACTTGCAATAAGAGTACACTCAACCCCACTCTACTTGATGTCATACTGTCAAATAACTCGAAGTCTGTTGCAAAATCATTAAATGTCCCTCTCGGAATCAGTGATTTCCATAACTATATCAGTGCCGCAATCAAAATTCAGCGTCCCACAGAGACAATAAGGATCGTCCATTATAGATCTTTCAAAAATTTTGATGACAACAAATTCATAAATGATTTGGAATGCACTCCTTTTCATGTCAGTCAAATTTTCGAAGATGTAGATGATCAATTATGGTTCCATAATAAACTCCTTCAAAACGTAGTCGACCAAAATGCACCGCCGAAACAAAGACAAGTAAAAGGTCATCAACTTCCATATATGAATGACAATCTTAGAAAGGCAATAAATGTTAAAGCTGGTCTGTATCGCAAATATCTTAAGACAAAAGCTCAACAGTCCTGGCTGACATACAAAAATCAAAGAAATTCAGTAAATAAACTGAAAAAGTCCTCACTTAAAAAATATTTTGATGATAAATGTAATGTAAATCAAAGAGATGGTAAACATTTTTGGAATGTCGTAAAACCTTTCATAACAGATAAGTCCAAATCTAGTGATCAAAACATAATGTTATATGATAATGGCACTCTCATAAGTGATACGCGTGATGTTGCAAACAGTTTCAACAATTACTTCATTAATGTTACACAAGACATACGTGAACCTGAACATGTTAGCAATATGACTGTTCACAATCTAATTGAACATTATAAAGACCATCCCAGCATACAGTCAATCAATGAATATGTAACAGTAACACCTCAGATAATGAAAACTCAATCTCACCATTTAGTTTCTCAGCTGTAAACCCAAACCAAGTTCTCGAGAAACTCAATAACCTTCAATCTAAAAAGGCAAGTGGATTTGATAACATATCCCCCAAGTTTCTAAAAATAGGGGCCAAACAACTTAGTATAACAATGACTCCGATAATAAATAATAGCATTGCAACAATACAGTACCCGGAATATACCAAGAGGGCTGAAGTCTCCCCTTTATACAAGAAGCTAGACCAGTTAAATAAAGCTAATTATAGGCCTTTAAGTATCCTAACTTCAACCTCAAAGATTTTTGAAACCATAATCTGTGAACAAATTTTAGAACATATAGAATATTTCCTGAGCACACACCTCGCAGCATATCGCAAAAATTATAGTTGCAATAATGTTTTAATCAAATGTGTTGAAGACTGGCGCAAAGCACTTGACAAGAATGAACATGTTGGATGTATCTTGATAGATTTATCTAAAGCCTTTGATTGCTTACCACACGGTTTACTCATTGCAAAATTACATGCATATGGCTTCTCAGAAAATGCCTGTTCATATATTCAGAGTTACCTATCTGAAAGAAAGCAGAATGTTAAAATAGGCATAACAAAAAGCGACTGTTTATCTCTCAAAACTGGTGTCCCCCAAGGCTCAGTAACAGGCCCACTTCTCTTCAATATATTTATCAATGATTTCATTCTTAAAATTCAAAATCTATGCAATGTGTATAACTATGCAGATGATAATACTCTCTCTTTCTCACATGCTGATTCTATAGTCATAAAAAACAAACTCGAAATAGCTTCACATGCCGCAATGACATGGTTTATGAATAACTTCATGAAAGCGAATCCCTCCAAATTCCAAGCAATCTGTTTCAGTAAAGAGGAAATATCTATAAAATATAATATTGATGGTAACATTGTGGAATCTGAAAAGGTTGTTAAACTTTTAGGCGTCCAACTTGATAATAAACTTACCTTCAATGAACATGTATCAACAATTTGTAAAAAGGCTGCCAGGCAAATTAATGTGCTTTTTCGTCTAAGTAAAAATTTAAATTATCAATGCAAATTAAAAATTTATGATTCGTTCATCATGTCAAATTTTGACTACTGCTCTGTAGTGTATAACGCTTTCAATATGAGAAACGACAGGAAAATTGAAAAGCTAAATAAAAGAGCACTCAGACTAGTCTGCAATGACTACTCCTCTAAATACTCTGAACTCCTAAATATGACAAACAAGCAGATGCTTTATGTTTACAGAAAAATTTGTCTAGTTGAACATGTATATAAGATTCTTAATAACTTAGCTTTACCTGTACAGTCAGATTTCTTTGAAAGACAAAATGCCCCATATTCTTTTCGAGATGATTTCAAATTAGTGGTGCCAAAGTTCTATCACATATGGACTCAAGTCGATAGCTTATCAAGGTGTTGTTTTATGGAACGATACCCCTTGTCATGTGAAACATTGTGAATCTCTCAAATTATTCAAGCAATCTGTCCGTAAGAATGTTAACTTTGTGGAATGTCAATGTGGATCTTGTATTGTATGCCTGAAAGATAACTTATAGGTCTAATAACAACTGTAAACTAAGCTAAAGTCATCTTTCATCTGTACATATTCATCACTATCAATTTTTTCATTGTCGGCTAAAAGCCCATGCGGCTTGTGTTATTGTTTTATATTGTCACCTCCGACTTTAAATAAAGTTTTACTTACTTACTTACTTACTTACTTACTTACACATTGTATGTCTTGATGGATATATAATATATATATACACACTTTGATGCATTTCCAGAAAAAAAAATCTCAAATTGTGTGAAAATTGAGGAAATTTTTGTATTTTAACTCCACTTGTCACCATGGTAACCACCCCAATGTGACCACAGGATCCAGAAAGTCAGAGTACAAAAATGAAGCTTGGCCAATTAAATAATTATTTAGCAAAAACTGAAACTCTCCAATGATTTGCTCCTATATAGATTTCTTTTGTCAAATACTGTTGTTTGAAGGTGTCACTCAGGCAAAACCTTGATTTTATTTTGACTGTGTCTGAGTGGTTGCAATGGCTACTGAATTCGGTGTGCTTCATTATCTTGATTCTTCATTATGATAAGATAATCATGATTTTCTCCTCCCGACTAATACAGTCCTGGACAAAAGTCTTGTCGCATCCAAATGTACTTGACAGAATTGTTAATTATTTTGCTGAAGTTGTGATTGACTGATTTTGGCAAGAAATAGCTTAAATGAGAGCCAGAGGCTTCTGCAACTCGCTTATATTGCAAAAATAAAGTTTCATCTCAATCTGAATATTCTAGAAATTAATAATAAGAGTCGGTCACAACAGTGCTTGGATGGCAAGACGACAATATAATTAACAGCAGCTTTAGGTACGAACAAATTTTAGTCCAGAATTATTGTAAACCATTGCTTTGATGAAAATGGCATAGTTTGTACAAGTGCAGCCCTCACTTTAACTTTTTTGGTCAACGTGGCATGTACCATTTTACCTGCTCTCCCACCAGGAATGCTATAATCTCAATTTCCATGGTCCCATGTCCTCCAAATTAAGTTGGAAGACAGGGAAAACAATTCTAAAGAATATTTATGCATTTGATTTAACATTGGTCTGTATTATCTATCACTCTTGATGATTATTATTGATACTGTGTTCACATTTCGCATGAGTCCTCGTGGAACCCCATGGATATTGTTCTACAACATCATTAAGTTGAACAAAGTTAGTTTTTTTATTCTCCTACATCATCACTAAATGCTCTGACAATTTTTCATCATTCTAGCAATTTCAGGATTATTTTAGACAATTTTTTCAGCATAACTTCTTGCATGCGACAGGACTTTTGTCCAGGCACATTTTGGACACACTGTCAATATCAATTTCTATGATATTCAGATTGAGACAAAACTTTATTTTTACAATATAAGCATGTCGTAGAAGGGCTTGGCTTTCATTTGAGCCATTACTCATTAAAATCTAATCAGTACAAGTCAAGTTATTGTCAATTGTATCTGTTACATGTGCTAGCGACAGAACTTATGTCCAGGACTGTATTTGTCCATATAAGAATTCTGTGCCCAGCTTCATGAAACCAAACTTGGGAATATGCACAAAAATGACACTTATTATCACCATGACAACCAGTGACCTGGAAGGTCAAATGAAAAAAATGAAATTTTTATGAAGTGAAAACTCATTTGACGCCCTTCCACACTTTTTATTTTATTTTTTTTATTTTTTTATTACGACAAAGAAAATGTCACATCTGACACATTTGTCATAACAGAAAATAACAAAATAGTAATACAAACATACAATAAATGGTTCAAGTTTAAAAAGACATAATCAATTTCAATCTTACAAAATATCTATACAATTTAAGGTTCCAGCCAATTAAATAAATGTTAATTCTAAGACATGACAAATCAGTTAATTAAATCACAATGGGCTATATATATATATACATTTAAAATGAAATGCAAAACGACAGACTATATCATTAAACATCAATACTAACAAGAAATTTACCTATAGCTTTTAATAATTGGGGTTCTCGTGATGTCATAATGGCTAAAAATTTTTCAAAATTATCGAGTTGATCAAAGTTGCATATTATATTAGATGATATAGTAATAAGATTTTCTCTGTCTAATCCATGACTAGGACATAACAATAAACAATGTATTTCATTTTCAACTTCATTTAAATCGCACTTATTACAAATTCTGTTTTCTACAGGCAACTTAGGGCTTTCATGTCTTCCAGTTTCAATTCGAAGGTTGTGAGAGCTAGTGCGAAATCTCGCAATTTTAGTGTATAATTTCCTGTTAATATTATGTAGTAAATAAGGTTCTATTCTGAAATCAGTCTTCATTAATTTATAAGTTCTAAGTTTTGGTTGTTTAGTCGAGTCATTCATTTCTTGGAAAAAATCATTTTGATACTTTTGGTATAGTTTCTCTTTAAACATCTTAGAGAACGTTTCATTTATTAGGTCTGTCTCATTAATTTCTCCAAACTGTATATTGTTGTTCTCTAGTACCTGTTTTATTTTGCTGAACCAGCATGTTCGTGAAGGTATATTTTTCTGAAAATTCAAACATTTTTTAAGAACATTATCATCTGGTCTTTTCTCAAGTTTAAGCCAATAATTGATCATTCTCATTTGTTGTCTAAGATGCAAAGGAAACTTCCCTGTCTCGCCATAGACTGCAAGTGTGGAAGTTTGCTTTCTTACACCTAACATATGTTTTAGGTAACCGAGTTGTACTTTCTCTATTTCATTTATAGGTTTTGATTTTGTCCATAATTCACAATTGTATTCCAGTATTGGCAAAATATAAGTATCGAACATTTTCATAGACAATTGCGGAGTAATGTAACCAAGAGATTGTTTAGTGTCACCTTGCAGTGCAAAAATAGCTTTGTGAGCCTGTGTCACAAGATAGTCTGTCATTTCATTGTGAATATTGTAATTATTTGTAAGCACGTGACCAAGATATTTAAAATTTACAACCTCTTCAATTTGCTGTCCATTATAGTAGACAGAAAAATCAGTAGATCGGTTTCCAATCTTCATTACTTTAGTTTTATTTACATTCACAATAAGATGCCATTTACTGCAAAAATTATGGAAATTATTTACACATGACTGCAACTGTTCAGCTGAATTGGCCAGTAACACTATATCATCTGCATAAGCAATATGAGTTATATTGAAAGTGTCAATGGTAATACCGTCTTTTTTCTGTAAGTATCCGGGCAGATCTGAAAGATATTCATTAAATAATTTAGGGCTCAAGATACCGCCCTGCAATACACCACATTTACTGTCAAATGTATCACCCATAATGCCTGACTGACAAACCCTAGCTTTAGCTTCACACTGAAGCGAACTTTATGATTTCAGTTATGTTAGAAAAATTGGGAAACTGTTTGATTCTTGGCTCCCCTTGCTCCCATGGCAACCAATGTTCATAGAAGGAGTTCTGAAGGACAAACCAAAAAAGGAAGTTTCGTCCAGAACATTTTTTTTCAATGAGTTTTCAACATCTGACGATGTGCTTTGCTCTATCCAGCTCAAAGTGGTTGTTTGGAGGAAATATTCAAGGAAAACCTTGATTTTGTCTGGGCTGTGTCCAGACAATTACCATGGTAACCAACATTATTATGACATAGTATTTTCAAGAATATAATCACAGCTTTCTATTTACACCTTATTTTTGTCTATACAAGAATTATTTGACGAGTTGCTTGAAGCCAAACTTGGGAATATGCACAAAAATGGCAATAATTTCCATTTTGACATACATATATCACCATGACAACCATTGACCATGAAGGTCAAATAACAAAAATAAAATTTTGATCAAGTAAAAATTTATTTGGCAAAGATATTTTAGGTTTCTGGTGGTTAAATATGCTTGATCTGGCCAAACTTTCTTTTTAAGAATCCATGTTCTGAAGCTACTTCGAATTTGTTTTGAGGCCATGAAAGTGGTTGTCATGGTTACCAACATTAGTATTGCACATCATTTTACAGAAGAAAATTTTGGGATTTCATTGCCACCTTACTTTTGTCAGTAGAAGCATTTCATGCCCTTCCGAATGAAACTGAACATTTGATTAGCAAAAAATACAAGAAAAAGTCCACTTATACCCACCTTATCACCATAGCAACAAACTATAAACATTTGAAGCCTCGCCGGCAGTTTTTGACATCCCGCCGCGGTGAAATAGGTTCACTGAGGGGCAGTTATAGGTTCCCTGAGGGGTACTTTTTATATCTCGGGGCGATATAAAAGTATCCCTCAGGAGGAGGAAATTCCTTTCCCCCGGCGAACTTATGGGGACGGCGTACAACTTTTCTTCCCCGCAGTGAACAAAAAGAACCCCGCCGTGATATGCTTTTAATTAATTATGTAATGGTTTTATAAACATTGTATGTCGCCGGGATAGTCATTTTTTTCCTAGAATTCAACTCAAGCTACCCCTCAGTGGCAAAAAAGTTCTCCGTAACGTGCCGTGAGAATGGGGCATTAGTGTCCATTTGTGAGATAACTATTTCACTTATGGAGTATGAAATTTGGTACAGGTATTGGTCTATTGGTGCAGATCAGGCAAATTTAGAGAAATCCAAGATGGCTATCAAGATGGCCACAACAAAATGGCCACCATAAATATGGCATAATTGAACTGTCTACTGTCACCTTTTAAATAGTATAATCATTACAACTATGTCAATCCATTTATGTATTATAAACATTAAACAACAATAATATTATTACGTAAATACCCAACTGTCAAATATATGCAGAAAATAGACCTGATCCTTTGTTAGTTGATTTATTTTTAAGTGATAACAATTTTATGATGATGCTCCTTTGTTTTGGAGAGATAAGTCGGTTAATGACAGTTTAACCTCAGAAAATATTAATGGCAAGGTAAACTTCGGTCAGATACACTATCTAGTTTGTTTGATTTGTTGCCTTTGCACTAGATTGTTATATTCATAACACTAATTCACTGTGTCCCCGCTGCTGATTCACTGTGTCCCCGTATTATGGTGCCACAGTGAATCAATTTTTTTTTACAATTTTGGATAACAGAAAATGCGGAAGCTCTGCAAATACTTTGATACGATAGGTGTATAGAGGACACATTAAACTTCCATTTAAGCCTAACGTAGAGAATTTTGATTAAAAAAAAAACTTTTTGAGATATGCAGGAAATAAACGAGAGAGCTAGGACACAACAGGTCACCATTGAGGGAGAAACGTCAAACACAGCACCAGTCCAGTCGGGAGTACCCCAGGGGAGCATTTTGGGACCAATCTTGTTCTTGGTCTTTATAAACGACCTGCCCAATACATCTCTAACGAATCTCAGGTACGCATGTTCGCAGATGACTGTGCTATCTACAGGAAGATACGCCCCAAAGCAGACTGCGAAGGACTCCAAAGGGACCTAGAGAGTCTACAGGAATGGGAGAATACCTGGAAAATGGAATTCCACGCGAAGAAATGCCTGGCAATGAATGTTACAAACAAGAAGCCAGTTCTGTTCAATTACATTATTCACAATCACATATTAGATAATGTGGAGGCAGCCAAGTACCTTGGAGTCACACTACAGAAGAACATGAAATGGAACATCCACATTGACAATATTACTAAGAAGGCAAACAACACCAGAGCTTTTGTACATCGAAACGTACACCAATGCCCAGAAGCAACAAAGGACCAGTGTTACAAGACCCTCATTTGTCCACAACTCGAGTATGCTAACACGATCTGGGACCTCCAAACGAAGTGCCACATAAACAAAATTGAGATGGTGCAAAGAAGAGCAGCACGTTTTGTAAGATCAGATCATCGTACAACGAGCAGTGTCACCGACATGATGAAGGAACTGAAGTGGGAAACATTGCATCATCCCAAGTCATACCATGACAAAATGGCTCATAACCTTTGCTAATTCATGAATACTTAATTAACTGACCCAGTTTTGGCTCAGCCAATCAGGGACTGCTACATCACAGTTTGAAATTGTTGCTTCTGTTTCACACTGTTACAAATGGAGAAATTGTGTATTGTTGAAAGGTGCTATCACAGTTCCGAAAATTCCATTGAATTATGTATTTTCACAGTTCTAAAATGAAACTGTTTGAAAGTTTGCTTGTTTTACACTGTTTTTCTCAGTTGCCAGTAATCCTCAAAGTGTCCATAATCGGACTAAATCTGCCTGCAAAATGCTTATGACCTAAATAAGCAGCCAATCACAGAAGAGGTTGGAAATAGCAGAAAGCCCTGTCCATTTTAGCAGGGCTTGCGTGGGGAGGATGGAAACATTGAGGCAAAGGAGAACCCAGGCAAAAGTAGTCCTTTTCTACAAAATTGTCAACAGGATCGTGAACATCCCCTTAGTCCTTCTGACCCCCGCTGTAGACCTGAGAGGACGCACACAGAGGTTCCAGCTGATGTATGAAAGAACCCAGATCTACAAGAACACCTACTTCATTGACGCAGTAAGGTTGTGGAACCAGCTCCCGGAAGAAGGGTGGCAACAGCAACCATCGATCAATTCAAGTCAGCTGTTCAACGTCTGGACTTTAAGGCCTGAAGCCACGTTTTTAATTGTAAATACACACTTTTATCGTGTTCTGCCACGCATGCACCTTGGACCCAGTATGTGATAGCCTATAGGCTCCTGTACTTCACTGGAAGAAGACCCGGGAACCTTGCAGACTGCAGAATACCAGAGTGCTTACGAACTGGCATACATTGTGAATTTTTGCCTTTTCACTAGGGTGCAGCATCATCCACAATGAGTCAATGACTTCTCCGAAAAGCACTGTCCATGAGCAATGCAGATATTGTAATTTGAATTATTTGATTGATCAACCTTAGAATTTTAAGATGTGTACAAAAGAAACAACTTCGAGAGAGTGTGATGCCAGTAAATTTAATTGAAAATAATAACATTTGAGCATACAATTTGATGATATTGCAAATACTGCAAGCAACGACATTTCAATGAGTACAACAATAATACCTGAAAAAAGCTCATGACTAGATCATCACAACACTGCACCAGACATCGGGACTAATTTCACCATCAACTCTTGATTTTCATATTGAGACGAGAATTGATTAAGATTTTATATTTAATAAAATTGTTTCCTAATCTGTCTGGTGCAGCAAAAGGAGTATAAAGCTAATTTAATAATTAATCAAAGTGCAAAAATATCTCAGCAAAATTGTACCAGTTTCCAAAAATATTTCTTTGAAATATACCAAAGTGATTGAATAAGAATAGATAACATAAATGGATACATAAATTCAGAAAAGACCTAAAAAATGTTGAAAAAGTCATAAAATTTTCAAAAGATTTTCACATCATTTTATCAGGACTAAAGTACTCAGTCATCCTAGGGTCCTTGTCATGAGAATTATTGGACCAAATACAGTTACAGCTTGGTGGTTTATATTAAATATTTTGACACAAATGATAAATGTCACATTAAGTACAATTTGAGACCTTGAACCCTAGGTGTATTAACTTACATGGACACAAAGGAAGACGCAAAGACAAATTACAACATACTACTGCTATTTTCATAACCTTGACCTTAAAAACCTTATGGATAAGAGCCAAGTGAGATTTGGACAATTTCACATGCAATGGCGTGCAACACGGCCACTCAATCACAAAGCCACCGACTCAATTACATGACTGCCACTCAGTTACATGTGTTGTTTAAAAGAAGCACATGGAACCAAAGTCTTTCCTAGCAGACCAGATATATTCTAGGAACAAACACAAGCCAGGGGCAAAAGTAGTCATCACAGGCATAAGCTATAGGGGAGTAGTGTTTAGCACTTATCTTATATATATGCATAACAAATAAGTTATATCATTGCACATACTGCCCTCCACAACAAAATGAACCATTCTTTAAGAACTAAACAAAAATACCATAAAATTGTATCCTATATCTATGTAATTGTCATACATGATTTGCCAAAATATTATTGAAATATCTCTAGAATATATACCATTATATATATTTTTCTCGCTAACTGTTAAACAATGAGAAACGGAGGTGGACAGAGTGGTATAATAATAAAATCTCAAACAGATAAATTAGATTAATAAATATCTGCATACACGTAATATCACATTAAAATAATACTTCAAAATCAAAAGACTAATGGTTCAGTTTGCCATTTGAGATATAGATCCTTAAAATCAGTAACATAACTTGGAAACATCCGTAAAATCTCAACATAGACAACAACAAAGGATGGATGAAATGAAGAAAACCATGCAGATGCGTTGTGGAATGATCCGAAGATCCGTAATCCTAGCCATCCTAGCAACACCCCCCTCCTTCCGGCTCGCCCTCCATGAGGGTAAAAGTCTCTCTGGGGCGTGCATAACCGTTCTTAATTCCATCCCACCCTTCCTCCATGCGGATCTGGCCCTTCTCCAGAAGTGCATGGATATCTCTAGTAAGAGTCAAAAAGGCCTCCTCCACATTGTGGCCAGACTTGGCTGAGGTTTCCATGAATTTGAGGCCATGGAAATCGGCAAACTGTTGGCCTTCTCGAGTGGTCACCGCTCTGGCTTCGTCAATGTCGCACTTGTGGCCCACTATGAGGTAGACCGCCTTGTGGGGCTCTATGTGGTGCTGGGCCTCCTCCAGCCACTGTTCGATGTGCTCAAAACTGCTCCTCTTGGTTATGTCATAGACTAGCATGGCCCCCACCGAATTCCTGTAGTACGACCTTGTAATTGACCTGCAAAGAACAAAATTCAAATATATAATCATTGAAGCACAAAGGAGAGGAGTATACAGTCCAAAGGTCAAGTTTATTGAGACTATCATTCAACTTCTGTTAGTTCTAATAAATAAAACAAAGACCACTTGATCTCTTGTGTGTACTGTGTAACAATCCAGGGTGCCATAAAACATACATTGTGCATGTTGTACCAAGTGGATCTTTATCACAAGATCTGATAAAATGTCCAGGTCCAATCACATCAGCTCACCAATCATGCAATACAGTGCATTTCAATATATGTATTATTGAGAACTAAGTACAGGGCATACATATGAAATGCATGGCCAATGGTATGCAGTAGGCTGCTGCTGTCTGGGCCAGACACACGTGACTGGCTGACATGGGCTGTCGGGCTAATGCAACGTGATATCCAGTAAACGGGGACAGTGATTACCTAAATCTCTCCTGGCCTGCAGTGTCCCACAGTTGCAGTTTGACTCGTACACCCGGCTTCACCTCGATCAACCTGGCGAAGAAATCCACACCCACTGTAGGGTCACAGACCTCGGCGAATTTCCCATCGGTGAAATACTTGAGCAGCGAAGACTTGCCCACCGTGCTGTCGCCGATGAGGATCAGCCGAAACTGGTAGTCAAAGATCGGTTCTACCATCGTTCAGCAGTCCATAATAATTGAGAGAGTCGAGATCATTAAATTGTCTGGAACTGATTCTTGTTGTGATACGGGCACCTGCTACCCAATACGTCATTCTACTTCCGCCTGCTTCTAAGCCCGACGCTTATTGGTCGCAGCCATGGCTCACAGCCAACCAGAGGCAGCCTCTCTGGGCCCTGCAAATGTAAACAAAAACAACGTGGCTCGGATGTCAGAGGATGAAACGCAACCTGTCCTTGCAAGACCCCCGCAGGAGGCCAAACCACCGCCTGCCTGGTGCTGGCAGGGGGATAAGTCAATTAAGTAAGTCTTTCTTAGTTACTTTTATAACCTGAGCATGCCTGAATTTAAGTTGTCGCATTAAATACAGCCGTGACATACAGATTACAATGTGGTAGTCTACAGTTATAAATAGGCTGTATGGACCTCACTAATAAACTGTATGCAGAGACCTACAGCATTAGGCCTATATCAGTCCTGAACAGGGGCGTATCTAGAATTGGCCTGAGGGGGGGGGGTGCATTACATGGGGTGAATATCCATGGGCGATTTGGGGCCTTTCCTAGCTTTCCCATGTCAATCTTTGGCATGAGAGGGGGGCATGGCCAAATGCCCCCCTCCCCTAAATACGCCACTGGTCATGAATGACACAGGCATATACTTGTAGGCCTAGTGTAGTAGGCCTATCGATATTACATATATATTCTTTTATTGACATCTATAAATATCACAATTGATACATATGTCATTTGTAATTGGAAAAAGTTAAATAAAATATATAAAAATATTATTAATTATATACAAGATTAACTATATACATAAAATTCATTATACATATGTTATAAATAGCTAAAATCAAGTTAGCATATTGTTACAAACGTATACATATTACAATAGACCACCAACACCCAAGTACTTGTAGATGGTAGATCCACAAGCAAAAGCAAATTCTAAAAAAGTAAAGATCTCTCCAGGATCTGTCTAAAGTGTTCAGTAACCTGCTGACTGATAGTACAATTGTAGGCTTACATGTGATATGTTCTTTCTGTACATAGAAGTAGTAAATTACTAAAAGTATTGCATAAAATTATGAACATTTTTATTCTTAAATTACTATATAATATATCACAATTTAATATTGACCGTATAATTGACGTTACTTGTGCTAATGTGCAACAGCTGCAAAGGGGAGCCAACAGGCAACACTGGTCAATAAGTCTTGAAATCATACATGTTGGCATATTGTTTTGTTGATACTTAACCAGGACCTAGAGCTCACTTTCATTGATTTACCGTGTCCTGCGTACCTGCACCTGACATTGCCCACATTTGTTGCTGCAGTATCATTGAGCATAAATGGGTTTCGTTTCGAACTTGCTGCATGGGAAATAATCATATACATTGTATTATCACTCTGGGAAGAATAACCTGCTCTTTCCCTGCTCTTTCTCAGAGTGTGTATTATAAAATGCTTTCTGAAACTGAGTCGTTGGCCTTGGATCATCGAGTTGTATTTACAACATCCTTCTGTAGTCCACAAACTGCTTTTCTAAAATAAAGATTATGAAAATGTGAATAAAATCCATGGTTTTTTTTTACACAGCCAGACATGATGTATACTTCTTATATAGACCATGACGAAGTGGTAAGTACCCCGACAAGATATACACTTTGAAAATTGCCACAAAAGGGAAAATTATGAAAAGAAAATGTGATATTATTGGTTTGGAAAAAGATGTATAGCAAAACAGTTAGTCCTTCAATATATCATCTACACGATCCAGACATTGAGCTGTAGTGGGCTTGATAATAATCATATTAATGACATACATGTGATCCATTTTCAATTGTGTGTTTTAAACAAATGACACTTGGCTTGATCAAGCAGTTTTTAGTTGTTTCTTGAAACGAGACTTTCCTGACCCCAAACCACTGGCCAAAGCCCAATAGTCTAATCTTAACTTGTCTAAAATATATGTATACTATACTTGTTCAATATAAGTGACAAGTAAAGACAAACCTCTATTAGGCATGGACCTGTGCTCGCACTGGATAGAAAATGACTTGTATAAAAGATGGACCAGTGTAGCCAGATGAAAAATATAATTTGTTCTCAGTTCAGAGGTCACCCTTTTGGATACGCTACTCCATCCTTGTTCGTCTTGAGCTGATGATGACATTGGGATTTTATTGATCAATGCAATTCCTCCTTCAGAATGTCCTGTATGATTATTATAGATGTAAAGCTTTATAAAGCCTTGAAACAAACAGTCTGTTTGTTTCAAGATAAAGCTGTGTACCAAGTTGTGCCAACACATCCCTCCATGTGTACTTTTATTATTCACCAGAGGTCGCTAAATATGCAGTGTGATAAACTCTCTTCCCAGACCTGTGAAGTTTATCACACCACCTTTTTTTCTGGCCTTGTTTGTCATCACTACATAAGACTACATTTCATTGCTTCTCTAACACCGCCAACAGAAAAGACCTGTAGTGCTCTAATCGTAAATATTTCAAGATAGCAGTAGTGCTACATTGTATATCATTAGATCCGTTAGCAACATTGGCGACCTGTGCTACTTGGCAATAGGCAATGGCATGCATGGCTAAGAAGACAGAGCCAGGGACTTTTAGTTGGTCAAAGGAGCAACATTTTTGGAACAGTTCCGTTATTCTGGGAAGCTAGATGGTGCATTTGCAGTCACCACACGAGTGTCTGAGGCCAGTAGCTCCAAGCAATGCCATAGCTTGTTGAAAGGAGTGTTGTGAGAGCCTTTGACAGCCTGGTTGTGCTGATAGGGTGGACTGGCAATGCAGCGGCGGAGGTGGTGGCGCCTAGTGGGATGTTTGCAAGGAGCACTCGAATCAATTGAGGAGCTGTTAGTTGACTGGCGGCGGGTAAGCGAGATGGCACGGAGTAGGCCGTCCTGCGGCGAATCAAGACAAGCCGCCAATTAAAGGGACAGTGCTACCCTTCTCTGGCTGGCAGCATCACTCATCCTAGAGCTGCTTGGCAGTGACTGCCTCATCCGCCGAGATCATGCTGGCCACATCTCTCACTGTTGGTCCAGGACACCTGCCTGGCACTTCTAGCAGGACAGGAGAGAGTGAGTGACACCCTGTGTCCTACCTGCACCTGGCATTGCCCACAGTAATGCAAAAGACCATGGACCTGCAGGACAAGTGAAGCAAAGGATACAAAAGAGGATTTCCAAAGGATAGCAGGATGATGGAAGCCCAGGAGGAGAGGCTGAGCGGGGAGCTGGAGGAGGAACAGGGCGAGCAGGACGTCTCACCTGGGACCTATGTCCGCCAGTACCTTCGCCAGGTCTCTTGGTAAGTTCACTCACTGTTGGGACTCTTGGTTTCAAGGTCTTCTTTGTGGAAATGTGCACTTCTCCTATCAGACTGCTATAACTTACTTATAAGTGTGATTTTAGCGTAGATGCGGTGTCTTGATAGGCCAGAAAGATATCTTATTCTGTTTGTTGATCAGTGACAATGTACCAAGATTATGCAATATTTATGATTCGTGTTGAGCAAATCATTTGCCTATAATCTCAGACTCTCAGTACTTCAAATTGTCCATGTTATGACAGCAGTCCAACTGGTTCGTAAACTCCATAATCCTCAATACACTGTGCGTTGCATTCCCCTGCGGATGTAACCTATTTCACTGCGGATGGAAGTATGTGAAATATTAGCATAGCAGTGAATAGATACATCCTCTGTACGCGCATGCTGCACAATGCTCAAAAATTGTTCTTGTTATGAAACTATGTAAAAAATACCCTCTCCGTTGTCAATTTGCCACGCAGCAAATGCAACGGTGGCATTGTGCTGGGATTTGGCCAAATAGCTTTTTGTTGGCTGGCGAGAAACGTGCATGTGCAACTTCCAAGCAATTGCACGAGCTAATTGTGGCATGGATGTGTCTCGTGTGTAAGCTACATGCTTGCCTATTCGGTCTGCACCAGTGGTCAGCTTCAGTGGTCAGCTTCAGTAGTCAGCTTAGAAGCTCAGCCCCAGTGCCTGGGGAGGGGCTAATGGACGCTGGGCTGACCCCTGGTCATGGGGCTCAGTGTGTACAAGGTGCATCTTAAGATGGCTAGCTGCCCCTCCAGCATTAAGCTTCGTTTGCTTCCTTGGCAACTGTTAGTGGGTCACTCTTTCTGGCTTGCTGCTTCTTTGGCAAATCCCAGGAGGGTGTCATGTGACCAAAGGATGGACTGGACAGGTCTGTTGTCATGAGTACAGTTACCTTGGCAACAGCGTCCATTGATCCCTTTCTTGCAAAGGCACGAGCAAAGGCTTGAATGCAGGGCTTGATTGGGAAGGTTGCTGTCGGTGTTAATTGAAACACACAATTTAAAAATAGATTGATTTAAATAGATCGGATTATGAGGAACAGGGAGGCCGTTTAGGATGAAGGAATGCATTGAGCATCCTCTAACTGCTTTAAGCTGCATTGCGGGGAATGTTGGTTTGAGAATGTCAGTGGTGGCAGGTCATAATCCATTTTGACAGTTCGTTCATCAGAGCTCATGGGGGGGGGGGGTGAGAGCAGTTGGGTGTGAGGAGAGAGGAAGGAAATGTGACAAATGTCACAGCTTAGGTGTGGCCAACAAACCGGACGTGGTGGTCCAGTTGAGGAAAACAGGAGCTTGTGAAAAGTGGTTGTGCTCATAAGCCAAGGTCTGTACAACGTGAGGCATAGGAGGCTGGTCATGCAGGGAAGTTATCAACACGAACCAGACAACATGTCAACTGGGATGTCACATGACAAGGCAGGAAGCGGAGTCAGTTCATAATGTTCATCCACCCTCGGAAAGCGACAATTAATCCTCCTGGTGGCTGTAGATGCCTGTAGCAGGCCCAGGATTCTCCGGAACACCCCTTTGTTTGGTTGTCAGGGCAACGCAAATAGTTCTCCTTTGTTGACGTGATTGTTGACATCCTGAGAGAATTAGATGAAACACAAACCACTTGTGGAGGGAGTCGGAGCAAAGGAAGAAGCGGGCGTTTTAATGGCCTTGCTGCCAGCTCCATGTGCCTTGCATGTGCCTTGACACTGCTTCTGTGCACTTCTGTGCACTTCAGGGATTAGGACTTCTCAGATCACAAGAACATGTTGGAATTAACAAGTCATTAGAATACACACGACTTGTTGGAATTAACGAGTTCATTTCTGATTTTGCAGCCCGTGGCAGAAGATGCTGCATGTGGTGGAATGCCATCAATAACTGTGTAGGGGACCAGCAATCGTCCAAGAATACTCTTTTCTGTCTTGTGCAATTAGTTTCTTCTCCTTCACTGCAGCCACAGATGGGTAAATCTCAGCATATGTCGATGAGCTGCCAGGGATTGTTGGTAAAAGATTGGGGCTGGAAGTAGCATGGACAGCTAGCTGGCACGCGCCATTGATTCCACGGAAATAAAGGTCTCATGTTGCCCACCAATCGAATATGGATATCCTATGGAGGGACAGACATATGCAGGACATGTCCATTGCATGTCACCGAAGCCACAGTCGTAATTCTAGGGTTCCAAGTTGCAGAGGCACAAGTGCAATGCCCTTCTGTTCATTGGCATTTCACTTGAAGCATGATGCAATGGTGCCATGACACAAACCTTTGATTATCCTCTTTCACAGCGACAGTTGTTTGTGGAACCCAATGACCTGCAATTCCAAACATGCACTGATCAACCCACTGGTTCAAAGATCCAAAGGGTTCCTAGACTTGGCACATGTTTCCAGTAGCCATGCATGCACTGCCCCAGGCTGCAGGTGGGGGAATTGTCATTCCGGTGCAGTCACAGTGATAAGCCAGGCTATTGGGGAGCAGCTTATCAGGCAATTGAGCGCAGGGCTGTGCAGTCGATAGAACCCTTGCTTATTCCATAATTCATGGGATGTCACTAGATGTCATTGGATGTCGCTGGATGGTAGACGAGGGCCAACAAGGAAGGGTGGGCCAGGACAGGATGGTACAAGGAAATGGCACATGGAAATGGCATGGGCACCCTTGGAAGTGGGGGTCGGAGATCAATGAAGCCTAGGTGTCTGCCACTCCTCCCCCCTTCCCCTGCAGTTGGAGGGGGTCGTAGAGAGGGCCAGCAGGGCATCATTGATCGTCCTGGCTTTATTTGGTCATCAGGCGCCTTTTCCGTTGTTTGCAGAGTGGACAAATGTCGTTGATTGATCGAGCCCTCGTCCGTCCGGCACTTAGCCAACAGAACTCCTAAACAAACGCTGCCCACCACAAAATGCCCTCCCCAGGTAGATGACCCCTTCTAGATGACCTGCGAATGGCAGAGCTCCGCTTACCCAACAATGTCGTCCTGCAATGTCTGCTGTTTGCGCTCCAACGACATCTTTAGAAGGATTGCTTACGGCGTTGACAGGAAGCAGAAGTGAGCATGCGTTGACGATCTACTCAGGAAGTCATTTGCGATGGCATGAATTGTGCAACCGACTCCCGAGTAAAGGGGCTGGTGAAGGCAGCGGTGAGGGGAGCCCGCGTATTGAGCGCAATATGAGGGAAACACTCAAGTGCAAATGCTTCTATTGTCTTCCTGCTGAGTTGCTGCCGAGTTGCTGCTGAGTTATTCGTGCCTTAGATGCCTGCTGACTGGTGCCCCAGTCTGCCTACAATGCCATTAGTTATTAGGGAAGTGCCCCCTCCCCCAAGCAGCCTCGAATAGAGAGAGGCTGGATCTGGGTTAAGGCCAACACCTTCATCTTCCACTTAGAGGCAAATCATCACTCACAGGCTCTGGCAGGTTGTAATAAAGGGTGGCCACCCTAAAGGACCCCGGGAGGGAAAAGGGTGCTTGTAGTTGCATGGCCCTCTAATATCGCCCGCTTCAATCTCCCCATTCATCAGTGGAGCTGATAGCAGCTTGTGGTGTTATATCCTCCAATACACTCTGCAGTAATTTACTCCTGTCAAATAAAATCCATAGTTTTAGGCACACGCACATGCCTGGCATCCTGAATCGACTTCGGTTTCAAAACTGACCTGTGTGTCTCATGTATCATTCTATCGCTTGTAACTTCCAGTCCTGATTTTGGCTCATGATTCTTCCCCAAGATTCATTGTGACAGACTGGTTATTATCGGATGAATCAGTTCTGCTTTTCAAGATTAATTTCATGGGTGCCAATGTTGATTTATTATGCTTCATGGACGCTTGTTGTTTGGATATCATCTATTCTCTTCTGTCAGATCTAGACATCTATCGCTTACTGGTTTTTCAACTCGGATTTTGGACAACAGTTTACTATTTATGTATGAAGATTGATTTTTAAAGCATTTCTTCAAGCTCGCAGCATTTCGGTTAAACCTCAAAGAAAGTGACAACTGTAGAATGTGGCAAACAGACTGGCCAGTGCCACTAAAGTATGAAAAGGAGAAAAAAAGAGATGAAGAAAGAAGGAATTATTTGATTTTCAAATGAAAACAACCCAAGTTGTTGTGCTAGAATGGACAATCGATTGCATCTCTATATTACATTGATGTTCCTTCACTTTCAGACCTCTTTTTATGATGGGACATTTTATGAATGGCTCTGCACTGCCTGTTTATCAAGTGGTGAATATTGAACAAATTCCTCAAGTGATTTGCACCATGGCTTCCAAATTTGCTTTCAAATACTGTCAGACACTATATATTGTGAGTCTGTGAGAAACATCAGTGTGTAAATATCTATCTATCTATCTATTGCGTAATATCTTGGAAATAAAGCTATACTGCATCCGATAAGACCATGCAAAATGGTGCTGTGTGTTGTGAGAATAGACTGAGTCCATGCAAATGCCCTGGATACCTTTAGACCAAAGTGGTGGTTTGCACTTGGCAGCCAACCATTCCCAGGCAATTGACACCTTCCTCTGACACCTTTCTGCCTTGCCCTGTTGTCTTGGCTTTTTTCTCACAACTTGAGCTATAACTGCCTGAAGAATTCTAGCAGGACCAAAGAATGTGACCCATGGGGTATGACGGTGCCTCTTGCTATTTGATTGTGTTCTGGAAAGCTCTTAAGCTGCCCACAACTTCTGGCCTTTTACAGCCTCAAGCTCCTCCCATCTGCATTATATCAACTACCTATGAACTGGCTGCACATGTGCTGTGCCCTACAGCCCATAGTATCTCCTATTCTCCTGTGTACACTGTACAGCAGTAGTCCACCTATGTGCCCGCTTATCCCATGGGATGTACTACTTTATTGCAACAGCTACTGCCTAGTCTGCTAAATGCTTAACTGACTGTATAGTGTATACCCTACAGTACTCTATTCACTTTGCACATGTGATTTCAGGTTGTCTGAACTGATGTGTGTATCTCCTGTGAAACTTGCTTTAAAAAAAATCCAGATTTTGGCTCACGATTCATCCCAAAGATTAATGGTGACAGACTGATGATTATCAGATGAATCAGTTCTGTTTTTCAAGATCAATCTCATAGGTGACAGTGTTGTTCTTGCCTAGTTCTTGGATGCTTGTTGTTGTTATACAATCTATTCTCTTCTGTTCTTTGCATTTAGGTTGGACTTCAGTGAAAGTGAAAACTGATGGATGTGGAAAAACAACTGGCTAGTGCCACTTAAGTATGAAAAGGAAAAAGCAGGTGAAAAAAGAAAGAAATTCTTTGATTTGCAAATGAAAACGACCAAGCTTTTCCGCCAGAATGAACATCGATTGCACTTCGATATTGCATTCATAATCATCTGCCTTTTTTAGATGGGACATTCCATGAATGGCTTTGCACTGATTTTTTGCCAAGTGGTGAATATTGAACAATTTTCTCATCAACTCACATCATAGCTTCTAAATTTCCTTTCAGATACTGTTAGATAGTGTGATTCTGTGGGAAAACAGACTACCATAATAGCAGTATTGATGATGTTGAATAACTGAGGAATAAAACTGATTCATCCTAAGAGAAGGAATGAGATGGTGCTGTACGTCGTGAGAATAGATTGAGTTTGTGAGAATGCCCTGGGATACCTTTAGACCAAATTGGTGTTTTGCACTTGGCAGCCAACCATTCCCAGGCAATTGACACCTTCCTCTGACACCTTTCTGCCTTGCCCTGTTGTCTTGGCTTTTTTCTCACAACTTGAGCTATAACTGCCTGAAGAATTCTTGCAGGACCAAAGAATGTGGCCCAGGGGATAAGATGGTGCCTCTTGCTATTTGATTGTGTTCTGGAAAGCTCTTAAGCTGCCCACAACTTCTGGCCTTTTACAGCCACGGATCTTTACTCTGCCAAGTCTCGAAAAAGCCCCTGTACATGTTCTGTGCACTTTAGAAATTGCATTTCCTAGGCCTATATCCCTTGGTGTTGCAGTGGTCTGTCTCTGTGACCGCATTTCCCATGGGATGCAGTTATTTATAGCAACAGCATTCTGCTAAATGCTTTTGACCTGACTGTATAGTTTTATAGTGTTTAACAAAACTGCTGTTTTACAAGTCAGGATGAATCAGTTGTTGTTTTAAAGTGTCAAGATTAATTTCAATGTTGATTTGTTATGCTTCTTGGATGCATGTTGTCAGGATTATCCTTTAATCTCTCCTATTCATTGCTAAGGTGTCTATACATACATATATATCTCATTCTGATTTTCCAACCTGGCTTTTTGGACAACTGAATATGGCGAAGAATGATTATGAAGCAGTTCTTCAACCTTGAGGCATTTAGGTTAGACATCAGAGAAAGTGAAAATTGTTTGATGTGGCAAACAGACCAGCCAGTGCCACATCCAACAATTTTTACTTTTTATTTTGAAGAAGGAAAAAGAAAGAAAGATGAAAAAAGAAGGAAGAATATGCAAATAAGACGACAAAGGTGTTCCGCTTGAATGAACATCGATTGCATGATCCCTCAGATTCCCTTTATAGCATTCATACTGTCTACAAGTTGACCGCCATTTACTGCCACCTAGGGTGCAAAATTCGCGAGCTCCTGTGAGCGGTCAACAGAATTTGGATCAGTGGAAGAAACCAGGACAGTGTGGAAGAAACCAGGACAGTTCCTAAATTTAGTGATGGTCTAGTTTATTTCCAAAAACTCTGCAAGTGTCTAATCTGACTTTGGTTGGCTTCAATTTTAAGCAAACAGCTTGTAAATACCAGAATAAGTTGGAACTATTTTCTATCATGGAGGATGTATACATTGTAGTTCACATATATTGCCAGTATAGAGGGGGCCACTTGTGGCATGGACAAGACATTTTGCTGAGTGTAACACAGCTTTTATGAAATTGTGAATTATATTGTTGTCCTAGTTCATAAATCTCCATAAAGTTATAGAATAAATACAATTGAGCCTTTTTGATATCACAAAGCAAAAACATCGGCTTTGCATGGACATGTGAATAAGTGAGAATGCATTCTTTTTGGACCCTTTTTTGACCACAATTTAACATGCACTAAATGGCATAAGTAGATTGAATACCATCTAACTTCTGATGAGTAAAATCATCCCTTTCACAGGCAAAGTGTATGCTAAAGTTTCAAAACTTTCTTTTTGTCTCATGATTTCCAAACATTTTCATTCAAAGCAGTGGACTGGATATTTGCCAGCATCCATGCTTTGTGAAAGTAGTTTGGCGTAGTAATATGGACAGCTGTTGTTCAACCTTGATCTGGTGATCTGTCCAAAACAGATCAAATTATTGTTGACCCAATTCGATTTTCCAGGGACTGTCAGCATTCTGCTGCCACTTGACAGTCCCGAACAGAGACAGGCATTCATAATTGTTGCCCCTTTTCTGATCAGATTTTCTATGACTGGCTTTGCACTGCTTTTTTGTCAAGTGAATATTGAACCGATTTCTCAATAATTCATACCATAGCTTCCAAATTTCTTTTCAGATACAATGAGATACTAGATGGTGCGAGTATCTGAGAAACAGTCACCAGTGTAGCTAGTTATTGTTCAATTTCTATAAGGAATAAACTGCTGCATCAAATGATATGGTGTGAGATGGTACTCTATGTTGTCGGAATAGACTCCATTTGATGCAAATGCCCTTGGATAGTGCAAAATGTTGTGAGAATAGCCTGTGGGAATAGTCCACCCTGGGATACCTTTGGACCAAATTGGTGGTTTGCACTTGGCAGCCAACCGTTCTCAGGCAATTGACACCTTCCTCTGACACCTTTCTGCTTTGCCCTGTTGTCTTGGCTTTTTTCTCACAACTTGAGCTGTAACTGCCTGAAGAATTCTTGCAGGACCAAAGAATGTGACCCATGGGGTATGACGGTGCCTCTTGCTATTTGATTGTGTTCTGGAAAGCTCTTAAGCTGCCCACAACTTCTGGCCTTTTACAGCCCCAAGCTCCTCCCATCTGCACTGTATCAACTGCCTACGAAATGCCTTCACATGTGCTCTGCCCTACAGGGATAGCATCTCCTATACTCCTGTGTACAGCAGTAGTTGGCGTCTGTGCTCGCTTATCCCATGGGATGCGGCACTTTGTTGCAACAGCTACTGCCTAGTCTGCCAAATGCTTAACTGACTGTATAATGTATACTATATAGTACTCTACTAGTACAGCATGACTACAGTGTTAGCAAGAATTGCTGTTGCACAAGTCTGGATGAACCAATTGTTATTTTCAAATGCATCCAGAAATCTGGATTAGTGTTCTAAAAGTTGCCTGAAAGGACTTATGTGTCTCCTATGAAAGTTGGCTTTCTAAAATATCCTGATGTTGGCTCATGATTCATCAAAAAAAATCCATAGTTATCAGCACACACATGCCTGGTATCCTGAATCGGCTTCAGTTTCAAAATTGACCTGTGTGTCTCATGTATCATTCTATCGCTTAAGATATAACTTACAGTCCTGATGTTGGCTCGCGATTCTCCTGAAGATTAATGGTGACAGCCTTGTTGTTATCACATGAATCAGCTCTGATTAATTTCATGGGTGCCAATGTTGATTTGTCATGCTTCTTGGATACTTGTTGTTGGGATACCATCTTCTCCTCTGTTTAACATGTAGATCTAGACATCTGTCTCATTCTTGTAAATAACTTGGTTCTTAGACAACTATTTATTGGACAGAGATTGACTTTGAGATTGTTGCTTGGAATCTTTTGAGCTAGCAGCATTTAGGTTTGACTTCAGAGAAAGTGAAAACTGTTAGATGTGGCAAATAGACTGGCCAGTGCCACTAAAGTGTGAAAAGTAAAAAGGAGATAAAAAAGAAGGAATTATTTGATTTGCAAATGAAAACGACCAAGCTGTGCTGCTAGAATGAACAATCAATTGCATCTCTCTATTGCATTGCTGTTCCATCATTTTCATGCCTTTTTTTTCTGATGGCATAATAGTTCTGCACTGCCTTTTTGTCAAGTGGTGAGTATTGAACGTGTTCCTCGATGATTCACACCATAGCTTCCAAATTTGCCTTCAGATGATGTAGACAGTGAGAGTTTGTTATTGAATATACGGTAATAGAACACCATATACAGTAATACATCCAATTAATGGTGCAAGATAGTAGGCCTACTCTATGTTGTAAGAATAGAAAAATGCCTTAAGATGCCTTTGGACGAAATTGGTGGTTTGCACTTGGCAGCCAACCATTCCCAGGCAATTGACACCTTCCTCTGACACCTTTCTGCCTTGCCCTGTTGTCTTTTCTCACAACTTGAGCTATAACTGCCTGAAGAATTCATGCAGGACCAAAGAATGTGACCCATGGGGTATGACGGTGCCACTTGCTATTTGATTGTGTTCTGGAAAGCTCTTGAGCTGCCCGCAACTTCTGGCCTTTTACAGCCCCAAGCTCCTCCCATCTGCACTTTATCAACTGCCTACGAAATGCCTCCACTTGTGCTGTGCTGGGATAGCATCTCCGATACTCCTGTGTGCACATCCCATGGGATGTAGTAAATTTATTGCAACAGCTACGGTGGATTCTGCTAAATGCTTCAAGAAATAACTGAAGTATAATGTTCCTGAAATGCTATGTTATTCTTCTTGACAAACCAGTTGTTGAATTCAAGAAACGGTCTTGATTGATGAATCAGGTTATTGGTCCTGTAATTCTTCACCAATTCCATACCAGTGATAAATTACTTACCCAGAGGAAAAAGAGTACATTTGAAGCGCTCGGATAGTTAAATTACACTTCATTAAACTCCCTATATAAATATGTAAATTCATACGCTCCAAATACGCTCCCTTGTAGAAAAGTATTTGCATTTTTGCAATACAATCGGAATACATTTGGTAATTTAAATAATTTGAGCTCTTCAAATATACTCTTTTTTCCTCTGGGTAGGGATACTTCCAAGATTAGACATTATAAGAAAGGATGTGTTGGGGAGAAGTAATCACGGATGATTGTCTGCGGTCCGCACAAGCCAACATCTGAGGATTCTATGGTGGTTAATACACACATAGTAGTTCTATAGGCGAGCAAGAGCCTTGGAAATAACAAAGCACATTTAGATATCTAGCAACCAGGCAGGCAGTGGAGCAATATCTCAGCAGAGGAATGAGGAATAGCCAAGGGGAGCACAGTCCATTTCTTAGCTGTTTCTTGGTGCACTGATATAAGATGCATTGCTATGGGAGACACTCTGCGTGTACATGATGTATGTCATTAGATGGAACTGCCTCTCAGCTCGCAGTCTCCATTCTGTGGGCTTCCTGGCACTGCTCATTGAGGTGGCATAATAATTGCTGAAAGGAGCAGTCAATGCTTTGAGGTGGTCATTCGTGACCCTGCCACCCAGACCATTCATCACCTCTAAAAGGCTTTGCAGGGAGATCTGAAGGCAGCACATTCCAAAGAGTTAATACGACTTGAAGACGTGAGCTTTTAATAAGGGAGTCTTGGGCAACCATGGCAGCTGGGAGAGGGAGGGAGGGAGAGGGAGGGAGGGGAGGGCATTAAGTAAGCAGTCAGTGTCTGGGAGGCAGTCAGCCATTTGTCCATTGCTTGTTGGGCCAGTATAATGGTGGCATTTCCGGTGACCCCTGGGTAACCCCCGCCCACCTGCATGCTAACCACGTGACCTTTTACAGAGATCATGTGACCCACAATGTGACCTAGTGCTGTGTTGTCTTCCGGGTGGCTGGTCACTGCTGCTGGGTGTCTGCTCCAGCAGCTTCAATCCACTGCTCCTTGCATCTCCATGTGGCATCTCTGAGGCATTTCCATGAGCCATCTCCTTGTGGCATCTCCATGTGGCATATCTTTGTGGCATCTCCATGCATCAGTCTTTTGCCAGGATGATTCCTTGCCAGTCACATTGCTTTTCCGCCTGCCTGCTGCCCTGCTATCTTCAAGTCAGTAAATCAGGCGTCTTTATGGTGCCACTGGGCTGTCCCGCCTGCAATATTCTTGTGCATTTGGCTTACATAATGCGCAGGGAAATCAATTCTGCTAATACGACAGATCAATTGAGAGTTGCATTTGCAGGAAGCAGATAAGAGTGTTGTTATGATCTGGTGAGCCATTGGGAGAATCTCCCCTCTTCTGATTGGTGCAACATCTTAGAGCTGTGTAACTGAGGAGGCAGACAATTGCTTTTGCCTGAATGCCATTTGTGGGAATTGTACATATGAAACATGAGTGGGCAGGAGAGTTGAGTCAATAGAGGCGATTGCTGGATGGCAAGCCGATGGCAAGAGGATGGCAAGAGCATAGCGGATGGACCGGGATGCTTGTGGTGTCAGTTCGTTTGTCATTCGGCCTCAAAGACATGTCGATGGCACCTCGTGCTTCCTAAAAAGCAGCTGCTTCTTAAATCTGCTTCCTGTGGCAGCTTCCTAAGGCAGCCTGGCATGTGGCGTGAAATAACGAGGCATCGAATTGCAATAGGAGGTGCATGGTGGGGGGGGGGGGGTTGAGGCAAGGGGCTTTCCTCCTTTCTCCTGTTGTGTGTAGATCTTTCATGTTCTTCCTGCAACCTGTTAATCTTGCCTTGTGTTACACAGATGCTACACTGCCACCCTGAGGCCACCTTGAGGCCACCCTGAGGCCGAGGCCATGCTTGTAATTACTTTTTGCAATACAGACCATTAGCTGAGAGCATATAGCTGCATAGGGCTGCATAGATGCCACATAAATGTCATAGAAATGCCATAGAAATGGCTTGGATATCTACAATACTCTGGCTTTTCGTGTCACCATCTCATTTGCCACTCTCTATCTCTTTATCCTCCATTCGTGATCACAAAGCTCCAGGTACTACCAACCAGCACGCGTTTTCCTGCCTCTGCAAACATCCTTTTTCCAAAGCACGTCATGCTATGACGTGTCATTTAAGTGTCATGTGACAACGTCGTATGACAACGTCATGATGTCGAGCTCAGCATCCGTGACTTCCCACTTGTGAGGCTCAGTCACACCCTGCAACTGCTTGGTGGAGCAATCACTTCTAATTGTGGATGGAATGACATCTGTTTAAATGGATGTAAATAAGAGATGAGGCGCACTGGGTTGTCAAATGCAATGTGATGCTGTGGAAATTTAGGAATAGCTGAGGCGTGGGAGGTGCATATAGATTCTGCAGTTTCTGAGCTTTCTAGTTGCTATTAATGCCAAACATCTTTAATACTCAGCACTGATGTTGGAGTGCAGTACATAACTTGAAATTTAACTGCACTTGCAGTCTGGCGCCACTGCTCTGTGTCTTCTCAAACGGAAATATTTATGAGGCTTGTTTGCTGCAGTCCAAAGGCTGAAATCTCCACCATGTTTATTGTTTATTGCAGTTTGGAGGCAGGCCATGTTGCATGCAGTCGAGTCGTGTATTGAAAGAGACGAAGCATGAAAGAGACTCAGTTAGGGAGGCCATTGTTTGCTGTCATTGCTGTCTCCTCCATTCACTGGCTCTCTGCTCAATTCTGAAAGCCAGAATGTCGTGATTCCTGAATCTTCCAGTTCGACAACTCTTTTGGTTATTCCCTAACAATTCTGAGATGGTTCCTTGGTTGTGCCCATAGGCTTATGCTGTTTATCGTCAGCCTTCTCTTCGTTTTGACATGTCTGCGTCTTCAGATCTGAAAGATCTTTCCGATGCTCCACCTCGTTACTTTTGCAACATCTCGACTCCGACGACTCGCCTCATGCATGCTGCCTTTTCATAAATCATAATGTCTTGGAAACAGTCTTTCCAAATGTCACACGACATTCCTACACACCAGGATGCACTGAGCATGTCATGTCTGCCTTTCTGGCTTGTCTCTCTGTCTGTCCGGGGGCCAACTAGCTGCTACAACAATCTTTTCCACTCTTGTCAGCAGACACTTTCATCACTCTCCTATCTGCTCCTATCTTATCAATTTGGCCAAGAAAATGCTCCTCTGGCACAGCAATCACGGTCTCTTTTGCCAGGAGCAGTCACAGGTCTGGCTGACTTCAAATTGTCCTCCATATAATATGGAGCATTGTGTAAGAACATGCCGGTAAAAGACCATGCACATAGCCATAGTTGTATTATGTGTTTGTCAAGATAGGCCTAAGTCAAGAGTCCATGAGGGAAATGATTGTCATTGTACGATTGTATCAGGTGTTTAACCGGGGAAGATTAAACTGTCCCTGGTTTGACACAGTGTGGTCAATTGTCAGAATGAAGTCTGAAGTTTTTCACACTGCAGTCAGGTGTTTGTCACACTGCTGTTGGTTGTTTGTCACACGTTGCCAGTTGTTTGTCACACCGCTGTCAGTTGTTTGTCACACCGCTGTCAGTTGTTTGTCACACTGCTGTCAGTTGTTTGTCACACTGCTGCCAATTGTTTGTCACACTGCTGTCGGTTGTTTGTCACACTGCTGTCAATTGTTTGTCACACTGCTGCCAGTTGTTTGTCACACTGCTGCCAGTTGTTTGTCACACCGCTGTCAGTTGTTTGTCACACCGCTATCAGTTGTTTGTTACACTGCTGTCAGTTGTTTGTAACACCGCTGTCAGTTGTTTGTTACACTGCTGTCAGTTGTTTGTCACACTGAGCAATGTCAGTTGTTTGTCACACTGCTGTCAGTTGTTTGCCACACTGCTGTCAGCTGTTTGTCACACTGCTGTCAGTTGTTTGTCACACTGCTGTCAGCTGTTTGTCACACTGATGTCAGTTGTTTGTCACACTGCTTGCAGTTGTTTTTCACACTGGTGTCAGTTGTTTGTCACACTGCTGCCAATTGTTTATCACACTGCTGTCAGCTGTTTGTCACACTGATGTCAGTTGTTTGTCACACTGCTTGCAGTTGTTTTTCACACTGATGTCAGTTGTTTGTCACACTGCAAGCGGATTTTTGTCACACTGCAGCATAGTTGTCACATCTGCTGTGAAGTTTGCCACACTGCGGTCTAGTGTTTGTCACACTTCTGTAAATTGTTTCCCACAATGTGACCTGAAGTTTGTCCCATTGGTATGGTCACACTGTGTTTTAAAGAACATCACACTGCGATCACATGTGTCATGGCAAGGAGTGATCAGTGATCAAGTCATTTACCATATGAGCTCATATGCCATCTTCTTTTAAGTGAATTGCAGTAATACGAATATTATAATGTAACATATTATTTATCACAATGGTTAAAGTGATGTATAGTGTATCAAACACTTGGCCTGTGAAAACACCGACCATTTATCATCTGTATACAAATACAAACGTGAAAAGTGAGAAGAGGACATGAATATCATATGGCCTGTACTCACTGCAGACAGGGTTTGCACGATCATACTATAAGGTTTGCCCAGCGCTGTATCCATATTGCAGGCCAATGCATATTGCATGGAATGGGCTTTGTGCATTTACTCCCCGCCATTACCCAGCATGCGACACTCCGTAAAACCAACTGCCCATTAGTGTTGCTGATTTATCGCCCACCTAATGTTTCATGAATGGATTCACACAATGGGAAATAGCATGGGCAAATGCAGCCTTTTTGCTACAGCATTACATTATTCCGGCAGACTGCATGGGAACAGAATAATGCTTAAGAATTTGATTGCTGCTGGGTAAAACTGAATCTTCAGCCTAATTGATGCATGAAAAGAGGTTATAAGGGTCTAATAATAGGCCATACATAATATATAATGAACATCATTCTGTCTCCAAAAGTTCAGACACATTAAGTCTCATCTGTTACTTCTGGTATTTTCTGTCTGCGTCAGGATGAAATTCTCCTAAAAATGGACACTCTTAAAACACTAACTTCCTGTGGCTAGACTGACCTTCTCGTGACATTTGCAATTAAGCTAGAGCTCTCGTTGCTCCGGCAGAAGGACCTCACAGCTATGCCCTGACCTTATTAGCCCAGAGTGGAAGTGTGAAGGCACTTGTAGCACTTAGAGCTGTGAGCAACCAAAACATGTGTCACCTCTTGTAGCACTGCTTCTGCTTGTGGTCTGTATTTCATTTGGGGTGGTAGTTTACTTTATCATGAAAATTCATCTGTACTGTAGATACGTGTGTACTAGATGTGGAAATTATGAGAAAGCTTATTTTAAGTTGTTAGGTGTCCTGCCATTGGAGCTATAAAGATACATTCTGTGCCAATCGTGACCATTATTTTCTGTACAATTCACTGTGTTGGTGGTAATGTGTCTTTTTGTGACATTCTCTTTAACAAAACATCTTGTTCTTGGACATTTGCTGACATTTTGCTTTTAACCTTTCTATTATACTCCAATAAGCCATATATACAATGCAGGCCTATGGAGAGACCCAAGAGCCATTGCATGCTTTGTACTTCACGTGACAGGCAACAATAATCACTGCTCCATTATATTGCTGCAACCTATTGTCGCATGCCTTCTTGGAACGACCTCATGCAGCAATATATGTGTCATCTATATTGTGTGTCATATTGTGTGTTCATGTTGATGCTGGTTTCTATAGTAACCTTTTTTAGATAGAGCAAATTGTCACGACCACACCCTGGCCTCAAATGTCAGCAGGGGCCTCGGAGCAGACAGGAGTCTGTCAAACACAAGCTCAGCATTAACACTGATTGAATCGCAGGTTCTGGGATTGCTCTGCAAGTCAACAGTCTTCCTGGCTCATCTTAGCACTATGCAGGTCTTGGGTTCAACTCTTGAGCAAATCAACAGTAGCCTGTAGTCATACTGATTTTACGGAGGCGTGCAGACCACGTATGGATTTATAGTCAGAAAAAAATATGTGTGTGCATTGCTTGCAATGCTTTGTACTGAATGAATACTGCGCAAAAATTGAGTTGTAACTCGGCAAGCCTTTTACAGAGGGATATTGGACTTGAATACTTGAATACTTGAACCTTACCATATCGTCAAATATTTTCGTTTTGCAATTATTTTGCCTCATTCTATATCTGACAAGATAAAAGTTTGTGCACACATACTGTGATTCCAACAAATTCTAACACTAGGTATAGGTGTGCATTACTGATGGAATGATACACTCTGAGTATGACCATTGACCTCCCAGTTGCCATATGCTCTAACTGCCTTTTCTTCTGCTTCAGGAACCTCCTCGTGGCAGTGGGTCTTGGCCAGGTGCTCTCCATCCTCATCTGCGGCACAGCTGTCACCTCGGGCCTCCTGCAGCAGCAGAATGTCATCATCCCCACAGGTAAGCGACTCACCTTTCACGAAAACTGATCGTATTATAATATTGTTATTTCATTGCCTAATCTAACTTGTAAGTACTAACCAGTCCTAAAATCAATCAGCCCCAAATTATGAAGTTCAATTGTCACGGGAAGTTTTGACAGCACACCTATAGCATGTGCTGCTCCCTTGCATGTGCTATAATGACATGGGATGTGGAATATAGAAAAAGTTATCAGATGTAAATGCACTGGGAACAATATAGGAAAAAGTTGTGCACAGAGTATGCGGGTTCAAACCCCCCTCCAGTTTGTCCAGAGGTTATCACTATACACTATAGGGTAAGGTGGGGGAAATCCGCCCCCGGGGCAAATCCACCCCCTTGAGGAGAAAAAGTTCTCTCATGACCCAAAATATAAATGATAATAAATATTTCTCATGCAGATTAGTGATTATGTGTCTAGAGACCACTGAAAAACAGAGATTAGGCTGTAACATAGTTTTGTTTGGACTACAACTGAGAAAGAAGACATACATCTCATCACTAAGAAATTTCAATGTGCAATTGAAACTTTCAAAACTGAGGTGTTTTACAGGTACATGTTGTATAAACACATTACTTATTGTCATTAATAGCAATGGTTATTCAACGACTTTACATGTGCAAGAGATTGCACCGATCAATCAAATGCATATTTAGAAAATAACACCCGCATAATTTCTAGGGGTCGGGGCAATTCCGCCCCTTGTCCATTGGGCAATTCCGTCCCCTCTGATTCTCATGTTAAAAACATACAAACATGAGATATGCCTTGTAAGTCACTCTATTTTGTCATAAAGCTCCACTAATGGTGATTATGATTTTAATTGAGATGAAGTTAAGAATTTTTGCCATGTTTTAGTGTATGTTGAATATGCCAAATGTAAACTTTTTTTATTTTCACACATAAATTGTGAAACGATCCTTGCATGTTTGTAAGTACACCCAGAAGAGCCAGGACTTAATTTAAGAATATAATTTACTTCAGAAGCCGAATGTTTCTTGGCATTTGTAACCAAAACTCAAGGGGGGCGGATTTGCCCCACACTTCTGGGGCAAATCCGCCCCTTGAGACTGAACATTCATATGGTGATGTTGGCTCAAAGGTGTTGAATTAAAGCATATAAGTTTCCAGATATGTTCAGATGTATATATTCCATCATTCCCTGAAATACAATTTTCATTTTTCATAAAGGTGAGGGACTGAGCAAGGAATATATGTGAAAAGGGGGGCGGATTTCCCCCACCTTACCCTACTGTATAATGATTGGTATGATTGCCGTTCAGTATGATGAGCGCCGGCGAGCAGATTTATCTGGAATGGGCGCTATATGTAAAATCATACTAGATGATATTTATATATTATTATAAGTTATAAATGACATCTATATATATGTACCTATGCCAGATTCAGCCAAATGTATATATGCCGATTCACTGCTTCTCCTACCATAAATTTTATTTAAAAATACTCCAAACACACGATCTATATATAACTTTTTTCAATGCAGAGATTACGAGAAATTTAGAGATCAGATTTCATGCATTCTCAAAATTATAAATTCATTTATGTGAGGATGGCATAATATGCAAGGTCTATGCTATTGCTCTATATATATTGGTTTACTTTCACATTAAAACCTCCATTAGAGCAGTGTCTAATGCATTGTTATACCTATTGTGTAGTTTTTGTCCAATCCAGTGAGCATCCCTGCGCCTTTCAGAGTCAATTCCTAGCCGGAGCCATCGCGTAATCCAATCAGAGATGAGCTGATGAGGGGATGCGCCTGTAATTGCCTATTTGCTCGGGATAACTCATTTGGATGGTGGTGATTTGGGGCTGCAGGGAATCGCCCCAGATGAAATGCTGCATGGCTGCTTTATCGGATTTCTGTTTTGTCAACTTGTTATTTGTCAGTTTGTGCTTTTTTTCTCACAGCCCAGAGCTTCCTGAACTACGCCATGCTCCTTGTCATCTTCACGACGCTGCTCAGCTGCCGCAAGGGGGAGGCCAACATCCTGCACGTGCTCAAGGAGAGGGGGTGGAAGTACTTCCTGTTGGGCCTGGTCGACGTGGAGTCCAACTACCTGATAGTCAAGGCGTACCACTACACGACTGTCACCAGCGTACAGGTGCGTTGAGGTCATTTATATCTCTCAAGGTTAAACACAAAGGTTACTTTTTCAAGTCGATGTCGATTCCAATTATTTTCTGTGACCAAGGTCATTCTCAAAGTACAACGTTAATTTGAAGGACAATCGTCAATAGGCCTAGATCAGCAGAGCAGGTGTTTCCAGACCCCACCGGCCTTTATCAGCAGAATTGGTCAATATTAATAGGTTGTCATTCATCAGGGCTTATAGTCACTTCAGTAAGTGAAGATCAAGGTCATCCAATCCCGCCTATACTATGGACTTTAGCCTTCCAACTTGTCATATCCAGGCAGTGTCTCCCTCCAAGGTCATTCATATCAGCCAAGGTCATCCCTACCACCCAGGTCTATCAACAGGTCAAGTCCATTCCCACCATGGCTTATTGAGTTGACAGCCTGGGGGTAAAACACATTGCCCCTGACAGCTATTTTCACATCTGACATATCTGGTTAGCCCTCCATATTTTGGGGATGGAGTTGCACCAGGAGTAGCTTTTTGGGCCTGGAGTTATGGCCTCTTCTCTGGGATAAGCTGTGGCAGTTAATAATCCAATAACCATGGCAACGCTTTCTTCTTGGAGCTCTTAATTTCCTGGTTGATGGGGCAACTTGCAAATTGCCACCACCTCAGACAGACTTCTTAGCTCCAGCGTTAAATACGGGATTTGCTCAGTCCCTTCGCTGCCTTTCATTAAACAGCCTTCTGCACTTCGCTTTAGTTTCAACATTTACTTCACTGAAACACGAATGAATGCCATCAAAAAGGCTACTTCTAACGCCTCTCAGTGTTTATCGACTCCAATTACTATTTCTACTGAAATGACAGTTTATCACACACATGCATCTGATTTATCACAACTCTGGTTGGCAGAAACAGTTGCCAGATTATCCTGGCTTTTTTACTTAAAGTACTAAAGACATAGTAGGTGTGTTGTCTTATAAGACAATCGTGGCTTGTTGACTCCTGCTGAAGGCAAGGCACATAGCAGGTGTGTTGTGCTAAAACAGCCTCCTCACGCCACCTAATTACCTGTTGTCTCAGGGCTGATTAAGTCGTGTGTTTCAGTAGGCAAAGAGTAATGACTCGATAAGTACCGAGACGTCTTACAACTTCTTAGGGGCTTGAGGATGCACAGGTAATTAGCTGGAAATCTGTGCAATCTGAAACTTTTAAAGGTGCAAAATGAAGTGTATACTCTTGTAACTTACATAATATTATCCCAATAGTTTGTTATAGTGCAGGAAGTGTATATTGTATCTCCTGAATGAGAAGCCAAGAGCATTTATCCGCCGTAGACCTTGGTCTTATGCTATCGTGGCATGTGTTGCTCTCTGTTGATGAAAAAGAGCAGACATGTCCTTGCCAGCCTCCTTGCCAGCCTCCTTGGCTGATGCTCCCTTGCATCCTTGGCTCCCAGGCCTCATTGACCTAAGTCATGACATTCCCTTTGTCCTCCTCCTTCACCTGTTGCCTCTTGATAATGCCCATTTGCTTGGCAAATTCTACCTACGATTAGTTGGGCCCATTTTTGAAGAACAAAAACTACCTACTTAAATCTCAGTTTGATTAACTAAATCCTTGCAAGCTTGAACTAACTCATTCTCCTCATGTGATGGCCGATGCTTCTTGGTAGCCTTTATTTGATCAATACAGACAGAGATAAAACGTGTAGTGTACTGCAAGACAATTGAAGAAAACGAGGCTTGTATTAGGTTGGGGCCTTCAATGAGAAGTCAGGTCCTCTCTTTTGCTAACTGATTTGCTCTGATACATGATGCATGCAACTACAGGAAATGTCAAACATTAATTCGCCAACAATCTCGTTGATAACATGAATGATGAAACAGTGACGATGGCGCAGAGATATTTAAATTTTATTTATGAATGTGTATAACTGTAGTTATAGCATTTAAAACTATTTCCATAGTTGTGTTATTATCACACCAAGAAACCATACTTCAAGCAAGTGAAAAGGCAAACTATGGAGTTTTCCATTTTCAATACCATAAGTCAGGGCCTTGATACCTATTTCTTTTAGAGTTCCTTTTATTCAGGAAGTGCTGTTGATTCTGGACACAATCTTCTGTCCAAAATGTCGTGACATTGTCGTCCATATTCAATCTGAATCTCATCAGGATCCATGTCCTCCATCTGTAGAGGGATACAATAGTTCATTGTTGTGTTAATTGCCATGCTGTTCTATATTCTGTCCCACTAATTAATCAGTTCTCACCTGTGTGCTGTGCTAATTGATTCCCAAATAACTCCTAATTATGCAGTCCTGCTACAGCACTCGATCCTTATTTGCTTCAAGCATTGGCCTCAACCATAAGCTTTGTTCTCTTGCCTGTTCTCTTCAAACGGTGTCAGAAATTCTCAGAATAAGCTAATTTATCTACATTGTAGCTGGTAGCAAAATGACTAATTTGGTTAATTGATATATTAATCATAATATCAGTGTCCATATATTCTTTTGATGAAAAAAGTTCTGTATAATACGAAGTGCCATAATTAAACATAATGCCTAAAACACAGTTTCCAACAGAAGAAGTCAATATACAAACCATGCATCATTTATCTCCCTTATGGTTCCTTTTATAAACTGCAATTTAAACAATCCAGAGCATAATATATCAATATCTCATACCGAAGTCTAATATGTTATAGGATATTCTATAGGATATAGAGGACAGTGATTGGTCAGTAGTCGCAGCTGTGACTTGAAGCTGAGCGCGTGACATCATGCTCATTGCTTACCCATCTGGCAATCAAGCACCAAATTCACTCCAACATCAAGAGTGGTATCAATTGCAAAAAGTGTGATATATGTGTATAAAAATGTAATGACTCGATTTTTAAAAGGTGAAGTGGTTACAGAAATATAATGCAAATGTATAAATCTTGTCCATCTTCATTAAATTAATTATTGACCTTTCTCTTCCAGCTGCTCGACTGCTTCACCATCCCCACCGTCCTCGTCCTCTCCTGGCTTTTCCTGCGCGTCCGCTACCAGCTGCTCCATGTGTTGGGAGTGGGCTTCTGTCTCCTTGGGGTTGGGCTGCTGGTCGGCGCGGACCTTATGGTGGACAGGTGGAAAGGAGATGGTAAGTTGAACACTTCTAATTGTCACTTTTACATGAAATTGGTTTAGCATGTTTAGCCTGAAAAGGCAGACTGAAAGGGAGGCTGATTGGCTACTCTTTGGCCAATTCTCCCTTTTGTTTACAACGCAGCCAACCTTGCTCCCAAGCCCCATGTTGCAGGATCCATCCCAGCCTGCTCAGCCGCTCAGCCAACAACGCCACATTTGCCAAAAATTAACAATGATATAATTAATAGGGTGAAAAGAAACTGGATGAAAATCGAAGAATTGGTTGCGTTAAGTGGTAAATTGTGTTCTTGGAACCTTGGTAAGAAACGTCTAATGGTGAAGTGTTGATGGGGATGAGATAAGTAGAACATAATGAGACCTGGCTTTTTACCCCTCGATATTGGCCTTGCAAATAAGACATTCTGTCATTGATAAAATTACGTTATTGATGAAATAATGTTACAATGTATTGCTTATATCACACTTTGTCAGAATGTTAACACCGTTTTGTTGGCAAGTTTAAAAGGCTAAGAAATGGGTAGATAAATAGGGTTGTGTTAACCAGAAGGTTGTGCGAATTTACAAAGCTGTTCAGAGAAACTGAAAACAGCAAATTTCGACTCAGCAGTCAGCATGGCTTCAGAATGTCCCTATTCAGGTTGTTGGTGCTGTCAATTGGAATGCACCAAAATAACCACCTTTAATTCTCTCTGAAATATTATGACAGCTCATTAAACTTAGAAGGACCGCTATTTCCAAAATATTATAATCGTAGAAGTAACTGGATAGCAGCAGGAAACATTTTGAATTGCTTCAGAAAATTCTCAGTGCTTGAGGTTTCAAAACTGTGAGTGCTTGTCAATCAACTCCAACATTTGATTAAGTTCGGAGAGAGAACTACAAACAAACCGCAATCCAAAGGCTGTTTGAGCTTGGGCTTAGTGCATGAGCATTGTTCCAATAAGACTGATTCAACAGCACTGTTTCATTGGATTGCTCCAGTAGTTCTGCACAATGGTCGAGCACTGGTTCAGGTATCATGCTGGTGCATCTCTATCCAGTAATTTCCAGTCATTGATTCGTGGTAGTCTACCCTACAAGACCTCCAGGTCCCTCCAGGTCCCTCCAGGGCGAAGACCTTATTGAACTCATTGTAACGGGTTAGATGAAAGATGTGGGGCATTGCGGGTTGTTAATAGGCAGTGATTGCCTGAAAGCTTGAATCGATGGCCCCATCCTTAATCTAATGTCACTTGAAAAATGCTTGAAAAATGCTGCAAGCTGCGAGGAATGTAAACAGCGGTTGGCACATTGGCTTTGCTTTGGAATTAATCAAGGTCTGTGGTGAGCCCAGCCTGCTTCTGTCTGCTTGGAACTGCTTGCTACTGGCTGCTGCCTGTGTGTTCTCCTTCTGAGTCTGCTTTTGAGTCTGCTTCTGGGTCTGTCAAAGCAAAGGAAACAAAGCTATGGAAACAAAGAGCTGCTTCAGAATTGATTCTGGTGGCAAAAACAAGTTCTGTTCAAATCGACCAACAACCAACATGCTCAGACAGAGTCTGCCTGGTCCTCTGCCATTATTGGCATGGATCTATGCAAAAGAGTGGATGGTAAGGGAAGGGGGGGGCATCATCTTGTTGTGCACTTGGGCGCCCATGCAGAAGTATGATGGTATATATGTTATGTCATTAGATGGGATACAAGTTGCATAGAAGAGCCTGTGAGTCTGTAACATTTCTCTCACTGTTTGTTGTTGAGTGGGTGTGGCAGCCTGTGTCATGCTTACAAGGGAATCCCTGCACTGCCATTGGATTTGTCTTTGGATGCCATTGGATTGCCATCAGGTTGCCATTGGATTGCCATTCTGGTGCCAGGGGATTGCACACAGACATATGAGCCATGATATGAGGCATGCGGCGATGTTTCCAAGGACTTGTGCTTTTCAGATTGGCGTTAAATGAAGCAGCAAGCCCAGGGAATTGTGGCAAATGTGGCGTTGTTGGCTGAGCGGCTGAGCAGGCTGGGCTGGATCCTGCAACATGGGGCTTGGGAGCAAGGTTGGCTGGGTTGTAAACAAAAGGGAGAATTGGCCAAAGAGTAGCCAATCAGCCTCCCTTTCAGTCTGCCTTTTCAGCCTTCCTTGTATTCAGCCTTGCATTGGCTGCTGCACTAACTGCATTGCTGCTCTGATTGGCATTGCATTACATGTCGGCCAATGCAGGTGGGTATGAGAGGGGGGGGTTCTTTCTCAATGGTCTGGTCATTACGGCCACTGCTCGTTATGCCCCTGCCATGCTGCTATTCCACCCCGCTATTCCACCCTGCTATTCCCCATTCTCTCTTGCTATTCCCTCCTCTTTGTGGCGACTATTAGGTTTGGCGCTGGGTGCATGTGATTGAGGGCTGAGAAAGGCTGACAGATTGAGTGAAGGTCCAACCACAATTTATACACTACATGTGGCCTCCACACACTCTCTCCTCTGTAGGACTCTTTGGAGTGTTCCTGAAATTGGTGAGCACACAGACACCCTACACTACAGGTAGACAGAGCCAGTGGCACATGCAACTGTTTTTGTGTACCTCTGACAGATTCAATTAGGCAGGCAATAGGAACAGCTATGGCAAAGCAAAGTCTGCTGATAGCAACAGTATATGATGACGCCATCACTCTTTTTGTAGCCATCTGTATTGTTACGAGAATAGCTGGAGAGCAGCCAGGAGAGGATAGAGACTGCATGGGAGAATGGGTTGTCCACAATATAACAGTCTTTGTGCACTATGAGGTGTTCCATATAGCTATGGTAAAGACACTCAGCAGTCACTCTAACACTTGCCAAATGGAATTCTGCCTCTATAAAGTAATGTTGAGTTACCTACTCACCTGCAGTGGAGTTAGTGGAGTTGTGAATCTTATAAATCCTTACTATGTCTCTGTAGTCTGTACTGCAACTTTATTGATTTTAGAATCTCTTTGATGTGTTTGTTCTTTTAGAACTATAATGTCCCATCTTACTGCAATCCAATAAATATATGAATGGGAAAGAAACATAGTACAGACTCAAAGGCCTGTGTACATTTATGTTGCATTTGATGTCATTTGAGAGAACGTAGTGTTTCAAATGATTCAGTGGCAATAGTACATGGACCTTTAAAATGGGATACTTGCATAAACAAGCTCTTAAATATTATTATCTAATGCTACTTCATTTGTTTTCAGGTCCCAATAAAGTATTAGGAGACATGCTGTGTTTAGGAGGGGCTGCTCTCTATGGCATTTCCAACGTTGGTCAGGAAATAGTGGTTCGAAGTTTCAGTGCAGTGGAATTCCTGGGCATGATTGGTTTATTTGGAAGCATCATCAATGGGATTCAATTGTGAGTATATAATATAATGTGCTAGTAATATACATCAGCTCAGAAGAGTATATATGCCTGTGACCTTTACATATTGATATCTCCACAAGACACTTCGCTACTTTGCTATAGTAATGACCTTTAGAAGTAATTCATGAGCCGACGACATAATATCACCTCATATAAGAAAGAGAACTAGTAGACTGTAACTCATATCCAAGATATGCTCACCTTTTTGAGCAGATAAAGCTCTTAACAAGTTCTTAGCAAGCAATATTATATGTCGTGATTGGGGAGCTGCATGTAACAGCTAATGACCTTACAGAACTTAATTCACAAGTAGATGTTGTTATCAGGGAAACGAGAGACGAGAGTTACTCCGGTCTGGCCTGACAGCCCCACAAATGGCCCTCGTAGCAATAGGAATAGAGTTGAGAGAATCAGGGCCAGTCCTATCGGGTGTTCTAACTAAATTAAGCAGAGTTCCAAGATCGTGGAAGCCAGGGAAGTAACGAAATTGAAAACAATTAGAGAGATATGTTGTGGGATTTAATCAACTTAATGATGCAGCCGCCGAAGGTTGCAGACTGAGCGGAGAAGGTAGGAGGATTGTGAAAGAAGCAACAGAGGACCTCGCCAAGCCCAGATAAAAGATAAATCCCGGAATAGCCCTGTTAGCTGCAGGCAATTCGGGCTCTTTGACTTTGATGAAAGGACAAATGAAGGGCTTGGCTGCTTGCAGAGGCAGGCCCACTGGCTATGGCTTGAGAGAGAAAAAGCCAGCACCTACATAGAGACTTATCATATGCTTGGCACACGATTACAAATTGAGAAATTGCTGTTGTCTTGTTACGAGGAGTGATGCTGGGCCAGCCACCCAATGTATGACAATGTCAAATTCCCTGGGCAGGACTAGGAGGCTCTAGCAGTTGGCAGAGCAGCTTGTATATTGGATGTCATTTGTGCCAGGTGAATAGGAATGAGACCATAGCGTGTCCCTGACACCCTCACCTCATTTATTGACCTCGCTCGCCAGGTGGCGTCTTAGCACACAATAGGTGGTGCCCTAATACTTCCGTCTTTTTGTTGCAGCGCCATCGTTGAGAGAGAGGAGATACTGCAGGTCGACTGGCAGTCCTACAAAGTCCGTGAGTATCTTTTTCGCCTCGACTTGTTATGATTCGCCAAGATCAAACATTGCACCGGCACTTCTGCTTGTTTTTTGGGCGGTGGCTGCCGGCACGTAATTGTCGGTACTTGTGAAGTTGGTTTACGCGGAACTGTCGGTTTGCATGAGCCGTTAATTGCAGCACGAGAACTCCTTTGAAGGTGTTCCTTTGAGTTACTTCTTTAAACTGTATCATGTTCTCTGTCCTCTTGAATCGATAACCCAGGCACCTTAATTGTCTGGCCCCTTCTCCATAATTTTTCTCCTTCTGGTTTAATGCTTTTGTGATTCAAAGGGCCAAGGGCTCTCGCTGGCTCCTTCTGGCTCCTCCTGCAGCTGGGTCGGCTTCCTTTGTCCTTCTGTGTTTTGCTGTCAAACAAGGTGTTAGATGCAGATAGAACTGTGATGGTCCTGCCAAAGTGACACAGCCAGAGGAAGCAATAACAAGTGTCTTAGGAGTGACCCAATGGAGTGACCGAGGGCTTTGCTGTTCTTTGCAGACCAAGGACAGAGATCATAACAAGGGCCCCAGGAAGTCCTCAAAGATCCACTCTGAGTCAGAGGGCCCTGCAAGGCCCTACAAGGACGCCAGGCTGACAGGGCCTTATCGTGTCACTGGTCAATTCCTCTCCGGGCACTCTGCCATGTTGCTTTCTCATCCATCTCTGCAATTCCTATTCATCATGATTTCCTGCTAAGTCCCCTGCAACTACCGGCCAAGCTCTTCCTCTGATCAATATGATTAGATGCCAGGGAATTTAATGGCCTAATTGAACCGGTATACACTGGCCAAGAAGTGATGCACCTTGCATCCTAAACATTGAGACGCCTCGCAGGAGACACCACATTTGTTTTTACTTAACGCCGCAGCGAGTCAATGTAGCGTCTTGCCTTTCATCTTGCGCCAGATTAAGGCAGTACACGAATGCAAACAAGTCACTTCTGGACACTGGTGGACCTGCCTTGATGGACTGGCGTCTGGTGTGAGAGAGAAGGGCCGAGCAGACATGGAAAGCTACTCTGTGTAACGTTGCAATCTCCTGCAAGATGCTCGAAGGACAAGCTGCAGTCTTTTCCACTTCCTGTGTTCATGGACAGCCTCCCGACCCCACAGGGACCTGGCTTGGACAAGGGCTAATTAGGTTGGCCACCTGATAGTCTCCCTCATGCAGTAACAGTCCCCAGCAGTCTTCGCTAGTCCTAACCAGTCTTCGCCAGGCATGGAAGCTGTTTAAAGACCCTTCTAACAAGACAGCCACCGAGCATGCTCTGCGGTTGTAAATAAACATTAGTGGCGCCCGGAGCACAGGCCAGTCAGGTTAATGAGAGGGGAGCCTTTTAATGGCTCGTGGCAGGTGTAAGCCAACTAAATGCTGACAGCCCGATTCCTCTTCCTGCTCAGCCTCTTTCGTGCATCTTCTTTCTTTGATCTTCTTCATCTATATTTTTTTCTTATTTCTTATTTTTCTTCATCTTTGTATTTCGTCTTGCCCTCAAAGTGATGTTTGCTGCAGTCTCGATCATTTTCCGCCATTTTAGGTCCACACACACAGAGCTCTTCCCTTGTACACAGTCTGACACCGTGGCCTGCCTCTTATGTCTCTTGCGCATAAGTCTTCTTGACGCAGCTCTTGCGAACAGCACGTGAACTGGGCCAGGGGATCCCCTGTTCTCCTTTGATGTTCAGGCAGACAGGTTTATGCGACACACTGATATGGCATGGGCTGGCATAGGCTGCCATTCTGAGAGATGTCACCAGCTAATGTGATGGGTGGCCCCGAAGACCCAGCAATGGCAACATGCGCAGCCAAATTAATAGCTGATGGGAAGATGCTATCTTGTGCCAAAGGTTGTCTGCATCACTGCGCTGCCTGCTACTATAGCCTATATGGGAGAGTTGAAAGGACTGTTCTGTTGCGTGGCTGGTACTTCGGAACTACTTCCACTATAGGCAGTTGTGTAGCCCATCTATAGGACCTATACATCTGCCTGCGATAGATTAGGTTTAGCACGTGAGCCGAGCAAATATGTGGCAGACACTTGATGCTCTTAGAGACTGAGGCGCTGGCCACAGAGACACGGAAAACCTTTCCCTCCACCTTTAGCCCGCATCTTTAGCCGCCATGCTTGCACTGCTTGTCATTGCTTGCCGTTGCCTGTACGTTGAAAGCCTTTCCTGAACCTCGCGTGTGTAATTGTTGATTAATGACAGACACAGTTCTGGCTTATTACCATTTTCTGTGTTTGCCATTGGCAGCTGACAAGCCCTGCATGTTTTGTCATCAAGTCGAGAATGGCCCAGAATGGCCCGGATGAAGAGGGAGTGGGCTGCAGGCTTGTGGCATGACTGGCTGGTGTCCATCAACAACTGCAGTGGCTTGCAGTCTGTGTGCTAGCAATGTCCCGTCCAGTCTTGTGGAGGAACTTTTCCTGCTGATTTATGGCCAGGCCAGTGAGTCCCCACGGTGGCCTTGGCGGTGCTATGACAAACGAGCGCTTGATGGAGTCTGGCAGCCGCTACTGTTACATATTACTGGGGCGATTCGGTTGTGACCCGTCTGTCCACACCACCTGCATTTTCAGGCAGCATTTCCTGTAGGCCTGTCAGCTGCTTGTCCTGGAGCGGAGTGTAGCTCCATATCTGGACTGCTGTGCTGCTCTGAAGCCTCATTGGCCTGCTTCCATCTATTAAAACCCCATACAACATGGAAGTAGTTCAGGAGCTCTAGTTCTGTAATAGCCTGCGCCTGAGTCTTACAGGAAAAGCAGCTTTGAAGATGGAAACATTCTGCAGCCTTCATTGCCTAATTGCTCCCTCGGTAATTCACTTACTTAAGTGCTAATAAGCTGTCACCACTAATCTGCAATATTTCAAGCTAATGCGGAGTCCCGGCCCTTGAGGAGTGTTCTGCCTGAGCCACTGGTTCCAATCTAATAACATCTTAATATCTGCATTTTGTCTGCATTTCAGTCCTTCCTCTCCTTGGCTTCGCTGTGTGCCTCTTCTTGCTGTATGCCCTGATGCCCATCGCCATGAAGCTGACTAGCGCCACAGCAGTCAACCTCAACATCCTCTCGGCCGACTTCTATGCTCTGCTGGTCGGCCTCTTCCTCTTCCACTACAAGGTGAGCTATAATTCAAGATCGCGAAGTAATTTATGTATTTTTAGATTCAGGCATAAACTTCAGTCAGGCCCAACTAAACAACACAGCAAGCCCATCCTCAAATAAGCTTGGCCCTAGCACTAGCAGCCCATGCCAAACAAGCCAGTTGCCCAACTGTCAAGTCTTAGAATGTGGCTAATATCTCATGACCCACAATTCCCCAGCATCTTCAAACAGGAGTCTCATCTGTGCTATTCCCAAGTAAATGATGCAAGGTTCTCAAACAAAGCACCACTCCACGCAGCTACTTCCTAGCCGCTTGTTTGTCCATTCCCTGCATAGTTATGTGATGGAGCTGATCTGATTAATTTTGCATCAAGAGCCAAAACATGCGGCATACCATATTCGTTTCAAGAGAACCAACCTCATATTGGGCTGTAAGCATGTGCAGATATGCCGAGTGCCGCTTATTAATCCATTTCTGATGCATCAGGAAATCGTTCCGAATCCAGAATAAGCGCAGGACCTTCATTAGCATTCCATTCCACGTGTGCCCCAACCCCGACACCGGCCTCGACCGCCTACCCTCCTCCTCCTTTTCCAATACTGACAGTGCCCCAAGCACCCGGCATGCAGCCCTGAAACGGATCCAGCGATTTCACTGGGCGGATTTAAGGCAGATTAGGAAAGATGCTAGAGATAATTGGCTTATTAGGAATTTTCATAATTGAAAGACATCAATCAGGAAATGCAGGGAGCATCGTTTGCTGCGGCTGATGGCTTCTGCCAACAACACGAGGAGCCGAGAGAACCGGAGAGATGAGACGCAGCAGCACAAGCCCCGCGGCTGCCGTTCCCTCCTAATCTCCTCTCATCACATCAACCTTTTTTGCCACCGCGCCATTTGCATTAGCCCCTTTATTGTTCGCTTATGGGCAATTCGCAGCGGAATCATGCACAAGGTGAGATGTATGGGGTCTGCGACCGGATCCGTCTTATGTGCCCCACTGACTGAAGTCTGGGTTATTATGAAGGCTGTGGCTCCTCCTCACTGATGCTGATGAATACCTCAGCTCCCAAGATCACAATCTTATTCCTGCCAGCCTTTCTATGAATTCTGAGAAGCTTCCCTCTGAATTAGGCTCTAAGACGTAGACTTGAGTATCATCTACATGAATTCATGTATGGCGCAGTCTGCCGCTGAGGATGGCGGTCTTGGAGAGCACTTATTGTTTACTTGATGCAACGTTGTAAAATATCTGATGCAGACTTCAATGAATTTCAAGTGGTCTCATGAATGAATGTTTCTTGTTTGTTGCAGTTCCACTACATGTACTTCATATCATTCGGGGCCATCATCCTGGGCGTGGTGGTCTACAGTCTTCGTCCTCCTCCCGTCGTCTCCGCTACGGGCGACTTGTATACTGTGATGCAAACGACGGCTGAAAGCCCGAGCCTCAGTCTCCCTTCCCAGGGGGAAACCAGCCACTCGGAGATCACCTACCACTCGCAGAGGAACGGTGACCTCGGGGGTGACCTTGACGCCTGTCGCATCAACATCACCCGCTTCATCAACCCGCATCCGGGTTCTGAGGACCGCCGTCAGCTCATGCAGCACCAGGACCACATAGCTGTGCCCACACAGGAGCCCAATGGCCGCAGCTAACACACAACCACAACAACGAAGCAAGACTGTTACAAACATATCTCCCTTGCCATCCAGGCAGGCGTCCAGCTTTCAACGTGATTTGTCCATTCCGCTCATCGCCAATGCTAGGCGACACGTGTAACCGGTTTCATTGGATGCAAGGTATCCCTGCAGGTTGAAGCCAGACAAAAGTGGACTGCTTTATTCCCTTTCCTATGTAGCGACTGCTTTTCATCCTTGGTTAATGCCATTTCCTTCCTGGCCCGCCTCTGTCCCGCCTCTGTCCTACCGCCAACCTTGCTCCGTCTAATCCTGTTTTACAGAACTGCAGCTCTGTGCATTTCTCTCAGTCTGTCTCTCCCGGGGCTTGATGGCTAATGCTTGTTTAAGGGCAGCATCCCGGGGGCACCTGTCATTGCCTGGGCCAAGGGTCATCTTTCTGCCCTGCCCCCCTCCACTCGGTGGCCACCCTCTGCTCCTGCTATTTCACTGTGTCTCTGGAGATCCACCGGCTTCCACTGGCTTCCACTGGGTCCGACTGGGTTAGAATGGGCAATGGAGGAGACCGGAGGAGACCCAGCCCGCCGTGTGACCTGCTCCGATATCTGTCAGAGCATCCCTCGGGAGGCTGAGTCTATCATGGCATGATATCAGGGCCAACTGCCTATTCCCTGCTGCATGCTTGCTTAATGCTTTGCCCAACTGCCTTGCTTTCCTCCCCTAACTGTCCCATGCTCTCTCATCATCCCTCCAGCTTGTTGCTTAGCCCCAATTTCCCCTTTGCACCCGGCTAACAATGCTATCTCTGCTCCATCTCTGCTGGAATTCCTTGCACAAATAAAAGCCACCAATCTGGCACAAGACTGTTTCAAGAGCAGCAAAGCCAGAGAACAGACTCTGTCAAAGGTTCATAAATGAACCTTGGTGTTTTAATATGAGATTTGAAAGCCACGATTTGGCTAAAAACATGTCATTGCATACGTTGTAAATATATCCTTGTAAAGTTTCCTAAATGTGATACTTTTTTAATCTTCACCTATTCAATTGTACAGATGAAATAAACACATGATTTTACCAGAAATATTATTTGTTGAATAATGAATATGTGACATAATGTTCCATGTGAACTTCATGTGAAGTACCAAACTAGCAAGTAATTAACTATGTATCTTAAGGCGGGAGCCAAAATCTCCCAGTGGACTCCCCAGTTATTCATGAGTTATGGCTGGATATGCCAGACGATGTGCCTTGGGCATAAATTGGCCGTGTTCCTAAGTGATGTCCTAGGTGCGACCTTGGGATACTATCACAGTGATGCTTGTGCGAGGCCACGTGTGCTGGATGTCCATTAACAGGGCAGATCCGAGTAGATTGTATGAATCAAATTCAGTAGCGAAAGTCTTATAAATCAATAATCATGTCTATACGAGTGTATTGAACAGCATTTAGAGGCTAAGAAAGCAGCTAGACGTCGTAATTGCCCCCATTAGACATTGAGGCCAGGGGCTGAGACTGTCCCATTCATGGCTTCGTGGCTGTTCCTGCTGAAGAAAGGGCTTGGTTGCTCAGAGGCAAGTAACCAGAGCCAAGGCCAATGTGAGCTCATTAGCCGCATATTCTATAGAGGGTGGCTTCCTTGGCTGCTCACTGTGCATCTAGGGGAATCCCCCGGGACTGTAGGTAAGAGGGCTGAGTACAGGAGCTAAGAGCCAGGCCCAGGAGCTACTAGGCATAGCTGAGCATAGCTGAGCATGAGCTAACTCACAGGGCTCCTCGTGCCCTGAATAATACCACCCTAGTTTGGGTGATATACGCTAGGTGGTGTGCCCTGTCACAAGTCCTTCCTGCTACATCGGTCGGATGAACAACTAGGCATGACTTGCATACCACTTCACTTTCCAGTCAGGACTAGAAGGTTTTCACCCATAGCTGAAACTTGAAAACTACAAGAGCAAATTGCTCCTCTGATCCACGGAAGGCTGGGGCCACACCAGGCTTGCCTTTTCAATAATTCCATACTTATAGGTACCGTTGAAACATAGTAGAGAACTATGTGGCTGATCTTCTCTGTAATTGATCACCATTTTAATAGAGTTGAAGTTTCTTCAGATTCAAATGCAGATGTCAACTTGCTGTAATTCAGCATATAATACCAATGAACAGACATCATTTTTCATAGGCATACACGTATGGCTGTAAACTCCTTTATTACAGAATATTTGACTTGATAATGGAAAGATTTGGATAGAATACTGTAACATTTGCCCTGATATGAACTTGAAGATCATACTTCAACTTAGAATAGAACACTATACAATATTATTGTTGATAAGCTCTGAAAACAAGTTTAAAAAAAAATCAATTTATCGGGTCCACAATTGAAAAGGACTTATTAAGTTCTATATTATTTGTCTGCAGTTGCGGTCTCACAGAAATGTAACAGCGTGCAAGCCTCAATCTAAATCTGTCCTTGTTGTTGTTTGCCAGGCCATTCGTGGCGATTTTGGGAGTTCAACGATGCAAAAGGGCATGCAGTGAGATGGATTGTTCGAGTTTAGTAACCACAAGATAGGATCTTTTCCAGCTGAAAACTCTAGGAAAGAGCCATGGAACTTGATGGAAGGAATGACTTCTGGAACAGCTCCACATAGAACACCAGATGTCACGTTTATTCGCGTGGCTCCGTCTAGTGTCTCCCAGTCGTTCTAACCTTCTATCAGAGCATGGGAAACGGGTTGGGTTGCCCGAGTGCCAGTTATGACTACTAATGCTGACTGAGCTATTACTCCAAAGGTGAACATATGCAGACAAAGCTAAAGAAGCATTTCTCAAACGGCATTGATTATTATGTCATGACTTTGCTTTGGTTTGATTTGAGGAAAACAAAGAGGCCTTGGAAATAAACATGAATTATTGAGTAGATGTTGGAATGAGGCTTTGTAGTTAAAAAGATTATTCCGTGAAAGAATTCCCGACACAATTGGCTTTATTGAGCACATCCACTCCACCTCTTTGAACTGGCTGTTGACAGAAAGCCAAATAACGTGCTTTAAATAGGAAACATCAGAATGGGAAACATCAATAGCCACGTGGCTACGTCAGTCTAGGTCTCCTAACGATAAAGCATTTCATCTGCCTCGGCTATTCTCCATGTGCTCAATAGTCCAGATAAGAATAACTACAACTTCAGAAGCCTAGATGAGACAGAGGATATCTCATCATTGCCTCAGGATGAAGCAAATTAAGTTGAAAGTTCTTTAACCATGCAGAAAGGAAACTTTAATGCAGACGTCCCATTAAAAGATGAACAATGAACATATCTTTCCAGTGCATGGGTTGATTCTCCAGTCAATAGACATCCTTTGATGGTGCACCTTGTGAGATGGAAAGTCATAACAAGTTCATTAGTCCCTCACATGTCTGCTTCACAAATAGATGCAAATGTGCTCCATTTATAGATCTAGCAAATATCACCAGAGAGCAAGACTTCTGCTTGATAACCCTCAGAATTTTATTGTCACTTATGCCACAACTTCGATCTGTTGGAAAAGTGAAGTCCGGTCATGTGGATAAACTATCTCATAAATCATTTGTAAAATGGATATGTAAAAGGACTATATTAAGAGTGAGCAGCAAAGAATGTGAGGTAGTGATATATAATGTGCTAAATGTAGTTTCTTTCCAGTTCAATTCTTGGGATCGAATTGACTGAAATTTGCCTGAGAATTGATGCTATCAAAATAGAGAGCTAATGTTGGGATCTATAATTTTGTAAGTGCAGGCTGTATACAACTTAATGGCAAGGTATAGGCTCCGACCTTGTCCGGGCAAATTGCACCAGCATCTGATGAATTAATCAGTGCCTGCCATGGATTATCAACTCGTCCAGTTGGCAATGCTCACAGACATCTCTGTTTGGATTGGCGAATATATAACAGGGGATGTATTGAATCACCTTGGAGAAGGCCAACTCATCACAATAAACTGTGTTAACACAACCCTTGACCAACCCTCGGCTCACCCGCTAATGACCCCATGCAAGGCCCGACCAATGCCCGACCAATGACATCCATATTGACGAGCAATTAAGTCCAAAGTATACACAAGTGAATTACATGGTAAACACACAACTGCTAATGAAAGCCCCCGATGGCCTGTGTTGGCTATGACAGATGAAAGGAGGTTCTATGTCTGTGCGGTTGTCTTGCAACCACCCTGATGACGCAGAGGCCCTCAGATGATACTTGCAATGGGGAGGGGATCGGGGAGGGGCAGACCGATCGATGGCAAATAAGGTTTGAAGGCGGTCGTTGGATGGAGCAGACTGGCTCCGTGTTCTGCTGGAAATTATCACTTGGTTTTGCAACGATTCGATCGCTCTAATCAATGGCAGAGCACTTATGCTGCCTATTTGGGTCGCCATATATCTATGGCATTTTATACCATGCAACAGTCTGACAACCAGCTTGGCAAATATACACAGGGACAGACTGACGGATCTGGACATACACAGCCATAAAGTGAAGGTTCGGAGGGAGAGGAATGGAGTTGGACCTCCCTCAAATGACAATGACACGCATCGATCTAAAATATGAAAGGTTGCATAAGAGGAGAAGCTAGCAGTGCATCTGGCGGACAAACATGAAGGTCAGCAGAGTCCCTGGTTGACCAGAAAGTCCATTAGGGCCACTCCGCTGGCCTGCTCACTTGCCCGGGCCTCTGTCCTGTCCAAAGACCCTTTTCTGCAATCAGAATAGCTGGATGATACAGCCATCAAATGCAGAGTGCCAGCCAGTTATCCAAACCAAAGCCAGCTGACTAAGCAAAGATTCCTATTAGCCATATAATCAAGGCCAATAGTTGTGATTGGACCCATAAATGTCAGGCAGCCAATCACTGTCTCGTGTGTCCCATAGACAGATCATGCTGCACGGTGATCCCTGCCTCAGGCTGCCTGCAGTCGGTGTGCTCCTGGTTAGCCCAATGGGTTAGCTCAAGCACTCTTTGGCTATAGTTCTTGCTCGGTCTGAAGCCAAAGGTTGGTCAAACAATACCAACAGAAAACCGGAAATTAGGTTGTCTGAGTGACCGGAAGGGGTGCAGGGTGTTACATAAGACTGCTGGCGATTGACCAGTTGCAGCAGCAGGCCACGAGAGGGAGAGGTTGAAAGGGGGGGGGGTCGTAGCAGACCAGTAGATGACCCGAGGTGACGACAGAAATGACCAGCAGAAGTGAGCCCTCCTGGCAGTGTGACCAATGGTGACGCCCGCCTATTAATAATGGATGCGCACAGAGCGGTGATTGTGGACAGGCGCGCGATTGAGCCGCGAGCATCGATCGGTGCTGCGAAGGGGGGGGGGGGAGGGTGCAGGGCCAGGAGTGGAGGAGGAGAAGAGGGAAGCCAGCTCATCAATACATCTGTTACCCGCAGACACCAGTCTCTCTCACTGAGCCAGTCTCGCCGGCTGCGCGGTCTGTAACGGGACTAGCTTCTTGTGTTGTGATTTTATCATGAAGATGAGCCGAGCAGCCAGTCCACATGCATCTCTCCACAAAAGGTGAGTAGTCTATCTGCTTTCAATCGTCGTGTGTACAATGCAGTGCCATGGATACCACAATTGTGTAAGACTGACTCTGAGTGAGTGAGCACATTGGCACGGCTCCTGTTCCCTGTCGCTTTTTGCCTATAGATACGTCTTTCTGTCAGCCCAGCTTTCTGCCTGCCAACCCCGATTTGATACGCCTTAAACAGCCGAAAACAGAGCAGCAGCGAGCGCGACTCTTCCTGGGGGATGCATAATTTACAAGGATCAAATCCCGGCGGACGGAGATCAGAGGCGGGCTGTCAGTGGTAGGCACCAGTTAGCATGGAATGCATTGAGGCCGAGCACTGTGAGCTGGGCACCCCATTCATCTGCTGAGTGAATTGCACATGGTAGGCACGTGATGGCTGGGCTACCAAGCGAGAGAAGACTTTCATGCCAATGAGTTCATTTTTCTAGCCATGTCCTGAATATTGAATATGTAAGCAGAATCGGGCTGGTAGGTGCATGCAGATGCATGAGTGGACTCCATCAGCTGTTCCCTGTCAGCCTCCTAGGAGCTCCCTGCCAGCCTCCTCCCTGCCAGCCTCCTCCCATCAGCCTCCCTGCTGCTTCTGCTCCCCTCCAGCCGCATCACTGGGTGCTCATCCTCAAGATGATGTAGATGCGTGTCATTCTGGCTGATGGCACAACCCATTAAGCATCTTACTCCGCCAAGGCCTCCTCCCCAAGCACTCCCAAGGACTGTGTTAGACAGAAGGAGAGCAGAATAGCATAAGTCACTCAGCTGCTAAGTCTCCTTGGCAGCTGCAGTCTACCTTGAGCAGCTATAGTCTTAAAGCCAGTCTTATGGCAAGTCTTATGGCAAGTCTTATAGCAGTGTTTCTTGCAGCCAAGAATCGTGGGTTAACAGAGGGACCATTAAAGCCCCGTCTGCTGATTGCTCTGCCACAGTCCGTTCTTCATGCTATACACCAGGCAGCTGCTCGGAGCTAGTCTTTTAAAATAGAGAACACCCCCTCCTGCCCTCCAAGCCTGCTTGTAGCCTGCTTGCAGTTAGCATCTACAGAATCAATGACAGTCGGAGAATTATGGGCAGGGCGGAGAAGTCTTCATCGATTAGCGATAAGTCATTTGTGCATTCACTTAAAACGAACAAAGCCAGCAAGCAGCTTGGCCGAATGAGCCACACAAGTTGTGCCTGGCCCCAAGGCCCTCCATCACGACTACGGGGCTCAGCTAGCACCCACCAACAGCTACCACCTAGCTACCACCCTGCCACCCTGCACCAGCCCCGTCAATTGCCACGATTAGTAGCTTCCTGTCAATTACAGCCCACAGCGCCCTCCCACCGGAAATGCTGCTATTTCTGTTCGTCTGTTTCCCTTTGTGACGCAATAGTCGCGTCCTGTCGTTCCCCTCCAGATTGATGGCCCTGGAGCCCGGAGCTGTCGCTGCTCATGGACCTTGCCGCTGAGTACATGTCCATACAGGGTGCCACTGCCACAGCAGTTATAAACATCATCCACCCTTCCAATCACACTTGCAAGATATACAGTCAGATACTTCTTCTCATGAAATGCCAACTAAGGATGACAGGGCAGAACTTGGTGCCATTGCAGAAACTGGCTGCTGTATAACCCAATTTCCTGTTATATATGTACACGTACTTATAACTCTATGATTTTATACACATTACAAAAGGGTATGGAATCATAGCACTATAAGTGGATAAGAGGCTACAGTAATAGAACAGTTTGGCCAGGAAGATAATAGGATCACAGAACAGCTTCCATGTAGAGCATACAGGTTTGCTGGAGTGCCATACAAGCATTGCATGTAAAGTGCATGGCTAATGCACAAATACAAATCGCAGATGGATGCGCTCATGATTATTATGCAAGGTCAGGCATGTCCCAGTGCTCACGATGATCCAGTGCTTACCTGCTCGCAATCAGGGGATGCCTCATGGCTCATGGTGTGCGGCTGGTGCATACATGGCACACTTGGCACATGTCAAGGCAGATCGATGAGCATAGTCATGTACCTGTCCCTCCCTCCTGCCTGGTAGTGCCTACCTGCTCTGTCTACTTGCCCTGCCTACCTGCTTGCATCAGACGAACAATGCCCAGCTCTTTGTTCTGCTCTTTGTTCTGCTCTTTATTCTGCCCTGTCCTCATTGTTTTGAAGTGTTTTCAGTGCACTGTTTATTCACTGTGCGCTTGTTGTTCATTGTGAGCCGGCATTTTCCCTGCTTGATCAGAGGCAGCCGAGTGTGTCCTCTGCCTCCCACCGCCAGCTTCCTGCAACAATGGCCAGCCCCCTGTCAGACTGCTTGCCAGCCCCTGCCCCTGGAATTCCCAATGAACATCTATGCAACGTCAGGCAGCCCGACACCATGCAGCCCAACATGAGGCAGTCAGGCATCAGCCATCAGGCAGGCCTCAGACAGGCATGAGGCAGAAGCCGAAGAGAAGGCATTGCTATAGCAGAGGGAATCGAGCTGCCCGGCCAGAGTGCCCAATGGTAATTAGTGCCCCTTTGCCGCCCCTGCCATTGATTCAGGATCAACCTATTACCAGGGCTTCCTTATTGATCGCAATTGCCATCTTTATTCAGGTGTGATGCTGTGTGTGTTGAGCACTAACCGCCTTTTCTTCTTCTTCTTCCGCAGGTGATGGCCCAAGATGGCAGGTCAGGATGCGCTCCTTGAACGACCTAGGGACCACCGACCGAGAGCAACCACGACCTCCCTGCACCGATGGCCGCTGCTGGCGGGGCTGTCCCGCTGAGGTCCCCGCTAGGAGCAACCCCCGAAAGAGCGACCTCACAAGGAGCGACCATGCTCCCCTCGGACTACGCACTGGGCAACTCGAGCATGGCTGCTGAGAATGACAACCTCACGTGGAGGGCCAGTCAGTACTCGGATGAGGCGACCACCATCGTGGGCGGCACAGCCAGCCCCACGAATGAGACCTCCCTGGAGCAGTACTGGCAACATGTCACTGCCCGCTTCCGACACGTCACGGAGACGGAGATCATCCCCTACACTTGCTACGCGGGCTTCGTGGGGTGCCTGGTCCTGTCGTTCCTGTTCATCCTGGATAAGTCCACAAGGCGATCCACTTTCTTCCTGCTGCAGATGCTGCTGTTGTGCCACGTGGTCTTCCTGGCAGCCCTGGGCACTGTCACCCACCTGGACCGCATCCACCAGTACCTGGGCACGGACCTCACTTCCTACATCATGTGGACATTCTGCGTGTCCTGGACTTGCATCACCTGGCTGTTGTATTTCACGACCAGGGATGCCCACGCAGTGCTCAGATACTTCTACAAGGCTGAGGCCTTGCCCTCGCCCCTCTACGCCAAACTGGAGTGCATCCTGGTTCCCATAGCCGCCACTCTGTACCACTTGCCAATGTTGCCAAACATCAAGCACAGGGTGCTCACCAACGTGACTGACCCTCACTCTATTGACTTCGGGAGGGACTTGTGGGAGGCGCGTTGGGATGTGACCGTCTCCCACAGCACTTTCTACGTCATGTATTTCTTCTTCATCTACACGTTCATCATTTACGCTTTACCCTACTTCATGATCGCTCAGCTGGACAAGCACATGATTGACATGATCCACAAACTTTCCCTGGAGCCCTCCCTGGACAGCAGTGCCAGCAGGGCGGCCAACACGGCCATGGGCGTCTCAGTCTTCTGCAACATGTACCTGGTCAGTGCCAGCCCCAAATTTGTAGTGCTCATTTTCGGCCTGTTCAACCACAGGATCCACTATATGATGGAACAGAACGTCTTCTTCGCCTTCCTCAATATCCTGGGCAACACGATGCAGGTGTTCTTCGTGGCACTGGCCCTTCCCGCCATGTTGGCATTCAACAAGTGCCTCACCTACCTGGTCTTCTATTATCCCTTCGCATATGTCAGAGCCCTCATCCTGACCCACAAAGCCCGAAAGAAACCCAACCACACTCTGCCGGTCTCGGTCTATTGACTAGCCGACCAACCCACCGACCAAACCACTGACCAAATAAATTCATATGAAATGTCCCTGATGACCAGTCCCTGTCCATTAAGACGTATTTGACCAGTCAACAGGACACCAAGTTACCAACCACACAGCCAGTTGTGGCCCCATCGCCCTCAATAGCCATTCCATTCGGAGTATTGCGTATATCTTTCAGTCAGACTGGGACATACCCGCCCAGACATCACCGGATCATGCTCAGTCACCTGAGGAAGCCAAAGAGAGAGAGAGAGATGGAATTAGATTGCACGGATTACCCTGCAGCTCATTGGCCCTTCGCATCATCGCCCATCAAATGCAGCATACATGAATGCCCCGTACAATGCAATGGATGCATGCATGATTATACCCAGTGCATGGATGTACCAGCGCTCCTCATTGCCTCGCGACCTCCCCTTGGTTCACCGGTTGAGCCTCCCGACCTCCCAGCTGCCTGTTGCAGAATTCTAGGAAAGAGGCAAGAGGGAGGCAGGAGGGGAGGCAAGAGGGAGGCAGCGCATCATCACGCATCACTCGCCTTCATCATCAACTCATTGGCTGCAGCAGCCTGGATGCTGAACGCCCGAAGAGAAAGCATGAAACGAACGCACTCAGTTGCAAGAGCCGCAGCCCAGGCAACCATGATACAGCCACGACAGAAAAACAACCGGAATCAATGGTTATAATTATCGTCTCAAGTTGCTGCTCTAAAAGCCCCCGGGCCCACACAGCTACTGGGCCACCGTTGGGCCACACGGTTATTGGGCCGCACAGCTAGTCAAGATGAACAGGCTCGATCAGTCAAGGGCCTAACAAAAAGGGCTCTGCAAAAGGGCTTGTACAGCAATGCTATCTACATCTGCGAGCCCTAACATCCGCCATGGGCTGAAGAGCAGTGGCCCACCTGTCTGCCAGCTTAGATTTAGTGAAGCAGTCGCCCCTGTCGCCCATGAGTGGCACCAATCAATGTTAGTGCTAGGAGAGTACAGTGTGATAAACAGCTTAACAGCCAATGCATCTAGTTTGTACCATTGTCAACAATTGACCCACTCATCCAATGTATTGTATTAATTGACTTATATACTCGTGTTCATAGGCATATCGACTTCTCATAAGTTATATCTATAAATATTACATGTGTACAATCAGAAATAGTCCCATACATTAAGCAATGTGCATAGCAATCCGAGACAGTCAACCTTCGATAATCACCTCCAGTTTACCGTGTTGTTGAAAAGGACCAAAACTGCATCTAAAAATAGCAATTGTGATGGGTAAGTCATGTGACTATTATGTGATCACCATGGTTACCTCTAGCGTTATATATGTAAATATTACTTATACATAGCATGTACAATCATTGTTGATGTTTATAAAATAGATCAATCAATTGAAATCCTCTCAGTCTTGGCATTTAGTCAAACAGTCAGCTGGTAATAAGCTTGGCATGGTTCTGGCTTAGCAGCCACTGGCTTAGCAGCTGGGTTGCTAGGGAGGCTGGCATCATCCATGGGCATCATCATTCTTGGACATTCTGGAAGGGTCAGTCTTGAGCTATGGCCAAACTGTGGTCAAGGTTCGTTCTATCAGTGGGCCCTTGAACCCAGGCCATCCCCAGGGGGAGACTTCCCTCAGAGGGGGCAAGCAGGTCGTTCTAATGGAAACCTCTTTAATTATCAATGAATATTAAAGGCGACCATCACACTATCCGGCCATAACTTGGCACAGTCTTCCAGGATGCTCCCTTTCCTCACACCTGCTGCTCTTTCGGAGCCAGTGGCAAACAAATTCTTTTTAAAGAGCAAAGCTGCCATTCAAACATTCGTGCAGCAAATGGACAACTTGGCAGGCTGAGTAATGGACTGGCTCGGTGCAGTAACAGGCTGCTTCAGAGCAAGCTCCTTCAGGCCATGTAGCCATAAATTAACCCATTACACTCAATACTCGTGCATTTTCTTTGCGTCATATGTAAACTTTACTCAAGTCTTAATTGTTTTGTACACAACTGGTCAGGGGAAAATGGCCCACTTAGAAGACACACTAAGGGAAGAGGAAAAATAGAAAAGTTTGTACTACCACCAATTATGTTAGGATGGTCCATATTTCAATTGCACCAAAGGGCATTTTTATAAACCTAAAAAAGAGTATCTTTGTTACTGAGTGTCTTAAATTTGTTCCTCCTTGATGGAAAAGTGGCATTACTAAAAAGAGAAGATGAATGACACCCCAAAATGTTAATTTTCAATGTCTAAACCCTATTTGCATAGCATTCTTCTCATTGCCTTGCGACCTCCCCTTGGTGCACCGGTTGAGCCTCCCAACCTCCCAGCTGCCTGTTGCAGAATTCTATGAAAGAGGCAAGAGGGGAACAAGAGGGGGGGGCAGTGCATCATCACGCATCATTCGCCTTCATCGTCAACTCGTTGGCTGCAGCAGCCTGGATGCTGAAGGAGAAAGCATGAAATGAATGCACTCATTCAGTTCCACGAGTTGCAGCAAAGTCCATCTCACACTTACAGTTTCCCCAAAAGATCTTGTCAGGTTTTTTTTAACACTCTTTAAGTTCATGAGTACTTCATCTAATTGCTGAGAAGCTTTAAGTCGACTACTCCAATTCAGACTTTTCTGTATCTGTCCAAACTTTTAAAATGTCACCTGAATGCTTTGATTGTTTTGTGTCAAGTTTATAATTCAATTGTACAAAGAAGTTGAGACATATATCACTTGAAATATTGGCCTTTTCCCCTCCTCAGAATTGTGATTAGTTGACTCAATAGACAGTTGGGTAACACAGCAAATGTCAGAATTGCCCAGCAAAATTGATGCATTCCAGCAGCCATTAACTTTCTGAACATAGAAGTAGTTAAGGAGGAAACTTTAGTCGATGACTTGACACAGTTTTCAGTTCACCTGTTTGGTATACAAAGGATGATCTTGGAATGATGAGTAGCCAACTAAGCCAAGTCTATGGGGAAATATCTAATTATATCTTGTTCAAATAGATGAAGAAACTCAACGTTATCTGTTGGATAGTCTTCACCCCAGATGGTGTAAAATGAGTTAGAGTCAAATGTTCAACAAACCTACTTGGTAAACCCTGATGGACAATGTAAAGAAATAGTCACTTGCTACAGCCCTGGTAGGAGGCTATGAAGCTATATAGGACTTCACCAAGGTACTTCCTGTTCGCATAGATGCACGTCTAATTCCATTGTGAGATTCATCTGATTGTTGAACCACTGAAATGACGAGATCTTATGATGAGTTCAGCCTAAGATTCATTGTTTCATGTGAAATCCTGGATAGCACTAAGTATTATGATTGTACTAACAGGTCAGGGTTGTTATTTTGACCAGGACAGCCAACAGAGCCCAAGGAATCTTCCCTGTCAACAGTTACTGACTCATCCATTCAAGATTATTTAACCAGCTGGCCTTTGGACCATAGGTTAAACAAGGTCATCTTACATGACTTATTAGATAACCATTTTCACATGCCTTATTAAGGTACTAAGTTACACTGAAACACTATTGACTCTTTGCAAGAAAATATGTACCTTTTGAGCACAAATTCACTCTGAGCAGTCTTTTTTCATAATTTTTATTTTTCTCTTTAATCTTGATTCAGATTCCATAATCCATATTGACCTAAATGTAAAGAAATGTGGTTTTTATTCTGCAATACTTTCTCAAATGATCATTCTATCACCAGGAGGTGAGGCATATCAACTAACCTTGAGTGTCAACCTACCTGCTTTTCCCCTGAATAGCTCATTTTGGTTCAACAAACTTGACTATTTTGTAAAGAAAGCTGCGTGGGGCACAGTGAGACAGTTTGAGGCGGGGCACTGAGGTATCACAAAATACACAAGAAACAACCTGAATGTAATGCACAGCTCGAAGTTCACAATTAAAAACAAAATACCTACTATAAACCCTTGATTTAGTGAACCATATCAAAAGGGAAGCATCAGAGAAGAATTGTGATTAGTATGCAACGTGTGCGGCAGGTTAAATAAGTCGTTCATATGTCCTGTGCGATGAGTTTTTCTAACATGCTCAAAAAAAGACCTAAAAAATCCCCTAGCAAGCTGCTTTTATTAGCGTATGGTAGTTTTTTTTAGCAACTATGGATCTAAAAATTTAGCAAAGTTTCTCCAAAGCTGTAAAATTTAGGAACCTGAAACTACTGGACAATACGTATGCCCAACTTCATCTCCTATAATGTGGGCTTGAACTCATTTCACTGTCAACTGCCAACATTTTTGAACACTTGAAAATAAAAAGGTGTCTCGCTGTGCCCCACTCTCCCCTATTGATACCAATTTAGCCTTACTTATACCATAGGGACATGAATGACATTCAGAACTTACGCCAACTTGAACTGCTTTCATGTGTAATGACAATTAAGATAAAATAATAATTAATTGTTATACTTTATCACGGGAAGCATAGAGGCTGTTTGATCAGCTATGATCAAGAAAAGGCCATTGATTTGTCTTAACTGACTTAAGTGCAAGAATCAGATAGGCCTGCAATGCCCGACATAATCCTTTCATTTGTCAGCCATCATCAAGGAGTATCAGCCTCCTTTTGACCAGATGAGAGGAAAGATGGGAAAGGCAGGTAGATGATGCCCCACCTCCTATCTCTACTCGGGACTGAAAAGTGGCAGCAGAACGCTGACAGTCCCTGGAAAATCGAATTGGGTCAACATTAATTTGATTTGTTTTGGACAGATCACGAGATCAGGTCGCACAACAGCTGTCCATATTATTAAGTCAAAATACTGTCACAGTACACTGCTTTGAATGAAAATGTTTGGAATTCATCATGAGACAAAAGAAAGTTTTGAAACTTTAGCATAAACTTTTGCCTGTGAAAGGGATGATTTTACTCATCAGAAGTTTGATGGTATTCAATCTACTTATGCCATTTATGCATGTTAAATTGTTGTCAGAAAAGTTTCCAAAAAGAATTCTCTCTAGCTCATTCACGTGTCCATACAAAGCGAATGTTTTTGCTTTGTGATGTCGAAAGTACTTATTTGTATTTATTCTGTTACTTTATGGAGATTTATTAACTAGGACAACCATATAATTTACAATTTCGTAAAAGCTGTGTAACACTCAACAAAATGTGCTGTCTGTGCCACAAGTGGCACCTTTTATACTGGCATAAAAAATAGTTCCAACTTAATGTGGTAATTACAAGCTGTCTGCTTAAAATTGAAGCCAACCACAGTCAGATTGGACACTTACCGAGTTTCTGCCAACTTTCTGGAAATAAATTAGACCATCACTAAATGATGGAACTGGTTTCTTCCAGACAATGAAATTCTGTTGACTGCTCACAGAAGCTCGCGAGTTTTGCACCCTGGGTGGCAGAAAATAGCGGTCAACTTGTAGACAGCCCCACCTCCTTGTGATAGAAATTATAATTTGAGAAACATATAATATAAATGCCATTTGTGGGAAGCAGAATTTAAAAAAACTTCACATTTTGGTCAATATAGAATCAGAATTCAGATTAAGGAGAAAGTCAAAAAGTTCAAATAGCACTGTTTGGAGTGAATTGTTGCTCAACAAGTATGTTTTTCTTGCAGTGGGTCAATGATGTTTCTGAGCAATTTAGTACCTTGATAAGTTATGTGAAAATGGTTACCTCTTAAGCCACCTAAGATGGTCGCGTTTAACCTAAGGTCTAGAGCCCAGACACTTCCTGAAATAATTGGATGGGTCATTTGATATCGAAGATTTCTTAGGCTTTGTTAGCTAGCCTGGTCAAATACTAACCCTGACCTGTCTGTACAATCATGTCAAGCATCACCCATAACTTTTAATACATGAAACAACTCTATATAGATGAATCTTAGCCTGAACGCGTCCTGAAATCTCTTCATTTCAGAAGGTCAGCCATCAGATGAGACTCACAACAGCATGCAGTAGACACTTCCATGGGAACAGGAAGTACCTTGGTGAAGGCTTATGGCTTTATGGTGTCCAGCCAAGGCTGAAGCAAGTGACTATTTCTTTACATTGCCCATCAGGTTTTGGTGTATCAACTTAACCTTACCAGTAGGGTTGGTTGCTACGTTTGAATGACCTCATATTTGACACCATCTGGGGTAAAAACTATCCAACAGATAAGACCAAGTTTCTTCACATACATGAAAGAGATATATTCCAATGCAATTACTCATCATTGCAAAATCATCCTCTGTTTAGGTTGCAGGTGAACTTTTCTGAAACCAAATCAACTAACATGCCCTTCCCCAACTAATGAAAGTATTGGTACGATCATGACACATCATCAGCAATCACAAAGTTCTATTTTCATGATGAAACTGTCTTCTCGTTCCCTATAATGCTATAATGGCGAAATGCTGAAAATCAAACCCCAAGCAGCCAATCCATTTTGGAGGTGATGCAAGCCATTGGCCAAGGCGCAACTGAAGTCACTCAATAATCTAAGTTGGCAGCCGCAACCATTACACAGCATAATCAAAGATAGCTCTGACTCAGTTCTATATGCCATTAGAGGACAATCATTAGATCTCTGGGGGAGAGGGTTGTCTTGGAGATTTTTAAAATAAATAATTTCTTGCCCAGTTTTGGAAAAATTAATAATTTCTTTCAAAGGAAGACTTGAAATATAAATAATTTCTGCACAAGTATTTCTTAACAGGGCGTTGTTCCATTTAGAAATGAATATTTGAAGACCGCACACGCTCGAAATAAATAATTACTGTCGCAGTTATCGCGAAACAATTTCCCATCGAGGAAAACTCCAAGCCCCCCTGAAAATCTAATGGTGGCTCCCTTATGCTGTAATCAAAGATATCTGCCGCACTGCTAAGTATTGGTCTAAGTGTTATAGTTGTTGGTGACCATTGTAATTGACATATATGGTATGCAACAAAGAGCCATTAAAAGCCATAATGATCAGAAATAATAAGTTAGCAACAGAAACCATGTAATTCACTGCTGGAAATAGAAGGCTGCAATGGTGGTGTTCTGCTTTCGCATCTCATAAATAACACATTGCATATATAGCACAGAAAGTGTCCCATGTGCAGTTTATAATGAGTCGTAAATCATTTTTAGTGTAAAAAGTAACCAGAGTTAACTGCTGCTGGCCTTTTGTGCGTCGGAGCAATAATCAAAGTTGGCAGCCGCAACCAGTCACATTAAATGTTAAAGCCCAGGAGACAGGGAGACAGACCTTTGCAAGAGAGGCAAACGAAGTTAGCCCAAATGAAGTTAGGGCATTAGGAGGGCAATTGTGCTGCCTTGTCTAGGTCAATTCCTAGCTGCTTGAAGCTTGTAGGTCTTTAACTACATTTATCTCTGACGTGGGAAGGTGTTCCCCATTCTTAATGGCCCTCCAAGAGCTCCTCAGTCTCTCCAGATTTTTCACCTCCACTGGCACTGAGGGCTCAGGCTCCAGTAACTCTTCCACATTTTTCTATTTTCTACTTTCTGACCATTGCTAGGAGACCAAAGCTGCTCTGGCCTGATATAAATCTACCAACCATCCATCTCATGAATTGCAGTTTGCCCCAACATACCATTCCAGTAACCTCACCGGGCCATCAGCAACCATCACTGGGCCATCAGTGTTCCTGCAATTATTGAAACTTTGCTGCCCCAGGCAGTTAATTGCACAGCATGCACAGTGTCTATATTGTGAGTGTGCAGTGCTGTGCATCTATGATGGGCTGTTGCAGCATATAAGCCACAATAATGGCACATACCAGGTTCTGCCTATATATGACTTACATTGCAAGGTTGCGTGGCTGGATGCCTGGCATTGCCTGCTCGATTGGCCCCTGGAAAATGTTTCCTGCCAAAAGATCTGCTCAGGCAGGCCAGTTACAACAACCCAGCCAGCCTCATCCAGCCTCATCCAGCCTCTCCACATCAGTTATGCTCACTGCAGCCAGCATCAATACATGTTCGATAGGAGCTGCTCCAAAGGTGCTTGGCTGGCCCTGGCTGGCCCTGGTTGTATTGGGCTGCTGGCCTTTCTGTTAGATCTCAGCAGCTCTCTTGCCATGGCCCTTGAATTATTTGCCTTCAGCTCCAACCCAATGTCCAGCCATCCACTCAGCCTGCCCAGCCTTCCTTCAGGAAACCTATCGATCTGCCTTATTACTAGAACACCATTCCATTCAAAGCTTCAGAGGAATTTCCACTGGTCATGGGAGCCTCCTGGGCCCTTCCTGGTCATTACACACACCATATGACGTCATCCAGGATTAAAACGTCATTCATTACAAAACCCACGCCCACAACTTGTGGCCCATGCAACAGAACAAACACTCAACTGTGCTCTTGATTGTATGGAGTCTCACAGTGAGTCTCACATTGTAGCTTGATATCAAAGGCTTGCTCTTGGCAATCTGGCTGTGTCAAAATCCAATTAGTCCATATCCCAGTTATACCAACCAAATGGGAAATAAGGATCTAATCAGTGTTATCTCAAGATATATATTTTATATTTTAAGAAACAACCTTTGATCAACTGCACACTATGAATAAAGACCTTATTATGGTAGACCTATAGACCACTGTAAGTTGAATAGACCTTTCCATACAACCGGCCAAACTTAATCCAACGAACTTCAGAACCATCTTCCAATAGTTTACTTTCGCTTTGACTTTTAAAAGAATCCTAAAAACTATCATTCTTTAATTTTTTCCAGGGTTTAATTCCCTGAGAGTATTTTGAGATACATCCCATCATGAACAGTATGATAAAATGCCAACCATCTTTGATGATATTCACATGCCTTCAGAAGTCGGCAGTTTAATATTTAAAACCTTTATTGTCAGTTTACTTGGCGTAAACACTTCTTTGAGGCACAAGTCTAAGCAAACAGAACAGACATTTGGGCAACGTGCCACGCGGTTGTTAATGTAGAATTTTATAAGATGACGCAGAAAGAGATGGGATTCAGGAATGTCATTTGCCTTCTAGAAACATCCTGTTACCTCTGGAGAGAGCCTTGTTGCTATAGGGCTGTGGGAGCAAAGGGACTCGTTACCATGGGGATTTACTGTTACCATGGGATCTACTGTAACCATGGTGCTGTTGCCATGGGTTGCCTTTCAAGGGCCCTGCCATTCCTAAAGGAATCAGGACAGTAATCACCAAAATCAAAGACCTGCCTGAGAATTGCTCCGGCCATCAGGGCCATGTTTCTCCAAGGCTTTACTTGTTAACGAACGAATGACAAGGAATTCTGATTTGCCCAGGGGCCCCCAGGGCGCCCGAAGGATGAATTTTACTAAATCTTGGTGCTCAGAAAAGGATTCTTCCACAATGCCCTTGACAGCGCTTTCAAATGTACCACGTTCTTCTTTTTGTCATGTAGAAGCCGAGTATATGAATGTGACAGCTCACCACATTGATATAAAGATCTGTGCACTCATAAAACATGCCCGCTACACATAAAACACCCTTTTTTATGACAGTCACAAATTGCAGAGACAGTGTGCTAAATCGTCCCACAATTCTTTGACAATAGCCAGTGCTATTCCTGGACCACAGTCCGGTTATTGATCAAACTCATAGTGAATTGTTCTCGTTAAAAGTTTATTCACAAAAAAACCTAGCACATAGGTAACACTTAACAGTGACAATTTGTTTTCTCTCTTCTTGTGATAACAGATGAGTGGAGCTGACTGGAATGCTGAAATGACCTTTAACAATGATTACGACTGGTTTCAAAATTTATGGGACGCGGAAATGCCGACATAATGACTAGAAATGGTTAAACATCAGTTATCCTTGACTGCATGTAACCCTGCAGCTGCAAAATGCTTCGAGTTACACAGTGAACCAGCTGATTTGTGCTTCAAAGGTTTCAACAAGTATAAATCACAAGACAAGCTTAGAAATCTCTTAACAAACAGCGGGCACAACAAAAGAGCTCCTACAAAGGAAATAAATAAAATGGTATTATGACAAAACACACAATAAAGCAATTCAGAAGCCGTGTGAAGCTTGAATTACACAAACTCTAACTCATGAGATAAAGACATAAAGAGACAAATTGAAAGAGCTGAATCAGCTGATACGGCAGTCATTAAACTCACACAGGGACAAAGCAGCGGCCAACACAAAGCAGAGACTGATGACTGTGAAAATGGTCATGAAAAATTAATGAGCCAATGTGCTCAAATATTCTCCAAATAATGTTGCCTAAAGTTCAGTCACAAGTCATGGAAATAAACATGACATGCTCTGGAAAGATGCTGAGCTAAGGACATTATTATTATTAAAACAAGTTGAACTTTGAGGCAGATATATTGCTCTAAGTGCCGATCAACCACCCTGTATTAAAATTATAACAACAATCATATTTATGGTATTCATAACAACTATATCATTAACTGCTATTGCCAGGTAATTAGCAAAGACTATGTACAATTGAGATTCATGACAATCTATTGGGAATGCATGATTATGCAATATGCATCCCATCTTTTGCAGTACAATACAGCAATTAACAAACAATTAGTGATTTATCACATTCTGATGTAATACTTGGTGTAACAGGACAACACTAAATGCATCTGGATGCATTGATCATTCCTTTACACTTGCACATGTCCCCCAGCAAGTCTCACTTGACATGGCAGCATGTCATTCCCTCCGGCTCATTAGCAGGATCACTGCTATTCATTGTGGCACCTCGTTAATAATTAATAACAAAAAATCAAGGCGTCAACGCCCCAGACCATTATAGGTATTGATTGCACCTTCCCCATTGTAATAAACTGTAAGATAAGCGATTTGCAATTGATACTCTGGCTTGATTTTGTCATCAAGCTACCCTAAATCAGTGCCTAATGGTAAAATAGTCAATATTAGACAATAGCAGCTAAATATTTGCACATGGTGGTATAAAACGGGAATCCAGAAACAAAATATGTCATTAATCAACTTAGGTAGATTGACTAGTTAAAGCATAAATTAAGCTTGTTTATGTACAATTGATAACTCTTGAGATCAAACAAAAAGCATAGCAAGACATGAATACTGCGTATGGCACCTAGCGATCCACAGGAAGCGTGCATCATGAACTCCATTTCTTGGTGTTCCATGATAACAGATACATTGACGACACTGCCGCAGGGGTTTTCGACTCATACACCTTGAGATATCTCTCTATAACGTCTCTGTAGCCTCTGCCGATGCTCACTATTCCTGCGTTGTCCTCCTGGAAATCCCCTATTAGCCCTGGGACAGACAGGGGGAGGATGATCTGGGTGTTAGGCCAGTCCTCTTCGTGCACCCTCATCACAGACAGGATCTGCATCTTCCTAGCATCACACACCACGACACAGCCCCATGACGTCCCCACGTAAAGAGAGTTCTCCACGGAACACAGACACTTCACATGGCATTTGGAATCTGCAACAAAAACAACCAAATTCATGATTACCAACTTGAGATGAGTTATTTGTTTGCATGTAACTCCATATCCCGAATTATTCATAATGTAAAACATCACTCAGCTCAAGGCAATAACTGCTGTGACGATCCATAGCAGCTACTCGAATGACATGAATTTACTGAATTTAAAAGTCAAGGCTTCCACAAACCTTCTAGAGTTCCTTCAAGTGTCAATTCAAGCGAGGATCGATCTTCATCTGGGATGGCGAGCGATACGTCCAACCTGCCCACGATATTATGATTATGAACGTCCCAGCAGAACACTTCGCTCCCTGCAAAGCAAAGCACAACTTTCTTTTTCAAATGCCATTATTATCAGGGCCATCGGGCTCATATTATGGCCAGATTTTCTTTTCTCCTCTTTTTTGTCTGTGGGGTAGAAGTTATGAAACCTCTCGTAATCAATGGTTTCTAGCTGTGCTTGTTGTGGGAACATCACACACCTAAAGTCAATCAATAGACTTGGTTGCTAAATCAATGGCAAACTATCAGCATCTCATAATAGATTACCCCCTTAGCCTTTTGCATAATTGAATAGATAAGAATCGGAAGATGACACCTAATGGATATATTAACATGGAAATGATGGGGGAGAATCACCAACGCCAGTTTTGTATTACCACTTCTGTCAAATGTAATCAATTACTGAGCGCTCTGTAATCACCAGCGACTAACAGCCCGAGAACTTTGAGCAAGAAGCACGCCTCCCAATCTCCAAATGAGAAAAGAAAAAACCCAGACGGAAAAAATCAATTGCAACTTTTGCTCGCTCCTTCTGATTAAAGTACAATGAGCTGCTGGCTTTGTTTGGCAGACTCAGCTGTGGCAGCAACATGTGAACACTCTGGCATGCATGGTATTGCACGGCATTGCATGTAGCACAAATAAGAACAAGTTGATTTTCTCACAATGTGGTCTGATTTGATGAGACTTGACTTACCTGGATAGAGGCAAGACCAGACGTAGTGAGGGTTGTCCCTGTCTGACGTGATGTCCTCCACGTTCTTGTTGTCCATCTCATTCTCCAGCCCGTGGCTCAATGTCGTGACCGTGCCTTTCGTACTACTCAAGTTCCACACGCTGATCTTGGCCTTGCCCTGTCCGCACCACAGTGCACTGCTCCTGCAGACAAATATCAATCTTTAAGTGACACAGTTATTACTAGATGACATATGGCCTAGACAAAGTTTGTACTTTGAACACATTTCATAACTATTGTACCTATTGAAAGAATTCCCTAAACAAAAAGTGAAAGCAGAGCATAAGTGAACATAAAACACATTAAGAATTCATGACATTGATATGAATGGCCATTGAGGCTTTCAAAGGAAAAAATAAGTGAGCATTTGTCACATTGTCTCTTTGGCTAAAATGGTGTGAATACGCTGACAAAGAACCAGAGTATTGACAAGTCCAGGAAATCAATGGACCGATTCGTTTAAAGGATGTCTTTTAACAAACACGGAAAAAAGGGTGAAAGGCCTCTAACCTGAGGGAGGCCGGGATGACTGTTATGCAATGGATGGGTTTACGATTTCCTGGGCACTCCATCCTGACGGGGGTGAAATTAACCCCCCACGTAGATGGCAGCACAGCGTCACAGACCACTAAGTTGCCCGTGTCCATCACGATGTAGACTTGCTTCTCCGCTGGAGCGTGCACCATCGTTTTTATCCTCAGGTTTGGTTTTGTGGTGGCCGAGAACTTGAGAACTTGGGTGTAGTCAGATAAACTAGAAGTAACAAAACGGACGTATAATACAGCAGAAAATGTGTGATGCCAATAAAAAACGTGTATGACAGCGTGAATAATAGCATGATTAACAGAACGCAAAGATATGGAAATATCTGTCAGATACATCATTTGAGAACTGAAATATGTGGCATAAAGTGCCATATAAACTGACAGAATGAATTCTTAATGCCACATTACGACTGTCTTCAATGCCACATATAGGATCCTTTACATAGTGATATTTCTACTAAAACATATCACTATGGATTAAACTATTTACGACTCTTAGTTTAAATCAATTATCATCTGAGCCACTTAAAGTTGCATCTATTTGACTCCGCATTTGTGTGATAACAAGAAATCAATTTATTGAGCAGACTTTTTTCAGCCCATAGGCATAGAGCCATTGCTGGCCAAGCATTATTACTCCAGCCAGAAATAGCATCCAGTTTTGGCACCTGTTGCACATAAACACCACAACATTCCTAGCAAAGCTAAGCAAAAATCTAGCGGCAGAATGGACCAGCAAAAATCCACTTAACTCACCTGTATATGTGGACAATTGCTGATGTATCGCCACACCAGAGGTACCTGTCCACCAAACAAATGCAGCCTATTGTCACTCCCTCCTCAATGTCAAGCGACTGCAACAAAAACATCAATTATCAGATTACTGGAACCCACGTTAATGAGATTTCATGCAATTCATTAACAATTTACATACGATCCATATTAGTATTGTGTAAACTTCAAACAGTTGGACAAAGGTCAAAATGATTAATTGCTCACCCGAGAGCCCAGACATTGTTGTTTTCTGAAGGTAAATGTCAGAAGTTGACCTTGATTGGTCTGTGATTTGGAAGACTTGGCCGACATCCAGACATCAACAAAACTGGCATCCTCAGAGTCTGAAAAGGACAAACAAAAGCATAAATTGTACCCCAGTATCTTGTATCAATCTATTTTGTACTTGGAAGTTACTTTGTTGTTGCAGCTGACACAAACGTATGTTTGAATTTGATATTGTGGACAGACCTATTAGCGTTGACTCAGCAGAATACCATTGCGATGAATAATTTATTGCAACATTTACTCAAACAAGAGGACGTACATTCATACTTTGATGACTGTCATTAGCGTAAGATGAGTAGTTGATGGTCTTTACCTTCTAGATCGTACAACAGATCAGCCCTATAGGGGGCGACACAGGCACACAGAACCCCAAGGTCATTGTCCATGTCCTGAAGGTCATTCTCGTTCTCCAAGGCGACAACGTCTTGTAAGTGAGAGAACTCAGTGGTCCTAGCAATCTGCTCAATTTCATTGGCCGACGGTCTCTCACTCGGGTCATGACCCCAACACAAGGTCATGAGGTCAAGAAGACAGGCCGGGTAGGTCAGTTCCTGTGTTAATTAAAAGAGAGACAATTGATACAAATGACATTGACCTGCTAACCTTAAAATGAACATACATTTCCCTGGAGTCTCAATGGAAAAATAGATACAACATAGACAGATAGTCTGAGGTTGACAAGCAGATAATTGTGGGTTTATTGGAATTAGGTGACAACATCCCATAAAAGCTATTGGAAAATGCGGTCTGGCAGACAGATACAAGAAAAGGTCAGTGAATTATCGGGTAATGACTTGAAATGGTAGGAGACTGTGGCAACATCAAACGTGTCGCTGAGTAAAACATCAATACAGTCAATATTACTCACTCCTATTACAACATATGATAGCATAAATATTTCATTTGTATCAGTTTACAAAAGGACATATGGATTACTATTGTATATAATGCAAACACTTGCCTTAGGAGTGATGGCGGGACGACCCCCTGCCAAGATGTGACCCTTCAAGTTGGCCACGACAGCTCCCCCTCCTTCTCCGTCTTCAAAGGGAAGCTTCAGCATCATCAGTTCATAGATGAACATTCCGAAAGAGAAACAGTCAACCTGCAAAACATTTCAAAGTCAATTGGTGTCCTTTCTTAATTCACAATTCTTTACCTGACAACAGGGGCATCAGTTTCATTTTAAATTAGTGGGGCAAATAGTGGTCACACCTACATGGAAGATGTCAGGGAAAAATTAAATATTTTAAATTTCAGAAACATGTATACTTTGGCAAAAAAGTGGTGGGGCATCTGCCCCACCAGTCCCATAGGAATCCCAAGATCTGGATATTCCAAGTATTAGAAGAAATTTTTCAAATCTTGTGATTAAGTACTGTACTATCAAGCTGGGCTAATTCAAATAAAATATCAATCAATAATACAGAGGGCTAATAAAATAAAGAAAATGGCCAGAGGTTTGAAAAGCCACAACTTCAGAGTTGACTCACTTTTTCAGTATAAGCTTCCTCTCCACTGTGCTGGATGATTTCAGGGGCAATGAAAGGAGGAGTTCCAGCAAAGCCCTTAGCACCAGAGGGCAGCACCGCTCGACTGACACCATAATCGGCCAATTTCACATCAACTGGGACAGTGTCTTGCGAGTGGGGAGAGGGCAAACGCCAAACGAGAATGTTCTCAGATTTCAAGTCTCTGTAGATGATGCGACAGGAATGCAAGTAGCCAAGTGCAGATGCAGTCTGGAATATAGAACAACCATCGATTAGATAGGAAATAAAGACTAGTTGTATATATGACTACTGCCAAAAAAGAGGTCAAAGAGAACACAACACTAATAGACTTCTCAAAACCACCAAATGAGCCACTTGAAATTCTTACAATCTACCCTTTTTCCAATACCAACTCAATACTTGCACTAAGAAGTGAGATAACATCTTGCACGCAGATCAGTATCAGTACTGATTCAGTAGTTTCATGCCAAATTCTCAACAAAAACATACCTCTGACATCAAATGAACAGAGGTGTGGAAAAGAAATGAAATGTCTCACCTGAACAACAATCTGCTGGATGGTGTGGGGCTGGAGTCTTGCCCCCGCCCTTCGATGCTCCTTCAATCGGTCGTTCAATGAGCCAAGGGGAGCGAGACTGAGAATGAGGCACAATGGCTGGAGACAGATGCCAAGAAGAGGCACAATGTTGTCATGGTGCAAGGACAGGAGGATGGTCAGCTCCTTACGGGCATTCAAATAAGCCTCACAGGCATTCTTCATTGGCTCCTTGTCCCACCTCTGCTTCTCTGCCTGGTGATCAAAGAAAAAAGAGACACGAAATATCAAACTTTGATTCAAAGCATTGTAATAATAATCATTATCAAAATGACAACGAAAGATCCGTTCCACCAACTTCAGAGTAGAAGTTTAATTTTGCAATAATTGTGATCAGACAACGCATAGCCTACAAAGGATAAGCTTAACATTATATATTTACATTAGTAACATTAATCTTGCCTCGTACCTGATATTGTTGACAATGGGATGGAGATGCCTCAGCTCCTGGGTCAATTGGTTGCAACATTTTCATGGCTATCTCCACCGGCCGGCCTGACCTCTGTAAGAATAGTTACAAATTTTATTGCACCCACGAGTTACCATTAAAGTGATAAACGAATGAAAAACAACCAACCCAATATTTTTAACCATAATCATCAGTAATGATTTACAAACCTTGTCTGACATGGTGCCAGCAAAGACCGCCCCAAAGGAACCTTTTCCAAGGAAACGACCTCTGGTCACATGATCTGACTCAATGACGTACTGGTCACCGATGTCTTGGAAAACCTGCTCAGCAAAACAAAGTATATTGAGGATTTATATAATGGCAACTTTTTTAATGACAAAAAAAGAGAATTTCAAATCTGATATATCAACAATTAAATTCTTAATAATAGAAACTATCTTTAATTTTCTTATCAACGTATCAATGGGTATAACTTGTATTAAAGATACACAGTAAACTAAATTTCGAAAACCACCAAATGAATAGTCCAATAACAATATGGAGGTAATAAACCATAAAGACCCAACTTATTGAATAAGGCCTAACCAAGCAAGATGCTTCAAGTAGAACATTTAGGAGTAAGTCAGATTATACACTGCACACAGGTTCTAAATACTGAAAACAGCAGACAGAATGAAATTCAGGATGAAATTGAGAATGCAAAGTTCAGAAGATTGCAGACGTCTCTCTGAGCCAAGTACAATGATTGATCACGCATGCGCACATGAAATTTCATTTCAATTTTGTTTTCTTTTTGTGCTAGAGCATCTACGAGTGTGCAGAATTGCATATTACAAAATATGCGTAATTTGTATGTACAGATTTGAGTGCACTGATCAGTAACTAATAGCGTGGATCGTACCGCGTCGGGCGCAGCATGGGCAGCTTGTACTTGACCCCCGTTACTGGCTATGAAGTAGGGACCCAGGTTGCCATGACCAGGACAGAAAATAACTCGGTTGAGTTGGGCCGCTTGCAAACACTGCTCCACCATGTAGCAGTAGATCTCGGCTCCTTCCCCTGGCAACCCGTCTGGGCTCTGCGACCTGCAAGAAGCAAATATGAAACCGTCAACCCAGTGGGCCACCGTCCCCCGCACCTCCCAGCGTCCGCCACCTGTCTCTTTCACTTACAACCAGTTAAGCAAAATGACAAGCACATTCTTGTATTAACAACATTCATCACACACAGCTTGTTTTAATGTAGCGGTCGGAATAAAAAAGCTTATCATACAGCCAAAACCTTGGAAATTATGCAAAGCAGCATAAGAGTGACTTTTCCATGTTTTACTAAAAATAGTTTTCTTTTTAAACCAAAAACAGAGACTGACACTAAGTATTGTGGAACACATGGAAAAGCACCCAATCAGGGATTAAACCATCAGACCCGTGTTAACGTTAGTACAAAATCCAACACCAGGTGGAAGGAAGGAAGCAAACACCAGGGGTCACTTCAGTCATACCACTTCAGGGGCTTGCCGCATGATGTTATCATTGATGGGTCGTGGGGATTTGTGAGGACGAGGACATCGAATGAAGATGCCCCGCCCCCGACTCTGTTGCAAGATCAGTTCATCAACACCAAATGTAAATCCTACCTCCCTGTAAGCCAAAACCCAGCATCACTCAGTTATTTCAAGTTTTTGATGTAAGACACCACTCCCTGTTCTTGAGTAACAAGACTAGTCTATCAATCATACAACTTAAAAAACATGTAGTTAGTTACAATTGAAGTTACTTTGTTACAAGACAAGCTGGTGTTTTCCACAAATTCTGACTTAATAACATTAGAATAGACTCAATAGTTTACATTTCTACATTGATAATGCAATTTACACGAATGCAGGTACAAAACCAGACTTACTTCAATAACACCAATATTTACATTATTTAAAGATTTATGGACAATGTGATTGTGAAGTCCTTCATATGAAATCAGTGAAATACATTTCAACAATTAATTTAACCACACACCTACCTATCAAAGCGAGGGAGCAATCCTGTGGCGGAGGCTGTCTTGTTGTAGATATTTTCAACAGTCTCCAGTACAAGGCGACTGCTGGTGTAGACAGAATTGGACCATGTGCTTCCTGGGCTTCCTTGGCTAGCAACAGAAGAACTGTCGTGACTACTTGGGGTGCTGGACAGAGACGTCATGGTCGGACAAGAGCCAGCCGTGACTGCCAGAGGTTGCTGCTGCTGGTCTATCATGATGGGTTGTGTGATGCAGGCGTTCTTGTCACCAGGACTGAGGTCAACCATACTCCAGGCATCTGAAAGAGTGACATGACATTCATAAATATTGTGATTACTGAACGAAATACCAGCAAATTCTCCCTTAAAATATCTCTCTAATGGTAGATTTTCATCAAGTGGTGTACAAATGAAGTTCATTCTAAGCTTTCGCACACATAGAGCACCTTGGCCCTTACAAATTTAGCTTTTATTTGATGAGGCTCTATTCCCAACACACGGTCACTCACATAAACAAAAATATGTGATAATTACAAAGGAAATGAATGGCAAGTTGGCAACTACCTGGCCCTTGATGTTGGCTCTCCTGAAGCTGCTTCTGCTGCAAGAGGCATCGAACACACGGCACAATACGGGTGATGAGATACATTCCTCGGGAGTTCTGGATGAAGCGTGCTCCCAGGTCAGGGTACCAGTCCTCTAGTAGGGTGTCAATGTGGTCCACCATTTTGCTCATGATGGAGGCAGTCGCTTGGGGAACTGGCTGAAGGACCACAGACTCATCGAACCCAGAACTGCTCCCATCCGCCCTGTCTATGTCCAGGTGCACAGTCAATGTTTCATTGGGTATCAAAAGTTCTAACACAGAGGTACTAGTCAGGTTAAGAGGACTCCAGTCTATATCCTGCTCCTGGCGAATGACTAATTTGCATTTCCTGTAATCACAGAATGTACCAGGGTGGATGTTGGACGCTTCTTTTAGACTGAGGATGGGTACTCCTAAGTAATGGAGCTCCATGCCAGTCTGCCAGCACTTCCACTCGGGGCACGTCCCGCAATGTTGCATGAAAGGTTCATTCTCAGTCACTATATCAGGTAGGTCGTACATACTCAGAATGATATTGAAGATGGCGTCATCACCTAACAGTCTTGTGATAAGGCGAGGCCAAAAGCCGCTGGGGAAGTAGGACATGAGATAAAGTCTGCAAAGGGCAACGGCAGGATTGGGGTTAGCTTGGATGCGAGGCATGATGACTTTCTCTTCCTCCGAGCTAGACGCATGCGAGGAAAAGTCAGAAGTAGTTCCGTCTCTTGAAAGAGTTTCGTCAGAACTTGTACGTAGGTCAGGGCGAGATTCTTCATGGTAGTCAGCGTGGTCTAAATAGAACGTGGAGTGTCCTTCTTCTCTTGGTTGGGGCATTCGGTTCATCTCAGGGCCACTTAATATTATAGGAAGGTGGTTGCCAAAGCGAGGATTGTACTCCGACACATGGGCACCCCTTACTGGTATCTGGAAAATTATGATGATAATAAAATGTTATATCTGAATACCAATGTTTTTCACAACTTACACAGAAGTATCAGTCATTTTCTAGTCGGAATGACATTGTAAGAACTGACTGTCACACACAACTGAACAAATACTGAAATTCTCTTTCACAAATTGATAAAAAAGATAAGGTTGCCACAAAAATGTGTGCAAAAGTTTGATTAAGAAGAGAGAGAGAATTACATCCATCGACTTTAAAAATATTTCATTTCCTGTTTTACCTTTAAATAACTCGCACATGAAGAAAAGTAGGACTTACTCTGACATCAGTCTGGGGAAGGCGTCTCTTGACTTGTTCTTCAGTCGGCAGTAAAGACGGAATGAGCAAGTTCCTCTCATCCCACAACAGGGCCACTTCAAATTTGTTCAGCAAGTCTATGATATAAGTCTTAATATCCTCAGGTTTGAAGGCAGCGTTCTTGAACAGTATCCGCAAGTCATCAGTCTTCATTATGCCAAACTTGGCCAAGCTGTTTATCTCTCGGATTGTGACGACATTTGCCAACATGTCACAGAGCCACTGGGGGTCGAGGAAGTAGACGTCCTGGAGATTCACATCATCATAATGCAGGAGGACACCTGGAGGAAAACAAAACAATCAACAACATATAGAGTGTAGATTCTCAATCTTTTCTGGCTACAAAATCTAATAGATCTTCTGAAGGTAAATTCATCTACTATAATCAACAACATAGTCAGAGATAAGATGGCATTTTGAGCATTTCCTAATTGTGTAACATCTCCAGACAAAACAAATTATCATCTAATTTTTATCTCATCTAAAATTATCAATATCGCCTGCGCACGTGGTTTGCTATGGTCAGTATTTAGAGTATCCTTAGCCAGTGGTATCTACTTTCATGTTACCAACATTCTTGCAATGGTGTTTTCATAAATCCAGGGACGTGCACTTACCATTTTCATGGAGGAACTGGGTTGCTTGGTTCAACTCAGCCACATCCCGAAACGAGGTTTGGAACTTCTCTTCCATTTTAGCCATTACGCAAGGTCTGTTGAAAGAGGAACATATCTTAGATTATTCTGTTGAAGTGACAGTTTACAATACTTGAAGCTAGAAATCTGAGTGAAACCAACCTGTATTGCTCCGCGTGTAGCACTGGGTCCTTGCCGTCATTCTTCCTCTCCGCAGCCAAGTCATAGACAACATCCTGAAGCTGAACGTAAGTCGCAGGAACCTTTTGCTCAATAAGACGGACGCCTTTGCTGCCGGGCATCTGTTCCTCGCAAGCAACAGTAAACACAAGGTTGACTAGCTCTCCAATATGGCTGTTGCTCATCAACTTCGGTCTGCAGGAGATTTCGATGTGATGTAGCACCCTCGGCAGTCCCCACTTCTCAGGTTCTGAGTGACACATGTACTTTGCCCTGATCAACTGCTGCAGGTCTTGCAAGTAAGTAGCAGGATACTTGCGCTTCGTAACTTGGTCCAGATGTGTCCCAACAATGACCACAGGAGCATTGGGAGCTCTTGCCTGGATGTTGACCAACCACTGCATGATGTCATTCACCCCTTTCTCTCCGTCCGTCACCTTCCACATGACGAGATAGAGAGAGCGCTTGGTCAGGAAGTACTGATGTGTGGCATAATATTCTCTCTGAAACAAAACATCTCAATTTAGCGCCAACTGCAAATGAATGAAATGAGAGGAAATTATTCAAATTCTATAATTTGAATATCTATTTGTTAATGGTAAAGGATATTTATAACATACCTGGCCACCGAAATCCCAAGTCTTAAAGACAATCTCCTTGTTACCCCGTGCCAAAATGAGATCTCCAATGTCAACTCCAACTGTTGATATGTTGTCCCCTTTCAAATCTTTGTCCTTGATTGTGCCATGTCCCATCCGTTGTGCCCAATTCTGCAAAATATCCAAGAGAGTTAGCATCATTCAGAGGGACTCTGGTAACTTCATTTCATAAAATCAAACATTTAGCAGTGCTTTTGTTCGGGGATATATCACAAAATAAGCACATGATGCCATAACATGCAAACAAAAACAATAAGGTCAGAATTAAACTAACTAACAATGCTGGGAAGTAATATTGACATATATTATGTTAGTGAGTTGAGGCAGAGTGATTTACCTTGTTTTTGTTGGATGAGCTTTTCCCCTCCTTTCGTAATTGTGCCAACAAAGAAGTCTTTCCAATTCCTTGAACTCCCACAAACATAAGTTTCATGCGGTTGTACAGAGTTGCTCTGAAGGAAGAAATTACTAAATCACTCAACAAAAAGCAGATGATTTGCAATATCTTTCTGTTGCAATCAATGATTCGTTTTTTTTCATGATACAACATTGCAAAATAAAAATGCTTCATAAAATGTACTCACTCCTCCTTGATGGACTTGAGGTAGCCGAGCACGGCGGCAGTTTTCTTGGCCTTGTCCCCCAGCATCCCGATCAGCATCTTCTCCACTGGGTTATCCCCCACATCCAAGTTCCACAGCTTACGAAGCAAACCCAGTTCAGGAGGCAACTGAAAATATTAAATATACAACGTAGCAGCATAACCTAATGGACAACAATGAATAGATTCTCTTTGGAGCAAAACTTCTTAGTGCTCTTGGGAGTCAGAGAAGTAGTGACACTTTGACAACATCAATTTATTTGAGTGACAAAGATCTTGAACTCAACAGGATCTCAAAACTGATCTTTGTGTTATGATTTTCACTCAAAATTAACTTAAAATGGGGTTGGATATATTCATAAATGTGTTCACTTTGATAAATTTTTCTGGTCCTGACTTACAGTTAGAAATTAAATTTTCCTAAATTGCATTATATCTCAGATCACAGAAGTGACTAAGATATTGCATAATAACTTAGATGTCTTTTAAAAACAGAGAACTCACTCAACATCATTATTCACACCCTGACCAGGCTGAACCACTGACACATTGGCATAAATCCATCCTGAGACTCACCTCCTTGACCTTGTTGTGTGACAACTTGAGCTCAGTCAGCTGGACCATCATACTCAGCTCCGGGGGCAGATTGGTCAGCGCATTGTGACCGATGTCCAGCACCGTCAAGCCGGGGAAGAACAGACCTGCTGAGTGCTCCCCTGCAATGTTGCTGCATTTTCTGGTCTGAAAATTCAAACAAAGAACAGAGAACAGGCTATAATTTCAAATATTTTTGCCATCTTGAATGTATCAAAAGCAACTTCCAACTGAAGATTGATCCCATTGAAAGGTGAGACTTCACAACACCCAGGCACTTTTTCTCTTGAGATTTTTACCAATATCGAATATCAGCTGAGTATTCTAAAAGTGACTGAGAAAATGCTGAGATCATACTGCTCCAGAATAGAGTCAACAAACAAGGACAAAGAATATTAAACTTTTAAAAAAGATGGTGACTATTGCTGACAACATCTTGAAACACTTTGAGGAAGTATTCAGAATGCGTCATGAAACATATTAAGAGTTACAGTCAACAACAAAAACAAAGACATGAACACACAAACAAAGGCAAAGTGTTACATACCCTGGAAGGGGACTTGTTGGCCTCCTCCACCCCAACTGGCTCAACAGATGGCGCTAGTTTCTCGTTGGACACACAAAGAGAGGCCAGCCGATTGTGATCCAACTTGAGGGTCTTCAGCTGATCCAGATGGGAGTGGGCCTGGTGGATGCAGGGTCCAGGGGGTTGGAGGGCGGAGGGGGGCACCATGGAAGACAAGGAGGGTGAAGAGTTGGCCCTTCCGCCAGGTCCTCTAATCGCTGGGCTGCTGGCGTTTTTCCTGTAAAACAAAGTAACTTAATAATTGAGTGTCTTGAGTGTCATACTTTTTCACTCGCTGCACCCTTCAACTAAGGCAACACAGTTTACAAGTTGGGCAACATATCTCAGTCAGTTCACCAGTTCTGTGGTCACATGACTGTCATCTGGTAACACTTTAATACAGGAAAGTGGGTATGCTACTGAAAAGGGTGGTAAAAATTTGTTTCTTTCTCAGACAGTTATTAGTAAGTTACCCAGTTTCTTTTTTAAAGGGGGGGGGGGAGGATAGAAATCATTTTAGTTGTCCAGTGAAAAGAATAGGCCTAATAAACATGGGACATTCTTGCCACAAGGATACCTCATTCTCCATTTTATACATCTCTGTTTGTCATGTTTTCACATGTCTATGAAGAAAATACAACTTGGTCACAAGAGGTTTAGAAAATGAACCCTCATGACGAGAAACGAAGAAGTATGGCTTCCTTGTAGCGAACAAAATCTATCCCAATGAAAAACACATGTTTACTTTTGGCAGACATTATAACCACAAAACAGGAAACTGCGTCCTGGAGCATGTGGAGGTTCCTGTGTGCACAAGACCCTCAACTTAGAACATTTAAAATAAAAGTTGCGGAATAGTCCTCCAGAAGATTGAAACAGAAGTTTCAAAATATAGGTGAAAAAAAAAGTTGTGTCAACACAACTCAACAGTGGAGAATGAAGCATTTAAAAAAGTTATGTAAACACACATGTAACTACTAACAAGACCATGTTTTTCCATGCCCTGGGCAAAAACGATATAAGCTTTGAATACAAAATTGTTAACAGAAACTTTTTATGGAGACAACGGTTAAATGGAACTGAGTGATGTATCTTTGATTTTTGTCTGAAAGAATTTTGACAGGGTATAACTAACAGAGTGATATATCTTCTGTTTACGGTTATGGTAAGTTCCTTTTAAGTAAATTTTTTTAGTTCGCAAATTGTTTTTTTACGCAATCTGTATCTTCAAGACTTCAACTAACTTGATGTCAAAAGACTGCCCATGGCACTGTGCAACAAGTGGTAAGTTGTGTTTATTTTTTTATATAACACCCTAAACAAAAAAGTTTAACCAAAAGAGTATGCCAGTCACACTCTCAAATAAATATATCAAGAATAAATTCTGAATAATAACATTAAATCAATGTTTTCAGCCTGCTTGAAAAGATATACACATTTTCTAATCCAAAATTTCATCCACCTGAGAGTAAGCATAATTTTGTCAGCATCCAATTAATATTGCCATTGTTTTGTTATATATTAATGTTTCATTTCAGAAAATTAAATCAAAGACACATTATATGTATTGAGACCACAATGTTTCAGAAATGAAAAGTATAGACTTACTGCCGTGAGCGGGAGCTGTGCTGGGGAGGATTGAAACAGTTCCAAGGCGTCAAATCATCCTCCGTCTTTACATCGGTCGTTCCCATGATGAAGTTGAAGGAAATATCCAGCCATCGAAGTCCCACGGGATAAAGTCCAAGGCTTCCTATGGTCGTCAGTTTGTTGTTGGACATGATCAGTTTGCTGAGTTGAGGAGCAAGACAAGAAAGGCCAGCAGGGACGGCCTCAAATAGGTTGTGAGAAATGTTCAATTCAGATAAAACACTTCGTTTACCCTTTCCTCCGAGGTCACTGTCCAGCGGCAACACTTGGACCTGCACTCGGCTGCTCCAGTGGACGTGTCTATTCACAGGGACATCCTTGTAAGCCTTTGTTCCTTCCCCGCTCTCTGTGCTGGGCGTCTCAATCTGGTTATCGGTCGGAGTCCCACAACTGTTCAAAGACCCAGATTTGGGAGTCAGTCCTTCCGAAGTACATGACCCCGGAGTGGCCCTCGTAGGAGTGGTCGTCTCGGACGACGATATATCCAGTTCACCCTGAGACTCGTTTAAATTTGCAAGGTCACACACAACAGGCAGATGTCTCAGCTTATTATGGGACACATTCAGGTCAATGAGACACGGACACGTCCACATGGAATAAGGAATGCACTCGAGGTCGTTCTGGGAAACGTTCAGTCTCTGCAGTCGGGGGAGGAGGAATAGCTGGGACGGGAGTTGCTTCAGTTTGTTCTTCTGGAGGTGAATCTCCTCCAACCAGGGAGCGTCCCAGCCGTCCGTGAAGGCAGATTCAGATTCCTGCTCGTCTTTGCCGCCACCCTCTAAGACCGTGATCAGATTCTCAGAGGCATTTAACAAACGGAGGGATTTCAAGGAGAAAATCTCCAAGGGGAGGGTGGACAGGTGGTTGTTGGAAATGTCAACACGAGTTATCACTTCTAACGAAAGTCTAGCCTGGGCCGGAGCAATGTTTAGGTTATGCATGAGAGACGCCTGCAGTAACCAGCTGCAGTTTATCTCCTGCAGGCCGAGGCCATACCAGTTGATCACCACCGGGGTGCCAGGCAAACACCAAGAGTCAAGCCCATCGGCAACGTCTTCCGACCCAGATGCGGACTGGATCACTGCATGTTTATTGATCTTGTACTCAGAGTCTGAATATGCGTTGTATTTGAGGAGGGTTGAAATCATACTATGGTGATGTGATAAGATCGCAGCACTCAGAACTTTGTGATCCGAGTCCAGTGCTTTGTGTCGCAACAAGGAGTTCATCATTGTCACGTCTCCTCTTTCGCAGGCCTCCATGAGAGCCGTGGTGTTGCCGCTTGAACTGATGAAAGGTTTGTTTGGATCGGCTCCTTTCTCGAGCAACATCTCAGCTACTTCATGAAAGCCATGAGCTCCGTCTCCCATTATGGCTATGTGCAGAGGAGTGTGGCCGTCCAAATCGCGAGCGTCGATTTCTGCAGGGAATAAGGTGACCTCATTGGGATGACCTTCACCTTGGGGGAAGTCTTCGGTTGCTTCTCTGCAATCAGGACTCTCCAAGTCGGCCGTTTTGCTCTCGCCAAAAAGAAAAGAACTCAGACTGAATCTGCTGGATCCGTTAGTAGTTGGGTTGTCTTTCTTCCACGGTTTAACCCCAAAGTTGAGTAAGACCTTCATGATCTCCCACTGGTTGGCTGACGACGCCACATGCAGCATGTTCTGACCTCTTCCGTCCTTTGCATTGAAACGGAATCCCAATCTGAACAGATGCTGGCCACTGACGTCTCTCTCGATATGCTTCACGCTTTCTGGGTACGGAAAATGCAACAAAGTCTGCACCACCTCCAGGTTGCCGGAGGAAACAGCCATGTGTTGGGGCAATGTGCCGTCTATCGTGGGCGTCTGGATTAACTCAGGAAAATTCTGAAATGAATCAAACATTGTGGTCAATAACATCAAAACAGTGTGATACCACACTACAATCTCCTAGCACATACAAAAATGTTTAGAACAGATACATACCTTTAGAATAGCTCTTATAACATCAGTATGTCCAGCCTGGACTGCAGCATGCAACGGAGACATGCCAGAGATGGGATGGGCCAAGCCCTCCGCCCCTTGGGATATCAAGAACTGCACCATCTCCAAGTTACCCTGTTCACAAACTCTGAAAAGGCAGAAATCAGAGATGGATGGATGATTGGGGCTTTACATCCTGTATTTATGCATTTGGGAGGCTAATTAGGACAGGGGGAGGACACGGCAATGAGGTGAAGGATGATTGAAACAGCCGTCCAACATAGGCCCAGGTGACCAGGCAAGAGCTGGATTCGAACCCTGGACCCAACGATTGGCAGCCCAGCACACTGCCACAAGACCAACCCTCCCCCCGCAGAAATCAGAGAATTATCATTCAAACGACAATAATATCAATATTGAGCGATTAACTTACAGACTCTTACTGTAATAGTCAATGAAAACAATAGACACTGAGGATTGTTAAATGACAAATTAATAACAGAACGATAAAGCTATTATGAAAAGACAGATGTTTGTAGAACTTTAAATATTTTGAGCAGAATAGAACAATTAGCACATCATATCAACATAGAAAGTTCAGTCTCAGGAGGAGCAAAATATCTACTAACCTATATAGTAAGGAATTTGCACCATCCGGGATGTTGTTGATGAGGGAAATGCGATCTGCGTCCGTCATGTAATCTCCCACCTCCTGAGCGTCCATGGCATTGCCATTTTCACAAGCAGCGATGAATCCTGGACAGAAGAAGTAGTTTCAAGTTAATTTTAATACATAGCACAAACCTAACTGCTTAAGAAAACAAAATAGCAAGGTTACGTAATACTCACTGTCTGCTAGAGCTCTCTTCCGACTTTGTCGATTTTCTGAAATGAACAAAAATCACATTGCACAAAAGGGGAAATGACAAACTCAAAAGGGTCAGTATTAAGAATTTGATATTAATTGTCTTGATATCAATTAGGAATTTAAGTATTTCTAAAATTGTTATTAGAGTCAATAATGTTAACAATGGCATCATATTGCAATGTCTTACACACTACATAGAATGTGCTTCCTGCTCCATGCACAAACAAAATCATGTCAATTGGAAATAGTCATTACCAATTTGAATGAACTCATGCAGACAAAGTGCTTGCTGTAAAACTGAAACCAACCACACCAGAGTACAAGAATGAAAGTAGAAGCATGCAAATAATTATAAAACACATCGAAAGCCATCACCACATCCGAGCAGAAAATGAGCAAAACAGGGTTCCCATAGATTCTTCATTGACACAGGTTATTCTGACTTGATTTATACATGCCAGTTTGAGAGAAACAGCCCATTTCTGTAAGTTCAAATTATTACGTGTGTGCAGAGAGCGGTTGTGCAACACCTTATGAAACTATTTAGGTACGATCTCATCAGTGATTCTGCAGAACATTTTATGAACTAAAATCATTAAATCACTGATTATATCTTAAAGTCTGACTTAAATTTTCTGAATACTATGGAAACCCTGATAATAAACCCACCACCAGCAATCATAGCACAGCCATACCATTCAATACTCATCCACTATTAGGCACCACTAATGCAATTTCTTGGCAACGCTTTCTCCTCTGGCTCATGGTAAGTGACTAGATAGCATTAACTTGATTAACAACGGTTGATCATTGGCAAGCAACTTGTGTGGCACTACATGCTTCATTGCACCGATACTTCACTCTATGAGCAGCTACCTTTTCGAGCAACTCTCGTGGCACTTTTTCTGCGAAGTTTCGGAGTCTGCAGGGGAGTCTTACATGAAACTGCTCAAGGAAAACAAGTAGCAAGTCACAAAGCAATTCTAGGTTCAAAAGACACAAAATAAGGTAACAAAATAAACACACAAATAAAAGAACCATGCGTAAATAAACAAACAGTAATGCCAAACACAAATAAAAGATATCTATCAGTCGACACAGAGCTATAAATTGACTAGACGGCAAATGAAAGGCTTGAGCAGCAGCTGAAGTGATCAGAAGTATTATTCTGCTGTAAGTTTGTTACTTGTTTAGCCACCAGATGGCTAAAATAATGCAATGCCATCTGATGGGGAATTATTGAAGCAGTAAGTTCATGATATCGATGCAGATAAAGTATGCATCAATGTCAAAAATAAGTCTGATCATGTGAAATTATAAAATTATCCACTGCAGGCATCACAGGTCAATCACACCACCAAAGCCAATGCAACTAACACAATAAAAACATCACAAATACTATAGACATGAATACTATTAATTATCATGGTACGATCCTCCTATCTGTATTACAAACCTATCTCTTCCTCTATAATCTTGGCTGTCTCCTGACTTCTGTTCTTCAGCGCCAGTTCCAACGGGGTCTTCCCACTGGCATCCACCACTTTATAATCCGCTCCATGTTCCAGAAGAAGTCGCACAAACTGGTGCTTGTCATCCAGGGCAGCCGCATGCAGGGGAGTCTGATTGTAAGAAAAAAGAAATTAAATACATCTTAACAATGTTTTAAAAGTGTTAAGCTTAATGATGTCTAAATATTGTCTTTCAGTTTTGTTCTGCACTAGGCTAAGTTATGTCTGCATTAGTCATAAAGCTGTTTTTGAAAGTTTTGTTGCTTTTATTTACTTAATTTTTTACTTTTTTCCTCATCAGGTACATCCAATGGATTACATTCCGGTACATGTAGGTGGTGTGTTAAAGTGACTGTGCATTAGTTAACATCTAAAAACCTAAATTTGGAGGTATATTCTATTAAAGGTTTCTGATTTAATCAGTAATACAAACAACCTTGACACTAGTTAGTCCTTACTGCGCAAATATCTAAAAGTCAAGTGAGGTACTATGCAGCAGTCTTATATAAACAGTATACTTATAGACTCATTCACTTTCTGTGATTTTGTTAAAACCTGCGTGTATCTATATACTTTTAAAATATTTGCATTTTAGTCATGTTTAAAACATGAGACACTTTGCACACCAGAGTCACAAAAGCATCGAGTCACTAATAACCATGGTTAGTAATTTTTTTCGTTTAAAAAACCTGACAAAACCACAAACTGAGTTTCAAAAGAAAATGTTAGAAAAACCTTCACTTACCATACAGCCACACTGGGTGCCACAGCTGATGTTAGGATTGGCTGAAAATACACAAGTGATGACCTGGGTTAAAATGGAGTTATTTTAAAAGCAATGTGCTACCATGTGACTTGTGGGTTCAACATACCAGATGATCCAGTGGATCACGTAAAGCACAATTCATGACAAACGATATGACATCAAAGAAAACATCAAAATAACTCAAGTCAGACAGTAGAAACAGTTAAGTGACAACTATCTAAACTTTTTAAGATGCCTTTCTGGCAGTTTCTGCTACATATGACAACAGTTGCAAATGCTACAGAAACTTTGGACTATTACCGAATATGCCAAAGTAGACTTCATAAATCAACCCAGCCCACTGTCCTTGCCCAACACAGAACTTATGCACAAAATAAGGCTCTCTGTGCTTGTATCTGCTCTTGTCAGGGAATCTAAAATGCCCATTTTTCTTTAGGAAGGACGACAAGTATATATTTTATAATGATAAATTCATAGAAGCATCCTTCACGCACCCTGGTCATGGCACACTCAGTAATCGAGTTCCAATTTAAGAACTTAGAGTCCAGTTCTGTGAAATTATACATGTGCACGACTATACAGTACAATGGCAATCTTGACAGGACAAGAATATGACCTAATGACTACATGCTCTGAACAGTGTTTAATATTGACCAATTACAATTATAGTCACAATTTACCACACATTGTATTGTAAAATTTAGGATTCATGAATTCCAGGAACAAATGAAAGGATAATTAAGGATTAAACTTAGTTAAGGTCAATGATGAGGAGCTCATGCCACACATAGATCTAACATTCACTAAGTTGACCTGATCAATTTGCGATTGATTGGGTAATTTGACTTTCATCTTCCAGCTGTACAAAGAAACTCTCCAATGACAGATGAGGCCACCTCTTTCGGGAGAATTAGACAAATGCAGTAACTTTTTCTCAACTGCTTTGGAGCATAGACTTTAAATTCACTCTTTAGAGAAACTAGGATACAAGAATTATTGTTAGAAAATCAGACTCCAAATATTTTGTGTATCATAATGGCCCTCATCTCATTGGTTGTCAATGTCACAAAAATATGCAGACAAATAAATCACATCTCTGAACAATGAACATGCGAACTATAATTCACGAGGTGGCAGTTTCAGTTTCTAGTCATGATAGACTTCAACACATCATGAATTATGTTATTCTGAGTCTGACAAGCTGATTCAATAAAATTATGAAATATGGAGGTCAGTAATACATGTATAAATTGATATAATATAATGCAAGTAGGTACTTTCATCACATGATGATATATAAACTATGATATAAATTACGATATTTGCCCAGTGCATCTGGCTGTCACTCACCCATCATCCTGAGCTGCAGTTCACTCAATGAAGACTTGGTAAACATGACCGGCTACTAGTATTCTAATAGTATTCTAATATATGGGAGGTCTGACTGTGCAAAATTATTTGGTTGAATAAGTCCTAATAGTCCAGGATGTGGTTCTTAGAGAATTCCACAGACCACAAATCATGTCAACCCAAATAATTCAAGTATGTCTAAACAGTGCTTAAGTAAATTTAACAGTGGATGTTAGAGAATTGCTTCAGCACAGATCAGTACAGATCAATAGGCCTACCTATAATTATAGAATAGGGAAATTGAGACACAAAGCGGACACTTAATATTTCTTTATGGCCTGTATTCCATGATGACAGGTGTTGATCGCGCACAACACCAACGCCTTACACGTAACTGGTTTTAGTGTCAATTTGTCATGAACTTAAATTTACTATCTTAAAGGATGTCAATAGATAATGGCCTCAGACATGCCATGGGACTATAACCATAACTAAACATTGCTAAGCATGGAGGACTGTATGGCAGAGAGGTAATGGGTCAATTGTTGATTTGCTTAGGTCAATTGGCAAGACTTAAAGCGTTCAAATGCCACATAATAAGACAATAAATTTCAACAGACTACTAATATAAGTCATTACTTTTAAAAAACATACATCACAACAGGGCAAATTAAGATCTGGCAACAAGAACCCAATCTGGAATTGAATACAGGACCAATGACTTGTAAATTCTGGAAAACCATAACAAAAAAATTTAATAGCAAATGCTACTGATTATCATTATACCGGTGACCTAACATGTTGTTTTTGTTTTGCTGTTCACCTGTAGCACTGTTGTTATATGTCATGAGATATCAGTTTACCTTGCATAACAAACACATGATAAGTATCAGGTGAAAGTGGCCTGCCCAAAATCAATGCTCCAACATGTGTTTGCCATACTTATGCATGTACCTAAATGAAAAAGCAATGGGATATCTATCAAAATGACAGCTTAGTTTGAATAATAGCTTAAAAATTATCCTGTCACAAAATAAGTGAATAACCAATTGCTGCATTTGGTCTGTGACTTGGCAAGTTGGCAGTAACACAAAACACATGATATCTGACCTATCAGACATTTACAATACTATGATCCCAGACAGAGGCATGGTCTCATGACCACTAGGGCAGGGTGACTCAAATACCAAGGTCATTCTACCAGGCGATCTACAATCTACCAAAACCATGTTGAATGTCAAATGGCCCTCTCAGGTGAACTGACCTGACATGAAACCAAATCTGAATTCAAAGCCACACTTGGTTAGGCTCAACAATTAGGTTGTTCATGGTAATAATTTCCAATTGGCACCAGTTCAACCCTACAGGATGTAGACTGGACAATATGGACATTCGATACCTCAATGAAAAGATTTCCAAGTAGTCATAGGGTACCAGATTCTCCATTATGCATGTGAATTGCGACCTTGCAATGTGCTACTTATATGATGTATTCCTTAATCATTTAATTAATTGATTTACAATTAATGAATATCGATTGGAAAACTTTTACATGAAAAGTGAGTACTGTGGACTCAAGACTCTCAGAGCCTGATAAACAATAGAGAAGTACCAGTGCATAGATAAGCATTAACAACCGTGGGAAGGTAGCTGCCATGGATCAAATACACAATCTAATATTATCTCACACATAATATTATCCAATACTAACTGAGCTAACTGACCCAGAATTGCAGACTGCATCAGGACACAGCTCTTGACTCACCCAGGGACCCCACCCCCTGTCATGCAATACCCAGCTGAAATGTTGCGTTGAAATATCACTCTCCATTGGGTATTGTCATGATATCAATGTTCATAGTATTGGCGTTGATATTTATAGTGCATGCCATGGTATGTTCACAACCATAACACAGGCCGCTCAACCCTCGTAAACTTCATATCACATCCATGGACATTTTTGGACATGCCTCTCATGACAATACCATGATATTCACCCCCTCCCTGCTTCATCATGTTCCCCAATCTCTCTTGTGACAAAAATGCTCTCATCACTTATTGCTACTCTCAGATTAATGACAATCACGCTGATGGGGTGCCTCCCAGTTCCTCACATTCCTTACCATTGTACGAACATCCAGCGAACCACATAGTCCAACAATTAACCACATAGTCTTCCTATATATATATGTACACCACAGTCTTCCTGAATAGTATAATCTTGCTACATAGTCTTCTTACACTGTCCTTCCTGTAATATCATGGTCTATAACAGTAAATGAGCGTCCTAATTGCTTCAGTCATGAACACAATCACACTCACGTGAGCCAGTTCTTTTCTTTCATTATCTAATCAGTCAACAAAGTTATTGTCCTATCTTCAACGTTCTTCTTTTACAACACCTGGCACATGACCACAGCAATAAACAATTCCTCATTTAGATTGGGAAAGGCAGTAAAACATCTATCAGAGTCCAGTTGTTATGTAACAGATCTTTTAATCATGGCAGGCCTATTAATTATATTTTTTCTAGTTAAATTATTTGAATTTGAACCATTTTAAAACAGATCTTTTTTAAATAATGTTTTTCAAAAGACTGATCATTCTTCAATCAGGTCGTGACATACAATTCAAGGTCTGTAAAACTGCATTGTAAACTGCATATTTTTTTGTCAATTGACAATCACTTTTCATGATTATGAACAATGTATGTTGGACATTGACAACACACTGTCAGTCAGATAAGCTTCAATCATTAATTTATTCCTGTCATTGAATGAATGAGGTATCATCCTGCAATCCTCATTAAACAAACTTGTGTAACCCACAGATCATATTCATATCTAAATCAATCAATATCACAAAATGCCTGCATTACAGAGCAATGAGCATTCATATTTCACCAAAAATCAGGTGGAACATTTCAATTTGTATTTTACGACCTGCTCAGGTTTGTTTTATGAACATAATTTAATGAGCAAAAAGATTCAAACATACAACATGTAATGGTCAAAGTGCCTCAGGGCTGAGTAGCTTAACCATGCTCATTGCTATTAATAGCTATCATCAACACAATTAAACTCAATGTCATTGACACAGACACACAAATTGACAGGCGACAATACCTACACAATAACAGGTCTATCATGACTGATATTATGTTTGTAAACAGATTCCAAACTTTCCATTATAATCAATAATAATAAACAGAGGGAGAAACTCAACCAATCAGACTGTCATCGTATGTCTCACCTAGTTCACACTGAAGTTCCCAGTAAAACTGACACATTTTCAGAAATATGAGAAAATGTGAGCCTTTTGAAAAAAATTTACTCTAAATTGGATTCTTATGCTTTTTCACTTCCCTTGCATGGGAGTCCCAGGACTCAATCTGTTTAAGGCTTTAAAATACATCTTGGCATGCGCACCAGATGAGAAAATCAGAGAAATTGTGTATATATATGCTGAATAAAAACGATTTAACATTGTTTTACGCTAAAAAAAAAGTTGCCTTTCCCCTTAGAGCGAAATATCATATGACAGCACCCTGAGGCTCAAATTGTTAGGCCTTTTTCACTGGCTATACAACACATACTCCAGTGTCCTGGACTCATATTGCTCTGAGTGCAGTACTTGCACTTCAAGTCTTCAATGTTCCGGATGACTGGTTACTCACCTGAGGCAATCAACAGCAATCGTGCACACTCCAGACTGTTGTTAGTGACGGATGTGTAGAGGGCCGTTCTTCCGTAAATGTCCTGCGCATCCACATTTCCCGCCTCTTCTCCTTCCAATAAAGACGACAAGAAGTCACAGTTGTTGTAGATTGCTGCCTGTTGAAGCATCCGACCGGGGTAGTCGTCACCCCCTCCGCTCATCATAGACATGATGGTCACCACAGTGTTCACTTTTACTGCAAAATAAATATCAACATTTTAAAATCTTTTAGTGCCGTCAACGTTGTCATGCCTCATGGCCTGAAGTAAGAGGTTCAAGATGACACTTGTCAAAACAAATGGATGATGAATGACACTGATAAATATAACAGTCAGTCACCAGTTTATTAAAGTGGTAGTACAATAAGGGTTGGATTTGAGACACTTGACAAATTTAAGAAAAATTTTACCAGGTCACATGCAGATGTGCTGGAGTAAAATATTATGAACTTGCAAACACCAAATCATCACTTAAAACAAGATAAAGAGAACAGCAGTCAAACAAGTGTCAATAAAATTACAATGTACACAATAAAATCAAGCTACTACGTAGCTGTACTGCAGCCTGTGGGTCAGTGGCGTCCCTATGGAGGGGGGGAGGGGCATGGCACGTGCCCCCCCAGGTGCTTCCCCATATGAAATTTCCAACTCTGGCTAAAATATACAATTAGTATAGTGGGTGCCCCCCAGAGAATCGCGTGCTCCCCCCCCAGGGCCCCCCCCCCGCTCGAGACCCCCCAGTTATGCCACTGCTGTAATCCTAAGGCCTAAATCAGGGGCTATCTTATCAGGAGCCAGCACTGAGACTTTGAAGTTCAAGAATCAAGGGATAATCCAGCAGATATCAAGATGTTTTGGAAGATGAAAACAGCACCCAGAGAATCTACCCTACCAGCACTGCAGTCACTCAGGCTTCGAAAATTTCATACCTTTTGTATTGTAAACATATGACTTCTTAGTCTTCTATCACAGTAATAATCACAGCTTACTGGCACTGATACTGGTTCTGAAAACTGAGTTCCAAGATTGCAAATTTGGCAGGCAGTGACTGAGTGAGTGACTGTGTGACTGTGAGTGGGGTGATGGGGATCCAAATAAGTACCCAAAATATTTGAGCAATTACTCGTGCAAAGAACAATCCATGGCACATCTTACCTATTAAACGAGGAGAGCAGGAGTTAATGATAGTTTTCCGACCATTGCGAACTGTCACCACATCCAAAGGACAACGAAAACAGAAGATTTCCAAAGAGAGCAAAACGAAATCACACACTCCTGCATAACGGAAGTTGACATTGCAATACGCCAACGAATGGGAGGAGCTCAGTTTGCATTATCAAAAGAGGGCGACACCATCCAGTTCAACAGCAGGATAGTCCAGTAACTGTTCTGCTGATCTAACAGCAGGAAAGTTGTACACAGCAGTGGCTTTGCAGATCTATGAATGGGATTTCATAGAAATGATCAGAATGATGATGAGCTGTGGATGATCAGCGGATGGCCTGACTGTCTGTCATAAAGTGACAAGATTCTTTTCATTTGTACCTATGTCTATGAGTTAATTCCCAGGGGTTAATTCTGCTTCATTTCACTTCTGAAGCATACATGTATGTGATTTTCATGAAAGTGACTCTGGAAGTGATATTGTTCAATTAATCAATTCTTTAACCTAAAATCTTCTTCATTGCTATGAAAGTGTCACTGGAAGTGATCACTGATTTGTTCAGTTCTTCATCTTGATATGAAATCTGCTTTTATATTGTGATCCTCATGAAAGTGACTCTGGAAGTGATATTGCTGCAATTCTTCATCATTATAGGCCTATAAAATCTGCTTCATTCCAGAAGCATGTACGTGTTTCATGAAAGTGACTCTGGAAGTGATATTGTTCAATTCTTCGTCTTGGTATGAAATCTGATTCATGTGATTTTCATGAAAGTGACTCTGGAAGTGATGTTGTTCAATTCTTCATTGTGTTATGAAATCTGTTTCATTCTGGTAGCATGTGATTTTCATGAAAGTGACTCTGGAAGTGATATTGTTCAATTCTTCATCTTGGTATGAAATCTGTTTCCTCCAGAAGCATGTGATATTCATGAAAGTGACTCTGGAAGTTAAATAGTTCAGTTCTTAATCTTGGTGGGAAATCTGTTTCATTCCAGAAGCATGTGATATTCATGAAAGTGACTCTCAAAGTGATATTGTTGAATTCTTCAACTTGGTGTGAAATTGTTTCCTTCCAGAATGTGATTTTCATGAAAGTGAACCTGGAAGTGATGTTCAAATCTTCATCTTGGCGTGAAATCTGTTTCATTGCAATTTTCATGAATGTGACTCCAGAAGTGATATTTTTCAATTCTTCATCTTGGCACGAAATCTGTTTCATTCCAGAAGCATGTGATTGTCATGGAAGTGACTCTGGAAGTGATATTGTTAATTTTTCATCTTGCTGTGAAATCTGTTTCCTTCCAGAAGCATGTGATTTTCATATAATGTGACTCCAGAGGTGATATTGTTCAAATAATTATTCCTCTTGGTATGAAATCTGTTTCAATCCAGAAGCATATGATTTTCATGAAAGTGATTCTGGAAGTGATATTAGTCAAATGTTCCTCTTGGTATGAAATCTGTTTCATTCCAGAAAGGTGTGATTTTCATGAAAGTGACTCCGGAAGTGATATTAGTCAAATATTCCTCTTGGTATGAAATCTGTTTCATTCCAGAAAGGTGTGATTTTCATGAAAGTGACTCCGGAAGTGATATTGTTCAATTCTTCATCTTGGCATGAAATCTGTTTCATTCCAGAAACATGTGATTTTCATGAAAGTGACTCTGGAAGTGATATTGTTCAATTCTTCATCTTGGTGTGAAATCTGTTTCATTCCAGAAGCATGTGATTTTCATGAAAGTGACTCTGGAAGTGATATTGTTCAATTCTTTGTCTTGGTGTGAAATCTGTTTTATTCAGAAGCATGTGTTTCATGAAGGTGACTCTGGAAGTGATATTGTTCAATTCTTCATCTTGCTGTGAAATCTGTTTCATTTCAGAAGCATGTGATTTTCATGAAAGTGACTCTGGAAGTGATATTGTTCAATTCTTCATCTTGGTATGAAATCTGTTTCATTCCAGAAGCAGGTGATATTCATGAAGGTGACTCTGGAAGTGATATTGTTCAATTCTTCGTCTTGGTGTGAAATCTGTTTTTATTCAGAAGCATACATGTGTTTCATGAAGGTGACTCTGGAAGTGATATTGTTCAATTCTTCATCATTATTTGAAATCTGCTTCATTCCGGAAGCATGTGATTTTCATGAAAGTGACTCTGGAAGTGATATTGTTCAATTCTTTGTCTTGGTGTGAAATCTGTTTTATTCAGAAGCATCTGTTTTATCCCAGAAGCTTATGTTTTAACGGAAGTGACTCTGGAAGTGATATCTTTCAATTCTTCATCTGGGTATGAAATCTGTTTCATCCTGGAAGCATGTGATTAAATGAAAGTGACTCTGAATGTGATGTTGTTTAATACCTTATTTGGGTATGAATCTGTTTCATTTTAGATGCATAGATGGTTTTTTTTTTCATGAAAGTGACCCTGGAAGTGATATTGTTCAATTCTTTGTCTTGGTGTGAAATCTATTTTATTCAGAAGCATCTGTTTTATCCCAGAAGCTTATGGTTTAACTGAAGTGTCTCTTTATCTTTCAATTCTTCATCTGGGTATGAAATCTGTTTCATCCTGGAGGCATGTGATTAAATGAAAGTGACTCTGAATGTGATGTTGTTTAATACCTTATTTGGGTATGAATCTGTTTCATTTTAGATGCATAGATGGGGTTTTTTTTTCTTCGTGAAAGTGACTCTGGAAGTGATATTGTTCAATTCTTCATCTTGGTGTGAAATCTGTTTCATTCCAGAAGCATGTGATATTCATGAAAGTGACTCTGGAAGTGATATTGTTCAATTCTTTGTCTTGGTGTGATATGTGTTTCATTTCAGAAGCGTGTGATTTTCATGAATGTGACTCCAGAAGTGATATTGTTCAATTCTTTGTCTTGGTATGAAATCTGTTTCATTCCAGAAGCATGTGATTTTCATGAAAGTGACTCTGAAAGTGATATTGTTCAATTCTTCATCTTGGTATGAAATCTGTTTCATTCCAGAAGCATGTGATTTTCATGAAAGTGACTCTGGAAGTGATATTGTTCAATTCTTTGTCTTGGTGTGAAATCTGTTTTATTCAGAAGCATGTGTTTAATGAAGGTGACTCTGGAAGTGATATTGTTCAATTCTTCATCTTGCTGTGAAATCTGTTTCATTTCAGAAGCATGTGATTTTCATGAAGGTGACTCTGGAAGTGATATTGTTCAATTCTTCATCTTGGTATGACATCTGTTTCATTCCAGAAGCATGTGATTTTCATGAAGGTGACTCTGGAAGTGATATTGTTCAATTCTTCATCTTGGTGTGAAATCTGTTTCATTTCAGAAGCATGTGATTTTCATGAAGGTGACTCTGGAAGTGATATTGTTCAATTCTTCGTCTTGGTGTGAAATCTGTTTTTATTCAGAAGCATACATGTGTTTCATGAAGGTGACTCTGGAAGTGATATTGTTCAATTCTTCATCATTATTTGAAATCTGCTTCATTCCGGAAGCATGTGATTTTCATGAAAGTGACTCTGGAAGTGATATTGTTCAATTCTTCATCATTATATGAAATCTGTTTCATTCCAGAAGCAAGTGATTTTCATGAAGGTGACTCTGGAAGTGATATTGTTCAATTCTTTGTCTTGGTGTGAAATCTGTTTTATTCAGAAGCATCTGTTTTATCCCAGAAGCTTATGTTTTAACGGAAGTGACTCTTTATCTTTCAATTCTTCATCTGGGTATGAAATCTGTTTCATCCTGGAGGCATGTGATTAAATGAAAGTGACTCTGAATGTGATGTTGTTTAATACCTTATTTGGGTATGAATCTGTTTCATTTTAGATGCATAGGTGGGTTTTTTTTTCTTCGTGAAAGTGACTCTGGAAGTGATATTGTTCAATTCTTTATCTGGATATGAAATCTGTTTTAATCCTACAGTGCATATGTGATTTTCATGAAAGTAACTCTGGCGGTGATGTTCAATCTAGGTTTGAACTGTTTTATGCCAGGAGCATGTTATTTTCATGATAGTGACTCCGGAAGCGACATTGTTTCAATTCCTCATCTGCGTTTGAAATCTGTTTGATTCCAGAAGCATGTGATTTTCATCAGCGTGGAAGTGATATTATTCAATTCCTTAAAAACACTTGTTTTTCCTGAAAGTCCTTTTTCAGATTTTTACATCCTCCATCAGTCACTGTGCAGGAGGGTGGATTTTCAATGTTGGAAAATATTTTACCCCCCATTTTTTTCATATTTGTCTTTCGTCCAAATTTTTCTTCAGTTTTTTTGTTTTGTATGGTTTTAATCTGAAAATTTGGCTTCAGACATTACCGCTTGGCCAAAAAACTCAGTATTGGTCTTCTCACCAACCACCGTAAAAGTAGGCCTATATTATATTAATGAAAATATTAGCTGTAAAATAATCTTAGAAAAAACGTGGTGTTTGCAGTGTATCTTCTTATGCTACATTCACACGGCGTGTTACGGAGGTCTTTGGGCGTTGGCAGGCTGGTATTTCCTGGAAATTTGGGTGATTTTTTAATTTGTGACATCTCGCCGACATATTTTTTGCATATCGGCAGGTTCCTAGAAATGGGGGGAAATCCATCGTGGATGTCAAAAAAGATTCAGCAGCCTGCCCTGAAATTTTTTTCCAAGTCACCGGGAAAGAGCCAACATTTTTGTCAATTTTTGGATGTCCGGCAGGCATTTTTCGAGTGAGAATGAATGAAAAACCACCCAGGGAATCTACCCTAGACGCATCTTTCCATGGCCGCTAATTATCATAAGATTTGCGTCACAGCGTCATAGCCAATCAGCGCCCAGGATTTCTCTCCAGTTCAAAACTTTACAGGCGATTGGCGAAGCATCTATTAACTTCTCAGAGCAGTAAGACCCCGGCCTAGACCCGTCATTTTAAAGCTCTTGGAGAGACGAATCTATTAATGTGTGCACAGACGTAATCGGCCACATTTGCATAACGTGTCAAGGTCTGCTCATTGGACACATTTGGGGGTGTGCCTGATTTAATCACTGAAGGCTTTGCTGAAGTGTGAAAAACATGACTGGCGGGATATGGGGACATCCCCTGCCCATTTATAGGCCTACTGCCCCTGTGAAACATTTGCAGCCTCGTCGGCAGTTTTTGACATCTCGCCCCACAGGCATATGGTCTTATTCCGTCGATTTAGGATCTTATTCCGCCAATTTAAGGTCCTATTCCTTCGAAATAGGATCTTATTCCGCCGTTATATGGCTCTAATTAATTATGTAATTGTTGTGTGTCGCCGAGTTAGCCATTTTTCTCCTAGAAATTGTCTGCCTCTGTCTCGCCGGTCAAAAAAAGTTCTCTGTCATGTCCCTGTGAACGTAGCATTACTGAGGAGTGAGGACTTAATATGTAAATGGCACAGCCATGAAATTCATGCAGCACTTTAACAATTTTGTAGGACTTATAGTGTTACCATAACTTTCATGTTTATTTCATATTCAATGTATGAAAGGCAGTTATGTAACTGTTTCAGAAAATTAGAAAGACAGATACATGGAAAGACAGAGAAAAATGTAGAATAGCAAGATAAACTAGACAAAAAATAGAATTGATAAATAGATAAATATATCAATAAATAGAGAGATAAATAGATAGACAGATAGATAGATAGATATATTGATAGACAGATTAGATAGACAAATTGATAGATAGATATATATTAAATAGATAAATAAGATTGATAGATAATCAGCTAAATGATAAAAAGGCAGACAGCACTGAAAGCTGGCAAAGTCAAGTCTATGTTAGATTGTTAGATTGTTGATATTACATAATATTAGTATAAATATAATACAACAACAATAACATTGCATGTAGATTAACTGTTCACTGTTACATAATCATCAGTTTATAAGATTATGTAACTTTAATTTTGTTATGTTTTCTTGTTGTCTGATTGAAATTAATCACATGTTAATAATTTGATTTAGCTTGTCAATGCTAATAATTGACTATCCCATAAAAATTATTGGTACAGGATATATTTCTAGAGAAAATTGAATTTTTAAGACACTTTTGAAGATGAATATGTCATGTTTTATTATATACGAAACTAAATCATTGATAAGAAGCTGGAACCACTTGACCTAATACCCTACTGTGGACTGTTGATGTTGAAACCATCACTGCACAGATTTTTGAGCCTTCTCTTGCACTCAATTCGCTTCGCTCAACGTTTCGCTGCGCGAATATAACATTAACACTGTCACTACAGGAGAATGGGGCAAGTGTGTCACTTCTGAACAGGTGAAACACTTTAAATATACTAACAAACTACTGATGTAATGGGACATTTCTGGAAAGCAAGTTTTAGGCGTCCACATTAGCTCACATTTGCACACCAGATCATGTGCTGTGGTTCACCTTCTGTACTTGAAGCCCCCTGGTGTTTCAAACCAGAACTATATTGCTGCAGGTCACCAAGTCCTTTGGGAAGGGTGGCCATCTGGCAGTCTGGCAGGCCTCAGCTTGACCACAATCAACTGCAATCAAGAGCCAACTGACCCACCACTATTGTTCTTGGTTCTGGTTCCTCCCCCCTAACTGACCCCCCGCCCTGCCCCCTTGAGCCCAAGCCCCTTGTCCCCTTTGATCCTCCCACCCCCTACAATGTCGCAAATTGTTTTTCTCTCCCATTTTGTGCTTTTGTCTTGGTGAACAAGCGCAGGATCCAAACACAGCGCTCATCTCTGTTGGGACAATTGAATGATTAATGGGTGTTTATTGGCCCAGGCTGTGCTGTGAGCTGCTCTGCCTGTCAATGTCTGGTGACTTGCCTTAATCAATTCGATTAGTCAATTCGATTAGTCCTACTCGCCTCCTCCATGAGTGTCATCTGAGTGGATCATATGAGTGGCTCATCTCAGTCATTCGAGTGTCATCTGTCAGCCCCTGATTGCCAGGCAAGTGATGACACTAAAAACTGACCACTGTCCAGTGTCCACTGCTGCTGCATGCTGCCCTCTTTTGTCATCCTTGGCTTGCTCGTCCTCTTCCAAATGACTCAATGACAGCCAGCCACACGGGTCTCACAATTAAGCCCTGATGACCTCCTGCCAATGGCTCCAATTTGACGATGACCACTGGTCACTCCTGCTAATCCCTCAATCATCCGCCGCATATTGCTCGTCAATCAACCAATGCAGCGAAGTAAAGAGAAAAAAAATTGTCCTCATTTTATTGTGTTTCTTGTCTGGAACAAAGACAGTTCAATGACAAGAAAGTGAATTAATCTCATCAACATTCTAATGCAGTCTGCATGTCTCTTTCCTTTATTAATGAAATAGTAATTTAGAATTTTAGATCAATATATGATATTTGTCTTATGCGCCTTTGTATGGTTAGGTTTTTATTGTCGTGAAATTAAGGTTACTGTTTGATTCAGGACACATTAGGATAGGAATACCATTCAGAATATTCTAATTTCAAAAATCTAATTTTCCAAAATCTACTTTTTGGTCAAAATCCCAAAAAGAGATTTTGGAAAAATGGATTTCAGGAAGGGAGATGTTTGAAAAAAGATATTTTAACTGTCCCCCGAAATAGCCATCAGAAGGAGATTTATCTGATTGTGGGTTGTGGAGATTAACAATGCTTGTTACTATAGGAAAAGGGAACCCATGGCTAAGGAAATAAGTCACATTGGATAACCGCAAGTTACCATTACATGCTGTCAGTTTATTTATAAATTTTATCCAGCTTATTCCAATTAATACTGATACACTGATACTTTATCAAATTGGTCTACATGTACACATGTACATTATGTAAGATTATATATGGGCCTAGTTAAGTTATGGTAATTGTAATGCATTTATGTCTAGCTTGTGTTGTTTTCATTGCAATTTGACTGTTCATACATCGACTGCATTAAATTGTGACAATCAAAAAGTCTGCATGAGGATTTGTTGATTTTAATTTTCAATTAAAAATATGTCCTTATGTATTTTGATTGCTTTGACATTGGTTATTTATTGATCTTTTGTGGCTAAATGGGGGTTACCCGGCTTAATATTGTATCGTCTTTTTAGAAGAATACCTCATTGAGCTACAATCAGTACAATGCATTAATAGGCAATATCGTCGTCAAAAATGGCTTATCTTTTTTATTTGTTAAAATCCGACGTTAAATTGAGATAATGGGTTCCCAAATTAAAAATTTCTCAAGCAGATAAAGATATTGAATAGAAGCCTTTGGGCTACCCAAGCTAACTCCAGTGGCAATATAATAGGCACTACTAGGCACACAGCCATCAAGAGCTATCAAGAACTCTTGAGAATTCATTTCTGTGTTGTGCCTCCTCCAATCTCCTTAGCCTCTGTTTGATTGGCCCCATAAAAGGTCATAAAACAGTCATAACACAAGTGAAGAGGCCCTGACCATGGACCCAGGACACTTGGGATTACAAATCTCTGTGCTCCGACAAAGCCAGTTGTGAGAGCTGAAAATGCTTGCATTTCTGTTGAGGACATCTCAAGAGCCAATTGTAGGATCTGGAAGTTGAAGTTTATTGAAATTTTAGAGGTGAAGGGAGGTGATTATACAATGTACACACAGCCTCCATTGCTGGTCCATTGTAGGTCCATTGCAGCTGCCTCCGAGTGACTCTTATCAGGGGACATGGCATCACAACACGCCAAGTTTAATTGCCATTATGTAAATGTGTCAATGGAGCCATGACACCCGCACTGTCACGGGCCTATCATGCTAGTACTCATACCCCATGCTGGCTATTCATGTTTGGGGGCAAGGTGTCGTTAGCTCATTTTCATAATTAGACTCCGTCACGGCCCATTAACTCTCCACTCTAGACACCTCTACCCTACGCAAGTCATTCTCTCGAATTTCAGCTCGGAAGTGCTCACTTGTGTTGAAGAAGTGACCTGAGTGAGGCTCAGTGAGCCCAACCTGCTCAGGGCAAACACATGTGCTCCTATTTGAAATGTATCATTGGTGCGAATACTCCTCACGAAGCAGGGCAACTGAGCACATAAAACCATCACACCAGAGCAGATCACTTTGATTGATCTGTTGTCAGCTGAGCAGCCTGAGCCTCACTTGCTCACCCTCTAACTTACCCCCCCTTCCCCCTTCTATCTTTCACCCCTTGTGGGCGGAGTTAGAAGGCAATAAGCAAGACACAGCACATGCCCTGATTGACATGCATATCCCTCCGCAGCCAACCCCAGCACAACAGCCTGAGCCTGCAGCAGACGGCAAAACGTAGTCCCTCCTTTCTTATAAATTGCTCAGCCAGGCAGATATAACAACACAGTCAACTATTGATTATGACAAGCAAATAGCAGGAGCGAGCTGAGGACATAGTCCAGTGGCGCTATCTCCCATATCTAATCACAACACAGGCCACAACACAGAGCCAGGCTGAGCCAGCTTGAGGCAGAGAGTAGCTGAGAGTGGGGCGGAGGGAGACAGTGTGCACTGGCCTATCAAAGAGAGCAGAGGGTTCTGTGGAGCGATTCAAGCAGGCAACAGCACTCAGCAAGCAGCTATTCACGAGGTGTTTGCTTTTGAAACTGACACTGTCAACAGAACTTCATATATGAGAAAGGACAAGATTGGAATGTACCTGCAGTGCTAGCATGGATATGAGCTGGGACAGACTGCTCTTGGCTCTGGGCCTGTTACTTGGCCTTCTGCTGGACCTCGCTGGACCTGTGAGGGCCTATGGGACGGGCCATGGCAGATGTGAGAGGATCACCATTCCAATGTGTATGGATCTCAAGTACAACATGACGAGCATGCCCAACTTAGTGGGACACACCAAGCAGAAGGAGGCAGCTATCCATGTGCACGAGTTCATCCCTCTTGTCCAGTACAACTGCTCTCCCCTGCTCAAGTTCTTCCTCTGCTCCCTGTATGCCCCCATGTGCACTGAGCAGGTGGAGGAGACTCTGATCATCCCTCCTTGCAAGTCCATGTGTCTGGATGTGAAGAATAAGTGCGAACACATCCTGATCAAGTTCAGCCTCAAGTGGCCCGATGTCCTCAGCTGTGACAACCTTCCCCTGAGGAGCGACCGAAGCAACTTGTGCATTGAAGCCCCCGCCGAATCCAGGGACCCAGGACACCACGGAGGCACAGGGGGCACCCTTCCTCCGGGCTACATCCCTCCCTTGTCCCCCGGATTCCTCCCTCTCCCCGCTGGATCCACCCCTCCTCCCCAACCCTCGTGCCCTCCTCGGTTCATCCACGTCCCTGACCTCCCCCGGAACCAGACCTGTGCCCCGAAATGCAACGGCGACGTCTACTTCCGCCGAGAGGACAAGCAGTTCGCAGAGGTAGGTCCACGAGCTTCCATGATTCATATTAAAGGTCCATGCACTCAGTGAGGACCTTGTGAATAATATTAGAAGATTGTAACTCTAGTTGCAATGTAGATGTTTCTAAAGAGGTCATTCATATTCAATAAGAGAGATAGCAGAGGCCATTCATCAGGCTTATCTCTAGCAGTTGTAATAAGGTCCACTAACACATGACATCTTGATAAACTATTTCAGCTACTGCATGCTGCTCCGATATCCTGAATGATAAGCTCTTTACAAAACACACACTCCCCCCCCCTCCCAATCACTCATATCTGAGTTTTAACTCTGTGCTGGCTTTTGCTTGGGATGCAAAATACGTTAGCAGAGCGAGGTCTTCTCAGCCATTCATTAACTCTGACAAACACAAGCAAACTTCTTCGTGTTTGTCTTCACGTCATCCTTATCTAAACATGAGCTGGCTTCTGTTCACCTTTTTTTGTCCAGCATTTTGATAGATTAACAACCAGCAGTCCGAAGAGCAGACTCAGAATCGATAAATTTCAGGCTGAGATTTATCTGACACTCAAGAGTCTGTATAGTTTTTGTTTGATAAGGCTATTTATATCGAATGTTTATCTCTGATTATGCTTGACAGTTGTCATAACCTGTTCTAAGTACTGATAATGCCTCCCAACGCCTGGTCCTGTGCTCATATCAGCAGCTGAACTTCCCCATGGATACAAAAACTGACATAGATTGACATAATAGTCATATCATAGTCATATCATTTCATTGATTTATCGTGTAATTGCTGTGTCACTGGGAATGTGACCTCTGATTTCATATGGGTCTCCACTAAAACCAAGTATGATTGAATACTAATGTCTGTTTGTCCTTTTTATTGCAGATTTGGATGATCATCTGGGCGTCCCTCTGTCTCCTGTGCACTTTGGCCACTGTATTGACCTTCCTGGTGGACACCGCCCGATTCAAGTACCCCGAACGACCTGTCATCTTCCTGGCAGCATGCTACACCATCTACAGCCTTGCCTACGTCATCAGGGCAGCCACAGGACCAGCCATCATCTCTTGCCAGCAAGCCGTTTCGCCCACAGGACAGGACCAGTTCATCATCCAGGAGGGCCTCGAGTCCACCTGGTGCATCGTCGTCTTCCTCATCCTGTATTTCTTCGGCATGGCGTCTGCCCTCTGGTGGGTCATCCTCACACTAACGTGGTTCCTCGCTGCAGGCCGGAAGTGGAGCCACGAAGCCATAGAGGCCCACAGTTCGTACTTCCACCTGGTGGCATGGGCACTTCCGGCCATCAAGACCATCGTGATCCTCGTCATGAGAAGAGTGGATGGCGATGAGTTGACAGGGATGTGTTACGTGGGCAACTACGATGACACGGCCCTCCTGGCATTCGTCATCGTCCCCCTGCTGGCCTACCTGGCCATCGGCACCTGCTTCATCCTTGCTGGCTTCATCGCTCTCTTCCGCATCCGCCGCAACCTCAGAGGTGACGGGGCCAACCTTCGCAAGTTCGAGAAACTCATGGCCAAAATCGGAGTGTTCTCCATCCTATACACCGTACCTGCTACATGTGTGATTGCCTGTAACATCTACGAGAAAATGAACATGCACGAGTGGCGAGAGCAGGCCATGCACAAGGAGTGTGACGTCACTGGAGAGCATGACGCCAGCAGTGGTGACTGCCCTTTACCCCGGTCCTTGCCCACTGTGGAACTTTTTATGCTCAAGATCTTCATGTCCCTGGTGGTGGGAATCACTACTGGCATGTGGATCTGGTCCTCCAAGACCTGTGCCTCCTGGGACAATTTATGCAAAAGGACTAAGAACAGAAAACCCCAAGGAGGGGTCAGTTACCCCCACCACCCTAACCCCCAGTACCCTGACCCCCGGAAGCAGATCCAGTACCAGAAGTGCGGTACGACGCCAGTGCCCCCCAAGAGCGTGGCGTCCAGGGTATGACAGCTTTGGGATCTCAAATATATTCAAGAATCACCTGGATACCACAAAGACACCTGGAAAAAGGAAATCGATTCCTTTGATCAATGGAATACCAATTTGAAACCATGCACTGTGTCCTTGGGTGGATTATATGTCTGTGTTCATGAACAAGTGAGGATTAAAGAGACAAACTGTAGCAAGTGAATGCTTTGCCAAATGTATGGCCTTTGCAGAGTGAGTGAGAGGGAGAGAATGACAGAGTGCCAGGATGTGCTAAATAGCTGCTGTGAAGGGTGCATGGGAAATCATTTGGGTGGAAAATGCAGCCAGCCAAGTGGAGGGAGAGCAGGCTGACAAAGACTGGATCCCCGTCAACCAAAAACTCATTTCAATCTTTCCTCTTCTTAGCTCTTACCTTTATTACTATAAAAGCAGTGCAGCTGCACACTGTGCTGTTCTTCGTGTGATATTACTGACTGAACCAAGAGACTCGAAGGGAGAAGAGCACTTGCGAATGCACCGTGTGATATTTGTGATAACTTGTGACTACTGTATTATTTTGTTGAAGAGTTATAATATATGCAAAGATGCAAAGATGAATGTGACTTTTATGCATAATATTTTGTCATTGATACATGTACTATTCTGTCTCTGTTAGATGCATTAAATATGTAAATATATGACAGTGTCTTGTTTGAGTGCATAGGATAATTGGGGATCTGGGATTAACTCTGGATTAACTTTGGATAATCCGCATGTTTGGAAGCATTTGAGGGATCAATGTCACTCCCAGTTGAATGCAATGTCGTCCCTGTAATTGTATCCCTCAGTTCACTATACGACTGTCCCGAAATGTGTCCTCGGTGGTAGCCCGACTCGTGGCCTCGGGTGACACACAGCAGACGCACAACAAAGGGCACAAAGCCAGTCTTTAATCACCCGAGTTATGCGCAGAATTCATAAGCGAGCCAGCTTTAATTGGGAGGGCTCCCGGCCAATCGGGGGCCAATCCTGGCTGGATGGCAGATTACTTTTCTGGCAAAGCTCCACGAGTTATTCACTTCCTATCAAGTGTGAGTGGCCTCTGAGTGGGGCAGGACATGGCATCTGTACTTCTGCTTTTGTGCGTGTCTATTGCCTCCCTCCCCTTATATTTTAGTTATAGGCCATATAAGAGTGTATGTGACATAGTATGTGTATAAGGGTACATGGTGGCATGAGAGGGTGATTGTTCAGGAGGGCCCGCTCTGACAATGCCAATGCCGGGGAATGCTTGCCAATGCATGATAGTGTTATGATAGAGCGGATCGTTGACACTGGCTTTGCGAGATGTGTTGGTTTTGCCAGTGAGCCATGTTAGCGCCATTGATGGGGCTGTTTGCTTGCCTCGGCGCTGACCTGGCACGTCCGCGACCCCCACACCAGCCCAGTATAAGTACACAGTGGATAGGAGCAGTTCTAAGGCGGCCCTTTCAACACCAAGCCTTTTTCTTGAGCCCGGAATTTGCTCTTCCCTTGCAACTGCTTCCCTGGTCTCCTCTTCAACTTTCTCTACTCTCGTGTTTACCAGTTTCCTCTAGCAGTCTCGCGTGGAACTCTCCTTGTTTCTCGACTCTGGCGTGGTTAGAAATGCGCTCAAGTGCCCTGGGCAAGAGGCGGCAGCAAAAAGAAGAGAACATTGATAGCCCAGAAAAGCAAGGAAAAACACAGGAGGGCTCAAGTATGATTCTGAGACACAACTGCTGACGGGGTGGTATCTGAAGTTGCATAGTCTTTGTATTGAGTCTGAGGGTTTGAAACACCTACAGACACCCCACCTTTTGTTCTCTCCTTAGCCCATGTTTTTACACCCATTATATCCATTGTGTGAAGTGTTGGTTGCCAGGACAACTGCTCATGGCCCACAAGAATGCCAGGCTGAGGTTTATCCACGATGTCCTTCCATGGCGGCCGCTGGCTGGCCCTATGGCTGCCCAATTAGACCGATGCCAGGTTCCTTTATTGCCCTGCCTGTTATCGGGCCCTCCAGCTGCCAACACAAAACATCGGCCCAAGACTGAAGCCAGTGAGGTCTGCTGAGTTCTCATTGACAACAACCACTTTGCAATGGCTGTTGAATTCTGCCGAGTCAAATGGCAGTCAATGTTGGCAGCCATGACTCTAATGGGCCCCATTGCTGCCATTAGTGGCTTTAGTGATCAAAATGTCCTGCCCATGGCTCATAATGCATGCTGCCATGGACTCCAAATGGCCATCGAGGACCTGCAACTGCACTATCATGCCATACCATGCAGCATTACAGGCTGACTTTCTTTACTTCATTTTCTCTTTTTTGAATGTTAGAAAGTGATGGTGGTTAGTCTAGTGACACGCCAGCCTGTCTACCCTGTCTAGTGATCTCACATGCAATTGTTCAGCATGAAGTGAATGGGGGAAGGGGGGGATTGCTCATGGGCCAGCGAGCCAACAAGTGCTTGATGTATGGTTCCTGCCAAGCGTGTTGCCTGCTCCTCATGGCTCTTGCCCATACGTCTTCTACCTGGCTCACTTCTTGCCTTATTTGAGGCGCTGTGACTTTTTGTTCAGAGTTACTCAACATTCACCCCCCCTTTTCCAGCTCCCCACAGGGATCCCTAGCACTATCCCCCTCCCCAAGCTGACACCAAACCTTCCTAATTGAGTTTGCATTCTTCCTCTTTTTCTCGTCTTATGAGCTTTTCAAATTTCAACCACATGCAGCCAACGTAGCCGCCGGTGTTAGCAATTTACCTAAACAGAATGTATTGTGAATCCTAACCCCAGGTTGTTATTTATGTTTCCTTATCTTGTGCACTTTATGGCCACAATATATCCACAATATATATGAACGTCAAAACAGAAGCCAAGACTTATCACCAGCAGCCATCTTGGGAGTACATTCACTGCATTAGTCTCTTGGAAGTGGGTGCTGCTCTTCATAAGCAAAAATTCCACTTGTCTCTATAGAGTTGAGGGTGTTCTTGCCAAGTGACAAAACCGAGACTATTTAGCTTTTCTGGAAGTTTTCTCAGGGGCCAAATTGCCTGCACAGCTTTGCACCAAGTGGCTTTCTCATCCACACTCTAAAAAATTCCAGACAAAATTGGTTTTTTAGATTCAAAATGGTTTTTTGAAAAACCAAATTTCAATGCAAAAAACCAAAATGGATTTTTTTTTAAAATCCATTTTGGTTTTGCATTGAAATTTGGTTTTTCAAAAAACCATTTTGAATCTAAAAAACCAATTTTGTCCCGACATTTTTTAGAGTGAACCCAGTGCTTTTCAACAGGTGACCTACAAAGCACTGTGCCCCCGGGGGCTGTTTCTTTATTGTAAGCAAAATAAGCCAAACTGCCTGCTATTCACCCCCAGAGACACAAACGCTTCCTTCATGGCGAATAAAAACGTCTCGATTTCAAAACAAGGTCTTGGGATAACGACATGCCCTGGCATTGCCCTGCTGGCCCTTCAAAGACTGAGCTGATGCCCTCTGCGATGCCCTACGCCGATGCCCTTTCGATGGCAGCTTGGCTGGGCCACATTGGCTGAGCCACAAGGGCATTATAGTGCACCCCCTATCCCATTCTGACAGATTCAGTGCATGATGCTTGGGGAATCACCCTTTGGGATCACCCCTTTTTGATGACCCATGCAACTAGAAATGAAGAATGAAAGTGACAGGTTGGGCCTGTTTCTAGTTTCTCTTCTTAATTGCTATTTATGGCAGTTGCTCCTAACATGGCATGTGTTCTTCATAGATCATCACTGGAACACAAGAGAGGGCCCACATCTACAACAAGAGAGGACCGACAACAGGCGCGGATGACACTGGCCTGGATCCGAGTCTTGAAAGTAGCCCGACTCAGCTGGGTGGCCAAGTGGCTTAGGTGCCCGCCTGCTCCGCTGAAGGTCTTTGCCTGCATGGGTTCGAACCCCGGGTGGGGGACCCAAAATTTTCAGTGAACCTTCATGAGCAAAATCTCAGCTGGATGTCGTTCGGATGAGACGTTAAATTGGCGGCCCCTTGTATCAGTGTCTATGCTGGGCAAGTAAAAGATCCCTCACATGGAGTAAATGTGTAACATGTTGAGGACTCCCACTCTCTCTCCCATCTCATCAATCAACCCTCGTGAGCGCCCAGAACTGGGCTTAGAGGGCTGCACTTACCATATCTATCTATCTATCTATCTATCTATCGACTCTTGCATTTCCCTTCTGTCATCTTGTGTCACCGATCTCTTTGTCACCATTCACGTCACAACCCCATCACGACGCCACCAAATGCCCATTACGACTCTTGAGAGAAGAAACATTTGCACATGCGCACACCAACGCCATGCAACAATGGCAAGGCGTTGCCATGACAACTGACAGCAAAATTGCAGATGACCTCTCGGCATTTTGATGGATGGCCTGTCAGGACAAGACGTGCTTTTCGTGTCTTGTGGTAGTTTAGCATCTAAAACAACACACTTACTGTAATAGTTTGGTCATTTTGGCAGAACACAACTTTCAGTGATGCTTGCCTTCATTTTCAAAAGTTAGCAATGCTAATTCCTAAAGGGCCTCTTATAGGCTGTTGGTTGGTATAGGTCATTTGATGGCTGCAAAACATAGTTCAGCCTACACATTTTGCTGGTAATATTGCTGGGATCGTTAATAGAATCTCTCTGGAGCGGCTTAGGCCTATGCATCTTTCATATTTGCTGCTGGAAGCCTGTAACTTAGCAGCAAGGTGAGCTGTTGAACTCAGGTAATGCAGTTATAAGGTGCCCCCCCTTCTCACTGCAGCGGGAGCCATTGATCGCAGCTTTTAGCTTTGAAGTTCCTCAGGACGCAATCAAGCGCAAACTTTTGGCTCCTCGATGGTGCAGCTGCAATGAGCCCTGTGAGCCACGCTGATGTCTGGATGCGTCAATGAAGCTAATGGCTGCTGATGTGGACGGCCGAGCCACTGTGGGTGTGCTTGTTTGGTGAATTGAGCTGTAGGCCTATGTATAGTTGGGCTGGTGAGCCACAAGTTGTTGTATACATGTGTACATTTACAGCCAACCATCACCAATACAATGGATGTATATAGCTTCCACGAGAGAAATCACGATCTGATCAGTTTTCTATCTCTTAGACAAGTCTTTCCTTAATTGGCATTTTTTCCACCATTGACTATGCCATCGATGCCTGTATAAATCGTGTTAGTTCTAATTCTTTAATTTTTTTCCATAAAATCGGACTGCCTTATTAGACCCTAACTGAAATTCCTGAGTTGCAAAATTGATGCAGACAGGTGTATTGTCAAACTGTCATGCAATTGACTTCTATCCATGGATACATATATATATATACCCCTTCTAAGTTCTGACTCTATGTTCTATCGAACTGGCCAGTGGTCACACCTGCTGATAACCATGCGGAAGTGCAACCGGACAGCCCTAAATCTCCCAGTATTATGACATCTCCTCAGACAAGCGTCACCCCAGGTGTCAATGTGCAATAAAGATCTCTGCCGGCAACAATGACCAAGGCCCTCCCTGCAAGTCTCATTGCTGCACAAGTTGCCACGTGACGCAGTCTATTGCTGGCCCAGTCGATTACAGGCGGAGTGAGCAGGGAGTTTGCAGAGCTGGGAAAGCAGCAGGAAGGAGCAAACAAACACAGACTCCAGCCCCAGAATATGAATATTTGAGTTGCTTATCTGGGCATTTGACCAAACACGCCTGTCTCCGATATTAATTCATCACTAATATGAGGTGATCTGTGACAGCTTCGGACACTGAAAAAACCTCTTGCCGAGAGAGTTGTAGCCGCGCAGGTGATTAATTATTCCGGCTGCCTGGATATTAGAATGATATGATGGATGAAATTGCGCAGTGCCCAGTCCCCGACCAGTCCATTCATCAACAACTGGCTGTTTGCATCCATGGGCTAATGTGACGCGCTGCCTTTTACCTCATTGGGCTGTGACTCAAAGTCCCCCAAGTAAACTGTTACCTGCATTAGGTAACAGGGGCGGATCCATGGGGGGAGAGGGGGTTACGGGGTATATACTATATATACTAGGCCAAAAGCTCTTGGATCCCATCCCCTCACCTCGCCAGCTCCACAGTTCTGATAGGCTGCCAGAGGGATTCTGCTACCAGATATATATATACATTGTCCCGTTGATCGGAGTCCCCCGAGTCTCCGCCCTCCCCAGCAAAGTATGAATCCCTCAGACGAGGATGTGAGTTGTCTACGCCCCTGACCATAACACGAAGTAACCGAGATCCAATTAAAAGCGAGTTGTGCGGGGGATGGTGACTCAGCTGCTTTCACTTTCTCGATGGGGCAAAGAGATTGCCTCTGCATGGCAACGCGTCCCATATCCCAACTTCCCAAGCGCAGGACAAACACGCCATGGGGAAATCCATCACAAAATGCAGGGCTACTGCAGGCTGCTGCAGGATATGGGACTGCAGGATACAGGGCTGCGGGATGGTAAGCGATTGGGAGAAGGCTGTCGGAGGAAGCAACACGCCACCCCTTCTGATGCATGCAAGTGTGCGATGCTGGCAACAAGAGAGGCAAGCAAGAAAAAACTCTTGAAAGCCAAATTTGTCTTCCTTGAATTGATGGTCCACAGGGATTAGCTGTGTTTTTCCTCGCACCACAAAGGAGGAATTCCTTTCTTGCCTCCGAAGCTGCATATTTGCATTCTGCTCTGCCTTCGCCATTCACATCGGTCTGCAGTAAATTCTGCAGTTGTCATCACAACTTAGGATGAGTGAAAGGAGTCCTTATATATATAGCTTATATATAGCTTCGCAAGTTCGCATAAAGCTTAGTATTTTTTCTCTCATTGAAAGCTATATTATGCACTTGAAATAGTTTGAAAACTTTGCAGAGCTGTTTATGTAAAATGCAGTACTTACAATTTAAATGCACACACAGAACCACATTTGTCGTGTCACACAATCATCATTTGTCAAAGCAATGTTGTAATTTCAAATATAATGGTCACTCAATGCTATACATATAATTATACAAAGTTGTGATTAAAAAAGAGGTCATTGATTCTCCGTTGTCTGCTATACTCTTTCCAGAAAGTTATTGAGGACTTCCGTTTATGGATGCAATTACCTTTGCATCCACCGGAAGAGAGTTCAGCTTGACCTCCTGACCTTGGTGAACCGGAAACGCAATCTCATTGAGGCAGGCGCCGAGGGCCATTATTTCGCAGGGGAGAATTGTTCCTCGGAGGCTCCTGGTTATTGTGGCCTCCTCATTTTTTCCAGAGAAACACTGTATCACTCCGTAGCCCCATGCTGTACAGCCAAATCATACACAGACCTCATCAGCATCAAAGCCTGAGTGGGGCATTATAGGGACCCCGGGTTAAGCTGCTTTCTTATAACTTGTTTAGCAGACTACTGAGATTGGCCGTCCAGACAGCAACTTTCGCTGGGTCTGCTGCCTGGGCTCATGCATAATGCTGATCAATGGAGTCTTGCAAAGTTGGGCTCAGCCAAAGCAAACAAATGCTGATGAGGAGAAGAGGAGTAGGGAGAAAGAAAAAGGAAGGATGATAGAAAGGAAAAAGAGAAAGGAATAAGAGAAAGGAAGAAGAGAAAGGAATAAGAGAAAGGAAGAAGAGAAAGGAAGAAGAGAAAGGAAGAAGAGAAAGGAAGAAGAGAAAGGAAGAAGAGAAAGGAAGACAAGAAAGGAAGAAGAGAAAGGAAGGAGGAGGATGCAGCTGCCAGGGATGAGGCATCACGAGGGCATCATGAGGTGGATGTGGATTTCATCAGACGAGAAGGGCCCCTAATAAGCCCAGGTCAATGCTGGGAGCCCCATGTGCTTTTGTTTATAGTTTGACATTGAGAAGATGACTTCCCTCCCAATCCCATGCATGGCTTCCATCAAGACCAGACCAGGCCAGACTGTAGGTCAGACTTAGCAAGGAAACCAACTGACAAGACCAGCAATAGACCAACCATAGACTAACCATGTGGCCCTGGTCTACGGACTAACCACTCTGTCTCGAAATCAAGTCTTGATTGGACTGTGGGCGAACCCTGCAGCCAGCAAACTTGTCGCAATGTAAGGTGTCAGTCAAGGACCTCCAATTCCAGGACCTGTATCACTCGCTTGACCTATTGTTATTTCCAAAGGCAGATTACCGGTAATCTGCTTTTGTTATTTCCCATTGGAAGACAAATTTCAGTTGAGAAATCACTGGTGGCAGACCTCAGATTTCTAGTCATTTGTATGAAGCAGATGTTTGACCAGCATGCAGCCACCATTGCCATAATATTGTTATCATAAAGAAAGTGGCAATGGTATCAACTATATCAAGTAACACTGCTCTGAATGTTCTGAAAAGCACAATGGGGCTGATGAATTTTGAGAACTCCAATACTGTTGAATTGTGTGATTTATCACATTTCAGTTGCAAACAAACCAGATTGATGATGTTTGGTGATATTGATAATGTTTCATAGGGACCCATTTCAGCCCAATGTGTGGCGCTTTGTCAATCCAATATGAGAATTGGCCTTCGGGCGGATATTTCCAGCAAATAGTTGCTCTATAAACGCGTGCTGGGCATTCTCCCCACATGACAGACCTTTCATAATTGCTGGATTTACCTCGAGATGAGAGGGAGCCAGGTTGCCCTCCACAGGCAAGCACATTTCCTCCCTGGCAAAATGTCAGCTGCATTTCATCTCAGTGTGATACTAGACTCTATCAATCAGAGGGGCATCTAATGACTGCGCAGGGTTAGAGCTGCTGCACCTGAGCGATTTTGCAGATCATCGTGTGTGGCAGAGAGAGAGCATCCCTGAGCCACTCCAGCTCATGATGCCCTCATCAGCTCATGATGCTGCTCATGATGCCCCTCTCCTGCCTGGCCTAATTAGAAGCATCCGGGATTAGCAAGTGCCAAGCAGTTTACCTTGTTAACCAGGATAAATGAGAGTGCCAGACAAGCCATGTCTTCAGTTCAGGCTGCAAATCTCCGCCCAGCATCATCGACCTGTCTCAAGCTGTCTTGGTTTAGTTTGTAGATTGCTGAGTTTACTTGCTCTTCAAGCAGCTCTTGTTTAACCAGTTAACTTTGTGTTTGACTTGATGGTTAGCTTCTTGATGAAAAACATGGAGCCAGTTGGAGCAGCCAAACCACGTGGTTTTCATGATAAGTTACGTCACCTGTCTCGGCAATCAGTGCCCTCTTGCGTTATGTGAAGTTGTCAGCTCAGCAGACGAACAGTGTTGCTGTGGAGGGAAGATTGATTCAACAAAGTTCAACAGGAAATGTCAGATCCTGGGCTCCTCAGAATTCTTGGGTCAAGGATAGGTGGGATGCATCTTCTTCAAAAACTTTCTTATTCATCTGTTTGATTCACCCTTTCAGCCTTTGATGTCTTGTTGTATCTCACTCCTTCTCTTAAAGGTCGAGAAGTAGGTGTGACCTTCAAAATGTTTCAGAAGCAGTCCTCCAGTAGAAGAACATGTCTTCGTAGACTGTATAGGCTAGTGTTATTGCTTTGGAATAATTAGGAGTTGCTATCCTGATATACAAAATACACTTGTTCTAATGACACAGAAATCCTGAGTAACACTATAAATAGGCCTACATGTAGATCGATGAATCGTGAAATCACCACAATGTGAAAAACACCCCAATGTGCCCCAGTTTCCCCTACTTTTGACGAAGTTTAACTTATTCGCAGCTGTCTGATGCTGTGTCCAGGTTGTATTGTTGTGGCTGTGGTGTGTCACTTGCATTGGTTTAGATTTCCATTCCCAAACAAAAGTCACCAGAGTTTAAACCGAAGTGCCAAAGTGTCCCATTACCTAGTGCATTGTTAATTTCCCCTTGATCTTTTTGTCAATTCTCGGATTCTGGAAAAACGCAGTGACAGATGAGGTTAATAGAGAAAATTACTTCAAATTAATGTCAATGTGTGTTGCGATGTAAGTTGCGATTGCTCTGGTTGCCAGTTGCTGCATGTCAATGCCATGGAATCGAACAATGAGATTTTGACTTTAAAATACACACCCAGTGGATCAGGCTTTATGCAACTTAAATAATGCAAGACTCATTTACTTTATGCAATATTTATAGCCTATACTTGCAGTCTCTCAAAAGGACATTTTGGATTTCGGATGGTTTCTTAAACTTTCTTAAGATATATTTGCCATTTTGTCTCAGCCAAGCACTGTTAACCAGCCATGTGGCTCATGTTGAGGCTCATGTTGTCATATCAAAGAATCCCGATAAGCAGGTCTTTTTCACTCGGCTGCCTTCCATGCTTCTCAAATTACTTGTGATAGCTGAAGCATTTAGACATTTAAATCATGAAAAGTGGCCAATCATAAGCTGAATGCGAGGCTGTTTTTTGCAATGTTTGCCCCAAGCTGAGAGAGGCAGTATAAATTTCATGTCATTACAGCTGCAATAATTGGCGAAATAGGAGCCCTGGCTGAACAGATAGGAGCTTGGTGGCTGGGTCAAGTGTCTGACTTCATGTTCAATAATATCACGAGGGTAAAATAGTTCTGAGAATGGCAGTGAAATAAACAGTGCAAAGGAATGACATTGCCCCAGGGAGACAATCAACAATGCACTGAGATGCAAACCGCCAAATACCTGCCAAGTACCTGGGCGTGCTCTGCTAATCACCTTCTGGTGCTACTTTTATTTTTGAAAAGCTCATGGCTTTTGAAATTGCGGTTGGGGGGTTGTGTATAACTTATAAGTTGGCATGACATGGTCAGCACAGGTGCTCATCAGAGTATGGATGAATGTGCAGGTGCTCTGACAGTTAAATGCATAAATCTGCCATGATGAAGTGGCTGGGAAGATCTATGAGAATAGATGGCAAGGCTGTGGTAGACACACTGCAAGCCCTGATCCCAATGTCTATTGTGTGGTTTCACAGTCAGTAGTCGCTTTGGCGCTGGATCTAACGACCTTCCATTGTGACATCATCTCATTAATCATTCATAATGACCTCAAAATGAGCGAGGGTGCCACCCAGAGGGCGCTCTGACCTCACCTGTGGGGTAATTATGACCTCTGTCAAGTGCCACAGAAACTCTAGTCCGCCATCTTCATACAGATCTTGAAACTATGGGCCTGGAAGCTCCTGGGCGATCCATTTTCGAGGGGTGTTTGACTTTTGAGGACTGTTTCACAATAACAGACTACCTGTGCAATATATGGCAACTAAATCTTCTGGCCAACAGTGTTATTCATACCATTGAGGTTTCGAACTGAATGTGCAAGCCTGCACATTTGTATTCATAAATTAATAGTTATTGTAACGATAGCAGAAATGTGTTCAGGTGTGGTATTTCCCAGATTTTAAAATAAGACATTTGTAGAAGTTCAGAGTCACCTGACATTTTTTCAATAATAATTATAAACACTTGTAAGCAAGTTTGCACACGATTCAATGAGCATGCAGTTTTTCAAGGAGAAACTTCCAGAAATCGATGACACTCGTAGTCCATATCAACTCATTGAGTTCCTATTTCCACCTTGAGAGTCAAATTAAGATTCCTTATGGAGAAACACCTTGAGATTAACTTACAGCATGCATCTATATTTGAAACACAAGCTCATTAGTCCATATACTGCATATTGCTGAATTGTATCGATCTAAGATTGGCTAAAAAAATGGGACGTCACAGAACCAGGCAAGATTTGACATGGAGTGGCCATGAGGAGGCCATTATCAGGGCATTTATCAGTATCTGTTTAATCAGCAAGAACAGTTTATTGTAAACAGTAACTGGAGAGGTCAAGACTATTTGTGCTGCAATATTTGACTAACCTCCCTAAGGACTCTCCTAGCTGTTATAGTTCTGCCAGTCTAGATTTAATGACGTCCAGGAGGCATAAAATGTATCGGGAGAGTTATGGCGCAAAAATCATCTCTGACAAATTTCAAGTGGGTTTGTTTTGTCTATGCATGTAGCGAAGAGGGAGAGAATTGTAAATAAGCTGAGACCAGTTGCACAGTTACCCTGAGTTGTAAGCTTGGATCAGGGGGGCAGGCATTTCAGAGATGCATTTGTGGCCCTGGGGAGGTGGGGGAGGGTTTAGGATCCGGTCTGTGTCTGTCATCGAATCCCTTGCATCATTCAGGCGATGAAATGCTATCCCCCACATATCTGGCCCATTGTTTCCCAACCCAAGATGAAAGAGGCCGCGGCTACAAGCACAGGCCCAGGGGCAAGGGCTTTTGCCTCGGGCTACCTCGAGTCCAAACCAGAGATCGGTTCATCATCATTTTACCCAAAGATAAACAAACACATTAGCCACTGGCCAACCAACGCCACATGGCTCGGCTGCATCTTGATAGTGCCAAGTACTCGAAGGTATATGTATGGCCCAAGTATAGCTCCTTACTGGCTCTTAGTAACTGCGTTGCTCTGTACTTGCAACTTGTACTACCACTCAATAGTTACAACCTGAGTGAAAGAAAGTGACTTGGTGTTGAAAAGCATGGCAGTTATTGGCAGAGGATATGAAAGAACAAGTAGAAAGCATCTTGGTGGAAATAAGAAACATTCCAGGTGCCAGTTAGAGTCAGGGATGGTAAATCCGTCCAGGAGGGTAATTCCGTCCACCCCCTATTATAGGCATGAAATTAAATTCATTATAGTTGTGTGAGTTTTAAATACAAGATAAACTTGTTTTTCAACTAATTTTGCCGTATTTATCATGTTAGCAGCATCTTAATGACATTTCAGGTTCATTTAAAAACAGAGGACAAAATACAATGAAATCCTGTGACGTCACCACAGCCATTTTGTGAATTTCTTGTAGGCATTTCATTGCCTATTTCAATCAACAAAAAAACGTTTTGAAAATAAAAAAAGTTTTGCATGGGAAGTAGGATTTTATTTTTCTTGCAGGATTCTTTCAATAGCTTAATTGCAGCACCTGGGCAGGTGATATAACGAAAATAAAAGTGGACGGAATTACCATCATTATTTGTAAACCTGGCTTGACTGGGTGATTGCAAATCCGTCCACCCATTTCAAATGGGTCTAAAAGTACTTTGATGATTTTCAATACTTAAAAATGGCTTAACACTGATGAAATAAATTAGTTTGAGCAATTAGACCACTTGATTGGGTTAAAAAGAGTTCCTCAATCGTAATTGAGGCAGTCAATTGAAATTGCTGATAGTTAACTGTACCTCTTTTATTTAATTCTTCTTTTTTAAGTGCAATAAGTGCCCCACTATTCTAAAATCGCCAGAAAATGCTTTGTGAATATTGTTAGATTGCAAAACTTGAAAAAATCACAAGATATGACAGTTATGTGCTGTATAATTCCCAGTGGACTAGACCTCTCCAAAATAAGACTTTTTTGCATTTCAATACCTGTCTGTAACTTTTCCCATGCTTTTGAACATGGGAAAGACAAATATGTCATCCATTTTGGTCTGAGATGATGGGAAGCATTGCCGCATGGGCCTTGAAGTTTTATCATATTTTATGTTAGAAATTTGTCAAAATCGCCCCCTTTTTAGACACATTTTTGACCATATCTTTTTACCTAATGAAGATAGAGCCACACAAATGGTACCAAATGGAAGCTGCTAAAGTGGGCTATCTGATACAGTGACATTCATGTTCACTTTACATGATTTTGAGGTTATAAAAAGCCAAAATATGCTAAAATCTTGAAAAAAGTCTCTCAACTTGGCATGCTTTGGCCATAGACATACATAGAATTTCACAAACTAAGCTATCACCAGGTTTTATGTAAAGTCTAGTCTTTAGTATATTTCATTCTGCATATTACTGGCATTCTTTCACTGAAATTGGGTATTTGTAGACCAGGGCTAATGCTTTCACTGGTCTACACCTTGTTGGTGAATTCTGGCAGATGGTAATGTTGCTGAACCAAATCTGTTGAACATGTTAAACAGAATTGATGTCTCATATTTAGTTGCAGGACATTCACATTATAAAGCATGGTCAGGAAGACTGACTAAGGGATTAATTAAAATCATAAGGATATCATAACAACGTACATTTTACATTTGATGACACACATTTATGCAAACTTACGCCTTTTTCCATGGCTAATAGCTAAACAGTACTAAGAGCACATAAGGTATTGACCTGTAACCTAAAATTAAATTGTGCATATTAATATTGAGTTTTAAAACTGTTTTGCAGTCTGTCACATGTAGCCCATACGTAATGAACTGAGTTTAAATAAAAAATTGTATTGAGCATCTTATAACATCGAACAGAAGAATAGGAACTCTTATCAAAATAAAAGATCAGAGCAATCTGATACACAATACCATTACATAGGAAGAAGTGAAAGGCTGTTCCAACATGTTCATTGCATTGAATGCCTATGCATGATAAATATAATAATAGGCCTAAATAAAATCAACTAATTCAAGTAGATAAAAAACTTGGGCTGGTTGCAAACCTGGTAAAGTGGCAAACCTCACTGAGTTACCCACCAGTTGGTTATGTTCCTTGTAGTACAAAGGCATAAGGAGATCACAGTGTGTACAACAATCATTTGCAATAGAAACCTTCATTTAAGAAAATTGAGTAAATGCATGGCTAATAAAATGAGTGCTCCTTTCAAGCAAACATGCATACATGTACAAATGGTATGGTGCATCAAATAATTTTGGTCTATCAAAAATAATTTTTACTATTCTGTCCAATGTTATAAGATGCATTCTTACTTTTAAAAACTCAATTAATTTTGATTGGATTGGTGATGCAATTCTTGCGTACAAGTGATCACAGTCTGTATGGCATAAAAATGTTGGGTTTTACAACAGTGATTCATGTTCCCACTCAGTATATTTCTTGTCTACCTCTTTGTTAAAAATAAAGAGTCTAGTAAGATGCAGGCATGTGAATCATTTTTGTCTCTACTTCTAGCAGCTCATGCAAACAACAAACTTGATGTACCACTATAAGTCCTTTCACTCCTTCGTGTTTATAAGCCTCACTTTTCTGAAAATTTATGCATTTTGCTTTTCCGGTCAGTTGTACCATCCACCGCTTGGGCAGACCGAAGAACCATGTCAAATAGGTGATGCCTCCTGTGTGTTCACACTATACACCAGTACGGATGCACCATTACAAGAGAGCCAGTTATCCCCAGTGCACAGCTTCTTCCAAACTTGAACTTGTTGCAATTAGTTGCGAAACACTTACAGTCTGCAAATTTGTTATGCAAAACTTTTCACTGCGAAAAACGTACTCTGTGACTTATGGTAGCTGATGATGTGTCGTCATCATTCATTTAACATAGGAGCCGTGTAAGTCTTTTGATTAATCATGATCAAGAAGACAAGAAGAGGCAACTGTATTCAAATGTCATGGTATTAGCTAGAACCAGACAATAAGGTGTCTGACTGACTTAGACGTCCTACTCCTCTTGTGAACTTATAATTTTCACAAAATAAACAATCTGATTGTTTGTTTGCTGTCCAAAACAAGCAGTATTAGTCTCCTTAGATCAAATTAAGATTGAAAGTGGTGGGTATGATCATGATAAATCATCAATATGATGACTCACAAAGTGCCATTTTCACATCGCAACAGTTCACTCTTTTTGCATAACTAACAAGCACATATAATGGCACAGCATCGCCCATGCCCCGCATGTTTTATCCTATGTTTATCCTATCTGTTAGCCAGTTTATCCCGTTTGTTTATCCTATCCATTTATCCTCTCCGTTTATCATATCTGTTTATCCTATCCGTTTATCCTATCCGTGTATCCTAACCGTTATCCTGTTTATCCCGTTTATCCTATCCTTTTATCCTATCTATTTATCCTATCTGTTTATCCTATCCGTGTATCCTATCCGTTTATCCAGTACCCCATAAGCACTGGTTCAGCCCATTTATCCTGTTTATCTTATCTATTTATCCTATTTGTTTATCCTATCTGTTTATCCTATCCGTTTATCCTATCAGTTTATCCTATCCATTTATCCTATCCATTTATCCTATCCATTACCCTATCCGTTGACCCTATCCGTTTAACATATCAATTTATCCTATCTGTTATCCCGTTTATCCCATTTATCCCATTTATCCCGTTTATCCCATTTATCCTATCCGTTTATCCTATCCGGTTATCCTATCCGTTTATCCTATCCGTTTATCCTATCTGTTTATCCTATCCCTTTATCCCATCTGTTTATCCTATCCATTTATCCCATCCGTTTATCCTATCGGTTTATCCTACCCGTTATCCTGTTTATCCTGTTTATCCTATCCATTAATCCTATCTGTTATTCTATCCGTTTATCCTATCCATTTATCCAGTACCCCATAAGCATTGGTTCATCCCATTTATCCTGTTTATCCCATCTGTTTATCTTATCTGTTTATCCTATCCGTTTATCCTATCTGTTTATCCTCTCCGTTTATCCTATCTGTTTAACATATCCGTTTGTCCTATCCGTTTATCCTACCCGTTTATCCAGTACCCCATAAGCATTGGTTCATCCCATTTATCCTGTTTATCCTATCTGTTTATCTTATCTGTTTATCCTATCCATCTATCATATCTGTTTATCCTATCCGTTTAATCTATCTGTTAGCCTATCCGTTTATCCTATCCTATCTGTTTATCCTATCCGTTTATCCTATTTGTTATCCTATCTGTTTATCCTATCCGTTTATCCTGTCCGTTTGTCCTATACGTTTATCCCGTTTATCCCGTTTATCCTATCCGTTTATCCTATCCGTTTATCCTATCCGTTTATCCTATCCGTTATTCCATTTATCCCATTTATCCTATCCGTTTATCCTATCTGTGTATCCTATCCATTTATCCTATCCGTTTATCCCATTTGTTTATCCCAGCCGTTTATCCCATCCGTTTATCCCATCCGTTTATCCTATCCGTTTATCCCGTTTATCCTACCTGTTTATCCTATCTGTTTACCCTATCTGTTTATCCTATCTGTTATCCTATCCGTTTATCCTATCCGTTTAACATATCCGTTTGTCCTATCCGTTTATCCTACCCATTTATCCAGTACCCCATAAGCATTGGTTCATCCCATTTATCCTGTTTATCCTATCTGTTTATCTTATCTGTTTATCCTATCCATTTATCCTATCTGTTTATCCTATCCGTTTATCCTATCTGTTAGCCTATCCGTTTATCCTATCCTATCTGTTTATCCTATCTGTTATCCTATCCGTTTATCCTATCCGTTTAACATATCCGTTTGTCCTATCCGTTTATCCTACCTGTTTATCCTACCCATTATCCTATCCGTTTATCCTATCCGTCATTCCATTTATCCCATTTATCCTATCCGTTTATCCTATCTGTGTATCCTATCCATTTATCCTATCCGTTTATCCCATTTGTTTATCCCATCCGTTTATCCCATCCGTTTATCCCATCCGTTTATCCTATCCGTTTATCCCGTTTATCCTACCTGTTTATCCTACCTGTTTATCCTATCTGTTTATCCTATCCGTTTATCCTATCCGTTTATCCTATCCGTCTATCCTATCCGTCTGTAAACCCATCTATCCATTAAGCCATCCGTCAATCCATTCCTCCATCTATCTATCTATCTATCCTGTCTGTTTATCCTATCCGTTTATACTATCCATCTATCCTATCTGTTTATCCCAGCCATCTATCCTATCCATCTATCCTATCTGTCTGTCAATCTGTCTATCCATCCGTCTATCATTCAATCCATCCGTCAATCCATTCATTCATCTATCTATCTACGTTTCTGTTTATCCAATCCGTTTATCCTATCCGTTTATCCCGTTCGTTTATCCCATCCATTTATCCTATCCGTTTATCCCATCCGTATATCCTATCCGTTTATCCCATCTGTTTATCCTACCTGTTTATCCCATTTGTTTATCCTATCCGTTTATCCTATCTGTTTATCCCATCCGTCTATCCTGTCCGTCTGTCTACCCATATATCCATCAATCCATCTGTCAATCCATTCCTCCATCTATCTATCTATCTATCCTGTCTGTTTATCCTATCCGTTTATACTATCCATCTATCCTATCCTACTGTATATCCCATCCATCTATCCTATCCATCTATCCTATCTGTCTGCCAATCAGTCTATCCATGCATCTATCTATCTATCTATCTATCTATCTATCTATCTATCTATCTATCTATTTGTCTATGTTTTGTTTACATGTTTACATGAGTGTATATTATAACCACTATTTTATTTACATAAATATAAAACAGATTTATATAATATATAGTAAGTTGCCCGTAGATTGGAGGGAAGAGAATAGAATAATATGAAATAGATACAATATAAGCCCGTGCTACCTATATAATTAGTTGGACAGATGCATGAACTATACTGAGATGCAGGAATTGCTGAGTTTCCCAGAAATAGAATGTGGTGCAAAGGGAGGAAGTGGCAAAGGACTTGCAGGTGCTGCCCTCTTGTGTAATGTATCTGAGCTGCTTGCAGTGGCCATTCTGTGTACTAAAACTCACCCTGTGGAAGGGAAAATGGCCACCACAATGCAGGCTTTCTGGACCTTGATAGCCTCTAAAACTGATAATAGTAAATTTTCTAATATTGAATTAAACTGAAAATACGAACCGTTGTGCACATCTACAATGGTATCAATGTGTTATGCATATGATAAGAACTTCCAGAGTTGGCTGGTTGAGGCCACAGCATTGGTAATTTCACCCCTTCAGTAGATTTCAGCACTAAAGCATAATCGCCCTATGCATAGCATAGCATGGGCGATAATTACTGACTGTATTGGCTCTAACATCCATGTGTGCTTTTCTAAAGAACGCTGTCAACATTCTTAGACAGATAGCAACACAACTAACTCAAAACTAATGCACATTTACTTTTGGGTTGTCAATCTATATCATTTTGTGTCCTTGGAAAAAATCATTTTTATGCTAAATGTTTATCTATCTAAGAATATCTGCATGACAAATCTATGATCTTAATTAATTCTTTATTTCACAACTGCAGTCATAAATGGGATCCTGACAATTCTGCATCTTGTAAATGTCTGTAAACAAAAAAGAAAAAATATCAAGTCTGTTCAACAGATTTGGTTCAGCAGCATTATCATACGCCCATTTTCACTGACAGCGTGCAGGCAGTGTAAGGCTTAGACCTGGTCTAACTATACCCAATTTCTGTGACAGAATGGCAACACTATACAGTAGGAAATGTGCTTAAGACAAAGTTTAACATAAAACCTGGTTTTAGCTCACTTGGTGATATTTTGTACCTATTTATAGCCTAAGCATGCTTAATAACAAACATTTTTTTCATAATTTTAGCATATGTTGGCTTTTTAAAGCCTAAAGTATCATATAAAAGAATATAAATGTTACTTTATCAAATAGCCCACTTCAACAGCTTCTATTTGGTACCATTTCTGTGTCTCTATCTTAATTAGGTAAAACGATATGGTCAAAAATGTGACTAAAAAGGGGGCGATTTTGACAAATTTTGAACATAAAATATGACAAAACTTCAGGGCTCATGCGGGAATGCTTCCAATCATCTCAGACAAAAATGGTTGTCATATTTGGCTTTCCGACGTTCAAAAGCATGGGAAAAGGTACAGACAGGTATTGAAATCCGAAAAAGTCTAATTCTGGAGAGGTCTACAGTGGACGGATTTACCATCCTTACTGGACGGATTTACCAGCAGGGTGGACGGATTTAGGTGCCCTAACCTTCAAATTTCGTTGCCATGGTTTCAGTAAAAATTATTTGAATATTTGACTTTTTTGGGCTGGTGATGAAAGAACGGAATATCCCCCTTCCAATAGACTAATTTTTATTTTTGTAGCTATTCCCATATTCCTGGAAAGACAGTTTTAGCCAAAAGTGGACGGATTTACCCTCCTTGACTCTAATGCTGCAAAGAGCAGCATCCAATACAATGCCGACCTGAAGTGGCTGAGCAAGAGGGTAAGCCAGGGAGGTGCGCTGGGCCAGGCATTGGCAGGCAAGTTGGTGGAGTGGCAATATCAACATCTAGGAAACATGCAAAACACGAAGATACACAGGAGTCAAAAAACGATAGTTTATGGGAAAACAAAAACTGGAATAGGTTGAACAGTAGAAGCATTATTTATATGAGATTTTTTGAAAAAATGTTACAACTGTCTGCTGTTGACAGGGTGAGCTGGGATGCTGCATGGATGGGATGCACCGAGTTGGGACCAAGACCCAGTTGAATCCCCCAGTTGAAGTCTGCTGCAGCTTGTCAAGGGACAGGTGAAGACTGCAGCAAGTGTAGCCCAGGCTGTGCTGTCAATTACTGGGCCAACTACACCCCCTCCTCTATTGCTTGGATCTACTGCACTGCCTGGCCTCAATCCTGGCCTCAAGCATCTCATCAACAACATCTCCTCAACAACTTTCAACAACAACATAGTCCCAACAGCATTGCCTCAACAGCATCGACAGCATCGCATCTGTTACTGTTTTCAATTAGTTCAGCTTGGATAGGTGGAGGTGGGAGTTACCCTCAAGGTTCCACTAGTCTCTCTCTCTCTCTCACCCCTGTGGCCTCTTACTTGCTACTCTCCTCTTAACCATCCTTCAGATTCACTTGCAGCAGCATCAAGAGATTAAGACAAGCCTGTATTCCCCTGATGATTTCTCCAACTTACTTATTTTGTTGTTGTTTGTTTTATTTGGATTGCAAGACTTTTTGATTGACTGACCATACACAAAGTTCTTTTTTCTTATTTGCCTTCCCTGATGACAAAGTTCGAGTACATGAATAAAATCTGAAACACGAAAAACTGATTATTACAGAAATGGTTGGTATAATACATGTAGGTGACTGAGGATAAGACCTTACTTTAGAACACTTCACAAAAAACTATGAGAAAAAATCTGAAATGGATTAAGCAGAAACAGAAGTGATGGATCTGCTTGTGTCAACATACACTGCTACATTGTAAATGTTTATATACATCTTTACAGACATGATGCACTGAGAATGGGATGATAGTTGAAGTTTCGGTGTCTGGGGGCCCTGATGTCAAAACACGGCGTCACTTTCACTGCCCAGGGAACGGTGTCTGTGAAACCAGGTGTTTTCTTTTAGCGACACATTCTCCTCTTCTCTTCGTTTACAGCACCAAGTGGAATGCGGATCACAACTTTCCCAGCTCTGTCCGACAGCTTACTCTCTATTGCTAAAACAAAGACGATGCATTTTCAATAAGACATGCAACTCCAGTACATTGTCTGTATGAGTGTGCGAAGTTCAGGAAGTGCCACTTCTGAGAGTGGTCGGTCTACTTTATTCCGTCCCTGTCACTCTGAAACTGCTGGTTTGCATTTCATTCGCAGCTTCAGAAACCGAAAGCTGTAGAACCCTGTCGTACCCCAAGGATAAGTTCACATGATTTCATATTTCAAGAGCATTTCAGATTCTCTGGGTGTTCAAAAGCAACTGAGCTGCTCATACGATCACATTCCAATTTACTTTTGAAATAGTTCCATATTTCTCATTTTGACCGACTATAGATTGACTATAGATTATATTACTCGAATGTGAGTTTCATGCGCTGAGGCAGTGGAACCTTCTGCAACTAACAGCAGTTGCCAGTTGCAGGCAGTTACAGGCAGTTGCAGGTTGTGTGCAGGACCACTGCAGGTGCCAGTGATGATGGATGGTTCTGCTGCAGATACCTCATCATTAGCGGATCATGACAAGTTCATCAAGGGTAATTGGGACCTGAGGCCAGATTTATCATGTTAATGTATTAGCCAAGATCACGAACGATAAGCTCAGGCATGAGGCAACTGACTGGTGGGAGATCGTCCAAATGCCTTGAGTTCCAAAACAAAGATATAACGAGGATTATGCATAGATATGCCTTGATTCAAGAGTGTAATAATGTTCAGCATCAAATAGGTCTGGGATATCATGATATTACAGGGCAGAAGGTCTCTCAAGGAAATGTTGCCGTCTTGCAAATACATGCTTTTTTCACCTGCATGAAAGATAAAATGAATGCATGAGCCATTGCTCAGGCAGTTGGCCTTAAAATATCCTGGAAACAAAAATGCCAAAATGCTGCAGCTATCTCGGGTCCAGCTGATAGAGAATGACCTATGTCTGTAAACTCTCTCATTCACTCACTGCGATGTGGGCCCTATGATGACACCTGGTGTTAAATATGAAGTGTTATCAGAAGTGATGACAAATTGCCAGGGAGAAACATGCAGAGAGGGATAGGGCCTGGCATGGGGCAGGATGCACGGGTGCAACGCAGAACTCTCAAAGGGGCAAGCGTCAAGTCTTAATCTGTTTCTGGATTTACTGCATTTACAAAGAACTAAGTGGTCATCCATTTAACCCTTGGCTGCAGACAGCCACTTGATCAGGAGCAACAGCTTTCAGCAAGAAAAGCCAAAGGAGATAAGCAATTCTCCATGATGTAACTAACACATGTGTGCTGTTGCTGTTGCCATCTATATTGATGTTGCTACTCTTACAGATGCTGTTGTAAGTCATTTTCGAGATGCAAATGGCTAAACTCTTGTTGTGCCGAAGGATCCAGTTGTATTTCAACAGCTACAGATGAAGAATGAATCTGAAGGTTGGTTTGGACAGTCATTTTCAGGTGATTTTGTTACAACCAAATTGCTACAAAATAATGAAGTTGTTAAAGATGCACCCTGTGAGTGAATTTGTTACATGTTATTGCTTCAGATGCTGCATGGGGAATGTCAGAGATGACAGAAGATAGATATGCTGTGGCTACCTTGGGGGTATGGGAAGTTGGGTACTGGCAGAACCTCATAAGCATGGGACCTTAGCATTTTGTTCTTCGAGGAGTGTGGTCTGTTGTATAATCGAATATCTGGCAGGTGCTTGCTATGTTTTGCAATTTCAATCTCTGATTTCCTGATCCTTCCGTGACTTTTCCAACATGAGAAGGTTCCTTGTTTTGACAATGTCACAGAGGCTGACAGGGGAGTGCATGGCATCCCTTCCCTCCACAGCCAAGTTCCTCAGAAGTGTTTTTATCAGAAGCATTTGCCAATGGCCCTTGCCCACACCCCTCTGCCATGCAGGCATCATGCTACAATCATGCTGTTGCATTCTACCACATGATACATCTTCAGCTGCACAGATAATATCCAGTTGCAGAGATAAGATCCAGTGGCAAGGGTGATAAAGTCATTTGCCAAGAATGCGGACAATCCCAAAGGCAAGCAGCATGCTACAAAGGAAGCAACAAAGCATGTTCTAAGGATGCTCAGGAGAAGCTCAAGAGATGCTCAGGAGATGTAATGGGAATAACTGCAAGGTCAAACTGGCCATTGACCACCGGTCAACTTGAGGTACTTGTGCTGCCCAGAAGACAGCTATAACTCATGCAAATGCCAGGGCATCATATATCAGCAAATTGGCTCCTAAATCAAAGAAATGGCTCATGAAGACAACCTGGAGTGGTTCTTCCCGGAACACAGCCATTCCTGGGGGGTTTTGTCATGCTCCACCGACTTCTGGAGAGATGCTGCATGACCGCCATCAATACAGCTCCTATCTTCATGGAGCAATTTGTATTCGGTATGGAGATAAAGAAAATGGTTTCAGAATGATTTTTGTTGGTTTTCTCTGAGCTAATAAAAACTTGAAACTTGAAACAAGCTTTTTCAAAAGGTCTCTTTTTGCTGCATACAACGAAAACCAAGAGCTAGTAGTGTAGCTGTATTAGGAGTCTTGGAGCCCAGATGTTTGTTGCCAGAGAAGTAGCACAATGGAGTTTTGTCATGACACAAACATTAGCATAAAAAGCTCATCATAAATTTTTCAAACAGCATTATTTTAGATCTGAAATGCAATCTGTCCAAAATGTGACACTTCGGTGGCAATTGAGAGGGGACTCAGTTGTGTCTGGCCTCTCAAAAGCCCTCAAATTGGGATGACAGGCGATAATAAGCCACCTCATCAATTTGCCCCCCACGTCAACTCAGACTCAGCTGCCATCTCTTTCCAACAGGGAATTGTAATTTGTAAATGATGCACCATTACGGGATCCATGGCACTATATCATTGAAACATAACATTAAACAGAACAAGCTGGCAATAAAGGGCAATTACACATGAATCATGACATTGGGGTGGTACGGCTATACAGCTTGCTTGATGACAGGCAAATGATGACAGGCAAATGATGACGGGCAAAATGATACATTCTCACAGCATACCACGAAAATATAGATCTCTGGGGAAAGTGTTGAGGAATGGGATTATCCCTTTTAGCCCTGTGATTCTCTTACAGCCTGTTACAGGTATGAGGATCGTCTATTACATCAAGAGAAGATGAAGACTGAGGGCAGTTTAGACATCCACCGACAGTTTCTGGAAGCGGCCTGACCTTTTGCAGAGGGCAACATGTTCAGAGGGCAATTGGAAAAGGGCAACACAACCAGAGGCAACATAGCCAGGGGCAACACAACGGGGGTCATCTGGTCTTTCTCTCCCGTTCAGCTTTTGCATTTGTGGCATTTCTGGTCTATGTAACTCTGGTGTATGTAACTGGGATCATCCGTACCAGTCTTGGGGTTGCCAGGATCATGGGATATACCATGCACCCAAATCCGAAAAACCAAAATCACCCACCTCCATGCATATTATTCTATTTCTGTTTCACAAAGGTATAATTTTGGTTAATAGTATCTGGCGGACTAAAAAAGTGAAAAGGAAATTGTATTTTCACTAGTGATCTTCCTTTTTGGTGGAAATGGAAGACCTAACCAATTCACAACAAAGTCATATTAACAGGCTCAGAAACAAGAGGATAAAGAATGTTTATATGTAGTTTCATTTTTTCTCCAACTGCAAAGTCAACATGGCCGCCAAAATTGGAAAGTCAGAAGTCCGCGGATCAGACATCAGTTAATCTAGCTTTTTTAACTTTCGCATTTTCTTGGCTTATATTTGTAGTTCAGCAAAAGTCTGGGTCCTCATATAGATGTTAAAACCACGGTGCCAAACTTTTCTGATAAAGTTGGTAACTTCTTGAGGCTTGACATCAGTGTTTTTACATGGATTAAAGTGGTTTTTTTTAGCGCAATTTCATAAAAATTGTGTTAATTACATTAAATTTTTTATTACAAATGCAACTTGCTGTGGGTATCTTTTAAATGCTGCAAGAACCTCCTGACTTAGTGGATTACATCTAAAGGATGTGTTGTTTTAGCGCAATTTCATAAAAATTGTGTTAATTACATTAAATTTTTTATTACAAATGCAACTTAATTGCTGTGGATATCTTTTAAATGCCGCATGAACCTCCTGAATTAGTGGATTACATGTAAAGGATGTGTTGTTTTAGCGCAATTTCATAAAAATTGTGTTAATTACACTAAATTTTTTATTACAAATGCAACTTGCTGTGGGTATCTTTTAAATGCCGCATGAACCTCCTGACTTAGTGGATTACATGTAAAGGATGTGTTGTTTTAGCGCAATTTCATAAAAATTGTGTTAATTACATTAAATTTTTTATTACAAATGCAACTTAATTGCTGTGGATATCTTTTAAATGCCGCATGAACCTCCTGAATTAGTGGATTACATCTAAAGGATGTGTTGTTTTAGCGCAATATCATAAAAATTGTGTTAATTACATTTAATTTTTTATTACAAATGCAACTTGCTGTGGGTATCTTTTAAATGCTGCAAGAACCTCCTGACTTAGTGGATTACATCTGAAGGATGTGTTGTTTTAGCGCAATTTCATAAAAATTGTGTTAATTACATTAAATTTTTTATTACAAATGCAACTTAATTGCTGTGGATATCTTTTAAATGCCGCATGAACCTCCTGAATTAGTTGATTACATCTAAAGGATGTGTTGTTTTTGCGCAATTTCATAAAAATTGTGTTAATTACATTAAATTTTTTATTACAAATGCAACTTGCTGTGGGTATCTTTTAAATGCCGCATGAACCTCCTGACTTAGTGGATTACATGTAAAGGATGTGTTGTTTTAGCGCAATTTCATAAAAATTGTGTTAATTACATTAAATTTTTTATTACAAATGCAACTTGCTGTGGGTATCTTTTAAATGCCGCATGAACCTCCTGACTTAGTGGATTACATCTAAAGGATGTGTGAGTGGGATTTTAGAAACTTTCAAAATCTTGCCAAGATCAACGACCACTCGTGGACCAGTCACTTTGCGGCTCATTGCATAACCAATTCATTGCCGATACCAATGAGACTAATGGACATGAAAGCTAATAACATTGTTTTAATTCATGCCAAGTTGCATTGTACTCTGACTTTTGAAAATATCCTCCCATAAAGTTTGGTGCAAGATTCGCGTCCCCACCTTGTATGTTGGTCTGACTGTTGGCAAATAAACTCCAGATGGCGAAATATAAGGCAGAGACAATATTACCCCCTCTGGTGGAGCAGGATGAAGATATCTGCTGGTTCCCACCATGATGAGATGAATGTCTGTAGCAAAAGAAATATATATTTGAGCTAGCCTTGAGCACCATCTTCTGGAAAAAATTGCAAACAAAATACAAATTCAGGGCAATGTTCTGTGGGATTTCTATCATCTATGCTGGCCTGCAACTTTGATCATATCAACATTTTACTTGTCATGACGCAATCAACAAAGTAACCAAAGTGAATATAGATTAATGGGGTTGGTCTGTAGTATAACAAATAAAAATAAAATAAAAACAACAACAACAAAAGAAACAGAATAGATATATATAGAGTCAAACAGCATTACATAGGAAAAACACAACATTGGAAAAACACAACAAAAACTGTAAAGAAAACAAACAGGAACAGATGGTCCGAGCCCATGGGACCTAAAATGGAGGTGGGTTGTATCCAACGTTCTATGTTGGGGCAACTGAAAGACCCTGGACATCTCTGAATGAATAGAGTATGTGCCAGACTCCCAGCCTTATCATCTCATACATCATACAGTGTACGGCGATCACCAACACAGAAGATTGAACTTAGTACAAGTGCAGCCCCCTCAAAAATGAGGTTGAGCTACCCGGCGATCCGGGGTATACCAGCACAACGAGAGAGGAAGAAGAAAAGACGAGCAAGTCTCTCATTGGCCACTTTGTTAAAAGGCGGATATCAGCCAAGACAGGAAATGGAGGCCTCAAGAGTCAAGACAATATTACAACTAATTCTGGTTTTCTCAAATGTGCATAATCAAGTTACTTCTGATACTTCACATGCCTCCAGTTCCTGTCTTCCTCTGAAATCTTGATTAGAGATTCCACAATGTTTTGATGCACATTGGTGTGAACATTTTTTGCCATACATCTTGGTGGCTGAGTGGTTTGATGCTGTCCTTGTAATTTTGAGATCCAGCCCTGGGTCCAGGACCCTGAATATTTTCCTGTGGGATGAATTTGCACGCAAAAAGCACAGAAACTGAGTGTATGCTTGTTTTATGACATTTTTGTTTTGTTAAGAATTCTTACAGGGGCTCCCCCTTGGACATGTTGTGAAAAATTACTTTAAGTCTCATAGACTAACTTCTTTGTCTGTTTTGACATTGTCAAAATGCCAAGAAGTTAGTCAAATCGACTTAGCTATATGACTAACTTCTTAATTTGATGATGTCAAAACAAACTAAGAAATATGTCATTTCTTAAAAACTCAATTTTTTTAAACTTAAAAACATATTTTTTATCCTACTTACTTTTATGACAATCTAACCTTTCCAAACTTGATGACGGGATATAGTAAGCTTTAAGGTGGCCAGATATACGCCAACTTTCATGGATATAAATATTTTCTTTAAAAATATTTTTAAATAATTGTTTCAAAATTATTAATCCTATATTTCTGGCACTGCATATATGAGATTGGACACAACCTTTTACAACCTGGCTTAGTGTAGAACGATGTTCATTTGAACAAAATTGATTTTACATCTTTACCTTGAATAGCAGAAGGCTCGCTTTGGATTGAAAAGTCTGAGGTATGTGAGAGTTGTTAATTGAGGCTCACCTGAAATAGCATTGCTTCAACTTGAAGCTGAATCATTTCATGCTATTTGTCAATTGTTTCGGAGCAAACTGTTTGAATCGCAGAACCTGACAAAATGACACCTTAAACTTAGAAGCTGTGAAAAACTGGGAACTGCTAATCTGCTCACAATCAGTATTTCCAAAGAAGACTGGACAGTGCTCAATAGACTGCGTGCTTTCATCACATGATACATATTTTGTGAGGGATATTTCCACAGAGAAAATACTGAATTGTATTTTTATTGAAAGGTGAGTTTTATCTTTTGTGGTTGTTCCGCATCTTTAACGCTGACCCTAATCTAGGCGTTAAAAAAACTTCAGAAAGTTTATTTAATTAAATGGAGTATGTTAACTATAAGATTAGAAGGTCTGCTTGTCGTCTTTGTGGAGTGTATCTGGCAGATTCAATTTTGATTATGAAATTAGTACAAGGTTAATGCGTATATTTTCTTAAAACTTTGAAAATTTATCCTAAGTGCCAAATAGCAGTTTTGAATCAGATTACAATAGTGTAGCGTAGCGAAACATGATACAGCCTATACTAATGCAATTGTGTTGCTATTTCCACTTCAGGTTGATGGAGGAATCCTCAAAGAAAGCCCATTGCAGATCGGTAGTCAATGTGAACTCCTGTGGTGGATGTTCCACAGGCTCAACAACTTGCCTCCTCTTCAACAGCTTGTAAGGCCACAGGTATGTGATAAAGTTATTGCTGTAATATTGTGAAGCAGAAAGTGACTCTAGTTAATATCATTGATTTTAATTATAAAGATTAAAGCGAAAGTACCCTACAGTCCACTTACAATAATATGAGATGGGGATTTCCCTCATCAACAATGGCTGGAATTGCCCTGAACACCAGAAGAATACGAGTATGCAGGCCTCCACTCCTACTTTTCCAAATTTTCCTACTTTTTTGGAAATCATCCCGCTTTTCCTGCAATTTTTTTGGCCAGTCCTACTTTTTTAAAATCCAGAAATGGCAAATTTCAGTGAACTGGCAAATCTTGTTTCATCATCATGATCATAAGACAAGGTTCAAGGTTTGAGTCGGATATTTTGGCCATTTGACTGAAAAAATCCTGATTCCTGAAGGCTCATTAATAGAGTCATCAATACATTCTTTGAATAAGGCTTGGGACCTACTTTTCAATGAAGGCGCCAGAAATGACGTCAATATCCTGTCCCTTTGTCACATTTTTGGGCAAAATATGACCGAAAATAGGCTCCTATACGAGGGGTGTCCCAAAAGTTCTGACCAATTCTTTTGGCAGACCTTTCTATTTGAAATAGCTCAATGGCATTTTCACAGAAGAAAATTCCGGTATTTTACCATCTATTTTGAAAAAATCAAGACTGTAAGTAGTGTTTAAGTTACTGTTCTGTTACTATGGTTACGAGAGGTCAGTGCACCCAGCGCAGCTCAATTTCTCAGACGAAATTCAGCAAATTAACTGTGTTAAAAGTCAGAGAATTTATAGTAAAAAAGCAAATTTTTGCAAGAAAATGTATTTCCTGATAAGCTTGCAGTCTTTCAAGGTATCTTCCATTAGATTATAAACATTTATTTATATTTCAACCTGATAAGCTGAGGCAATTACCAAAGGCTTTTTCCAGCAGTTGCCTAACAGCGCTTGAGACTGTTTGGCTGAAACAATCTGCTGTCAAGAGGTAGTACGGTGGCCTGTTAGGGCCACTTGTTTTCTAAATTTTTTTGCATTATTTCGCAAAAAGTTTTAGGTGTTTCACAAAAAAACTTTTTGTGAAATAACCAAAACTTTTTGCGTAATAACCAAAACTTTTTGTGAAATAACCAAAACTTTTTGTGTAATAATGCAAAACTTTTGCGAAATAACCAAAACTTTTTGTGAAATTATGCAAAAGTTTTGTGAAATAACCAAAACTTTTTGCGAAATAACCAAAACTTTTTGCGAAATAACCAAAACTTTTTGTGAAATAACCAAAACTTTTTGTGAAATAATGCAAAACTTTTGCGAAATAACCAAAAGTTTTTGCGAAATAATGCAAAACTTTTGCGAAATAATGCAAAACGTTTGCGAAATAATGCAAAATTTTGCGAAATAACCAAAACTTTTTGCGAAATAACCAAAACTTTTTGCGAAATAACCAAAACTTTTGTGAAATAACCAAAACTTTTTGCGAAATAACGCAAAAAAAGTTAGAAAACAAGTGGCACTAACAGGCCACCGTAAGGTAGTGCTCAAGAACCTTAGGTTCAAAACCCAATCTCATCAGCTTTAATTACCAGATTTGAACTTCTGTAACTTTGCATGATACTAAAATTTATATACCAGTTCAAAAATTAAAGAAATAATAGTCATAACGAGAAATGAAGTAGTCGCCACATACACTGAAATTCCACAATTTAGGAACAGCCAAGTTTGGAGGACCCAGGTGATCGCCTCAGCACATGGGTTAAATTGATCACAGTGACTTTAAATGAAAATGAAGAACTTTGAGATACTGTTAGGTTTCCAAATGATATTTTTCATGACCATCCATTGCATATTTACTGTAAATACCTTGGTTATTTACAAGAATGGACACTTGGATTTAGCCTAAAAGTTGAGCTGCGCTGGGTGCACTGACCTTCTGTTTCCATGGCAACAGAAAAGTTATTTAAAATGTTTGAACAGGTTCCATATTTTCAAAATGGATAGTGAAATACCTGAAATTGATTCTGTGAAAATTTTATACAGGTACTACAAATAGAAAGGTCTGCCAAGAAAATTGGTCAGAACTTTTGGGACACCCCTCGTACTTACCCACAATTAATAATCCTACTGTATTTTTTTTTTGCCAAACTCCTACTTTTTTCAGGAGGGCTGCCAGGAGGCCTGAGTATGTCATTTTCCAAATATGTGTTGGTGAAATCTCTGGTATATGTAAAGTCGTTGACTCAACATTGTTATTGATGACAATAAGTAGTGTGTTCCTAGAAAATGGTCTTGTGAAACAACTCCATTTCGAAGGATTCGTTTGGACATGTAATCGCACAGTAGTGAGATGCCGGTCTTGTTTTCCAGTTGTAGTCCAAACAAAATTACTTAAGACAAAAAACAAGACAACAGTGACAACATTCAAAAAGTCATTCAGTTGCTTTTAACAATATCAAACTGTGAATTATGTCTTTCACACCGGAGACTTGTTTATCCTTTAATGACTACTTCAGTGAAACATGGCGCATGTGGTCATGGTAGGTTCACTAGCCAACACTGAGAGGTGAGGATGAATCTCTGCGTTTCAGTAGCCTTTGGACACTGTAGCAGTAATCTGTATGGAATTTGTTACTGTCAAATATATTAAATGCTATGAGAGAACATTTTTAGCTCATCTGTTTTCTTTGAAAACGAAGAGCCATTGTCGTCAGTTGATCGTCGTTGGTGTCGCCGTTGTCCAGGTTAAGGTTTGTGTAAGTGTCCATTTGTGACCTTAGTTTTCCCACTTAGAGTTATGAAATGTGGTACAGGTATGGGGCTATGGGTATGGATAGGGAACATGTCGACAAATCCAAGATGGCAGCCATTTTGTGGCGGCCAATTTGGCAGCCATCTTTCTTTATTCTTTATTCTTGAACTGCCCATTGTGACCGTAATATTTCACCTACAGTTATGAAATTTGGTACAGGTATTAGCTTGTGGGTATGGATCAGGAATATGTTGAGAAATCTGTTTTGGTGGTCTTCTTTCTTCATTTCTTGAACTGCCAATTGTGACCTCAATGTTTCTCTTGGAGTTTTAAAATTTGGTACAGGTATGGCCCTGTGGGTATTGATCGGGAACATGTTGAGAAATCCAAGATGGTGGCCATGTTGGCAGCCATCTTTCTTCATTCTTAAACTGCCCATTGTGACCTTAATATTTCACTTACAGTTATGAAAGTTGGAACAGGAATTGGCCTGTGGGCATCGATTAATGGATGGAATAGGCACTTTCAAGTCAGACTTACCATGGCAGGTACTTGTACCTGCCATGGACTTACTAAGAAGTAACTACTTTAACAAATATGAATGTGGAGCATGTATATGGTGTCTGAGAAATTATCTGTAATTGATATAACTACGACAAGTTAATGTTATTGTGTCAAAAGTAAGAAAAGAACTTTAATTACATCCGATTCATTTGTCATTTGTACATAATTTCATAATTCATATTGTTTTGTTATTTTAACTTGTCGGTTTAAAGATTATAGCTTGTGTTTATTGTTTGTATTATCACCGCCGCCTTTGAATAAAAGTTTATCTTATCTTATCTATCTTATCCTCAAGGAACCAGATTTCGCCAGCTCCGAATTTCCCTATCTTGCCCTGCCATAAAAACGGTTTTTAATGCAATCACTACTAATGAACATGCAAGTCTTATTTCAATGTAAGCTGTTAATAATGTATAAATCTAGTATTGGTAATTTAAAACTGCACTGATATCTATATAAAATGCTCACAGCTTAAAAGCTAACTTTCTATCTGAGGTATGCCCTTGAAAATTTGCACTGATTTCGCTGAATGTCCAGTCCTCCGGTCTGAATATTTTTGCTGAGAAACATTGTGAATTGGCTACATCAGGCCACATTTAGTGAGACTGTTTCAAAAACCAAAATCACAACCAATGCAAAACGAGCCAGAAAAGATTTTTGCTGTAAGTCCCAACACAACAGGGTCCAGTGTCCGAATTAAAAAAAAAAAAAGAAAGTCGTTCCTTTGACCAATTTAAGCATTTTTATGACATTTTGTTAGTTTTGGGATTGAATTTTATCCCAAGTTGGTGTTTTTCACATTTTGTTTGTCACTTCTCCGTCAATACAGTTATGTCATAAGCTTGGACAGTTATCCCAATTTGACAATTTTTTACGATGCAATTTTGGTGGACTTCTTCATTGACAATTTGATATGATTAACATGCGGACATGGCGCATAGGCTTATACATTCTCCTGATTACAACCTTATTCAATTTTGCTAATCCGAAAATTTACTGCGCTCTCACGAAATCATGTCTGGCTCTGTGAACAGCCAATGAATTTTCTTCAGAATTTTACCATCTTTAGAGTCATCTTGGGCAATCTACAAGTTCTGTCACTTTTATGAGGTGTGTGTTTTTAAGTGTGAGCAGTTTATGTGACTCTTAATTGGATCTCTGAACAATTTTAATGACCCCTCTTAACTAGCAGTGCTTTCTCCTCTTGAAATGTATGACAGCCATTCAGATTTTAAATAGAAAATATCAGGAATGGAAACTGCGCGATTGGTTAGTAACTAGTTATGGCACAATTACTAAGATGTAAAATAATTGGGCACATATTTTGGGGAACCAAACAAAATTGAGACACCTGATTTATTCTAAGATACGTAGACAAAGTATTCAGTGCAGAAAGGAGTCTCGTTAACATTTGATGAATTTATGAAATATATCTACATTCAGTAAAACTTGTTAGCTTGTCTATTTTCTTTGAACGAAGAGCTATTTTCGTCCGTCGATCGTCGTTGTCCCAGTTAAGGTTTGTTACGGGTATTGGTCAATGGATTAACATGTCAAGAAATCCAAGATGCCGGCTATTTTGTGGCGACCCTACTGGCAGCCATCTTAATTCTTGAACTGCCTACTGTGACCTTAGTATTTCGCTTAGAGTTATGGAATTTGATACAGATATTTGCCTGTGGGTATAGATCGGGAACATGACAAGAAATCCTGGATGGCAGCCATCTTGTAGTGGCCATTTTGGCAGCCACCTTTCTTAATTCTTGAACTGCCTACTGTGACCTTAGTATTTCGCTTAGAGTTATGGAATTTGATACAGGACAGGTATTGCCCTGTGGTTATTTATTGGGAACCTGTCGAGAAATCCTAGATGCCAGCCATCTTGTGGCGACCATTTTGGCAGCCATCTTTCTTCATTCTCGAGAAATCCATGATGGCTGCCAAAATGGTCACTAAAAAACGGCCACCATTGTTGATTTGTCCGTTTTGAGCTTAGTCTTTCACTACCAGTTCTAAAATTAGTATTGGCATGTGGATGATAATCAGTTACACATTGATAGATTTCACATTAACAGACGAGCATTGACACCACTTGCGATTCTGGTTTTTCAAGTTGGTCCTGCACCAAAATAAAATAATTTAAAATTGCCCAAAAAAAGATGAGACCTTTTTAAACAAAAGTACCCTTAAAAAAGGGTACTGTATCGATCTTACCATGAACCTGAGGGTATGTGGCATGTAATAAAAGGTTTTAATATCTTAAAGTTGGCATTTCTATGAACTAAATACCCTTAGAAAAAATCCATAGCCCCTCCCCTTGTTTCATGAAATATAAACATAACCAAGGATTTGTAAAAAAAAAAATTTTAAAAAAACTTCTCATATGTAAAACCACCTGTTTGGATATTAGTTTGTTAATTGTTCACACATGCACAGTGTACATGTTTTTCAGTACTATTTAATAGTGTGTGATGTCAGGCCTGAAAAATACCCCCCCCCCCCAAAAAAAAATCATGAATCTGCCACTGGTTTGCTGTGGTCAATGGAACTTTGCACCATTGCAGCGCAATGCGCCGAAAAGGTTTTTGCGAGGTTAATATTGCAAATAGAGCAAAATTAATAAGTGCATTGAATTCGGGGAAGTTTACTTGATAGGGGAGAGTGGGGCATAACCACCCCCCTAAGACAAAATGTCTCACCGGATGATAATGACCAACACAATTAAGAACTCCAAATGGCAATATGACACTCTCTTGGAGTACTTTCATATCCCCTACCTGCAGCATCAAATGACTCTCCCTTATAGCACAGGGATATGAAATAGTTTTTGGTACAAGGTGGGTGGTTATGCCCCATGCTCGGGGCATAACCACCCACCCCATGGGTACCAGCAACAAAAATAAGTGGAGGATTTCCATATCAGGTGGAAGGCTACTATATCCCTTTCTGATGAAAATGTAGGTGCTCTTGACTTGGAAAGTATCAAACCATATCAGTGTCCTCACTTTTGCTGTGGTAATGACTTCTGAGATATTTCTCTCTGGGACGCTCCCGCCAATACCAATCTTTTGGTTTTTCAAGACAGCCCAAATGACATAATCTATGCTAACCCTTCCCAAGTTTCTCACACATTTACAGTACATTTTTGAAAACCCCCCTCCTGTTTCTGTCACCCCCCTACTGTATTTTTTCCAGGGGTGGGTGGTTAAATTAATTTTAAAAATTAGTCAGAATATGAATCAACACAACGCCTATCACCGATACCTTACATCTCCTTTATGTAGAATGCCATCACAAATACCGTCACATGTAAAAATAAGATGAAGCGGCTTAAAAAAGCTAAAAAACTAAACAAACTGAGCTGGTCAGTTTGGTTCTGCCTTTTGCTTGCACCCTCTTCTTTTAAAAAGTTGTCTTTCACAAGTAAAATCACCTGCACTAACAATATTTTCACTATGTGGAACCAATCACCTGGAACCACTGGGTGGGTGGTTATGCCCCACTCTCCGCTATATGCAGGTTTTTAAATTTTTAAAATCGGATGTTTATTAAGATTTTTAGGTCAAGTTTTGCATTCAAGATGATGTACACAATCTTTGGTGACGTTTCACACGCAAAAAAAATCACCAGAAATATTCCTAATCTTGTTGAATTGATATACTGTTAAGAATACTTACATATAAGTTTTTATATAGGTTAAGACATCGATACAAAAATGCACATTCGAAAAATTTACTGCGTTTTTTACACAGACGAGGAATGCTTGGATGATTCTTAAAGACCTAAACAAGATTAGTGTAGTTACTGTGTATACCAAGTTAGACTGCTCACACAATGGGTCACACATAAACACAATTTTCAATTGCTAAAGTGAAATGTTACAGTTCACAACAGTGCCCCTCTGTGTCAATCAAAATTTACTAAGGGCTGTAGTTCACAAAGGACTCTGGTGAGTCAATAATGGTGTGAAACAGGGTGGGGTTTAAACCCTAAATTGTTTGTCATATAGGGTAAGGTGGGGGAAATCCGCCCCCTTTTCACATATATTCGTTGCTCAGTCACTCATCTTTTTGAAAAACATACATTTTACTTCAGGAAATCAAAGAATGTATACATCTGAACATATCTGGAAAGTTACATGCTTTAATTTGACACCTTTTAGCCGACATCACAATATCAAAGTTCAGTCTTAGGGATCGGATTTGCCCCAAAAGTGTAGGGCAAATCCGCCCCCCTTGAAGTTCAGTGACAAATGACAAGAAAAAATTGGCTTCAAAAGTAAATTCTGTTTTTCAATTAAGCACTGAATCTTTATGATATACTTACCAATGTGTGAGGATTGTTTCATCAATTTATTTGTGACATCAGAAAAAGTTTACATATGACACATTCATACCATAAAACATGGCAAAATTCTTAACGCCATCTCAATTCAACTCTTAATCTCTATCAATGGTGCTAAATGGCAAAACAGAGTGACTTATAAACCATATCTCGCATTTATATGTTTTTAACATGAGAATCAGAGGGGGCGGATTTGCCCCATCAACAAGGGTCGGAATTGCCCCGACCACTAGAAAAATATGAGTTGCCATTTTCTAAAGATGCATTATATTGATTGGTGAAATATCTTGTACATGTAAAGCAGTGGAATAAACGTTACAATTCATGACAATAAGTAATTTTTTCATACAAAATTTTCCTTCAAAACACCTCAGTTTTTAAAGTTTCAGTTGCACATTGAAATTGCTTGGTGGTCAGTTGCTTGGCTTCCTTCCCAGTTGCAGTCAAAACAAAACTATGTTACAGGACAATCTTTATGTTTCAGTAATCTCTGGATCTTGTAGCACTAATCTGCATGAGAAATGTTTATTGTAAACACCGGGTGCTACATCACAATGTTGTTACCTATATTTTAGAAATAGGTCGTGTTTACGTCAACACATTGTGACTGTGGATTTGACCCAGAAATGGTAGTACAGGTAAGAAAATCTTGTTTTATGACAATTTAATCAAATGTATTTGTACAAAAAGGTTGACAATGACTAAAACAAAGTCTCAAGTCATGAATTATACTTCATTTATAATTATTGGACTAACATCTTTGGAGGAGATAGCTCTATAAGTTGAGAAAGGCCTCGAGATTTTCTATGAGGATCCTTTTAAATGCTGTTAAATCTCCTTGAAGTACATTTCAATGCAAACTATTTATTATTTACAGTCTATAGACCAATAAAAAGACATCTTGACACATAAAAGAGTATTTGATAATGTAATAAGCTCTCAACATGCGTAACAAGTTTTTGTAGCAACATTGTGCTACATGTCAACACATTGTGTGATACCTCATACTCAGTTTTTTATTAAAAATTTTTTAGGTAAAAAATGCCAAAGTGGAAAGTTCGATCCTCCTTTACGAGAGTTAAGAATGGCCACTTGATTAAGAAGGCTCGGCGGATTGAGCCCCTGCATGATGGAGGTTCAACTGCCTGATGGAACTTCAACTGAAGCATACGCCATACAGTGATGGTGAAGAGACTGAAGCCAGTATATTTTATGTCAAAATTAGTAAATTTACCACTAAGGACCAAGTGACATCACAGGTGAGTACCTGTAAAGTGTAGGTACGCACCATAACTTATAAAATATTTCCCAGGCTACATCCACTCATATAAATTTCACAATGCAATGCCGCACAGCAAGAAAGCTGTCTATCAACCACAAGAGGGTGCATCACAGATACATGGAGAACAGCCTGTTGTGACTCTGTCTCAATGGAAGCCATCAGTGGTCCCTTCTCTCCTTTTTACCTGGGTATGCCATATTCATTATTTACAAAATATTGCGTCTCATTCCTAATATACTGCTTTTATAAGATTAAAATAATTATCATTGATTTATTGTTTTTCAGGGATAACTCTTTTGACCGTCTGAGTAAACGTAAAACTGTGACCAAGAAAACCTTGGATCTGTTACAAGAATCCACAGCATTTAAAGGACAGCGTGGGGTTAGAGATTCAGGGAATTACAAGGCCGACTTGTCAAAAATGCTCCCTACCTCAAGGCATGCCATTTCCGAAAGTCAGCTGACAAAGATATGAAATAGTCAATAACCATGTTTTCTGTAACTCAATATTTTTATTAACAAGGATTACTGTAAAAAATTTAATCATATGATCAACATCTAATTTATGAAATCTCACAATGACTGTTAATTTCAACAATAAAGTGACTAGTAGCAACCTACATGCGTCTTTCTTACTGCTAATGGTGGGAAAAGATCTTACAAATAAATCAACATTTCTCATCACAGTTACAGACTTAAGTCTGGACATGATAACCAAGAAAAGAATAATGCTAGTAAAGAGGAAATTAAATATTCCAACAAAATACTGGCATTAAATAACAACAAAATGAGTATCATTAACAATACTGATAGAAAAGAAAAAGAACAAATAACAAACAAATTGTAAAAATAATGTATTAACAACTTGTGTAAAAGGTTAACAACAACTGACAATTAAGCAAATCATTTCTTATTAGCAACACAGGCGCTCTTAAATACCCTTTCACACCCTCTCCTACAGGGAAGCATCTTTTTGGCCAGGGAGGACATCTGCAACAGGATATAATATTTCATGGAATTACCAAAAAACAAAAACATGAATAACACATATTATTTGGCTTCAGTGGGTAGATTTTATTTATTGTCAATCAGGTCAGACTGTGACGTAATGTTGCTACAGTTCTCACAATGTTGCTACAGATACTGTTTTGAACTCTGGACAAATTACTTTTACATTTGTGCGCGTAACATGTTAGGAGCATTGTTATTGTGTTACCAAGAAGGCATCTGAGTGACCATTGCTGTTTAATTGTGATTGTAGATCATATTTTAAAGCATGATAACCATACACACATGTCAGGTTGAATCAATTGAGGTCACCACTTATAATGTTATCTTCCCCAAGCACAGAATTTTTACAAGATAAAACACATTGCAGGTGTATTGTATTGCTATATTACTAGTCATTAGTCATGTTGTACAATGTCTTCAATGAAAGGCATGACGTTAAAATAAGTAAACTCACCTTTACTCTTCAAGAAAACAGCAAACTGTCAAGTTGTGCAGCACAATGTGTTGACGTAAACATGACCTATTTCCAAAACAATAGGTAACGACATTGTGATGTAGCACCCGGTGTAAACTATATTTAAGGCCATGAGAGAACTTTTTCTCCTCAAGGGGGAGGATTTGCCTCGGGGGCTGATTTGCCCCACCTTACCCTAGGCCTACACTCCCTACACTCATAAATAAACACGACAACACATGATTTTAGCTCATATTTTTGCAAATAATTTTTTTTTGGCCAAAACCAAATTGATGTCATTGATTCTATGGTTGACAAGCCTTGTCATACCAGAAATCCTTCAACTGCGGCCATTTCCTGTCTTTCTTTGGTCGGTTTTATCAAATTTGAGATTTTCCAATTTAAAAGAGCCCTTGTAATGCACCAAGACAATTTTTTATATTGTGTCTTTTCTCTTGTAATTTTCTATGTAATTTACCTTCAACTTACAGCCAAAAGGATGATGTCATTTAAAAGCCTGCCCAACTGACGACCGAAAGCCTAAAAATCACTTTGGCAACTTTAATTTTAGAGTTTACTTAAAACTTCGAAAATTTGAAAAATGCTACTTTTTTATTTTTGCCTTTGCCCATTTCTATGTTTAAAAGGCATTGGTGATTTGAAAGCACTTCACGGCCATCATGATGCTGCAATTTATGTTTGGAGATAATACCAGACAAACTGCATACAAATATTCCTTATTTTCCTTTTCAGCACTGTTTATATGAATGTGTCTTTCACATCAGCCAAAGTTGATTTTAAAAGAAATTGCTTCCTACCCCCGTAAAACCTCAGCGTGTATTATTAGTCCATCTTCTTGAAATCCTTTTTATTTTTCCCTGTAAATAGCCGCTCTTGCCGGGTCACCTGGGCCCATGTTGGACGGCTGTTTCAATCATCCTTTGCCTCATTGCCGTGTCCTCCTCCTGTCCTAATTAGCCTACCAAGTGCATAAATGCAGGATGTATAGCCCCAAACATCCATCCATCCCTGTAAATAGCCCACACCAGTGCAGATGGGGCGTAAAACACAAACTCACTCACTCTTGAAATCCCTTTTCATTTCTGTCTTTGTTTTTTTTTTTCAGATTTGTCATGGAGACGAGACCATTAATTTACCTCACACCGCCCCGTCCTCCGGTCACAAAATACGGCACCCGAGTGCCGCATTCACCATCCCGGATGCTTGGCCTGGCTAGTGATCAGCAGTATGTGGTCAACCTTGACTTATATCCATCTCCACCTTCCGAGAACCCTGAATCTTCAGATTATGGTTGTCTGTTGCACCAGACAGGCCTCGGTTCACCCAACTTGGTTCAAGTGCACCATGTCCTGCCTCTGTCACCCCCTGATGAGGTTTCACCCTCGTCAAATGTATCTCCCCAGGTCCATCAACAAAGCATGCAATACGCCAGTCAAGAACCGGATAATTCTCAACAGTCTCCAGTGCAACAGCTTGTGAAGATGTTTGATGGGACACCTACCAGGAAAAGACCACTTTGGAAGCAACCTCCGCGCCCTCAGGCAGTCCAAAATTATGGTTTTGCCTCTCACTCTTATCCTCGGCCTATCACACCGGTCAATGCGCAGCTGCAAATGTCTCAGAATATGCCTAATGTTTCACCACAACTCCGCAACATCCCTCCTCCTACATATTCTGACATTGTTAAGACTCCAGGAAGATCAGGTTCAGGAAAGTGGTCAATAGAGAACAAACCAGCAGCCAAAGTGATGATCAATAACGTCAATGTAAGCAGTGAGCTCAGTCCATCAAAACGATGCAACAGCCTTCAGAGAAATGTTCCCGTGGTTCTCTCCGTAACTCCTGAATCTGTGAAGACATCATCAGTATCGAAATCCGTTTCCCTTTGTCATCTTCCAAGCCAAACTTCAGCAGCCAACGCATGCTGCTGCTGTCATCCCTCTGAAAATCAACCACCAGTCAAACCACCTCCCTCGTCCCCAGCAGCCAATGCATGCTGCTACTCTCATCCATCTGAAAATCAACCACCAGTCAAACCACCTCGCTCGCCCCCAGCAGCCAACGCATGCTGCTACTGTCATCCCTCTGAAAATCAACCACCAGTCAAACCACCTCCCTCGCCCCCAGCAGCCAACGCATGCTCCTACTGTCATCCCTCTGAAAATCAACCACCAGTCAAACCACCTCGCTCGCCCATGCCTAAACCGAAGCTTCATTCAGGTTGCCCGAAATTGCGATCCCTAGATAGTGAGGAACACGGAGCTCTTGACTTTCTTAACTCTGTTCTTGATTATCATGATGATGCATATGCAGTGCCACCTCCTCCACCCCCACCACCTCCACCACCATCTTTTGTGGCACATCCTCCCCCTCCTCCTCCTCCCCCTCCTCCTCCTCCTCCATCTGCGCGGTGTGCTGCTCCTCCTCCTCCACCTACTCCACCTTCCCCTCATCCGGGAAAATGCCTTCTTCCCAAACGTGTGCAGGAGCTGAAGAACAGACAAAGTTTCGAGTACAACTTCCCACCCCCTAGCTTGGATGCCCCAGCTTCACCAAAAGGAATTCTGAAGAAGCAGAAAAGTGAAAGCAGAGAACCAACTCCGTACAGTGCGTCCCAACATTGTGCTTGCCATTCTTTTTCTTGTAAGACGAAAGACATGGCTCCTCCTAAGTCTCCAAAGAAGGCTCCTCCTAAGTCTCCAAAGAAAGAGTCAAGCTCTGGAAGAAATTTTGGTCGCGATTCACCACCCCTGCTGAGGAGATCTCCATCCGGGCAAGAGTATGAAAACCAGAATGAAAGAAAAAGCGTCTCCATCCAGACCGCATTTGATCCAGATCCGTGTCAGTATTATGGGAATTCAATATACGCAGTTCCGTCAAAACTAAGGCAGAGTGTAAGTGAAGCTCACCTGAAGAATCCTCGATACGAAGACATAGTATCTCGTGATGATAAGGCAATTGCATTTGAATGGTGTAAGACACACAGTGCATTGCCGCCACTGCCTCCCTCCCCAAAGCCGTCAGAGAGAGTCCGTCAAAAATCTCCTCATTCAGGTGTCTCTGCTGCTGTTGCATTAATGCATTCGGAAAAGCCAACAAGATGTCACTGTCATACCTCTCCAAATGTGAAGGTGGAAGATGGTTTATGGTTGGCTGATGATGGGTCCTCTTCGTCGGATGAAATGAATTCACGGCATTCTGTATCAACATCACAAATTGCGTATGATCCCGTGTCTAAGACTTATGGACTGCATTCCCCATCTAAAAGAAACAAGAATGGAAAATTTAAGAATTGTTTTGGAAAGACCCGTAAAGAAGAGGATGCTTGGGATGACGACGAAGCCAAGTACTACTCACTGCATCCGCCTGAGAAAAATAGGCATGATCATTCCAAATATCGCCTTGGTGACCACGATTGTGCTGAATGTCATGCTTCTCATTCTGGTTATGATTCTAGAGAAGACGAGTTCCGCCCCAGATCTTATTCGGACACGGATTACGTCCGACGCGCTGTGCGCAATGACGCTCAGCGGGCCTCTCTTGGGGGCTTGAAGATGAAACAGAACTGGGAACGCATCCCACTTCATCGAAGCAACCAGATGAGCAAGATATACAAGTCGTACGATTCAACACGTGATAAGAAGAGTAAGAAATGGTCCAAGTTCAGAATCGGACGCAAGACGCCCAAGAACGAGGAACTCCTGAGTGATTCTGACGATGAAGTTGTCTTCAAACCAAATTATTTCAGTTATTGAATGACTTCCACCAGATTGATTGATAATTCTTTATAATGGGCTTTCTTCTGTTTTTGCCAATAATTGAGACATTTAAGTTTGGACAATGACCCTTGCAAGTTGCAACTGTTTAACAATTGTTTGATTACTCCTTTATTCACAGTATTTACAGACTATTTACAAAGGCACATGTACATATCAAATAATTTAAAATGCTTAAAAAAAATACATTCTTAAAAAAATTGTTTTACATTTTGTGCTCAAAGCGTTATAGATGTATTTTTTCCTCCTCAGATGTTGAACTGTTTGATGTTTGAGTTTGCGAATCACGGCGTGTTCTTGAAATGGACTTTTCTATGTATAGCCTGAAAATTAAAGAATTATAATTTAAAATGGGTTGGTTTTTAATCTAGTGGCCTGTATGTACTACTATGTATGGAGCAAAGCAAATAGATACCTGAGACAAATCACAGCTGGTGATGGAACATTTTTGACCGGCGTTGTGGATAGAAATGTCAGTTCCGGATCAACCTTAGCATTTTCAATGGTCTGTCTGTAGGGAACTGCAATTGTCTCTATGTGCTGTAATTTGGCACCTGGAAAAAAACCTCCTTCCATTATTTAAAGCATTTTCATATGCTACCGGTAACTGAGGTTTAGCCTACTGCATACAATTGTCAGGAGTCTTCATTTCTGATTTGGGCTTACATTGTTGAAAGGGACAAAAGGTACATGGATTTTTGAAGTCTGTATTGTTGTTCTTCAGAGGAAAGACCTGGGATACTTCTGGTTAGGCCTTAGAAGAATAACTAGACATAATTAGAACGGAAAGGGGGGAAAACGCTCTAGTGCCAATTAGGGCCTTGATGCTAACCATTGCCCGACAAAGTCAAATAGCCTACCGGATGCCTCCAGCCATTCTTTGGCTCTGCCAACCAAACTGCGCAACTCCTCAAAGTGCTTGTCTGTCACCTCCGCTGGGTCTGTGACGTCATTTTTGCCATGTGGTGTGAATGTCTTGTAGAAAATGTGAGATCTTGTTGGATCGATGACTTGCTTGTCTGCGCAAGTGGGGCGCAAATAGGCTATGCGGATGATAGTCAGGTCTTCATTTTGTTTGCCGGCCCCAAGGTGTTTGTAGATGGAATTTTCCCACAAAGTTGAGTGATGTAATTTCTCTGAAAAGAGTTTGCAGAGGCTAAAACAAAAATACACACACACACTCTGAAAAGAGTCGTTTGTCATGAGTGATCTTCTCATTTAATTATCAATGGTCACTTTTGGTCAGTGGTGGTTCCAAGGCAGGGGCAACCCAAGTGTAAACTTCTGAAACCACCACTGCAAATTGAACTTGCAATTGAATTAATTTCTGCAACTGCTGCACGTTTCAATATCAATTTGAGTAAAAGGGATTAAGATACCTGTGTTGACGTTTTTACTGAGCTGAACGTTGAAGGAGTGCATGCTGAGCAACCGGAAGTGGTTGTTCTTTTTATTTACCCAAGATGCAACAACAGGAAAAAGGTCTTCAAACTTCTGCCAGCCGTTGTTGTGGGGGGAGCGCGAGTCAAACTTGGGACAGAAATCTCTCAAAACTGAATTTTAGAAGAAAAGCAAAAATTTAAAAAAATCCAGTGAACGTAATTGTCCTATGAATGGTGGAAGTTAAAACTTCTACAGACCAAGTTCAGCATTTTGAGTTGGAGAGTCATTTGTGGTGATGAACAACCTGAGGTAAGCCTGGTACTTCCTGTTGGAGTTGGGGTTTTCAAGCCAGGAAGTTGCATCAGTGGTGCTGCCCTCTAGCTTGTAGTTTGTCTCCACTCTTGATATTCTACCTGCAAAGATGTTTATATGACCCGATGACATTGATGTCATTGAACCAAATGGTTCCTTTCAGATAACAAAGAAAATGCATACCATTAAGTAAACACTTGGAAATATCTTCGTTGATATGTCTCAATGTAGCGATGATGCTATCTCTTATCTCGTAGTCCTTGAAACCGATTTCTGGCTGTTTGGCCTTGGGGTCCTTTGGATAGCACCATAACCTGTGGAATATTTCAAGGGTATCATAGAGCTAGTACAGTAGTCCTCTGAACAAGTGGCATCTTTCTGCAGACATTGCGGGATTGCAAAGTCTGAATACAGGTCTGCCCATATAAATTTACGAGACCCCTAATAGATGGAGTTTTGCCTGTGCAAACATACAATGTAAACACTGTGTACCAACCAAGTGACCTAATTAAGGATTTTTTTGTTTACATTTTGCCAGTTCTCATATATAGAGCAAACAACAAACTTTGCATTATAGCCAGTATGCTGTTTTATAGTACAAGTAATACACATAACATTTGAAATCAATCAGTTTAGTTCTCTGGGAGATCAGGCAGTTTTAGTAAATTAAAGTGCATTTTTTACTAGAATCACCAAATCTTTTGATTGTTAAATAGCTTGAAATTTCACATCAAGATGTCTGATAAATAAAGACAGCATACTGTCTACGTTATATTGTAACTACATTGGTTCGTTGCCTAAAATTCAAGATTTTATGATTAACTAGGTCGCTTTGCATAGAGCAAACGGTACACAGTGTAAACAAATCAGTGTTTACCAGTTAATAGTTCAATAGTTTAGTATTTCTACCAGTTGGTGGTCCAATATTTTAGGATGTCTACCAGTGGTAGTCAATAGTTTAGCATATCTACCAGTTGGTATTCCAATAGTTTAGTGTATCTACCAGGTGGAGGTCTTAATAGTTTAGCAAATTAGCATGTCTACCAGTTGGTTTTCTAATAGTTTAGCATGTCTACCGGTTGGTGCATCTACAGCTTGATTCACTAGAATCAATACTCAGTCTTCTTGGGTGCTCAGGTCCATTGATGAATATAACCTACAGTACCAACTGCAGGTGGAAGGTTAATTGCATCTGTTGGGCCATAGTAAAAGTTTCTATTTATGGCGTGGTACTTATTTATACATAATATGATTTAACAAAATTACCTTAAACCACAGGTGACCTTCACCTTCCTTCCACCCGGGGCGCTGCTAATGACAGTGCTGTCTGAGAAGAATGGGACGCCTTCTGTTGATGACCATGAAACCGTCTCGCAAGAAAATACGTCAAGGTCGGGATGGTCCTTTAGCCAGGAATTGGCCTTTTGCAGGAGGGACCTGCAAATAATTTATTTAGTTTACAGTATTCAGTTGTAACTCTAATTTTCGTCAGTTACAATAAGGACACTTTCCTGGGGACATTTTCTCTTCTGGTCACTCGCCATCATCAAGTGGTTGATGGCTTCGTCGAGGACTCGAGGTGAGGTTGTGCGCATTGTAGCTTGCGCGTTGTGTGTATAAAAACTTCCAGTGAGCTGGGTGTGGGAGACCACTACATAAGAGTTTTAACATTAAATGAATTGTTCAAAAGAGTGAAAACATATGATGAATAGTGGTACCAGAATGTTGATGAAAATGGTCAGAATAAGAAATAGAACTTACCCAAAAGTGTCAGGAGGATCGGTTATCCCCTTGGGGACCTTCGGCAGAAAGTCCTTGTGAGCCACGTGACTGGTGGACAACTCCCCCGGAAGTTCCAGATTCATCTGAGGAGGTGAGGTCACAGTTCTTCGTCTCCTGGGGATTTGGTGGACTTCTTCACTTCTGACTTCAGTTTTCTGATGAGGAAAAAAAACCTCTGGGAGTTCCTCTATTGGAGTGGGGGGACTCCTTGGCCCTTGGGAGGTCCTGACTGACTGAGACCTGGCTGATGGATTCCTCACTGAAGGGTTTCGGACTTGGGGTGCATAGTATGGTGCTGCATCGGTCTCATCGAAAGATTCCGAGAAGGCCCTTCGTCTTGAAAAAGAAACTGAGTTGGTCATCCACATCATCTTGGCTGTACTGTTGTGATACCTGTAAAAGAAAAAAATATTATGCAAATTTTAGGAATAAAGCTTCAAATAAAAGAAATTCTTTAATTCCCATTCTTGATAGGCATGGTAAACCTTAATTATTATTTTGGCCTAAACTTACCTGCGCAATAAAGAGAATCAGCTTCTGACCAGTGTACTCTGCGATATGAATTTTATTTGTGGTGTTTGCTGGAATAATCATTTTATTTTCTTGTCTGATAAGATATTGCACTCAGATCAAATGAGTTATCACATTAGGTGCACATGCACGTACAATGCTTTATTGATCAACAAATTGATAAGGGGTTGTTATTGACAAAACAATCATGTTTGTACACTAGTTTCAGTAGTTTGTCATTATTGACTTCCAGTGTGTTTGTTAATTTGGGGAAGAAAAAAAAGTGTTTTCAATAGTCGATGGACTATGACATTTGGTACCAAAAGCAATAAACTATATCATGCCTCTAAGAACATAGTGTAATCCGACATATTATAAAATGTAATTGAATGTGGATGATATGTGACTTAAGAATTAAAGTTCCACTTCACCAAAACCAAAGACATACTAAAGGAAACAATGCTAGCGTCCAAAGGGAAAACCTAGTAAGTCACATTTAGGACATTCTGAGAAAATTGACTTTTAAGTTCCAGTCCTTGCAGTAAAAGATGGACTTACTGGGATTTGCCAGTGTCATTCTGGGGTAATGGACCACTTCTTGAAAATCTAAACTTAATTACAGTAAACGAATGACGAGTACTTACATTCAGCTGCTAGTGGCCATCAGTGACCTCACAGCAAGCCCTATCAAATACAGTGAAATGAAGTATCAATTTCGTCATTGGGCAACTTGTGACCTCATTGGTGAGTGCTGTAAAGCAGCAGGTCACTCCTTTCAATAACATTGGAAGTATAGGGTATGACATCATTAATTGCCTATGAGTAATGAAGAATAACATGGAGTGGATAGGCTATGACTTCACAAGGAACATTTCAGTCCAATTCTGTAAGCACTTGAAGTTCGTCTACTGTAATATATAGAAACATGTCTAACAAGTCCTATTTTGACCTTAACTCAATTTGGCCCAAAATGTGACTTACTAGGTTTTCCCTTTGGACGCTAGAATGGTCAATAATATTATGGCATGAAGAAAAAAATGTTGAAAGACATGATATTAGGACAACTAAAATGACCTTATCAAATTTCAAAATTGTGTTCTGTCCCATCTCTAGAGTCTACAATGCAGCTCCACATCCCTTTCCATCTTTACAACGTTATTTCAATTAAAACAAAATTAGATTGTATCCAGTTGGGCCAGACAAGCTAAAATGAAAGGAAGTCTTGCAAGGTTATTTTGTCTTAGCCAAAGGATTTTAAAATCGTTTCTAAAAACACTTCATTTGGTTTCTCATAACTGATTATGCTAATTTAAGATGTCCTACTACATATTAGTGAGAACTATGCAGATGGACCTTCTGGCTGCCAAACAATAATGCTATGCATGAAGGTAGAAATGGCTGCAGGGAAATAACGGATCTCATACATCACACATTCATGCATGAATAAAAGCAATGACCTACTTAATCATAAGGTCATTTATTGGATATCATGACCACTGTATAAGTGACTATGATAGATTTGAGACAATTAAAGGTGTATTTTAAGCAAAATAGGAATTTATTTTATGAATTTTTTAACTGGAGGAAGGTGTTGCCAAGGATTTTGAAGACTGGTGAGTAATGATCATTTAATTTCTTTTAAAATTGATTACATCCATACACTCTAAAAACGGACTTTTTGTTTTTACACTTTGATGTGTTTAAACTCCACTAGAATATTGTAATGGTATTATGGCTTCAGATATTTTGTTTGAAAATGTGTAAAGAATTTTTAAAAAAATTTACATGCACTTTTTTGCTTTTTCATCCAATTAGTTTTTATGAGAGAACTTTATTCAATTATGGTATCAAAGCAATCAATTTAAGTAATTATATTGAAGCCATAGAAATATTTCTATGATCGAAGCATACCGATACCAGCAACATTTCAAACTTCATGGTATAGGCCTATCAAAAATTTTGAAACCCACTACTTCTGCGCATTTACATCGTCACATTTAGTTTAGTTATTTTGCGACATGTTTAGTATTTCAATATTTCCTTAAAATAGGTGTGCTTGGGGATATTTCCCAATGTATGTGCATCCTATATACATTTACAAAAAATCTATTAAATGACTGATATACATATTGGCTATTAATGTTTTTAAATAGACCTATAGATGAAATTGAAAATTCATCAACATCTGTTTTTTAACTTTCAGTCGGAAGATCAACACTAATCCTCTTCCTGTCTCTGACGTCTGTGATATGGCTGTACAAAGAATCGCTTTTCCACGAATACACTATTGTGGTATCGGTAGACAATTCCCCTATTATCACCCAAACGACAAACCACCCTTTAACATTTGTCGTGACTCCCTGTGACATAAGTCATGTCAGAGAAACATTCACCATGATGAAATCCATGAGGTTACTGACCGAGCCTCACCACAACCTCTCATTTTACTTCATAACTCCAAGGATTAACCATGATGAGGCATTTGACCTGGTAAGAATTGTCTTAAGAAAAATGGACGAACTTTTTGTTGAATGCTTTAGAAAATTAATATGTTTTGATTAAAATGGAATCACTTCAAATGAAAATAAGATAAAATAATCAATGTTAGTCATCAGGGCAATAATAATTTACTTTAAAAAACTTGACATCAATTCAAATGCTTTGTTTCGTCGCCTATTTTTAAATTTTTAATTTTTGGCTAACTAATAAAGGCTAAACCTACTTGTCTTATTATTCAGTTTATGGAATGGCCACAACAACAAAGGCAAAACACACAAATCAAGTTTCTTGAACCTGAAACTCCACCTCTGCCGCCTCACCTTGAGGGCATCAAGAAAATGGGAATGCCCTGCACCATGATTCGTCTCTTTCTTCCTGTAGGTGTTTGAAATCACTACTTTTTAAAATTATCGATTTAATGTAAACCAATAAGTGTAGTAAGGCCTAGCCTTGACTATCCAAAAAACAAAACAAAAAAAAACCCTTTTATAATCTGACGAAACGTAAAAAAAGAAGAAGAATACTTTATGTACTGTATTTATAGACTCTACATTTAAACTTAGTCATTGAGCTTTGAAAAGTTTCATTTAGGCTAGTTTAGATATTTGCATGCAGTCTAAATTATTTTCTTGATTTCTATTTCACCTTACAGATGATTTCTTACTTCTACACACTGAGACTCTATGTGAATTTATTTTCTAGGAAATGTTTTCTATGGGGTAAAATGATTTCATAAGTTTTTTGATGTCATTTCCCCTATCAGAAGACATGTCCCAGAAAAAATTAGCATTCACTTCTCCCTGTCTACAAATATGAAATCATCTGTAACAGGCAAAAGTTCAACCACCACTCTTACATTTGCAGAATCTGCTGTTCTACGAAGAAAAGGTCATCTACATTGACACTGACTTCCTCTTCTTTGTCCCTCCTCTTGAATTGTGGAACATTTTTGACAAATTCAGTGACCAGCAAATAATGGCTATGGCCCCAGTGAACGGTCCTCATGGGAATTCATATTTGAGGGATACCAAATACAAGTTCTACCCCCCTGCAGGTGAATGGTTGTGATATAACATCCCAAAAAAGTCCCACGAAGAGAGAACTTAAAGGTTGATATAATTCCTAATTGATCAGATCAATATGCATTTTCAATTAGCCTTCTATAGGCTGGCTAATGTGGCTATATATGCATGATTTGACAACTCACGCCAAGTCTGACGAAGGATAAATTCAGCATAAAATTGGGGCAATTTAGATGATATATTTTATGGAAGAAATTAATTTTGTAACAGTTTTAGTGTTTTGCTTGGTACGCCTCAGCATAAACATTTAATAACTATATCATGTTCTGAGTATCTTTCATTACTTTTTAACCGCTGTAGACCACAGTTTGCAATGTGGTTCAGTATCATTTGGTTCAGCACCATCCTATTATAATTGCAGGAGTGAATGCAGGAGTAATGCTGATGCACCTGGGGAGGATGAGGTCAGAAGACTTCACCTCCAAAATGCTGGACATCTATGAAAATCACAGAGCAGAGGTGGAAGCTGCAGACCAGGGATTGCTCAATTACTATCTCTACTTCCATCCAGGTATAACAGAATCCTATCTCCCTATAAAATCTTATTTTCTTTTCTTAATAACTGGTTTGCTCATGCCATTCCCAGTTGCTTGTAAAATTCGTCGCCCAGATTGTAAGACCTACGTACATCAGACTGAATCATTGGTTCTCTGGGCTTCTTATCACTGCATGGGTTTTGGACTCAATTCAATTTCTGCCTTTGCTGAACACCAGTTTCAATCCCACGGGCTCAGACGGGGACACCCAATTTTATATCTGTTAAATATTCTGGACGTAAAGCCCTAATGAGCACCTTTCGGTCTACCATAATATACTTGTACACATTTCATGTCTTCATTCGATTATTGTAATCAATTTTCCAGAAAAGTTGTACCTTCTTCCTTGTGAATGGAACTTCAGGCACATCATGTGTCACAGCACGAAGACCAGCACTTGCCCAACTGCCAACTCCCTGGGCATCAAACTGTTGCACGGGCACATGGACTCATTCTGGGCCACCAACCACTCCCCTCCCTTCCAGGCTGTCTATAGGGTGTTTCAGAAGGTATACCAATTCAATATTTTTCGAGTTTATTCCCTTCTATTGTAAAGTTTCGTCTGCTATAGTTCATGTTGAAGTATTATTTTGATATTTCTTCAATTTTAGGTATCGTTTGATGTCAACATCGAGAAAGTCTTAATTCCGAAAGTGTCGATGGCCGCATCAACTGGTTTTTACGGAACAGGCAGATATGTAAACGGAGTCGAAGGTCATGCCTGTGCTCACCCTAAACTATATATTAATCAATTATTTGCGTATGTTTATACAAAATAATGCGATTGTTGGTAGGATTTTCAGTATAATTATGGTTTGCAACGACTCATTTTCAAGACTGATCAGATGATCTGTATACTAGCAATTCATTTTTTTCTATTTTTGATACTTGCAAATAAATCACCATTTTGTACCAGAATAGCCAGTTCAACCCTCGAAAACAGCATTGGTCAACTGGAAAGTGGAATGTGACAAACATGAAACCTACATTTAATTCGATCTAGTCCTTGTAAAGACCCATACATTTTGTCTGCTGCTTTGAAAAGAACCATTAAATTGTTAGCATTTGAATGAGCTGCCACAATGAGCTGCCACAATAGATGCCCTCAGTTTCCCCTTCCACTCAAGCAGGGCAGGGTAGCACGCCAGTCGCTCATGCATAATTGAGATGGTCTTGTAATTTCCAACTCAGGTCTATTCTTGCTCCCCTGGGCTCAGAGGGGGCCAGCAAATCGATCAGTTCATTTAGAATTCCAGCTTTGAGCCCCACCTGATCAGATCGAATGGCAATTGAGCACAACAGGTGTGTTACAGTTTGGCATCATCCCTTCACCTGATAGTTATGCTACTTTCCACTCTGGATGATTATTCTAAGTTTCAAGAAATAATACTGACTACCAATTTTACGAAATTCATGGATATGTTCGCCTTGTGTAGTAACTGACCTTTTGTTAGAATTAGGTACTTTTTGCAAATCAGATTATCTTCGTGGGGATTTTATGCTGAGATGGAATCGATGCTTTCCCTCACAGGATTTTACTTGTCAGCAGAACAATGATTTATGGAGTTTTTAAAATCGCTCAAACATGGTGCCTTGGAGGAACAGAGCATCTTCTTTTGAAGTGACTCCCCCCAACACCAGTTTGATGGACAGGTTGGGATTAGATCGTTTGGAGGTGTTGTTGTGTGGAAAGGGAGACACTGCCAGTTATGCCAGTCTGCACTTTGATGCCCCAGAGGCCCAGGAGCTGGACCAGAGAAGCTGGAACTCTCCTGGGTGGAATCCTCCAGGGTGGGATGACCAGGGAGTGAGGGGGCACCCCTTGAAACCTAAAGGGTGCTGCCAGAAGGGTTGGGGCTCCGTCATCCTGGGAGTGCTGATCATCATCAATGCCTTTTTGTTGGGGGTTGTTTACTTCAGCATCAGAACTTTGACAACATCTCTGGAACATGTTGACACCGTGCCAACTTATGCCACAGCTCTCTTGGTAAGCCTCCTTGACCATGAAGTTTTGAATTTACTTATTAATGACTTAGCACAGAAAGTCAACTTGACAAATCACACTTTATAGGCCAGATTGTTGGTTAAGATTGTTTGAAATCAACATTTTTTTAAAAACTTGTTTTATGTTTCAGTTGTGTTGTTGTGGAGTCTTGTTGGTTTTCATCTACAAACGTCATGAACCAATTGTGGTAAGTTGATTACATGTACCACAGTATTCTCACACGGTTGCCTTTGACGATTCCCAGATAACTGTCATTAACTGACACAAATAAATCAATTTAGACCATTCGTTTCACGGTTGCAAAAAAAAACTGATGCCTCCAATGTCATCCATCCTGATATAAGATTCGATTATTATTGCTTTCGAAATTTACCTTAGAAATCAAAGTTTTCATAATGCCTCTTATGATTTATCTTTGCAGCTTCTTCCCACCCTGGTTCTCTGCGTGGTCTGCATCATCCTCTGCCTTGCTTCCACCATCCTCACCGTCTACCGCGTCATCCTGACCATGCTCAGCTTCAACCAATGTTCCTTCAATGCTCACCTGGGAGAATGCCATTGCTTGCTGACGTCACACAACCCCTTCCAAACTAGAGAAGGTGAATTCTTCTTTTTATGATTAAAGTAAAGTTTATAGTAAAGTTGAAAAACTTTGTGGATGCAATTTCAGACCTGCTTTCAACAGTATAATCTCATTGTATCGATTGCCAAGTCAGCAACATTTATTCTGTAGTCTATACTGACGAGTTCTCGAATTTAACTGCTTCCCTGTTACTCTTCTAAGGCTTGTACACGAATTATGGTTATGTCCACTCTCTTTACAGAACTTACAGAAAAGGAAATAGTTTACTCAGATGCCGCAAGCTGCCGCAGCATTCAGCACAACCTCTTCCAGTTCGTCTGTGTCCAGGGAGCCCTCTACTGTTCAGCACTGGTACTATGTGCATGTGGCCTTGTCTTGGTTTCTTATTTCCTCAGCAGAGAGAAACCTTCTGACTCAAACATGCCACGAAGGGTATGTCTTCAGTTTTGTTACACAATTTAGACGATAAAGTACATTTTACCGTCCGAAAAAAAAAACTGCCCTGTTTCGAATTTGAATGCTTTCAACAGATGTCCTCTGTTGTCTAAATGTAGGTAGAAATGAAGAAATAATGTATTGAGACATCACATTCTGTAATTAGTTTAACTTAGAATTCAAAATAGTTGTCATAATTTAATGAGAACTAACTCGAAATGTGAGGATTAGTGCACATATATATCTGCAGGGTTTCGTTAGGTTTCCCCAGACAGATACTCCCAGGCCTGAAAAAAGTATCATGTTTGTATTATCGTACAGAAAAATGTATTCGGTACCACTTCAAAGGTCACAGAGAGTTTCAGTGGCGTATTTATGGGGGGGCATTGGGCCATGCCCCCCCCCCCGGCCCAAAATTAACGTGGAAGAGATAGGAAAAGCCGCGGAGCGCCCCGTATTCACCCCATGTAATGCCCCCCCCCCTTAGGCCATTTCTAGATAAGCCCCTGGGGAGTTGGGAAAATATGAAGAGACCTCGGAGTCTTGTAGTTTCGAAGTGGTGAATAAGTTGGCTTTCCTTGGGTTTACGTGCACAAGCAGAAGCACCAGTCATTGATAGACATGGTATATCAGGGCTTGTTAATCGATTTAATCCATCCATATACTGGCACATGACAAGTCCAAGAAATGCCCTGGACATGTGTGTTTCGATATATTTATCACAGATTCTATCAAATTTGACAGTTGACTATGAAAAACTTTTTCTCAAAATTGACAGTTATTGTTGGGTGTTGTAAGTTCTATAAGTTGCAGATTCTTATGTATTTTTATCTCATGTCTAACTGCTAAAAGCACACATAGTAACAAACAATGTTTAACAGCTTGCGGTCACTGCTATGGTTGTGTTCTATTTGGAATTTGTCACGTGACTTTGGAATAAGCTCCCACCAGTTTTGTATCCCTTCAAAATATGCGAATACTATAAAAGAAAAAATACTTTGCATGCGAGAACATTATCAAAATAAGTATGATGTACAAGGTCAACTATTGCATTTGCACCATATCTGTATGTTATTTGCAAAATGGCTCTGCTCCTGCAATATTCAAATTCGAATTGCATGCACTTGTATTGTCTTATAGGGTATTATTGGTATGCATGCGCGTGTTTACGTGGCAGAAGATCTGTCGTGACTTTGAAAGTTGTTGTTGACAACTCTTTGAGGCTGTGTGATGGACATCAATGTTTTGAGAGATCAAAGACTCCAAAAATAACTTGAGAAAGAAGATTAGGCAACAGGCCTTAACAGAAATACAACAATATGATACTCACATCACAGGGTTGATGCTTAGTGCACAGGAGTAGCAATTTAATCCCAGATGTATTTTACAGGCACTATACAGCTGGCAAGACCAGGGGGTTTACACTCTTATCTGAAGTTAAAACTGTTACAGAGAAACAATGCCTTAAAGAGTCACTAAAATACGGAACGACTATAACGAATAGGTGGGTGGACCCCCTTCCCCTTAAGAACCCCATGAAGGTATCATAAATAAAATATAAAAAATTTATAATTATAATTAATTACTAATTTCAAATAAGACCCATTACATTTCGACACCTGGCGCATATCAATGGAACATATTTACGCAGATATAATCACACAGGCATTGATTTTAGAAACAATATACAATCAATGCAAGTATTTGGCTAGCAGCAACACTACAGAGTCAGCATAACAAAGTCCGCCAATTTATAGTAATTAAAGAACAAGAAAATCTTTTCAAAAAAAAGATGAGCTGGCTTGAGCAAATATATGTAGTGAAGGGTATGAAAGGGAATATGGAACAAAATAAAAGCACAATGAGGTAGCAATATGCTCATTTGGTGCAATAATAGCTCTGTATCTCCAGTTCTGTGGAATTTAACTATTATAGAATAATTTGAATCATGCAGAGATTTAGCTCAGATTTTCCTTGCGTTTCCTGTCGAAAACTTGCACTCTCTCATTCATTGACTGATTATATGAATGGAGTGTGTAGATACACAACTCCGTTAAGAAAAAAAAAACAGCCTTATCAAAACTTTATTGAAATTACAATTTTGTGTTATCTAATGAAATTCACAGAGTTATATTTGGTACATTGTACTATGCATGTATCTATCTATTATATGTACTTAAGAGTATGCCAATCAATGTGATTCTCTTTGTTAAAAAGGGGAGAAAATCACGCTTGTAGCTCAGATTATGGAACTATGCATAGTTTTAATTAATTGAAATCAGCAAATCATGGCTTTTTGTTATGCTACAAGCATGAGATACACATAGTAACATTATGTAAACTCTCTTGACTCAACAAACGAACAAAATCAAACCTAAAACAGTGCACTTCATTTTTTTCTCCAAAGAAACCCTGCAATACACAGAATTTAATGTGTGCATAGCATAGGCCTGAAGCTGGACAGGACAAATTTATTAAAATATGCGTAGGTAATATGTTTGTGTGAAGTATGGTTAAACATTATTGAAGATTATATTTAGCTGGATGTCTAGGTTATGTGTAAACAATGGAATAGACATGAATAGCATTGAAAACGGCAAATCAGAGGGTCAGAGGGTCTTTGCAGAAGTGTCAATTGACAAACATTTGACAGCTAGGATGTGTGAAGGTAAATTATGATTGACAAAGTTAAGAGCAATTAATTTGGTATGACTCTGGCCTTTGATAGAACAGGATTGAAATTAGACATATTGAGGCACTTGTAAATGGATTATAATAAGACTAACGACAGTTTTAGCCATAAACAGTGGGCTGTGACCTGAGATGACCTCATTTGCATGTTATCTGCATCTGATTTGCTTATGATCACGTGAGATGTCGCCCACTTGTCATATAGCAATCATAACAACTTACCACACACTAGAATTAGCATTAGAACAATTTTTGGGTTGATCAATCATCAATTCCCAAATGGTAGGTGTAGTTTGACATCATTGCAACAATCTGAAGTATTTGCAATGCTAAGATATTCAAAATGCTCCACCTCATATTACTAAATAGTGGGCGAACTCATGACGAACTCATGTCTACAAATTTCCGTAGGGGGCAACGAGGTAAAGAGCTGGTTTAATAGTTCTATATTTGCTATAAGATATCTTGTCACATAGTCCAAGGAACCAGCTTCAGCAGCTTAAAAATATAGTAAAGACAAGACATGAAATTTGCAGAGCAATTATCACAACAGTTGAGGAGGGTCTGGACCGACCGCTACCTACTTCTATTTGTGACAATGAGTGACATAATTATAATAATGTCAGTTGATGCTGATACTACTTAGGCCTGGGCCATCCATTTAGTTAGGTTTAGTAGGTGTGTCTGGAACGACCACTGCCCGTCATTGCTATACACCTGTTTAATAATTATCAAGTTTGCAATGTGTTATACATTTGCTGAAAGACTTGATATTTCTTTTATCTTTTATATACTGGGGCAGATTTTGCCATAACTGTGGAGCTCCCGCAAGAAAGATTTTATATATATGTCTATACTGTGATGAAGTGTTCTTGGATTGTTATTGTTTCTGGTATTGACATTGGCTAATCCCTACAGAAATGTCAATATCTCCATAATGATCAGCTTTTTATTCAGAACAAAACATTTTGTACAACAAGTAAATGTATTAGTATTTTTCCATTCTATGAGCATATTGACTAGTTATAGATCTGCAGATCATATTGCCTTTTTGGTGAAAGTCTTCTTTGTCCAAAATATTCATGAGCATCTGATCTCCACTTGTTTTTATTCGAAGAAATTGTTGTTTTTATAACAAATCAATGAAATGTTGCTGTTTATTCCAGCCTGCAGATCAAGACATCCTTTCCGTTTCCTCTCTTCACGACATTTACGCGTCCAACTTTGATCTTCGACCTAATTCCGGAGTTCATCGCCAGATGGCACTTCCAGGGGTGGGAGATACAATTCCCAGAGTTTTCAGTCACAGTATTTTGCGGCTTGGTTATGGTAATGAAGAGGCGGCGAGAAGAGAAGAGCTAGAGAATGACCCTCAGTCCCGAAGTGAAGAAGATAATCTCAGCAGGCAAACGAGAAGGATCAGTCAGAGAGAACTGAATCTCAACCTTACCACTTTGAGACAACGGATGCAAGACATCCACCTGGTGGAAAACAGAAGCAGTACTGACAGAGACACAGTGCAGCCTGGTGGTGATGGTAGAGCACAGACAGAAGGTACAGGCAGTTCACCTAATACAGACCGACCAGAATCAAATGTAGACCAGGCAAATCAGCAAAGCAATACCGCTGACACAAATGAAGCTCCTGAGAGCACAAACAATCGAGTGTCTGCTGATGTCCGAACTGTTACATCCCACAGAGCCAGTGGAAATGAAGCGGAATCACGTAATGCTCTTCGTAACCAGCGTCGCAGAAGACGGCATCGTCGGTGCCTGGCTGGGATAAACACTTCCGGAACTTCTCACAGCTCAACATGTCACTGCCCCGCCTGTTCTGGAAACCGCCCTGCCCCACCCCCTTGGTATATGCTGCATCCTGTGCCCAATGAACCCCCTCCCCCTTACAGACCCCACATTTTACCCCCCTACGTGGCGGATGACAGTGTGCCTGAATACCACTCAAGAACTGCCACTCCTGAAACTCCCGAAACTCCTGTAATTCCTGACACTCCTCAAACAATTTGTGTCAGACTCTAAGATTGAATCAGTTGATATCTATCCTGTCAGTAACAATGCTTGCTTCTTGCCTGCTTGCTTGCTTCTGTTGTGCTGGTGTACCCCGGATCAGCCGGGGCAGCTCAACCTCCAACTTTTTTGTGGAGGGAGCTGGACTTTTATTTTTTGGTGACCGCCGTATGATGATGAGATGAGCGGAGTCTGGAACATTCACTCTAAAAAAATTCGGATATTAGTGGTATTGTGCAAAACCAGTGCGTACAATAAAAAACCAGTTTGGTATTTTTCAACTATATTTGGTTTTCTTCAAAGCAAGTGGTATTTTTCTTGAAAATTGGTTTTGGTCATGGGGAATAATGGTATTTATAAAAACCAAACTCCTGGAAAAGCACCTTTATTATGATCCATTTTTAATATACTTGTGGAACAATGATTTGAGATCTATGAAATGTTAATGTTTTGGTTCATGTTTTTAAAATTCATGCATGTTACTTTATTTAGAAGTTTTAAGAGAGAGGACTGACTATGCTGTATATCAGTCAATATCTAAATAGGTATTTTAATAATCCCTCAGGGCTCACTCACCGGTTGACCTCATCTGCAAACAAAACTGTTAACATGTCGTCTGACAAGAAAAGCTGTTTGTTTATCAATCAAGACTTAAGAAGGTTTAAGGCAGAGTTTATTAGTCTCAACACAGCAGTAGAAGAGTGTGCGTGTTAGTGTGCAGAAGATTGTGAAGAACTTGGTAAGTTTTTTTAAAATTCCTTTTAAATTAAACTCCTAAGAAATATGCATTATGAATGCAATTGTGTTTATTTGGGTAAGGTGTACACAATGTCTGGTTCATATATATATATATGACATTATAGTGATTATACATAAATCAAACACGTGGATAGTATTGAGTCACTAATTGTTCTGATATACTGTGAATATTGCATTCTGCCTGTAAAAGGATTCATGATAATTTAAGGCATGAATTTGTGGTTTGGCATATGGAATACCCAGTTCCATAATTTTCACCAGTTGTCTGCCGTAGGGGAGACTGGGGTATTGTGCCACCAATTGCAGGGTTGAATTGCAGAACCATCAAAATTACAAACAAAAAAACTGCCAAATATTATATATAATGTGAAAAGTGTCTATCAATGATTTAGTATTTTTGGCTGAATGTACTCAGAGGACCAACATTATTGTTCTCAATTGTGTAATTTGGCATTTAATGGAGTGGCAGATTTCCACACAAAAAACAGGTAGGGCCTATTTTGGGTAAGTTGTGCATTGGTAAGCCGTTCCCATGGTATGATCTGGGATTTTAATTCTCTTTTGAAACATTTTTGCTTCTTTCACATGCAACTTGCCCCATTATGTGGAACAACTTACCTGCTATTGGTCCAATTGTGCTGACACCTATACTACATTAATTATGATAATAATGTTATTATCATTTTCATATCTGATATTTACATTTTTTCTGACAAAGGTTCAGCCACCCTCAAATTTTTACCCAACATTGTGTTGAGTTGTATAGTGTTTTTGATGTGCTTTACTATTCTTGAGGTGAAATGTGTTACATATGCCTGTGAATTATACAAAATTACATACCGTAAAATGGGGTAAAGTCGGCAATCCGGGGTAAAGTTGCCAAGCTATTTTTACCCACTTAATGGCACAAATTCCAACTGTTCCAAAATAGCTTGACAACTTTACCCCGGATTACCAACTTTACCCCGTTTTACGGTAGTTTTGCTGATATTTTTAAAATCTTTGACATTTTTAAAGATAGTTTTTTACTTTCTATTTCAGATGAAGAATGGCATGTTCCTACTGAGGCCCTTATTACAAAAAACTACCTTTGGAGGAAGTTTGCGCCATGAAGCCAGTTGGGAAAAATATAGACAATGCTTCTCAAGGTACGTAAGTTGAATAACAGCTCTTCCTTATCTTTTCCAATTGAAAAATACTTATTGTATAGTATTCTGATATTCTATTGTGTTAAAATGAGCTTGTTTTGGCCAATCTTCAGTCAAATAATGAGTGAACAGGGGATGTTGCACAACCAAGGCATTGATTTAATTTAATAAAGTCATTTGATATATTATTTGCATTATCCTCCTCACGGATGCATCTACCTGCTATTTCAGATCTCACCAGGAAATGGTTGCCTTGCCCCGCCTAGAGTACCAAAGGAAAATATCTACTTCCTTTTTGCAATATTGAGGTGAGTGCAAACAGTATGAGATCTTTTATTGATAAATCACACAATGAGAAGACAAGAATTCAGAATTCATATTCTGCCATTGTGTAGGGAAACTACAAAATAATGAAATTTTTGTAAATGTTAGTCAGTAATGAAATGTTGAGTTTTAACACCAAAAGTTCCATCGAAAGTTTTGCAGATAAAGTATTAGATTTGTATATAATGACAACCTTGACTGAGTAATTTTCTCTTTTTTTTGCATAAAAGTGATATTTGGATACCAATGCTTATCCACTTTCCACTTTCAGGATCCCAATGATGTACACTGCAAGGTTCGATTCAAGAACAGTCGTTCACCTTTCATCCAACCGAATTGACCTAAAAGCGCATAAATAGTGATACGAGAAGGAAAACTTCAACCAACAATCATACCATCCCAATACTGTGCATTAATAATGACAGAATATATCCTCTTGGCTACAGAGAGGGTAGGGTTGGTCTCATGATAGCGTGCTGGACTACCAATCGCTGAGTCGGGGGTTCGAATCCAGCTCTAGCCGGACTCATCGCTTTGTCCCCCTACTGTCCAAGTTAGGCTACCAAGTGCACTAATACAGGACGTAAAGCCCCAATCATCCATCCATCCATCCTCAAGATCGGTTACTGAAGACTTTTGATACAAAACAAATGATGCTGACATTTCGATTGGCATTGCCACCCTGGCTTGCCGCTCTTGGAAATATAACCGAAGTCATACACAATGTAACATTTTCTACATGTAATGTCTTTATTTCAACCAATTCATACTTATGTTAATCTCTGCTTTCCTGTGTTTTGATTACCAATGACTGCTGTGATGTTTTCATTTTGTGTGTTTGATTACCAATGACTGCTGTGATTTTTTATTTCCAAGGCCAAACTCTGATAAATGAGTGTCAATATTGGTTTTTCAATAAATTTTAAACTTGTAACATTAATATTTACAATTATTATGAATGTGTGTGAATGTGTATACACTGTATGCAAAAATAAACATTGAAATCAGATCCATGGAATCATTATTTTTATTTCCTTTTAACTACGTAATATTTTAAGAGAAGTGTGAAAAAAATGATTTATTGATACTAATGCTGAAAGACTGGTAAACCTGCATTCGGATCATAATAGATCAAATTTGGTATTTTCATATCGCAAAATTTTTAAAAAGGTCTTATAAAATACCCACCGATGCATAACGGGAGAATCAATTTTGATATTTTTAGTGATATACTGCTTGTAATAAGTACAGGAAATGGTTTAATCTTCAATTAATGATAAATCCCAAAGATTTCAAATTTCAAGGAATAAAAAACCCATTGCATTTTCTATTGTATGTATGTAAATATAAATGGATTTCTATGATGGAATTACAGTACCTGCAATTTGAAACATTAATATTCACTACTGACTTCCTGCAAATTAAACAAAAAACCAACACTGATTTTTTCTTGTACAAATGCAACTGGTTTTTTAAAATACCAATTGTTAATGGTTTTTTAACTAATCAAAAGGTGTTCAAAATACGGGACAAGCTTAAATACCAATATTGGTATCTTATTATAACTTTAGTTTTTAGAGTGTACCCTATTAATTCAGGGATGCCCAGGGTCTTTCAGTTGCCCCAGCATAGAGTACTGGATACAACCCGCCTTCATTTAATGTCCCATGGGCTCAGACTAAATTATGTTCCGGGGTGGGATTTGAACCTGCGCCCTCAGAGCCAGTGGTGGCACAAACAAGCACCTTAAACCATTACACTGTGGCAAAACTGGACGAGGGTAACTGAGTTACCCTCGTCTCGATTTCTCAAAATTAATTGAAAAAACTAGGTCATCCCATTGGATCCCATGCTAAAGAAGGACGAGGGTAACTGCTTTTCTCCAAAGTGAATGACTAAGGTAACTGTGATCGATGACGAGGGTAACTGCCCGTGATTGTGTGTTGAACCCTTGTTTGTCATGCTATTTATAACTGTAAAATTAACTAAATTCAATTCTGAAATAATTGATAAATTGGCAGTATTTCTTTGCAAAGATATTTAACAAGATTCAATCGTTTTTATGCCATCAAAAGCCTATTTTCTTTTTAGAAAGCAAACAATCTGGGGCTTTCTTTCCTGGAGTAATATGTTCGAATAAAGGCCCCCCTCTGTCCCCCCCCCCCATCGGAATAAAGGCCCTGGATACCAGGTAGGTGCCTGAGCTGTGCAAAATAATAATAATGACCTCCCTTGAGTAGAGGCTCCAATTAAGTTCATCATTATAAATAGCTAATTCAGCACCACTCTCAAAATTTACTGTCAGTCGTTTTCTTCTGGCATTATAAAAACAATAGAGTCCCCCCCCCACCCAACTTGAATATAGGCCCCTTAAATAGAGGTCCTGCTGATCTCTCAGACCTCTCAGACTGCTTGAAGGTCTTCTAAAAAGAAATAGGGAAAAGGGGGCCAAAGAGGCCAATTCAGCAGAAAGCAGGTCCATTTCTGGCATATACCCATGCCATATGCATATCTAAACTGCTCACACTTAAAAACGAACACCTCTTAAAAGAGGCAGAACTTGTAAACTGCTCAAGATAATTATTTTTAACCTTCCAGGCCTGCCAATTAATCGCTTGGCCAAGAATTTTGAAAATTTGAAGAAAATCTGTCCGTTTTTCAAAAATCCGGACACAATTTTGTATGGTTGTTTCAAATTTGGGATTACCAACGTGAAATGAGGCTATAATTCGAAGAATACTCACCACATCCACATGTTGATGATTTCAAATTGTCAACAAAGAAGTCTAACAAGATTGCATTGCAAAAAATGTCGCATTGTGGTAATTATCCTAGCTTATGACACAACATTTTTGAAGAGGATGTGACAAACAAAATGTGGAAAAACTGCAATTTGGGCTAAAATTCAGCCCAAAACCAACAAAATGCAGTAAAAATGCTTGAAGGGGTCGAGGGAACCACTTTCATTATATCCGTGAACTTGAAATCTGGACTCTGATGGATGTTTTCTGCTTCGATTTGCATTGGTTGTGATTTCGGTTTTTGAGGCAATCTCACAAAATGTGGTCTATTGCAGCTGATTCTCAATGCTTTACAGTGCAACTTTTCAGAATGTATAGGCCTGGATATTCACTATTCAGCCACATCAGTGCAAATGTTCATGATAATACCTCAATTAGATGTTAGTTTTTAAGCTGTATTAATAGGTGTGCGTTTTTAAGTGTGAGCAGTTAATATCAGAAAATGAATGACATTCTTTCATCTTGTACATGTACCTTCAGAATTAAATGCATCCTTCATACTCAGTTAAAAAAGTCCATAAAGTACGTATTTCATTTTATGTGGAGAATGGGTTGCTATCTATCTATCTATCTATCTATCTATCTATCTATCTATCTATCTGTCTATCTATCTATGATCTGTCTATTTACTTAACCCCTTTTTCTTTCCTTCCTTTTCCCCTTCATTTCTTCCTTCTTCATACATTCCCTCCCTCTCTTTGTGGTGTTTTTAAGCTTTTTAATTTATAAACACTTTCTCTGGCGGTTTCTAAAGGCTGCTGGTATCACTGCAGCAGGGCATTCAATATTTGTGGTAAAAAGTACATTTCGGTTGGCTAAATGTAAGCAAATTTATTGTTATAAAATTGTCAAAAAAATTATTCAACGTTAAGTCAATATAAAGTATGCTAAGTTTGATGAGATAAGTGAAACAGCACAACAGGTGCTATCCATCCCAGTGTCATTGGCTTAATTGTGACCTCAGTGATGACGGCATTACAAGTGTAGCATATGTCCTCAATAACTACTGATGAGTCATACAGAATAACATGTCAAAAATAGGGATATGACCTCACAACAAACATTGCAGTGCATTTCTGTTTAAGCACTTGTATTTCGTTGACTTTAACAAGCTTTTCTAACAGTCCTCTTAGCGTTGTAAATTCAACTTGTCACTGCCTCCTTGACCACAACTGATGTAACTTTATATAAATTGTATTCCGAGTTGATTGTTTTGTTAAATTTTGGTCAAATAAAAATATCTGAATCTGAATCTATCAGAATCTAACATTCCTCTTACAATAGAGGTGGTAAAAAACTTAATCCAAGACTTGCTGATCTTATACTAAAGTCATGATTGTTACAGTTTCAGACTTTTAAATTAATTTTTGTATTCAAAATATACTCTGAGAATCTTTTAAAGTGGATCACAAATTGATGGGGCACCATGAGTAGTATTTTGAGTACAAAGGTAACTCATATTTCAGCATATATCCCGTCAAGCCAAAACAACAACAAAAATCTATAGTTTTTACATATTTTTGTCAAACATTTTATGCACATGTATAACTTATTTTGCTTTTTAGACGGCAGTCAGAATTTTAAAGAAAACGAAGAATAAAAGCCATGTTTCAAGGTCAGTAAGGATCAGAAAACAAAGAACACAAGTCTCAGATGTAATTGACAAAACAGAAATAGAGTTTTGTGCTGAATGCTTGAATAATAGTTATTGTACCTTTTGTGATGGTATGGGTAGGTCCTGTTGTCTATTCTCTTTGATTTTATGGATATTAAATCAGAGTGTAAAGGGGACAATTACCCTCGTCACAGCAACAGGCATGGTCACAGTTACCCTCGTCTCGAGATGCAGTTACCCTCGTCATTTCGGAGGTGCTTTAAAGCATTTCTAAAGTCACACAGCCTGAATCAGCACTTTCTCTTTCTTGTAATGTTATTTTCGATTGCTGATAATGGTCATACACCACTTGAATAACTTGTGAAATCACTGATAAGCTCATATTCATGATTACATAATATTTAAGGCTATTTTAGAGACGAGGGTAACTCAGTTACCCTCGTCCAGTTTTGCCACAGTGCATTAGGCCATGGAAGAACAATGTAGTCTTTTCGTGCATTTGTCTGGATATGTACTGTTTTGGAAGATCATTATATGTAGGCCTACTTGAAAATCTGTGTCTCACGTTTCAACCGAAAGTTAATTAATAATAGGGATTTTAAAAGTGTTGAACTAATTACTGAATGTATACATTTATTCCTTACATTCATTGCCTAATTTTGAGTAGTTATAATGCTCTTTGTCAGTATATATGCGTATGAATTATAAACGATGAAATTCAAACTGTCAAGCACCTATTCCGTCTGCGTAATTGATCTTTCCGTCACAACATGATACAAGTGAATCTTCATGTTTCTTTTGAAAACCAACCAACTGACTTATTTAAGAAAAATAATTAGAATGTTTACATACAGTCAATACAGAAATTATTTGCACGCTTTGATTTTTCATCATATTTCACAGAAAAATGGTAGTATGATAAAAAGAACTGCCCTATGTTTTAGAGTAGTGTTAGTAGGTTAGGTTCCCACGCATTTCATTTTTTACCAAAATTAATTTTCTTGGAAAATGTGAAAAAACTGAATTTTGAAAACCAAAAAATATTTGCACGCTTCAGCCAACTGCCAAAAACTGAATTTTTAATGATGATACTCAATTTTTTCTTTGGAACTACTGTTGTTTATGGTATATTTAGCTCATTTACATCAATCAGACATTATTTGGGGTTCACAGGTGGAATTGCAGGTGTTACCAAGGGTAAGCACTCAATCCCATGTTTATTTTCTATGTATGGCTATAGAAATATGGCTAGAAACAAGCAACTCACATGAGACTGATTAATTGACTCCATAATTGTGTCTATTTGTCTAAAAAAGTAATTTGGCAGGTATTGGTAGGTAATTGTGTTCTTCATGCAACCACAAAATGCTGGAGAACAGTAGTACGAGTAGAATCACACTGTAAAAATCTTAATTACAGGACTCAATTTTGCCTCTGGGGACTATTTTGACTGTGAGCTGTGAACAATAGGTTGTAGTAATTTTGGAGAAAGTCAGCTGAGATAATTAAGACAAGTTGTTTTCGAATTTTGCACCATATCATTACCATTATGCAGCCTGCAACAAGTGTTGCTTCATAGGGTACCCCCATGGAGGACCTCAATGAGCGAAAATTTCAAAATAATGGGTTTCCTTTGTAAAAATAAGCTTTGAACAATGAAAACTATTCACTGTCATAATAATTTAGGCCATAATTATTGTATAAACAAGCTTGGGTGGATCTTAATAATAGATGCATGACAATGCATTGAATATGCTACACTTACATATATGCTAAAATCGAATAAAACCCTAATTTGTGAGCAAATATTAATAAAAACAACTCTAAATATTCTTTCTTAACAACTATTGATAAGCCAGTGGTTAAATAACTCATTAGAGGCAAATCATTGGTCGTATCTCACAAAATCACCAAGAGCCTTTTTTTTTACATTTCCTGATGAGATATTGAACATAGTTCTTCACAAAAACCTGCATAGTTTATCTTTTTCTCACAATTTGACTATTTTAAAGAACTTCACCGACCAATTTCATGACAATTGCTATTTTTTAAGTAATTTTTATACCTAAATGTAGGAGAAAAATATGGGAATGGGTGTACTCCTTGAGTAACACCTGTTATCCCACCTGTGAACCCCAAATAATGTCTGATTGATGTAAATGAGCTAAATATACCATAAACAACAGTAATTCCAAAGAAAAAATTGAGTATCATCATCATAAAATCAGTTTCTGGCAGTTGGCTGAAGCGTGCAAATATTTTTTGGTTTTCAAAATTCAGTTTTTTCATATTTTCCAAGAAAATTAATTTTGGTAAAAAATGAAATACATGGGAACCTAACCTACTAACACTACTCTAAAACATAGGGCAGTTCTTTTTGTCATACTACCATTTTTCTGTGAAATATGATGAAAAATCAAAGCGTGCAAATAATTTCTGTGTTGACTGTACATGAATTGCACCAATGTGCCGTTATTCTATGTTGCAGCAACATTGCGATAAAGTCGCAATATCGGTGTAAAGTACCTAAAATTGTATGGTAAAAATGAACTCGAAACATTGTGAAGCAACATCAAGATTATTATGATGTTAGCATGCAATGTTGTAGCGATGTTGTCAAAACATTATGAAAAAATCTCCATGTTGTGTTCATGTTTTGGCAACATAATTTCTACCATACATTTCTGTGTGACAACATACGGGCACATCATCAAAGAGCCACCATTTGTTTACATTGCATGCCCCTTGGGAAGTCGACATGCACAATGCATGGATCTTATAAAATTTCTTCTTTATTCATTCTCAATGAAAAAGATTACAATACATGTACAACATAATAGTGAATGTGTTTTGCTGAGAAGACTTGCATATTACTTTGCCATCCTGAAAAAGACCATTTGGGAAACCAGACACATCATCGGTACAGTCCATGCTCACTGTTGTCGATGTGCATTACTGTCTGTCACTTGGATATATAAAAAAGGATCAGTTCACTGTGAAAAATGCACTTTGTGACTCATGATTGGCGATGAAGTGTCATCTTCTACTTTCAACATGGGAAACATAGAGGCTGTTTGATTAGTCATGATCAAGAGAACGCCATTTGACTAGTCATAACTGATTTTAGAGTGAAAATCTGATGCATAATTCTTTCGTTTGGCTCTAACCAACAAGCAGGATAAGTCTCCTTAAATCAAATTAACATTGAAAGTATGGGGTATGACCATGACAAATCATCAGCATGATGACACACGAAGTGCCATTTTCACAGCGCAACAGTCCACTCAAGATTTTTCTACATCAAAGTGACAGACTGTTACCAGTGAGCTGCTCAGCACCACATTTGAGATGAGGGTATGCAAACAAGGCATGATGTGAACCTTACGAAGACCTGTAAATTACAGAGACTCAAGAAGTACAAACTATGGAATATTTATGCAAAGAGCATTGGATGGTGCTTAATGTAAATCATTAACTGAAGCGGGAGATGCCTCCATGACAACTATTTGCCACTAACGAGGTGCCCACCTAAAATTATTGTTGAAGAGATCCAAGCAAGTGCTATGTTTTGTACTGCTCAAGGGAGTAGTGACAAATAAATGTGCCATGATAGTACTTGGAAGAAAGGTGAAATTTGGATATCGATGTTTTAGTCCGCAGAAAGAAAAATAATAATTCTGGTGCTGAACATTTATAAACATATCAAATGGTGGCCAACAGAATACAGGGTGTATACAGAAAAAAAGGACAGTCGACACAATTTGATTTGCTTACAGTTCATTTTGTGCCAAGCATCATTATTCAACAAAACATGATTTGTATATGAACAGTATAATCAGAAGAGTCAAATTACCCAATATTCGCACCCCTTGCAGTGGTAAGTTCCTGCATATGAGACGAAAATGATGTGAAAAACATGTTTGATGCACTCCGCCAACATTTTGCCACATGCAGACATGATGGAGGCCTTTAACTTTACTGCGAGGGTTGGGATAACTTGCTGTATGCTTTCTGCCAATTTGCCGATACTGCACTGGGTCCAGCTCAGGAGACAAGGGGTGGCGCTGTACCTTGCTCAGCAGGTTTGTTTTGAGGCACTCCTGAGTCTTCCATGCAGTATGAACAGTATGAACAGGTGCTCCACCTTGTAGGAAGATGATTTTGCCACAAAATGTGTTTTTTGTCTGACGCCATGGCATCACAAATTCTTTCACAATGTTGTTATAAGCATTTGCATTGATTCCGGTGCTCTAATCAATGACTATTTGAGACATTTTTGTGATTTTATTGTCATCAGATGACTCCAGGTTGAGGACCAAGTGTCAGGTCCCTGATTTGAATTGTCGGCAGCTGGAGCATCAGCAAATGTCCCACTACTCACAAATGATTCATTCCTTCTCTTACAAGCACCATAAATGGTGACAAATTTCTCACCAACAATGAGGAAGACAGGACAACCGTAGTCACCTTGAAGCAACGCAAGCACTTTCGCATATCGTGCTTCTGTTTTGCCTTTAGTAGTGATCTAATTCACAAATATACATATTTGCAATAGATCTAATATGGCTGACTATCAAATCCACTCTCATGTCAAGACGTATCACCAAATTCTGAACTTATATGAGTACAAAAAAGAAGACGAGTGACTGTCCTCTTTTTTGTGTAGACACCCTGTATATCAATTAGCAGACAAAAAAATAACTAATGAATGACAAGTATAGACACAAGAAACCAGGGAAACCAGGAAAGTTCAGACTCAAAATCAACCAACCATCTTATGAGATTCAAAATTAATTGAAACATTTTTGCACGTATGTGAGAACTAGGAAATTAGCTGGATAACTTAAACAAAAGGTTTGATCAAAAGTTTTGAAAATTAAATTTTCAAATTAGTGTGAGAGCAAATGGTCATTGTCAGTCTTGCAATTTACGTTACGTGTACATATTATCTGACCCTTCTTGGAAATTTGGCATGACTAGCCATGAGTCTTATATGATGTCTGTGCATTGAAGTGGAACACCAGACGTGCTTCACTTCATTTACTTAGGGTGTGGTCCTTGGAGAGGGCCACCTCCCTCCAAAAATCATGTCACAAAAATAACATTAGACCTGTGTCATGAAGCTCCAACATGTGACATGCAGATCTCAACCTCCAACAAATTGCACTGTCAAACCAAGATGGTTGTAATAGAAAAGTGGCAACTACGTCTCCAGACGGAAATTAATTTAATATGATATCATGATATAAGAAACATCTCTTCCAAAAGTATGGATGTTTATTCCAAGAATTTATTCACAAACATCCTCCTGTTCTGCTTTTGGGCCACCACAAGAATTAGAGGTAAGTTAATTTCACAGTATCTATTTATCGCTGAGCCAGTAAGAGGCCATTGTTGTAAAAAAAATAATTAATCATTGTATTCCCTCCCTATCATCATGCTTCATAGAGTGGAGACAGAGCCAGTCCAACGAGTTTTTGTGCCTGACAAACTACAGACTCTAACTTAGCCAGATCTTGCAATAACTAATTTGTTTATTAGCAAACAGGAGCAATGCTTATTGGCCCAAATCAGTCACACAATGACATCATGAAAACTCATATTGCAAGGTTAGGGTGCGATAAGAGTTTTCACTGCTTCGGCAGGACAAGTAGCAGCAGCAACGCAAATTATAAATATGTTTAGCGTTTCTATATTTCAGAGAAAATGTTTTTTTTTTTCAGGAATGAATTGTCATAGCTTGAAGTAACTAGCAGCTAGTTTCTTCAAGGTCATAGCTAACTTATCTTTGTGTTGAAAGTATATTACAAGGGGGGCAAATAAACAAATGTCAATATAAAAGTTGCTAGACTTCAATAGATTCACAATAACATGCTTAGCATACCTCACATATCATGGTTATATTGATTTTGAAAGGTTGGCCACTGATTCAATGTTGTCCCAGAATAGATTCGCATAAAAACTTATTGGCTCATGATAAGGTTCTAAGAAATCACTTGCTTGACTGATTTCCAAAGACTTTTCATTTTTATTTTCTGAGCTACCAGCTGTAGATATCCATTTTTATTTTTTTATTTTTGTAATTTGTTTTGCAGGAGCCAGCGTTCACCAGACCACACTGTGCAGTTTTAGTCAACTTCAACTGAGATGTTCCAGTCAGACTGTCATTGTCATTAAGGATGCCAATCTCATCCATGACACAAATAACACATGCTCATCCATGGGAGCAAACAATGGGACACTCAGTGATCAACAAAATTGTCAAAACAATCTTTTGTCAGAATTTAGTCAGATTTGTCACGGGAAGTCCTTTTGCAATATTGACTATTCGCAATTTCAACAAAAGCACGGGTGCAGCAGTCACTCCTTGTTGATACTGACTTATCTGTGTGTTAATCGTAAGTGTGATTTTTATCAACTTTTATATATTTAGAGGTTTTTACATGAATTGATATCCTTCCCTATATCTTCACCCGAGACCGGAGGATACAGGCTGAGGGTGAAGATGCAGGGAAGGATGCAAAGTTAGCCATGTTATCTATTGGTTAATGTGTGTGCCTGCTAACTATATTGTAACTATATTGTACATTGGTTGAGATTTAGGCCTACTTTAACATTTAGTGATTTACAAAATTGTCAATTCTCAGAAGATTGATAATCTAATTTGGAATTGATTATTTTTTATCATTAGGTTTTTTCTTTTTATTTGTGATGTGTGTCTAGTGCTTGTAACTGAAATTCAAATGATCTTTTTAGATAGTTGAATTAAGACTATGTATTCTCATCCATAGTCTGTCCTTCCAGTTGTTTTTACAACCGAATTGTGTTCCTGGATTTCCCCACACCGGTCACTCCTCAGAGATTGGGGCTTGATTTTCTCACCTGGATATCCCCATGCTCCCCAGACGAACACTTCCTGTAGCATCTTTGTGACGTCACCATTCAACAAGACTAGTGTCTCTGTTGTTTTCACAACCCTGGATCTTCACAATTGTTCACAATCCAATTCAAGGTATTTAACTTGAGATGAACTTCAACAGATTATTTTTCATCAATTCTTTCTTTCTCCTTGCAGCAATTCATTTTGATGTCTCATCTTTATGTTTTTAGCTACCCATGTTGCAAAGATACATCAGCTCTCAAGATTGGAAGTACAAATCACACAAGGATTTGTCACCAGGAACCAATGCTGCTTCAAGTTAACGAACCCGTCTTCAATCTCACATTTAACAGCTCAGACACTTTTTCCTTCTTTTTGGAATTTAAATGTAAGATATTGCCAAGAATGTCGGTTTAAACAATTATAAATTATACACTTTACCAACGTGCCAAAAGCACCAGTATCATTGTGCTTGGTATATACAGATTCTGCATTCGTTCTTAGTTCTTACCTTCTTCATAGATCCATCTAAATTTTGGCAATAATTTCCTGATCTTCAGACCTGCCATTTGAAGGCTACCCCGTGATTCAATTACCTGCCAGCACAACCAGAGGAACAAACACAAGAAAAGGTACATCATCTATTAGCATGATCTTTGGATGATCAATTTTGTTTAACTGATTGTCTCCAGATTAACTCAGTCACTTCTCTCTGCATTCCAGTTCCGCAGAGCACTACCCTACCAACCAGGCCGAGTACTCCAACTGCAAGGATCACCTCTCCACTTACTGCACCAGGTACTGAATAATATGACACAATACCTTTAATTGACCTATTTTGAAATTTAAATCCATATATTATATATATACATGTCTGAACTGTTATGTTCTAATTGTCATGTATCGATGACAACCAGGACCGATGATTTGTTTAATAATTCTGATTTCCATCCAAGTACTGTACTTGCAATTTCTCTGAATTGTGTGCCTTTTCATTTTTGCATGCCTTTGTCACAGCCTCAACCAGACGACAGCTGCCCCCAACATCTCCAATAAGAACCTTCACAGCCTTGGAGTCGACCTCACCGTTTATCATCTTGCATGCCAAGAATGAAGTATCTGGTTCAACAACGAGTCCCTCAGTGGTGTCTTCTACTGAAAAGGAGCCATTTGCATCAGGAATTGATATTGGTATATTACATGTATAATTATTATGGTCAATGTTACTGGTGGCAGTCAGTTCGCTGCAGTTTGTTGTATGGTATTTGATCAATTGTTTATACCGGCCATATATATATATATGTCAGATTTAATAATGAAGGACTTGTAAAGCTACTACAGATCCATGTAAAATTCTAGCCATTCAACAAAAAGAAGTAGCCCTTTACGAAAACATGAATATCTCTTCTTTTCGGATTTCTATGAAAGTTAACCGGTTTGTAGTTCTTCCTTTTATAATAGTATTGCTTTTGAGTATTTGTAGCTTTATTGCTTTATTTTCGTCCGAGGTAGCTGACGCTTAGTGCACGTACCCCTCTTTTAAAAAATTTGAAGTTTTGAATTCTCCAAAAATATTTTTATCGAAAGGTGTTTAATCTCCATTCAAATTATTTCTAATGTCATCCAAGGAACCCAAACTTTAAAAGTGCTACAAAAGAATTCCTCAGTTGTCTTCTAAATATGATTGAGGAACAAATTTTCTCCAGTCAATTTATTAAAGTTGTCCACATAATGTCCAGCTGTTGGCTCCCCTGCATGTTGAACTTGTTCATATATAGATCTATCCATTTGGAAAGCCATCGATTTTTGAAAACTTGGGTACTTGGGTAGGCTCACTCGAGGGCTGCTTGTTCGGTCAAGAATAATGCTTCAGAGCCACAAATTGCCTTGCAAGGTCGATATATTCAAATTTATCTAAAGGGGATATCTTTTAGTTGAACTGTTTACATGAATTTGGAGTAGGCGTCAACACAGCAGACATTTGTTTACATATTTATGACATAATTCAGTTTATATAATCCCATGTGCCGAGTCCAATTAATTCTGCTTGTTGTCTTTACAGGTGTGCTGATTGGTTTGGTTTTAGGACTTGGTCTTGGGACTACTGCTTTCGTGGTTATAGGAATTTGCTTGGTTACTAAGTGCAGGAAAAGGTAAAAAAGTGAAGCAGCAAAGCACCAGGAAACCCTTTAAATGAATGCACCACTTTGAATAAATGCAACATGTTTTCGTCTGTATCACACAAAACTGAGATATCTCAAGATATCCCAATTTTGCATAAATTCACAATTTATTGTCAAAGGGGTGTTTCACCATGTGGTGGTCCAATTTTGAAGAAATGTCCATTATTAGTGGAGAAATTGTCACCTAAATATCAGCATTTTGAGCCTTCATTATAGCTCTCTTTTGTCTAATGTTTGTCGTTGACAACCATGATGATTTGTTCATGCATGAAGCAGTCAAGAGGACTTATCCCACTCTTCCAGACAGCAGAACACAGAGGCCAACCTAAATCAGTGTACACAAAAAGTATAAATTGACTTATCCCATTCTTGCACTCATCTTCAGTACATGTGAGGCTCAATTATTCAGTGGAAATAAAGGTACAAAATGAAATAGCTGGGTTTTGCATTCAACAAGTTCTAGGTGTTTTCTTTCAAAATACCATGAAACAAAGGGTCAAGTTAAGATATCTCATTATTGCATGTCACATATTCTATGAATTTTCCCACTGTGCTTGAACAAAAAAGTCACACTTCAAGATAACTGTTTCTTGCAGATGCCTAAATATCAAAATCTGACTGCCCAGAAGAGCCTTAACAAGTTAGCCTAGTTTTGCGTGATACAAGCTGCTTTGGCCTGGGGCCCTATCATCACGCAAAAGTGGGATATGTCCATGCATTTGTATGTTAATCATTCAGCTGTTTGTTTTGTTTACATTATTTAAGTGACCAAGAAGAAGCAGAAGCTGAAGAAAAGGTAAATATATGACAAAATACTTCTATTATTACAATATCACATTATCACAAGAGTTCTTTTTGTTGTGACCACATCCATGTAACTATGTGGATCTACAGGGTTAAGAATTTGACTGCTTAAGACATGTGTACAGTGTGTAGCATGTTGTTAGGTGCGGACCAGATGATACATTTGGGGGGGGGGGGGTATTGATTAGACCCCCATGAAAAACTTTTGTGATGACAAACTATTTTGCAAAGGGGCGTATCTAGAAATGGCCTGAGGGGGGGCCATAACATGGGGCGAATACGGGGCGCTTTGCGGCTTTTCCTCTCTTTCCTGGTTAATTTTTGGACTGAGGGGGGGCCATGGCCCAATTTGCCCCCCCCCCCAAATAATCCACTGAGTTTACACTATTTACCACCATTTTGACATGAAAGTTCTCTTATCTAGTTGACGGTGGAAAAAAAAAAAAGTTTTCATTTTGATGCTCTGAGCAAATTTGTTTTTTTTGTCAGTGTCATGTGCTGAACAAGCATTTTTTCTCAAAAATCCCCCCCCCCCAATGTATCATCTAGTCTGTCTCTGATAGTTTAAACAAAATTATCAACAATCATATAATTTCATGCTACTAATATTCTTGTCACTTTTTTTTCAATGCCTGATTTTTTCAATACAGGTAGTAGACTTATTTTTTTGTTGAATTATTACTTAACAGTTAGTTGACAAAACCAAATATTTTCTGTTTCAGTTGATATTACACAACCTACATGTACATGGTTCCTTGGAAACCTCGAATTTAATGGTGGAAATCATCACCCGTCAGCCTCATAACATAAAATGAAAAACGTACGTAATATACTTCTGGGCATTATATGAATTGCCTTTTATTTTTATTTGGCATATAAGTCATTAAAAAAAAATTTGATAATGACAATGTGAAAAATTCAAAACGGTTTGTTCAATTAGGTCTATTGATGCGAAATTCATTTATTGCGAATAACATACAAAAAACTAAAGTCTTATAACTGATATCTGCCTTCAACATACCACAATAGATAAAGAAACCACAGCAGTGATTTATGAAGTTTTATCTTAAATTTAAGTTTTAGCCTATGATGTCTGTAACTTATTTCTTATCTAAATTACACCATGTGTTGTCAGAGTGAGGCTGAATGAAGTGTCACCATAGCAACTGACAATATGAGCCTCAGTCTGAGTCTGGGTGACCCGTAGATTTTTGTTTTGGAGGGGGTGGCTCAGACTCGTTTCTGTCCACATATCAGTCGACAATCAAGTAGTGAGTGACGTCACAAAGCGATTGTGAATGAGCGGATGTTGATTGCATTGTTCTCTCGACTAATCAATTCACAGAAAGCAGTACTAGCTACCTAAGGTCATGAAATGCCGTGGATCCCAGATTGGGGTGGCTAGGAGTTTTTCCGGATGGAAATTATTAATTTGACTATAACGCTGGATGCAATTATTTATTTTGACGTGGGTAGAAAATTTCACATGCTCACGTCCGGGCCTGAAGGGCCGACCAGACGATAGTTGGAGAGGGGGAGGGGGCTATTGATTTTACTCCTGGGACAAACTTTTTTTTTCACTTGCGAAGTGTCGACGAACAATTTCTTTTCCCATGCGGACGAGCGGCAATTTTTTTATTTTGGCAATTTTAAGATTACGGTATCCTAGGTGCAGGTGGAAACAAACTTTTTTTCAGTTACAAGTGCAAAACAAACTTTTTTTTCACTACCAAAAATCCATAGAAAAAAAGATGGTCCGGTCAGCCTCCAAAATAAAGATCACAGAAGCCAACATATTGCAGGTTATCTGCGTTTAAATTGTTATGGGTTATAAATTTGAAATTCTGGGGTTGGGGGTGGGCAGTGACTTATAATGACCAACGGGACAATGGATTTAAGCTCAAAATTAGGGGAGAGGGGCAGAGGGGGGGGGCCAAATGAATTTCAGGGGGGCGCCCCGGCTCTCCCGCCATTGGGGGTGGGGGAACTAAATTTTAATCATTGGATCATCCGCTGTCCCTTCTAGGAACGCCTATGTGGAATCAGCATTAAGAAATACCCCTTACAGAAAATATTTGTTTTAAGACAACCAAGAAATTATTTATGATTATTTATACTTTTTTTTTTTTTCAACAGGTAAGGTGAAGACCATAGGAATGGAAAATGTTTGAAGCTGCCCTTCCTATTATTTGGCATTGATTTGGCATCATAGGACTGACAGGGAGAGTATTAATGATACGATGTGCAGTTGTGACGCAGGATGAAAATGCCACGGAAGATGGTTGGTCAGCTGAAGATTAAAAAAAACGGAAAGCTACTCCGAGGCCGGAAAAGACCGTCAATTTTAATGATAAATTGATAATTGTCCGCAATACTTTTGATATTTATATATTATACTGATCACTTCTTTGAATATCATGAAACATCATTTACTGTGTCTGTAGAATTATTGAAACTCGATAAGAAGAAAAAAATTACTATTACATGCAATTTGTCGTGATCAATTTTCAAGCCATGAAAAATATTGTATTTTACCAGTGGTGGACAATAAACTAGTTTTGACTGGGATTCCCAGGGGTTTCCCAAAAATATGAGCGTCATTTGACAAAGGAAAAAAAATGACAGAAAAAAACTATTTCCATGACAGTAAAAGTGACCTAGCTCCCTCAATTTTGCAGTTACAGCCTTGAAATTAATAGAGCGTCTTCATGGGTTCTCCTTGCGTCTTCGCTGAACACGGCATTAATTTCGGGTAAACCATTGTTATTATAGAGCACTCTGACCGAAGAAACTTTTTTTTTTCACAGGTCTAACTTTAGAGGGCTGGCGAATACAATTTATTCAATGTATCTTCACGTCCTTCGCAGCGTAGGTGAACACAGCACTTGGCTACAATGCGTAGCAGCTTCGTGACAATTGCATTAAAATTCGATTTTTAAGAAATTATTTTCTGCACCAGGAATATTTAGGTTTTTTTGCGACTTTTTGGCATTCATGAACTTGCCAGCTGTGACGTCATCAAGACAAAGTGATGTCATCAAGTGACGTCATGGCCTGACGTCACTTCGTTTGCAATGATTGTTCTGTTTACAGTGTTTTCAGTGCATTTTGTTTGCTTGCTGGTCAATAATATTGGATTTACACTCCATTTTCGGACAAGCAGAAGGCTTAACACAGCTTTTTAACCAAGGAAAAAGCTGGGTTAACTTTTCTGGTTAACTTCCAAGACAACTAACCCAGGGAGTTGATACATCACGATGGGTCTCTAACATGGGTTAAATCTCTTAACACAGGAAAGATAACCTGTGTTTAGCGTTGATATAAAAAAAAAAAGCCACTGACTCAGTGGTTTAGACTGGTTATATCCTACTTTTGCGTGAGACAAAATGCCGAATTTCATCACGCAAGACTGAGATATAATGATAAAGGCTAGAAATGCACTGATAAGGTCAAATTTGCCAATGGTTAAGTTGATTTGACCTCTTCTTCCACAAAACAAATCGTAACTGAGCTGATCTTCAGAATTATGCAAGAAAAGGATAACTCAAAGGAGCTTGATATAGCAGGCTTAGTTTGGGTAATCTCAGACTCAACAACTGAGATAAAATGTTATGTCCCATTCTTGCGTACACATGTTTAGTATGTAAGCAAAAGCTTATCTAACGCAAAAGAGGGACATATCAATGTAGCCTCCTTTAATCTTTCAAATAGCGTACAGTTTCCCAGGAACTGTGTTATGGAAGAGTATGCTAAGTTAACTTGGCTGTCCTTTCCAGTAGGAAAAGCTGTTTGGCTGACACACCTTACTGCTGGAAGACTGGGTCTTATTGATTTGAATGCCTTTTGTCTATAACAAACCCTCAAATATCAATGTCAGAAAGAGTTAAAATACTTTTATTTATTTCATGAACTTTCTACAAAGAAAATAAGTTCACGGATTTATTAGTGATGGCACGAGGACTTCGGGGATGTAAATATTATTGCTAAGAATGGTGTATAAGTCATGTAAGTCCTCATATTGTGACCCAAAACTTCAAGAGGCTCTCCTGAAAAGTCAATATTTTACTATGTCCTAGTCTTGCATGATACAGACGTTTTGTCTTTCAGAAACCATGAGGATTCAGATGAGGTCGACCAACATTCTAAGTATGATGGCAAAAGAAAGAAAAGGAATGAGTTGTATGACAGTCCTGCCTTGAAACAAGTTGACAACAGGGCCATGAACACGATTTCTGTCGTTTTGGATAATTCCAACCATTATGAAAATGAGCATGATAGAAATTCCAAAAAGTTCATGAGCGACGTTGGTTACATAGAATACGAAAATGACCTCCATCTGCAATCGTACAGACCGCGACGTCTTCCAACTACAACAGGAGAAAGAGAACCTCGAAATGCAGGAATGAAACAAACAAAAGCAGTGCAGAAATATGAAAGCCATCCAATGGCGAACAGAACTCTACCAAAACCAAAAACCAAATACAAAGACTTCGTTCCAGATGTGCAGGAGGAAGATAATGGCATTTACGAAGAAATAAATGACGCCAATGGTGACGGTATAGATTATTTGAACATTATCATTGCTGACAAGCGACGAAGTACACTAGGTGGAGCCACCTTCTTTGCCGATGAGACATTGCCTTTGTAAAGTAAAGGAATAAAAAATATTTAAAGCATCACTTATGTGTGAATGGGGAGTAAAAACGCCAAGGATAGTGAAATGTCAAATGTAGAACCTCATACAGCCATGGCCGTTAGTTTTCACTCAGCTGCTATGCTTCACCATGGTGCTATCTTTGTGACCAATCATAACGAAGAAAATGCTCACTCAATCTTCACCAAATTTTCAGGAATTATAGTCTGTACACAGTAGTAGGTGTTCTGATAAAATTTGGTTGAATGAAAGAATGTTATATAATAACTGTAAAGAAAAATGCTAAATTAGTTGCACAATTTTAGCATATAATCAGTTCTGATGTGAAATGTCATTTGCATGATTGTAATAGTCACCAAAGTGTCTGGATGTGTTTGGCACACACCAAATTAAACATTCATGACAAAATCGCAATTAAATCTGCAGATTTAACATTTTCTCATCGGGTTTGCTTGAAGTGTTTATAATTACAAAAAATTTTAATTTCTCAAGTAAGAATAAAGTAGTAAATATTTTTTCTTCTGATAAAAATTTCATTTGTTTTATTAAATTCCATGTCTATGGTAAGCATTTAACACAATTTTCTGTTCAGATAAGGTGGTGTTCTATCTTTTTACACCTACTTAGAATTTGGCCATGTTTAAAGCCAAAATGGTTTCCGCAAAATCCGACGAACCAAGAGTTCAACCATGTATCTATTTGTAATTTTGTCATGAATGATTAATTTGATGTGTACCTAACACATTTTGACACTTTGGTGACTATTACTATGACATATAGGCCTAGCACCAGAACTGATTATATGCTTAAATTTCCACTTATGGACCAGTGCCGTGAGTTGGTAAAATTTCAGTTTTGGGCCAATATGCACATACATTTAAGGTCATATCTCAGCCCCTTGATGGAATTTTTGCCCATATTATAGATCATATGATAGGCAAAGATGTCTTCTTTCATGAGAATAGCAGTAATTGGATCCATTGGTCACTGGTATTGAAATAATGAGTGATACATGATTGCAGTTAGGGAATGGACGCAGCATATAAAAGTTTTGCATAAAACTTTCAAATACAGGAAAGAAGATGAATTTATGATCACACTTGCTAAACATTACTGTTCCTCAATTAGTTGGGCATCTTATGAATCCAGAAAAAAGACAATTAGATGTCTCTCTGTTTTTTTAATACACCTTTTATAATCTTCCGTTGATGTGTCCCGGGTAATGCTAAAAAGTGCAATGCGATTTTTGATGCAACAGATAAACCATTGATGCAAACATTTTTGGAACATTTGACATACCGATGCATTGCTCATGACCTTGTCTGTCAGGAAAATATCAATTAAATTTCCTGAGGCTAATGAGCCAGAAGATGTGATGGCTTAAGTAAGACTGACAACAGCGCGACGCTACTATATTCTGCGAGAATTTTGTTGGACCTCTCTTGTTCGAGTACTTCCTGATGAAGGCTTGTTGCTTGAATTCATGCTTTCCATTAGTATATAGAATATGGTAGAAAGTCTAACCGATCATGGAATTAGAGCCCTATCTTTGAGACCGACAAAAAATGCGACGCTCTCACATTTTGTAATATTTATGATGTCCTTTCTTCTTTACTCGCTTCTAGATGAAGGCTAGTTGATGGAAAGTTAACTTTTCTGATATGATTTTGTTGCTCATGAGCCCAGGTTTCTGTTGGTTTATAGAAAGTATTTGTAAATGTATAATATCATGATATTAGGGGCCTGTCTTTGTCACTGACAACAAATGTGGCACTTTGACATTTTGTAAAAATGTATGTTCAGACATGTCTTGTTCTAAGGCTTTGTGAGAAATACTCATTACTGGGTTTGATATTGCATTGTTGAACTTGAGCTTAGCTTTCCATTGGTATATACAATATAGTTTTTAGTCAAACATATCATAGTATAATGGCCCTGTGTTTAAGGCTGGTAAAAAGTGCAACTCATGCTTTATGCATAACCTGCTAATTCCACCAAGGAAGGTAAGATAAAGCAAAAAATGAAATACTTGTATTTTCTTAGTTATAAGCATATTATTCTACAGATCTTGTGCAATTTTCATAATGGTATCTTAAAAAGTCTTTGCTGCAGAGGTATTTGAATAAAACAAGATTCGTTTCGAATAAACTGCATTTAAATTTAGTATTTTCTTCACATTCATGTTTAAATTTACCGGCATAATGTGGCCTAGTCATCACAAAAAAGCATTTACAACCTCAATTTTTTGGATTTTGAATCTACTGATACATAGGAAACATATAAGAGATTATTGTTTTTTCGGCCAATTTCACAAGAAATTCCAAATTTTACCAACTTGTGGAATTGGACCTTATTTAGTATTTTGCCATACAGTCATTATGTAACATTTTTCCATTCAACCAAATTTTATCAGAACACCTGCTACTGTGTACAGACTACCCTGTCAGCATGCCTCGACGGTCCGGCATCGGCCCGGCGTCGGTCCGATGTCAGCAGCATCGGACCGGCTTTGGGTCGACGTTGGGCCGCTGAGGCACGCTGATAGGGTATAATGCCTGACAATTTGGTGAAGATTGAGCAAGTATTTGCTTTGTTATGAAGGGTCACAATGAAAGCACCATGGTGAAGCATATCAACTGAGTGACAACTAACGGCCATGGCTGTATATTAGCTCAGATTCCCTTCAACTGATACAGTGAGGAAAATAAGTATTTGACTCCCTACCATATTTTCTGGTCTGGGCACTTCTGCTTGCTCCAAAACTCTGAAATTTCTCATATATGTAGATCTGGTCCAACATTAGAAGACTGGTAATGCACAAAAATTAAGTGAAAGAAGCATTATGTAATACTAGCTGTTCACCCGTTGGGGTTTGTCGCTTTGCAAAAGTGCGCCAAGTTCCTGATTCTTGCCAGGTTAGAGTATTGTGAAGCCATGCAGCTCCTATTTGCAGCTTCAAGTTAGATTTCAGTTGGATGAAGTAATGTGGATTGTTTGGAACTACTACAGCGGGGTTTTTTGCGAAATGCATGACGCAACTTAATTTCTGGGGAACGGGTATTTATATTGGACATAGAAGTGCAATCAGTGCGACAAAAGATGAGGAATTTAGTGGCCTGCAACATGATATGCATTACTGGCCTTGATGTGGCAGGGAAATATATAGCTTCCAGATTTGAATGTAGAAAATGTGGTTTTGGTCAAACTCCCAATAGGAATATCTGGTACCTGGGTAGTTATATTTGCCATAGAATGTCAGTCTGCATATCAAAATATGCAGAATTCAATGGCCTTTGATATTAAATTCATTACAGCCCTTGTTGTGGCAGATAAATATACAGGTTGGATATATTTATTAGGGTGGGCTGAAAAAAACTTTTTTTGGAAATTCATTATGCCAGTGGTATAGAAAGTTGGCTATGGCCAAAAAATGAAAATTTTTGCAAAAAGAATTTTGTGGCATGTGACGTGTGCTGGGCCACTCCGGCTTTTATGAAAATGCATATTTTCAGCCATTTCGTATGCTTTTTTAGACCATTTTTTGGCCTGAGTCAGCTTCCTTGGCTTCAGAAGGCTCAATGGCATGCTTAAATCTTCATTGAAGGCCATTTTGGATAAGAAACACCATAAACAGGTCGCTTATATTTAAGATATAGCCATTTCTGGGTAAATGTTGGGAATCAGAATTTGGCCTTTTTTTACCAAAAATTGTCAGAAAAAATTGAAAATATCGGAATTGACCCCACAAAAAATGATTACAAGTGAATTGTAGTTACCCCGAGTCCTCCCCAATGCCCTAAAAATCACTTCCAGCGCATTACCTGCATGAATTTGTGGTTTCAGGGACCGGTATAGGGGCAATTCCTCAAAGTCAGATTTACAGATTTGACACTTTAACAGCTTGTGTAGCCCTACAGTTACACCTCAGTTATTTCATTGTTAAATAGGGACGAGGCCAGGTAATAGGGGTATCAGACAAGCCATCAAACAAAGCTCCAAGTACCATAGGAGCTGAGCTATAAGGCAAAATGTCATCTTGTCGGATGTACTCACGCGCTGTATGTTCGACACGATGACATTTCACATTGTAACTCAGCTCCTATTGCCCTTGGAGCTTTGGTTGATGGCTTGTCTGATACCCCTATTAATTGGTCTCATCCCTATTTAACAATGAAATAACTGAGATCTAATTGTAGGGCTACTCAAGCTTCTAAAGTGTCAAATCTGTAAATCTGACTTCACGGAATTGCCCCTATTCTGCAAACTAAAACCACTAATTGATGCAGATAATACACTGGAAATGTTTTTTAGGGTGTCGGGGAGGACTCGGGGTAATTACAATTCCCTTGGAATAATTTTTTGTTGTGTCAATTCCGATATTTTCAATTTTTTTCCGGCAATTTTCAGAAAAAAAGGCCAAATTCTGATTCCCAACATTTTCCCAGAAATGGCTATATCTTAAATATAAGCCAACTGTTTATGGTGTTTCTTATCCAAAATGGCCTTCAATAAAGATTTAAGCATGCCATTGAGCCTTCTGAAGCCAAGGAAGCTGACTCAGGCCAAAAAATGGTCTAAAAAACCACGCGAAATGACCGAAAATATGCATTTTCATAAAAGACGGAGTGGCCCGGCACAAGTCGCATGCCACAACATTTTTTTGCACCAATTTTCATTTTTTGGCCACAGCCAACTTTCTGTACCACTGGCCTATATATTGAAATTAAAAAAAAAATTTTTTTCAGCCCACCCTAATATTTATGTCCAAAAACATGTTTTTTTTTGCCAAATTCCCAATATAAATTTGTGTTACTATGGAAATAATGAATGTTGATAGGAGAAAGTTGCCATATCGGGAACTTCAGATTAATTGACAGGCTTAGGAGTGTAATTTAAGGTCTTATGGGTTGAGAGGAAAAAGCCTTATGAGTGAGATGAGATTCCTGCTATGACTATTATTATGATTAGATATTTGCATAAGAATCCCAACTGTCTTCAGAAATAAGTATTTGACCCCTTCGTTTGTAAAGGGTTATCACCAGACTTTTACAAACAAACACTTGGAAAACTATCATAACTGAAATTTATTGCAATAGAAATGTACTTCAATTGTTTCCCCCATTTCATTTAGCTTTGTATCCCTCAATTACATCTCCTATATTTTTTTGGTAATTTCTTCATTTTGAAGATGTGCCGTTGAAAAAAAGAGTTTTGGAGCAAGCGGAAGTGCCCAAACCAGAAAATATGGTAGGGGGTCAAATACTTATTTTCCTCACTGTATATTTGGTTGGAACCCATTGCCTGAGTAATTAAAAAAAATAATTTAGACACAAAATAATCTTGAAACTGTGTTCTAATTAGTTTATTCTTCTGCAAATTCGTCGGGTACTAATTCTCCACCTTTTCCGTACATCTTTTTTGATAACTCGTTAGCACTGCATTGAATTTCATACCATACAATTCTTTAAAAGGCCAGAAATCTATGAACATGATGGCCACAATCACGTTCACTTTTAAACCCCTTTCAGGGGGAGCTGTAAGTAAATGCAGCTCTCTTGACGGCGAAGTACAGTCTTGGTGCAAACTTTCGACCCATCAAGTTGGACAGCATCATTAATGCTGCATATTTTCAAAGAGATTTAGTGAAACTGACCAATTATAGCCAAATTCATTAGTTCCATATGTAAGAAATAAAGGACAGAAATGCCAGATATGCTGACCAGTTCGTAATTACGTAATACATCTTTAACTATTTCCTGTTCAACTGTAGGCAAAGTTTTCACCTCAACTGTAAATATCAAGATTAGACTATATTATAAACAAGAAAATTTTTTCAAAAAAAAATAGAGGCGATTTTTAAAGCAAATTCAGCTTTTTCCACATATTTCACCCAATCTACATTTAATTTCGGCCCGATCCCGCAAAAAGCGTCCTGTTCCGCAACTGGGCATCCGCGTTTTACTACGAAATCCCGCGGCCCGCCGTTCCGCAAATTAGGCCCGTCCGCATTTTACTACGACGCTGTCCACCCGTTCTGATGACGAAGTTTCACAGTCTGAAATTCTGAATCCTGGAAAAGCCTCCTGTTGGGAGGCCTGTGGCCATCTATACAGAGGCGAGTGGCTATATATAGAATCACTAAGACTATATCAGCGATTGGCTGATGCATCGCCTCTAAAAAATATTTTAATTGATTAATTAATCTGTCAGTAAGGTTTTGCTGGTCATTCATTTTGCAAAAGAGCTGTAAGTTCATGCTTAACTCATATATATGTTGTTAAATGCTTATTTTAGTGACATATGCGTACAGTTGATAATTATATAATCAGTATTAGTACAAGTAAAGAAAGATAAATATTTTGGTTAGATCATCAACTTCCGTATCCAGCCCACTGGGCTTACAAGTCACTTTCACACTGTTTTTTACTGTTATGAGTGGCGCCAGAAACTTGATATTTTATATAATTAATATTAATAACTATCATAGGATTTTCTATGCAAGATATAAACATAATATTATGTACATACATGTACTTCTGTTAAGAAAAGTGAAGATATAGGAATTACATGTCTGTAACACAATCAAACAGACAATATAATTGTTACTAATTGCTACTATATACAGAGAAATAAAATTTAAAAAAAATAATACAAATGGCTACTATATACAGGGAAATAGAATTTTAAAAAGTATTCATACAAATGAGGCAGACTTTCTACTTTCATACAATATGCATACAAATTTAGCAGTGTGAGCAAAATATTCAGGGCTCATCACAAGTTCCCATTGTTCTTGAACATTCATTAAGAAATTCATCAGATGTAATATTGATGTCACTGAAGTATTTACTCCTCAGATCAGAGTAGAAAGGGCATCCAAAGAGGAAATGGTATTCATTTTCAACTTGACCATGAGCACATAATTTACATAATCTGTCTTGTTCATCAATACTCTTCCATCTACCAGTTTCTATTTCAAGAGGGAGAATACCGAGTCTCAACTGGGACAGCAGAGAGCGCTGTTTCTTACTACGTAGATGGGCATATTCTTCAACCCTAAACTGCTTCTTAAAAATTTTATAAGTTCTCAGCTTGGGTGAGTTCGGCACAGAGATCACCCAGCGTTCACATTCTTCATATATAGTATGATTTTATATAGCGCCCATTCCAGATAAATCTACTCACCAGTGCTCGCCATACTCAACGGCAATCATAGGAAAATACATTTATGACCAAGGATATAATAAGAGTTTTAAAATAGACCTTTAAGTCAGACTGTCCTTCTCAAGCAATACCATCATGCATGAGGCTAAAATGCTTTTCTGCAGCAGAACATGCCGAAATGTTGCTGTGCCTACTTTTAGACCTGCGGGTATGACAACACTGCAGACTGACGATGTAACAATGCTTTCATTTCTGAGCAGCAGAAATGTCCAATTATTCCTGCCTGAGTTTGACAACAATTTGATATTATCCCATTCCAACCGGGGTTTCCATTTCCAATGGAAATGTTTGGAAATCGGTGAACAAAAGAAAGTTTTTGTGTAACTTCAGCTTTACCTTTTGCAAAAGAAAGGGATGATTTTACTCATCAGAAGTTTGATGGTATTAGATCTAAATTTACTTTAACCAATTATGTATGTTAAAGAGTTGTCAAAAGAGTGTCCAACGGAATGCTCTCTCACTCATTCACAAGGATATATATACAGCCACCCTTTTTGCTTTGTGATCCCAAAAATACCCATTCATATTTTTATTCATTTAAATACTTTGTGGAGACCAGGACTACAGGATAGTTTACAATTTTGTAAAGGCTGTGTAACACTCAACATATGTCTGCATGGTCCAGGTGACAAGTAGCACCATCTATACTGTGTTGTATGTGGGCTACAATGTAAAAATCCTCCATGATAAAAAATAATTCCAAATTAATTTGGTATTCACAGTCTTTCTGCATAAAATCGAAGTCAACCATCGTCGAACTGGACAGTTACACATTTTTAGGAAATAGACGAGGCCATCAACAAAGACTGGGATTGTCCTTGTTTCTTCCAAGAAAGTTATGTGATTTCCTCACACTCAGTTCTATGACTGCTCACTGGAACTCGCGAATTAATTAAAAATTGTATGTAGGGTTACAGCACTTGTTCTGCCGCTGGGGTAGCCCGGGTAGGTAACTCAACTGCTGGCAATGGAAGAGTGGCTAGTAACCTGTATCGATAGCCAAAACTTGAACAGTAATTTGGACTGAGGATTGTAGCATGGGAATGCATACAGATTCTTGCCACCACAGGGTGGAAAATAAAGTGTCTTGTAATATTCAATGTTAAACACCATTTGAAAGGGGACCATACCAGGCACGAACCAGAGAAATTTCAGAGCTTAATACCTCCTATGTGATGAGATACGTATCTAACCCCATTGTGAAGCACAATGACATTTTCTGCAATTAGACCCACTCATGACATAGGCTTTACTTCAGGCCTGCAATACAAAAATGCTTTCATCACCAGTGCTTGGCCTTGTGGCTATGTCTACTTCCCCAAAATTAGTAACCCTCCAAAGTAGGTTTCCATATCTGGCCAAATATATGATGCCTGAAAAAGGGACGTACGAAAAACGTGACGTATTTTGACAGAGACATTGAAAGAGCTTTCTGTTAACTTTAGCTGATGCTTGAACTGTTCAAGGTAATACCTCATTGTATGTTCCAGACAACAGTATACACTACCTCCTGACATGATTCAAAACTGGTTCTGTCAATCAGAAAAAGCCAGAGAGCGGGGTGTACGTGAAAGTGACATATTTTTGTGTACATTATTGGACGTTTTATTAAATACATTCAAAGAACCAGTTAAGAACATAGGCTCAAAATATGACGAGGTAGTTCAAGCTGCCTTGAATCATTGGTATGTCTCTTCTGTTGCGAGTTTTGTGACATACACGAATGTATTGTACGCTGTATTATGGTCCACGGTCCACGGTCCACCGTTGGAAGTCCACCGTTGGAAGTCCACCGTTGGAAGTCCACTGGTGGAGGTCCACCGTTGGAAGTCCACCGTTGGAAGTCCACCGTTGGAAGTCCTGGTGCTGTACATTGATCATGCTGCACAAACATTTTAAACATAAAATATATGATTAAGTTGTATTGAAAAAACTTTAATGAAGCAGCTTTATGGGTGTTGTTCGCAGCCATAAATGAAATTATCGTACTCTTTCACATTTGGCGGTAGTCAAGAAAGGCTATTGTGATGGAGTGATCTCCTAAGTTGATAGGTGTACTTGTGATATAATTCTGCTGTACACTACATAGCAATCTTAAAACAACATGCAAACTTTCCAACATACAACCTTTTTTGATCTGGTAGCATACATATCACAGGTGATTTAAAAAAAATTCCTTGATGTAATCAATGAAAGAATAAACAGTGAGATATTTTGGCACCAAATATATGCAGCTGCTTCGTTATTGCTTTGCCTCATGGACTGACATGCATTTCTGTTGTATTGTGAGTGTTTCCAAGTATAACTGGTACTGCTTAGAATTATTTTCCTCTCACTTCTGTGACCCCCTTTCAGTGGCATGTCCCTATAAAATGTAAATTTTCCCCTGTTTTTTACTCTAAAATTGTTTGTGGGATCCACAGAACAATGGGATCCTTTACTATCAAATTTTCATTAAAAAAACAAGCTATCACCATATCCAAGTATCAACAACCAAGAATAAATATTGAAAAACATATAAGGTGTGTGTACACGTTCCCGTGCTACAAGCCCTGATCCTAATTAGAAGCAGAAGAAAAGGAAACCAAAGGAGGAGTAAAAGAATAGAACTTCCGACGAATTAAGAAGGAGAACTGTGTGTAGAAGGTTTATACCTCCTTTAAAATGTGTTGAAGCTTGCTTTAAAAATATGTTCACATATATAGTAATTATTAGCATTTTAAGTCAATTGGATTTGATTATAACAGCGAAACAAAATGTTCTGCATCTGAAGCTGAAGATGCAGAAAACATCATGTTTAAGATTTACGTTTTGACTGAGAGAGAACAAACAACATCAGAGGTCTGTATATGTCACATGGCATGATTATTAATATGATGGGGCCTATTGTATTCCCCCAGTACTTCTCATTTCCCTAAATACCAGATGCTAAAAGAGTAAGCCCAGGCTAATACCTTCTTACTCAATGGTGATGGTCCCTCGGGACGGTGGCCATTGTGTTCAAATGTCAGAGCAAGTGTTTGTGTGGGTTAACAATCCATTATGTCCATTAATTGGATTATTCCCCTGGGCTGTATAATCCTTTCCTTTGGCTTTTTACAGGAACTCATGTTAGCCATTTGTTAATAAAATGTCTTTTTACCTTACTTTTATTCGTTCTATCGCAACCTTACACTCTGAATAATTATTGCGTTACTTACGTCATCTGGATTTTCACATCTGTCAGAAAGTTGAATAAATATCACATTTCTCTGCTAGATTTATCAATTAGCAATTTAGAATAAGATATCCTCCATGTCAGAACAACAGGTGGGGTGGAATCCAAATAGAACAGAAAGTCATTTAAGTTGGAAGTCCGGTGCAACAGACTGAATTCCACTCACGGTGTGTGATTAGTCTAATCGCATCCTTAATTGCCTCCGATGCCTGGAATGGCGAGAAGGCTGTTAACTACGTGTTGAGCACCACATGGCACCCGTGTGGTCGCTAGGGGGCTTCATGAGAGGGGCATTTCTGTTGATGCAATGATGGCTGTTTTGCCCACAGAAACAGGCAAGGAAGCCAGGTGGACCACTTCTGTGATTGGCTGGTGATGGCCATTTAGGCTTACCAACAACAAGCCACCAGTTACATCTATTTAAGAATTGTGGCTGCTCCACTCTCTCCCTGCAGATTTCCTTCTGAGTAGTTGTCCATCATGGTGCCTCACATCACCCTCTGCCTCTTCATCAGCTCTTTTGTGGCATCTGTCCTCACCATCCCAGCTCACAGCAAGGACTCTCCTCAGATGTTGCAAGCATCTCTGCCAGATGATGTCCAACAACGAATCAGTGCCTTCCTACATTCCCTACAAGGTGGGTCTTTCTTTAATCCGTCTTCCTTGCACATGAAAGAAAGCATTGAAAAGGCCTGTTATAGGCCTTTCTGAAGTACCATACTTATTCAGTAATAGGCCTGTTTTAAAGCACCTGTCTTACTTACAGTGGAATTCTAGTTTTCTTTTCATGCTGTTGAAGTGTCATGTCACTGATAACTCAGTGTCACAGATGACTTCATTATTCTCTTGCATCCATTTTAAACTGGCTATGATTTCCCAGCTTCTAGCCAATGTGAGTTGTCCTCAACTGTGTATCACAGTTTCAACACAATGTCAGAGAAAATATTTTGTCAGGGATAGCCCCTGCAAGCACATCATCACAGCCTGATAGCCAATCGGCTGACAGAATAACTATGCATCACACTTTCAACATTGATATGTTTAAGGAAGCATTACATTTTATTCTATGATCAGAACATAAGTGTTGGTGTGATCCAATGATCTATCATTGGCAATCCCAAGTCTTATCTGTTAAAATGTCAGCTTTGTCAGCATTCACAATGACAACTGTTATTATACCATTCGATACCTCTGTCAGCCAATCACATGCTATTATTTCAGGGAAATAATTCTCATATTCTTTGTGTCCAGTTATCCTCTTATGTTTGGCTGTTTGGCTGTTTGTCTCATGGTACAAGCCAGTTATTCACCATGGGATCAGGAATATGTGTTTATCACACCTCGGGCTAAAGCCCTGGGGTGATAAATCACATATTTCCTCTCCTGTAGTGAATAAATATACTAATCCTCAAACTAGGCCACAGACTTGTTTGATTAATCTGCAAACTGGTGACTTTACAACTTTTTAAAACCTTGCTTAAAAAAGCTTTCGAAACTTTTGTAAAACGCATGGATTCTTTGACGAGCAACTGTATGTTAATGACATCCCAAAAGGATATATTGATTACATTGGAATGAACTCAATTTTTCATAGGGTAACAGTTACATGTGACCTTAGTGATGAGTGTTTTGACTCATTCAGTGACTTGTCCTGATAGCATTGCAATTATAGGATATGGCCTCACTAATTTCTTTTATGTCTCATAGAAAAACATGGCAAGACTGACATGACCCCACAAGAATATTTCTGTAAGCACTTGTATGAGGATCATGATTGAATTTTACAACACAGCATTTCAGAATTGTCAATAGATTCACAGAGATAAATTTGAAGTAATGACAGAAAGCAAACAATACATAGGAGGTTAAATTGACTGCTAAAGGTTACTGACTGGTAGAATAACCAACATCTGCTTTGGTGTAAGTGACAGGCTGTCCAAGCATATCTTGGACTGTCACTTGCACCAGGCCTCTTGCTGTGTCAGGTTGCTGGCAGTTTCACATAGCAGATACGACCCTACTGTCATTTATTTTCCTACTCCAGTACGACATGAACTGATAAGTGGCAAAATGCATCAGAGTGAAAGACACTTTAACCTCTCAAGACTGGCCACTGGTCAAGCCATAATTGACCTCAGAAGTGGTGCAGGAGACTCTGATGACAATGAACAATTTATATTTACATTGTGTACATTTTAATTGCATTTAATTAATTTATTTATTTATACATGTACTCCCATATACCTTATTGCAAGTGTATGAAGTGGAATAAATACATATATTTATGAAAGAAAAGAAAGTATATGAAATATTAAATCAAATTACTGTCTTGTTACATCTGCGCAAGATTTTTTTCTGAGAATTATGTATTTCTTTAGCTGCAGCTAACTGTCATGAAAAACAACCGCAGGTAAACGACACTAAAGAAAGTTTCCTACTCTAGAATTATGACAATGTTAAAAAAGTATTGGTGCATAGACTATATAATAGTGTATTACAATTGTATAAATTGTATATATTTCTTAAACTAAACAGTTCCAAACACAGAAAAGTGAAACAGTGAAACGTCAGGTGAGATGTTTATTCGCAACCAAAGACAATAATGGCGTAAGCCGCTTTGTCCCACGTCATCCGAAAATATTAACTGGCGTCAGAGTAATGGCCCTTCACTGCAGGTCTGCAGCTGGGGAGCTTAAAGTCTATTTCAGTAATCTCAGATATGGAAATCCAAAGTACGAATAAATATTTTTATACCCAAGAGGGGACGTTGGAAGTAATGCAAATATTTATTATGGAGTAGTACAGAAAGAGATCTGATTCATAAAATTCGAAAAAAACAATGTGATTGAACGGTTAATATATATTCTTGGCAGTTACAAAACTGAATGCAATTATAAATTTTTGTCAATTTAAAATTTTGAGTCCTGGACTGTATGTGGGTAGGCATAGGGCATGGGCGGTCATACTAATCATTGAGAGACAAAAGGTATCAGGGCATGCAAATGGCTTCAGTCCACCCACATACTAGCATATGACAAATCAAAGAAATGCCCAAGACGTGTGTTTTGATATATTTGTCACATAACAGATTCCGTCCAATTTGATAGTTGATTATGGAAAACTTTTCTCAAAATTCACAGTTGCTGTTGGGTATTGTTGTTTCTATAATTTGTAGATTATTATCTACTTCTCTCTTATGTCTAACTGCTAAAAGCACAAATAGTAACAAACAATGTATAACAGTTTGTGATCACTACTGTTGATGTATGTTAATTAGAATTTGTCATGTGATTTTGGAATAGGCTCCCATTAGTTATGCATTTCTTCAAAATATGCAATTCTTATAATATAAAGGAAAAATGATTTGCATGCCACAGCATTATCAAAATCAGTTAGATGTACAAGGCCAACTATTGCATTTGCACCATATCTGTATGTTATTTGCAAAATGACCCTGCTTCTGCAGTCTCCAAATTCGAATTGCATACGCTCATATTGTCTTATAGGGTATTATTGGTATGCATGCGCGTGGCATAGGCCTATATATCTTCCAGAAAAAATGTTGCGTCTGGAAGATCAGATTTCAGACGCAGTTCATCTGGTGGGACCTGCAGCCGTGGCCGTTAGTTTTCACTCTTATCTGCTGCTTTGCTTCACTATGGGGCTATCATTGTGACCAATCATAACAAAGCAAATACTTGCTCAATCTTCACCAAAATGTCAGGAATTGTAGCCTGTACACATTGGCATGTGTTTTGATAGAAAGTGTTACATGAAATGATGTTTTATACTAATGGTGAGGCAAAGAATTAGTTGAAATATTAAGCGTGAAATCAATTTTAATGCTAAATGTTATTTTGAGCATAATGGTAATAGTCACCAAAGTGTCTGGATGTTCTGGGACACATCAAAATAAGTATTCATGACAAAATCACAATTAAATAGGTGATTGAATAATTGGTTAATCGGGCTTTTCCTGAACTATTTTTTTTTCTTTAAATATGGCCAATATTTAAGTTGGTGCAGTAAGTTAGAACCCTTCTCATCTGAAAAGAAAATTGTGTCAAATGCCTTCCATATATTTGGAATGGAATGAAACAAATGACATTACCTGCAGAAAAAAGTTTTACAAATTTATTCTTACTATAGATATTAACAACTTTTCTAACTATGAACATTTCAAGCAAACCCCTGTGAACCAACATTAAAGCTGCATATATATACTAATTGTGATTTTGTCATGAATGCTTAATTTGGTTGCCGCCCAACACATCCCTGAGACACTTTCATGACTATTAATATCATGTAAATGGCATAGCATCAAAGCAAATTATTTGCTTAAATTTCAACTAATTTAGTATTTTGTCAAATAGTTACTGTGTAACATTATTCCATTCAATTTTTTATCTTAACACCTGCTGTTGTACACACACTATAAGTCCAGACAAATTGGTGATTATTGAGAAAGTATTTCCTTTGTTATGATAAGTCACAACGATAGCCCCATTGGCCCCATAGCATGCATGCAGCTGAGTGAAAACTAACGGCCATGGCTGTATGAAAATTAATTACAGTCCTTGTCATAGGGTAATGCTCTTTGAGTCGGACACTTAGAAGGTGACACCTTGAGTCGGACACTTTTTGTTGGGCTATACTGGCTAATTGAGGGCTTCCCCATCCTTATATTTGGTACCAATGCGTAGCCCAAGACCTCTTTTATCCATTCAAAAAGTATCAGCTTGATATGAACATTTTTAGTGTGTTTTTCAAGGCTATAAAGATAGGGTTAAAAACCCGTTTTTCTCCAAATGTTTGTCATAAAATCGTGTATTTTAGTGAATTTTAGCCAGATTTGAAGGATCCTTTGCTGGCCTATGGTATTGATCAGACATCAGTTTCTGTGTTATTCAATTAGAAGGAAGTTTTGCCCATTTTGTGATCAAATATGAAATTTCTCAATTGAAGGGAAGGCTCTAAAGCACCTGTACCTTTGAGTCATGTTTTTACAACACAGCTGTCCGACTCAAAGATACCCTATGTCATTTTTTATTTCATATATTTAACCACAAATTCAGTTCTTGTGTTGTGCCTATTGCCAATTTTTTGTTAGATTTAGTGAAAACGTTTAATTTGAGGCCCTGGTTGACAATCAATAACCCTCAGGCCAAGAAAGATATCACTTTTTAAAAATGCACAGAATCAAAGTGTCCGACTCAAAGAACATTACCCTACTTACGTGGAATCTCAAGTTCTTGTCTATACTGTTGAACTGTCATGTCAGAGCAGAGTATGACACTATTCTAGCATTGCAATATATTTAAATTAACTTCAAGCTGTGATGTCATTTTAAACTGGGTCAGATTCCCCAGCTTCCAGCCAATGCGAATCCACCAAACTGAGCATCACAGTTTCAACTCAGTGTCAGAGTGAAAATTGGGTCAAGGAAAACCCATGCAAGTTTGACATCACAGCCTCTGAGCCAGTGGGCTGCCAGAAAAAATATACATAGCATAAACCAAGTGTTTACAAACAAATTGTGAAAGCCTTTTGTTTATAGCAAGTTCCTACAAAGTTTAAAGTTGTGAATTAACAAGTTTGTATATTAATCAAACAACTCTGTGGGGATTATAACAGTTGTCTACTCTGAATGCTCACAAAGCTGCCATTTGGTAGAATTAGACTGGTGATTGCTGTAATAATAAATCATTGGGATCACAAATGGAATGCTTCCTTCAATATATCAATGTTTGAACTGTGATGTGTAGTTTACTGTCATCCCATTGGCTATTAAGCTGTGATGACGTGGTTGTACGGGCTCTCCCTGATAAAATTCTTACTCTGACACTGTGTTGAAACTGTGACGCTCAATTCGGGAGGATCAATATTGGCTAGAAGCTGGGGAATCTGACCCAGTTTGAAATGACATCCCAGCTTGTAGTTAAGTTACATGTATTGGAATGCTAGAATAGAGTCATCTCTGATTTCACAGTTCAAAAGCATAGAAAAGAACTTGAGATTCCACGTAAGTATGACGAGGACTGTAAATCAAAAAACTTTAAAACAGGCCTGCATGATATTTTTTCTTACCATTTTCTGTTGTATTGGGAAACGTTCTGAGCAACAGTAATCAATCACTTGATTACCTTTTATTACAACAACATTACCAAGCTTTAAGAACAGTTTCATTTTTACATGTTAATTTTCTACCCTTTCCATTTCTTGAAGTACAGGAAAAGCACTTTGGAAAGTCACATTGTGAAAGCCTACTGGTGCAAAGTGTTTATTCAGTTTTCAGTAGGTAGGCGTTTTGCTTCAGCGAAAGCCTATGACCATTTGGTTAAATGCGAATACTACCCCAACTAATACAATCTTATTAATTGCTGCCCTGTGTAAACAATGGCTGATGATGTCACATCATTTTCTTAAGTTGTTTTTTTTTTTTACTTTTTGAAGCAATTTATGAGGATTAAAAGGTAATTTTGAATATTTTACTATCATCCTAATTATTATATTATTAGTTATAAAGCCCCCATTTTAGCTAAACGATGCTCACAGGGGCTTTACAATGAAATTGAATAATATTTTTAAGAGCTTCCACACCAACTATGTTTTTTCTGGAAGCACCCCTGGCTCTCCTTCTCGGCTTCCGGGGGGAGTATACAGCAAGGAACGCGTAACTGGATGCAGTTGCTGAGTTTCAGTTCAGTCTTTTCATCAGAGATCCATTCCATGGAGGTATCCTTGTCCAATGAAGTCTTCTTGAGCTTGGTACTTGCTCATCTGCCGGGTAAACACTGGAGAAAATCATATTTAGAAGACAACTGAGGACTTCCTTTTGTAGCATTTTTACAGTTTAGGTTCCATGGATGACATAATAAATATATGTAATTTGAGTGGAGTTAAAACGCCTTTAGCTAAAAAAGGACAAGCCAAAACTTCAATTTTTTAAAAGAGGGATACATGCACTCAGGGTCTGCTGACTCGGACAAAATAAAGCAATAAAGCTACAAATACGGAGATGCAATGTCCATAATTTTGCAGGTCATAAACTTACAAACTTTCATAGACATAGACAATCAGAAAAGACGTCTTTGAGGTATTGACATTTTCGTAAAGGGGGGACTTATTTTTGTTTTTTTGTTGAACCGTATACAAAGAAAGACCCATTGGACTGAAATTTCCTTGTTGGGGCATATCGCTAACAGTGAGTATCCATGCCATGTTATTCTCTCTCTATGATTCATAAGCAGTCTTTTGGACTAGTTATACCAGAGCGCACATAGTTGTTTGGCGGCTATGGCCTGCAGTATTTCCAGCTGCAATTTTATCAAAATTTATGTTGTGGTTGCTATCATTCAAAAGCCTCTAGATGTCTAAAGCAGCAATGATAATTCTACAATAGCCTTTGCTTCAGTGGGATTATGGCTCTACTCCATTAACCGAAGAGTTCATGGTAAATTAATTTAAGAAGGTTTTACAACTTCACCAATGCTAGTTTAAAACAACTTGGAAAGCAGTGGCGTAGCTATGGGGGGGCCTGGGGGGGCCAGGGCCCCCCCAAATGGATAAGTGGCCCCCCCACTGGCCCCCCATTTCAGATTTGAAAAATTTGAAAAAATTATTGGAGTAGTAACAGTTCCTGGAACGCATCTGTTGTGGCCTTCGCCAATGCTCGCTTATACCTGATTTTCTCTAGAATGACAGTTCCCTTTGAAAAGTTCTGAGGCGTTTGACAATTTTTGATTTTCTTATTTGAATATATCTAGCAATATGTGTTGCATGCACAAACCTTTTAAGGGTGAGTGACATTTGCCTGAATTTCAGGATCTATAGATTTAATAATTTTCCAAAAGAAATCTCTTTTAAACTATTGATTTTCAATTATGTTTATTTAATTATTATTATTATTTTTTTTTTTTTGCCTTTTCGCCCGAATCTTAGTGTTTCCCAAAATTTTTTGGGGGGAGGGTGACTACTCCCCCATTCCAGTAGGCCTATGTATCTAGAGATTTCATGCAACATCTAAAATCAGGTTATTTTTTAATAAAATCTTTCCGTTGCCATTGCTCAGTTGCAGAAATAATGCTCCTTTGAAATTTTTCTAATTTTAAACACAGATCTGATTTACCAGATTGATTTGTACAAATTGCAGCTCTCAATTTTTCACGTGTCCGTGGAATTTCCCCTATTATCTTATTAGTGTCATTTGCACAAATTGCTACTACCTTTTAGGCATTTGAGGAGCTGGGTAGATTTCCATCAAAAGGACATTCATAAATTTTCAATTTAGAGTTTGGAAATCAGAAAGAGGACATTCTTAGCAGAATAAACTGAAAACTTGCAAAGACAGTCATGAAAAAAAAAAACCAAAGCAAAGTTACTCTTTGTGACTCATGGTAAATGATTAGGTGGAATTGTCATACTTTTAATATTGGAACCATAGAATCGGTTTCATTATTTTATGATAGGTCAAGACTGATTTTCGTGTAAGTATCAGATGTATGGTCATTTTTTTTATCAGTCACAAAAAATAAGACAGTCAATATTGCTAAGTCATTCATAATTAAGGCTTGAAACACTGTGTCAATATTTCTCCAAGTATTTTGGCAAAAATATCGCAAAAATGCCGTGAAATGCTGGCCCCCCTAGTTCAGACCCTGGCCCCCCCTTGGCCCCCCCACTCGTGGATTTCTGGCTACGCCACTGTTGGAAAGTCCTAAAATGTTATATATGACAATTGCGTTCTATTCGTAAATGCTGACGACATATCATAATTTATTCATGATATGCAGATTGTGTTCTCATCCGTTCTAGTGTCCAAAGGGAAAACCTAGTCACGTTATGGGCCAAATTGAGTTAAGGTCAAAATAGGGCTTCTGAGACATGTTTCTATATTTATTAAGTTTAGATTTTCAAGAAGTGGCCCATTACCCCAGAATGACACTAGCAAATCCCAGTAAGTCCATCTCTTACTGCAAGGACTGGAATTTAAAAGTCAGTTTTCTCAGAATGTCCTAAATGTGACTTACTAGGTTTTCCCTTTAGCGGAGCAGATTTGTCATGAAGAGGGAGGGAATTGTGCATATCTACATAGAAGCATGAAATTTGGCACAAAGTTAAAATACATGATGAAGAATATCTTTGGATAGGAGCCACTTCAGATTAATTTTGACCTAGTTGACCCATATCAGCCATTTTCGAAAATGGATGCTAATTCAGTCATTTTCCTGCTTTCTGTGAGGTGTCCAAAGTTAGACTAAATAAAGACATTGCTCATTATTCATTCTACACGTCTACAAAACAGTATTAATTGATTTCCGGATGAATCTTAGGATTTCCAGGCTGGTAAGGGTTCATTTTGTCAGAACTGTTGAGGAAAATACAGCCTTTTCGCCGTTTCGCATAGTTTCCTGGAAACATAATTGATTTTCAAACAGGCTACATTTTTGAATTCCTCATAAGAGCTTTCAAATGAATGGTAGCATCAATGGTTTCTGTGAATTCTTTGTCAAAATTAACCAAAAGCTGAAATCTTCAAAATTTGACAGAAAACACTTTATTTTCATTTTCATGCCAAATTTACGAAACCCATTGATGCGGGTACTCATTTGAAAGCTCTTCTTGCAAGGAATTCAAATATGTAACTAATTTTGACATTTATCATATACTGACGAAACAATGCGAAACCGCGAAAATGTAGTTGATTGAATGGCTTTGCCAAAATTGCCAGGCTTCCAAATAATGTTCTGAATGCCAAGAGAAGGGAAAACAAACACTATTTGCACATGTTCTATTTGCAAGAACTGCACATAAAGCAGCAAAATCGCAGAATTGACCGCCATTTTGGAAAATGGCTGCCAATAGTAACCCAAGCTAAATCCCAGGTGGCTCCCTATCCAAATATGTGTGTAAAGACGTTATTTGAGTATTTGCCAAATTTCACGCCTCTATGTATGAATGTACTATATTTTTTTACATATCTGTCCCGCTACTTTATATAGACACTAGCCGTTCTTAGCCCTGAGACCCTGCGTGTAGCGCAGGGGTCATGAATCACTACATAGTAAAAACTTGAGATTTCAGCATACCCTTCAGGAAGATCAGAATGGTGTCATTGTTGTGGCTCTATTGATCATTTCAGCCCAGAACGTCCTCACATACACTGTAAAGAAAAGTTTTAAATTTTCTAAGCCCCATAAAAACTGTCTCCTCAAGAAAAAAAAAAGGCTGTTCCACAGCGATTGGTCTAAACAGAGAAGCAGCACTGCTATGATGTCATAAACACTGGTGACGTCACAATCTCTGGTGATGTCATAGCAATTGTGTAAACAATCATGTTGTGACATCACCATGCAGCTGTCACTCTCTCTTAGCCAATCAGAGCGCAGTTTCCCTACAATGTATAAGAAAAAATCATTAAGCTCAACTTCAATGGCATTGTATTGTAGGTACCAGTGTTCTCACAAAATTGAAAATATGTGCTATCAGCAGCAAAAATTGTCTATTTTTAATATACCAACACACAATATCAGTAATTCATTGAAAACTTAGCTACAGCCATTCCCCTAAACCCTTGTTGAAAATCTCAAGTTTTTCCAATGTAGCGACCCATGACCCACGTGCTGCACACGTGGGTCCCAGGGCTAAGCCGTTCTTCCATGCATGTTTAAAAGTCTCAAGGCTATATCAAGTTGTGAACAACTTCCATAATCACTGAGTACTCACCAAGTGACCTAATTTTTGTTAACATTTTGCTAGTTCTCATATATAGAGCAAACAACAAACTTTGTCATATAGCCACTATTAGCCAGTATGCTGTCGTTTAGTACAATTAATTTACATATGTGGGAACAAACAGTTACGTTTTCTGGGAGATTAGGAAGTTTTAGTAAATTTTAGTGCTTTTTTACAACAATCGCCAAATATTTTGATTGCTAAACATTTAATGCTTGTACTTTCACATCAGGATGTCTACAGTTCTGCCCAAAAGTTTACATACCCCTCTGCAAGATGACCAATTTCTCTATTTCGAGGGCAATTTTAACAACAATAGGCAAATCATACATGAAATACAGTGCACTGCATGCGGCTAAACACTTCTGAACCATTAAAAATTCAATAGCAATGAGATTCAATGATATTATCACTTAATTGAATTTTATGACAGTTTCAAAAGTTTACATACCCTCTTGTACTATCATATATTTTCCCGCTTAGGATCAAGAACAGCTTACGGGATTTTACCACAATATGTCAAAAGTACTCAGAGTACATCAGCAGTGATTTCAATCTATTCTGCATCACAGAATTTCTGCAACTCCACCTTTGGTCTCGGCTGGGGCACGGTCCGTCTCAGATCAACCCATAATTTACTGATAATATTCCAGTCAGGACAGTGTTAAACCACTCGAGAAGCTTCTCCCAACTGTCCTGAAAGAAAAATTTGGACAGGATTGTTGGAAGGTTTTGGATTGTTGTCATGCTGCTACGACTTGTTCATCCTGCTCCTAACTTTCGCACTGAATCATGCCAGTTCTCTTCCAAAATTTTCTGGAAATCAGTGATATTAAACAATTCTTCAGTCTTGACAATGTCTCTGGTGCTATTCGAACTGAAATAGCTGCAAAGCATTGAAAGTGCACCACCCTGATTTAATTTGGCAATGGTCTTCTTGTCGCCATAATACTGAATGAACTCCTGCAAACACATTGCAAGAGATAACAAGGAATTTTAATGATATAACACCTCAGCTAAGTCTCATCCATCCAAAAACATTTCGGCAGATGGCTTGGGACTTGCTAAACTGCTTCTGGTGTATTGCATCCAAGTTTGTCTCATAATCACCCACGCTATGTTTGGACGCAAGTCAATCAGGTACGCAAGCTAAATTGTACCATTCACAGAGTGAACCAAGGCGGTGCATTTATAATACATTTTGGCTATTTGAGTGCAAATAGCACTGGAAAATTGGTCAAGACTAATAAAAGTTGTAACACCACTGATTTCCAGAACATTTTGGAGGAGAACCGACATGATTCAGTGTGAAAGTTAGGAAAGGGATGAAACAAGGCACTGCGAGAGGACAACAATCCAAAACCTTCCACCCATTCTGTCCAAATATTTTTTTCTGACAGTTTGGAAAAGCTTCTCAAGTGGTTTAACACCGTCCTGACTGGAATTTTATTGGTAAATTATGTATTGATCCGAGACAGATCGTGCCCCAGCCGAGACCTGCATTAAAGGTGGAGTTACAGAAATTCTGTGATGCAGAATGGATTAAAGTCACAGCTGATGTAGTCTGAGTTGTTTTGAATTATTTTGGTAAAATCCTGTAAGCTGTTCTTGATCCTAAGCGGAAAAATGTGTGATAGTACAGGAGGGTATATAAACTTTTGAAACTGTCATAAAATTCGAATAAGTGATAACGTCATTGAATCTCATTGCTATTGGATTTTTGATGGTTCAGAAGTGTTTAGCCACATGCATTGCACTGTATATCATGTATAATTTGCCTATTGTTGTTAAAATTACCCTTGAAATAGAGAAATTGGTCATTTTGCAGAGGGGTATGTAAACTTTTGGGCAGAACTGTAAAACATAATATAGCATACTTCTATGTTAAATTGTAACTGAATTGGTTTCTAGTCCAAAATTTAAGATTTTATGATTAACTAGGTCTTTTCTCAAGGACCAAACGGTGCACAGCGTAATGTAAGGATACCAGCACAACTGGCACAACTGGCATATCAGGCGTGAGGCTTATAATATGTTGATGGTGGTCAGTTTGCCTAGCGATTGCTTTCATCGAAATAATCATCTTTGTTTTCTTCAGCTTTCTTCTTTTATTTTTCGTCAATCTCATTTGCCAGATTGCCAAGAGGGCATTATAAAAATTTGAGTAAGAATGATTTTGATATTTTACAGCTCACTGTTTCAAAGCTTGCTTGTCTGCAAACATGTAATAACTAATAAGTATGTGTCATTCACCAAGAGGGAATATGTAATTTAACACCCGAGAGCTTTAGCCCGAGGTGTGATAAACACAATGTCATATTACCCAATCCCACGGTGAGTAAGCGGCTTATACCATGAGACAAACACTCAAACAGTCAAAACATGAGACAACTATGGTACACAACAGGTGGAAAACAAAGAATACAGGAACTATCGCCCTGAAATACTGGCATGTGGTTGGCAGACAGAGGTGTCGAATGGTACAATTACATGTTTATAGCCAGCAATCAGTGCAAAACCATACAACAGTATTGAAATCCTGTCACCTGTTTCTCAAGAGAGCCTGTTGAACACAGTCAAAGCTGAAGATATCAAAGCAGAGCCATGGACTTTTTGCCAAAGATTTCTAAATTGAGACATTTTAAAGTCAATTTATCAACATGGAACTATCTATTTACTAAACCTTCATTGCAAGGGATATACCTGGAGAGGGCAAATTAAATATATTGCCCTGTAGATGACAATATGCAAGGTAAGAGATCCAAATTCTCCTAAAACTATGTCAACACAGAAAATGTTTGCCAACTCACCTGGCCACTTTGAAGCCATTTAAATCAGTATCAAAGAAGTCTGAGGGTGTACTTTTACATAGATATAGTCAACAATGACTGCGTAGACAGTTCTGCATGGTGTTATGTTGCTGACAACAATTAGATTCAGAGTAATTTGGCTTTTTTTGAAACATGTGCTTTTCACAAGACATTGTTATGACAAATCAAACAGGAAGTGAAACAACAGTGCAACCTTACCTACTTGTACCCATTCTAAATAGAAGGTGTTGTTTGACATTCGCTGGGTTGTTGTTTGATATTGATCTTGAGTTCGTCCCCTCTTCTTGGGTGGTGACGTGGGACGTTTTTCCAAATGGTAGCAAGAAGTGGAATCCATTGTCATAGTTTACTGATGGTCTTTAATTTTTTTAAAAACCTGTGTGGTTTGAACATGGGTCAATTCACATCAAACTTCAAAGACGATCTTTAAACTTTGACAAACAAATAGTGGATGCCACTTTTTGACATCAGTTTGGATAGACCACATTCCCCAAATCTTTGACAAATAAATAATAAGATATAAATAATAAAAGATAATAATGCTCAAAGTTTTGTCATTTTTGCAAGTAGTGTGTACCAATTTTATTTCTTGTTGCAGAAGATGAAATGAACGAAAATGGAAGCAAGTCATCCGTGTCAATAGAGAAAGGAGACAAAGTTCTGGTTTTCTTCGAGTGCAGTACCGGACAAGCCCAGTGTGTCAACGGCGGACATGGACCGGCCATCAGCTACCGGCCCAACCTCCATCCCATCTGTACCTGCCTGTGTCCCACATCCTTCAACAGCCCTCGCTGCCAATTCCCTTCTGAGCAGATTGAGATAGTCACAAGCTAACACTCTTTCACTAATAAACATATTTTATTTTTATGTAAGCGTGCAAAATGACAAACAATGATGATATAATTTACTATTTTCTGTGTACGACAGTATTAACAGTTTCTTATTTCTACCTTACCTAGTACTTTTATTGTAAAAATTGACTTCCTTTACCATAAACCTGTTTTTGTATGTCATGAATATTTTGTGTAGGTTGAAGCTTTGCGTGTAAATAAAAGTGTGAATGTTGCATCAGAATGTCATTTTATCAAAAAGAAACCTCCAAAATGGATGCATGACATTTTAAAAATTGGAGTATATACTGACTAATATATTATTATACTAGTGTAGATTCTCAGACATCTAGGTAATGATTCAATTGTGAAGGTTTTTAAAAACATTTCTTGGACCTACTTTTGTTGGGAGCAACATTTCACATACAAGCATCATCAGGCCACTGAGCTATTGCCACTTCTAGGTGAGAAAACTGTGATGACCATCACAGTTTTCTCACCTAGAACTTGCAATAGCTCAGTGGCCTGATGATGCTTGTGTGGTGTTCAAGTGAAATGTTGCTCCCGACAAAAGTAAGTCCAAGGAAATGTTTTAAACCTTCACAAGTAAAATACAAGTGACATAATACCGTACAGTAACATTTGGCCAGATTGTTTATCACAGTCAGATAACCCATCATCACAATTTTACAAACTCTGCCAGTCCACCAGGTGACACTGGAGAGAAATCTAACCATTAGGACATCTAGTGAGCTTTCCAACCTATACATGTGTGTTTCACAAATATCCTGACCAATATGGTAATAGGAACACACTGGCAAAGTATGCCAACTATGCCATATTCAAATTGATATTTTAAAAGTCTCTATCAACATATATATAAATAACTGATTATAAATCTAGTCCCAGATATGAGCGAAATTAGCAGGTGTCTTGATTCCAACCCCATTTCAGCACAGAGCGTTTTTTCTGGAATTCCAAAAAAGTGGTCCGAAGAGGCACAAATTCAGTATTGGAGATTCCGCCACGCATTTCACCAAAATGTATCCTGACACTGTTGTAGTACATGGGAGAGAGAGCTCTGTAGAAAAAAAGAAAAGAAATATTACCAAGATGTACATTTATAGGCCTACAAGTGTATTTTTCTTCATACCTAAAAAGACCAAATCGTACATAATATTGAGGAATATACACCGCATCTGACGAAATTATGCAAGTAGGTTTTTTCGATGTAACACAAAAACTTTTGGGCCCAACAGTGTATCCTTTTCACATAATCATCGGATTGGGCTGAGAAATATTTCATGTGGCTTTCATCAAGTTTCGTTATTGCAAAGTTGAGTAATGCCATATATTCAAATATTTTGGTGTCTGACAAAATTATGCAAAAGCAACGCAGCAAGCAGAAGGACAGTAAAAATGTATAATAATCAAACAATTGTGCTCAAAACATTAGCGTTACACCATTTCGCTTAAATTCACATCAAAAAATTTAGCTTACTTGCTTTCACTGCTGAGCAATATGCATAAATTGTCTCATTGGAATAACATTGATTTGCATATTTTAATCGAATTTATGCTCTCCAACATCTTATAGAAGTTCTGATGCTTTTAAAAATGGCTTTAAAAGTTACCATCCACAGGCATTATAATTTCTTACAAAAAGCTCATATTGCTAAACATATCCTGTATACAATACATATATAAATTCAATAAGTGCATGCAGTGACAAGCTTTTTCTCAAAATGATTGTAATGCCTGTGTTACCATCTGATATCAATTAAGTTCAGTTAAACTGAGAGATAAGTTGTTCATTGGAAAATTGACAAACTATTACTTAAGAAACTGCACATCGTAAACACAATGCAATTTCAATGGCAGGTCACAGAAATAATTTTTGATTACAAGCCATTTCAAAATCAGAGGTATTTCTTAAGTTCGCTTTTCACACGGAAAAATACAGAATAAGGTGACTGCCAGCAGCATGTTTCAAATGATTGGAACAATTTTGAGGTTTTGGGGAGCATAAATTTGATAAAAACATGCAAAATCCATGTTATTCCAATAGAGACAATTAATGCATATTGCTCGGCAGTGACAGCAAGTAAGCTAAATATTTTGATGTGGATTTTAGCGAAATGATGTAATGCTAATGTTTTTAGCACAATTGTTTGATTATTATACATTTGTAGTGTCCTTCAGCTTGCTTGCATTGCTTTTGCATAATTTTGTCAGACACCAAAATATTTGAATATATGGCATTACGAAACTTGATGAAAGTCACATGAAATATTTCTCAGCCCAATCCGATGATTATGTGAAAAGGATACACTGTTGGGCCCAAAAGGTTTTGTGCTACATTGAAATAACCTACTTGCATAATTTCGTCAGATGCGGTGTATGAATATATGCATACACTGGCATACAGGAAGAACCCCCCCCCCTATACGAGGGTCGTTCAGAAAGTTCATGGCTTTTTTTATAATATAATATAGAGTTACAATTTTTTTACAAGATAAAATCCAGCAGTTTTGGAATGGATTTCCAAAATTTTGCACAATTTGGACATTTTGAAGTCATTCTGTGGTTGCCATGGAAACAGAAAGTTCATCTAGGTGGTACAGTTAATGTTGAGGCAAAAAAAGCCAATGAATTGTGGCTGGGAAAGACATCCCTCTCTCACTTGTATTAGTGACATTGACAATATTTGACACTAGAAATATTATTTTAGCTTCTAAATATACTTTTAAACATGCAAAATGTTTGTATTCTTACACTGAACCCATGTGGGCAAGCACTCCTGCATGCAAGATTTGGCAAGAGAGATTCAGGTGGCAGCATGCGGCATGAACAAGAGACCAAGAGGAACAGCATTATCCATCCAAGTTATTCCTGTGACTTATAGTTTTACATAAGTCCTGGTTTTCCCATACTTTAGTCACTGGGGGCTATAGTTTCTGGCACTGGGGGAGAAAAGGCTTTGGATGACCGAAATGCTTTCACAAAGCTTTGTTTGGAGGACTTCAAGGAACATTCTTCAATGGGTCAGGTGTATGAATTAAATCTTTTGTTGTACCTGGGTGTATTTAAAGCTTTTGGTGTACCTGGGTGTATTTTTAAAAGCTAATATTATATTTCTTGAGTCAATTATTGTCTATCTCACTAATACAAGTGAGAGAGGGATGTCTTTCCCAGCCACAATTCATTGGCTTTTTTTGCCTCAACATTACAACCGCAGAATGCCTTAAAAATGTCCAAATTGTGCAAAATATTGGGAATCCACTCCAAAACTGCTGAATTTTATCCTGTAAAAAATTCATAGTTCTAGATTGAATAGAGGCGTCCATATAAAAAAAGTTTACTCTACAGACACAGTCAATATACAATCAAATTATCTAAGATGTTCAAAATTATGGCTATTTAAAAATGAGACTTTAACAATAATTTAATTTATATTTAAAAAAACACAAAAAATACATATATATATAACTTTTAATGGACATCAAAATGTCAAGTATGATATATATGTCAAATACAAAGGCAATTAAATTCAATATAAAATACTAATAAAAACATAAAATACACTGCATAAAATTATAAAATATTGTAGATTCAAGTTTATCCAGGTTCCAGCCATGCACCGAGTTAGTTGAATATTTTTGTTGATATCTAGTTAAGGTTTTGCCGATTTTATATGATTCTATATGATTATAAAAAAAGCATTTAAAGTTATATCGTAGACCATAAATTATCAATTAAGATTATTGTCAAACATAATATTATTAAACTTTTTACAAAACAGTACCAAAATAACACACGCAAATTTTTGAAATCTGAAATGGGGGGGGGGCACCTATCCATGGGGGGGGGGCTGGCGGCCTGCCCCCCCCCCCCCCCTCCATAGCTATAATAATATATAATAATAATAATCGTAATTTATGTCGCGCCTCTTCCAGTAAACTGCTCAGAAGTGCTTGTGTTGGTTGGGATAATTTGTAGAAAGTTTTAAATATTAAGTGGGTTTTCAAGTTTTTCTTGAAGCATTCCAGGGTCTTCATGGTGCGAACACTTTCTGGTAACTTGTTCCAGAGTTTCGGTCACTGATGTCGATGGCTTTAATTGTTGGGCAGACAGTGACACAATGAATCTCGTCTTCAGAAACATTCAAAGTAAACTATTCACAATTTCTTTCAGGGGCAGGTAATTTTGGCCTTTGATGTTGCCCAGCTATGTGAACCAGTGTGAACTTGTTCCAAATCTGACAATTTTGGTTAAAATTTGGGCTAACAATTTTGGTTAAAATTTTGGCTAACATTTTGTGGCTGTTCTTAAGAGAAGGTAGGGTTCTAATCTACAGTCAGTTTTACATTTATTGAGGCAACTAGGATTGCTTGCTCGTCATCATATAGCTTGATTTTAACATAACTTGACACCTTGTCTGGGTTGCTGTAATGCTAAAATTTTCATAAAAGTTTGTCGCTTGTTCGCATGCAAAAATGGTTTGTTGGTGCTGCTGCGAAGGAAAGGAAAGGTCTGTCTCCGGGGTAATATCCATAGCCCCCCCCCCCCATTATACCCATCATTCTTTGACTGTAAGGTGAATTTGTTGACTTGAAACTGCTGAGCAGAAACTTGAAACTGCTGGAAAGAAGATGCATCTCACATTTAGGTAAATTCCTGGACCACATAAACTGAACCAAATTAAAAACGCAAAACTATTTCCAGGGCTGTATTTTTATATATATCATTAAGATGGGCTGTTGAATGAAGGCATATGTATAATCAGGTGTCAAAGGACAAATCGTTTAATTCTGAACATTGCATCCGCATCTGCCACAAGGTTTATCACATTTGGTCATTTTGGACAGGGGTATTAGGCACTCGGCAGAGAAAATCTAATGATTTAGTGTGAAAGCTTGAAGAAAATGATGCAAAAGGCCACACAATTTGCTTCATTTGGTGCCACTTAACTTGTTAAAATGTTGTTTGAGAAGTCAGGTCAGAGTTTGTCGCACACAATGACATTGTAGTGAAACACAATGGGGGAATAGCAAAGTGAGGGCACAAAAAGTGCTGATGTTTAACTCTGCAGCTGATACACAAGTTGTGTGAAGCCTTTCTGAAAGATCCTAAGCTTTTTTCATCCGCAGCTATTGTCTGTGCTGTTTGAGGACATGTTTCTGTAGTTGCATTGTTCCATTGCAATATCATTGTGTGTGGAAAACTTTCACCTGACTTCTAAAAAATGATTTTTTTTTAACAAGTCAGGTGGCAGTAAATGAAGTGAGTTGTGTGGTCTTAAATTGCATCATTTCCTTAAAGCTTTAACATGAAATCATTCGATTTGCGCTACGGGGTGCCTGATACCCCTGTCCACTCACCATACCCCAATGTGATAAACTTGGTCACAGACATGCCAAAAATTGTCACACTTGAGTGTTTTCATGCAACTGAGTCCTGTGACACCTGATTACACTAATGCATGCACTCAACAGCCCATAATATTATGAAACATATCTAGAAAAATAAAGCCCTGGGAATAGTTTTGCGTTTTTAATTTGGTTCAATTTACATATAATGTAGTACTGTGTAATGTTTCGTTTAATCACAGGTCTGAGGTCTGTTTCATTTACGTTGCTAATCAATAAGAAATAAAAATGATAAATAGACATCCAAGATGGAAAGTATACGCTTTGGACCGCCAAATTTTCAGTTCACAGATCTCATCACTAAAATAACCTTTTCAAACTGGAAAATCACTAAAATAACCTTTTCAAATTTTAAAAGTCGTGAAGTTTGGTTCAAAATAGTTAATCTGCAGTATAAAATACATTCATATTCAATTTTTTGGCAGCTTGTGTCACAGCCGGCTGTTGACATAATGCCGCTGATGTGATCGAAGGGATTATTTGTTGGCTTACCAAAGTAAACATTATTTGATTGTCATTTGATGGCAATTTGCATCAAACAAACCAATAATTGATTATATGATTTATGCTGGACTTGGTGTCAAACAGTAATCATGGTTTATAAATGCTTTGAACTGTCAATGCGTACGTTATGTATAGGTTATACAACGAGTTTGAGGTGCACAACTAACATTCCAGGTGGTTATTTACGGAGGGCTTTTTACCTTCGGCCTCGGTGAATATCACCGGTCAAGTCCGTCAAACCTGAAATTAACCTCAACCGAAGTCCATAATTGTATATTATATAATGTAAAACACTAAAAAGTCAAGACTCCAGAGCAATTTGTTTTGTGCAAAATCTGCTGTTTCATTTCGAACATTATCCAAAAGCCAAGAGATAACAAAACCTTTTAATTGCAAATATTTATTTATTTTTGCTTGTGCATATCACTTTCAAACTTTGCAGCAGACCAATCAAATCACAAGAGAAGGCCAAGGAGGTAAATTTAGTTCATCCGTCAATAACTGATGGCCTGTCACGTCCGCAACAGCATTTTGAAAATCTTGCCACATTGCTTAATTGCCAAAGGTTATGCCATGTATTCCCTATTGTACATGATCAGAATGATAATATTTAAAAAGTTTTGGCATTAATTGCATCATTCTTATTTGAATTGTGCATAAATAACGGAATAAATGTTGCGGACGCTATATTTGGAGAAGTGCCTGGTTGTGCAGATGTTACTCTTGACCATATGCTCCTTGTGATGGATGTTACTTGTGCAGTGAAAGAAAGACATTTTTAAGGTGCAAAACCAAGATGTCGAAGACGTGGCAATGTCAAAGTTGTGGATGTGACAATGTCAAACCAAGATGTCACGGACGTGACAATGTCAAAAAATGTCCAAATGTCAATATGCGTACGCAACACATACTTCTATAAAACAGAATAAAAACACAAATCTAATTGCATATAATCAAGTTACCTTTTATTAACAGATTTATTTGGAAGCCGTTGGCAGCGATCAAAATAAAATATTGCCGTTAGCAACACTGATGTTTTTCCTTTCACGTCTGCAACATTTGCGTTTTCGGTATTTTTCAAGCTATATCAATAATTTTTGTCAAGGAACTATATCTAAGTATACTTTACCATCAGATGAAGGAAACTACACAAGATTTATAATTTTTGACATTGGTGTACAGGTAATAATAAATGAGCAAAAGTGTTGGACACAGTAACATCCGCGACATGTGCTTTGCTTAAGAAAATCGAAATATTTCTACAAAATATGCCTGGAATTATCTTTTAATCATTAGAAATATGTGCTAGCGAAAGTTTTGCAAATATCTGGTTAAAAAAAACAAACAAACAGAATAAAGGCATTTTAAAAAATTGATGCTTGGCCCACGAAAGGGTTCATTTACTGGAGAATCACCCATTTTTTTAATTCAAATGCCACATATTATGCATTTTCTTTAAACTTGTTAATTTTTTAAGCATTTAGGTGGAAAAATGTATGTCTTATCGAAACTCATGAAAGACAGATGTTTGGATTTCAGATATCATTATCCGCAAACACTGGAAGATCTGGAAATAGAGGCAGTTCAGCCTGCTTCCTGAAACTCTAAAGCTAAAGCTGGATTTAGTGTGAGGGTTTGGATTAGAGACGTGAAAAAAGAAGGAGTTATTGTCAGTAAAGCAACCCTGTCCAGATCATATACTGTAGAAACCGAGTATGGTGTGCTGAGAAGGAATCACTCTGCCTTGATGAAGTTGCAACAACCTTTTAATTGAAGAATCGTGCAGCAGCCTACCAGAGAAAGAGATGGCCCTATGACTAGGTCAAGAGCTAGAGAGATCGTAAAACCAACAGATCGCTTGAATCTTTAATAGAGCGGTAAGCGAGAGCAATTTGCGCCGAAGGCGCAAATTGCGATCACTTAGCGATCCTTCCCACACTAGTCATGTACGTACTGAAAAATCATGGTAGTGTATCATTTCGATCAGAACGTGTCATTTGCCATCTTTGTTTTCGGCCACGTGATCTCCATGGTCGCCGCCATTATTCTACCATGCATGCGCAGTTGGGTAAATAGCATGACTCCGTTCATGACGTCGCAAAAAACGACAGAGGGCGCGCCGAAACAGTGGCGCCCCTTGCGGCCGTTCACGAAATCGGCAAAAACGACGCAAATTAAAAAGTTTCTCATCAGATTGACTAGTTCACACTTAGCAATACAACAGCGTTGGCCTTGTAAATACAGACCTGCTTACCGCTCTCTCCTGGCTTGGCAGATTACATATTATACTTAATATATTTCAATTTACACATTTAATAATTTGTCAATATCATGAATCTGAATTTATACATTTGCTAAACCTGAATTCATACATTTGCTTTGTAACCTTGGAAAGGGAGATGTGGCATAAGCCACCTGGTGGTAACATCCTGATAGCGTCATGGTAACGTCATGACATTGAGGCTCAATAAAAGACAGTTACATACTTCTCCTCATACCAACAAGACGACTCTTTTATTAATACTACAATAGCTTGTTGATTTAAGTTATGACAACGGACAGATGATCAACAAGCTAAGTTAGCTCAAACAAATTGTGCTACCATCTCACTCAATCATTTAAGCTGACTCAAAATTTAAATTGGTGTAGTGTAGCTCTACAATTGTGTGCTGTTAGTTTTCTCAGTGAATTTTTATTAACCTTAAAGTTGGCTCAGGGGCAGAGAGCCATGTGACTCCATGACGACTGTTGTGACGCAATGATTTTAGGGAGTAAACAGTCCAACTGGAACTACTTATCATTATATATTGGACTTGGGCCGAGTTCTCTCACCCTTTGGCTCAGTGACTGCATTTTGATGTGCGGCTTCGACACAAAAGAGTGAACTAAACAAGTTTGTCGATTGTTACGGGTCATCAGTTGAAAAGTAATCCCAACGATCAATTTCATGCACATTTGACAGACAATACAATAAAAACCAAAAAATTAAAATTGGTTTTTGAAAAATAACAAGGACCTAATTTTCCCATGAATTTTTTCGTAACACAAAGTTTCCATTTTTTTAAAGCATATAGCATTTAAAATATACATAATGCATTCAAACAATTTTTTCTGTAAGGGAATCGATAAGGTTCACTTTGCATTTAGCCAGACGGAAGCATTGTTTAGGCCCTATTTCAGTTCTTGAAAATACCAACCCAAAGTAAATGTTTTGATTGCGTAGCCTATGATGGATAGCTGTTACACTGTATAGTGATTAATTTCACATAATATATCACAAAGTAACTCCAAACTAGTTCTTGATTTTTTCCATACAATATTTCAGCTTGTTTATTTTGTCATAATCAGGTACATAATAATCAGATAAATCATGTAGGCCTACTTGAAGTAACTTATATGACGAGGACTGTAAACAATTCTAGCGAAATTAATTATATTTTATTAACAATGGCTCTTCTGGATATCACTGAAGCAGCTCGTTGCCCTTTGGTGACTAATTAGGATTTTGAAGAGCTGATTCGACGCCTTGGGTCAAGGCTTTATTTTAGTGCACTTTAGTCTTGATAACAATCGTCAATGCCCTTAACTTATTTTAATTGTCACATTCTAGGACATATTTTGTTTTCAGATAGTGCTATATGGATTGCATAATACCTCCTTTAAGTGGGTTGTTTTTTCTCCCTCCCGAGTCAATGATAAGACAGCCGCTTAAAAAACTTACAGGAAAAGAAAAAGTTCTTAAAAAATATCAGTCTTTAATTCTGACCTCATCTGTTTAACCAAGGCTATTTCAAGTCTTTCGCCTCGAGGAAGTATTGTTTTCCTGCAACATATTCAGACTGACTTTTAATTCTGACATTAAACTGAAACATTTCTTTACTTTGTTCACGTGAGCACTTTTTTCCATGTTCAAATTTCAATCCATTACAGTAACGTTTGCCACTTGACATAATACAATTTATAAAACTCTAACGGGACAAAAATGTAGGCCCTACTCAAATGCGACATTAAAAAATATATAGGCCTACTGAATGTCGTCCTGGATAAATTTAATCAGGCATAGGCCTATAAAATGGCTTGCGAAAGTGATTGCACCTTTGATAATATATAATAAATAATAATGAAAATAGTTACTTGATATATACAGCACCAAGCCTCAGAGGATTGCAGAAAATGCTGAGTGTGAAAAATTTGCAGCTGACCATGATGTTCTCTTCGATAATGCCAAGACTGTAAACATTGCTTTATATAAACAAGAATTGCATACTAGTAGCTGTTTCAGAGTGTTGTTTCCAGAGAAAGTTTTACCTTACAGTCCTCGTCATATTTACATGGAATCTCAACTCTGTTCTACGCTGTTGAAGTGTGATGTCAGAGATGGCTCTATTCTCTAGCATTGCAATATAAATTAGCTACAAGCTTTGACGTCATTTTTAAAAACTGGGTCAGGTTCCCTGGCTTCTGGCCAATGTGAATCCACCAAAACTGAGTGTCACAGTTTCAACACCATGATGTCGGAGTAGGGTGGGCTGAAAAAAACTTTTTTTTTTTTTTTTTCAATATGCCAGTGGTATAGAAAGTTGGCTATGGCCAAAAAATGAAAATTGGTGCAAAAAAAATTTTGTGGAATGCAATTTGTGCTGGGCCACTCCGGCTTTTATGAAAATACATATTTTCAGCCATTTCGCATGCTCTTTTAGACCAATTTTTGGTCTGAGTCAGCTTCCTTGGTTTCAGAAGGCTCAATGGAGTACTTAATCTTATTTGAAGGCCATTTTGGATATGAAGCACCATAAACAGGTTGCTTATATTTAAGATATAGCCATTTCTGGGTAAATGTTGGGAATAAGAACCGAAAAAATTGAAACTGTCGTAATTGACCGAACAAAAAATGATTCCAAGTGAATTGTAATTGCCCCAAGTTGTCCCCAATGCCCTAAAAAACATTTCCAGTGTATCATCTGCATCAATTTTTGGTTTTAGTTTCCAGAATAGCGGCAATTCCGTAAAATCAGATTTACAGATTTGACTCTTTAGCAGCTTGTAAAGGCCTACAATTAAATCTAAGTTATTTCATTGTTGAATAGGAATGAGCCCAGGTATTAGGGGTATCAGACAAGCCATCAACCAAAGCTCCAAGTGCAATAGGAGCTGAGCTACAAGGCAAATTGTCATTATATCGGACAATAATTCGGACATACTCACATAATGTACGTCAGACATGATGACATTTCGCCTTGTAGCTCAGCTGCTATTGCACTTGGTGCTTTGGTTGATGGCTTGTCTGATACCCCTATTACCTGGCCTCTTCTCTATTCAACAATGAAAGAACTAAAACCACAAATTGATGTAGAAAATACGCTGGAAATTTTTTTTAGGGCATTGGGGAGGACTCGGGGTAATTACAATTCACTTGGAATCATTTTTTGTTTGGTCAATTCCGATAGTTTCAATTTTTTCGGGCAATTTTTAGCAAAAAAAGCCAAATTCTTATTCCCAAACATTTACCCAGAAATGGCTATATCTTAAATATAAGCGACCTGTTTATGGTGTTTCATATCCAAAATAGCCTTCAAAGAAGGATTAAGTACTCCATTGAGCCTTCTGAAACCAAGGAAGCTGACTCAGGCCAAAAAATGGTCTATAAGAGCATGCGAAATGGCTGAAAATATGCATTTTCATAAAAGCCGGAGTGGCCCGGCACAAATTGCATGCCACAAAAATTTTTTTGCACCAATTTTCATTTTTTGGCCATAACCAACTTTCTATACCACTGACATATTGAAATTCCAAAATAAAGGTTTTTTCAGCCCACCCTAATGTCAGAGTAAGCCTTTCATCAGGGATAGCCCTTGCAACCGCATCATCACAGTTTGATAGCCAATAGGCAGACAGTAAAGCTACGCATCACAGTTTCAACATTGATATATTGAAGGAAGGCTGTTGATGTGATCCCAATGATCTATCACTTGCAATCACCAGTCTAGTCTGGCCAAATGCCAACTTCATGAGCATTCACAGTAGACAACTATTATAATCCCCGCAGAGTTGTTTGATTAATCTGCACAGTTACAACTTCACAACTTTAAACTTCAGATACAGATACAGATACAGATACAGATAATTTATTGGTCACATTGTATACATCGATATATATATATACAACAGTGAAATTTTGGTACTTGGTACAAGGTTAAGGTACATTACATTGAAGCATTTAACAGGGAAACAGATACAGGAAGGAAAGTGTCTTTAAAACGCTGTGTCCTGATAGAGGGCATTCGATATCTGCGCCCACTGGGCAAAAGCTCAAAGAGTTCATAAAGTGGGTGTGTAGAGTCCCGCATGATCTTATTAGCCAGGCTAACCACACAATTCTTATAATGAGATTCATTTTTGTCAATTACATAGTTCCGTTTCAATAAACGTTCACAAACTTTGTTTGGTCTACTCAGTTCATTCTTAAGCTGTTTACTCAGCAACCCAAAGAAAGCCACACTGGCATACATAAGAACTGGTGTAACAACAGTGCTAAAGAAAGACACAATCAAATCATAATTAACATTCAGTTTAACCAGAGACCTTACAAAATACAATATTGTTTGATGCTTTTTTACATTGAGTGTTAACATGCGAAGCAAAATTGAATTGATTGTCCACAATAATGCCCAAATATTTGTAATTCTCAGAGATGTCCACATTCATGTTACCAATATTCACAGGTTGTGGCCTTGCTATAAACAAAAGGCTTTTACAATTTTTGTAAACACATGGATTTTGTGATGTATAGTTCTTCTGGCAGCCCATTGGCTGACAGTCTGGGATGTCGAAGTTGCTTGGGGTTTTCTCTGACACTTTGTAGAAACTGGAACACTCAGTTTTGGTGTATTTACATTGGCTAGAAGCTGGGGAACCTGACCCAGTTTCAAATGAAATCACAGCTCGTAGTTTAAAAAAAAAAATTTTTACATAAATTGCAACGCTAGAGAATAGTCATCTCTGACATCATACATCAAGAGCAGTGAAAAGAACTTGAGATTCCACATAAATATAACGAGGACTGTAAAACGTATATAATTTTGTTGTAGAAAAGACTGGTTCTGCTAACAGATGTTTGTGATATCTCGGATTACGGTTTTTTTTTGGGGGGGGGGGTTGCTTGAATGAGGTGTTAAATGAAAATGTTGATCGAAATTAATGAGCTGTTTAATGTTATTATAACTGTTGGCCAAAATGCTCGAATTATTCAGTGATCTAAACTTAGTCATTGAATATGTGGAATTGCGAAGCCCGGAAAATTACTTACATGTATTTTCATTGAAAAATCATCAAAAATTGCATCACGGCACAACAGGATAGATACACAAGATTAACATGAAAAAGTCTCAACTGAAAGTTGATGTGTTCAACCAAAAAAACATCTCTATATCATGTTGAATGACACACCTTTTGACCTGAGCCTTCATTTATCTTGACCTGGATTCTGCCAACTTGTTTTTTGCTTCCTTTTGACTAATGTGACAATTTTTCAATGAAAGTCACTTACAAGTACCGGGTTCAGCTTAATTTACTGAACGTCCATCTTGTCCACAGAAGATCCAAGATGTCCATATGGTGTCATCTTGGCTGAAGCAGGTGAAGTTGCCGCTGACCACAATTTCCTCCATTTTCTAAGTTTTGAAGGATTTGTGGTGCCCTATGTGCTCAAAGTATTGTCAAAAATGAATAAAAAGTTTTAGCTGAAGTATTACCATGATGTACCATCTTCTCATCGAACAAGGGTACACTCCTGTCCTGATGAAAATCCTGGAATTTTTTGAGAATTTATTAAAGTTAATTCCATCTCAGGCAATGTATTCTGGTGCAAGTTTCAGAGTAACAGAAAGATTTTTTTTTTGCGATGGGAAGCTCGCCAGGTACTGTTTGATGGTAAAGAACATGTCAGCTCTAATTTTTATTCAATTGTAACAATGGCCAACCCGGTAGGGCAACCCAAATTGAACAAAACCTAGAAGATGGAGGAAATTGAGAATTTATCATTGTCTGTAACTTCATCTGACTTGAGCCTAGATAACACCATATGGGCGTCTTGGACCATTCCTACCCAAGCGAGAGGTTCAGGAAACTGATCTTAACCAGGTACAAGCGACTTTCACTAAACAAATAGCCATTTCTCTCAAAAGAAGCAAAAGGGTCAAAAGTCTGAAATTCTTGTCTCCAGTGTTTAACAATAATTCATGATGGCAGGAAGGCACATCGAGGACCTGTTGTTGTCATTTGTTATAGTCAAGGATATTAGCAAAACTTATAACACAAAAAATATGTGCCAGAATATTTTTATCCCATCCAAAAATTGCATTGAAGTGGCCCTGAAAATGGCCTGTCTTCACCAACATTACCTTCGAAAGTTGGCATCACAAAAACTAGTACAGGATCCTGATACACTTAAACTCATCCATACATGGAGACTTGTCTGTCAGTCTCCTAAAATCTAGCTACCAATACCCGAAATAATATTCTGTATAAGGGCAATTCCGTAAAGTCTGATTCACAGATTTGACGCTTTAGCAGCTTGTGTAGCCCTACCATTACACCTCACCTCTTTCATTGTTAAACTGGGATGAGGCCAGGTAATATGGGTATCAGACAAGCCATCAACCAAAGCTCCAAGTGTATAACAGGAGCTGAGCTACAAAGCAAATATATTGGTGTCGGACGTACATCACACGGTGTACTTCCGACACCATGAAATTTTGCAATAGCTCGACTCCTATTACACTTGAAGCTTTGGTTGATGGCTTGTCTGATACCCCTATTACCTGCCCTCATGCCTGGATAACAATGAAATAGCTAGGCTATAATGGTATGACTAAACAAGCTGCTAAAGTGTCAAATCTGTGAATCAGACTTTACGGAATTGCCCATAAGAGCAGGAGGTTGTTGTGTCAATGTCTCCAATATTGGGTCATTAGCATCACACCGGTTTTGTTTCTCAATAAAAATCAAAGGGACATCTATTCTGTGAGAAAACTTTGTGTCTGACGTTGTCTAAAAACCCAAGAAAATAACTGACCTATCTGTATCTCTGTATCATTTATGTAAACCAAAATATTAGAGTATTTCTGTTGGCATGTCAGTTGTCCTATCTCAATTTGTCATTAGCAAACGCCTTGCTGCTCTATTTTGACTGCATATTTCTGGACCAAAATCACTGTGAACATACTTCTGGTGTTCATAAGGTCATTGCATGCACATATTGCCAGACGGCCAGTTTTGCACTGGTCCCTACAAAGATTTTGACCTTAATTATCATTAGCATCACACTGTCATAAGCATCATGTCAAAAATGGCTTATTATCTTTACCTCACTAAATATGTGTTGTAGGTGACCGGAGTTGAAATCAGTTGAATATATATTATCAATAAATGTTTCAACAGAATATTGCATAAATTTTTTGCATTTTCCTTGCGTCTGAGATGCTTAGTATGAAGTTTGATGCTTTTCTGAAACTACTTATCAAATATTGGTTGCCAATAACATTTTACCATTGTGTAGCATCTGAAATATGGTTTAGCAAAGACAGTGGGCACTAGAGGGAGTAGTGGAGATCATCTTATTATTCAGAATCCAAACTATTGATGAAAACAGTATTTTTGTTTGTGTTTGCAAATTTCTATTTCAAGGATATGTTCTATCTCGATAACTGTTGGTCATAGAGACCTGAAATATATCAATGTGTGCAGAATAGCCAATTTCCCATACGTTGGTAATACATTCTTCAGCTCTAAGTGGTACGGATTTCAAGTTATAGGCATGATGCTAATGACACATATATTTGGTATTTTAATTGATCAAAATGCAGTTTCTCAAAAATAATTGGCACTAGAGACCTGGAACTTGGCCCAAAATGTGCGAGCAACTTGCCTATTCATTGACAATAGATTTTTTAGCCCTAAGTGGTCAGGATTTTTTAGTTATAAGTGTGATTTTAATGACGGTCCAAAAACATTACAGCTGTGTTTATCACTTCAGTACAGATCAGCAGAGCATTTGGACATGAAAGTGCAGTGATAGCTGATTGTTTGACCTACCCAACGCAAACTTAAAAAGGCATTTCCGGAGCAAAAATTTTTCAAAATTTTTTCAAATGAAATTTCAAGGTTTTCAAATTTCGACCCAAAAACAAGTTGGTGGAATCCATGTCAAGACATTTGAAGGCTGAGATCAAAGGGTCTGATATTCAACATCATGCCATGTTTTTTTTTCACTTTGCTCCAGCCTCCCAATTAAATTATTATTTTTTTTAACTTATCGATTGAACAATGAACATGGCATTCTACTTTTTATGAGAGCTGTTGCTCAATAGCGTTTTTGAATTCTCGTAAATTAAATTTTCATAGCCTTATTTGCATATTAGTCTATACTTTTTTAATACAAATTCTGAAGCTTTATGAAGCACGTGCAAAAAAGTGTCAACGCCAACTTCCGTGCACAGAAAACAACAGGACCTACACACTTTTTTCAGAATCGAGCTATGCACAAACTGAATTTTAGATTTGCTAATTGGGTTATGGAATATATGGTCTATAGAACTGCACTCTTAATGCAAAAGGTTCTTGATGGTATATAAAGAACCCACAGCGAAAAATTTTTGTCAGGGGTTCAACTGAATTGAAAAGGTTCAATACTGGTGGGAAGGCCCTATGATGGAGGCCTATGCTCCCAACTTGAGAGAAAGGGGTTCCATTGTGGGAGTTCAGTGCGGCTGGATTATCGAAGTGTTATTTCTGTTTGCTGTTGGAACCTTTTTAAAAGTTTAATAATGAACCTTTTTGGGTTCCTTTTCTATACAAGCTTATAGAACCCTCAAAGGTTCCATATTAAACCTTTTTGTTAAGAGTGTATGAGGGTCTGAATAATGCGAACACTTCTGCAATAGTTTTTAAAACTTTTTTCTTACATTTGATACCAGTATAAAATTTCCCCAGCGACCCGGGTTCAACTCACGGTTGCGGCCAAGCTCTTTCAGGTCAGCATGGATGCCATCGCTCTTCTGGCCAAGTGCTGCACCACAATTTTAATATACAGTAGGCCTACTTGACATTGTATGTCCAAAGACAACACCAAACATAGATGATAAAACATTTCATTTTGATATCATGAGTGAATTCTTATTATGTTACATAACAAAATAATAAAACAATGATGAAACTCACACCGCCTGACCGTGGTTTTTTGAGGCCTGCCATTCATTGAGCGCATCCGGTGATGTCACAACTACCAAGTTACACCAGTTTCCTCCTGCGGTGACCTCCATGGAGGCATAGCCGATGATCTGTTTGTGTTTGCTCAAGTCTTTGATCAATGTGTCATCCAGGCTCCAGATCTGGTTGTTGACAATCTCATGTTCAGGTCTGCTGTCCCCAAAAAAGCCAACAAAATACAAGCAATCTCGTCCCATTGCATCCTTCAGCTCGTGAGCTCCTCTTGGAAAAACCCTCCTCAGCGTCCTTCCATCGTCCAGACGACCATAGATCACGTGCTGTTGGAATGTGACGTCATCAGGGAGGTCCTCCTGGATTTCCTTCCACAGGAAGTTGCGCAACGTCATCAAGCACTCTAGGTCATTAGAATACTCATCTGAAGGAAACATGACCGAATTAACTGCAGAAAAGTTTGATAGCGAAGTGGAACAAAGTTTACTGAAATACTTTGAGAAATGTCTGGCAACCTCCTCTCAGTCGCTTTATATACTCACCAGGGGCTCTGCATTGCCACAGACGCCACAGATAAGCTGATGAAACGCCAAACGGCCAACTAACCCAATCAATCTTTGCAGTTGATACTTGCATGTTAAATATATAGAAAACAATAAATAGGCAGCACTATTATATTACATAATGTGGCCTCTCATCAGATCATAGTCCCATAACCTGATGCAACTGACAATGTCACAGTTAATTAGTCCTAGGCCTAGATTATGGACCTAATAGATTTCTGTTCAAAGAATAGCCTGGGGCCAGTTGAACCAGTCGACGGTTAAACATTAATAATAAATTTATTTATTTATTTTAATCCATTGTAATGGGCCTATTACAAAAAACTGTTTTACTGAATAGTACCTCTCATTGTAAGTGTATTTTGTTAAAAATTTGATTTAAAAAAAAATTAATAAATTGCCATAAACTCCCCCGGTTCAACTGGCCCCGCCTGGACCTCCATGTACCTATATATATTAGCCTGGCTGAACCCTTTTTGTACGAAACCATTTTAAGGAGGTGGGTTTCCATCTACACATAACCCATTTTCTTATGATGATATGACATCCCTGCAGACCAGGTATTTTAAATGCTATGAAAGCTCCAATCTCAATGTGACAAACTTAGTTTTTCATGCTAAAAACGAAAAAAGTGTGATAGTTTCATTACCATGTGTCTCAGAGCCAAAAGATCTACATGGAAAAGATTAGCCTAATAAGGCCTAACACAAGGTTGTATGTATATTTCCATGCCTGCTCCACCTGGAGAAAAATCAAGGGTGGTTCAACTGGCCTGCCGGTTCAACTGGCCCCACTCTCCCCTACCGCAACAGTAGCAAATTGTTGCGGTAATGACGTGTTGTGGTAATGAAAATTCAGCTTTGGTATTTTTTTAAGAGGGCCAGCAGCACAGAGAGCATGGGAGGTAAAAGGAATGTGAACAAGAACAGCATCACTTCATGACAGTTAAAGAAAAATTTTGCTGCATTCCTTTCTTGATTGTTTAATGTCTGGTGTGGTAATGACGCATAATAAACCTTCTCGCTCAAATAAGAGGTTTTAAATGGACATAAAATCTCTTTCGCACATGTGATTTTCTTCAGCAGACAACCTTGCAGCTCGCTATCAAGCTGCTCGAGCAGTTGTATTATGTCATGTGACTGATGACATCACTTGTATAAGAAAATGAATTGTGCCAAAAATGGTACTATGTTCCGGTAATGACAAAAAAACTCAGGGACAGACTCAGCAGCTAATTTTCTCAAAATTCAATGGGGAGTAAAAAATTAAAGCAGGCCCATTATTTGAAGGCCATTATTCTGGTTACATTCATATTAAAATTATAGCATATTCAGACAATTTTACAGATATAGTGAGGGTTGAATTCGCAGAAATGGGTGCAGGGACATGCCAAAAACAGGTAAAGTGCGACTTTAGGGCAGTAAAATATTGTCAAAAATATATATGAATGACAAAATTAACACTTAACATTTTTGCTTTGGTCCTGCTTGCGACCACTAACTTAAAAAAAAGTGACAAAGAAGCATTTATTATTGATTTAATGACATTTGAAACCTAGGGACAGGAATAGGAACATTTCTGGAGAATGACCCAGTAATATGTACCAACTGTTTAAAGGTCAATCAGCCTCTGCCACACTTGTATTAGGGGTCAACCGGGGGGGGGGGGCTATGGATTTTTGGCGAAAAAAAGTTTGTTCGTTGACACTTGGTGAGCGAAAAAAAAATTGTACCGAGGGGTAAAATCCATAGCCCCCCACTCCAACTATCATCTGGTCAGCCCCTTAAGAATTACAAACAGAAGAACATTTTTTGACAATTCTTTCTTATTCAAAATCAGCTGAGAAAATTTCAAATGGTGTCAATTAATGTCAACAAAATCCATGGACGCTCTCAGGAATAATTTTCATGTGATTCATGTGAAAACAATTGGCTATAGGCTATGCTTCGGAATTTCAGATCAGTATATGTTAAAAGGACTGTAAATTTTAGAATGATAATCAGCCAGGGACAAAATAAGTCAAATTTAAATATGGAAAAACCGTGGGCACAGTTGATATTGAAATTATAGCAAATGTTAAAAAAAAAACGTATTGCTGTGATTGCTAGAGTCGTCAGAAACATAATTAGTCTGGGGGCCAAAGACCAAAACTGATGGTTTCGTGTGCACCAAGAGAGGAATGGACAATCTATACATCGTTGGAATCGCCAGGTTCCGTAGATAATGGAATTGGGGGATGCAGTAAAATCGCTTGGTGCAGTTTTTTGTAAATCGGTTACCATGGCAACCAAGTCATAATTGCAAATACATAACTTCGCAAATTTTATCAAGATTTTCAATGACTTTGGTTTTAGTCAGGTGAAATTTAACTTCACTTTTGTATTTCCACTAAATGTGGCTTTATTTGAGTGTTTTGAATTTTTTGGTCACATGACCCTCAGGGGGGTTCCAGGGCTAAAGATCCAAAACTCAATTTTTTATTCAAATTTTCACACAGAAGTTGTTATTTATAACTCAAAATATATTAATGGTAGAGACTTGCTTATGGTGTTGTTGGAAAGCAATTTTTATCTGCTTGAAATAGGTATTTGTTTTGTTTTGGTATCCATGGCAACCAGACGTCAGAACAATGATATTTGGTTAAAGTACCATTTCTTTGGATTGATGAAAGACTCAATTTTCAGCAACATAGACCTAGCAAACATGCTTGATAGGTTTACTAGAAACATGATATGAGGTGAAATGTATTGAGTTGGTCATGTAACTAATGAGCACATGCCTATATAAGGTGATAACCACAAAAAAGTGGGAACTTAAGGCATTTTGTATGATACGGCTGACCCTTTTCGCAGTACTATTTGTGTTATAATTCAGGATATATTGACACTACAGACATGTCCATGGCATTGTTGGAGAGCACATTTAATTAGCTAGAATTTTGTGTTTCATTTGTATTGGTAACCATGGTGACCAGTCACCCCAGCAACGACATTTGAACATTGTTGCGTTTAGCTGAATTTAAGGAACATTACATCTTCACTGGCATGAACATGGCAAACACATTCTTGGACTTACTCAACCTTAGTAGGTGGTTAAATGTACAATGATAGTCATGTGACTTGTGGTCATATGACATATGATAAGGTGATGATCATGGAAAAAGCTGAAATTTAATGCATTTCATATATATGCTTGAAAACGTATTCCACAGTACTATTTGTGTCATAAGTTAGGATGTTTTGATGCTACAAATATGTTTGTGGTGTCATTAGAGAGAGAATTTAATCAGTATGAATACTGTGCTTGTTTTGGTATCCATGGTAACCAGTCACTACAGAAACAATATTTGAATATTGTAACATTTGATTTGATCTAATAAGGCTCTTGTTACAGTGACAAATGCCAACAAACATTTACTTGGACTTACCCTGTGTGAACTGAATTTCCAAAAAAACAATTCTGCAAGGAAGAAAGCACATTTTTGGTTAAAGCAGGCCAGTAACCAGGGGGCGTGGAGGGTGTGTACACATACCTCCTCCCCCTACCCACAGCCCGACCTCCCCCTTTAACCCATAATGATATTATATGGGATAGAATAAGTCCCGCTACTTTCATTCTGCTGTGAGGTGAGGATGGTTGCAGAGATCAGACTTACTTCTGATACCCAACTTAGCAACCCCACACACTAAATCATCCTGTGAGCCACAGGCATAGTAAGAAACCGGTTAAGGGGGGTTTTTGTTCAAGATGACATTGGTGAGGACCAAAGGGCCGAAGCCTAATCGGCGAGGGTTCGGGCGCCGCTTTAGGCCCCCAGAAGCAATGGATTTTGTTTATGGATATTGATTCTGAGCAGTTTCAGGGCTATATTACTTTCATGGAAGGTCTGGTATATCATGCTAAAATGTTTGGTTTTTTGAGAATTGTCTGTGAATTAACATTATGCAAACTGCGCCAAGGTCAGGATATGACAAACATTTTACATGTAGAAGGATTATCAAAAGTGTCCAATAATGCTTTTAATTTTTTTTAAAATTTGGTTTAGAATAAGTGTCAAGTCACTCAGGATTGGAAACTCTAATCGTTGGGATTTTGCATAATTTGAAGACAGTACTGGTGATTCCTGAATTTCCTGTACTGATTACATCAGTCCCTAAATACTAAATACATGACATTGTGGAATGTTTACCAAGGCATTTGTGTTTCTGGAACAAAGAGAGAGAACATGTAGCAATACCATTGGCCTGGTGTGCAGTGTGTTATATATTTAAAGCTGAACAGGACTTCTTATTTGAAATATTTCAGATGATGAAAGTCTTAATCCTGTATGAGATAGCTACAGCAGATTCCCCTGAACAAGTTTGTCTGCTACAGTGCCGCCTGTAAATAAATGAAACGCATCATATTGTGCCATTGCATCAATGCTAAACATCCTTAACCAAACTGCTTCATGAATTCTCATCTGATGAGAGGAAAACATATTGGGTCAAAAAAGCAGACATGTGAGGCATGTGGGATAACAATGGCCGCCAATTTTCTTAGCTATAGTCGGAGTCAGGTTTGGGTCAAAGTCTTTGATAAGTAAGCGAACCACCCTTCCCTATGATTTAACATTGGGCCTGTATTTCACTTACTTATCAAAGACTTCGACTCATACCTAACTCCAACTATAGCAAAGGAAAGCGCTTATTCCAGTAAACTGCTCATTACCACTGCTCAAATGAGCTCAGGGGTAGAATTGTTTATACAAGTGAGTTTTAAGGTTCTTCTTGAAGTGTTTATTGTTCAAATTTTTCAGGTAAACTATTCCAGAGTTTTGGGCTGCATATGAGAAAGCTCTGTCTTCAAACTAATTTTTATTGCATGGGATAGGTTCTGCTAACAGGTGTCTATGGTTGTTTCTCAGATTGTGGTCTTGTTGGGGTTTGGCTTGAATAATTTCTTGAATGTACAATGGAGCTTTGGGAATTTATTGCTTTCCATGTCATCACCATCAGTTTGAACTGGATTCTTGCTGGAATCGGTAACCAATGCAGCAGTTTTCTACGATGACTAACACTGTCATGTCTTTTCAATCTCAATCAATCGAACAGCTCAGTTTTGGGCAACTCGAAGCTTATTCAACAAACAGCTGGTTGTGCCATACAAGAGTCCATTTTCGTAGTCTAGGTGAGGGGTGACTAGAGCATTCACTGCTGTTTCAACAGTTTCTTTGTCTAGGTTCTTACGAAGTTTCGAAGTGTGTACAACCAAATAATGTCACAATATCATGTTGAATGCTACATGCACTGACCACTGCCTTTACTTGACTTTACATGGATTCTGCCAACTTGTTTTTTGCTTCTTATTGACCAATATGGCCATTCTTCAGTGAAAGTCTCTTGCACCTAGTCTGGATCAGTTGACTGAACCTCCATCTTACATGTGTGCAATATGGTCCAAGATGTCCCTGCAGTGTAATTAGGCTCAACTCCGGTAAAGTTCTCTAAATCTAATGTCTGAGTAAAAAATCTTTGCAATTCCACACATTCAATCACCGATTTTAGAACTTTGAAATCCGGACACCGTGAAAATCCAAATTATTCCATCATCGTGATCTAGAGTGAAAGTGAAAAGAGTCTTTCACAAGGCATGTAGCCAAAGCAATTTCTTTCAGGATACTAATTTGTCTTGATCCTTAATGTGGAAGTCACAAAGGAGCGACGCTGCATTTATATATATAATATTAAATATAATGAAGATTAAATGTAAATGACAAAACAAGAAAACTAACTGTGTAAATTTTTTGAGTATGTCAGCTTTTGTAAGTATGAGATATGGCCTAGTTCAAAAATAGTGAAGCCACGCAGCATATTTTCTGTAGGGGTCTCAAAATATGAGAATGGCTGTATGTGACAACTTAAAGGTACACCATTGCTTTAAGTACATTCTTGTGCAAATTTCCTGAAAATTTCACGACATTCTGGCTCATAGTTATTGAGATAGAGTCCACTTACATTGAAAAACAAGCATTTTTTCACACAAAAAAACGTGACATAACATTTTTGACCACTTGAATTCTTTCAGTTTTACAAATTTGTACATAATCTAAGACAATTTCCCAACACTTTTTGGAATCTCTACATCCTCAGGCTTCATCAATCCATAAATTCAAGTACTTTCATTTCCCTATGTTGACATTATTGAGCTATTTGTACTCAAAGGTTGACTTCCAAAAATTTAGTCAAATTTGACGCTTACCGCTCTGGGATGCTCTAGTGTCCCTTTGACATGTGTCAGTTGAATCTTTTGGCCTCTGAGACCTAGTCTTATATCTTCTTACCCATTTCGGAGCTTCTTATGGTTGTGGAAAATTTATTTCACAAAAAAATTCCCTTGAATAGCAGGGTAGGTGAATCCGTCGCAAGCGTAACGCCCAGAATACTTTGTTGCGCCACAGAGCAACAAAAGCTCCGTTTTAAATCTGGTTTGGCTTGTAATATTGCAAAATCTGTGTAGTTTTGAGAAACAATCAAGTAATCCAGGTCCGCAGCTGGTTTCTGGTGGTAAAATACAAAGATTTCTTAAATGGGGCTTTGTCGCAAGCGTAACGCCATGGAAAATATTGATCATATTTTCATGGTTTTCTTGTGAAGAGTAAAGCAATCATTCTAGTATTACTTGTACTGATACTCAACACAATATTTCGGTAGTTGGAGTATGTTTCAATGTTCAATTATGAAAATTTTGCTCTTTGTAAAGCTTTTCTCAAAATTTGGGGCCATTTTGTTGAAAAATGCAATAACCAATTCAAATTTCACTTTAATTTTGTAATTACTCTTATGCTTCATCCAGTTATAACTGATAATTCATATAAAATCGATTTGGGTCAAAACCAGAACACTTTTTTTACTTTTGTGTCATCCAATTACCCAAAATTGCCTTTTTGTCTGGAAAAATAGGCTAAAAAACACACTTCTATCATCATTTGCTCTGTTCGTATTCACTTTGGTGGCACTTATTTGGTACCAATTCGAAGCCCACATACAGACACATAACACAGGACAGGTGAAATCATTTTAGAGGAATATTGTTCATCTGGGTAGAAAATATGTAAGTTTTTTCTTTAATAATGCAACAAAATTTCGAAAAATACTGTTTTCTCATAAATTATGTGATGAATTTTGATGAAAACAGTCATGGATACTTAAGAGTATATGAGTTTTGTCATCCAACAAAAAATATCGATTTAATTTGAAGATAAGTTACCATTTTTTATACTTTTCTTTCACGGCCATGGAAATAAAAATTAATAAAATTTGGTAATATTCGGCTTTTATCAGTTATTTCCACAAACCACAGCCAAATGGTAAATAGAGTTTCTAGAACTTAGACATGTTTGTTACAATATTATGTGGTCATTTGGTAGATACAAACATTTTAGAAGTTTGATGGTCATGTCACACTTTGGCTTCATTATTTTTGAACTAGGCCATATGGGTAACTTTTTTTTACTGAATTGAATAAACTTATTAAGTGGTAATATATCCACTAAATTAAGACACTCATAAGGAAGACGTATTTCTTCCAGGTGACCAACCTAATCGTGTGCATGAATGTGGCAACAGAATGAAACAGTCATTCAGCAATGGTTGGTAAAGTCATGGGATTCATTTTTTGAAAGAAATTTGTAAACCGTTGTGGAAGTCCAAGAAAGCTCCTGTGAGTGATATTTATGTTGAGTGAAACTGTTTAAAAGTCATTAAAAAAAATTGTAAACAGTTAGCAAACCTGGTACAATTGAATGTACATAGCATTAGATGTATATATTTTTGTATTTTTAACAGGCAGCCCCAGCGGCCTGTCCACAATATGGCTATATTAATGATACATAATTTCATGTTGGGCAGCCCTAGCGGCCCAAATGCGTTTCCTCTAATATCGGAAACCTGATTTTAACCGGAAATGTATATATGTACATATATATATTTATTACTCTTTTTCTCTTTACACCCCTCTGCGCACCGAACATGCTGGATGTACATCAACTCTGATCTGGATAAAGAGGTCGACATGACCTGCATCCAGTACCACTACTGAACTGAACTGAACTGAACTGAACTGACTCAACTGCATAATGTAGATCAGCAATAGTTGGATTACTTAATCTACGGACTTTTAAAAGAATACGCTAAATTACCCTAAGACCAGCATTCCTTGTGACATTTGACCACAATTGTGGACGACTGCCTTTTTAAAGCAACCACCCACAGGTGATAAAGAAAGTGAGTCACATTTGATTGCACATCTTTTGCTTCCTGTAGTTTTGAGTAGGAGGATGTCTTTATTAAGCAGAGATGTGGGGATGTGGCAGACTGGCCTGAGAAGCATTGTCGGCTGCTGAGGAGGCTGCAGTCTCAGGTGAGTCATCCCGCATCACTCCTGAGCATCACTCTTGAGCATCTTTCCCGAGCATCATTGTGTGGTCCTGGGAGTGTGTGCAGAAGAAGAGCTCAAGAGGCAGCCGCATCCTGACCACTCCCTCGACCCACCTACGTCATGACGTCACACTCCCAACGTCTATCTCTCTTGTCGACTGCGGATTGTGCCATGCGCACACGCCCCTAAACATTCTTGCACAGCGTCAAGCAGCTGCAAAAGATTGGCTAATTAACTTTCTCATTAGCTACCAGTTCTGGCAATCCGCTACAGGATCGTCAAAGGATTTATCACTTCCATGGCCACCTCGAGGATTAGTTCTGGAGTGACTGGTGCAGCCCTCACTTCTGCGGCCTTTGCCAGTGGCCAGGGATCAGACACTGAACCACCGGATGTCCAGGTTTACCTGGCTCTGGACAGTAACTCCACAGTGAGCCTTGATATCGCTGTGACCCTCCTGATGGGCACTGCGGTGATGGACAGTAACGATGATAATGCCTCTCTTCTCACAACGGAGATGCCAGACTATTACGATTACGATCAAGATGGGGAAGGGTCATCCCTACCCTTGGACCTGGTTCCTCTGACCATCTTCTACATTCTGACTTTCTTGCTTGGTCTCGTGGGAAATGTCCTCGTCATCTTTTCCATCCTGAGATACCGAAGAATGCGCAACGTGACCAACATCTTCCTCACCAGCCTGGCGACGGCCGACTTGCTGCTCGTCATGCTCTGCGTGCCCATCAAGGTGACTCCATCATTTCTTACTTCTCAATGACATCTCAATGACATCTCAATGACATCTCAATGACATCTCAATGACATCTCAATGACATCTCAATCCATCATTACTGACATCTCAATGACATCTCAATGACATCTCAATGACATCTCAATGACATCTCTCTTGCATTAATGCATTATGCACTCTTTACTCTACCTCTGGCTACAACTCTGTCTCTGCTGTTTGAACTTTTACTCATAACAATTTTAATGAGAATAAAATGTTCTTTCTGGAGCACCGTTAGGTCTAATACTCTGTGATATTACATCATTCTTGCCCATTTTGCCCATTTAGGCTTAATTCATCATTCAAGATATCTGTCATAACTGTATTATTTTTACCTTGAACAAATAAGCTGCTATCATCAGCAAACAAGATTTGCATAACGCTATTTGAAACTAAATAAATGTCATTAATGTATAATATAAATAATAGAGGGCCAAAAACAGATCCCTGGGGGACACCACAATTTATTGACATCACTTTTAATTTCATTTCAGCAGATTCATTTAGTTTCTCTGGCCAATCTCCTCAGTATTCACATAGTATTTTCAGCTTGCCTGATTGGTTCACAAGCAATAAAACGTCCTGCAAATCTGTCAGTTGAACGTGGGAAGCTGTGAAAAAACGTAATATTCTGCTTCAGTGAGCAGCTTATTTTGGAATTAGCAGGTAAATACTAACACTCAAGGTTATGACATGAGACTTGATACACGTTTCTATGGTTTTAAGCAATGTAATACAGGGCCGATTTCACCAACATGGTACTAAAAGAAAAGCCAGGTCTCAGCTGAGTCCTGGTCTGGCTGAGCCAAATCAGTCTAGCAGAGCAGGATCAAGAAATTTCAGTTCAATGAAAGTTAACACATAATTTGTAAACAGCTCAACTGCTAGAAACACAATGTCTCAATTTGTCAAACGCACCCAAAGAATATGCCAATATAGAGGCGGAGCGGTGGTTGACTGGGATATTTTTAAATATATATATATGATAATAAATGATAATAACTGCTTTCTCAGTTTTGGCAAAAAAAAAGAAGATTCTGACCCTTTCCATCAACCAACCAACATGTACCAACTCACCAGCCAACAACCTGTCTACATGTATCTATCTACTTAGATATAATTTGAGACAAATTGACTATTTTCACTTCAATAGGGCTATTGTGAATATTGTAGACTGTTACAATGACATCTTTCATAGTTTTCAAAATATCTTGCAATGACTGTATTCCCTCAGTATCATATTCTCTCGCACAAGCATCAAAGTTCTGTAATATGTTTAATTTTTTTTGGTCATACTTAAGCCAAATATCATTGTATTGGACATCCTCAACAACATTGGTGTACCTTGCGCAGTTTAACATTATGGTAGGCCCTCCCCAAGCTACAGGTGGAAACAAGGTCCTTTTTATATTTTTATGTCCTGAACAAACTTTTCTTTCAATGTCATGTGTTGAACAAGCTTTTGATTCATTGAAAGTCCAGAGCCTCCCGCCTCTCTCCTTGCAAAGTATCATCTGGTCAGCCCTTCAAATTAACACCAAAACAGTTTGAGATCACTGATCTGTAAGTTTGTAAAAAATGTTTGAGAGTCAGTGATCCTTGATTAGTCTAAAGACTAAATCACAGTTGGTGAAAGGGACCAACCAGGTTTAAAGAAGTTAAGACCAGGTCTAACTGTTAAAACTATGTTGGTGAAATCGGTCCTCAGTGTCTCAACCAATCACAGAAACTACATCTGTTACGTTTTGCTGCCATTTTGCAGAAACTCGTAGTTACTGAATTTGCTGTACATACCTGATACCAGAGATCGGTCCCAACTAAAAATTCAGTCCATTCAGTTCAACAATTTTTGCTTGCATTTACAAAAAATGTACAATAGGCCTCTAGATGAATGTGGTATGTAGAAATAAATATCAAGACAATAGAATATCGAATTATCAACTTTCTGGGACAAGTCAAGATCTTTACAGAGTTGCATTATTCAACCAGACTATCTTTGAATTTGTCATTCGGTATTATACTATTTTAAACTGGTTGCCAATGGCACAACCACGGAAGTATATATACTTCCGTGGGCACAACAAATACGGAACTATAATGCTCTTTCCTGCAGATTGGCGGTCCATTGGAAAAAAAAGTTTCTTTCTTTTTTAAATTCTGAAATCTGGCTTTGCCACGTCATTAACAGTTTCCTGTTGGTTTCTTAATCTACTTATCAGCTGCTTACCTTAAATAAGTTAATGAGGTTGTTTATTGAAACCTATGCTGCAAGATAGGATTTGTGCTATGATCTGATTAAATGGTAACTGACCCAACTAATCATGAAAACATGTCAAGACAGTAACATCACAAGACCAAGTTGAATAATAATAAATAAATAAATATTTTATATGCCTCATAAGAGATAATAAAAATTACATTAAGAACAATTAAAATCAATAATTTTAGAACGATTTGAGAGTTGAGACGCTTTTTCACACAGAGCTCTCTTAACAGAGTGTTACTGTTTGCTCTATTCGAAGCGACCTAGTTAATCACAAAATCTTAAATTTTGGACTAAAAGCCAATTCATTTACAATGTAACATAGCCTGTATGCTATATTTATGTATTAGACAACCAAAGGCCTAACAATTGTGACTTGACTGCTTCAAAAAGCTGTGATATGGAGCTGTAAATAGAGAAATACATACAAACAAGCTAACGTCTAATTCAGATTCTGCATAACATATTATTCAAGGACTGGGAGATTTCTTTTCTTGGACTTTGAGCAAACATCACCTTTTCTGTCTCACATCTGAAATCATTTATTTTTCCGACATCTTGTATCTCTTGTATTTTCAATGATTAATTTGAAATACGTGTTACAAAACGTATCTAGACTATTTTAAAATCTGTACCATGAATGGCAACTATACAGGTCACATGCAAATTGTAAGATTAAGTGATAATTATGACAAACCATTTAGAAACAGTTTCAAAAGAATAAATTAAACAAAATAGGCATATTTTCTACTGACATTGATTTTGACTGAATATCATCCAATGGTGGCACATGAATACTGCATGATTTCAGCATTGGTAACACTTGAAAACTTCTAAAGTATCCTCAGTTTTTTAGTGGAGAGATAAGACAATATTTCTCCTTCATGAGAACACTTGAATTAAAACAGTAACATATTGACATAATATTGTATGCATTAGATCATTGCAGATCTTATTTCCTTCAATGTATGTCAAGTTTCATTTGCATGGCCTCTTTAATTGATTGTCATAATTTTCTTGTCACAAATGATAATTGTTCTGAAATTCTTACAATGAGAAAGCATTTATAAGATATTGTCAGTTTGTTGTAGATAGCTACAGAAGAATATATGGATGAATCTCCACAAGATAGAAAGATAGGTGGATGGATGGACAGATGGATAGATAAATAAGAATACGTCTATAGGAGAGATAGATAGATAGATAGTGGATGGATACCGGTAGATGGATAGTGTAATCATTTTTTCTTCAATGAGATAACTCAGAGAAGATAACTGATCCAAATATTTCTGTATTTCTTACCCTCTCAGCATCTTTAAATCACGATCCATCAGTAATAAACATGTCCATATATATTTCTCCCACGTTCATTTGTCTTTTCTCGGAGAGTCGTGCCAACAATTTCTCCTTTCGCAATGTCAGATCGCACAACAAGAAAAAGGCCTGATAAATAAGATTTCAGGTTTTTGGTTCAGTGTCATGTTTCGTTTTCCTCACCCAACAAATAAGACTCAAAATTCTTCTTTGCCTCATTATTCACAGCGATAATATTCAGTTATAACAGTCAATTGCTTGCTTTGTAAAGTTGTGGTAATATGCCCTTTCAAAACGAAGGGGTTGAATACTGATTTTCGCAGACCATTGGAAATAATGCAACATAATGCTTCTTTCACTTAATTTGTGGCCTTCCCCGGTCTTCTAAGTTAGAACCTAAGACAATTCAGAGTTTTTGGATCAAGCTCAAAACAGAAAATATGGCAGGGGGTTAAATACTTCTTCTCCCCAGTGTATAATATATCATATCTGCCAATAGAGGCTCTTGCAATTCAAGATCTTGGTGTATCAATGTCTGTGCTGAGCAAGTAAAGATTTCAATATGGAGTAGGCCTAAATGTGGAACATGTAAAGAATTCCTACATGTACTCTCTCTCCCATACCGTCAAATCTTATCAATCAACCCTGTGAGCCCCCAGAACTCGGTTTAGAGGGCTCTATCCATATCTATCTATCTATCTATCTATCTATCTATCTATCTATCTATCTATCTATCTATCTATCTATCTATCCACGTGTACATGTTCGTATACATGTAGGAAGGTCCGGGTAAACTGAGCTGAGTATATTTGTATTATATATTATGTTTTCTTTTGTTAAAGTTTAATTAGTAAATAGTAAGTAAGTAAGTAAGTAAAACTTTATTTCATGTCGGGTTATAAAAACAAGCAAAACAAGCGCACAGGCTTTTGACCGACTAAAAACAGATAACAAAACAAATAAAAACAAGATAAATAATAAAAACAATGAAAGCATAATTGTCATAAAAGTTACATAGTACATAAAATACATGTCCCACAACTGCAACTGGGTTCCCATGACATTATTTTAGTTTTAAAATCTTGTAAATTCATCAGTTTAAAATCATTGGGTAAGAGATTATACAACATAGCACCAGAGTATCGCATTGATTTGTAACCAAAATTGAAGGTGTCATACCTCGGCTGGATCATAGTGTATTTTCTAATGTTATAATTACATGACTTCATTTTACAAAAATCTTCTTCAAAAGGTGGTAACATGCCATATCTAATTTTGTGAACATTTGTAAGTAAATCTCTTAACATGGTAACTCTGAGTGGAACCATTTTGGCTTTACAAAGCAACCCAGCAAGCACCTAACATTGATTTGATGTTGAACAAACGTTCTCTGACGACATTAGAAAAACGTATGAGGTTCACCCTGAATGAAAATTTTTTAAACGTTGAAAAATAACGTATTGGAAATGTCATGATAGCAACCTAACTTTATTGTCTAAATTTCATACAAAGGCAACATTAAAAAAATGAGTATACTTAAATGTCTTTCAGACATTGCAATTTGAATATCATCTTAACATTAGCTAGCAATTTTGATTGAACTCAGGATTGAATTAAAGGGATGCCTTTATTTAAATGTTTAAAGAATACTGTTTTATCAAACATAATCTGAACATTAAATAGCGATTTTATTTTGAGAACCTTAAAATCAATTCATTGTTAGAAGGTTGTTTTCACCAATGTCATATAAATGTTAAAAAGTCATTCAAAGCAAAATTAAAAATGAACATTTAAAAAACCTTGAATTGCATACACCTTTTCAACATTTTTTAATCAATATCATTTTAATGTTCTATTGTGACTGAATTCTGAGCCAAAAAAGGATAAACCAAAATGGGATGCATGGATGATTGGGGCTTTACGTCCTGTACTTATGCACTTGGTAGGCCAATTAGGACAGGAGGAGGACACGGCAATGAGGTGAAGGATGATAGAAACAGCTATCCAACATTGGCCTGGGTGACCCGGCAAGAGCTGGATTTGAACCCTGGACCCAGTGATTGGCAGTCCAGCAGGCTACCACTAGACCAACCTTCCCCCAAACCAAAAAGGGTGAAATGATGAGAGAGAGAGAGAGAGAGAGATGTCCATACAGTGATCGCTCTGGACAGCAAAAAAATAGTTTTCCTTGTTTTACCAAGTACTCCAGAGCAAGGGCTTCCCAGTGTGTTGAGAGCTTGACCATAGATAGATAGGGGAATGAAAATGGATCTCCGTGCCTCCCTGACCATCACCAAGAAAGGGTCAAAATAATATGTTCAGCCTCAATAAATACTAACATTTTTCGGCTCTACATACAGTTTAGCTCACCTGTGGTTAGCTGTGCGACTTTAAAGCCTGTCTGTCATCTGTAAGAGTCCTAAATACTAATTTTTCTAGGCTGAATGTATTGCTTTGATTTCCGTGAAGAACAGCAATGCAATGTCAGAGGTGGCCTGCAGAAAAATTCCTAGGCACCAAAATATTAATAAAATTTATATTTCTCTAAAAAATCTTATTTCATATACATCGTGCTTCTTTCTCCATTTGAACATTCACTGCATTGAACCTGATCAACAACACAGAGTGTTAAGTTTGTTTTATTGAAGTTTCACTTTCAGTTATATGCAAATGACCAAATGTGAAAGTAAAAATCGTTGGCACATTCCATATATTGTTTACATAAAATAATACGTTAGGAATTGTTGTTACACTTTTATGTGAAGGAATGTTTGAAACACGCAGTAACAAAGAGATATATGAAAATTTGTGTAAAAACTTAATTAAAAATTAACTAACCTTGACCTTAGGTCAATCATTGGCATGGCTCTGTTCTCCACGAGCTGACAATTTTGGAAGCATGGATATTTTGATGAATATCTCCCCAGAAAAACTGTGTAACATTGCATTCACACATCTGACAGTTAAGGTAAGTCTGTAGCGTGAATGTGCACTAATGCATATAATTTTGGAGGCAGGAAATGTTGCAAATTTGTGTTTTTACTGCAGTGCAGTGGCTATCTTCTCTCCCTTGGTATCAATAATGAACAGGGAAATGGACACTGGGCCTTCCCGTGCTCCAGAGTCCATTTAAGGACCAATTAGTTGCTTTGGTACCTTCTGTTGGCATCCAGAATAGGTCAAGTTGTACAAACCTACTATTCAAATTCGGTCTTAAACAATTCTCATGTTGTAATTTTTGGTTGTGATGATGTTTCTAAAAATTGTTCAACCTAGCAAATCTTTCACATTTTAAAGGATATCAGTTCAGAATTTTTTGGAAAGGTGCATCAGCTAATGAGCAATTGCCTAGTCCAATCCCCATGCACTTGCATCCTAGAGGGGTTTTAATAATTACAAAGTTTGAAGATAGATGACACTTAGGTGTTTATAGATGGCGACACATGGCTCACTAAGGATGTGGGTTCCCAGGTTTTGATAACTTTAACAGATGACAAAGTGAGCCAGAAATACATTGAACCATTCATAATTTCCATAAGACAGTCTTCAGTTGTCTGAACTGATATATCAAATTGTCTAAATGTCATAGATGTTTTTTTTTTGGCTGACCAGGGTGACATTCAACAAAACCTGAAATGGGGCTTGATAGTTTTATTTTTCAGGTTGGATTTTTTCATTTTACATTAAATTTTTACATACTCATCTATTTTATGCATCGTGCGATTTGAAAACCATTATATAACTAAACAACTCAGATGTGCGTGTACAATTCTCAGGCAGCTGTCAAGTTAAGCACCACACTGCATGGTTAGTGTTTGGATGGGTGACCTCCAGATACCATCAACTCACAGTTTTCATCGATAGAAAGAATTAAATTCACTCTGAAACAAGTGATTCTTTAACGTCTTTCCAACGTAATTTTAACGTTGTTTAACGTCTTTTTGGGCTTTTTTAAACGTTCCACTGATGTCAATTTTAGGTTAAATGAAGTTTTCCAAAGGTTTGAATGTCTGAAAAATAAAAATCTCAAACCATTTAGTTTTTACAGCGATGTATTTGATTGCAATTTAAAAATATGGTCAAGAATAAGTCATTGGTTGAAAATCTGCAATCTAATAAAATTTTAATTTTACAGTAATCAGTTGTCCCAAGCGACATAGATAAGTGTTGTACATGAGAAAATGCAGTGAACAATTTTGTGGTTTTTTTTTCTGGCTGACCAGGGTGACATGTAACGAAATCCGACATAGAGCTAAGTAGCTTACAGTTTCGTTTTTTTGCTCAAGCGTGGTACACTGCACATACTTCTGAGCACCCTTGTTGCCTTGCAACATAGCGTCGTGACTGCTGCAGGCCCAGAAAAAGTTGTGACGTTACCATTTTCTGCTTTCTTTTTTTAACAGCATGGCAGCCAGTAATTTGCTATTTAAATGAGATCTAATGCAGCTAGAAGCATAATTATTTTTTTGTTTAATGTGGTAAAAATCTATTCTATACGGCTTTACAATTTCGGTTTTCCAGTTTGATCCACACATTTTAAAAATAGATTTCTGGGAACTGTGTCAAAAATTACCAATATCTCTTTAAATTGAGATTGGCACAGTCATGAGACTGTAGTAAAGAAGTGACTCTGTGAAAATTGTTTTAGTTTCTGACATTTGTTTAAAAATTACCCGTTTATGATGTATACCAATTTATAAAAAATGTATCTGACTGTCTTCTTCAAATTTCATTATAGCCAAAATTGACGCGTGCCAAATCTGCAATTAATCAGTGGGCGGTAGCACTTCGATGTCTCACAGAATTAAGTATTTTAACAATTTTCTGATGTTTTCGAGTGACTAATACATGAGATGCTTTATTCTGTAAAGCATAACCAAAACTCAATTTATGACTTTTAAGCAGTCAACAGGCTAAACATACCATGGCAACCAAACCAGTCGGTGACATTGTTTTGTTTTTCATTTTTGGAATGTATAGGTCCCATAGAGTGTCTCTGCAAAATTTTGAAAAATCTATCTGGTCAAACTACCACACTTGAGTCACCTTAACACCAAATTTTTACTTATATATCTATATATAGATATCTATATATAGATGCATGGTGCAGTTTTAAGACTGCTGTTTAAGTAAGAAACTCAGCTGAAAAGCTTAACAGCATGCTCAGCCAGTTGTCAAGTAAAGCACCACACTGCATAGTTAGTGTTTGGATGGGTGACCTCCAGATACTATTAACTCCTAATTTTCAGATTAATGGAAAGAAATGACATCCAATACACTCTGAAGCAAATAATTTTCTGATGTCTTTTCAACGTAATTTTAATGTTCTTTAATGTCTTTTTGACATTTATTTAATGTTTCACTGATGTCAATTTTAGGCTAAAATAAGTTTTCCAAAGGTTTGAATGTTTGAGAATGTCTGAAGAATAAAAATCTCAAACAATTTAGGCTTCACATTGAAGTATTTGCTTGTGATTTAAAAAATAAGGATGAGTTATTAATTGAAAGTCTTCTATGTAATAAATATTCATTTTATAGTCATCAGTTGTCCCAAGCGATATAGACAAGGGTTGTACATGTGAAAATGCAGTGAACAATGTGTCTTTTTTTGTGGCTGAACAGGATGATATACAATGAAATCTGAAATCGGGCTAAATAGTTTTATTTTTCAGGTTGGATTTTTTAAAAATTTGACATCAAATTTCTACTTACTCATCTATAGATACATCATGCAAATCGAAGACCATTGTTTCACTAAACAAATCAGCTATGCAGCATACAATTCTCACACAGCTGTCAAGTTAAGCACCACACTGCACGGTTAGTGTTTGGATGGGTGACATACAGATGCCATCAACTCATAGTTTTCAGATGAATAGGAAGAAATGACATCTGGCTCACTCTGAAAGAAGTGATTTTTCAACGTATTTTTAACGTAATTTTAATGTTCTTTAATGTCTTTTTGACTTTTTTTTAATGTCACAAATAAGTCAACTTTACTTAAAAACAAATAACCTTTTAGAATTCATCAAATGTGGGGGTTTCGGAGCTTGGTCACAAGACTCCATTTATGATCAATGCCCTCCCTCCAGGATCAATGCAGATATTTAATATTCACACCACCAACCCCTCCCCCCCAGTACAAATGGTGCAAATTTTTAGGAAAACAGTGAAACACTTACTTGTTATTTCATATTCTCAAATTCCCCTTTAGACTTGTTTGTGAAATGTCTGTATACCACCTTTCTACTGAATACCATGAATAACAAAACCTGTATTGGGGTAATAGTTGTATTTTGTAGCTTTGATTTCCAATATAAAACAAATATCTCTACCTGTTGGCGTACTTATATAAGCCAAATGCAATCAATTTTTTATAATTATCTTTGTAAGTAAGATGCCTGGTGTAGGAGTTAACAATGCTGTGTTATTCCTCAAGTTAAGCCACAACTTGCACGGTTAGCACTTGGATGGGTGACCTCCACATACAATGATGCCATAGTTTTCAGATGAATAGGAAGAAATGACATCTGGCTCACTCTGAAAGAAGTGATTTTTCAATGTATTTTTAACGTAATTTTAGTGTTCATTAATGTCTTTTTGACTTTTTTTTAATGTCACAAATAAGTCAACTTCACTTAAAAACAAATAACCTTTTAGAATTCATCAAATGTGGGGGTTTCGGAGCTTGGTCACAAGACTCCATTTATGATCAATGCCCTCCCTCCAGGATCAATGCAGATATTTAATATTCACACCACCAACCCCCCCCCCCCAGGTACAATTGGTGCACATTTTTAGGAAAACAGTGAAACACTTACTTGTTATTTAATATTCTCAAACCCCCCTTTAGATTTGTGAAATGTTCGTATACCACCTTTCCCTTTCTACTGAATATCATGAATAACAAAACCTGTATTGGGGTTAATAGTTGTATTTTGTAGCTTTGATTTCCAATTTAAAACAAAAATCTCTACCTGTTGGCGTACTTATATAAACCAAATGCAATCAATTTTTTTGTAAAGATCTTTGTAAGTAAGATGCCTGATGTAGGAGTTAACAATGCTGTGTTATTCCTCAAGTTAAGCCACAACTTGCACAGTTAGCACTTGTATGGGTGACCTCCACATACAATGATACCATAGTTTTTAGATGAATAGGAAGAAGTGACATCTGGCTCACTCTGAAAGAAGTGATTTTTCAACGTATTTTTAATGTTCTTTAATGTCTTTTGACTTTTTTTTAATGTCACAAATAAGTCAACTTCATTTAAAAACAAATAACCTTTTAGAATTCATCAAATGTGGGGGTTTCGGAGCTTGGTCACAAGACTTGGTCACAAGACTCCATTTATGTTCAATACCCTCATTGCAGGATCAATGCCGATATTTAATATTCACATTATTATTATCAACTGTACTTAAAATAGTTGCAGTTTTATTAAACAGTATAAGAGAATAGTAATTAATATTTTGCAAGTTTCTTCTTATAATTTTTTTTACACAATAACATTCAATGTCAAAACTGCCTCCGAATTTTAATTATAAATTAGAATTATTATGTCACATTTGGTATTTGCCAAATTGTAATACATTTTGTCGAGTGTTAAGAACTGTTCAGAATATTGCAATATTCAAAATCAACAAAATTGTCTTGTCTTTTAAACATTATTATCTAAAACTTTCCAAAACTGCGTTGTGTAAGATATCTTTTGGACGTTGAAATGCCATTAGAATATATTGCTTAAGGAATTTAATGAAATTTTATGCTTTTTAAATATATGTATGTCGTTTTTTTAATGACATCGCAATGTCAATGTTTTAACAATGTCAGTATTATACTAACAAAACATTGTGAATGTACCTGACCAAATAAGAACCTTTCTTCAACATCCTTTTGCTAAGCTCATATTTACTTTTATATTTCAAGGTTTCGAAAATGTTCAAATTTCATTTGCGAACGTTCGGTAACGTATCTGATCTTTTTATGATGTTTTATAAACGTGAGTGCGCTTGCTGGGAACGCTCTGTAGGTTGAATTGAAATCATTAAAGACATATCTCAGAGCCGTTTCTACTACATTTTCCATTTTTCTAACATCACTGGCACTGGTGTGATATAAAATTGAGTTACAGTATTTGAAATTTGATAGAATAAAGGACTTAACAATTTTTAGTTTAGACTCAGTACATAGCATATTTCGCAGCCTGCCCACAGCATTAACCTGTCTTGAGCTTTTAACTGTAACATGTTTTACTTGTCTTGAAAATTTTAGACCTTTGTCTATAAAAACACCCAGTAACTTTGAACAATTGGTATCAGTAATGGTGATATCATCAACATTGAAACTGAGATTACAATTCTTTCGTGACATAACCAGAGCCTGAAATTTTTCAGGGTTTGCTTTCATGTAATTACAGTCAAACCAATCTATTGAAATTTTACACGCATCTTCAAGAGACTTCTTAACAATAAGTGAATCTTTGTGACAGACAACCAAAGTATTATCGTCAGCGTAATTAAACACAGTACACACACTTTGTAGTGACCACAGTAAATCATTCAGGAATACATTGAACAAGACAGGGCCCAGAAGGGAACCCTGAGGGACCCCTCTCTCTAATGTTCTCCAGTTACTTTTGGAGTTATTAACCTTCACTCTCTGCATTCGGTCACTCAAGTAACTTTTTATGAGATTTACTGAATTAGTAGATACACCATAGGCTGAGAGCTTTGCTAATAAGAGACAATGTGGTATGCTATCGAAAGCCTTTGACAGGTCCATAAGTACACATCCAACTGTTTCATTAGAATCCAATGCCTTCTTCCAATATTCAACACTTTTAAGTACCACACTTTCACACCCATACATTTTTCTGTACGCAGACAGATCTCTTGATAATACATTTCCACAGAATTCATTCAGTTGATCACAATATATAGACTCAATAACTTTAGACAGAATTGTTAAAAGACTGACTGGACGATAATTATTCTTATCCATTGTACTGTTTTTCTTGTGAATTGGAGACACCTCAGCATACTTAAGGATTTTTGGAAAAACAGATTTAGACATGGTACAATTTACAATTGTTGTTAAACTATGACATAACACATTTGCACCAAGTTTCAATAACTTAGGTGGGATTTGATCATAACCTTGGCTCTTATTGACATTTAAAGTATGAAGTTTTTCATAAACCTTTACAGAGTTTACATCATTAAAACTGAACTCAAAGTTTTGTACATTATCATGGATTAACTTAATAGATCGATGATCCTTATAATAACCAATTATGTCATTAAGTGACATTTCACTGACATGATCAGGTTCACTTAATGACTTTGTCACATCAACAAAGTGATCATTGAAAAGATTTGACACATCAAAGCTATCAGTAACAACACTTCCATTTTCTAACAGGGACACATGACTGTTAGATAACTGACTACCAGAGAAATAGGGTCTAACAAAATTCCAAAAATCATTGGGTTTAGAAATTTGACATCTTTTATCAATGTATTGTTTTAGCGACTTACGTTTTACATATTTACCAGGTTTCTCTGCCTTTTATAAGCATCCCAAGAGCTTTGAGTTTTACACCTGTAATATTTACGTTTCAACATTGCTTTTACATTGATTGCCTTCCGAAGCTCACCATTCATATATGGAACCTGACGTCTCTTCACTGTCTTGTGTTTAATGGGAGCATGCTTATCCACAACATCAATAAGAAGTTTACCGTAACACCACATCTGATCATCAGGGTCATCAAAGATCCCACTTACATGAAAAGGTACCTGACTCAACTCATTGACAAAATCATCATTGTTAAACTTTTTGTATGACCTATAAGTTATTTTTCTTGGAATAACTTTCACAGCATTTAACTTTGTAGCTGTACATACAATATTGTGACAGTCACTCACACCAATGCTAACATTTAAATGTGAATAAAGTCTCCGAGGAGTATTAGTTATGATACCATCAAGTAAAGTTGGTTTGTTGATACTCTTAAAACAAGTCGGAGCAGTTACAACATTTGTTAAATCATACATATCAAACACATCAGACAGAGAGTGTTTGTCATGGTTAAGATCAACATTGAAATCTCCAATAACGTAAAAACTTTTACACAGTGGGATACACTGATCCAAAATTTTCTTCAATACAGAAGTCAATACATTATCATGGATATTTGGAGGCTTATAGATAAGAATGACAAATATTCTTTCTTGTTTCAATGAGACTTCTAAAATTAGACATTCTACACCTTCAGTGTCAAAGTCACACAGGTCATCACGATTTCTGTTGGGGATACAAGAGTTCACATACATTAGAAGACCACCACCTCTTGCAGTCCTGTCAAGTCTGTACATGTTGAAACCTTCAATGGCGAACTGTGGATTAGGGAAAGTGTCATCGATTTTCGTTTCCGACAGCCCGAGGATGTCAATGCTTTGTAGAATAGACGATACTTCTGGCATTTTGTTGCGAATGCTATTAATATTCAAATGAGCAAAAATGATTTTCTTTTGATATTTCACACGGAAGTCAACAAGTTCAGGAAAACAAGTGTCACCTCTTATTGGCATGCGAGATTCTTCATGACGAGAGAGAGAGTCTACCGATGACTGTGAATGCGAATCAGGATACGATGATGTCATAGAAGGGGGCGATACTTCTGTTTGGGAAACCACTGGCTGGGACGGGGACATCGAAAGGATACTGCCATGAGGAAGACTGCAGGCCTGCTCTGCTTGGCCGTCTCCCTATGCTGAAGAGTGGATCTTAGCCTTGTGACCTTTGCCACCACACTGGTGACAGCTGATAGGTGCACCATGCCTGCATCTATCTTCGTTATGGTTGCTTCCTCCGCAGAAGCCACAAGTCTTATACGTCATAGATAGGCCTTTACCAGTCTTCATAGATAGGCCTTTACCAGTCTGGGAGTAGTCACGATGATGGGAGTGGTCATGATGATGGGAGGCTTGTTGGTCTCTCTATGATTCACACCTGCTATTGTTCTGCAATTTGTAAAGCAGGGGCCCACAATAGAAATTTGGCCCCCCTCACCTTGCTTGATGAGTGATAATGTAGGCAGATGAATTAAAAATTTACTAAATCATCCACAATTCAGAGAAATCGTAACAAAATTGAAATCCTTCAGGTAATTCAGATCCTCCTTGATTTCCGATTGAAAATGATCCAAGAATTGTGCAAATAGAGTAGGTCGGGGCATGCGGCCCCCCTTAACTTCGAGGTGCGATTTGACCCACTTTTTATGGGCGATTATTTGAATGCTTAGGCTGTCAGGAAGGGATCACTTGACTCTACTAATAACTAGTGAAACAAAGGTCTACCAATTTTAATAAAGGAGTTACGGCCATTTTTGTAAAAAAATTAAAATTGCCTTCTTACCCCACCCATCGGGCAAGAAGCCCCCCTATTATAAGCCTACACTGTAAGGACCTTACTGTAGAAAACTACAGTAACTACCGGCAGACCCACTTGCCGGCAACTACTGTAGTTTTTTACAGCAACAAAAATCACTACTGTAATTCTGCTGTGCGGTACTTACTGTAAAAACTACAGCAATCAATATATCTTACTGAAGTTTGAAAACGGCATCTAACCGTAGTTTTTACAGTAATAGATTTTCATACTGTATAAGCATTACGGTAAATTACTGTAGTTTTTACAGGAAGGGGATCTTGTACTGCAGTTTTAACTACAGCTGATTATTGTAGTTTTTACAGTAAGATTTTTCTATACTGTAGTTCTTTTAGCGGGGCAGATTTGTCATGAATAGGGAAGTAATATTGCATTTTTACATAGAAGCATGAAACTTGGCACACAGTTACAAAATGTCTTAAAGAAAATATTGAGATAGGGAGCCACTTCAGATTTGACCTGGTTGACCCATGGCAGCCATTTTCCAAAATGGCGGCTAATTTTCTCATTTTCTTGCTTTTTGTGAAGTGCCTACAGTTTGATTATATGAAAACAGTACTCATTATTTCTTCTACAGATCTAATAAATATTATCAATTGATTTCTGAATGGAATTGAGGAATTTTAGGGTGGTCAGGGTCCATTTTGTTAGAACTGCTGAAGAAAATGAAGCATTTTCGCGGTTTCCCGTATTTACGTGGAATCTAAATTGTTATTTAAACAGATGACATATTTGAATTCCTTGTGAGAAGAGCTTTCAAATGAATGGTAGCATCAATAGTTTCTGTGAAGTCTTTGTCAAAACTAAACTAAATCTGAAATTTTCAAAAACCATTTTATTTTAATTTTTTCCATTTTCATACAAAATGGTCACAACCCATTAATGCGGGTACTCATTTGAAAGCTCTTCTTGCAAGGAATTCAAATATGTAACTAATTTTGTGATCTATAAAGAATTGGCGTAACCATGCGATACCGCGAAATCCAGCATTTGAATCAATATTTCTACCAAAATGGATTCTAACAAGCCTATAAATAGTCCAGGCTATAAAAAAATGTTACAGTGATGTACTGAATACCTAGAGAAGGAACAAAAAACACTATTTGCATGTATTCTATTTGTAGGAATTACACAGAAAGCAGCAAAATGGAAAAATTGACAGCCATTTTGGAAAATGGCCACCAGTAGCCACCTAAGCTAAATCATAGGTGGCTCCCTATCCAAATATGTTCATAGAGATGTTTTTTAAGTGTGCACCAAATTTCATGCTTCTATGTATAAATGCACTATTTTTTTACATACCTGCCCCGCTATTTTGGGGTGTGTGATATTACTGGGACCACTTTATTCAAATGCAGGGACAATTTTATTTAAACAAGATAATTGGTGAAACATGTCCATAAACAGAATGACCAATGAAATTGATGAGATGCTAAAATGGAAACAGTAGTTAAAGTAGAAGAAATTCCATAATTTTGAACAGCATTTCAGGCTTCAGTAAAATATCCTGTAACTGGTCCTTTGGATTCCTGAAAAAGAAGAAAATCATTAGAGTTGATGAAGCATTTCAAGTAATAAAGAATCAGTTAATTGAATGTTTCATGAACACACTTAGTTTATTCAACACACTTACCCAGTCAATGTTTACTCAACTCCACTGCTAAAACAAGAAATAAACATGGAGCCACAGAACAGTGCCACCTCTTCCTTTGAATTACTGTCCAAGAATGACTCTAATACAATTGTCTAATACTGCCAGTAAATTCAGTTTATGTAACTGGGTCACAGTTCTGCGTCAGTGATTTCCCTCTAATTACCCCTCTAATTACCCCTTAATTGATGCCATACTCATATAATATGCATGCAAAGTGACACCTTGTGGTATTCCTGAGAAATTACTACTAGTATACAATTGTGCATAGTTTGATATTATTTCATTTAGACCTTAGATATTATCTAGAGTGTATTTAGCAATTCAATAAATGAACATCCTACAAATGTAATACAGTACAGTTTTAATTTGTCAATCAAATGCTACACAATACAGATTTTTTCAAAGTCATTTTCCTATGTATCTCATCTTTATAAATTAATTTGCCATATTGAATCTTAAAATTCATATATTTTAGAGAATAATAAAAAAAAACCTAAATATCATGTATTCCACATTTGAAATACTTATATATTTTAATCAAGTATTATACTAGATAGTTGGGTGAACATTGTGATACAAATACATGTATGTCTACAACAATATTGATATGATTTTAAAAACATATTTCATGAACATAAATATGAGGGATGGCTATTTTCCAATATAATATCTCCAATTAGAACTTAATGCTAAGCCATTGCTTGTGGAGTACATGACACATTTGGTATATTCCCTTTATAAGGAATGAACTGTCAGTACAATGGCTTAATGTAGTTATTACAGTAGTGTGATATTGGATTACAGTAGTGGCTTGCTTACTGTAAAATCATCGTGCTGTAATATGAAGCTCACAGTGGCTTGCTGTAACATTTACAGTAAGGCTTACGGTAGAGTTTTGTTTGCTGTAAAATCTACTGCAATTTGCCGTGATATGAAGGTTACAGTAGCTTGCTGTAACACTTACAGTAAGGCTTACAGTAGAGTTTTATTTGCCGTAAAATCTACAGCAATTTGCCGTAATATGAAGCTTACAGTAGCTTGCTGTAACATTTACAGTAAGTCTTACGGTAGAGTTTTGTTTACTGTAGCTTCTACAGTAGCTTACTGTATCAGAGTTGTACAGCAGCTTACTGTAGTTTCTACAGTAATTCACTGTACAAACTACAGCAATTTGTTACAGTGTATGGCAATTTTTTTTGCGAGCGCATTCAGCCTAAAAGTTATTTCTTAGGGTTCTTCTATCCTTTTTAAGGCATTCTATTCACATTTTCTGAATTTCAGAATTTTTCTGTTTATACATTTTTTTATTTTTATTTTTTGCCCTGTTTAATTTCGGGCCAATTTTTTTTCTATTTTAATTAGCTATTCTATCAAGATTTAAGGTAAAGTACACATTAATAATGGTTCCTGAAGCAGCTTTGACCCCCCAGTGAAGGGGGCCTCATGCCCCATATCATGTGGGGCCTCTCGCCCCAAAGCCACATATTTTAATTTGACCTCTATATTTTGAACTAAAATGCAAAAAACATGATCCAAATCATATTTATGTGATAGTCATAAAGTGAAGCAATGCAGATATACATTATACTTTTAAAAATTTCCGAAGTTATTTCTGACAACCCCTTTCAAAGAATTAGTCAAAGTTACAAAAACCATGCACATTTTTTTGTTTCTTTAATTTCTACTATGGTTTGGTGTTGTTTGCCCTGAAAATTTGTGACGTCACCTAAAACGCCTCTAGTTTCAATCCTATCAATAAGAAAACGCACCAAAAATGTAAGTTTGGATATAAGCCTGGGGGGGCCTCTCACCTAACCCGGGCTTCTTGCCCCGACCTACTCTATATGACTTAGAAAGCATAAAACCCTTCAAAATTCAAGAGTGCTGCTGAAATACGTCTGCATCAGTCAGCTCCCTCTAGTGTTCTGCAGACTAGGTCACTTGGAGTGCTGCCCCTAAAGTCCACGATGATGCCTATCAGGTCCATGCTCAGCAGAACCTAGCAGAACTGTGCTAGAGTTTCTCAAAAATGCATGTAAGCGAGGATGTGAAATAGAGCACCCATAGTGAAATGTTGTAGCCTGCTCGCTAACGCTCGCAACTAGTGCAGGCTGCTGTAGCTTGATTTAAAAGTGGTTAAATTTGCGTGTTTTTATTTTGTTCAATTTATTATTTCATAATTAAGCTATTAAAAGTGACTTAATTTATGCGTTTTTACTTCGTTCAGTTAATTTCTTCAGCAGATGGTTTTGTATAATTTCTTCATGATTTATTAGCTTAATTTTGTCAACTCAGCACTAGGGGGGCCTAATCCAAAATTTTCCCTTGACCATTCTAAAAGTTGGAGGTAGTTAAGAAATGATCAATTTTCGAGTAGTCGCGAAACACAAAAACTTCAGAGGGTGTGTATACAGGGGGGTTACACCCTTTCAGTTTCAAAAATTTTGGTACCATTCTGTTTGGTATGATTGTCCCGAACTTCTGGAATAGTCCCCGGGTTGCCAGCTAATTTTTAATTTAACACCCCCCCCCCACCCAATGTGACAGCACATGACCTGACCTGGTCTCTGATAATGGAGAATGATCCGGCCGGCTTCATATATATTGAGATTTCCATCATATATGAATAGGCCTATGCAATTATCTGAATTGAATTGCATTGATTCCCCATCTTAAATTCCCAGAATTGGAATACCACTGTAATCAAGGAGCATCGCATTTCAGCCTCACAAATTACTCCATTGTGCAAATATATTCGTATTGCTAAATGAGAATTGTTACTTTCCTTGAGTAAGATTGAATAGTAGACCTGTTGCAAATAGCAATATGTAGAACTCTTGACAAAGCCAGCAATTAGATCGCGGACCAAATGAAAACTCCATCTACAGCGGAGTAAAACGGACTCATTGCATCTCTGTGACACAGATTATAATATTACGTATTACTGTGCACAAGTAATATTATATTACCTCATGAATGAAATCGCTTCCTTGTCCCGTACATTTTTACTTTTTTCACCCAGATTTGTTGGAAGCTCCATGAAAGCTGTCTGACTTTTTTCGGTAAAGCAGAAACCTAAAGATGCTAAAGGGTACAACAAAGCTGGTAATTGTTAAACTTTATTTAGCATAGGCCTACATTTAAGAGGCAGTCTTTCCAGGAATAAGGCAGGGTGTGCTACTCACCCGACTCAGATTTTGTTCACATTTTTTTGTAGATAAACAGTTACCATAAAGAGGGAAAAATAGCATTTTTCGATCTCAGTACCTTTATCCTTTAGGTAGTGTTTATCTCCGTACTTTCTTGGTGTACCTGTTATATTTTAATGGCAAAATACAATCACCAGCAAAGAAACGCAACACTTGATTTTGGCTTATATTTTTGCGAAGAATTTTTTTTGGAAAAAACAAATTAAATGTAAATGGTATTTATCCTTAGATCAACTAGTGTCTTTGTGCCAAAAATCATTCAGCTGTGACCATTTCCTGTCTGCATTTTCACTTGTTTATCACATTTCAGTTTTTATAATAAAATATGACATAACCAACAAGTTACACCAAAAATAAAGGCGCCATTTAAAATAATGCCCAAATGGAAGATAAAAGCTGAAAAATTAGAGCAGCAATTCTAATTTTCAATTTTACAGGACAATTTGAAAATTGGAGTTTTGCACATTTCGAAATGTAGCAGACAAAATCACTATGGTTCGGGCCCTTAGAATTGTGATGTTTTATAAAATTTTCGGCCATTTCACTATTTTGTCTAAGAATTGCCTTTTTTTTTTCAAAGCAAATTTCACAGGTAAACACAATTCTTGCGATGACGAAGGCAATATTCTTAAATTCACATTAACATAACTTGTACACTATTTTAAAATAAAAAAATCAATATTGATCAAAGCGCGAGATGTTTCAGATTTTTTAGCCTAGACACGGACTAAACAGATACGCCAGTAAAAAAGTTCCAGGTCCATAGTTCCAAGTAAAGTCTCTCATTTCAGAATTGAAGTGTCATGCTGTACATGACTTCCTGTTTGATCAAAACATTGGCTTGGAGAAAGCAAATGTTTCAGAAAAAGTGGATCACCGGGAGGCAAAGTGAACCAACCCTGAAATTCAAAATTTCGGGAAATGGCAAAAACAGTTTTGACCATATTTGTAATGCTCATGGTTTTGGAGCTATTTCAGTTACATGTTTCACAATGGAAACAACCTGATTGGGGCTTTTGAAATTAACAATTTTTAAAAATAGATTGATGGTCTAAATTTTTTCCACATGGAAAATGGCATTTTTAATGAGAACATCCATCGCAAGGCAAAGTGAACCAACCCATAATTTGATGGATACTGCTGATGATTTTGGGTCAAATTACCAAATAAATAAATAATTGGACTTAGTTTAAGATCTTTCATGACAATCTCTACTTCAGGGTGGCAAATCACTTTATTAGCCTCACTCTGGAGAGTGTATTCTTCAGAGAAAGTTCAAAATATGGGTTGGTTCACTTTGTCGCAAAGTGATGGTTGCTTGGGTTGGTTCGCTTTACCGTAATACTGAATCCTCGACCCAATGAATGGCAATGCTGGTAAGCCAGATGGTTGAAAATTACCTAATACCAACCAGGGAGGGAACTTAAGGTCTTTGGTTGAAAATTAATTAATCAGCCTCATTCTGAGGAGTGGATTTGCTGCAATAATGGTCAAAACTTGGGTTGGTTCACTTTGCCTTGAAATGTATGGGTTGGTTCACTTTGCCTTGAGATGTGTGGGTTGGTTCACTTTGCCTTGCGACTGAAATGAGTTTTGGCCACTTTGGGTTGGTTCACCCCCCTATAAAAACAGCCTTCCTATTGGAAATCAGGGTAGGACACTTAACCATCAGATAGAGGACACAATTTTATGACCAAAACCATTGAAACATGGAAATGCCAAAATTCAGGGTTGGTTCACTTTGCCTCCCGAGGATCCAAGTCAATTCATATAAAATCAAGTTGCTGTCATCTATAGAAAACCACTTAGAACTGTGTATTTAGTCACTGTGGACAAAACCTATGCAAAGTGTAACCTTGAAACATCTGGAATATCTGATAAACATCCTTCAAAATTTCAATGTGAGTTTGCAAAATTCTGTGTTGAAATGGCCTTAGGAGAATTTTATTTTACATTTTCTTACGAATCTGTATCCTACAATTTGTCCGGTTAGCAATTCCAAATAATAGATATCCGATTCAATATAAATATAGTACATGAATAATTCCATGTGGATAAATGGATGCTCAAATGCTCAAATTATAAGTTCTTTGGCAAAACAATCCCTGGCACTGTGAGCTTGTGTCACATTTTCTTATACTCTGACAATGTTTTAAGGGGCCCTGTTACAAATAGCGGGGCAGGTATGTAAAAAAATAGTGCATTTATACATAGAAGCATGAAATTTGGTGCACACTTAAAAAACATCTCTATGAACATATTTGGATAGGGAGCCACCTATGATTTAGCTTAGGTGGCTACTGGTGGCCATTTTCCAAAATGGCTGTCAATTTTTCCATTTTGCTGCTTTCTGTGTAATTCCTACAAATAGAATACATGCAAATAGTGTTTTTTGTTCCTTCTCTAGGTATTCAGTACATCACTGTAACATTTTTTTATAGCCTGGACTATTTATAGGCTTGTTAGAATCCATTTTGGTAGAAATATTGATTCAAATGCTGGATTTCGCGGTATCGCACGGTTACGCCAATTCTTTATAGATCACAAAATTAGTTACATATTTGAATTCCTTGCAAGAAGAGCTTTCAAATGAGTACCCGCATTAATGGGTTGTGACCATTTTGTATGAAAATGGAAAAAATTAAAATAAAATGGTTTTTGAAAATTTCACATTTAGTTTAGTTTTGACAAAGACTTCACAGAAACTATTGATGCTACCATTCATTTGAAAGCTCTTCTCACAAGGAATTCAAATATGTCATCTGTTTAAATAACAATTTAGATTCCACGTAAATACGGGAAACCGCGAAAATGTTTCATTTTCTTCAGCAGTTCTAACAAAATGGACCCTGACCACCCTAAAATTCCTCAATTCCATTCAGAAATCAATTGATAATATTTATTAGATCTGTAGAAGAAATAATGAGTACTGTTTTCATATAATCAAACTGTAGGCACTTCACAAAAAGCAAGAAAATGAGAAAATTAGCCGCCATTTTGGAAAATGGCTGCCATGGGTCAACCAGGTCAAATCTGAAGTGGCTCCCTATCTCAATATTTTCTTTAAGACATTTTGTAACTGTGTGCCAAGTTTCATGCTTCTATGTAAAAATGCAATATTACTTCCCTATTCATGACAAATCTGCCCCGCTAAAAATAGCAAGCTGGATTATCTTGTTCAGCATGTAATCACCTGTTTCGAACCTCAGTTCAGTGGAGTGCACCAATGTAACTTTGAATTCCATGTGTGTGGTTGTGGGACCATGAGGTTAAGACCTTCAGAGGAGCAGGCAAGAAGCTCAACCACTCTGTCATCCTGCTGCTGGGAACCATTAGATGGGTCAAAATTTGAAAACCTTGAAATTTCAGCTGAAAAAATTTCGAAAATTTTTCGCTCCAGAAATGCCTTTTAAAGTTTGCGTTGGGTAGGCCAAACAATCAGCTATCACTGCGCTTTCATGTCCAAGGGTCCCAATGCCCTGCTGATCTGTACTGAGGTGATAAACATAGCTGTAATGTTTTTCGACTGTCATTAAAATCTCACTTCTAACTAAAAAATTCTGACCATTTGGGGTTAAACAATCTATTGCCAATGATTAGGCAAGTGGCTGGCACATTTTGGGCAAGTTCTAGGTCTCTAAAGGCAATTATTTTTGAGAAAATGCATTTTTATCAATTAAAATACCAAATATGTGTGTCATTAGCATCATGCCTATAACTTGAATCCGTACCATTTAGAGCTGAATGATGTATTACCAACAAATAGGAAAGTGGCTATTCTGCACACAATGAGCTATATTTCAGGTCTCTGTGACCAATAGTTATTAACCAGAAATTTACAAAAACAAACAAAAATACTCTTTTCATCAATAGTTTGGATTCTGAATAATAAAGATGATCTCCACTACTCCCTCCAGTGCCCAATGTCTTTGCTAAACCATATTTCAGATGCTAGACAATGGTAGAATGTTGCTGGCACCCCGTATTTGGTTAGTAGTTTCAGAGAAGAATCAAACTTCATACTAAGCATGTCAGATGCAAGGAAAATGCAAAAATGTTATGTAATAGTCTGTTGAAACATTTATTGATAATATATATCAAACTGATTTCAATTCCGGTCACCTGCACCAAATGTTTAGTGAGATAAAGGCAATAAGCCATTTTTGACATGATGCTAATGACTGCGTGATGCTAATGATAATTACAGTAAAAATCTTTGTAGGGACCAGTGCAAAACTGGCAGTCTGGCAAAATGTGCATGCAATGACCTTATGAACACCAGAAACATGTTCACAGTGATTTTGGTCCAGAAATATGCAGTCAGGATAGAGTAGCGAGGTGTTTGCTAATGACAAATTGAGATAGAACAACTGACATGCCAACAGAAATACTCTAATATTAATTTTGGTTTACATAAATGATACAGAGCTACAGATAGTTCAGTTATTTTCTTGGGTTCTCAGACAACATCAGACACAAGGTTTTTCACAGAATGTGTGTCCCTTTATTTTTTATTAAGAAACAAATCCGGTGTGATGCTAATGACGCAATATTGGAGACATTGACACAACAGCCTCCTGCTCTTATACAGAATATTATTTCAGCTATTGGTGACAAGATTTTAGAAGACTGACAGTCAAGTCTCCATGTATGGAAGAGTTTAATTGAATCAGAATCCTGTACTAGTTTATGTAATGCAATCTTTCAAAGAAAGTGTTGGTGGAGACAGGCCATTTTCAGGGGGGTTGGCCACTTCAATGCTATTTTTGTATGGGATAAAAATATTCTGCCACATATTTTTTGTGTTATAAGCTTTGCTAATATCCTTGTCTATGACAAATGACAACAAGAGGTCCTCTATTGGTTTTCCTGCCATCATGAATTATTGTTAAACACTGGAGACAAGAATTTCAGACTTATCAAATTTTGACCCAGATATGGGAGGGAGTCCTTGATTTTTTAAAAGTGAATAATTGCTTGACCTGTTTTGGTGAAATAAATAATTTCTTCCCAGGTTTGACAAATAATCGATTCTGGCTATTGTAGGATGTTTCAAGCTAAAAAATAACAAAAATTAAGTCCAGCGTTTCTACGAAATATTTTTTTCCCATCGAGGACATTTTTCAGGCCCTCCCCCCCCTCTTCCCATACTGTCACTCCTATATATAATCAGTGAGATGAAGGAGAGTAATTTCACATTTGTTTTAACTCTACTGAATTAACAACCTGTTCTCTTTTCAGCTTGCAAAATGGTATTCCTTCACCTGGACCTTTGGGGCATTTCTCTGCAAATTCGTTCACTATATGCAAAATGTGTCAGTTCTCTGCTCAGTTCTTACCCTGACAACCATCAGCTTGGAGAGGTAATTGCTTTCATATAAAATATAAAGTAACCTACATTTAAGATAATTTATCCATTGGGTCAATTCGGTATTTTTTGTGATTTCGTGTTTTGTTACATGTTAGGAGGCTGAGTGATGCAATGGCATGAATTTCATATCAAATATCAGATAATGAAATTTAGTAACATATTGTCATTTGATACACTCACAAACATTCCTGAATTAGGCTATCAGTATTTTTATACATAATCAAATTGTAACTTATCATGCATGTCAACAAATTGTTTCTGTGTGCACTAAATATGGAAAATGTACTAAAATTGTACATAATTATATGTTCATTTGTTGAAAAAAGTATTAGTACATTTCAAAAAGTTGAATAATATGCAAAATCCTCACAAAACAAGTATTTCCAGACACACCAATTCATTATAAACAATGCACATATGAAAACAAGCTGACAAAAATGATCAGAAAGATGATCACGAGCTCTTTAGAAATAATATTCGCGTCAGCGAACTTAGCTTAACAACAGGTCATAGTAAATTTTGAATCTGTCAGTGGAGTGAGAATGAAGGACTGCCTGTACCTGCCATGGAGTTGGTCCCTGATTAAACAGTTAGTTTCGGTAAAAGTAAACATCCCTTAATTTCTCTTGCAATGCTGCAGTAGTGTCTGAAAAATTCCATTTGGTTCTTAACTATCCTATTCTGTTTTGAAAATTTCATTTTTATGCTCATTTATGTCGTCTGCATGAAAAAAGCTTATTTTGCTAACAGGTGTCGCTACCGGTGTAGCATCATGCTTGCAGTGCCACACCCAGGGAAAATGACTGAACTATCAGCAGCCTGCTTGTGAGCAGTGATGTGTGAAGTTTATTTGAGGTGTGAAGTTTAAAAGCTGATTGCTATTACTGTACTTCAATAGCATCAATTAATTTAGGCCCAACTGATTGTGTTCTTGTTTATCATTATCATACCTCGACCATGAAAGCAGAGCTGTCATTGGCTGAGAGCTGGTCACATGTCAGTCATTATTTTAGTATATTGACCAGGACTATTGCCCTCCAATATTTGTTTTCCGAAAAAAAAAAAATTTTCAGAATTTTTTTTTTTTCCGAAATTTTTTTTTACGAATTTTTTTTTTACGAATTTTTTTTTTCCGAATTTTTTTTTTTCCAGTTTTTTTTCTCCAAAATTTGTTTTTTCTAAAATTTTATGCGTCTGCTTATCTACTCTCCTGTGTGAAAGGAAAACTATTTCCCTCAGCCTTCGGCCTCGTGAAATAGTTTTCACTTACACACCCTCGAGGGAAATAGATTTGACTAATGCCCTCGAAATCAGTCAATATTTGTATACTATAATACGGTTTCAAAATAAGAACAGTTAATTTGAGCTCCGCGAATCTATGGCATTGCCATCTACATATTAGCAGTGTGAGGCTTTCCGGTCACAATGATTAAAATGACACATTGATGATGATACAGACTGCAAATATTCCCAATTTATATAATAATGCCCAAACCTATACTTTTTTATTCATAATTGTTATTTTAAAAAAGTTATCTATTAAAATGTTGTCGCGTGAATTGGAATTGCCCTTTCTTATCCGACTGTCCCCGCCGCCCCCACTTCCTTGCGGCACCCCTGGAATCAAACAACCTAAGCCACCATTAAACAATCAGTCCTCAACAATTGCACTATACATCACGTCTTCCTCAGTAGATCAGGTTTACTTGGTATTGCATCAGAGATGACACTTTTGTGTAATCCAAAAGGTTTTCTAAGGATTGAGGTCAGGAGATTGGACTGCACTGGCAACTACCCCAACCGATTGCTGGATAATCCTATAATCTTTCACTCCCTGATGCTTGCTTTGAAAGCCAATGTTCAGTTAAAACACCAATTTCAAAGATATTTTACTATTCAGTTTTACAAGGCACATGACCCTCTGAATATCTAGATTTATCCCACACTGATATACACTCTTGATCAAAATGCTGGAATAATTTGGATTATAAAGGTGTTGGGATTTCAAACTTCTAAAATTGGTGATTGAATGTGTGGAATTGCAAAGATTTCCTTCCCAGACATTAGATTTATGTATAAATTATATTATAAACCATTTTTAGTTGCTGAGAATTATTTGAAAACTTTCTTTAAAATCCCAACACCTTGAAAATCCAAATTATTCCAGCATTTTGATCAAGAGTGTACAATGCAAGCATTGTGAATCAGTCAGCTGTCTCAAAGCATTTGTTGTAGTCTTGTTGCCTCAGCTAAAGACTAAATGTCTTAATGACACAAGAATGGTTGTCTGTGACAGTATGACAGTGAAGCAAGAAATACGGAATGATTTTCATATATCTTGCCTTGGGCTGCAATACTTGTCTGGTAGCGGCTGAAGTTTGTTGACACCACATCAGCGGCATCACGCAGTTATCAGAAACAGGAGCAGTTGTGGTACAACTAAATATTGCCAATACTGTCAGATTAGTGATAATTTGTTTTGACTCATTAATCTCGAAAGTTATAGCTTGCATTTTCTTAGAGACAATTCTCTCGAACATTGATAATTACAAAAATTTCATTTCAGGTACTATGCCATCCTGTACCCGGTGAAGGCCAAGTGCCTCTGCACCCAGAAGAGGGCCCGCAAAGTGGTGGTGCTTGTCTGGGCACTTTCTGTTGTTTTGGCAATTCCTATCATCTTCGGTCAGGTGAGAAGGCTTTATCTGATGATTTTGTAAACCAGATCAAATTCTGATGCATTTTGCATGGCGCCTAAGCCAAATGACAAGTTACGACTAGGACCGTAGTAGTAGGACAGTTAGGAGTTTTGCCCTAGGGAGTACTGATTTATCACAGGTTTTTTCAAGGGGGAAACAAATTTTTAACAAAGTGGGTATGGGCCTCATAAACGGAAGTTTGACGCCGTAAGCGACAGTTCAGAACTTATGACGGGCTTGGGAGATTGGTCGGAACTTCCGTCATGAAGGTTAAACGGGATCATTTTGAAGACTCTTTCTTTTAATTTCAGTCAGACATATGGCTGTTTCTAACATAACCAAGCAACATTGATTGTTGAGTCACACATGCATGCATTCATGGAGGTAAAACTGATCGTTTTGTGACACTTATAAATTACTGGTACACACAAATATTTGCTTATGAGTTTACGAATTCTGTGAAATATTTTGCATTTAGAATTTCAGACATTGTTTTTCCATGCATCATCCCATAATAGAATTATATAGGCTAGCCTGGCTAGGTCTATCTTAGATCATCTTGATAGTTGTGTGGAATGAAGCAAAATCTTTTCAGCGTACAATAATTATTGTAATTGGATATCTTCAAAATTCAAAAATATCTATTTCAATATATCACAATCAGTGAATTAAATTTTTCAACTGACTAATTCTGGCAATTCTCATGTGCCATTCTTTCCCAAATGACAATAGATGCATTTAAGGAAACAGGACAAAATAACACAATGCGATTGGATGTTTGGTTATGTTATGCACAATGAGTGAAATGTCTTCCGAGCTCAATATCAAAATAGCAATGCCATAGAATGAAATAGATTTCCTGGAAATTGCAAAAATGTCGGCCTATCCCATGCGGCTGAAAATGTTGGCCACTTTAAATATGGATTTCTGGAGCGGCAATGCTTTAAGGAAACATAAATTAATTTCAATTGAAATATGATATACAGATCAGGCAACAGGAAATGATCATTTGTTACCAAAATAAACACAATTACTCAATTGATTTTTTAAAGAATATACAGAGCGGATATGATATCCTGCTTGGTATCGCAATGCTACCATTAAACCGGTGCCATGAAAACAATGCATTCTAGATTGAATTTTTACAAACATAATATGTCAAATATAATATAGACAGTATCAAATTACCTTCCCCTTTAGTGAATGACTTGGAAATAAGATTCTAAGCCCACATGTATTTGTCAATAATCTGATTCCAGCAGCAAATGCAGCCTGTATTTTCACATTTATGACAACCGTCACGACGGCACAATATTGATATATTGCTGTTGTAAATTCCTTCGCCATGGGCTTGTTGAAAAGCATGTATTTGTGTGCCGAGAAAAGGTCAATGTTCCAGAAAATATAAGATAATCATGTTGAATTACGCCCGACAAAATACTATATCGTGCAAGGCTGAGAATTATCATGTCGTTGTTTTGTATCATGGAAAGGTGTGTGCATCTGCAGTGTTATTCTACACTGCATAAGGCACTATCCCAAAACACCTTGATAATATACAATTTATCGCTAAAAAAACATTAGGCAATTTGCAGGCAAATAAACCTCTATGGAAGGCTATTGACAACTCACAAATTTCAATATGCAGATCACTAAATGTAAAACATTTTATAATACCATCTCCGATTTGCAGTAGTAACACACATAAAGTACAAACAATCCGAGCAATAATTGTAGGATAGATTTGTTTTTCATTTGGTACTATCAAAATTAACTTTGAAACTGTGATAAATAAGTTTTTGGTCTGGCTGCATGTTCACTGACCCCTGTCCCTTTGTAACATGTTTTGAGAATACAATCTCTAAGTATGTTCAACAGAAAGCTTTATGACAAACTTGAGCCATGTCATTTTCATGGAGAACTCCTAACAGGAAGAAATTATACACTCCCAGCACTCACAGATTCTTGCATTGGGAGGAGCTTCAGTTGGCTATATTTGATAAATACATGGACAAATATTTAATGGGAGATCTTTGTCCAAAAACAGCAGGCCGTTTTTAAGTGTAAGAGCTACAAATCAGAAGTTAATATAATTTTTTTCAGTTGTCAAAACCGCTAATACACAATTTCACATGTCTTCATGACAATTTGGTTCTTATGCTAAATGATGTGGGGTGTCAAATCACATATTGTAGTGCCCATTTAAGTTGTTTATTAAATTCCCATGGAATTCCCTCCATGAGGAAATGTTGTACATACAATATTATTGAATACACACATTCAAAGGTTGAAATACCTGATAAAAACAGTGAAATTAATTGAAATCACACTACAGTTAAATCAGTGTGTGGGGTTTTAAGTAAATATTTTTGATGCCAATGGTACATATAATTTTTGGGTTACATATTTTTGACATAGATTTCTGAAATGCTGCTGCGTTCAAATCCAACTTTACTTTAATGCCATCATAATGTATAGACAGCAATGAGGGATAAGACTTTGCAAATGGTGTGGGCCAATATCAAACTGTCTGTTCCTTTATATAAGCCTTAAGCTAAAATAATCTAAACTGATAACATATGCCACAGTTCTATACACGTCATAAAAAAAGTTACATCCGATGTAATTAAAATAAAATAAAAATTCTTCTTTTAACGTTCAACAGTGTATCTATTTGTAAAGAAAGCACCAGTTGTGTAAGAGAAATTGGATATCTTTCATATTCTTCTTTGCAATTTTTATGCACATCCTGTAAATGAGATAGTTCCGGTACGTAAAAGATTAATTATTTACAAGCACAACTCCTCTTCTTCCAGATGCACAAGCAAGTGGGGACAGTGAGGAAGGGCTACTGGTGCATCAAAGAATGGCCCAACAAGACCTACAGCTTGATCTATGAGTCCGCCATGTTGTTTCTAATCTTCATTCTGCCTCTGAGTATTATGGGATTTGCTTATGTCAGCATCTCACGAGAAATGTGGAGAATCTCGACCAACAGGATTGCCCTGCATGCCGTCAAGTGAGTACAACTGTTTTTTATGAGACAGACAATTTAATAGAGGAGAGAGCAGCAAACACCTGTAGATATGGGTACAGGCTGACAACAATGTTGAATTAGATTATGGCTTATTCTCTACTAGTAATGATGCAATTAAACTGCTGAGAGACCACTTTTGCAGTTTGAAAATGATGGACAAAATGGCGGTGGTGCCAGTAGTCATGCCGCCCTCTTTGGGTGAAAGTAAAAACTGCAAACTTCTGCTGGAAACCTGAAAAATCTTCTGAAATACCAAAAACACGCCCAAAACCGTACTGTTTTCTTTTTAAATTTATACATTTCGATACAATCACATCATTTTACAAGTAACAAGCGGTTTATGCATGATCTAAGGTGAATGTTTAGAGGCTATAGCAAAAACGAGGTCATGCAGCCGCTTACAACATCGAGCTGCATGAAAAAACAAATCAAAATGGCAATGGCATCTTCTGAGTCAGGTCGATCAATACCATGGTTTTTCAGTACTTACATGACTAGTGTGGGAAGGATCGCTAAGCAATCGCAAATTCAGCGGCAAATTGCTCTCGCTTACCACTTTAATAAACTTTATTCAAAGTCGGTACAGGATAAAAACAGACAACATAAGAGACAAGCCGCTTTTCAACATAAACAAAAATAGGATTTAAATTAAATTTCATACTATTTACATTTCTTACACTGAAAAAAAAAAAGAATTGTCTGGATCAGACAATGATTGTCTAATATGTGTCCAATCAAAGTAGTCGTCTAATCCAGACAATTGAATGGTTCGAAATGTTGAAGAATTTGTTTATTTCATTCTATTAAAGTAGTTGTCTAAACCAAACAACCAATAGAATGAAACAAACAAATTCTTCCAATTGAATTTTCTGGATTAGACAACCGCATGATCGGACACATGTTAGACAATCATTGTCTGATATCAAACAATCTTTTTTTTTCCAGTACACATAAACTCTAACAGGTCTACAGATCTCTTGACATTTTTGGGCAATTTGTCCCACATTAGAATATATATCGTAGACAATTTATTCCGCATGTAACAGTATCTACAATTGGTGTTTCAAGACACATCTCATTTCTAAGCCATAACAATTCTCTTCATTTTATAAAATTTGATACAGGTTTCATTCCATCTTTTGAAATTTGAATACAAAAGTTGCCATAAGTTAAAGTATGTCTGCATACATTGTACATCTATTACTCTTTTCCAATAACAAGAAGTAGCCAGAAACATAATCTTTGTAAGTTAATCTTAACACTCTTTCCTGAATTCTGTAATTTTTTTTAACTTCTGGAACCGCATGGATACCATATAATAATATGTAAATGGCACAGCTATGAAATTCGCGTAGCACTTAAAATTTTTTTGTAGCACTTATAGTGCTACCATAACTTTCATTAAATTTATTTCATTCAATGTATGAAAAAAAGGCAGTTATTGTACTGTTTCAAAAAAATTGAAAGACCGATATATAGAAAAATAGAGAGAAATTTAGACTAAAAAGTCCTCAACATGTTACACATTTACCCCTGTGAGGGATCTTTTACTTGCCCAGCATAGACACTGATACAAGGGGCCGCCAATTTAACGTCTCATCCGAACGACATTCAGCTGGGATTTTTCTCATGAAGGTACACTGAAAATATTGGGTTCCCCACCCAGGGTTCGAACCCATACAAGCAAAGCTCTTCAGCGGAGTAGACGGGCACCTAAGCCCCTTGGCCACCCAGCAACATTGCGACGACATTACAATTTTTGTGAAAATTACGTTGAAGTGCGTGGTAGAAATGTTGTCACAACGTTGTGAAGCAATGTCAAAATTTGTCGTTAGCTTGCAATGATGTAACACCAATGTCATAAGGTTGTAAAAACAAGCCAATATTGTATTCATGTTGTGTAAATGGCAACATAATTTCAATCATTCATTTCAATGGCACAAAAGACAAGCCCTCCACCAATTTTCAATGTTGTGTTTATATCGTGTTCCTCTCGGGATGTTACGTTGACTTTTGATGTACATTTCGTTCAATAATTTTTATTGTTAGAAAAAGCCCAATTTAGCAGCACAAGAGGGATGGGATAAGCTCTAGAGCGCGATGACAAATGAAGCTCATGGCATTTTGCTGAAGACATAAAATATTATTATTCCTACCCTTCTATTGAATGCAACTGTCCTTTTCTCCATTTGCTCCTGATATCAAGTTGCATTCGTGTCAGGATTCTTCCCGTACACAAGCTCATGTTACATTTCTTACATTTCTTACGTTTTAAATTCCAGATATGATATTGCAAAGCCCAAAGAGAAGGGCTCGGATCAAAACATCAATGAAGCTCTGAACCAAGGAAGCCGCCGCCATGTCGCACCTGTGAGGGACGACATTGCAACGAGGAAAAGGGTAAGGCCACACATAATTGATTCTTAGCTCCGCGGACACGCTGACACAATAGATTTCCTGCCGATGGAAAAAATAAATAAATTTTTTGACATTATAAAAAAAATAAATTTCACCTTTTTTTTTTTCCTACCAAATGACCCTAGACAAAGTGCCTCAATAGGATCCGAGAAGGTAAAGATCAATTATGTGTGGCCTAAGTTAAACTGTAGATACATTATACAAGCACATATAGATGAGGTAGGCAGCTGCATAGATCCTTCGGCATCCATGAGCATAGCTCACTTAGCACAAGAACAGACCGATTTGTTTCTGTGCAGTGCTTCAGTCTATATATATACTTTAACTGCCGAAAGAGGAAGTGCCTTAGAAAGTGCCTTAGAAAGTGCCTGAAAAACTGGAGCTGTAGCGAAGTCTGAGGCACAGCTTGGTTTGGTATTTAAATAAAACAAATTCTTAAAATATCATCCGGTATTGCTTTAAAATTTCAATCTTTTTTATAACAACCACTAATGACATAATTCAGGGATTCAAAGAAACATGTCTATTTAAAATCTATACTTTCATATATGTGACTGACGGCGTTGTCGACGAAAATTATACCCCTGGAAAGAAGCATGCCAAGAGGATTCCAGATTGTTACATTATGACATGCAATCTCATTATAAGTATCATGGAGAGTCACTGCTGGTGGTCACACAAGGTAGCAGACAGCATACTATGTGTGTTTTTGTTCCAGAGTATCATAGTTGCCATGCATTTTGGACAAGCCTGAAACACAATAAGTCTCAATGCCCACCTGCAGCCTTCTCAGTCTTTCAATCATGACGTCAGTCTTGCTGTATTGCTTCATTCCATTTTTGTGTGCGACTGGCCTGTCATACACAGTATATTATTAAAGTGTTTAGTTATGATAGAGTTTTCAGACAGAATTTGACCAGGGGAAGCCACAATTTAATCTATCATAAACGCTTTGAAAATGGACCGAGTGAGACTGAGATTATATGAAATCTAAGGCTTCAAACAAATAACAATAAAAACCAAACATTTCTCTGTTTTTCACACGCGTGCATGAATGTATACTTCTAAATATCTCCTTCATTGTTTTTTTTAGGTGATTAAAATGCTGGTGGCCATCATTGTGCTGTTTGCCATTTGCTGGGGACCCCTCCTGATAGAGAACCTCATCTCGGCCTTTGGGGTGACGGAAAGCCTCAATTACGCCCACATGAAACATGTCCGCCGAGCCCTACATCTCATGGCATACTCCAACTCATGTGTGAATCCCATCGTCTACGCTTTCATGTCTCGCAACTTCCGCAAATGTTTCCAATCCACGTTCTTGTCCCTCGTTCGACATGCCAGCAGACGAGACCCGGGTGGAGTGACTTCGCGACGCAGTAGCTACATGGTCCAATCGTCATCCAGACGTCCTTCAAACACGTCGACTGCGGGATCCACAAGAACCACACTACTCAACGCTGAGTCTTGTTACCAAGTGGCGAAAGACAACACCCTCATGCCCCCTAAGGCTTCTTACTTCAGTCTGCCTAAAAGCGGAGCCTCATCTCCTGAGCGCAGCAGTTTGGTTGAGGCCACTTAAGTTACGTTACGCACACTAGGATATAACGACAAGGTCAATCTTGATGAGTTTGGATTTTCAAGTATACACATATAATTTGCTTACAATATAATTTCATTATAATTCCAATTACATAACAGTTTATATTCAGCACTTGCCAAGGAACCAGCAGACGAAGTACATAAATGGATCACAGATATTCTGTTGTCGCTCCTTGTGTCATCACCCAGTATGGTCCAGCATCTAAAAAGAGCTTGTTTGTTTCATCCCTGCTATGGTAGATGGAGCTGACCATGTGGGTTTATTGTGCAGAGACATCTAGTGGGAACAGTTACTGTTGGCAGCTGATACTTATACAATTTTTATCAACAGATGATCAATTTGTTCAATGACATATTTCATGTTTATAGATTATGTCATTATTGGCATCTCATCCGGGAGTCGAGTTATAATTGCCAAATATTGTTGTGAAGCTGTCATAATTTGTTTCATTTGCTGTTGTTCTTTAATGATATTTTCATGCATAATATGACAAAATATCATAAGTTATTTGCAATTTACCGTGTCATCTGAGGTGTTGCGGCATGGTTGTCCCGAGCCCCAACTGTTATTATTGATAATGCAGGTTAAAATCACAACCCTGTAAGATAGGAACTGCATGCATATTACTGTTTGCTACATTCCATCGGTGTTAATGGATACTTGACTACAGACAGTGATGGCAATCGTCGAGTGCCTTAGAATTTAGGCACATGGGAACGACTGCCTGATTGTATACTCTCCGGTGAGTTGAAAAATACTATATGCTTGCAAAGTCATGCCAAGTGTGTCGTTAATAACTTTATTATGTACCGGAATTTATATATGTAATATATACATGAATAAATAAATATTTGAAAAAAAAAAGTTACATTATCTCATCTACTACAGTACTTTGAACATTTTATACCTTGTTGCAGCCATATACAAAACCACCATGATTTTGACAATAGACAATTTGTTATATTCCCTGGAGTTCAAAGACTCTACACTTGTGAATGATGTCAGTTATAGGGAGCTGATATCCTGTTAGCGCTAATTGGAGGTAGTTAGGGAAATTAACACAGGAGGAGAGAATCTTGTTAACCGTAAATCTTTGCTGATGACTGTGATTAGGCTGCAGGCTTGTTTATTGGCTCAAGAAAAACATCTAGAAGACATCTAGAACTTGGGCTAAGAGAAGACTGATATTTGTCAGCTCATTTGCCAGTGTTCTCAGAAATAAAAGGATACTTAAAAATTGCCAGGGGGCTTCAGGACGCCCGATTACTTCAAAAAGATAATGAACATCAGTAATGGAAAGCTCTTATAAAACCATTCCTCCTTATCTGAAATTTAGCAATCACAAAAAAGTCTTGCAAATAAATTAAAAAAAACCAATGGGATAAAGGTAGCCAGCAGCAGAGATGATTTACCAACCTATAAAAACAAGGACTTCATGAAATTACCAGTCCACATTTTGTTCTTGACTCCATTATTCTTTAAATCCCACTCTTTTCATTCCAGCATGCCAACCTCATACAGTCTTGGCCACTGCTGCAAGTAAAAATAGCATGCGATGCATGCACAGTGGCCTCGGGCAATTTAATGACCCCTTAAATTCACACATCTATCTACATCTAAATGTATGTATCCGTATATATCAATGGATGTACAGATCTATGGAAAAAGGGGGCATTATGCATTATAGGCCTACTATATAATGTGCTAGAACAAAAATGTTAACATGCACATTGCAAAACAATCAATAAAGGTTGTTGCTTGTCAGCAATGGGAGGATGTAGGCCTAGCATACCAAAGAAAAGAAAGTGAATTGTTAGGTCAATATATGAAGATAAAATGCACTATTACTATTGTGCATGGATCTGCCAGGGAATGAACATGCAGCGCCATCTATAACATACATGAGCACAAGACATTATGTTTTCTATATTTTTTGTGTATTAGAAACGATCTAAGCTTACCAAAGAAATATAAAGACGTGAGAAAATGTCTGTTTTGTACACTGACACGAAGAACTGTATGAATATACAAATATATTAGTTAATCTAGTAACCCAAACTATGCACCTTTCGTGACCACAAACGAGCAAGTGAGTGCAGCATATATAGCAGATTTGCCTTTGGTCATGTACATGTTTTACAGTGTGCTTGCCTGCCATTGCCATGACGTTGTTTACAGCGTGCTCACCTGCGCATGCGCGTGAAGTCGTTTTTGGCGAGGTAAGTGAGGAACGTTGCTACGTAGCATTTAGGTATTTCATTGATTACAGTGTAATTAATACAGAGCTGGTGGATACAGTCACAGAGTGCAAATGTTAAACAGTTATGTAATCAATTGGAAGCATCGCTTTGGTTTGTCATTTTATCCATAAAACGTTTTTGTCCCCACAACAATTTATTATTTCCATTTCCTGTTGACATAAGAAGCCATTGATGACGACAAAGGGGACCTCGTCCCTCGGCCACAAAAAGGGAAACACACAATTTTCATAATGGCCTGCTGACGCAATGGATCTTATAATTGTTATGAAACAAGAGACTGGCAACACTTGAACTTGAAATATACTATGAGATGGCACACTCATTCACAGCATTGTTTTGTAAATTTTGACACTATTCTGAATAGACCTGCGTTTTTCTTGAGATGTACAGGTAGTTAAAGTTTACAAGGCATTTTGCTTTATCAAAAATGCCAATTAAGCCTTCTACCAATGACAATGGATCATCAAATTTGCAAAAAGTAAGTATACTGTTCAAGGGTGCCGGAACAGGGAGGGCAGGGGGGACAATTGCCCCTCCTGCCCATGGCCAGGAGGGGCGAGGGGGGGGGGCAAGGTTGCCCTTTTGATCTCAAAGAAAAAACATAATAAGGCCTTAATTTAAAGTGAATTCACGCAAAAATTTATAAGTATAAATTCAAAATTAGTATTGCCGCTACATTAAATTTTTGTCTCGTGAATTAGATTTGCCCTTTCTCAACCGACTGCCCCTGCCGCCCTCGTTTCCTTCCGGCACCCTTGATACTGTTCAGGAATTTACTCAAGATTGATGTAAAAGACATCTAATCATAAGAATCATCTTGTACTTATTAGCTATAGGCTTCTCCATTTATCCCCTAATACACGTAATAATAGTTTCAGTTCTTAACTTAGCATTGGAAAAGAAAGTATAAAAAAAAGGCTTCACAGGAAATGAAAAGACCATAAAAGTTTGGAAATGTGAATACAATATACAAATGTTCTAGTCTTTAGTGTATCATCATGGTCCATAGATATACAAAGCTGGACTCGCAAGCAGGACGTAGATTACAGCTAGAAATATATTCCTGAGTAAATCTCATTTTTGTTTGACTAACCAAACTGAGTTCCAGTCCGAATTTGCAACAATATCGAACAGAACCACCCTGAAACACATCAAATGCATTCAGCCTGATAGTGGTTGTCCTCCCTGATCCCCTCATAATGCTGGCCTGATGTCAGACCTGTGCTTTTCTATTTGGGATGACCCAGCTAAACAGCAACAAGACAGAGACCGGAAAATGACCTCAGATCAATTTCCTCAGGAAAAGAGCAACATTGGGTGGAGAGTTTTGTTGAACTTGCATTCCATTAGAATATTGTGAGCACTCAGAGTATTACCTGATGGGCACAACACTGCCACTAGAGGATTTAGCTGAGATTCGAGAACCAGAATGACCGCTTTGGACTGACCGAGACTTGTGGTAGCTGTGTGGAAATAGCCACAAGCACCTAAGAGCCAAGTAACTACAGGCCATTAGGGTTTATGGCAATCACCGGTCGGCGGTTGATGACAATGCTTCCCAAAGAGCCTTTCAATTACTTCATGGTCTTTGTGTTTGCACTATTATTACACAAAATACAGTCACACTAATGCCTATTTAATGGGTAAAAAACATGTTATTTTTATGATTCCTTGGAGTTAGAACTTAGAACCTTATACATTATGAATGTATTTAAGAACCTGTTGGTACCACAGGTCAATTTGTCACTATTCCCTTGAAACAACCTGCAGCTGCTGTCCAGTACTACCCAGTGGAGGAAGAGAACATATGCAAAGGAGTAAGGCATATCACATATATTATATCTGGCTGTCACAAAGCTTTTAAGGAATCTGATCACTTACAGTGTCAAATTCAGTCAATGTGCCAATTCTCTTTTCTTTATATTTCAAACAGAAGAAGGTACTTATAACGTATTTGAGACCTTCTGAACACTTTCCAGGAAGAAAAAAACAGAGCATTTGATGGCACATGCTTTACTTTTCACAGTTACATGAACGTCACTATGTTCTTTTGTGATGCATACACTGGACAACATTTTGTGCTCTGTCAAGTAAGATTGTGACTAAACTAAATCTTTCTGGTGTTAAGTTTCCTCTGTTCCTCTGCTGCCAAACAATCACTGATAAATTCATAATTATTATCTTCTAAACTTGAGCCATTTTACTTGGTTTTCTTGTTCACATTAACGAGTGAAGATCTGTTTGTCTGCATGCAAACATTGCTTCTGAGAAAATGATAGAAGCATGCTTCTGCTTTACTTTGTGGCATTCTTAACCCTCACAGGAACACTTATCCTATCTTATTCCAGCAGGTATGCCACCTAATCCTACTGCCTTGGGGATGGGACCATTTACTCAGCAAATTGCATTGGATGCCAAGGCCAATGATATACCTTTGGCTATCAGTATTATGTAGGCAAAAAAATTATGTAAAACATATGTTGGGGATGCAATAAATCATTTTCTGCAGCTTACAGTATATATAATAGAGTAACAGTGATCAGACTAAGTACTGAAATTAAGAGTTGTTTCCAAAAAATCTTTTCAGTGCAAAAAAACAGTTACTCTTGACCACTTTTATATAGAATGTAATTGTGTAATAATTTGGCTACAATGGTAATGTAGTGATTGAAAGGTAGGTTGGTAAGTAGGTAAGGGAGAACACTACCCTTTAATATGGCCAGTTTTGGATCTTTGACTTTCCAGGACAATGATACTAGAGGCTCTTTTGGATGCCATGTCATGAACTGGTGATTGCCATAAACCATAAAGCCCAGTAGTTACCTGGCTCTCAGGCACTTGTGGCTATCTCGCAAACCAGCCTCACAGTCTTCGATGGTCATTCTGGTGGTCCAATTTTGCATATTGTCCTCCAGGGGGCATTGCTGAACCTATATATTGGTAATCACAGAGTGCGTACAGTGCTCTAATGGGGACAAGGTTCAACAAGAGCCATCTTACAATGTTGTCTCTTTTCCATTTGAATTCTATCTTAGGTAATTTTCCATTTTAGGTCTTGCCAGGCTACAATAGCCTGCTTCAGTTGCCAGCGTGAGCGAGCAGGCTAAAAAATTTCACTGGGGGTGCTGGCTTTCTGGTCCTCGCTAACATGCATTTCTGAGGCAGTTCAGCCTAGTCCTGCTGTGTTCTGCTGAGCGCGGACCTGACAGGTAGCAGTGGGGACTTTAGGGGCAGCACTCCCAGTGACCTAGATTCCAATTCGATACCCAATTCGACTTGAATTTCGTCAGTCTGCAGCCTCGCTCGCTCGCCTGCTTCAACAGCAGACTGTGTTCAGTCAGAGGTCTTGCTTCTCTTTGGCTAGGACACCCAGGATAGAAAAGCTCCTGAAAACCAGGCCTGCATTATTTTAGGGGGGATGATAAAATGGCTTTTTCGTTGAGCGTGTGCGGGGACGTCTCCAAATCAATCTTTATTGTTTTAAAAGTCCAGCCACACTGAAATTTCTGGATTTCGGACCTGCTACTAGCTGCTACTGGCAATTTCGTATGACAGGAAAAACCATGTTTTTTTTATATTTCGCCTATTTGCGATGTTTGTTAATTTTAACATGTTTGAAGATAGGGGGTTGGAAATAACATCATTAAACAGAGTGTCAAGAGAGCTTTCATTTACATACCAACACTTATAGTCTGTGACAAACACAAAGGTCAGATAAATATTTACTTTATTCTTTTAAATTATATGATTACGAAACCGTCAAAGACATGGTGTGAAAATAATGGCCTAATTTATGATTAGTCATTTTCAGGAAATCAATGACATTGTGTAGACAGTAGAATCATGTTTTAAAAGTAAAACCTTAGCTTGAAAATGCAGTATCCCCAGTGAGTACACTCATATAAATGTGTTATTGATTCTCCAATCAGTAAGGGTCCAACTGAACTAATCGAGCTAAATCAGTACGTAAGTGAATGTCCGTTATTTTGGAATAATGTGCACTTAAATATTTTTAATTGGTAAATAATGAACTACAAAAGTGCTGTAAATAATGACTAAAGTTAAACTTATTTTGCATGGTGTAGTGGCAGTATTGATAACCGTGTGTGCATTAATATCAAATTCCATTAGTCTGTGCATCCTAGAAGTAAAACAAACTCACAAAGTTTACTGACATTGACCATTTGGAATTGGAATTTTAGAGAAGTAACTTCATAGTAGCATCACAAATACAAGAACAAACTAAGAATTTGCAGCAAAATCATAAGTTGATTATGGAGCAGAAAAATTGGAGCATGCATAGGCAGGACGAACCCGTAGATTCTGGAGTATAGAAGTGCAACAAAATAAAAGTCATAAATTTCAATATTGAAAATTTATCCATGTCCATTTGGAAATGGTATTTGTTCAAGGAAGAGCCAAAACTCCAAATCCTTCAGGACACCAAAAAACGATTTGAACAACTCAACTGTCAAGTTTAGACAATTCAAAGATCCGACATATCATATTGTACAACTATTGTCTGGCATCAGACAATTTCTTTTTTTTTTTCACAGTGCAAATAGGCCTACTGGACTGGTATATTATAACATTGAGAAATTTATGATATAGGAGTGTGATATAGCAAGTGAAGGTCTGCCACAATATTTTGTAACTATTTGCAAAATGGTAATCACTATCATAATTATATCAAGACTTGTATGTGTAGACGGGAACAAGCCATCAGAATCGTTGATCTGTACTTTCTCGTGACTTTTTGGGGGGAAAATAGTAGATGTCAGCAGTAATGGTGAAACTATTATAATGATGATAAAAATTCATCTATGACATATAATTACAAATTATCCAAGCCCAGCAAAATCACCAGCACTACACCCATTCCCAGACCTAATATCTGTCAATGTGAACCCCATGTTGTGGTTTACAAAGAACACCGTGACTATTGCAAAAGCATTCATTATGATTTTCATTGATTTGCAGTATAAGTTGTCTAAACATAATTATTGAATTTTATATGCATCTGCCATTTAGAGCCATGCCATTCTGGGAGGCATATTGTGGGAATGATTAGATATAAATCTTAAACAAATGTTAAATCTTGTCATTAATGCAAAAAAAATACTCCTCTAGCTACCTTTTCTATACATCCAAGTGATTGACTGCTTATTTTGGAATTGGCAACTGTCACTACAATAAATCACAAATAATTCTACATTCTGTTCGTGAAAGTGCAATAAAGGAGTGGCAGAGACACAGTCCTTTTCCACACAACCTCTGACAGGGTCATCAGCAATGTCTTGTCCTTTACCGCTACTTCAAGCCGTCAGCATCGGCAATCCTCGAATGTGCAGGTTACTGATACAAGTTTAAATGACATGCAATTCAATATCTGTGATTTTCAATTTCTTGATGAAGTCAGAGATATTTTTAAGTCAGGTCCACCATCCACAATCTAAATTCTTGTCATTGTCAGACTCAGACAACAATTGATGTTTTCGGATTTTCATGAAACTTCTTTTAAAATGGACGCTTAAATGTCCATATCTCAAGAACCACTGGACCTAGAAAGTTGAAATATACACCAAAATATTTGGAATGCCCTATTTCCTATTCAATGTCAATACATTTATAAGACTTAAAATCAATACTTTTCAAGTTCTGATGGAAAATACTATTTTCGACATTTAAAAAGATACGGTTTGACATTTTTGCCAGTAGTGCAGAATAAGCCTTGAAATTCAATTTGGTAAAATTTTTCTCCATTCTGGAGGCAATGAGCAACTTTTGAAGGTGTCCCCGCAGTTTTCCAGGATTATCATCCCCCCCCCCTAGCATTATGCTGGGATTAAGGGGAAAAACCTTAGCATTGTAAAGGGGTGCAAGCCCTGTTTGGTCAGACAGATATAAAAGATTACTCAGGAATAAAGACTGAAGCTTTGAAAGCTTTTAAGGTAGACTCCTCCTTGTTATTTATTTTCTACTTCTAGTGAGGTTGGTTGATTAATTCATTAAATTTTCCATCTGTCTCAGTCATGTTTACCAAAGTCTACTGAGTGACAACTATAATACTCGTAGATCCCAATTGCTGATTGTGTTTGTTGAATGGCATCCTATCTTGATCCTTTCTTGCTGAATTTCTTCTGTGGGTCGTCCTTGATGCTGGTTTTCGTGAGAGCAAAATGACAACAATGGTGAATGTGAAGCTGTCTCGTCCATTGAGGCCCCAGTAATCACCTGAACATAGCAGCAGCATGTTGTGATGAGTAAAACATGTGCATGTGTCATTAGGTCAATTGATTTCAGTCACCAGGGCCATTCAGAAGCTGTTGTGGTGACATCAGTTAGAACAGGTGGGCAATGCTTCGCTACTTTCTATCTTTTTTTTACATTTGACTAAACTTGAGAAGCAGACCGTGTCATAACAAAGCCTTCAAACTCTATGCAGATTAGGGTGTCCCAAAAAAGTGAAAGTCTGAAATTCATTGGGGCTAACCTCTAAATGTGTTCTATGGCCCCTCTCTGACTCCCATGCAAAATTTCAGCTCATTTGAAGGTGTTTTAGAGGTTGCTCAACTCTATGCAGATGTTAATATTATATCAATTGTCTTGTGTATAAAGGGAATGTACATCTCTCCGAAATAATAACAATTCATTTATTCATGTTCTAGTGTTACAAACAACATAAAATACGTCATGCAAGTCCAGAAAAAAAAGGCAATTTCATACCTTTTTTTGCTGGAGATGTTCATTTGCTATTGCATTGTTAAGAAAGATGAAAGTATAAAATTACATGATTGAAACATGACAAACACACCATGGCACATATAAATTATAATGCACAGGCGGGTCTTTTCATTTGCACCTTTAACATCATCAGCTTTCATCACATTACATTCTGAAGTATATATCAAACAAAGTTGTTGTTGACAGCCAGTGTTCATAGTGACTCCATTCATTGTAGTGTGATAACCATGTTAATGATATGTTTTACCTCAGCTGCAATGCAGGAAAACACAAAGACCATGACAATTTTTTATATTCCCTGGAGTTCAAAGACTCCACACTTGTGAATGATGTTAGTTATAGGGAGCTGATATCCTGTTAGCACTAATTGGAGGTAGTTAGGGAAATTAACACAGGACAAGAGACAATCTTGTTAACCATAAATCTTTGCTGATGACTGTGATTAGGCTGCAGGCTTGTTTATTGACTCAAGAAAAACATCTAGAAGACATCTAGAATTTGAGCTCACAGAAGACTGATATTGTTTAGCTCATTTGCCAGTGTTCTCAGAAATAAAAGGAAACTCACAAATTGCCAGGGGGTTTCAGGACGCCTTATTACTTCAAAAAGATAATGAACATCAGTAATGGAAAGCTCTTATAAAACCATTCCTCCTTATCTGAAATGTATTTGTCACAAAAAATCCTTGCAGAAAAAAAAATCTATGGGATACAGGACATGTAGCCAACCGAAGAGATGATTTACCAGCCTATAAAAACAAGGACAGAGGCGGACTTCTTGAAATTACAAGTCCACATTTTGTTCTTGACTCCATTATTTCTTTAAATCCAACTCTTTTCATTCCAGAGTCCCAAGCTCATAAACTCAGCCTTGGCCATTTCTCAAAGCAAAAAGCAGAGCAACACATTCCACAATGGCTTTCTGACACAATTGATCTTATTATTGTTATGAAACAAGAACGAGTAGTATGCTATGAAATGGCACATTCATTCACAACATTGTTTTATAAATTTTGACACTCATTCCGAATAGACCTGCGATTTTCTTGGGACATACAGGTAGTTAAAGTTTACAAGGCAATTTGCTTGATCAAAAATGCAGATTTGGCCTACTACCAATGACAACGGATCGTCAAATTTGCAAAAGTACGTATATCCTCTGCTGAGGGGCATCAGCTTCTGAAAGGAACTTTACATAGACACACAAAGAAAGCAAAGTGCTCCAGTGCTTGTAATTTGGTCATGACTGATCTCTCTGAATTACTGTCAGTGAAATGACAGCTGTGTTACTGACTGGCCTTTTGACAATTGCTCTATTGTGGGTATCTTTGTTGTCATCCAAAGATAGATATTACCTGAGAAGGTCAATGTTATGAGGTTGACAATGACTTTAGAATAATGGAGGTGTGAGGCACAGGCTGCAGAAATTTGTAATAATAAAAATATGTATAAGATCTGTTGTCTGACAGAAGATTTGTAGCCTATACTACAAGAAACATATGTTATTAACATCACTGCAGGGGGAACTGGGGATAAAATTAGCAAACTGATGACAATGTGAATCAGATGTGCAACGTGATCATATGAAAATTTTGCTTCCATATTACATGCGCAATATAATGGCTGGATGAACAACAAAGCAATTTCCAGAAATTGGCATCAGTGTGACTGTATTTGTGTAATAATAGTGCAGACACAAAGGCCATGAAGTAATTGAAAGGCTCTTTTGGAAGCATTGTCATCAACTGGTGATTGCCATAAACCCTAATGGCCTGTAGTTACCTGGCTCTTAGGCGCTTGTGGCTATTTCCACACAGCTACCACAAGTCTCGGTCAGTCCCAAGCGGTCATTCTGGTTCTCGAATCTCAGCTAAATCCTTTAGTGGCAGTGTTGTGCCCATCACTGAGTGCTCAACATATTCTAATGGAAAGCGAATTCAACAAAAGTCTCCACCCAATGTTGCTCTTTTCCTTAGGAAATTGATCCGAGGTGATTTTCCTGCTTATGTCTTGTTGCTCTTTAGCTTGGTCATCCCAAATAGAAAGATAGTTCTGACACCAGGTCTGCATTATGAGGGGATCGGGGAGGACAACCTCTATCAGGCTAAATGCATTTGTTTTAGGGTGGTTCTGTTCGATATTGTTGGAAATCATGACTAGAACTCAATGTGGTCAGACAAAAATGAGATTTACTCAGGGATATATTTCTAGTTGTAAATAAATACAGGCTACTTTCAACTTGCCAAGTCTCCATTGGATTTCACATAGCCTTGCAGATCCATGGACAATCATGATGGTACACTATGGACGATGAAAATCAGTATATTGTACTCACATTTCTTGTGAAATTGTCTGAGGATTGATTGACAGTTTCTGTGCCTCTTTTTTATTACCTTTTTTAAGTGTTAGCATAGAACCCAGGGCCGTAGCCTGCAGAGGGGCAGAATTTGATGAAAACAGATGCATTACATGCAAAAATTTAATTTTTTTTGGGCTTTTCCGGATTGCACATGCCTGCAGACCAGTCTCTGCCCCCCCTAGGATTCAGACCGTACAGCCTACTGTCCTGAAACCAAACACCAACAGATAATATTCCTTTGCATATCTTGTTGTAATTTTTGATTAGGCACCAGAGTAAAGAGAAGAATAGAAACTAATTTTACTTTTATTTGGGGATAAACGGAAAAGCCTATATAATAGCTGCATCCGGCTGCAAGGGTAATTCTCTTGAACAAATTTACAGCACAGGGCAACAAATCCAGGCTGTGAGCGGGCTGTTTGGTAAGACATTTCTGTGTTACACTCGTTCAGGAATTTACTCAAGATTAGTGTAAAAGCCTAAAAGGCGTCTGTTTCTAATCATAACAATCATCTTGTTACCCATTACTTCCACTTCATTCTCTATATATACAGAAATTCAATAGCGGATCTGGTTTGACCTGCATGCTCGAAAGCTTTTAAGGAATCCGTTCAACTTACAGTGTCAAATTATTTCAACATGCAACTTCCCTCGCAAGCTTTTTGTTTATAATTAAAAGAAGGTACTTGTAATATATTTGAGAACTTCTAGGAAGAAAAAAAGGCAAACAATATTTGGCACATGCATGCCTTGCATGTAGAAAGCCTAGGAGTTGTTGAGTGAGTGTCATGAATGACCCAGCATGAATCGTTGTTGGAAAATGACAGCTGTGTGACTGACTTGCCTTTTCACAGTTACCCCAATGTGTTCTGTTGTATAAAACACTGTTCGATTAATGTTGATTATGACTGAACCAAACCCTTATGGTGCTGAGTTTCCTCTTCTGCCAAACAGTCACTGATAAATTGATTATTGTCGTCTTCTAGTCTTGAGCCTTTTTACTTGTTTTCTTGTTTACATTAACGAGTGAAGATCCATTTTGTTTGCATGCAAACATTGCTTCTCAGAAAATGATAGTTCTAAGCATTCTTCTGCTTTACTTCATGGCATTTCTTAACCCTTGCAGGAACACTTATCCTATCTTATTCCAGCAAGTATGCCACCTAATCCTATTGCCTTGGGGATGGGACCATTTACTCAGCAAATTGCACTGGATGCCCTGGTTGATGATATACCTTTATTGCTATCAGTATTATAATTTATACAGGCAAAAGAAATATGTAAAATGTTTAGTGGGGATGCAAGTAAATAATTTTCTGCAGCATATATAAATATAATATAGTAACAGTCATCAGACTGAGCACTGAAATACAGAGTTGTTTTTTATAACAAAAAGAAACCAAGTTCAGCTCTGCTTGACCACATTTATATAGAATGTAATTGTGTAATAATTTGGCCACAATGGCCATGCACTGATTGAAAGGAAGGTTGGTAAGTAGATAAGGGAGAATTCTACCCTTTGATAAGGCCAGTTTTGGATATTTTACTTTCCCTGCATAGACCATGATACAAGAGGCTCTTTCGGATGCCATGTCATGAGCTGGTGATTGCCGGATACCATCAGCCCTATAGTAACCTGGGTCTGAAGCGTATGTGGCAATTTCCAAACGGCCATCACCAGTCTCAAAGTCTTCGGTGGTCATTCTGGTAGTCCAATTTTGCCTATTATCCTCCAGGGCATTGCTGTGCCCATATGGTGGTAATCACAGAATGCTTACAGTGCTCTAATGGGCACGGGGTTCAACAAAAGCCTACTCCCAATGTGTCTCTTTTCTATCTGAATTTGATCTTAGGTAATTTTCTTTCTTTTGTCTTGTTCTTTAGCTTGGACACTGAGGAAAGAAAAGTACCTGAAGACCAGGCCTGCCTTATCCAGGGATTATAGGGACAAGCCTTTGCATTGTAACTCTCTGCGAGCAGACTCAAGCCGTGCAAGCTAATAAAGTAAACACTTCGCTGTCAGTTTTTTTTTTGCTTCAAGTGAGGTTGGTTAATTCATTCATGAAGTTATGAGAAGTTGGTCATAGCAAGAAGCCTTAATTTTGGTAGGGGGAACGGGGGCACACTGGGACGCGGGGCACTGTGGGACGGTGGGATTTTCTTGGATCCTGGTAAGGTATATGATATGGTAGTGCCATCATATCTTGTAATTTCACATCCTGATGTTTCCATGGTTTTATAGACAAATTACAGCCACATGCAGAAGTATGGCGAGCAAAAGTTTGTTTTCCTACTACTAAAGTAAATATGGACGGGTTCAATTCGAACCATTCTGTGGACAAACCATGAGCAATGAGGCTTTCTCAGTGCTTGTATGAATTTTATATATCGTAACAAACAGTTATGTAGGTGTTCAGGCCACAGTGAATAGAGGTATAGTGGATTACCATGCTCTGTGAACAAATTTTTCGCAAAGCACTGTGTGTTACTTACATAGATGTCCGCACCCAGGACAGTTTATGTTAAATGTTTAAAACTGTTTAAAGTTATGAACTATTGGCACTACAAGGTGTTAATGCTCTGTATATTGTCTTACGCACTACTTATATGTGATATCTATTGCACATGGAGTGTTAAAATGATTTTTTAATTGATGTCCCAATGTGCCCCGGCTGTGCACGCCGGGGCACATTGGGACAGTCATTTTTACGACTCTCTGGCTGCAAAAGGGCAGGTGCAGTCTAGTTTGTTATGCCTTGCATTTAAGCTCAATAGTATTGGTGATATTCATGCAAACTTCTGAGTTCTTCAGTGCTTTCAGCATTGAGCAAAATTAGTAGACGTGAAATTAAGCGTCCCAAAGTGCCCCCGTTCCCCCTACTAATATCACATCAATTGTCCATGTCCCGTCTGTGAAGCAAATCCACATCTTTACGAAAATGAATGACAGTTTATCAATTCATGTTCTACTGTTACAAGCAACATAAAACACCTCATATAAGTCCAGAAAAAAACGTAATTTCATAACTTTTTTTGTCTGTGATAGCTGCATTTCTTCATACAAGAGACGATCTTTTCATATTGCATTGTTAGAGCTTGCCTTGCATTGTTTCTGCGCTGTCAGTCAATAAGGTAAACCTGGAGATTGGGGAGGGGGTTTGCTGGGTGTGCTCTAAAGCTGTTGGGCCATCCATTCACCAACGGTTTCAGGGTCTGGGATGCCTATTTGTTCAATACTTTGAAACATGGGCAAAGGCATATTTGACCTTTGTAAAACCCTAATACTGTGCTTTGTAGAAAACACAGAAGCTTTACAGTATCACTAAATGTGACTTTTATATACTGAAGAATAGCGATTCATAATTCTACATGCTGAATTAAAATTATTTCAACAAAGAAGTCTGTTTTGAAATGTTTCATTTCTATATTTCTGGTCAAATGTATTTAAGAAAATACAGTCAGTAGAGGAAGGATAACTGCAATGTCACCAGCATTAGCAAATTTAGAATTTTATAGTCAGACTTTCATAGTAATTGCCAACATTAAAAAAAAAATATTTGAAAGCAAGATCTAAGCTCCTGATTCAGTGAAGAATTAACAGATTGTTAAACATCCGTAAAGTAGTGGATAAAGGGTTGTGTTGACAATTAACTCGGTTGAGGCTCCAGTTGAGTCGGAAAGTGAAGTTAAATTAAGTTGGCCTAACTGTAATGGCCATTGCGGAAATCGCCATAGATTGACCTTTTATGACTGGAATCAATTGACCTTTGTACAGGTCGGTCTCTCGCTTTTAAACCGAATCAGCAAAACAGCCATCCATCTCAACACTTCGCAACTCATTCCTGAAACTTTTCTCCTTCAGTAAGTAAAAGGTTCATCCTAACCGAACATTTTTCTTTGATATAGACATAATGAGTTCAGGTTCCTGCTGATTTTTCCATTCTGTGAGTCATAATCGCTCATGATTTGTCATGATCATTAAATTACTATAGGAAACGTAAATTCTGTTACAGCCTTCCACTTTGATATAGACACAATGAGGATCAGTTCACTATGAAAAATGCATTTCTTGACTAATAATTGCCGATGAAGTGTCATCTTCTCTATGCTTCAACATGGAAAACATAGAGGCTGTTGAATTGTCATGATCAATAGGAGACTATTTGACTTGTCAAAACTGATTTCAGAGTGAAAATCAGATACATAATCCTTTCGTTTGGCTGTCAACAACAAGCGGAATTAGTCTCCTTAAATCAAATTTTACAGCGAAACACTTTGATATAGAATTAAAGTGGACTGTGGCACTGTGAAAATGGCACTTCGTGTGTCATCATGCTGATGATTTGTCATGATCAAACCCAATACTTTCAATGTTAATTTGATTGAAGGAGACTTATCCCAATTGTTGGTGACAGCCAAACGAAAGGATTATGCATCTGATTTTCACTCAAAAATCCGTCATGAGAAGTCAAATGGCTTTCTCTTGATCCCGACTAATCAATCAGCCTCTATGTTTCCCATGTTGAAAGTAGAGAAGATGACACTTCATCGGCTATCATGAGTCACGAAGTGCCATCTTCACAGTGCCACAGTCCACTTTGATTCTATATCATAGTGTTTCGCTGTAAAACATTGGAACTATTGGGTATGATCATGACAAATCATCAGCATGATGACACACCAAGTGCCATTTTCACAATGCAACAGTCCACTCTTTTTCTTTATCAAAGTGGAAGGCTGGACCACAGTAAAAAAAACTACTTTGTAGATGTGTTATCCAGAATAAATATATTCTTAAATAAATAAATATTAATACATGTGAGATAGTAAGATCAATATTTTGTTATGGGATGATGATTCATCATAGGCATGATTTGTAATATCCAATCTGCATAGCCTCTGGCAGTGATTGTTCTACTTGCCATGACGACAGATCATCCACTTGAGTTAAGATGGAGAGTCTTTTATCCGAGGGTTTGGCTTGCATGAGACCTCCTTTAACTGACCAATAAATGTTATCCATGCTTGACAACCTTTTTGCGCAGAGACAATTTTTTTAAAAATGCACATGCAACACTGTGATACCCCAGATAATGATGACTTTCCATATTTCATGAGCTGAACAAACTATTTTTCATCATGAAACTAATTCTATTTAGCATGTTATTGACTGTGGTCGGAATACTAAAAAAATGTGGTTGAAATTACTGCTCAATTGTGCAATGTCCCAGACTATAGAAATAGTTGGCTAAAATTCAAAGCATCTGAGAAAAAAATGCATGCAGCGCGATTCTGATAAGATAAATGCATAATGTGACATTAGCCGATGTCATGCAGACATACAGCATATCTGGCAGTGTTGTTGCACTGAAAGTCAATAAAGCAAGCCAGATGGTGCTGGGTAAAGTGGGTATGCTCCTGTTAGGCCATCCATTCGCAGTGACAGATTCATCTGTGAACTCAACATGGAACCGGCCACAAAAGCCAGTTTGTTCAACACTTTGAAACATGAGGTAGAGCCATTTGACTTTTGCAAAAACCCTTACACTCATTCAGACAGAAAAAAAACAACAGTTGAACAGGATTTTGAAGGTGCATGATCGATTTTATCATATTTATACCAGTTCTTATATCATAATTATGAAGAGTAAGTACTTAGTCTATAGCAGTATAAACAAGATCACGAGAGTTAAGTCTGAATATTAACAGAGGCACACCACCAGTTACTTTAGGAAGCAGAACTGAGATGGTACTTGTGAAGGTATAGCTTATGCACTGTACCATAAAATACCTTGGAAGCATGAATGTTGTATCTTATTTTATAGGTTTGCAGTCTCAAATGTAAACAATTGCATCCATTGGTTTCGAAATGGTGCAGTTGTACTATTTAAAGATAAATAAAGTAGCTCGTAAGAATACTGACATTCTGAAGAATTCTTTTAGGGAGTTTACTTTTTTGTAATCTACTATGGTTAACCAGTTATATATTACTAAAATAGAAAACAGGATGAATGATGTCATATATCCTTGATGTGACTGAACTTTTGAAGGATAAACGCACCCAGAATCATAATAACATCCAGATAACCAACACGTATACAGTAGGGCGTACCAAAAAACAACAATGTTCTTTGATTTTTGCACCTGTCGGAGGAATTGTGCCTTTTGGTGAGTGAATCAGTTGGAAAAAAAATTTTTTGAAATCGGTCAACTCCTTACGCCGGTTTACCCCCTTTGAATAATAGGGGGTCCGAAAACAACAAAAATCGCCGTTTTTATGCAGTTTTTGTCACTAAAAACAGTCACAGATGAAATATTTCACCAAAAATGCTGTGCATACCCATCAGGCAAGGTTATGACATCTATATAAAACAAACTTGACAATTTTGGTGATGAAATTTATCAAAATGGACATTTTTCAAGGCAAAAATGCCAAAAATCGCAATTTTACCCTGATTTTTAGTATGTTTTTTCCTAAATGCAGTCCATTAGAGATACATTTCTTATCTGGCAAGTGTTTTTTGTTCAGTGATGAAGCCTTTTTACCCTAAAGGTATTATCATTGTCAACCCTTGTGCCCTACATCATTGCAGATCTTGATTTTGCAATGCTGAATACCAAATAATATGAATAATATCAATCTTCTTTCGGCTTACCTTGCTTGTGTTGAACTGTGCCGATAAATTGCAATATGAATTTTTGTATGTCATGTAGATGACAATAACCACATAAGGAACCTAAAAGGAAATAGTATCTCAAAGTTCCTATATTGTGTAAAGACTGCAATCATTCATGATAACAATGTATAACCTGCAATGTAACAATATATAGTATGATTTAATTCAAATGGCATCCATTCCAAAATATATCTGCTCACCAAGTGCTGATCACCATTATGATACTGACTGACAATCTTTCCAATCATTACAATGATAAGTTACTGATGACCTCTAGACGTAGCCAGAGTAGGGTTGGAACTTAGAACATCCACTGCACACAGGGTAGATACATGCAGACCACATTGCTTACCGCTATGCGATTGGTGCCACTGCCACACATGAATACCAAATATTAAATCCACATTAATCTACACTATTTCTAAAAAAGTTAGGACGTCCAGAAAGAAGACACCACACTGTCACCACAGAGAAAGAACCATAAGTTCCTATTGTGCTTTTCTTAGATCAGTTATGTCATTTATGAAAGTGAGCACTTTTACACCATCATTACCTTAGTGCTGTGGTACTGGGCAAGAAGTTGGAAACAGGAAATTACATGAAGCAGGAATTTGCCCACACTTGGAATGCCTACATGTGAGGGTTGAGCATGGGAATGCCAGTCAGTGTTGAGAATGACTGGTAAAAGGTTCTTAATATCACAAATAAATGAATATTTCAAGTTGTAAATTTTATTTATTTTTCTTATTTGATTTGATTTGTGATAGCCCTTTCCGCCTTTTATACTTTTACTGAATCAGTGTTGTGTCTGCATTGTGGGAATGATCTAATTTCATGATGTCTAACTCATTCAGAAATCATTGTTATCTAAGTAGTAACAAGTCTGCATAAAATTGACTTATCATGAGGAGTTTAAAACCCAATCTGAATCTCAAGCTGGCATAGAGTCAGTATCAATTGCTTTACCAAGCTAAGACAATGATAAGCAGAATTGTTTCTAATAACTGATGGTTGATAAAGATTTGCAGTGAGAGGTTGACCAGTAAAACAATTTATCAATTTTGTAGCATTGAGTATGTTTAGGGTTCCTACATCATAATGATTAGCAAAGTACACATAAATCAGTCTTTATAATCCATTTTCGTTGTAGGATCATTGCAATTGAGAATACAGGCCTCTCAACTGTAAACAAATATAGTAATTGATAATACTAGCTACAAAATAATACATAAAACTAAAAAACCATGATGGAATTGACGCACGAACTGTACATTTCATAGGTACTTTAGTCATAAGTAACAAGACAAACGACAATATTAACTAGATGAAGGCATATTAAAATTTGCGAGACTAGCAGGCCGTGGCATATTTAGGGAGGTGCCTTTGGGCCATTGCCTCCCTATGTGAAGGCAAAGTAACATGGGAAAGATAGCAAAAGGGCCTCGACAGGTTAGCAGCATTGAGTGGCCTAAATGTCATGAGTGATTGCCGGCATTGATTGAAAATGTGTTATACTTTTCAAGAAAATTCAGAGAGAAATAGTCATATATGAGTAATTTAAAGAAATAATTATCACCCACTGATAAGTGGAATTAAAATGCAAGAAATGGAAGAAGAAGAACAGAGCCAATCAGCAGGTAGCTTACAGTTGATTGCCAGAATAGACTGCCATCATTGATGGTAATCATTGATGGTCAGCATTGATTGGAAATGTATGTTTGTCAATATAAAATGAACATAGAAACAGTCATATTATCAGCCAATGAGAAATAAATTTATGAAAAACGAATGAGTTGCTTTGGTAAAAACTCACTAGAAGTGTAGATTTTTCTTTAAACAAAACTCTAATACCATTGCAATGCACTTTTGTGTCTTTCCTGTGTCTTTAATGACAATAAATAGCTTGATTGAAAAAGTTCTGTGCAACAGCATAATATCAAACAGCAGCCATATTGGCCCCAAGATGCCACCTAGTGTAATTGAAATGCAACACTGCCAATCTCCATCTAGTGGATACACAATGAACTATTGGCAAAGTGCATGGAGATTTGAGCATTTGCAAGTGAAATACAGCAATTTAGTACAGATCTAAGTATAATATTGTTTGAGAATGTGGCATGTTGCATTATCACGCTTAAGTTCACTTGACTGACAGGTAGGCAATGTGGAAATACGAAGATTGCAGCTGCTACTTGAGCTCATGTGATGAGTCAGCAGACAACAAGCGTGTACACTGTACGTACAAACATTAAATGTGTGGTAACAGGATCATGACAACATCTGGTGTCTCAAGAGACTAGCCTCCTGCTAGTCTAATAATTTCATAGCATCAACTTGAGTGAAAAAAGAATTATTTGCAATAGATGGCTTATTTTTAAAGACTTCAGGGTTCACAAGGATGTCACCAATGGGATAAAATGGCTTCATAAATAAATAAAAAACATATTCATCTGTCAAGAAAAGTATCTATAGTGGCACTGTATCTAAGAAAAACATGCTAAAACGAAGCGAAAAATTGTGATTTTTTGCATTTTTGCTTAAAAAAAGGGCAAAACAGATAAATTTCATAAACAAAATTGTCAAGTTTGTTTTATATAGATGTCATAACCTTGCCTGATGGGTATGCACAGCAATTTGGGTGAAATATTTCATCTATGACTCTCTTTAGTGACAAAAACTGCATAAAAACGGCGGTTTTTGGGTGTTTTCGGACCCACTATTATTCAAAGGGGGTAAACCGGCGTAAGGAGTTGACCGATTTCAAAAAATTTTTTTTCCAACTGATTCACTCACCAAAAGGCACAATTCCTCCGACAGGTGCAAAAATCAAAGAACATTGTTGTTTTTTGGTACGCCCTAGTATACAGTTTAGTTCAGAAAATGTAATATTAGGATTGGTTTATCAAAATCTTCATTTTTTTAAAGGTCATAGCCATGGAGATTTGCATCATGAATGAGTTGCACCGTCCAGACAGAAATATTATTCCAACACCCTTATGAAAAACATCCTGAAAAGGTGCATCAAAAGGTAAAGAATTGATGCACCACCCCTTTAAATTTGCTATAAAAATTTTTAAGCTGAACCGAAGGTAGTCCAAAGTAAAAATTCAATCTCAAGTACAACTCTCACAGGCTCAAATCCCTCTTTCTATAAGGTCCATAATAGTATATTAAAAGTTTGCTCTTTTTTGGCTCCAACGTAATTTACAAGTAAAGAGCAAATTCAGTTCACCCGACAGTAATGGCTTTGCGGAAGTCACCACAGACTGACCTTTAGCGACTTGAATCAATTGACCTTTGGACAGGTCAGTCTCTGGCTTTTATACCGAATCAGCAAAACAGCCATCTATCTTAACACTTCTCATCTCATTCCTGAACTTTCTTCCTGAATAAGTGAAAGGTTCATCCCAACCAGACTCTTTTTCGTGATTGCTAAAACCTCATTTTAAAATCATGTAAATCACCGAAAGTCAAGAGAGAAGTTCAACAACCAGTTGATGGATGTAATCAGAGCAAGGCAGTTGAGATGGAGGCAATATTAAAAACATGAAAGTGCAATTATTGGATTTTGTGATAAAAACTGTTAGTGACAATCAGTGGCGTCCCTATGGGGGGCACAGCGGGCACGTGCCCCCCCCCCCATATTGGACCTTTGCCCCCCAGGTGCCCCCCCAATATGAACTTTCCAACTCTGGCTTAAATATACAATTAGTATGTGGGTGCCCCCCCCCCAGAGAATTGCGTGCCCCCCCAGGTACCCCCCCGCTCTAGACCCCCCATTTACGCCACTGGTGACAATTGCTATTTGAATGCCTGTTGGTGTACTCTTTCAATTGGAATTTGAAAATTTCGTGAAGAAGTTTGTCAAACATGTAGGAACAAAGAATCAAGCAGAGAGGAATTTTGTTCCTCATGAGTGATACCATATTGTACAGTGTTTTGCATAAAAGAATAACTGGCCAAAATTTTAAATCATCCAAGAAAAAAAAACACTCTATGATTCTGACAGGATAAATGGAACATGTGCCATTAGTTCAGGATGTGCGTGTGTACAGCATATATCTTGCAATGTCGCTGTATTGTCAGCGTCAGTCAATAAGCAAGCTGGGTATGGTCTGAAGCTGTTGGGCCATGCATTCACTTATGGTGTCAGATTCATTTGTGAGCTCAGCACACAATCAACCATAGAAGCTGGTTTGTTCAATACTTTGAAACATGAGGTATAAAGCTATCTGACTTTTGCAAAACCCTTCATCCCCTTTGAGGTAAAACACTGCAGGAGCTGTGCAAGATTGTGGCTGGTGTATGACCTATTTCATAATACTTTTATCCCAATTTTTATATTATAGTTAGTTTAGTACATTGTATAACCCGAACCTGGTATCATAATTTCTCAACATTTTGAATGTCGTTTAACCAGACGGAAATATTATGATTAATATGATCTGTCGTGGCTATATGATGATTTGAACAATCAAAAGTCATTATGAAGCTTAAATTCGAGGTGTTTCTGTTGCCCGTAAAAAAGCCTTGTTTCCTATTTTCAGGCATCAACAATAATTTATGTCTGCCAAATTTCACTTTCCTGGGTTAATTACCCAAACCAATTACAATCTCACTCTCAGCAAAACCCCAAAACTTAACAAAATATAATCGTATTTACCAAAGAACTAAAAATATTGATTCCATAAACAATCCTTACTGTTCTTACTGAAGTGACAACTGAAGTTGGTCTTGATATATATTATAATGTTCAAATGTGTTCATAGAAAAACCTGTCAATGGAAGTAATGAGAACCAACTGGGTGGTCGGTTAAACTTTCGCAACCAGAGTCCTCTTTTAAAGTTCATTGATGTCACCAGCTTAAAAGTCACTTAGCACGGATGGATGACTGCAGCTTTACATCCTGTATTTTTGCACTTGGAATGCTGATTAGGACAGGAGGAGGACATGGCAATGAGGTGAAGGATGATTGAAATTGCCATCCAACATAGGACCAGTTGACCCGGCAAGAGCTGGATTCGAACCCTGGACCCATCAATTGACAGCCCAGTACACTATCACTGAGCTAACCCTCCACCTTTAAATCTGTTTAGGTTGATACAGTGTTTACTCACTGTGAGCAAAAATGGTTTTATTAAAACTCTATGGCCGATATTGTGATGCAATATAAATGGCAATATAAATGGCTATTATATTAAAAGTTCTGTTTGGGCTCTAGTGGAATTAGCAAGTCAAAAGCAAATTCAGTTCACCCGACTGTAATGGCCCTTGCGGAAGTTACCACAGACTGACCTTTATCGACTGGAATCAATTGACCTTTGTGCAGGTCAGTTTTTGACTTTTGTAGAGAACCAGCAAAACAGCCATCTATCTCAGCACTCTGTTTCTCATTCCTGGAACTTTTCTGCCTAAACTAGTGAAAGTTTTACTTTAACCTAAACATTTTTTGTGTTTTGCTTAAATCTCATTTTAAAGTCACGTCATCGTCAGTCACAAGAAAAGTTTGGCAGCCAGTGTATGGAATGTGATCTAAGCTGAACAGTCGTAATAGAGACAATTAAACTCTTCTTAGAATACAAGACAGTCGCAATTGTTATTTGGTTTCGGTAGTCAACATGAAAGGCTAGTGTCAGTAATCTGTACAACTATACTGCACTGTAAACCAAACTCACATCACTTTTACGGTAGTCATGGTTAAACCAATTATACCTGCCATTAAAACAAAGGTTTTATAAAGTAGATGACAATTTTCTTATTCATTACGGTAGTTGCCATTAAAGAGATGCAGTAGAATTTTCCATTTATTTGAAATTTTCAACAAAATAATTTTTTTGGCAAAATTCACCAAAATGGGCGAAAATTAAAAAGGCTCGTACTACCCACATCTTAGTACTACTAATTAGTAGAAACATATAAAAATTGGACCATTGTGTGCCCCTGTTTATTTCATAGAAATTTGATGTTTTTTGACTATAAAATTGCATTATTTACACTTTGTGACCTGAATTTTTCCAGACAAAATCAATTTTGAATATATTTACCCCAAGTTAGATAATCATGACCCAAATAATTTTCTTCAAGATAGCTGTCCCATCAGTCACAGTGATTTGTCCCATCAGTCACACCAGAAAATAATGGATATCCAACCGTGGAGCAATGCAAAGAACTGATCGTTGGTTTCATTAATTTTGTAGGCCACACTCAGTAGGAAGTAAACACACCTTTACAAAAAGGTATGGCATGCTTTTGAACACAGATATTTCTAAATAAACAAACAAACCCAAAATCCGGTGGTCAAAAATGTCCCATCAGTCACAGGAGTATATATTCCATTAATAGCAGAAACAGCAATTGATCTACGGAGGTGTTTTCTTCACTTATTTATTCTTTGAGGCACTAAGAATGATGAAGACTAGCCACACAATTCTCGTTTAATTTTTTATATCAAATTTGGCCAATGATATGGCCTGAAAATGTATCAATTGTCCCAAAAGTCACGGTGGAATTGACCGAATGTTACATTTACTGAGCATATTGTAACAGAATAGTCGACAGACTCTGACATGGGAAATACAGGAAAGGCTCTAATCTGTGGTGTTCTGTAATGCACCTACAGATTTATATTTCTGAATAAATCTCAGATAGCTTTTCTGAGCAAGGAGTTCTTGTTCTATGCTGCAAATACCCCAAGAGAATTACTCTGTAACGCACACAGGCTGATACAGGCTTTTCTCTAATCCCCTGTTGATGCAGGCCCAGTTTCAGGTGCTTTACCATCTTGCTTGTCCAAGCTAAAGAGCAATAAGACAGAAGAAGGAAAATGACCTGAGATCAAATTCAGATGGAAAAGAGCAACATTGGGTATTAAACCAGGCGCCCATTTTTTAGAGCAATGTAAGCACTCAGTGATTACCTGGTATCCATCATGGCACCCCCTGGAGGATATACTATGCAATATTGGACAGCCAAAATAACTGCTGATGGCAGTTGTTTGGAAATAGCCGTGAGAACCTCAAAAGCTTGGTGACTGAAAGCACCTTATGATTAACCCTTTCCAGACTGTGCCCAGGATCGTGGCCCAAATTTGGGCCACGATCTCTAGCACCCTGTACAGTAACTACCGCAGTTGTAAACATGGCAACTGAAAGCACCTTTCAATTATGACATAATGCTGACATAATACAAATCTTTTTGCGGCCTGCGGCAGACAGGCAAAATGTTTTTTTCCATGGATGTCTGCTTGCCTGTTTGTCCATTTGCTGTCAATCAGATTTAGGAAAAAAATGATGTGTTGCTTTCTTATGAAGCTCTGCAGCCTTTTTCTAATTAACAAATCAAATAACTGATTCGATTTTGTTGAAGATCCGTCAAGCGGATACACCACATTTACTGGATACAGATTTATATATTTCTCATTTGACCAGTGAGAGAAAGTGCATCTCTCGTCATGGTTCAGCCGTCCACAGATTGAGTCACTCTGCAGTGTTTACAGTGTAGGACGAAAGTGCCTTTTCCAGCCTGCAAACAGATGAGGCATCCAAGATTTTATAATATCTTGAATGCAATATCATAAAAGACTTCCCCGTTTTTCTTACAGTGGGCCTTTGCACTTCTCAGAGTGCTAGTCTACTTGTTTATATCTGTTTTGTTTGCTTTTTCAATTTCAAAAACCAAATGGATGGTCTATTTTGTTCAGCAGGATTTCGTCCAGCATCATCTACTTTATTTACTTGCATTCATTTTGCACACATCAGCTTGCATTTTAAACAAGTTGGGAAGAAAATGTTGGTGTTCAAGTATTATCAAGAAATGCCATAAACTTTATTTTCAGATTTGAAAATATGATGCATCATGGTAACACTTTACTCCCTATACATGTGACACCATCTTCCCCAAGAAGTACCTGTAATTTATTGATGCCTGCTTCTGTAATGGGATGAAAAACAAGATAAATGGTGTATTACACACGTAATGGCATGAAGAAAGCTATTTTTTTGCCTTTCAAGACATTTTTGCAAGACGTGATATTTTCACTGATAATTGCAGCAAAATAATATCATCTCATTATGTAAAATCATCGAAGGTGGGAAACTTCCATTTACATCATAATCAGACAGTACCACAATTTTTTTTTTCAAATTTTTTCTGCACACAATGTTTCTGACAATAATGTTGGAAATTCTTGGAATTTTTTTTTTTTTTTTCATAAGTTGCAGTTTGTTAACCTCAGAACTCAGATAATTCTTTTAATAGCTTAAAAATCAAAATTGAAAGTAGTTTTGAAAACTAGTCACAAACAACCCTGGTCAAAAACAACAGAAGCACTCTAACTCTCGTAATAACATTTCATTATTATTTGTCAACCCTTATTTCTTTAATATAGCTTTTTCCTAATGCATCAAAAGTTGACTTTAGTCGCCTCAATTGGATGGTCACAGTTTTAAGTTGTTGCTTTCTGTTTCAGACAACTACATCTGAAAAACAGTGTATTGTTGAAAAGTTGTATCACTGGTATGAATTTTGATAAATGTAATTTGTAACTGCTTCAATGTTTGCTTGTTTAACACTGTTTTTCTAAGTGGTCAGTTATCCTCTAAGTGTCCATAATCAGAATTTCAGGTGATTACACTTACAGCTCATAATCGCTAGAAAGAAAAAGGCTCTAATGACCACACATGGTGCCTAATATCATAATTTTATGTTTGTGTTGGCATATCAATACAAAGTTTTTGCTATTCTGCTGAACCAAAAATCCTAAAATGCATAATTTTATGTGTTACCTTGTGTCCTTTGCCAAAACCTGGTCTCACGATTGTGTTCCAATTTTGTACATTCCATTTATTTCAAAAGTTCTGAAAAAAAATAGTCGCTAAATTATGAAAGATAAAGCAACAATAGCCAGTTGAAATACTGACTGGGGGAACTCTGGGGAACTAGCGTAACTTACATGAATTCCTAAATAGATCTTAAGCTTGCATCTGCATCGACTTGTTCTTGTTCTGTGTTTGCTATAAAGGCATCCAGCAGAATTACCCTATGATTCGTGGAGCCTGATACAGGCTTGTCCTCAATCCCCTCATAATGTAGGTCCAGTCTCAGGTGCTTTTCTATCTTGGGCGTCCAAGCTAAAGAGCAACAAGCAGGAAAATTACCTTTGATCAAATTTAGATTGAAAAGAGCAATGTTGAGAGAAGACCTTTGTTGAACCAGGTTCCCATTAGGGTGTTGTAAGCACTTAGGGATTACCAACGGCACCTCTGGAGGATTATAGATGAAATTGGATGGCCAGAATGACCACTCAGGCTGGTGGTAGTTGTGTTGAGATAGCCAAGAGGGCTTTGAGCTTGGTAAGTATAGGTCCTTATGGTTTATGGCAATCAATAGAACTTTAATGACAGGGCATCCAAAGGAGCCTTTCAATTACATCATGGCAGTCCATGGTCTTGGTTGGGGCATTATTAGAAACCATATTGCCGATGGCCAAGAGCAGTCAAACTAGTCATGCTATTACTATCTCTTTCCTTCTCATGAAATTGTTTTATTGTTAACAAACCAAATCTGCAAGGGAGAGAGCAATCAATGCATCCAAGATACCATCTGTATCAAAATAAAATATAGTCATTAATTGGACAATGAATTATATCATTATATCATAAAACAACATTTTACCTGGTACTCCACCAAACCCCTTTTATAATAATTTTGCCAATAGGTTAGTTTATCACTGGCAAAGATATATAAATTCCCTAGGTTGTCAGATAAAATAGAATAAGACAGGATAAGTTTTACTTTGAGGCTAAGAAATTACAAGAGAAAATGATAGAGCATGCCATTTGTCATATCATTTTATTCTCAATGCAATGCTTTTGAAAGTTCTCTATTTCTTTCTAACTATACCATCATGCACAATTGCAAATGATTAAGAAATTCTTACTTGCTTTTGCTTTGTGTTCTAGGCAACTTCATCTTCAGAAGGGTATGCCATCAACATTTTGCTCAGATAATCCTTTCAGAGTTTGCAGCTTTGAAATTACATTAAAAATGACATTTGAGCGAACCAAACAATGGACTCTTAATTCCAACAGTTAGCTGTTTATCATAATGATAATGGTAATCATTTGAAAGCCTATTCAAACAATTTTCAATTAAAGTTAAATGTAGAATTTGATATTATATAGGCCTACTTTTTTAAAAATGGATTTCACCACATTCTTTGTCTTTTTTCAAAAAAGGCAATAGAACTTAAGTATGTGGCTAATCTTTTCGAGATGAAGATCCCAAACGTGATCTGCAATGTAAATAGCAGTCATACCACCAGGGTACCAAGACAGGCCCAGATGTGTATGATGCAGTGTGACTGACAGAGATGCTACATTCCTGAAGAGGTTGACTGGTTGAGTATCATTTGAATTTGCACACAATGCATCATTGCTTGTACTGTTTTTTTCTGTGGTTCCTGACCTTACGAATTGTCTGCATCTGCAATCCATATCCAAACTTCAGGAAAAAATGACATCACTGTCACTTATACAGTTGTATTTCACTACATGACAGAAAACAAGTTCCATTTGGTACCAAGCTTGGGAGTTATTCGGGCTTCTGCTTTTTCAAATTGAAATGACAAATTAGCGACACATACATCTTTGCAGATGACTGGAATAATTAGGTTAGGAGGCTCAAGAAACCTTTTCAGCCTCAAGAAGAATAATGCTGTTCACCCTGTTTTCCATATTTTCACAGATCAAAGAGACCGCCAGGGGCCATTTGGATGCCTGATTACTTAAAAAAAGATGACAGACATTGGTCAAGTCTCATATTAAGCTGTCTCAAACAGCTCTTCGGGGAAAAGCCTGAAGTATTCCATGTGGCATATTACCCAAAATATTATTTAAAGTGTGTTTTAGAACTGCATTTCCAGTCAACTATATGGCCTAGAAACCTATAAATATTGTGTTCAGGTCAACACAATATATACTCAAAACATGTGGGTACCAGTCCCTAAAAAAGAACAATAGTGTCATTTATAAAATTGTAATAATTTATATACACTAAAACTACGCTATATAATTGAAGTCAGATGTAAAAAGTATTATCATTTAAAAATCTGCCTGCAAAGTTTCAAACATTTTACTCTTCAAGTTGCCAGGATTTTAAATCTTGCCTCATTTGAAATAAGACATTTTTTCCATACCAGTATTTTTCCCAAGTTTACACTGTTTTGGTTTTTCAGACTACTGGGACCCCAAAAGGCACATCCTGGATACTTTAAACAGTGATATGATAATTAGTGAAATTTATGGAGATGATTATATCATTTTCTGGTTATTCTTTCTGTGAAAATTTTTTTAATTAATTTTTAAATATTTAAAATACTTTCACAGTAACTATGATTTATGTCTGCCAAATTTCACTTCCCTGGGTAATTACTCAAACCAATTACAATTTCACTCTCTGCAAAACCCCAAAACTTACACAATTAACTAAATATAATCATATTTACCAAAGAACTCAAAAATATGGATTTCATGAACCATCCTTACTGTTCATACTCAAGTGACAACTGAAGTCAATCTTGAATGTGTTCATAGAAAACACGATCAATGGAAGTGCAGCTTTACATCCTGTATTTATGCACTTGGAACGCTGATTAGGACAGGAGGAGGACATTGTAATAAGGTGAAGGTTGATTGAAACTGCCATCAAACATAGAACCAGGCGACATGGAAAGAGCTGGATTCGAACCCTGGGCCCATCAATTGACAGCCCAACGCACTACCACTGAGCTAACCCTCCCCCTTTTAATTTGTTTAGGTTTTGATAGTTTACTCACTATAAGCAAAACTTATTTCATAAAATCTCTGAGGCCATATTGTGTTGCAATGAAAATGGCTGTCATATCTAAAGATAGATGTTTAGGCTCCATGCAGTGGAATTAGCAAGTCAAAAATAAATTGAGTTCTTCCGATTTTAATGGTCCTTGCGGAAGTCACCACAGACTGACCTTTATCGACAGCAATCAATTGACCTTTGTACAGGTAAGTTTTTTTACTTATATAGAGAAACAGCAAAACTACTTTCTATCACAGCACCCTGCTTCTCGTTCCTGAAACTTTTCTGCATGAATTAGTGAAAGTGTTACTTTAACCTAAAACATTTTTTGTTTTTTTGCTTAAATCTCATTTTAAAGTCATGTCATCGTCAGTCACAAGAAAAGTTTGGCAGCCAGTGTATGGAATGTGATCTAAGCTGAACAGACGTAATAGAAGCAATTAAACTCTTCTTAAAATGCAAGACATTTGCAATTGTTATTTGGTTTCTGTGGTCAACATGAAAGGCTAGTGTCAGTAATCTGTACTACTATACTGGACTGTAACCAAACTCACATCACTTTTAAGGCAGTTATGGTTAAACCAATTATACCTGCCATTAAAACAAAGGTTTTATAAAGTAGATGACAATTTTCTTATTCATTACAGTAGTTGCCATTAAAGAGATGCAGTAAAATTTTCCATTTATTTGAAATTTTCAGCAAAATAATTTTTTTTTGAAAAATTCACCAAAATGGGCGAAAATTAAAAATTCTTTTTTGTGCACAGGCTCGTACTACCCACATCTTAGTACTACTAATTAGTAGAAACACATAAAAATTGGACCATTGTGTGCCCCTGTTTATTTCATAGAAATTTGTTGTTTTTTAAAATATAAAATTGCATTATTTACACTTTGTGACCTGAATTTTCCCGGACAAAATCAATTTTGAATATATTTACCCTAAGTTAGATAATCATGACCCAAATAATTTTCTTCAAGATAGCTGTCCCATCAGTCACAGTGTTTTGTCCCATCAGTCACACCAGAAAATAATGGATATCCAACCAAGGAGGAATGCAAAGAACTGATCGTTGGTTTCATTAATTTTGAAGGCCACACTCAGTAGGAAGTAAACGCACCTTTATAAAAAGGTATGGCATGCTTTTGAACACAGATATTTCTAAATAAACAAACACACCCAAAAACCGGTGGTCAAAAATGTCCCATCAGTCACAGGAGTATATTCCATTTAATAGCAGAAACAGCAATTGATCTACGGAGGTGTTTTCTTCACTTATTTATTCTTTGAGGCACTAAGAATGATGAAGACTAGCCACACAATTCTCTTTTAATTTTTTATATCAAATTTGGCCAGTGATATGGCCTGAAAATGTATCAATTGTCCCAAAAGTCATGGTGGAATTGACTGAATGTTACATTTACTGAACATATTGTAACAAAATAGTCGACAGACTCTGACATGGGAAATACAAGAAAGGCTCTGATGTATGGTGTTCTGCAATGCACCAACAGATTTGTATTTCTGAACAAATCTCAGATAGCTTTTTGGCAATTCTGAGCAAGGAGTTCTTGTTCTATGCTGCAAATACCCCAAGAGAATTACCCTGTAACGCACATAGGCTATTCTCTAATCCCCTGTTGATGCAGGCCCAGTTTCAGGTGCTTTACCATCTTGCTTGTCCAAGCTAAAGAGCAATAAGACAGAAGAAGGAAAATGACCTGAGATCAAATTCAGATGGAAAAGAGCAACATTGGGTAGAGACTTTGATTAAACCAGGCGCCCATTTTTTAGAGCAATGTAAGCACTCAGTGATTACGTGGTATCCATCATGGCACCCCCTGGAGGATATACTATGCAATATTGGACAGCCAAAATAACTGCTGATGGCAGTTGTTTGGAAATAGCCTTGAGAACCTCAAAAGCTTGGTGACTTATATCGTATAACTACCGCAGTTGTAAACATGGCAACTGAAAGCACCTTTCAATTATGACACTATTTCTTTGGAATTTGTGGTTAAGCACAGTTAATAGTTGGGCTATATACAGTACCCTTTCATCATTGTTCTGTCATGTATTCAATCATTTTACAAAAGTGTGATATAGCACTAAATTATTTATACACAGATTTTTAATTGCAGTGCAGGCCACTGCTGCTTCTATTCACAAAATATCATTGACAAATGTTTCACCTGTTACTCCATCAAATCGTTGTCATGACATTTCGGGAAAATTAGTTTTTATGGTAGTTTTGAGAAGTGTCCAATGCTTTTTGCAGAGGTTTACCTGGCATACCTGTAGAAATAATATCGGATAAGTGTGTCTGCGAGAGTTAAGAAATGACATGAGATAAAAGCAAGAGCATGCAACTTGGCTGTCTTTCATACTCTCAATGCAATGTGTGCATAGAGCATAGCTGGCATGATATGAATCTTTTTGCTGCCGCAGGCAGGGCAAAATGTTTTTTCCACGGATGTCTGTCCGTCTATCCATCTGTTTGTCCATTTGCTGTCAACAAGATTTAGGAAAAAATGCTGTGCGCTTTCCTATGAAGCTCTGCAGCCTTTTTCTAATTAACAAATCAAATAACTGATTCGATTTTGTTGAAGATCCGTCAAGCGGATACACCACATTTACTGGATACAGATTTATATATTTGTCATATCTAATTATCTATGTGTAATGGCTGGCCTGCCTATAGGCTATGCATTATGTATGATTGACCAGTGAGAGAAAGTGCATCTCTCGTCATGGTTCAGCCGTCCACAGATTGAGTCACTCTGCAGTGTTTACAGTGTAGGACGAAAGTGCCTTTTCCAGCCTGCTAACAGATGAGGCATCCAAGATTTTATAATATCTTGAATGCAATATCATAAAAGACTTCCCCATTTTTCTTACAGCGGGCCTTTGCTCTTCACAGAGTGCTAGTCTACTTGTTTATATCTGTTTTGTTTGCTTTTTCAATTTCAAAAACCAAATCTAAGGTCTATTTTGTTCAGCAGGATTTCGTCCAGCATCATCTGCTCTATTTACTTGCATCTATTTTGCACACATCAGCTTGCATTTCAAACAAGTTAGACAGAAAATCTTGGTGTTTAAGTATTATCATGAAATGCCATGAACTTTTTTTTTTCAGAATTGAAAATATGGAGCATTATGGTAACACTTTACTCCCTATACATTTGACACCAACTTCACCAAAAAGTACCTGTAATTTATTGATGTCTGCTTCTGTAATGAGACGAAAAACAAGATAAATGGTGCATTACACATGTAATGGCACGAAGAAAGCTATTTTATTCCTTTCAAGACATTCTTGCAAGACATGATATTTTCACTGATAATAGCATCAAAATGATATTATCTCTTTATGTAAAATCATCCAAGACGGGAAACTTCCAGTTACATCATTGTTAGACAGTACAACGTTTTTTTTTTAGATTTGTTCTCAATATGTTCCAAAATGACATTTGAATTCTTTAATTTTTTCACAAGTCAGAGTTTACTTAAATTGGATCTCCTAATTTATAAGGGTTCCGCTTAAAGTAAAAATTGAAAGAAGTTTTGAAAAATAGCTGAGAGATGATGAATTTACGCCAACATATCTCTCTTCACATGACTAGGGTGGGACAAGGAAGCTCAAGAAGACGTTTTAGCCTTCAGAAGAATTTCCTCAAATTTCTTATTTTTCTAACATATCAGAGAGAGTGCTAGAAGCTTTACAATGTCTCATTAATCTGAAGATAATAAACATGATGCAAGTTTCATAAAGAATTATTCTATCTGAAATTCAGCAGTCACTAACAACCCTAGATGATAACAATAGAAGCGCTCTAACTGACATACTAACATTTCATTTTTGATTTGTCAAACTTTATTTCTTTAATTACCACACATGCCCATTATCGTAATTTTTGGTTTGTGTTGCCATATCAATAAAATGTATATTTTGCATTCTGCTCAACCAAAAAACAAACACAAAATTTTGTGTGTTTCCTTGTATCTTTATCATGAAGCAGGTCTCAAGATTGTGTACCACCTTTGTACGTTCCATTTATTTCAAAAGTGCAGAAAAATCATAATCTGTTACGAGAGCTTTAGCGGCTACAGCCAGTTGAAATGCGGCCTGGGGGATTCTCAGGGAACTAGCATAACTTACATGAATTCCTGAATAGATCTCTCATCTGCATCGGCTTGTTCTTGTTCTGTGCTTGCTATGAAGGCATCCAGCAGAATTACCCTATAATGCGTGGAGCCTGATACAGGCTTGTCCTAAATCCCCTCATAATGTACGTCCAGTCTCAGGTGCTTTTCTATCTTTGGCGTCACAGCTAAAGAGCAACAAGCAGGAAAATTACCTTAGATCAAATTTAGATTGAAAAGAGCAATGTTGGGAGAAGACCTTTGTTGAACCAGGTTCCCATTAGGGTGTTGTAAGCACTTAGGGATTACCAATGGCACCTCTGGAGGATTATAGATGAAATTGGCTTGCCAGAATGACCACTCATGCTGGTGGTAGTTGTGTTGAGATAGCCAAGAGGGCATAGAGCTTGGTAAGTACAGGTCCGTATGGTTTATGGCAATCAATATAACTTTAATGACAGGGCATCCAATCGGGCCTTTCAATTACTTCATGGCAGTTCATAGTCTTGGTTGGGACATTATTAGAAACCATATTGCCGATGGCCGAGAGTAGTCAAACTAGTCATGCTATTACTGTCTCTTTCCTTCTCATGAAATTGTTTTATTGTTAATGAACTGAATCTGCAAGGGAGAGAGCAATCAATGCATCCAAGATACCATCTGTATCAAAATAAAGTATAGTCATTAATTGGACAATGAATTATATCATTATATCATAAAACAACATTTTACCTGGTACTCCACCAAACCCCTTTCATAATAATTTTGCCAATAGGTTAGTTTATCACTGGCAAAGATATATAAATTCCCTAGGTTGTCAGATAAAATAGAATAAGACAGGATAAGTTTTACTTTGAGGCTAAGAAATTACAAGAGAAAATGATAGAGCATGCCATTTGTCATATCATTTTATTCTCAATGCAATGCTTTTGAAAGTTCTCTATTTCTTTCTAACCTACCATCATGCACAATTGCACGATACGAAATTCTTGCTTGCTTTTGCTTTGCGTTGTTCTGAACTACATCTCTCTTCTTCAAACATTATCACCACTTTTTAGTTTGTTTTCTTGAATTTCTAGGCAATTTCGTCTTCAGAAGGGTATTCCATCAACATTTTGCTCAGATAATCCTTTCAGAGTTGCAGCTTTGAAACAACATTAAAATGACATTTGAGCCAACCAAACACTGGACTCTTAATTCCAAAAGTTAGCTGTTTATCATCGCGATAATCTTTTAAAAACCTATTCAAAAAATTTCAATTAAAGTTAAATGTAGCGTTTGATATTATATACTTTTTTAAAAATCGATTTCAGCACATTCTTCATCATTTTATTTTCCAAAAAGGCAATGGAACTTATGTATGTAGTTAGTCTTTTCGAGATGATGATCGCAAACGTGATCTGCAATGTAAATAGCACTAATATCACCAGGGTTCTAAGACAGGCCTAGATGTGTGTGATGCAATGTGACTGACAGAGATACTATCTTCCTGAAGTCAAAGTCAAAGATCTTTTATTTCACCAGGATGGCCCATTCAGTTTACATTGCTTTCCAATGAGGTCCTGACACATAATTAGTCACACAACATTTGCAGAGGACCTGAAGAGGTCGAGTATCATTTGAATTACACAAAATGCATGTACTGGTTTTTGCTGTGGTTCATGACCTTACGAATTGTCTACGTTTGCAATCCATATCCAAACTTCAGGAAAACACGACATCACTGTAACTTATACCATTGTATGGCTTATTTTTCACTACATGACAACAAACAAGTTCCATTTGGTACCAACTTGGGAGTTATTCAGGCTTTGCTTTTTAAAATTCAAATGACAAATTAGTGACACATACATCTTTGCAGATGACTGGAATTAGGTGAGGAGGCTCAAGAAACCTTTTCAGCCTCAAGAAGAATAATGCTGTTCACCCTGTTTTCCATATTTTCGCAGATCAAAGAGACTGCCAGGGGGCTCTTTGGATGCCTGATTACTTAAAAAAGATAACAAGACATTGGTCAAGTCTCATATTAAGCTGTCTCAAACAGCTCTTCGGGGAAAAGCCTGAAGTATTCCATGTGGCATATTACCAAAAATATTATTTAAAGTGTGTTTCTGAACTTCTGAAAAGACAAATAACTCCTATTTCAACACCAAGGTATTTTAAAATTCAAGAGGTATTTCTATATTTTGTACTTTTCATATTTTGTACTTGTTCGAATAGGTTCGATTGCATAAATTGAAATTGGTGCTACAAAACCAGTTCCTGTAAAATATTTACAATTCTGAGTTTTTGTAATTCTCTTTAAAACAAGTATTGACATGTTGCTTTGCCAGTTATCAGGTTTACATAGCTAAGTCCCATTTTTTCAAAAGTTCTCAATACAAAATTATTATACAGCGTTGTCATGTACATAGATCCTTTACCTTTGTTCCTCCATATGTCCCTTGCAGTACACAGATCTCCTTACAATACATTTTTATCAGCCCCAGACTTCTACATCCTGTGCCTCACACCTCCAGTCCTCCACTGCTCCAAACTGATTGACGACAGCCTGCCACATCACAGTGACCTTCTCCCACAATTGCTCTGCTGATGACAACAAAGAGACCAACAATGGAGCAATTGTGAAGAGGCAGCCAGTCAATCACACAGTAGTCGGCAACAATCACCATTTTGCTGGGTCAGTCATGACACTTACTGAATGGCAGTTACCGGAATATACTTTCACCAGTCATACTCATATACATTTCAGGCATAGTCTGTGCCCATCTGGGTTATACTGTATACAGCGTATGCCTTTCTACCCACACCTTGCAAAAAATATCTTATACTCTCCTTTTCTGCTATGTTCAAAAATTCTCAAATACCTTCTCGTGTTGAATATTGAGTGAATTTGAGCCTATTTGTGAGTGAATTGCTTAAGGCTTTGGTGTGACTGGCAGATACATGATATGCCCTACTCCTTGAGTTGTTGGTCTTCTTCCTGTTAGTATTACTTGACTAGCGGCAACACAATTTCCTTAGAGAATAGTGACATATTGAAATGTGGTTTCAACAGATTATGATCATGTTTTCATAGTGTATGATTGTTTTTACTTTTTGGAAAGGCTAAACCAACTAACATCGCCTCTGTACAAACAAGCAAATTAACATTACACAATTTGACGGAAGTCAATATAGTCATGGCAAAATAATTTATATCACCATACTTTACAGTTGGCCTATTAGTTGCAGAAAATAGAGAGACCAATTCACTGACAAAAATGCAGCTTTGTGGCTCATAGATAGATAGATCTATATTAGATAGATAGATATGGTAAGTGCAGCCCTCTAAGCCCAGTTCTGGGCGCTCACGGGGGTTGATTGATGAGATGGGAGAGAGAGCAGGAGTCCTCAACATGTTACACATTAACCCCATGTGAGGGATCTTTTACTTGCCCAGCATAGACACTGATACAAGGGGCCACCAATTTAACGTCTCATCCGAACGACATCCAGCTGGGATTTTGCTCATGAAGGTACACTGAAAATTTTGGGTTCCCGACCCGGGGTTCGAACCCATACAGGCAAAGACCTTCAGCGGAGCAGGCGGGAACCTTAACCACTTGGCCACCCAGCTGCTCATGATTGCTGATGATTTTTAGTCATCATGGGAACCACAGAAGCTGTTTGATTATAATTATTCATGTTCAAGAGACTTCTTTTAGTGCACAAATCAAATGCATAATTTACCAACAAGCAGTATTAATCTCCTCAGATCAAATTCCTTTTGAAAATAATGATATGATAATGACACATAATAAGCATCATGACTCACAAAGTGTTATTTTCATGAGAAACTGTCCCATCATTCCCCATTACAAGTAGACTAGCTGTAATAGGTCGTAAAACAGAAGATGCACAATGTGCTAAGGTACAAGGGAAATGCCATATTTGCAACCAATTTTTGCTGACTGTTTATAACGTCCCAATTTTGTCCAATTTTCTATAAGTAACACTGATATATTTTACTTCCCCTCTCAGATGTCTGCTTGTGTGCTTAGTAAATCATATCACTTGGTTACTTCGGAATGGCAAACCAGATGGGATCGGATATTTAAAAAAATAGCATGCAAGGCATACATAGGGTCCTTGGACTTATTTCCACTCTCTGAACCTCATGATTTCGTACCATTGCATTTCCATGAAATAAAATAAAAAAATTTGTTTTGTCTTTCTTTGTGAAATGAACCTGCTGACAGCTGGGGTATGCAGTGACAATACACAAGAGGGCAGCACAGTCCATCATTCAGAAGCAGTTTTTGTGTGCTATCAGAAGGAATTATGTTGAATAACAATCAATTTAAGCACTGAGGAGCACAATATTGCAGCCAGGGATGAAGAAACACCACTTTGATGATAAGGGCACGTCAGTTGGGGTTGTCATTTTGTCTGTGAAATGTTTTTGTGAAAACACTAACTTCACCTGTTAACAGGAAATGAAGCTGACGACAATGGTCTTGGAATGAATTCCAAGGACCCAAAAAGGAATGAGACTCATTTGCGATGGTTGAAATAATTTATACCTTTTAAAGAAATGTACCATATTACACACTGGGTGGCTCTGGAGAATGTCACCATTGGACTGACATTTACTGACTAAAAGCAATTAAGTGACCTTTGGACTCACAAGCTTTCTGCAATTTCAACAGCACTTCGAAGCTCTTCTGTAAAATTTATTTTGGCTGAATGAATGAGGGACTATGGTTAACCACAAAATAGTTTGCAACTTACAAATCTAATTTCCAGTCACAAAAATTGTTGTCAGTCATAAGAAACTGGGCTGGCAATTGATGAATAGATTTGAAGCGAAGTAACAGGAGATAAAAAATCTTCTTCAAATTAATCAAATATCTCAAAGACCTCTTTTCCGATTTTTATGAAAGTTAACCAGTTTGTAGGCCTGCATATTGACATTGCGCATCTGTATTTGTAGCTTTATGCTTTATTTTGTCTGAGTCATGTACCCCTCTTTTCAAAAATCTGAAGTTTTGTCTTATCAAATGATTTTTATCAAATGATTTTTTATCAAAAAGTCTTTAACTCCACTCAAATTATTTCTAATGTCTTCCAAGAAACTTTAACTGTAAAAATTCTACAAAAGAAGTCCTCTCAGTTGTCTTCCAAATACCATTGAGAGACTCATTTTCTCAATTCAATTAATTAAAGTTGTCCAGCTGGTGGCTCCCCCAAATGGTGAACTTGTATAACAAGAACACAGTATAACAAGCTGTATCATTGTGGAAGGCTCACCAGTGTCACCACGAATTTCGTGCCTGCATTGCAGTGCATGACTGATAGTATATACAATACAATACAATATAAAAATTTAATTTCCATTTGAAAAGCCACAGGGTACCAAAACTAGTGCAGGTATTCCATTTACATTTTGCCCAATGTGAAGTACTTCCATCAAAGCTTAAAAAACATGTTATCATTCATATATCGTTACAAATATAACAAGAACACAGTATAACAAGTCCAATTTGTTCTTTTATGTTGTTTGTGATATTATGAATATGATTTTACGACAAAACAAATGACTCGTTCACAAAATCTGACACGAGAGATAAATTTTTACTTTCTGATCCAGCTTTTAAGGAAGCATTTACTCAGGCACCATACAGTATCTATTTTTGGATAGTGAAATCCTTAGCTGAATGGTCATGAGTATCAAGATAGCAGCATATTTTATACTCGTTTGATTGCACAAATTGGAATTTCAGTGCTGTAAAACTGAGAAAAAGAAATGCCCGTAAACTCTAATTAGATGAATGTTTTTGCAATTTACTTTGTTAAAGTGGGCCTTAAACAGTATTTGTTTCATGCAGTATAGCCTACACAATTGTATCAGACATACAATATATATTTCTATTATCCCCAGACTTCTGCAGCCTGTGCCTCACACCTCCATTATTCTAAAGTTATTGCCTGCCACATCACAGTGACCTTCTCAGGCAATTGCTCTTCTGATGACAACAAAGAGACCCACAATGGAGCAATTGTGAAGAGACAAGTCAGTCACAAAGCATTCGTTTGCCATTAACCATTTTGCTGGGTCAGTCATGACACTTACTCAATGGCAGTTACCAGAATATACCTTCATCAGGTATATCCATGTGGGCATAGCAGGAGCCCATCTTGGTTATACAGTGTATGCTTTCCTATATGTGCACCTAAGAAATGTCTTATGCTCTGTTTTTCTCCCTGGAGGTGATCAGAAGTTCCCAGAAATATACCTGATGCTATGCTATGAGAAATTGTATATTGAAAGAATTTGACACCATTTGTGAGTGGATTGCCTAAAAGCTTTGGCGTGACTGTCAGATAGTGCCAGGCATACCTTTCCTCACTCCTTGGCATATTTGTCTTCCGGTTGGATTACTCACTTGGAATGGCAGCTACACAAATTTACAAAACTTTCTCAGGGACTATAGTGACATATTGAGCTGTGGTTAAAACATGTTATGATATGCATTTGTTTTGTTCATAATACTACATGTAACTTCAAGCAATCTACAAACAGACTATTTTCAAAAACACACCACATTTGTATTTTTTACTTTTTGAGAAGTCACTTTGATATGAAGTAAAGTAGATGGTGCACAAAGTGCCAAGCCACGACAGATATGCCATATATGCAACCAATTTTAGAAAGATATATATGAAGTCCCAATTTTGTCCAATTTTCTCTAAGTAACACAGATATATTCTATACTTCCACTCTCAGATGTCTGCTCGTGTGCAAAGTAAATTGGATGGTTATTTAGAAACAGTCAACAAGCTGATACATTAAAGAAAAGGTGTGAGACTCATTTGCAACAGCTGAAATAATTCATACTTTCACCAAATCGGGCGCGCCGGGCGTGGAGTTGACATTTACTGACTAAAATCAATTGACCTTTGGACTGGTCCGTCACCAGCTTTCTGCCAATTCAGCCATTTAAAAAGCACTCTGAAGCTATTTTGTTTGCGAAACTTACTTTAGCTGGATGAAGTCAGGTCAACCACAAAATAGTTTGAGCTTGCTCAAATTCAATTTCAAAGTCACAAAAACCATTTCCAGTCACGGGAGGAGTAGAGCTAGCAATTGATGAATGGGTTTAGAGCGAAGGCAGTCACCATGAAGTCAGATGGTAAAAAATCTTTCAAGACACGACATCAGCAGTTCCTGTTTGCTTTTGCAAAACAAGATTTGAATCAATAATACTAAGATAAATGGCCAGAGGGAAAGAAGAACCACACTCAGTCTGGTATAATATAACCCCAGGTTGCTTGTGAGTGATTCAGATTTTATAAAGTAATTTTAGTTCATACAGCATATTATTTGTAGCCTATTGAATAAATATGTCTGTCCATATACTGGGCTTGCCTACGCAACAAAAGTGTTCAAACTTATCACCCTGTAATGTAGGCCCTATCCAACCTGGTACAAGTTTGATCCTCCCTATAACCCCAACAAATGGAGGCCTATTTTCAAGTACTCTTGTGTATGCCTATCAAAGCTAAAGAGCAGTATACTGCTATAAGATAGATGCACAGAAAATGAGCTCACACAGAATTCAGATGGAAAATTACACTCTAGAAAAAAATGGTACGTCGGTTTCCTCAAAATACATTTTAATGCAAAGTGATATGAGTACCCCATTTTAAGTTTTCAAAAGAACGTTTTAGAAGGGTATTTAGAAATCACTTTGTCTTCTGGTATTTTGAGGTACCAAGTGGATGGGCTGGTGTACCTTTTTAGGCACTTCGGAGTGCTTTTTGTCCTAAGAGTGTAGACAGTCAAAATGACCACAGAGGATGTTGCACAATAGAAATAGCCGCAAAGGCCAGGTAACTACAGCACGAGCGGAAGTACCAGTCATTGATAGAAATGGTATATCAGGGCTTGTAAATCGATTTAATCCATCCATATACTAGCATTATGACAAGTCCAAGAAATGCCCTGGACATGTGTGTTTTGTCACAGATTCTATCAAATTTGACAATTGACTGTGAAAAACATTTTCTCAAAATTCACAGTTATTGTTGGGTGTTGTTAGTTCTATAACTTGCAGATTCTTATATACATGTATTTTTATCTCATGTCTAGCTGCTAAAAGCACACATAGTAACGAACAATGCATAACAGTTTGTGATCACTTCTATGATTGTATTCCAACAGGAATTTGTCATGTGACTTGGGAATAGGCTCCCACTAGTTTTGTATTTCTTCAAAATATGCAAATACTATAAAAGAGAAAATACTTTGCATGCCAGAACATTATCAAAATTAGTGAGATGTAAAAGGTCAACTTTTGCATTTGCACCTTATATTCGCGTCAGCGAACTTAGCTTAACAACAGCTCATAGTAAATTTTGAATCTGTCAGTGGAGTGAGAATGAAGGACAGTCTGTACCTGCCATGGAGTTGGTCCCTGATTAAACAGTTAGTTTCGGTAAAAGTAAACATCCCTGAATTTCTCTTGCAATACTGCAGTAGTGTCTGAAAAATTCCATTTGGTTCTTAACTATCCTATTCTGTTTTGAAAATTTCATTTTTATGCTCATTTATGTCGTCTGCATGAAAAAAGCTTATTTTGCTAACAGGTGTCCCCACCGGTGTAGCATCATGCTTGCAGTGCCACACCCAGGGAAAATGACTGAACTATCAGCAGCCTGCTTGTGAGCAGTGATGTGTGAAGTTTATTTGAGGTGTGAATTTTAAAAGCTGATTGCTATTACTGTACTTAAATAGCATCAATTAATTTAGGCCCAACTGATTGTGTTCTTGTTTATCATTATTATACCTCGACCATGAAAGCAGAGCTGTCATTGGTTGAGAGCTGGTCACATGTCAGTCATAATTTTAGTATATTGACCAGGACTATTGCCCTCCAAAATTTTTTTTCCGAAAAAAAAAAAAAATTTCCGAATTTTTTTTTTTCCGAAAAATTTTTTTTCCCCGAAAAATTTTTTTTGTCCGAATTTTTTTTTTCCGAATTTTCTTTTTGCGAATTTTGTTTTTTCCAATTTTTTTTTGTCCCAATTTTTTTTTCCAAAATTTTTTTTTTCCGAAATTTGTTCTTTCTAAAATTTTCTTTCCCTAAATGTTTTTTTTCAACATTTTTCTTTCAAAATTTTCCATACATTTGCAATAGTGCAGGAAAATAATAAAATTAGGGCATTAATTAGTAAAGACCAAAAAAAACTCATCAAAACTAGTAATAATAGTGCATTGTAGGCTGTGCGTCTGCTTATCTACTCTCCTGTGTGAAAGGAAAACTATTTCCCTCGGCCTTCGGCCTCGTGAAATAGTTTTCACTTACACACCCTCGAGGGAAATAGATTTGACTAATGCCCTCGAAATCAGTCAATATTTGTATACTATAATACGGTTTCAAAATAAGAACAGTTAATTTGAGCTCCGCGAATCTATGGCATTGCCATCTACATATTATGCGTGTTATTTGCAAAATGGCTCTGCTCCTGAAATCTCCAAATTCGAATTGCATACGCTTGTATTTTCTATAGGGTATTATCAATTGGTATTCATGTGCGTCAACTACAGGCCCTTATGGTTAATTGCACCAGTTGGTCCCTAGGAATCAAAAATGAGCGTTTCAGTCACTGCTCGAACTTTGCAGGGACATCATTACACATTTCTAGAAATATTCTTCTTGCAATTATAGGTTATTGCAATTGTGACCTTATAAATAACAATATAATTATGAAATTATGGATTGTTAACCATTATAGCGCATGTTGGCAGAATAATAAATTTACATATTGTATAATAATTAGTCATATATTTTACAACATTCTGTATATATACATCTTTACTAAACATTTGGTGAATTTTCTACCTTACAAGTTGCAGGGATATCATTAGCCCAGGCATCCGATGCAATTTGCTAAATCGTCCCATCCCTTGGGCTATAGGATTAGCAGGTATAATATTATGTCAAGGCTAGCTGGAATAAGATGGATAAGTGTCCCTGCGAGGGTTAAGAAATACCATGAGATGAAGAGAGAGCTTGTTTTTTTGGATGTTGCTCCTTTGCGTGATAGTAACATTTTAAAACATGTTCATGCTGGTGGCACATTTTTCTATTGCACTATTTGTCCTATAATACACATATGTATCATATACAATTACCATCTTGTTTCCTAGAATTCAGGTGTTGCAATTATATTTTATCGATAGCCTCATGCATATTATTTTTGAGACAGGTGTGTATCAAATTTCGTTTCATTATATAGATTCATATCTTGCATCATAAGTCAATTACTAGGTTGAGCATTTATATTGCCAGGAATAGGGGAATTGGCCAACTGGGGCAGTGAGGCACACTGGTACAATTTTTCACATATTCTAACTCAATACTCTTTAAAAAATGTGCATGTATATCACAAATATCACTGGGCATAAATTCAAAGCATTGCTGATTAACCTGTACCTACTCTTTTGCAGACAAAACCTGACATTTTGCCATAAAAATATTTCCCAATTAACCGCATTTCGGTGTCCTGGTGAACCCCAGCCTCACTATCACACCATGGTGCTAATTGCTCACATATTAGTGCATGTGTTTATCAAGATATGAACTGCTAACTATTCTTAATAGGCCCTAATGCCCAAATTAATATGCTGACCAAAGCATAGAAACCTCTGAATGGGAATTCACAAGATGTGATGATGTTGCAAAAAATAAACCTTGTCAGAAAACCGAGGGAAACCCCCATATCCCAATGCGCCCCACGTCTCAGTGTGCCTCAGTTCCCCAAGGTTTACGTGTAATTGTGTCGCACAATGTCAGCAGGAGTTACACACTGTTGGGTACTCAGCTATATATTGTTTGTAATCACATTTAATTTGGTGTAAAGCTTGGACTCCGCTGACCTGAGGTCCGAGACAGGTGATTGTTACAAACAGTGAATCTCAAACAGTGCTTAGAAAGATGATCCAGTCTGCTATTTTGTAAAGAGGGCCCTCTAAACACTGTTAAAACATGTAATATTATGTGACAGTTCCGGGACTAATTGTATACGATTTATTTGCCTGCATATTTTTGTAATACCCTGTGGGCTGTAGACAATAAATCATGAGTTAGGCCTTAAAGAGTTCTCAAATTCTCCTGTGACCATGTCAACACACATGTCATACAAACGTTTTACCAACTCATCTGAAAACTGCAGAGGTCGTTAGTTAAATTTCAAAGTGTTTTTCAAGGTGGTACTCTGCAGTCCGCATGGCTTTCAGCTGCTTTTGTGATTATAATACTGTTATGCACAGTTCTTTTGCGTTCCATACATTAAAGCAATTTGAATTTTGATAAATTGATCTTTTTCTGAGACATGACATTGTACTTTCTCCAAGTCAATGTTTTGATACTCATCTGCCCCCAAGATGGACATAACTATGTCTCAGCAGACAAAACTGAATGGGTCGAGTTAGTTTCCTTGAAGCATTAACACCAACATGAGTCAGCAAGTGTCAACAAAAAACAACATATGTGTTTACATCAAACAATACGATAGCATTCCTAAATGCAAGAGCATCCCAATATCTGCTTCAGCACCAGGGATTGGAATGGTGTAAATTGTCATGCGTGTGCCTTCTGAAGCAGCCTGCAGCTGACTGGAGAAGGTTGAAGGCTGAGGTGGGAGCAGCCTGAAGGGCAGGGCGACACCTGGTGAGGATCTTGCATCTTGGCTGGCATCATGGCTGGCTCATTGCTCTGGCTCATTGCTCTGGCCTGTCAATCTGCCTCCATGGGACTTTGGCCCAAAAGCCTCTGTAAACTCAAACCATTCAGTTGTGTAGTTGATTTTAAGGTCACACAACCTCATATGGTCTGACCCAATTTATATAGCAATTGGTTCATATTCCTAATCACGATCTGTATTATTGTTGGCACTACATTGTCCTCCCATGCCAATAATTAGGATCACAATTAGCAATTTCCTATAACGTGTCATTGGATGCTACATATACAGTGTGTTCGAACTGGAATCTATCTGAAGTCAGTCTGGAATCAATCTAAAATCACGAGGTGAGTGATGCAAATTTCTCTTTTATTTTGTTTCTTACTTTTATAATTTGATTTCTAGTTTAAGTGACTAGAACAGCATGGTATTAATGATGAGAGGACTATCCTTGAAATACTCCTTCTTGGCCAAAGAGAGAGCCTTGTGTGGCAACTGTGGCATGGAGTCATGTACCAAGGGATTAATGTGTCATTGTTGTTTTTTTTCTTTATGGAAAAAACTAAGCCCATTCCTTTGAAGTTGCATGTAAAGCAAAAGTTGCATGCCAGCAAACTCTTGGCACTGTTACTCTGGAAAGAGGTAAATGACACAAAGCATATTTGCAGCATCTCTTTCTCCCTATTCTTTCCACATGGGCCTGCTTTAAGAGGGAAATGTTCAAAAAGTGTGGTCAAATAGAGTCAAAGTGAAAAATCAGTTGTCATAGAATCAGTGCGACTGCTTGGTCTCTTCTCAAATCAGCCAAAGCCAGATCACTGGTCGTGTCTAACCCTGATATTTGGCCTTATGTGCCTCAGCATTTCTGAATGTCAATTAAAGCTATACTGTGTCCCAATTAATGAGTTTATTGAAAGGAAGATTACAGCAATATGTCGCTTATTCTGAATGTTAAATTCTTGTAATGTCATTCGCAGCTTAGTATGTGACAACTTCGTTTAGAAGTGTAAGCAGTTTTTATGCAGTGAAAAACTCCTTTTATTTACAAATCAAATAATACAGGTCTCTCCGGGAGTATAAATGAACTTAATTACGCATTAATTGCTTCGAAAATAGACATAATTAAACTTTCCTGTTAATTTTTTGGATACTAGGAACGTTTTTAAATTTTGATTGAATCTGGTGACGACATTGGTTTAACTTTCCTCATTCCTTAAATTAATCAATTTGTGAATTGTATTATAATGAACTAGTAATTGGGTTTAGTAGAAGTTCAAATCGTTAATTAAGCAATTACGAGAGTAATTTTTAACAAGATTCCGAGAACCCATACTGAGTAGCACCTGAACTTTTGCACCAAAAAACAATCAACTCAGTGGGGAATTGATTTTAATATTTATTCCGGTTATTAAATCACATTAAACGTAGGCTTCTAATAAAATGCATAATTAACATAATTAAGAGTAGTCTGGAAGCTAGGTACAACAATTTTAAACAAAATAACAAGAAAATAACCTTTTTACAAAATTTCGTTGAGCATTACATCGAGCATACATCCCACATGAGTCCCTGAAATCGAGCTCCAGGATTTTTATTTTCATTTTGTCTATCTTCTCGACCTTTATGACTTGAGATTAGTATCACCTGTGAAGTTTTAAGTTGGTACAAACCAGAAATGTCAGGATTACGTCTCAGTACTTAACTCCTGCAGCCACCAGATCAGGCATGTGTGCCTTGAGAGGCAAAGTGGCATAAAATTGAAGCTGTTGGGAAGAAACAACCTTTGTGGATTACTGTTGAAGTGTTAACAACTCCATGAAGGTGTGAGAAACAGCTGGGCTCCTTCGTCACTGTTTAGACAGACATGAAGAAACAACATTTGACATTAAAGACATCGTTGTAAGTGATCATATTTAATCCGATTGGTGTATTCAAAGGATATCCTTACACTTCTCATCCACGTGAATAACAGAATTTCTACAGATCATGATATAAAGACGAATTCAACGTGACTATGTGTTTTTTAGTTTCCCAGAATTGCTAGTATACAGAACTTTATGGTTTAATCCATGTTATATCTGGAAAGAGCTATTGATACCTTCATGCCGTCTTAAATAAAAGAACCAATGTTTAAAATATAATTTATAGAAAGTTTGAGTTTAGAAACTGTATATGACAATTATTTTCTCTATAGAAAAATGAATCATCTCAACTGGAATAACAAGAAATCCCTGCCGGGTATAAGATGCAAAAATCATGGGTGACATTCTCACTCCTGCCACACCTAAAAACCCATTTCCCAGCCCTCACAAACACCTGAACTATCCACCTATCTTTATTATTCTATCCTCTCATCCTGCTAACAGCAGAAAGCAGTTCCACTGCTGTCTTATTTACGTTTTTCTACGGCAACTGTCCTCTGCCACCAGGGGCGCATGAATCTGCTCAGTAGTTCCGCTTATGACATCGCCAGGGACTGGCGCCACCGTCTCCATTTTCCCGCCAAAAACATCCACACACACCATAGCCAGCCACACCTCAATAGTGCACAGTGGCTCACCCACTTCTACTCATCGAATCTGTGTCATATTACCCTCAATACAACAGTGTGCCCTTTCATGGAGCGGCAGCGCGTTGCAGTGTACATAACACTGCACTATCGTCCTGCCTTTAATCACGGGTAAATCTAGTAGAATATATTATATTATCATTTTGTTAATATAGTTTTATATGCATGGACCTGGTGGAGAACCAATGTAATTCCGTTCCATTTTGTCATGAGAGGGATCCGATGTCTTGCCGAATATTGTCAGAATAGATAGGGCTATCTACCGGTATAAATATGGTATAGCCAAAAGAATCATGTATACAGGTAGATGAATTCTCTGACAAACAAACAATTTAATGCAGATGTAATTGCGCAGTGTTCGTTGATTTCATGGAATTTGATACTTCAACCTTTTGTAGGCCTATATGTTTTGTTACTCACTCACGATTCTAAAAATTGGATTTATATGATAATATCTTTCAGCTAGGTTTCCTCCTCCTATTTGTATCATGTAATACATGCATGTGCGAAAACAACAGATTTGTAGGTTGAAGGTTGAGGTAAAATTCGGCTTTCTTCCGATATCGATCAAAAAATTACAAAATACAAAATAGATATTTCTGAGAAGATGGGTTAGCCTTATGGTGAATACGTTATCGACAAAACACTTCTGTGCTCACCCTACGCAACAGCATTCAGGCCGCCTTATGATTTCTGGACACCAAGAATATCATCCCTGATAGGATGATGATGTCGCAGTCATGGTATGCAACACAAATTGCATAAATGAGAAATAACTTGATTCTTTAGAAGGAAGATGACTGTATGTATTTCTGGCTCAGTCCATCTCCCCAAAAAGAGACCCTGATGGCATTAGGTCTTTTCTGGCAAATTAGTCTGTGCCTCTGTTACACTCTTTGATAGCATGCTGAGACATATGATAAGATGGGCAGGCCAAAAGGGAGCGAACCCAGTTCTTGTTATCAAAGGGATTGATATGAATAATTCAACTCAGTCTTTGTTATTTGCAGTGCTTACAAATAGAGTATACATGGGTGTCCACTTCTGTCTATGCCGCCTTATACCCAGTAATGGAACCCAGTAATGACTTGGGTATAGGCCTAAGGTGATGCATTAAACCAAAAACCATGGTTGGTTTTTTGGGCTTGTCTTCGATATCATTCCAATCAGGGCTTTTGAGAATAAAAATACAATTACATTGTCATGAATTCTGAGGGTATTTCTGCAAAAAATCCTTTAAAACCAATTTTGTCCAAATTCATTTACAGTGAGTTTGTGACTTGGCACAATACAAAATAGTAATCTTTAGCATTTTCGAAAGCAGTATTTAGGGCCTCTGTAGAAGGCGTACTTATATTTCGAAATGGGCAAATAAAGTTTGCAGGAAGACAATGCTATGTTTGTTGTCTTCAGTTAAAGTCCACCAATTTCCATCAGCCCAAATGATCGACGTTGATCGTGGGATATAATTTACATTTACCAACCGAATGCTACAGAACATTGTCTTCTAAATGAAACAGCAACCCTGTTCTTTATGCACTTCAAGTTAACGAAGAAGCTTTGGAATGCTTTTCCTTATAGCTCTTAGCAGATTGGCAAATGTTTTTTTCTCTTTTTAATTTGCAAAATGACTTTGCCATGGTCATTTACAGTTACCTGTTGGTTTCCTAATCATCTTATAAGGAGCATCCCTTCGATAAGTTAATCAGTTTATTTATTGACACCTATAGATGCAGCTACATACGATATTTGCTGAATGAACTGATTAAACAATAACTGACACAAACAAATCATAAAGCACTTTTAGTCCTGTCGCATCAGCAGACCTACTTGAATGTTCATTTTGAAACTGTTTGGAATGCTCTTTCGCAACGAGATCTAAGATAAAACAGTGGGAGTAGGGCAATTCCATTTGCACGAGCGGTTGCAAGGGTTTCAGTGGTGATACTATATTAACGCGAATACACAGCAAACAAGTCATAATTTGTCACATACTGGTCACAATGTTGTTCATTTTGGGTTGGCAATGGGAAGTTTTTAATTGTGTGTGTTGACCAGTTGTGGCTGTCCTTCTTAGCACATGAAATTGTAGCATGAATAGGTCTTTCTCCAATCTTCATGCATCCGTAGTTTGAAGACCATAAGAGGGCGGTTGTGATCTCGTGAGAATTAGGTGAATATCTGAATATTAATTTTGCATACCCACTGAAAAACCTTCATATCAACATTAAGATGAAACGGGACCTTGAAAGGGTAGTTTCAAAATATATTCAAAACCATTTGAGGTGTGATCAAAAGAAAATAGCAAGAAGTGGGAACTTGGCACTTAGAATGAATTACCTTTATTAATGTATTCCTTAATTTTCCATAATTTGCCATGCAGTAGAAGTGACTAAATATTTGCTAGTGAACCCTGAGGGAGTGTGCTACCTTTTTGCCTTATCTTTCAGTACATACTATCTCGGCTGCATTTGTTAATATTGAATGCAGAGATGGAGGAAAGTGATGGATGGAGAAAGATATGAGCTAGTTTTCCATCAATCCACTCTTCAAAGGTTAGAAGCCACAGAAGGTATAGGGAGCCATCAACATTAAAGATTCTACGGGAGCTCATTTGCAAGTCGGCTTATGTGCAGGTTTGCCATTTATCTTCAGCACATTCACTTAACTGAGAAGAAGGTTAGAAATATTGAATGAGTTCCTCATTTTTATATCCAAGCGAGGTGTTTTTAAAAAGGTGTGCTTGTGCCGGAAACATAGGGTAATGAGAGGAAAGATGAGGTAAAATTACTGATTGAAATCCAAGCTTGTGCCTCTGTCAATATAGTAATGTATGTTATAAAATGTTTCGAATCAGTTACAGTCAAATAATTACAAGTACTTACTACTAAATTTCTGCTTTAGCACACCTATGACATCACACCAGGCCCTATCAATCACCTTGAAACGAACTGTCCATTTGCCATTGGGTAACTTGTGACCTCAGTGATGGGTGGTGTCATTCATTCAGTGATACAAGATACAAGATACAAATCTTTATTTAAACTCGGAGGTAAATTACAGAAAACATTAGCACCAGGGCTATTTTGTCCGAGTATGACAACATAACAAAATTATTAAAAGATATATGACAATAAAGTTTGGGTAATTAAAATCGGACGTAATAAATGTAAAATGTAAAATTGTCTTTGGTAAAATGTGTATATACATGTTTGTAAATTAAATAAAATTGAAATGTTAAAAACGTCTTTAAAAGCACAACTTCCGGACAGGATTTAGACTCTGCAGGTGGCGAATGTACAGTTTGGGCCGTACCAAGTTTTTATTAGAGTCTTGAACACTTTTAGATCTGTGGCTGATCGTGTTTCTGCTGGCAAGTCATTCCATATGACTGCACCAAAATGTTTAAAAGAGTGGAGTCCATATTTAGTGGTACGTTTATGGCACAAGGAGAAATTTCTGCCCGATCTTAAATTGTAGCCTGTGTTATGCGTCGAAAGGAGATCGTTGACGAAGGCTGGGCTCTGCTTGTTATAGATCTTGTAAATCTCGATGGCCATAACTCTTAATCTCCCAACTTCAAGAGTTGGCATTTTTGCTCTTTGCAGTAGTGCGCTGTAGCTTGCCGAATAATCATTATAAATAAATTTCAGCGCTCTATATTGAATCTTCTCAAGCTTTCGGCTATTTCCAACCCCACAGTGATGCCAAACGATGGGGCAGTAATTAAAGTTTGAAAGCACAAATGATTTATAAAGTAAGAGCTTGATGTTTTCCTTCAAGGGGTAAGCTATCCGTTTTAAACAGTTTAATTGTTGACCAGCTTTTTTAACTAATTCCGAAATGTGCTGGTTGAAATTCAGATAATTATCCAGATGTACTCCGAGTAATTTAACAGAGGATTCACTCTCAACGGAGTGATTGTTGTCAAAGTTGATGGTGGAAAAGTCCTTCTCCTCTGATATAAGCACTTGGAATTTCGATGGATTTGCTTCCATTTGATTGTCTCTGCACCATGATATAATATCTTGTGCAGTGGATTGTAGCTTGTTGATGACTTCGTCTCGAGTTTTTCCATTGACAACAACGGAGTTGTCGTCTACATAGTTATATAGCAAGCCTTCGTCGACTGCACTGAAAATGTCATTCATAAATAAATTAAAGATAATTGGTCCCAAGATGGATCCTTGTGGGACTCCTTTTAAAATTTGTGTCCATGAGCTGGTGTTTCCGGACACCTTGACTCTTTGTTTTCTATTAGTCAAATAGTCTGTAAGTAGAGTCAGAGAATTTTCTTGCACCCCGTAGGCCTTGAGTTTTGCAATAATTAGGCTGTGGGGGAGGCAGTCGAAGGCCTTTGATAGATCGACGAGTAAAAGGCCTGGCATCAGTTTCTTCTCGCGTATTTCTCTCCATTTTTCGCAAAGGGCAAGGAGAACATGTTGGCAGCTATAGCCATTTCTGAAAGCAGCTAAAGAGTCATTATACAGTTCCAAGGCAGGTGTCATTCAGCTGAATGTCCATGATCTACTCTAGGACCTTGGAGCTGGTGGTAAGTATGCTGACTGGACGGTAATTTTTTACATGCAAGGGGTTTTCCTTTTTGAAAATAGGGGTAACTTGTGCATGTTTTGCTTCGTCTGGGAATTTTCCTGAGTCGACACACATATTGTACAGCCTGGTGAATTGTGGAGCTAGTATATCACCAGCCATGGCTAAGACTTTAGCTGGGATATTGTCTGCACCAGTGGCCTTTTTGACATTAAGATTTTTCAAAATCTTATGAACTGTTGGAACTTCAACATGTTTGAAGCTGAAAGGTTGCTTTACACAGTCATTTTTGATGTTATTAATGCTGGTGTCACTAGCATGATAGTCTGTTGCTTCCTTGATGAATTCTTTCAGATTATGGAAATGAGTCGCCTGGGGCAGGTTTTCATCAGTGCCGATATTTTTCGCAACATTTGTGAAAAATTCGTAAAAGTTTTCTGCTACCTTTTCAGGTTCAGTGATGAGTTGAGAGTTGTTGTCTTGGATCATGATGTTGTTGGTCGACTTATGCTTAGCAGAGATGAAAGGCTTAATGGTTTTGTAAAAATGTTCATTTTTTGGGCCATCTCCACATCTCTCAACAAAGTAATTCTTGATTGAGCGCCGGCGTATACTGGTGGTGATGTTTCTTTGTTTACGAAATTGTTCCCAATTGAAGGAAGTGACTTATGAGTTCACACAGAATTACTTTGTGGACATACAAAGGGTTGCCACTTGTGTCGGCAGGAGTTTACCCTCCTGTCAGGTGTGAGCAGCAACACCTCCAGCCAAACTCCTCTGGACTGGATGACTGGACAAGCAATGTGAAGTGAAAACCACAACAAGAAAAAGGCTGTCACCAGGAGCGCTGAAGATCTCCAATCATAAAAAATTGTGATTGTCATTTAAACCGCACTAGATTGATCTGGAAGATTATATGTAGCGGTATATAAATGTCCAAATAATAATAATAATATACTTTCTTAAAGTCCACACGATCACACGGTATTGACTGTTGTACATTGTAAGAAAGCAATTTGGTGCATGGGTTGGTTTCTTCTGCCAACGTTTTAGTGAGGGGGAAGTCCTTCAATATAATCAGAATCTCTACTTCTTGAACCTTTAAATTAGTAATAGAGGAGATGGTCATATAGTTTAATCAAATGGGTTGCAGAAGATGTATTCAGTTTTTTTAGATTTATCAAAAACCACTATAATTAACATTATCTTGGTATAGAAAAGTTCTCAGGGGCCGATAATATGATAGCACGGGGCTATGGATTTAACCCTGTGACTAAAAGAGCGACAAACATTTTAATCCCAATTTTAAAATTACTCTTCCGAAGCTACAGGTGGGAACGAACCTTACTTTGGTTAAATCCATAGATCCATAGCCCCCCTCCAAAGATCATCTGACCGGCCCCTGAAGTTCCATTATTCATTTTCATCAATTCTTTTTAGAAATTCAAGAGCCTTTGGTTCAGTGATCGGGTATAACCATCGTAGAGTGTTTCTGGAAGCGATGAGCAGCTGAATTATTTTCCAATATATATTCTATTGCTGCAATTACTTCATCCTGTTTGATATATTGTGCACTAAAAGCCAGGGCTTGGTCAATGAGAAGACCTAGAGCTTTTATCATTATGCTATAAAATGCTGGCCCATCTTCCATAATGCTGTAAGGGTATATAATGCCCTTTTGTGAGAGGGTTCCTGGCTGAGACAGGTACAGACTTATAGAACTGAATTGCACTATATATAGAGATCACTATACACAATGTGGAATATCATTTTTAGGCAGCTAGCATATAATTGCAAAGTTCTGAGTTTTCATGTTACTGAACTTGCCTATACAAATGCAATATGGTCAAACAAATTTAACGACAATGTCAATTAATATTTATCCGCTTAGGCCTAAATTTCATCTACCGAATTTACCAGCTTTCTGCATACCCCCTCCCATTCCAGCATGAAAATAAAAGTGTGATAAACCAAATCTGAAAATTTACACTACCCAAAACTGTTCCAGCAAATTATTTTTTCTTTTTTGTCCGAAAATGTTGTCCAAACCTTGCTATACAGTTGGGCACTTTTAGTTTTCGGGCTTCAGTTTAGGAAATCCTAAGCTTTTTTTTTAAGTTTTTAAAGGGATTCTGCGGACAGTTATGGTTCTTATATTCAAGCAACAAAACCTCTTGAATGTTTCTGTACTGCCTTAATTTACTTGCAATTGATCTGCAGAAATCCTTTCTTTTTCTCAGTGCCTGAGTGGACCTATGATGTCACAGGTGGATACTCCACCAACCAATGGGACGGAGGGCATGCAAAATGTGTGCAATCAATGATGCCATAGGTCAAACTGGCCAATGGCATTCATTGTGGACAGTTTCATCATAGCCTTGTAGTTACATCATTGCCAGAGTGGCCAATTATACCACAACAACAACTTAGGTGTAAAGTTGGGCTATACTCCTGGGGAGGGGCACTCTTCTCAAAAGCTGTAAATTCATCTTTATGTTTGCATTTTCATGCCAGGTACTGTGGTAACCAACAAAGCAATACATGATTAAAGTAATTGTCTGTAGTTAACTGTTTTACACTGAAAAGAACAGCAAAACAAAATTAATCTACACTGAAAGACAAAAGTTATGCATATGTTGGGAGTGCAAGATGTTCGAGGGGTATGGTCAATATGATGGTTCCATGGTGTAAGACACCCGAAAACAGGGTCACAAACAATAAATCGCTGAACCGGGAATCATTTTCATTTTTAAAAATGGCCGACAAAGGGGAGTTTTCAGAAAACACAGTTTTTGAGTTAGACCTATACCATTTGCAGGTATGCGGTTTCATGTTAGCTTAAATGAATCCTTAATCATGCAAGCACACAATTCTTTTACAACTGAATTCATTGTGTCCCCAATTACAGAATATGACGGGGATGAAACTATTGGAATGGTGCAGGTGTGAAAACCCAGCTTAATGTTGTAGAGTGTATGATGTTCATCTGTCAAGTGTATCAAAGAAAGCTGCCTGTTACAGGAAGATAGGGTAGACAAGGAATAAACAAAGAGGTGTTGGACCCAGAAAAACAACTGGAACTCAAGATACCCTCCATTGTAATGAAGGCATGTTTCTGGATGTTGTAGGGGATGCTACAGATGAGAAAACATCTCATGTGTTTGGTAGAACCTTATATTGAGCACACAGATGGGGTTCGTGCATGCACAACATATGCATAACTTTTGTCTTTCAGTGTACTAACAAAATGCTTCAACTTGACAGCTCAGTGTCAAATCCAATTTAGACCAGTAGCATGTTAGTAAACAATAGTTATTATGAATTGCCAGTTATTCTATTAACCATGCTTGGTTGAATTTCAAGTACTTTACTCCCCCATCCCAACTCTTCACCTTTTTTGCAGCAGTGGGGGAACATGGGGACCGATGGGCCATGGGGACCGATGGGCCATCCTCTTAACTCCACATCAAAAACGTTTCATAACATCTAATATGCATTTTTAGTATTGCTTATCACATCTATGACTACCATATCGACCACTGATCAATAAGTGATAGCACAAGCGTTTAGGAGGCAAACTGAAATTTTCAACATCTAAACATTTTTTTTCTGATTCAGAAAAGTTTAATATCTCAAAAGTGTGTAGACTCGAGGCAATATATTTCCTATGATGATTTGCCCTATATATTGGTGGCAATTTACACATTGGATTTTTGGAACAAGAACCATATTTCACTGAAAAAGAGGGGTTTAACTGTTCTGAAACATTGGGACCGATGGGCCACTATTTCTTTAGATTTTCTATAGGTAGCGTATTGGCATGGGGCTGGATATTAAAGTCTTTTATGGGAAAAAGCACAATAGAACTTCAGTTTGCATCTTTAGGTGTTAAGTTTTGACTTAAAAGAATGCCCTCCAATTTACAGTGATAGATTTGCCTTAGTAATGGCTTCAAACACAAAATGGTGGAAATTCAAAATATATCCATAATCACAAATTTTCAATCTAGGTAGTATTTGGGATATAATAAACATGAGGAACCCGTTACACATTGATGCAATATTGAGAGTAAATTAAAGTTTCACCAAAATGTAAGCTAATGAAGTGTTATTGATGAATTTTATTGTTCTGATTCAAGATTTCTCCTGCAGGTGGCATACTAGTACAGTGTCATTAGAAAATTTTACTTTTCCCCTAAAAATCTAAATGGTTGACAGAAATAATTTATTGACGGAGAAAAAATTAAAATATTGTCATTTCTTTACATTCATCAACAATTTTGAGGTATTAGACAAGATTTTGATGATCACAGTGCATGGTAGCCAAACTTCTGTATCGACCAAATATCAAATAATTTTTTTTTCTTAGTAACCAATGAACCAATCGTTTGGAATTCTCCAATACAGTTTTTAATGCATCTGTTCATGTACTGCTAAAATATAATCTCAATAGAATGACTATAACTACAAAAAAGTGACTCATGGCATTTGTGAAAATTAAGCTTTTTTTCAAAGTGTAAAATCCGGGCATATCTATATTCTTTCGACCTCGTTATTGTCCTATACACTCAGATGGATCAACAAAAACATATTGGAAACAAATTTAGAATTCTTTATCCACCCTTTGGCAAGTTATTAACATGATCCATCGGACCCCATGGGATGGCCCATCGGTCATGGGCGACCATCTTTCTTGACAGAAAACGTGTTTTCCCATCTTTCTTCATAGGTTGATCTACGTGAATCTTATATCATTTTAAAGAGAATTACACCAGCTAAAAGGGTGCACAGTATGAATCCTTTATCTGAAGCAGATTTGCCTCCATGGTCAATAATTTGTCAAGCGGCCCATCGGTCCCCACTCTCCCCTATTATTGGCTAATCTGGCCATGACACAATTGTAAGGCTATGATGAAGTTGTCCACAAGCTTACATTAGAGTTGCACAGGTTCCAATGGAGTCTCCAGCTATGACATAATAGGTCCAACTGGTCCATACTATGAAAAAAAAAATCTTTGGAGCAATTGCGAGAGCCGTAACCTGAGGTATGCACCAAATAAAATGATTAGTAAACATAACAGATGACTGTCAATGACATAACAAAACATGTTTGCTAGTTGAAATGTCCAACAGCAACAGACCACTGATCTGTCAAAAGCTCATGAGGTTTAATTTGCCTGTTGTCAGAAATAAAAAATCCTTTGGAAATCAATTCCATGTGAAGATTTTCGAAATTGCAGTCAAAATAGTCAAGAGGTTTTGTATGTGTGCACATTATTTGCATGATTATAAGAACCATCCTATCACTTGATATGTTAAGTTTTTCATAATATCCATGACACCATAGGTGTTTATAATGTCAGTGTCATCTCCATCATTAAGCTGACCTAAATATAGAAACAGAGAAATAAACAGAAGCCAAGTAGGTCTTGTTCTGCTAAAACATGCACTGTACTGCTTCTGATTACTATTCCATGAAATGAATTCTGATTCGCTGAATATTTGTCCGGATATTCTACAGGTAGCAACGAATTTTCATGTATTGAATGAATTGCATTGGTGACCCATGAAAGTCTGGACCGATTAAAAATTATTTCCTGCTCGTTTCTGGCTGTTCTTGCATGAGATGAATGGATTACAATCCACCGATTATTTCAGTGACAACTAAAGGGGGAAGAAGTGAGCAACAACTATAGAGGAATGGCGGATCGGTTGTAGAAACCACTTCGATGAACTGTTGCTTGGCGCAGCTGTTTGCAGATTTTTAAGGATATTCAATATGAATGTACCTGAATTTGCCTATTCATGCATTATATCTTTACTTCTCTTCAAAAGACAGATAACAGGATATGACATGCGAAACAATCTCAAATTAACCAAACTGACTTTTAACTCCGTCAAATACGGCAAGAAGTCAATTACTTATCAGGGTCCTCATATTTGGAATCTCCTACCCACTGGCATAAAAAGTAAAGAAGACTTTTCATTGATTAGAAACTCAATTAGACAAAATGTTGCAAGTATATGTACATGTAATTGTGGAAATTGTATATTATGCACTGTTGATAATTTATAGTTGAACTGATACTACACTCAGCTGGTTCTGGATGCTTTTGCTGGGCTGTCAGGTTAGATTTCCCCTTCTGCCCCCCGGGCAGTAAACGTAATTTGGCAGTTTCCGTCATGCAGAGCATTCCAGGAAAGCACTTTCATTTTATACTATTCTTAGCAATGATGTTAATGATGCTCCATTGAAGTAGTCTCTAATGTTTTGTATGTATATAAGCCAAGAAATGTCTATAATTTACGCAACTTATATTTTATGAAATTATCATTCTCATTTGCCTCATTTGTAAATAACTTCTTTTTGTTTATTCTGTTATTTTATCTGTCGGTAAAGAGCTTGTAAGCTTATGTTGTAATTGTTTGACTTATCACCACCGACTTTAAATAAAATGTTTATCTTCTTCTTCTTCTTCTACTTCTTCTACTTCTTCTTCTACTCCTCTGTTATTTTCTTTAATAGTCTCAATATCAAGGAATATTATCTTAAACTAAAAAGCTGCTTCGGCTGGAGTATAAACTGTGGAGAACACTGAAAAGCCAAACAGAACCCAGTATAGGTATCCAATAAAATATATATTTCTAATGAAAGATATGAATTGCAATTTGCATTGTGATTGCTGGTAATCTGGCAATTACAGTGAATGTCGCAAACCATGGTGATGTCTCTTACTTTGGCTTGACATTTGGTATCCCCACAATTACTATACATGTGCATATAATTACGGGCTGTCAGGGGTTGGCACATCTGACCTGAATATCAACATTTGCTAATGGTGGTAATGGCTGAATCACCAATACTGCAGTACCACCTCAAATCTGTTGCCGTTTATGCATTATTCATGTATTCATTTGTGCATAAATTACCCTAAAGAATAAAGGTGGGAACCGGGAAACTCTTTCTGTTTGGGTCTTAAAGATCTGTGGCATGAGCTATGTGAAGAGGAAGTAAGAAGTGGATTCCTTCGAAAGCCTCGTTTTTTTCTGATGCATCTAGATGTTTTTTGATTTTGGAATGAGTATTCGAGGACTTCGCACACTTCAAATAAATGATCACTGCTGCCGCTTCCGTGAAATGAATAGTTTCCTGCCGAGGAAAACTCCATGTAACTCCCTGTTAAGAGATACCCCCACCAGAAATTACTCTTTTCTTGAAACAAAGTATCGATGTTTATTTTGTTGACATTTCTTCTCAATTACAGATGTCTGTTCGATTTTCATTAAAAAAAACGGTCACATGGTTCCAGTTTAAAATCCTCCTGTTATGTTCCAGGTGACCTTTTATGAAATCGCAGACCATAATGATTTAAAATAAAGAACATTACTATAAAAGAAGATAGTGTTCCAGTAATGTCGCTTAAAATGCGAGATCATATGACATTTTCTAGATTTGTTTTGCACTGCAGATATTTCATTATTATGAAAATAATTTACAAGAATTTTGTACTTCCTGCTGATATTGGAAATATCCTTGACATTGCCATAAATAGGGAAACAGAAATGGTAGAAGCCAAGTCAGTTTGATTTCTTTCTATTGTTCAAAATAAGTACTGCTTCTGATTGCTTTTCCAAGAAACATTTGCTATTTTGAATTCCTCCTGACTATTATATAATAATATATTTTTGATGGTATTTCAATATGAATCTTAGTATGGGATGAGATCTTTATATTACACGTCAGGCTAGGATTGCATGAACAGCATACAAAGTATTATGTTTCAGAAAAATAACTCTTACTCCTGTGCACTCTTAATATTTTGAATTGTCAAATTGTATTCTCTAGATGCCCATGCTCTCTGGATAATGGACTTCTTTACTGACCACAGCACACCACTTGAAACATCGATCATCAATCATCAAAGTGAATACAGGTGAAACGAGTAGAGATTTTTCTACCTGGTTACTTGACACCCTCTACCCAACCCGTACTCAGGTACTCGTGGTCAAATTAAACATAGAATTTGCCATGTAATCTTTTGGACAGTGGCGGGGAAAAAGTTTATTCATTGCCAAGTTATTGGATCTGTCATTGAGAGAGACAGTTGTCTGAATAAGTGGTAAATCCACACTCTTAAGGTAGTTTGAGGTTACCTGGAACTTGTTTCAGAAACTCAACATTACTCAACTGTTTTGAAAACAGATGGCATGACGAAATACAGGCTCTTTTAAAAAAAGGAAGATAACTCAGGCAGACAAATTTGACCAGGCTAAATGCATTATCCTACCTACGTCCGGGTACCCGGGAAAAGGTTTCAGCCTAAATACTGGTAAGTACAACGATGCATATTTTCTGCCTTTCTGTCTGTCATACCGGAGGGGGGGAGCGGGTGGCAGGAAGGGCAACTGCCCCTACCCCAAATTAGGTGAACACTACATATTCAGGCAAAAGAGACTAAGAATTCGGGCAGATGACCAAAAATATGTACATGTATATTATGAAATATAGATGGTTCCAAAGATATGTTGTATGAATTTGTCAGAAATCTGGAACATTAAATTTGGTTTGAATATCTTATAGCCCTCTCAAAAAGTTAGCTTGCGTATGTTGAATCTTTATAAAAGCATCTTGAATCTTGAATGCCAGTATCTAATCTTGATAGTAGACAGGGGATGATGAATGTCAGGTTTGCAGGTATAAGAATCCATCCAGACATGTGTTACTGTAGGTCCATTTATTCTAAGTGACCTACACTTCTGGCACAACCTAAGCAGAAGGATTATAAAGCCAGATGCGACTAAGTTCCAGATTTTAAAAGAGAAATAGCCGATCTCCAGTGAGACACCGCATGCAACTTTGAATACCAACAAAAGCTGGAATGAACCACAAATGTTCAATAGATATAAACCGGTCATTGGAGAAGCTACTGCCTCATAAAGCACTTTTGGAGCTGTAATGCCAAAGTGGTGGTGTTTATTACTCAGAGATGCAGAAATAATTAGTTGAACGACAGCACTTGACAAGTGACATTTGGGGTATTCATCAGTGTTTATTGAGGCTGATAGCTTGCATGTATGCATTGTTTCACGTATACTACTCTTGGTGCTGAATGGCTGTGTCATTCTGGGACGTTCTACTAAAAACCCAACAAGAGAATGTAAATGTAAATGTAAATGTAGATTTTTTTATAGTCCATTACACCGACGAAGTCAGTCTCAACAGACTTTACAATTACACCCTTGGCAGGCCTGTTCAAGCATGAGCCTTTCTCAACTCCCCGGGGAGTATGCAGCCAGGCAGCCGTTTCCAGCGCACACAATGCTAAGTCACTCTACAATCGCCATCACTTCCTATAGCCAAGTACCCATTTACACCTGGGTGAAGTGAAGCAAAGAGTTAAGGAGGATCTGCTCAGTTCCTCCGTGCCATGGGAGGGAGTCGAACCTGCAACGTCTCAGTTGCCAGGCGAACACCTTATGCACTAGGCCACGAAGTGTTATGTTGAACAAATTACTCTTCTTGGCATGCCGTGCTCTGAATATATTAGAATTCAGCTCAATGGGAAGTACAAACAACCAGGTGGAGTGCAACTGTTTGTACAGAATGCCTGTTTCCATTCGTAATATACAGTAATATTAATAATATAGGCTTAGTATGATTTCATTACGAAAAAATCTTCTAAGTTTAGTTTCGGTTAACCAACAAAGTCAGAAGACGTTTTAACAGTGGCTTTAATAGCTGCTAGGGCAGTACTGTATTCAATCATGTGAATTTCTGGTACCGTAGAACGGGGTGACTTTGAACAGTTTTCACATCAATTCCCTTATCTTTAAAGAAACATAAGATCCGTGTGGTGTTTCATGGGATAAAATGTTGGCCACTGGCATGTAGTTAACCTGTGAATCGGCATTTTGAGATAGACATCATGTATATTCTTGTGTCAGTGGATAAATGGGTGTTCAAACTCACCCCGAGATCCAGGGTGACTTCGAACAGAGTGAGTTCCAATGAAAGAAAACCATCAATTCTCAGAAAACAAATGTTTATCTGTATTTATGAATTTTTCAGGGCTTGATATCCTTTCCTTAAAATTTTGTCACCTTTTTTGAAATGTTTGTGACTTTTTTATTCTTGATCTACTTCCGTGCCCTTGGAGCTGAATGATTGCCTAATATAGTGAAATATGCATTCAGACATTGAATTATATGCATTGTATATAATGAAATATGATATATCTGTGAATATAGTTTACGGGAAAATGTGATGGTCTCTGCGCTCACCATCACAATGTGATGCTCAAAGTCACCCCGAAGTTTGTTATAATTCAACATCATCCACTTATATTATTTGTTATCAGTCTTTCTGAATAGCCTTCAACAAGTTTGTGGTGGATTTTGGAAATATTTGAGTGACATTGTAGTAAGGCAAGTATTTATAAGGCCAGGGTCATTCAGTACTTCTGTGTGCACAGAAGTTCACAGGCTATGATATTTTGCAAAAATAGTATTCTAAGTTTATTCATCAAAATCATGAAAAAGAAAAAAAACTTCCAATCACAATGACTTTATGTAGAAAGAAACTAGGCTTTAGTAGAATATAATCAGAAGTCAAATACTTCCAGTATCTCATTTAGCTTTGTAATCACAGAGGATCAATCTTTTTCAGAAAAGTGTTCAAAGTCACCCCGGCTGTTCAAACAACCCCGTTCTACGGTACCTTAAATTAAATGTTATGTGGTGTGGTAATTTTCATATAGTCATATTATCTACTTAAATAAAGATGTAGGGCCAGTGGCACATCTCACCTTCGTTGTCCAACACCTTCAACACCCCTGACAAACCTCACCCCATATATTATACAGATTTCCTCTTTTTCCAAACATACCTTTCTGATGAATCCACATCCCAATTAATTCCTGACCCCCTTCACTACTCCATTCACTTTTATTTGCATTATTTCCTTTTCTGCAGACTCCATACTTTCGTCAGATCACTTCCGTTTCGTCTGCTTTGTTGTGATCCATGAGGCTCCAGCATTTTCGCGCTGTTTCATGTACCTACATGCAGTGATCTCTATCTACACTCTCTAACAGTTCACTGCCTACATGTATTTCATTCATGGCACCCTACCTGTTGCTTTCTTTCTTCTATGATACTGGCCTGAGTTATTATTGACTGATTGCCATCTCATGTGCCATTGTGTAATAATTTAATGCCACTTTTGGCCTTATCATGTGTCACTTGGTCAAGTGTAATTTACGTTCACACCTTACAATACACAATTAAACACACACCTCAATCACAGAATTACCAATTCAATCATCCCTATCACCTTCACTATCTTTTCATACACTAAATATTGCACTTCACATGAATGATGAATCTGTTCATACTTATGTCAATGAATACATACATGTATAATAAAAACAGTAGGCACAATAAAGACGCAATTTAAAGAAGCCTGGCATCTGGAATGTCAACTCTTATAATGTCAAGAAAACGGACATTCTGATGGCATCTTTATAATATTCTGTGACTCTGAGGATATCTCCAGATCTGATACACTGTCTGCATTCCAAACTAACAAATGAATGTATTTATAGATACATAGACAGATACACAGGTACATATATAGATAGATAGATAGATCTATAGGTAGATAGATTTTAGAAAAAGTATATCTACCAGTCGTGTTCATTCTCATTGGCCTACTAACTATGGAAGGCCATACTATATGTAATGAAATTGCCCTAAAGCCGGTGGCCATTTAATAATCAGGGGGGGGGGGGCTTCCAATTTCCCTCAGCGGCAAATTGTTTATTTCACAGTAACAATGGCCATAATTCTTTATTTCAAGCATTTGCAATTGCCAAATATTCCTTCCCAAACCAAGCGACATCTTATGAAGAAATACCCCCCCCAGAAATTATTTGTTTAATACTGCCCATAAATAATTCATTCATTTCACCAAAACTGAGCAAGAAATTATTTATTAAAAACAAAATCCAAGCCCCCCTTAACATTAAATGGTGGCCCCTAACATCATACATGTCCATTTCTTCTTCCAGTCTCACACAGTTTTGTCACACAACACTTTCATTCTGGAGACTCCAACAAAACTTTGTGACTGCCATTTCCCCTTACATATCCTTTAACACGGGTAAATTCTAGTTAATAAATAAAATAATTGTATATACGCCTGTTGCTGGATGGAGGGCTGGAGGTGATATGTGCTGGCAAAGCTTCTGATAAGTCGCATCAAAATAACATTATATATTCTGCACCAAAAGTTGTCAGCCAATCAAGTGACACGAGATCAATCACGTGCTACGCCAATAAATAACGATTGAGAGTGTTATTGGCGCCTTAAGGCTATATTGGCGTCCTCAGTGCACACGTACCTGATTTAATGCTACAAATGCTCAATTATTATTTAAGGAAACACAGTAACTTTCCTGTTATCAAGGTGCTAATTGCTATTGAGGAAAATTGACCAAATTCCAATTGAAACTTGTGTCACATTCTAAGTGAAACAATTTGCAGTGTACAGAAATCAAACTTTTTGAACAAAAGCAATTCAAGCAAGATTACCGGATTGCAATGTACTGAATACCAACTGTCTGCTGTATAGAATTGAAAATACACAAGAAAATCTTTAAAACTTTAAAAAGAAATCATAAAAATAATTTAAGTATTAAAATAGTATATACGGTATCAAAGTAGTTTAAAACGTTCATTTAAAAACTTTTTTTTACAATAAGGAATAAAAGCGCTTTTATGAAATATATATATAGAGTTAAAAGGAAAAAAAAATCAGGATATTCATGAAGTAAGAAGAAGATAGACTGATAGACAAATATACAGACAGATAGACGGATAGATAGATAGACGGATCGACAGATAGATAGCTAGGTAAATAGCTGCATAGAAAGATAGATAGACAGCTAGATGATAGACAGGTAGATAGCTTGATAGACAGCTCAATAGACAGCTCAATAGAAATCTGGATAGGAATCTAGATAGAAATCTAGATAGAAATCTAGTAGAAATCTAGACAGGAATCTAGACAGAAATCTAGACAGGAATCTAGACAGAAATCTAGACAGAAATCTAGACAGAAATCTAGACAGAAAATTTAGACTGAAATCTAGACAGAAATCTAGACAGATAGAGATAGATGGATGTAAAATTTCAGTCTGCTTGATCGATTCGAAAAATTTGAAATCTGAATTTTTTTTGTTGATTTCTTTTTGCACATATTATGAAAGGCAAATGCCAGTTGGTGAGCCAAATATTTCAGATGAAAAAAAAACAAAACAATATTACTGCTTCGGCCAATAAAACTCAATATTGGTCTCCTCACCATCCACTATCTATATAATATCACCAAGATACTTATACCATTGGAAAAACCGGTATCTAACTGACAATATTGCATGTTAGCGCCCTGCTAAGGATTAACATTGTTTACAACAGCAAACAAACTATCAGATTATGGTTTATTTTGCTAAAATTTTAAGTTAAAACAAATAATAGACACAGCGAGCCTGAACAAACTTTGGGGGTTAAAAAAATTGACCAAGAAAACGCTTAGTGCAGTGACATAGAGGAAGGTCAATGAACATTTTGATGTATCAAACAAAAAAATCTGTTGGGAATTTTTTGAGATATTTGAGTTTTAGATTTTTTATTTATCACACCCTACTCTCAGCATGGAATTTCCATCAAAAAATGTTCAGAATTACCTATTGTTCCTGTTAGGTAATATCTAAGATAAAAGTCATTATTCAAAAGTAAAAATATGCAGTCATTGTCTCTGCAGAAAGTATGTACCACTTCATCCAGACTGATGGGGTGTGATAAACCAACAACAGCTAAAATTTCTGGCTAAAGGCCTGAGAAAATGTTTGCAATACCAAGTTGTGTTTCGGTCTCATCATCTCATTGTAACAGGCTTTGTTGGGTTTTTTGTGCATTTTATCACACATTTTGCCACTGTGAAACAAGCATTTCATAACTATGTAAAAGGATAGATAAAGTTGAGTAAATTATCAGATAACGCTTGCATAGAATGTTTGTAAGTATTTGCTTCACTGTGAAGTTGAATCCCCTGATAATACACGAAAATTCTTTGGTATTGGCCAAAATACAAAAAACAACATTAAAATCTATAAAAAAAAACAGTAATATTCATGCTTAATGTATTTTGATTACTTAAAATGGATGCTGGGTGTTTAATGTTGATGTAGGTTATCTGGCATCCAAAATCAATCAGTCTTTAGTTGTATAGAACCACAAAAATAGCATAAATTCAGTAAATTAGGTGAAAATGTAGTTGATACAAACATGTACAACTATTGCACATTAAGACTGTAATGTCAAAGTATTTTACTCCATACTTAACTAAATGCTTCCAAACATTCTATCTAAGCATTTTCTGATGATTCATTCAAGACAGGCAGCACTTTACATGGTTGCAAAAGTACTTGTTTCACAGTGGTGAAATTCTTTATAAAACACACAAAAAGTCAATAATACACCATAGAGTTCAAAAGTGAGGTAGATTCTACTACAATTATTCACCAGAATGATGAAACTGAGGACAAGGAGTCAAATAAACATATTTCATAAATGTTCTCACTGTTATAGGTTTATCACACTCTGTCAGTCTGGATGAAGTGGTATGTACTTGCTCTTGTGGCAATGACTGCATATTTTTCTTCTGGATAATAACTTAGATATTACCTAACAGCATATATGGGCAATTTGGTCACTTTTTGATGGAGATTCCATGCTAAGAATAGGGTGTGATAAATAAAAAATCTAAAACTCAAATATCTCAAAAAATTCCCAACAGATTTTTTTGTTTGATACATCAAAATGTTCGTCTGACCTTCCTCTACATCTCTGTGCTAGTCGTTTTCTTGGTCAATTTTTTTAACCCCAAAGTTTGTTAAAGCTCGCTGTGTAGAAGAAGCATATGATGTCTAAGTCAGTTAGACACCTCTTTGTCGGGTCCTGACATGCATTTTTGTCAGTTCCAATCGGTGTCTAACTAATACGAAAAGTACAATGTTTACATAGAACGGGAGAGCAACTGGTGTGATCAGATTGGTTTTCTAAGTACCTTATAGTTGTATATAAAGCAGGGAAATTGAATCCGAAATGAACACATCAAGGTCAAGGACACATACTTTGATCTATGCCCGGATGTTGTCTGGCATGAACCCGGTTGCTTGTCTCAAGATGCAATCAGTCTGCAGACAGTTGCTTTGTAATGCCTTCTTGCAATTCAGATAATATTGTTGTTGGCATTTACATGGCTTATGGCATAACTGCATCACAAAATTATGTCAGTTTCTATTCAGTTTCCTCTTTATCTAAAATCGAGTTTAATCCTGTGAAATTCAAGCAGTGGAAACCATGGGAAATTACCAATGTTATTCTTTCAAATTAAATCGAATTTTGTTCCTTTGCCTCATTGTGTTCGAACTGAATAATTATTCTAAATATTGTTTCATTTGGGATCGGTTTTGTAAGTCAAGTTTCACTTCATGACCAAGTGTTATTAATGAAATCATTCTCAATTGACCTGCATCCTGGCATCGCAAAATCCATAGTTACCGATCCTCTCCATACAACGTACAGAAGCCAAGAGACCATTGGTCTAGCCACTGATGGATTCTCTCTTGAGCCTGCCTCACTATCCTTAATTGGTCAGCCTCCTGTCCAAATCTCGCCGCTTTATAAATAGTCCTTGCCCTGGGGGTCATTTGTGTGACCGAGAGAGGGAGAGCGTTTGACTTCATATTCTGTTACTATATGGTCTGGCCTTTAAAAAAAATCAGGGTAGACATCTGGCGGCATGGCAGGTTAGGAGAAATCCAAGATGGCGGCCAATATGGCCGCCGTGACAAGAAAATTGGGTTAAATTGCTCACAGTCACACTACAGAGGCGTGTAATACATCAAAATAGGGGTTTTCTGGGATGCTGAATCCAAATATGTACAAATAAAACCTCTTACTACATTTTCTCTGGAGATATTCAAGATGGCTGCCAAATCAAGCCAAAATGGCTGCCGTGAAAGGAAAAACTCTATTTTTACTGAACAACAACCACTGCACAGGCATATATTACATCAAAATAGGGGTTTTCAAGGTTGCTGAGTTCAATAATGCACAAATAAAACCTCTAGCTCCCTTCTAATTTGAGAAATCCAAGATGGCCACTGACATGGCGGCCAAAAAGTCCTAGAAAAACACCTAAGTTGCCCCTAACAAACACTAAACAGGTGTATGATACATTAAGTTAATTTAAGATAGGGGTTTTCAAGGTTTCTGAGTTCAATAATGCACGAATAAAACCTCTAGCTCCCTTCTAATTTGATAAATCAAAGATGACCACTGATATGGTGGCCAAAAAGTCCTAGAAAAACACCTAAGTTTCCCCCTTACAATATCAATGTGTTTTAAAAAAATAAGTGTATGTAGGATCACTCAGTCCAACTTTGTGCATGAAACCTCTTAAACTTTTCCATTCTGAGACTTTCAAGATGGCTGCCATTTGAACCCCTGACAAAAAAACATATTTTGCTCACAACAAACATTTAGAGGGCATGTGATAGTGATAGTATGATACAGGAAAACGGGCATTTTCTGGCATGCTGAATACAATCGCATATGCGTGAAACTTCTTGCTCTTTCCATTTTTAGAATTCAAGATGGCTGCGGCTTTAATGAAGCTCTGGAAAACACACCTTTGCGATAAAGGCTTTAAATTATTGTTCAAAAATGTAGCACATCAAAATCTGGGTATCCAAGAGGAATATTCTTACCAGAAACAATGCAGCTGTGAATACATGAATCCATCTTTGAAAGAGTGTCACTGACTTCAAATAACTCTTTATAGACCATGTTGACCTTGGGACTATAAAAGTAGTGTTTGAGAGAAACCAGGATGGTGCAACACTCCTGCCATGAAGGGAATATGCCGTATGGATGAATTGGTCACACAGACCTAGAGGTGTGTTATACATCAAAATAACGATTATTTTGACCTTTTGGAACTGGAAGCCAATCAAAGGGGGATGTTGTCCCGCATGTGTAGTCTTAAATGATGCTTCATAATTAACAAAAAGAAAAACCAGTGTTAAAAGTTGAATGGATTTTTTGTAATACAGTGATTAAAGCCAAAAAAGCAATAAATTCAAGTTTGAAATGTTCCATAATATGTTCTCAGTCCAGCCAAGCTATATTAGTTCTAAGACTATTTGTCAAGGAATCACAGGATTTTTGTGAACTTCATGATTCAAATTTTGACACTATATAATTGTCAAAGTATCCACAGACCTTTTGATTAGTGGAATGTCTATGTGGATCATGTTCCTTTATGATCAGAAAACTATTGGGCTGGGCCCAGTTTAACCAGAGAAGTCAAAGAATTATCAGAATGTGGAACTTTTTCTGTAAGTGACAATCTGATACTAAATGATAATTTTTGTAGGGGAAATAATAATTGCAGACGTGGACACTCAATAGCCCCTGTTATCGGAATAGATCTCACAATGAGGATCTGGTGAGGAATAGTGCCACAGGAACCATGCAATTGCTTGTGTATATCAGGGAAAAAACTTCATGGAGTACATCACTGAGACTCTTATGTATTCATTATGGGATTTTGAAGTTGGAATAGTGCCTCACGTCGACAAACTTTGTGAATAGTTACGATCAAGGTGTCTTGGTCATTAACATGGTTTTTTGTACTATGAATTCAGAATGTGAAAGTGTGACCAAAATAAAAACAATTTCTCTTGTTCTTTCTCTCTTAATAGGTGTGTGTTCAGCTGTAGTTCCCCCCACAAAGATAAACTAAGGCCTAAATAATGCAGGTGATATTTTGTCTGTCATTAAAAATGATGTTGCCCTATCTCAGACGAGTCTTTTTTTTTTACAACTTTACTGAGACACCTCTGAACAGGTATCTATTCTGGTTCTATTTAGTTGCAGCCATCCAACAATGGAAAATATGAAGTATTTGCATGGATACAGCCACCCTAATATCTGCCGTATAGATGCATTACACCCCAAATGGTGTGTATTGTGAGCAACTTATATATTTTTTCAGACCTTCATAGCAGTCATACCATAAGCCAATTTGAATTACTAAAAATTAAAAAATGCAAGAATCATTATGCATGCTTATTTGAACTCTGGAACCTGGAAAAACCTTATTTTGCTGTATCCTTGTTACCCTTATCAGGTGTTGCTTGGGGCAACAAACTTGTTTTTTCAGGACCTTGTGGCCGCCATATCAGTGGTCATCTTGGATTTCTCAAAATAGAAGGGAGCAAAAGGTTTTATTTGTGCAATATTAAACTCAGCAACCTTGAAAACCCCTCTCTTAATGTATCACACACCTGTTTAGTGTTTGTTCGGGGCAACTTCGGTATTTTTTCTAGGACTTTTTGGCCGCGATATCAGTAGCCATCTTGGATTTCTCAAATTAGAAGGGAGCTAGAGGTTTTATTTGTGCATTATTGAACTCAGCAATCTTGAAAACCCCTATTTTGATGTAATATATGCCTTTGCAGTGTTTGTTGTTCAGTAAAAATAGAGTTTTTTCATTCACGGCAGCCATTTTGGCTTGATTTGGCAGCCATCTTGAATATCTCCAGAGAAAATGTAGTAAGAGGTTTTATTTGTACATATTTGGATTCAGCATCCCAGAAAACCCCTATTTTGATGTACTACACGCCTCTGTAGTGTTACTGTGAGCAATTTAACCAAATTTTCGTGTCATGGCAGCCATATTGGCTGCCATCTTGGATTTCTCCTAACCTGCCATGCCCCCAGATGTCTACCCTGATTTTTTTTAAAGGTCAGACCATATAGTAACAGAATATGAAGTCAAACGCTCTCCCTCTCTCGGTCACACAAATGACCCCCAGGGCATGGACTAAAATTAAAGTAAGAATTGAAAAGCAACGTGGACTCCCCACAATCACACAACTTAACCTCACGGCACTACAACTGGCCCTATTTGTCTTGCTGTGTAGCTGGAGATTCGACATATGCCTATGTTAACATTACACCACAACACAAGCTTCTTATTCTTCAACTAATAGTATCTGCCAAATAATTTACTCAGACTATCAAATTATCTCCACAAAAAATTGGAAAAAAAATACTTATGATTAGAGTCTCCTTGGTATTTATGAAAGTTCAATGAAAGTTCAAATAGTTCACCTTTAGTGAATGACGCCGGTTTGGTAAGCATCTTAAATCAGTTTTATGGAAGCTGCTGAAAATATCATTTCAAGAACTTATAACTTCCTTCTTGACGTTGGAAATATCCTTGACATTGCCGTCTCTGCTTTTTACACTGTGAAACAGAAATGGGTCAGAAGCCAAATTAGTTACATTTCTGCTTATTATTCACAATACTGCTTCTGATTGCTTTTCCATGAAATAGACACCGTTATGAATTCCTTCTGACTATTACATTGGTGATGCTATTTCAATATGAATCTTTGTATGAGTTGAAATTTTTATCATACACATCCGGCTTGGATTTTGTTAGCAGTATTCAATGTATAATGTTTCACATAACAATCTCTTACTCCTATGTTTTATCCATATTTTTAATTGCCAAATGTATTTCAACATATTTTCAATCAAGTATTGCACAAATACTTTATGCATTACACTGTAGGCCTATATAGATTGGATCATGTTTGGTAGGCAAACATGACAAAGTCAAAGTCAAAGTCAAAGTCAAAATACTTTTATTTAACCAGGGTAGCTTATTCAGCACAAGCTGGTTTCCAATAAGGCCCTGACACAGAAGACACACAAAGCTATTTACATGGACAAGACAACATAGAAATAGAAATAGAAATATAGATAAAAACATATAACACATTATAAATTATAAAAACACAAAGACCAAGTATATGGTGAATTTTGTCCCAAGAATTGAAATGGTGACGGTCTGACAATGAGGTACACTATAGCTATTCTTGCTAGAAAATATGTACTTTTCAAAACAGATAGTGGAATACCTGACATCTCTCCTTCAGGAATTTGATTCAGCCACTTCAAACAGAAATGTCTGCCTGAAAAATTGGTCTGCTGATCCTTCTTTTGAAACTATTAACCACAAAGATAAACTCAGCTAGCTCGGTAGACATCAAGCTAATAAGAATAATAACTAAGGACATAAACCATGCATTTCTGTAATTTTATTTAAGGTACATTCCCTCATATGTACGGAAATCTGTGAGAACCCATCTTGAATAAATTACGATGTAATTGTTTTGCAGATAAAGTGTATAATTTCTTCAAAATTGTCTAAAACATGTCATGGTCTAAGATGTAACACTGGACATCATTCGAAATGATATTTGGCTAAGACGTAACAAAAAAGTCATGACAGTAAATTTTGGCTCATATAGATGGTCTGGAATTGATAATGCGCTTTTGTGTGGAGTGAAGGTCTGCAACAATCCTCTCAAAATAAATATTTCAACATTATCTGCCCCCTGTCTGAGAAAGCTGCACAAAAAAGCTAAATTCAGAGCAACTATCTGCACACTGGTTTTTCAGCAATCTCGTTCATGATAGACAAGATCTTGCCACTTAGCACATATCAAAGGTTTTGACAATTGTCTTTATGTGCTTGTATAATTATGATGAAGGAAAAGCAGTCTAAGAATATCCGACTGCTGTAGAGGCAGTTAAATGCAATGAAATTGCAGACTGATTGAATAAAAGTCGAACTGGGATCAAACTGGCATCGAGGGCAGTAGGGCTGTTGCCTGACAGGTCCATGCCCAGCAAAACTCGGCAGGACTGAGCAGAAGATAGCCAGAAATTCATGTGTGTGAGGAAATGAAATATTGTTATATACCCTGCTCGGCGTGTTCGCTCGCGCTCGAAACAAGTGCAGGCTGCTTCAGCCTGGAATAATACCAGTTGCTTCAGCTCTTCTCAGTTTTTTTTTCTATCTACTATTTGGACTTCCAGTGGCGTCCCTATTGAGGGGGGGTTACAGTGCACGTGCCCCCCCCCATATCGGACCTGTGCCCGCCAAGTGCCCGCCAAGTGCCCGCCAAGTGCCCGCCAAGTGCCCGCCAAGTGCCCCCTGTATAAAATTTCCAACTCCGGTTAAAATATACAATATACAATTAGTATAGTTGGTGCACCGCCCCTCCAAGAGAATCGCGTGCCCCCAGGTGCCCTTCACTCGAGACTCCCCAGTTACTCCACTGACCATTCCATGCAGCTGAAGGTGACTCTTGTTGTATAGTTCAATGCATCTGTTGCACTTTGGAAGGCTGTAAAAACTCCTCCTGCTTTGCATGTACCAGGAGAGCAGTTCACATCAAATATTGACCTTCCATATTGAATAACTCGGGTCTTGGGGAATTCTCATATCCGCAAACTTGACATTCATCTCCTGCAATCAAAGTCAAGAATCTGCTCTATGCATCTGATGGGCCATAAACAGGGGCGGACTGGCCTTTGTGGCAGAGTGGCAACTACCACGGGCCCATCCACTCGGGGGCGGGGGCCAATCATAAAGTAAGAAAAATATATAAATTCCTGAAAAAAAAAACGGAATAGCTTGCGTGTGTTCCGATAAATTCGTAATTTGTTGTTTGCTTTAGGCGGATACAGGATTTGCCTTCCCTCAGATAGCGGTATCCGGGCTCAGCTTCACTTCGCCCAGATACAGCTATCTTCGGAAAGGTAAATCCTGTATCCGCCAAGCAAACAACAAATAACTAATAATACCACATGGGATATATCTACTGCTTTTTCATGTTGTATTGTAAACATTATGGGTTATTATTAGTTATTTATTGTTTGCGGGCCAGGCAGCTTGACAGATACAGGATATATCCGTAGTGTTCTCAGCCAATCAGAAACAAGCATTGGCCTTGGTGGTCGGATAAAATGATATACAACAATGTATGTCTGCTTTTGAGTGGAGGGTATCATTTGTGTGCCGACAAGCTTCTGATCAGTTGCACAAAGACAAACAAGAAATGCAATATATACTGGGAGAGCAACTGGTGTTATTACACTGGTTTTGCCTTCATCATACAGCTTTATATGAACCTGGAAAACTGAATCCCATATGAATACGTAAAAGTCAAGGTCACATGCTTTGATCTGGCCCAAGAAGTTGTGTGTTGTCAATCAGATTGCTTGTCCTAAAGATGCATTCAGTCTGCACACAGTTGCTTTCTAATTCCTTCTTGTGATTTGAATGATTTTTTAACATTTGCATTGCCTATGGCATAACTGCATCACAAAATTATGTCAGTTTCTATTCTGTTCTTTCTTTATCTAAATTGAGTTTAATCCTGTGAAATTCAAGAAGTGGAATAATAGGGACATTTCCAATGTTACGTTTCCAAATTAAATCTAAATTATCTTATTGTGTTCAAATTGAATAATTATTCTAAAATTTGTTTCATTTGGGAAAGACTAAGATTAGTTTTGTTCTAATCCAGTTGCTCCTCGTGATCAAATGTTATGTTATGAAATCATACTGAATTGAACTGTTTTCTGCCATTGCAAAATCTGTTGTTACCATACTCTCCATGCAGCACCTCTAAACTATAGAAACCTATATCCACTGACGGATTTTCTCTTGTGCCTCACTGTCCCTAATTGGTCAGCCTCCTATCCAAGTCTCTGTGGATTAAAGCAAGAATTTAAAAGCAATGAGACCCCACACAATCACATAACTTCACCACATGTTACTACTCCTGGCTCTATTTGTCTTGTTCTGCGCCTTGAGGCTAGGCATATGTTTATGCATTACAACAGAAGCCAACTTGTTGTTGTTCATCTAAGATCATTTTCGAAATATCATAAAATGATCTTCCGAAAGAGTTTTAAAGAAAAGCACTTATATGGTAATAAGGTGGGCCAAAGCAATTACTCATGTTTGGCATTATCAGGTTCTCCAACTATACATACTGCAATTTGAAATTGTATGCGAAATGATATTGATAATAAATGATCTGAATCTGAATCTGTTTCTGCTCAGTATTTGGCACTACAGTGACTACATTTGTCTGAATTTCTATCCATAAATATGAAAATGTGTCTGCAATATAACGTTCAGAAATAAGGTACTTTTAGGGCTTGACACTGGTTTGGTAAATATCTTAAATAAGTTTTGGGCAAACTGCTGAAGAAATCAGTTGCATCAGTTTGTAACTTCCTTCTTGAGATTGAAAATATCCTTGACATTGCCATCTCTGCTTTTACATTGTGAAACTGATATGGGACAGAAGCCAAAATAGTTACATTTCTGCTTGTTGTTCACAATACTCCTTCTGATTGCTTTTCCATGAAATAGATACTGTCATAAATTCCTTCCGATTATTTTTTTGCTGATGCTATTTTGAATATGAATCTTAGTATGAGTTGAATTTTTTATCATACACATCCGGTTTGGATTTTGTGAACAGTATTCAATGTATCATGTTTCATATAACAATCTCTTATTCTAGTGTTTTCTCCCTTTCTGGAATTGCCAAATGTGTATTAAACATACTTTATGTATGTATTACCTTGTATACATATATTAGATGGCAGTGGGCAGGCAAACAGGTACACTGGTGTGTCCTTTGCTAGACAATATATATGTGTTATCGAAAGGTACAATTTTTGCAAAATAGCCAGTAAAATGCCTGAAAACTCCTATACAAAAATTTCGTTCAGACGGGTACTTCAAATAAAAATGGCTGCCTGAAAAATTGGCCTGCCCTGATCCTTCTTATGAAACTATTCACCTCTAACGTAGTGTAAAATTCAGCTCGAATGATACAAACCTGATGTAGACACGAACCATGCATTTCTGTAAAGTTAGACACGAACCATGCATTTCTGTAAAGTCACTTAATGTCCAATTAATTTCATTTCATTAAAAGTATATTGTGTAATGTTAAGAAAGTTAGAGGTTGGTTTTTATGAGATTTTTCCTTTAAATATATTTTGCAATGTTAAAACTGGATCCCCGATGCTGCTTTTCAAAGTAAATAATAGTAAAATTACTGAAATGCATCACCCTTTGCTCCAATGAAATGCATTACGTTCCTTTATGGTCCGTCAGATGCACAGATGAAAATTTCTTGACTTTGATTGCAGGAGATGAACATCAAGTTTGCGGATATGAGAATTCCCCAAGACCTGTAATATGGAAGGTCAATATTTGATGTGAACTGCTCTCCTGGTACATGCAAAGCAGAAGGACTTTTGTTCTAGCTGAATGGAACTATACTACAAGACTACAAGAGCCTTCTTCAGCTATACAGAGTTGAAAATATACTCAACAAGTAGGGTAAACTACATCTTTTCTTGCAAAAGACATCGGAGTGTACTAAGCTTAGAAAACAATTTTCTACTGCTGCATTTTGATCATTCTAAATGCTAGAATTAGTCTGAATTTTATTCTCCAATACCTCAGAAACGCATTTTTATCAACTTCTTACTGGAGCAGGCACTTCCATAAACTGATATGAACTTATTGAGGTTGCCCATATGCATTGATTAAGACAGAGAGGCCATCCTTGGTACAGAGAGGCCATCCTTGGTGCTGAATGGCTAGGTATTTCCTCCCGAAACACGAAAAGTAAAGAGTTTTGTTGAACAAATTAGTCTTCCTGGCACCTTGTGCCCTGCTTATATTTTAAATACAAAAATCTGGGTTAATGCATCTGTTTACTGTAGTGGATGGGCACTTTTTGCAATCTACCTCTTAGAGAGGGCCAATAGGGTGCATCAGTTGCCCCCAACCTCTTCTGATTTTGATGTCTATGTGATATGTTAGGAGGTTGGGTGTACTGTGCATGTTATGTACACCAAATTTCAGGTTGAAATTCCAATGGGAACAGCCACCTCCAGAGCATTACTTATTTCAATGATATTTCAATGAAGCCGAATTACAATATTTTGCAAAATTGTCATAACTCAAGAACCGATGGTCCGAGAGACTTGATAACGGACTCAAAATGTGCGGAATAAATGAGTTTATATTCATTACAATTGTGACTTTGGTCCTGGGACCAATATTTTCAGAGCAAGATCGGAAAAACTGTTTTTTTATTGAATAAGTCTATTTTCGGTTTGAAGCAGAAGTCAGACTGAACAAGATCCATCACCAGAAATGTACACTATGGATACATGAATCCTCTGTGAATGATCTGATGTAGAAATAATGCAGATAGGACCAATGTACACCGGGTAGTGCCCAAATTTTAATAAATACCCATTTTTACAGAATTTCTGAGTATAATTGTGTTTTTGTCAAATAACGGAAAAACGGTTAGAGATAGAGGGATAGTTTCAATTGAAGTGAATATAAATATGGACTTTCCGCACATTTTGAGCCCAATGCCAAGTCTCTAGGCCAAGTGGTTCCTGAGATATTCAGAATTTTTGGGATACTCCGATTTTATACAAACATGAGCCTGGAGGTGGCTGTTCCCATCAAAATTTTGAGCTGAAAATTTTTTTTTCATGTTTTTATTATCCAGCCTCCAAACATATCACATAGACATCAAAATCTGAATAGGTTAGGGGCAACTGATGCACCCTAAGGGCCAATGCACATTATCCCATCCTGAAATTCTTGATGTTCATGTTGGGGTTTCTGAGATTTAATTGAATTTTTTTTTAAATTAACAATAGTGCAACATATGACAACTATGCATGTTTGAACAAAAACAATGGATAAGTGAAATTACAACACTATGACTCAGCGGAGTTCATTGAAACTATTATCATTGCTTAAGAATATGCAAAAGATTTTATTCAGGTGATTAATACCAAGTATGAGGATAGGTCAATATTTTTGATGTGAGCTTCACTCCTGGTACAATCAATTCAGAATCACTAATTCAGGTGTTTGTTCCAGCTTTTAAGGAGCTGAGCTGCCATAAATAATCTGCAGCTGAATAGAAAAAGTTTAATGAACTTCAGTTACGGTTGTATGAAATGGCTCCACATATATGTATGTGCAGGCACATTTGGAGCTGTAATGCCACAGTTGTGGGGCTTATTCCTCGGAGCTGTTGAATGCAATTTGTTGAACAACAGCACTTGACAAGTGACATTCAGGGTATTCGTCAGTGTTTACTGGGCTGATAGCTTGCATTTATGCATTGTTTCAGGTGGAGAGACTACTTCTGGTGCTGAATGACTGTGTCATTCCTCCCAAAACACTACAAATGAAGTGTTAGGTTTGACAAATTACTCTTCCTGACACCTCGTGCTCAGAATATATTTGAATTCTGCTCAATCTGATATACAAACAACCAAGTATAGAGTGCAACTGTCTGACAAGATGCTTGTTTCTATTCCAGACACACTCTTTAAGTTAAAAATTGGTCATCAAACCTACCGAGAAAAACCTAAAAACAGACTTTTGAGATATCTGTGATATCAGTGGCATAATATTTCCAATGAATCGCACTTTTTATTTATACCATATTACCAAGTTACTGCCACTAAGTGATAGTAATATATGTTTAATATCTTCATTCAGATTGTGAAAATCTACAATGTTTAAAAAAAGAGGTAATAAATGCGCTGCCAGTGCTTCTGATGAGTCACATCTCAATACAAGAAAAACACAATATTTGCAAAGAACGGGTTGTACCTTCATCACAATATTATGATGTTTCCTCTTAATCCAAAAGGAGTTTGAATCCTCTGAAATTCAAGAATTGGAATAACTGAGGCGTTTCTAACTTTGTTATTCTAAATTCAATCTTACTCAGTTCCTTTGTCTCTGTTCTAACTCAATTACATGTTCTAGAAACAGTTTTATTTGGCAAAAACTAAGATTAGTTTTGCTCTGATCAAGCTGCATTTCACAATCAAATAATATTTAGTGAAACAATTTTGAATTGAACTACCCCCTGCCATTGTGCAATTGATAGTTATCACATGGCTCCTCTTCAATGTAGAAAACTAGAGACCATAATCTCCTGGTCCAGCCACTGATGGATTCTCTCTGGTGCCTTACTATCCTAAATTGGTCTGCCTACTGTCCAAGTCCACAACCTACCTGAATTAAAGTAAGAATTGTAAAGCAATGAACACTCCCTACAATCACACAACCTAACCGCACACCCCTAATACTGACCCTATTTGTTTTGGTCAGCAATTTGAGACTTGGTATTTGTTTACATCGCACAAAATCACTAGCATCCTATTTACCGGTACATCATGTTTAACAATTACATTATGTACACAAATAATCAAGTAATCTGCAACATAATTAAATATGGCAAATAAAAACATTTTGTAAAATTTCTGATGATCTAAAGTTACATTTTCAGATGATCATAATAAGGCAATTTGTCTGTTAAGCACACACAACAAGCAGAAATCACAATTTTAAAGTTATACTCGACCATGCAAGTTTCTTCCGTGACCTTTTGTTGTGCAGTCATCTGCATGATGATCTATGGGAATAAAAGTATTTTGCATTCTTTAAAGTAAAACAAAGCATGCAACAGTATAGATCTGAATGAGTATTGGGCATCCTCAGACTACAGTGCTGTAATGACAGTGTAATGTCCTTGGAATTTGATTGGCCTCCAATTTTACAGAATAAGCTTCTAGATCTCTCCCAAGGTCAGTTTTGAGACATCTTGCTTCTTGTGCTTCTTAACTCATATATACCTTGTCTTGGTGGTGTATAATTACTGTGAGCATAATATAATGTTCAGGGCAAAAAGGAATGATATCACGAATACATCTTCACATTCATAGCTTCATCCCACATTATCTATTTTTTTCGGCATACAAAAGCATCTTCCAGGTAAATATCGTGCAGATATTCTGCCCATATTTAAATCATGATACCACTGGCTTTCAAGCTTTTGCAATTTTGTAATTGTAGAATGTAGCTGTCATCCTATACATGTACTTTGAAATGAAGAATATATCTAATCTATGAAAATTATGTTATCTGAGCTACAAATTAAAAAATCTGAATCTGAATATAGTTGTTTTCAATGATGCGTTGATGGTCAATATGTAAAAAAAAACAAGGAACACATTAATTTGAAAACTTCAAACAGAATGATATGTAGCACAATTTCGCCAGGCTATAACTGTCATATACTTTCAGGAGACGTCAGGAATTCTCATTGTAGTAGTCGCCAGAATAACTGTCAGAAATTTTTCACTACATGAGATTTTCATCAACGCCAATAACTATAAAAGGCATAATTTACAAAAATTGATCACATTGCATGACATTAAATATTACTGACGACACATGAAACACAAATTTCATTTCAATATTTTCTTGTTCTTCATCAACTGCTTCAATTTAAATATCATTAATCATTTATCATACATGATGGTGATGCACATGTACATGTATGCAATTATATGAAAAATGGAAGGCGTCATTCCTCGCGTGGTTATACACTGCATGGCAAGGTGGATAGGAGAGGCAGATGGTTGAATGGTAATCTGGCTATTACAGTGTCAGCCATGTAGTAGTCTGTCACTTTAACCTTGACGTTTGGTATCCCAAGCTGTAATGTAGTGCAATCCCCACTTGGCTTTATATGCAACAAGCAATCAAAGAGTGACAGTATTGCAAACATAATGCTGTCCAATTCAGTGCCAAGATAATGCAAATATGTGCCACTGAAAACCATCCATGTCAATGTTACAAACGCCCTCTTTAATCATTGCCCACTGAAAATAATGATGTTGTTTTAATGGCAATATCGCCGCAAAGTCTGTAAAAACCACATTTTCTACCCGTGAGGAAACAAAAGTTTCTAAAGAATTTATAGTGATATGACTGTAAAAAGACATCATTTTTCACAGGAGGAGAAAATGGCTTGCTATTAAACCGATACCTTCCTTTTGATGCAACAGGGCTGGAAAACATTTATAATACTATATATACTTTAATTTTGTTTTTTATGGCAAAGCAATGTTTCATATGAAAATCAAATATTGTGCCATTTCATTCACTTTTACCAATACTTGAACGTAGGCCTATACTAGAATGGGAATTTGGGAAACCACAAAAGACATGTAAGGTTTGACAATAAATGGCCAAATTGCTTTTATCTCTTTATTCTAATGCCCATGTCCCACTGTTAACTTTTCTGTTTTAAAAATTTAAGTCCATATAATGGAATTCTCACAGCTTTATTTACAGTCCTCGTCATACTTACATTGAATCTCAAGTTCTTTTCTATGCTGTTGAACTGTGATGTCAGAGATGACGCTATTCTAGCATTGCAATATATTTAAATTAACTTCAAGCTGTGATGTCATTTTAAACTGGGTCAGATTCCCCAGCTTCTAGCCAATGTGAATCCACCAAACTGAGCATCACAGTTTCAACTCAGTGACGGCGTGAAAATTGGGTCTGGGATGACCCATACAAGTTTGAAATCACAGCCTATCAGCCAATGGGCTGCCAGAACACATATACATAACATAAGCCATGTGTCCACAAACAAATTGTCAAAGCCTTTTGCTAATACCAACTTCCATCAAAGTTTATAGTTTAAGTTAGCAAGTTTGTAGATTAATCAAACAACTCTGTGGGGATTATAACAGTTGTCTACTGTTGTCTACTGTGAATGCTCACAACGCTGCCATTTGGTAGGACTGGTGATTGCTGTGATAAATCATTTGGATCACAAATGTAATGCTTCCTTCAATATATCAATGTTTGAACTGTGATGCATAGTTTACTGTCAGCCTATTGGCTATCAAGCTGTGATGACGTGGTTGTAGGGGCTATCCCTGATAAAATTCTTACTCTGACAATGTGTTGAAACTGTGACGCTCAGTTCAGGAGGATTAACATTGGCCAGAAGCTGGGGAATCTGACCCAGTTTGAAATGACATCACAGCTTGTAGTTAATTTACATATATTGCAATGCTAGAATAGAGTCATCTCTGACATCACATTTCAACAGCATAGAAAAGAACTTGAGATTCCACGTAAGTATGACGAGGACTGTAACAAAATCCAATACAATTCCCTGCTAACTATTAACCTTTACATTTGAAACTTACATATAGTGGCACTGACTACATGGTTATTCTATGCTGTTTGCAATGTGCATGGTAAGGCTACCATGCGAAAATAGTATTTCTTGGTTTAAACCAATCTGCAAATTCTTAATGTTAAATTTAGGCAGCAGGACTTTCAATGTTGTTTTTCCAAATTTGTCTAATGTAAACCTCATTCTACTAAGCAGGATATCAGAATTCTTAAAAAAGACACTACTGACAAAACCTCATCTAATCAAATTGAATTTGATGGTGTTATTTTATCAAATTAAGTTAGATTAAACAGCTCTCTCCGCCATTAGTAAATTTCCTGTGCGACGGATGATGACATTTTTTGCATGTTGAATACATTGCTCTGAGCCGAGCCACTCTTCGAACTGGTGGCAAAGGAAAATACATTAATACAATATCCACTGTAAAATATAGATTAATTCAAAAAAAGGCAAACAACACCACAAGTAAGTACAACCTGAGTGAACTTGTAAAACTTAATATCAACATCAATGTTAAAATTTCTTTTGCATCCTCAGCCGGTTAATATGGTGTCTCCCATCTGCTAAGAGAGATTAAAGTTGAATGATAATGGCCAATGGCCGTAAGAAGGCAGGCAACAGAATATCTAGATGTGATAGCCTTGGAATTTGATTGGAAGTCTTCAATCCTGGTTTGAGCATATGGCCCATTTATGTGCCTGTCCCAAGGTGACTCAATATAAATTCTGCTGTTTTTTCCATTTCTTCATATACATCGACATGTATTATTTACAGTGAAATGCTATCATTAAATTATATGTCTCATACAATAATTATCATTGTCCTCCCAGTGCATTATCCTTAGAAACATGACATCACATCTAGAAAAATGTAAATGTAATGGAAAACTGCTATATATCTATATGTACACTGACAGCTTCATCTGATATGATACGAAGATGATATCATACGCAGATGGTGAATGCAGTACAAATGATGAATAATAATATTTTCGAAAGGCTACAAAGCTCATGGTTACAGTTCTCTTTCCTTACTACTTGTTGAGTTTAGGGCTTGAGGCTGAATAACACACAAAACACGTTCCAGTGCAAGATTTTCCTGTTCTTTCTCTTAACTCACAGAACTGCCCAAATGCATACTTGTTTATGCCATAGTATTAATTCTGATGAGTATATAGGCATATAGCTCTTCTGCAGTGTTTATTTCAAATTGGTAAGACAGTCTGATTGTGAAATGGTAATCTGGTTATATTAGAATGTTGGTGGTGAAGTTGTCCATCACTTCCAGCTTGACGTTTGGTATCCTTTGCTAAAATGCAATGCGATCCCAGCTTGGCTTGATATGCAACAAGCCATCAAAGAGTGTCAGTATCTGGAACATAAAGCTACCCAGGTCAGCATAGGGATTTTGCTAAATCAGTACCATTCACAATTACACCTTATCAAGTCCTTTTCGTGCATCATCAAGGTCGATGAATCTAGGGCACTATTGCTTGCAAAGAAAATTGCCAGCCCTTTAATGTATTATACTTTCTTGACTTGAAACCGATTGCAAAAGGCATATTTTAAAAATGTCATACACAAAATGACGTAAGTTTCCTTACGGTTTAGTTATTCAGTGTTTGCGTACTACCTTATCGGGGGAAAGAAACATTCACTATGTTTTATCAAAGGGTTTTTGATCCTGCTTTTTGATTTCCAAAAGCTTTTGTAGTTTAAATTAGACCTTTCTCTTTGAAAGTTCTAAAAACGTACATCATGGTCAAGAATGCCTCAAATTATTATTTTTAGAAAGTCACGTCAGCTTTGTTAGATATCATGGGAACATAACAAATTAATTGGAACTGTTTGAAACAGGGGCCACGGAGCAAGAAAAATACTGATATTCAAATCATTCTTCTCTGCTGATATATTCACCCATGCATCTTTCTCGTATGGCCCAATTGTTCAATGTTTCAGTCGAAGTATATCACTGCCGTGATGAAAGTAAACTAGAAATGAGGGCTTCCTGACAGTAACAGTTTCATGGCCCCCATTTTGCTTGGTCCTCAACTTGAGGCTTGAATTTTTTACTTGTGTAGCATCACACCATTTCGATCTGATCTCATTTTTGCATTATCAACTTTTATGATGCCAAGTTAGGTGAACAAGCCATCTTCCTTCACAGCAGTAACTAAGAAAATTCATTTTCTGACAAAACATTGTCTCCAGTATACAGCTATATATATTAGTGCTTGTTTTGTTCGTCATTGCAGCTTCTTAATAGTTCATAAATGCATGAATTCAACGCACATGGTAATGCAGTGTGTCTCTCATACAATTCCTGTCTGACATTACCATTAGAAGGTCTTCCTTCATCTCAAGATTGTTGGCAGCACATACGCATGTTGTTGTCTTGGTGCTTGGCTCTGGAATAAACCTAGGCTTACAAACTTCTTCTGATCATATCTCTGAATTACACTCTCTACAGTCTACATCCACTATTCTTTTTATCTTCAGCGAACAAAGTTCGCGATGGGATAATGTAATCACTTTGGTAAAATATTGTCCATCCATCTGGGTGGCGGCAGGATTGATTGTTTCAGGGCTAGCACTCGGCCTCTCTTGAATGTACTGGGATAAAAATTGATACACATGTAGTCTATATAGTCTAGTTGTGCTTTTTGATGGTCTGATGGATAGATATTCCATGCTTTTTGAAATAATTCTGAATGTGTCATTCGCTGAAGGTTTGCTGCTGCGCATCTTATGTTTTCATACGTAAAGAAGAACAGAACTGCTACATTTTTCAGGGAATGTTGAATCTGGTGTAAGAGGCCTAGAAAATTCATTTAAATTTTGATACTTTTCTGACTACATGTTCATGAGAATAGCTTTAGAAATTAACAAACTATTATATTTATTTATCCTGACAGTGTCAGTATTTCTTTCCATGACTGGTTATTATCGTTTTCATAGCTACGTGTTTTTTTGAAAACTTCGTTTTGCAGTTGAACCGTGACATCAGAGGGCATCTGTCAATGTGATTGGTCTAATCTTCAATCTGTGACATATCAGTTCAGAGTTTGACATCACAGTTAATGACAAAGGAATTTAAAACTGTCAGGCAATGTTACTGTTTGTGAACAACCACAATAAACAACAAATGTATAAGCTGAATGTTGCACCTCATTGTTTTCCAAACAAAATGTGTTGCTGTTTTTCACAAGACACCAGTCATCACAATTTCAAACAACTTTATTTTTTGTCAGTAATTGCAAAGTTTTCCTTTGAGGCTAAGAAGTCTGTTTTGTTTCAGTTACAGTTCATCGAAGAATCTTTCAGTCAGGGAAAGCTAAACCTGCAAAACATACATCATCCATGTGTCACTGCACTTTGTCAGTTTCCTGAAATATGTGCTTGTAATAAACAGAATTATTCAACTAAATCTTTGACATCACAGTTTTGGAATGAAGCAAATTGCAAACTTGAAAAACACGTAGCAATGAAAACGATAATAATGAAATGGTCACTCACAATCAGGTTTAACAAGTGACATTCCCATAATGTTGGCTATTCAGTATTGTTTATTGATGTTGACAGCGTCCATGCAGTGATATATTTAGGATTTGCCAAACAGGTCACAATGGTGCACAACTGTGAGATTGGACAAAAAATCATATTTCTAGTCTCATGAGCGACAAATCTAGATAAACGTAGATTTCATATTCAATCTGCGCCACATGTAATATATCTTTCGGAGCAACAATAAGGATAATTGTATATGATGAATAAACTTCAAACCGCTATCGAGTTCCTGTAATTTTGTAATTGTAGATGTCATCTTATTCCTGAAACAAAGGAATATATACGTAATCTCCAAAGTTGTTCTGATAGTGTGTCATAATATTATATTAAGTATGAAGACTGAAAAATGTTATTTGAAAAAGCCAAACAGAATGATTATAATGTCAGATCTGAATTAGGAACTGTCATGGATTCTCTTTGTGGCAGTTGCCACAATAACTCATGCAGACTGTTGAGTACATAAGATCGTCTCAAACAGCAACAACTATAGGGTCTGTGACATTTTAAAAATTGTGTGGATAACATAAATTGCGTGAAAAATTTCTCATATCTTAATAAAAATTCTTGAAACTGGTTCAATACATTAATTACTAAATATCAATCCTCAGTAATATGCATTTACATTATATACACACAAATTTATGCAAAATGGAAACGCCATTCTTTCAGCAGTAATACACTACATGGTAAGGTTGATAAGAGAGGAAGATGGTTGAATGTAATCTGGCTATTAGCCTACAGAGTCAGTCATGAAGTAGTTTGTCACTTTAACCTTGACGTTTGGTATCCCAAGCTGTAATGTAGTGCAATCCTACTTGACTTTATATGCAGCAAGCAATCAAAGAGTGACAGTATTCCGAACATACATTTAAAGAAGCCAAATTAAGCGTTGTGATAATGCAAGTCCTTTGTGCAACAGAAACATGCAATTCACCCGTAGGCCCATGAAGTCCTTTCCTAGCACGATCAAGGTTATCTTGCAATCATTCAATCATGGCAAGAAAATGGTTTGCAATTGCACTGGGTACTACTTCATATTAAATAAAAATGTAACATATTCAGTTTGGTTTTCAAAGTCACACAAACATCAATCCAAATCAGGATTTTGTTGAATGTAAGGTTAACACACTTCTTGTTTTCAAAAACTAAAATAAATTCTGCCAGGTTGTTGCAATATATATAACATATCTCTTTATCATAAAATTATATATCACTCGCTAATGGTTTTCAAGCTTGTCTAGTGCTGTAGGGCACATGTTTATTATACCATGCCTTTTCACAAAAATACAATTTACCAGGTTAAACTTGTTGACAGCTACTTCATAATATTTCACTCGATCGGCAGAATACCTCGATGTTCCCATGTTATTTTTCGGAATTTGGCTGATGTAAACCTGATTCTATTATCAGAATTTTAAAAGAGACATTGCTGACAAAAACTAATCAAATTCAAGTTGATGGAGTTATTTTATCAAATTAAGCTGGATTAAACAGTTTTCCACCATTAGTAAATAAGCCTGGTGTTGAATACACTAATTTTTGCATCTCTGAGCTAAGCCACTACTTTGACTGCTAGAAAAAGAAATACCCAGGGAAAAAATATCCATTAACTTCTAAAATGTAGTTACACAATTCAGACAAATTCCTATCCGTCGTTGTGGTAGTTCCCATTTACAAACATACTGCTAAAACAGACTGCAATTCCGCAAGGGCCATTACAGATCAGCGACAGAATATCTTACTGCCATATCCTTGGAATTTGATAAGCCTCCAATCCTGGGATGAGCATTGGGATCTGTCCCAAGGTGACTCAACATAATGTTTCTTCCATTTATTCATATACATGTATAATATTTCAAAAATATTTACAAAAAATTCTGAGTGTCCGTTACTTCTCCGCAAATGTTTTGCAATTCAAATGCAGCTAAAAGAGAAAGATGTGCCATGATGGCTCACTAGATTTTGCAATGTCTTTGACAGTTTAGAAATAGATGTTACGAATTTTGACCTGAATAAGTCCATTGCATTAATGTTTGATCGTGCAAAGAACACTATAATGAGTGACATAAATGATAACATAAAATATCAAAAACTTAGAACCTACAAAACCTTTAAACTCGACATGTGTATTGAACCCTATCTTAATCACAATTTACTTAAATCTGTTTATACTAATATAGCCGCTTCAGGTTAAGTTCTCATAACTTAAACATTGAACTAGGTTGGCATAAGCGTCCGTTTGTTCCGGCAGATAATCGAATCTGTGAGAAATGTGACTTAAACCTAGGTCTGGAAACACCGGTCTGGGCCAAAGCCATCTTTGCTTGGGTGAAATAACAGAATCTTTAAGGCCTGGTTTTGGGCTGATTAGTGGCTTTGAAAAATCTAAAAAAAATACTATAATCTACCTTTTATCTTTAGAAAACACACTGGATTCTTGAAATATTTTTATGAGGCCGATTTATGGAGAAATGACAGGAAATATAACATGTAAACAAAACTTCGGACATCAACCTCTAGTGCTTCGGATGCACTTTTAACTTGACGCAGCAATTGCACAAGGAAAGGTAGGATGGATACTGAGCCCTGCTCTGCTGATCTACCTTAAACCTTGTTGAAGAAGGTGTTGGAATGTGGGTGTATGTAGCAGTAGAAGTAAACCACTACTCTAACTACTCGAACAGAAACACACTTTGGTAACAGAGAGATCGTGTCCAGCCACTGATGGATTCTCTCTCATGCCTGACTTCCTCTAATGGGTATGCCGCCTGGTCCAAGTCTCGCCACCTCCGTGAATTAGAGCAAGAATTGGAAAGCAATGAGGACTGCCTGGCAGTCGCACAAGTAAAACACACTTGGTATTGGTTCCCATTTGTTTCACTCTACAACTTGCACCTTTAAATTTGTAGCATTGGATGGCGAATCTGTTGACTTTGATTTTGATATACAATTATTATATTGTTAAGATCACCATCCATTATACTCAGAGATGCAAAAAGAGTTAAATTTCCAACTTGCATTAGTGTTTTTCCTTTTAAACTACTGAGTTGAGTACAACTTTTTCAGTTATTGCTACATTTTATGGCTTGGTCTCTCTCGTGAATCTTACTCCTGCCAATAAAATATTCAGTTTTGCATAACACAACAATGAACCGAAGGAAATAAACCTGTATAAATTAACATAAATACAGCATCATGTGACACAGTAATTGAAGGAATTCATATCACAAAAACCCCATACTAAAACTACTGTTATTAAAACTACTGTCACAAAGATGCTAAAATTACTTTGAAATTCAAACTTCACAAATGTTTGTTGTTCCTTATAAAAATCTAATTCCTCCAATTCACAGTCATAACACTATGTCTGTCAATTTTTTAACAAAAGCCATTGGCACATGCTGCACCTAATATCTTAACTAATCAAAAAGCAATGGTTTAAAGGTTTTAAAATAATCAGTATGATTCAGCAACACCTTCAAAAAAAGTATAAGACTAGGAACTCTCTTTGCTGATATATTCCCTCATGTTCTTCCAATTGTCCAGCCTTTTTTTCAAAGTATCAACACCTCCATGGAAGTGCTGGAAGCGAGGACTCCCTGGCAGTCACACTGTCGTGGCCTCCATTTGTTCTGGTCCTCAACTTGAGGCTTGACTTTTGTTTGTGTAGCATCAGGCCACTTCTATCTGATCTCATTTTGCATCATAGTCTTTTATGATGCCAAGTTAAGTGTACAAGCCATCTGCCTTCATAAAAGTAACCAAGGCGGTAAATTTTCCGGCACAATGTTGTAGTCATCATAGGGCTGCTTGTTTGGTGCCTCCCTGCAGCTCCTTTAAAATAGTTATTAGATGTATGCATTCTATACACATTGTAATCTTACCTTTGGACCGTTGCTGGTCCGAAGCTTTGGAATGAGCTCGAAAATGAACTTAAATCAGCACTAACACTGGACAATTTCAAATCTAAACTAGCAAAACCACAAAGGGACAATGTGTAAATGTGCACAATGTAGAAGTTAATGTGTTTTAGCTTGTAAATAAGTAGGATTCATTCATTTTTAATTTCTGTTTTTATTTGTTATTAATGTGTTATTAATTTCTTTTATGAAGGCTTCTCGGCCAATATCCCTAAGGCTATGTTTTTCCTTTGTTAAACCCTTTCTGAGAATAAATAACCATTTGAATCTTGAATCTTGAATCTTGTTAGAAGCCTGTATGGAAGTTGCTACTTGTATCATCTTGGTGCTTGGCTCTTCAATTTACTGACGGATCTCATGGGATTACCAACCTTTCTTATATTTCTGATTTCAACTCTCAACAGGCACTGTTGTCCTTCTCGTCTTTATACAGCTTGTCTTGATAAAAAAGGGTTGCCCACAAATTATATATTTCTTGGTTGGCTAATCTTCATAAATAAGGATTCCGCCTGCAATCGGAGCCACATGCAGTAAGTCTTTCTGCACAACAATAAGAATAAATGTACCTTGATGAATTACTACAAACACCCAGATACTAATTGGGAGTGAGATATGCATTGATTCGGCTCAGGCGATGTATGTCATGAATGTACGTTGTATATAATAACCATAATTATCATAATATGTTAGTATTCTGAATCATGAAATCAGACATATCATGCAAACGGATTCCTCTTTCTGATTGAACTCTCTCTCTATTGACGTATTCATGAAAATTAATGTCAGTAATCAACTCCCTCATAGTTTCTTATTGATATTTCCTTGAATCTCATAGCTTATGTAATATGAGCGCAGCTCATGGCTGCCGAAGGCAGCCATGAGCGAAGCTCACTTAGCACAAGGACAGCTCATTCTGTGTGATGCTCCTGTCTGCAGTGACTGCCTGAACAGGAAGTGCCTGTAGTTGCCATAAAAGTGGAGCTAGTAGTTTAGTCAGAGTTTAGTTTGGTAAATAATTAAAATATGTTAAATAAATTCCAAAATAGATTTAAAATTTCAGTCTCGTCCTATAACAACCTCCAATGACATATTTCAAGGATATAAATCAACATGTGTATCAACATTGGAAATAATTATTTCCATACCACCTGATTGCAAGAAGTGAATAAAAATTAAAAATCAATGTTAATGACTTAGATAGATCACCAATTAAGAAATCATAACTACACTTAAGCTAACCTTACATAATTTTCATACAACTATCAACAAATTATGTGACAGTCTAATAGTAAACAGTCACCTCTGAATAGCTATGGTTTTATTGATCTCAGTTATGTAACATCAACAATTTAGTACAATCTGTCTATCTATCTATCTGTCTATCTGTCTATCTATCTATCTATCTATCTATCTATCTATCTATCTATCTATCTATCTATCTATCTATCTAATCTTATCTATAGATCTGATATTATCTATCTAATCTTATCTATCTGCCCATTTGCCCAGTCCTTTAAAAAGATAGGTTGGCCTTCTGCATGGAATGTTGAAGATAATGCAGTAGTTCTATGACAATGCTGCGCGAATTTCATGGCAGTGCCATTTACATATTATGAAAATGCTTCCACAGAATAAGAATGTGTGTTACTTGTACTCTTCTAACAGTAAATTTACTGGAGCTTTGCAATAGTACTGTTCCTCAAAATTAAATCCAATTCATGACTGACAACAGTCTGCTACAAGCACGCTCGCAACTAAAGCAGGCTGCTGTAGCCTGATCCAATTCAGTTTATCTAGAGTTACAACAAGGTAACTCGAAAACTATTAATACAAGAACGGAGATGGATTGAAGAAAACATGGAGAACCAAACCTCTGCAACACGTTTTCTGATATGCACTGTATATTAAAATAAAGCAAAACTTTAGAATTATTAGAAAAGGATATAAAAGATCACTTCAGCAGCTTAATGTTATTAATACGGTAACCTCATTATAGTAACAGGGATATCAGAATTCTTAAAGACACAACTGACAAAAACTCATCTGATCAATTGGAACCTGATGGAGTAATTATATAAAGTTATGTCGGATTAAATGGCTGTCTGCCATTAGTAGATGAGCCTGGCGTGGGATGAAGAAGCGTTTATCTTACTGTGAAGTCCTTGGAAGTCAATAAGCCCACAATCACATTATTAGCATTGGGATCTGTCCCAAGGTGACTCAAAAGTGTCAACATACTGTTTCTTCAATGTCTTCACATAAATGTAAATATATTTTTTGCAGTGAAAATAATATCCTCAAGATTGTCTTGGATTGTGTACGTCTATAAGACACATTATATAACATTCAAGTAAAAATGGAAAGATGATGCCATATCAAAATTGGTATATATATATAGGGCCTATAAGTAAATTGATAGCTTCATCTGATATAAATTATAGAGAAGTTGAATAATCAATCCAGTTCTTAACCAGCAATTTTGGGCAGGAAAAACAATGAAAAATAATATTTTTGGAATGCTTTGAGCGGGGAATGCATTTTTAACCTTAAAAGTACGGTTTTCTTACTATAAAGGCTTGATGAGGCAATTGAGGCATGTATGAAACAGAAATTACAAAGCAAGATTTTTTTTCTCATAACTCATATCTATCTGCTTGAATGCCATGCATGTTACTATGGTATTTTTGAGGAATGCTATAGGCGCATTTTGTTTTTGCTGCTTTTATTAGAAAGGGATGAGACATAAAATCCGGCTAAATCAGAGTAAAGCTGTCTGTCACTTTCAGCTTGACATTTGGTATCCCAAGCTATTATGCAGTGCAATCCTTACTTGGCTTTACATGCAACAAGCCATCAAAGGGTGTCAGTATTTGGAACATAAAGCTGCCCAGATCAGCGAGGTCAGAATGTTATTTTGGTCAAAATTTGAAAACCTTGAAATTTCAGCTGAAAAAAATTTGAAAATTTTTCGTTCCAGAAATGCCTTTTAAAGCTTGCGTTGGGTGGGTCAACCAGTCAGCTATCACCGCACTTTCATGTCCAAGGGTCCCAATGCCCCGCTGATCTGTACTGAGGTGATAAACATAGCTGTAATGTTTTTTGACTGTCATTAAAATCACACTTCTAACTAAAAAATCCTGACCACTTAGGGCTAAACTATATATTGCCAATGATTAGGCAAGTTGCTTGCACATTTTGGGCCAAGTTCCAGGTCTCTAGTGCCAATCATTTTTGAGAAACTGGATTTAATCAATTAAAATACCAAATAATTCGTCTATCTCAAGGAAGACTCAGTCAAATCAATTTGACTAAATTTTGAAATATTTCGGAAAAATAAAATAGAGGATCTCTAGCACCAAATGGCACAAAAGATAAGCCCAATGGGTCCGTTTATTACCACACACCACTCCTTCAAACTCTCGGTATTTTGCGACATTTTTACCCTGTTTTATTGCACTTTTCCATTGAAAACTGACATCTTTCATGGCTCATCTCACTCAACTCAATTGATTTGACCTAGTCTTCCATGACACAATGCAAGAGGACAATCAGTAAGTCAACATACAAACTGATTTAACCTTTTATGCTTATGCATCATTTAAAAAAATAGAAAGGTTAGTCTTATGTAAAACTAGGTTTCGGTGGTTTGACTGAGTCTTCCCCAACAGAATCTGAGTTGCACAATGGGAACTTATGAGGTAAAAAACAGTTAAACCTGCTTTGACTGAGTCTTCCGTTGCATTATTCCCTCCAAAAAGTTGTTTGTTGTTCAAGCTAAAAAGGTCAAAGTGGTTTGACTGAAGCCGACACTATGAATCTGCCACAAGTCTAGAGGAAGACTCAGTCAAAGCTATGTTTTGGCTGAGTCACCCTCCATTTTCCAATGGAAGACTCAGTCATAACATAGCTTTAACTGAGTCTTCCGCTGGACTTATGGCAGATTCACAGTGTCGGCTTCAGTCAAACCACTTTGACCTAGTATGGAAATTAAAATAATGAAGCGACTGTCTTGCAGCTTCCTGGAATAGTCAGTCAAAATTACTTTATTAAATAAATTCTACATTTTTTAAACATCATTTATGTTTCTGCACGATCACAACACCAAGCCGAACACAATGACATAACTTTCAATACAATCAGTGCCAGGAAACAGAAGTTATCTGCTGATTTGTTTAGTTTTCAGAATTTCAGGATTGCTGAAAATTGCAAAATTTCCTATGACTGAGTCTTCCATGAGATAGACGATATGTGTGTCATTAGCATCATGCCTATAACTTGAAATCCGTACCACTTAGAGCTGAATAATGTATTACCAACAAATAGGAAAGTGGCTTTTCTGCACACATTCAGCTATATTTCAGGTCTCTATGACCAATAGTCATTGAGATAGAACATGTCCTTGAACTAGAAATTTACAAAAACAAACAAAAACACTCTTTTCATCAATAGTTTGGATTCTGAATAATAAAGATGATCTCCACTAATTCCTCCAGTGCCCAGTGTCTTTACTAAACCATATTTCAGATGCTAGACAATGGTTAAATGTTACTGGCACCCCATATTTGGTTAGTAGTTTCAGAGAAGCATCAAACTTCATACTAATGTCAGATGCAAGGAAAATGCAAAAATGTTATGTAATAGTCTGTTGAAACATTTATTGGCAATATATATTCAACTGATTTCAACTCCAGTCACCTGCAACAAAATTTTAGTGACGTAAAGGCAATAAGCCATTTTTGACATGATGCTAATGACAGCGTGATGCTAATGATAATTACAGTAAAAATCTTTGCAGGGACCAGTGGAAAACTGGCAGTTTGGCAATATGTGCATGCAATGACCTTATGAACACCAGACACATGTTCACAGTGATTTTGGTCCAGAAATATGTGGTCAAAATAGAGTAGCAAGACGTTTGCTAATGACAAATTTAGATAGGACAACTGACATGCCAACAGAAATACTCTAATATGTAGGTTTACATATATGATACAGAGCTACAGATAGTTCAGTTATTTTCTTGGGTTCTCAAACAACATCAGACACAAGGTTTTCTCACAGGATGTGTGTCCCTTTAATTTTTATTAAAAAACAAGTCCGGCGTGATGCTAATGACGCAATAGTGGAGACATCAACACAACAACCTCCTGATGTCATACAGAATATTATTTCAGCTATTGGTGACCAGTTTTTAGAAGACTGACAGTCAAGTCTCCATGTATGGAAGAGTTTAATTGAATTAGGATCCTGTACTAGTTTTTGTGATACGATCTTTCAAGGAAAATGTTGTTGGAGACAGGCCATTTTCAGGGGGGTAGGCCACTTCAATGCTATTTTAGAATGGGATAAAAATATTCTGCCGCATATTTTTTGTGTTAAAAGTTTTGCTAATATCCTTGTCTATGACAAATGACAACAAGAGGTCCTCTATTGGTCTTCATGCCATCATGAATTATTGTTAAACACCGGAGACAAGAATTTCAGACTTATCAAATTTTGACCCATTTTGCTAAATCTGTACCGCTCACAATTACACTCATATCAAGTCCTTGCCTTGCATCATAAAGGTCAATGCCAAAAGTGAACTATTTGATGTTTGCCAAGAAAATAGTCATTAAAATGTTTACTTTCGATGAAACAATGTATAAGATATATATATATATATGACATTAAAGCAGATGTAGAGGAATTACCCTACAACATGCAAGCAACTACTCTACAGTATGCAAACAATTACTCTACAGAATGCAATTGAGACAGTAGAGTAACTTCAAATCTTGATAATTCAGTTAATGTTTATCTCATTCTAGATCAACAAGAATGACAGAATTTTGAAAACAGACCTTACATGCCAAAACAATAAGATTGCAGCAGGTCTTTCCATTTATGTCGGGGTTTAGGACTGCAAATTTTGGCTGTGTCCAGCCACTGATGGATTCTCTCTTGTGCCTCACTTCCCCTAATTGGGTAGCCTCCTGGTCCAAGTCTAGCAACCCCCATGAATTAGAGCAAGGATTGGAAAGCAATGAGGACTCCCTGGCAATTGTACAACTGAAACACACTGCAAGGGTTGACTCCTACTTGTTTTGCTCCACACCCAGAGCCTTTGAATTTACAAGTAGCAGTTGACTCCAAGTATTTTGACTTTCATTTGAGCTTAATATTATTGTTCAGACAATATTCGTTCTTCACAGAGATGCAAACAAAGTTAAATTCCCTACTTACATTAGCATTTTTCGAACTTTTTTGTTGGTGAGTCTTTGTCAGACTAGATGGGAACAGCTACAGCCCCAATCTGTCATGAATATTTAGCCAGACAACTGCAGTATTTATTTCTGGCAGCTGGTTAATCAAATAGTCACACACAATAAGGCTTAACAAGCAACATTTCAGCATTGTTTATTGAGGTTGACAGCATGCATGCTTTCTCTGTGACAAGTCTAGGCACTACGAAAAGCAGCCTCATTCTCTGCAGAGCACAGGAAGACGCATCATAATAATTGTGGTTGGTTGGTTGGACATGATATAGCATGTTCCTCCTGGTACATGCGTCAAGGTTAAATTTCGTGAAGTTCCAGCTGATATTAATCAAATGACCAGGTACAACCTAGTTGAATAGTATCTGCTGTCAAAGTGCTGCAAAATCAAAGTGCTGCTTAGATTTTGAATTGCTATATTTCGGAATTGCCAGTAATTCTCAGACACAGTGGTGCACAAAAAAACGGTATATTCCTATGGTGGCAAATCTTGATCAATAAGACCTCCACATGCAATCTGTCGGTGCAACAATAAGGATAAATGTATCCTGATGAATTACTTCGTAACCCCTACTTATTAGCACCCGAAGACCTGCATTGATTGGGCTCAGGCTATGAATAGTATGATAATATATGTTATTTATCATAAGATATTCTTAATCTTGAAACCAGTAGATTGATTAGAGCTTTCATGATATTTTTCCTCCAAATTAAATTAAATTAAGTTTGTTTTATTGTTACAATAGGGTTATTCAAAAATTAACGGATATTACTGGAGGAACTTCAAGTTTTTAATCAAACCAAATTGATGTTATTTATTCAGTTACTTCTGATTAATTCGCACCGTTCTAAAATGGGAGAATGTTGTTTTGGTAAAAAAGTATAATGTTGCAGTGGAGTAAAACACTCTACTCTAGCAATTGGAAAAGTGAAGGACGGAAAAAATCTTAGAGATCATGTCCAATGACTTATGGACTTTCTCAGTGCCTCACTTTTCCTGATTGGTCAGCTTTCTGTCAAAGTCTCACCACCTCTACTAACAAAGCAGCACAAACTCCCTTGCAATCCCAACACTTGACCATTGCTGAAGCCATTTCATGGTTCCTAATTATTGCAAAGAACTCTAATTTGTATAAAAGATTAAAATTGTGGATCATTATTGCACTGCAGGCATTACCTGCACTACCGTGTACGTCAGATACAAAAAATATGTACGTCCGACACAGAATATAAATGGATACAACTTTATGAAAAATGACAATATTGTCGTGGTAATTGACTTGGCTGATGCAAGAAATGGCTTTCTTAACAATAGAGGTCAATCGATTGATTTTTCTCCATATCAATCATAGAGTTTTGAGAGACAAGCAATCAAGTTAGAAAAGTGTCATTTCTATGTGTACATCCGACACGATGACAGTTTGCCTTACAGCTCAATTCCTATTACACTTTGAGCTTTGGTTGATAGCTCATTTGAAAGCCCTACCATAGAGCTTTTTTTCCTCGGTGATTACGAGTTGTAATCTCTCCAAATGGCGACTATGGCTACTAAGGGGATTACTGACCATTTGGGAAAACAGTGTTCAACAAGCAAACACTGTCGACAGTTAGATTTGTAACAACTGTGATGATTTGCAATCGAATTAACTATTTAATCCATGATCTCTCTGCCCGAACCAACCTCGTGAAAAACAATCAAATTAAATTTGAGCAATGCAGCATGTTTAAACATGGATTTATTCTAAAGTTATTGTATAAATAAAAAGAATATTAAACTGAGCCAAGGCATGATTTTCACAGTTCCAGGTAATATCTGTCGGGTTTACCTTATAAATGTATTGTGAAGCCCTCCATATGTTACACATATGCCCAATTAGTGGGACATTTTACTTGTTAAGTACAGACACTGACTAAAGGGACCCACTTCAGTATTTGAAATGCTCATCAACAGATTGACTTTTTATAGAAGATTTTGAAAATACTTGTTATCACAAAATTCGTTCAATTCATCTATCTATCTATTTATCCATCTATCCATCCATCTATGCATATACATCTATCCATCTATCTATCCATCTATCCATCTATCCATCTATCCATCTATCCATCTATCTATCTATCTATCTATCTATCTATCTATCTATCAATCAATCAATCAATCAATCAATCAATCAATCAATCAATCAATCAATCAATCAATCAATCAATCAATCAATCAATCTATCGTTTCACACCAGGGGGCCACAGGCGATGGGTGCTGTGTAGGACTCTCTCCCAATTTTGTGGATTTATCCACACTTTTGAATCATGTGAAGGCTCAATTTTTTGCAAAGGTGTTTTTGCGAGGAGGGAGCAGAGGATGGTGTATTTTATTTTCCATTTTTTGTGATGGGATAGCCGATATGGGAGTATTTTTACATTCCATAATACACAATGCCTATATAATATGAGGTTATACCATGGGTAGGTGCAGTACATCCCCGGTATACTCCCAGAGACCCCAGTATATTCCCGAGACCCGAAGGGTCGAGGGAATATACTGGGGTCGAGGGGAGTATACGGGGATGTACTGCACCTACCCATGGTATGACCTTTTTATCCCATGTCGAGGCACATTTTCAAAATAATATCAAACTTTTATTTATAAATAAATGTATTATAACTACTTCTTATAATTCTAGCTTGAACTGACAATTCTTGTTTCAGTAATATTTTTATTACGGCAAGAGTTTTTAAGATATTGCCTTAAAATTTTGCATCAACAATCTTTGGAATATGACAGACAGGATTGATGGAAATAATGGAGCTGGTATAATTAGATCCTGAGACATAAAATCATACGGCCATGAACTTAAAAACACGTTGACTCAAATTTGTGATTTCACGCTTGAACTGAAAATTCTTGTTTCACTAATATTTTTTTGTTGGCAAGAGTTCTTAAGATATTGACGTGAAATTTTGGATCAATATCCCTTGGAATATGATGGAAAGGATTGGAGAATATCATAGAGCTGCTGTAATAAGATCTAGAGATACAAAATTAAACGGCCATGGAACTTTAAAATACATTGACTTAAATCTGTAATTTCAAGCTAGAACTAAAAATTCTTGTTTCAGTTTTAATTTTTTGGTGGCAAGAGTTTTGGAGATATCATCTTGAAAATTTGGATTTGATATCTATACTATATTTATAACATTACCTGCTAATTTTTATACATCTGGGAAGATAAGATTCAGAAAAATAAAATAAAACGGAAATGGAATGCAGAAAAACGTTTCCGAAATAAATGAACCACAGTGCTGAAACTATACCAAAAAACCAAATTTATTGCTATTACTTACTCATGTGTTGTGAAACATTGTCTAAAACAATATTAGAAAATAAAAAGGGGTCCTCATCACGATGGAAATTTATATAAATCAATATTTGTACAACTAGGTCATTTCAGAAAAATTAAAAAAGTTTTACGAAAATCGCATTGGACATTTTTCTATACAAAATAGAAAGTTAAAACTGTGTAAGTCTAATGCACTATTTTCTTCTGGATCTAATGCTTCAAACCGCTTCTTTCTAACCCCAATACATCCCTTGCAAATTGCAAAAGAGACGCCGATTTTTGTGCTTGCAAAATTACAAGAAAAGATGATGAGCAGCAGCACTGAAGCAGAGATTGTGACGCTATACTGAATTTGAATTTTTGTGTGTCTAAATGCAGCTCTCTCATTGGCTGTTTTCAGTATATTCCCTGGCAAATTAGGGAGTATACTGGTCAGGTGACATATACTGCTTTTTCTCCCCGATACTGACTTTTTCCCTGCTGTATTGCCCAGGGAAAATCACAGTATCGGGGAGAAAATGTGCCTAGACATGGGATAATCATGTAGGATTCACTTTATGTACATAGCATTCACACAAGAAGGATTACATTGAAGTTTCATGCAACTCCTGGATTATGAGCTATTTTGAAACAAGTGGACTTAGCCCTGGAATTAAGTAACCTGAGATTTTTATTGTGTGATACTGTGTATAATATCAGCAAATATGAATGAGCCTGAGAAAAACAAAAATGGAACTGAAAGACAAAAAAGGGCTGCTCCGGATGAAAATGACCCCACTGGTGAGTCTCCCGAAGCTAAAAAACTGTTTGCTGGAAGCAGGTTAAAACTTAAGATGCCTCCTGATGATGCACCCGCAGTAGAATGGTATAAGGTATTATTTGTGAAGATGGAAGAAATTTCTGACAATTATGATGATCTAAAACAAAGTTTGGAATTTAGTCAGAATGAGTTGACCAGGTGCAAAGAAGAAATTACTGAGATGAAAAACAAATTTGATGACTTAAAAGACCATGTCACTGTTTTAGAATGTGAAAAACGTGAACTGTCTTTGCAATGTAAATTATTGGTGGAGAGTAACATCAAAACGGAAATCCGCCTTAGGGAGCAGCATTTAGTCTTCGAAGGAATAAGGGAGACGTATGGGGAGACAGATAACTTGATGTATAGAAAGATTGTGGATGTACTAAATCATATGGCTGTCTTCAATGGGTGTGCGCAGCAGGTTCCAGTTAGCAAAGTACACAGAGTTGGTCCTTTTCTTAAAGGCCAAAATCGTCCAGTAGTGTGCCATTTCATGAAGTTTGATGATGTGCAACTAATAATGCGAAATAGGATGCAGTTGCCCCATATGGTATTTGTGAGAGAAGACTTTCCGGATGAGATTGAGAATAGGAGGAGAATCTTACGACCAATCTTCAATAAAGCCAGAAAAACCGAGAAATTCAAGGGGAAATGTAGGTTAATGAATGACAAACTGGTGATTGATGGCAAAGCTTATACAGTTGAACCAAGGAATAACCTTGACAGTTTGCCTCGTGAACTCCAACCCCGAGCGGCCGCAGAGAAAGAGGACAAAAATGCAATAGTGTTTTTCACATTAGGCTCCCCTCTTAGTAACTTTCATCCGGCCCCCTTCTTTAAAGATACTCTGCAATGAGCAATATGTGCAAGCAAAGAAAGCTGAGTTGTTTAGCGATTATGTGTCACATGATAAAATCATGCAGAGTACTAACCCATATGAAATCAAGAACTTGGGGAAATTCGTGAAGCAGTTTGATAGACAAAGATGGGAACAAGAATCTCCAAAAATCGTTAGAGAAGCATGCTTATGCAAGTTTTCTCAAAACCCTGAGTTGTTTCGGAGACTAATTGAAACAGAAAGAAAAGAAATTGGTGAAGCGTCGAAAGATCCCTTCTGGGGGATTGGGAAGTCTCTCGAAGATGAAAGTGTCTTGGATCATACGAACTGGCCTGGTACCAATACTCTTGGAAAAGCGCTAATGTACGTTCGAGAACAATTACAACAGTGAATTCGATTTATAAACTCTTATTAAAGCCATGTGTGTGACACTGTAAAGTCTGTATGACTTCGATGATATTATGATGCATGACTCAGGATGTGCTGTGGTTGATTAAATATAGATCTATTATTGCTATTTGTACCCTTATATAACTATTGCTTGACATATTATTATTCTCCAGTGACTTAATGTAAAAATTAAGGCAAAAATTGGCAAAATTCCAAATTATTTAATTTCCCTGTGATGTTTTAAGCCACAGAATGATTATTTCTAAAAAATATTCAAAAAAATTAATATCTTTTGTCTCGCGCTGGAGATATTTTTGCCTTCATGCAATTTATGGGCATTATAGGCCTATAAATAGCTTATAAATAGCCATATTTGGCACACACCCCTGGCGCCACCCTATGGCAACAGCTATAACAAAACAAATTTTTAATAATGTTTTCTAAGGCCTAAAAAATCAATTTTGTGGAGGGACAATTTTGAGATAGCCCCTCATTGGTCTAAAAATAGCCAAAAACCCGTTTTCCCGCCAAAATTTCAGCCTCGTTTTTGGCGGGAAAACAATGTTTTGCCTGTTTTTAGCTGAAAAAAGGGCTATCTGAAAATTGTCCCTCCAGATAATTGTTTTAGGAGGCCTCAGAAAACAAAATTAAAAATTGGTTTTGCTATAGTTGTTGCCATAGCGTGGCTCCAGGGATTGGTGCCAAACATGCCTCTTTATAGGCTATTTATAGGCCTATAATTGACTGAAATTGCATGAAAGCACAAATATTTCCAGCTGGAGACAAAAAATTTAATTTTTCATGAATATTTAAAGGAAATTATTATTTTGTGCCTTTAGAGTTCACAGAAAATTGAGTAATTCAGATTTATGGTAATTTTGCCTAAATTTTTACATTAACTCACTGGAGTTACTTGTTATTTCTTATACAAATATGATTTCATGGTACAGAATGATTTCTTTGTTGTGTAATGTTGCTTGTGTTAATTTTGCTATTCTTCTCTTTCTCTGAGCTCACCTGGCATTTTTTGTAGCTGTCACAGTTTCAGTCTACAGACCGATAACAAAGCCCATCAGGTTGTTGGTATATTTACTCTTTATTCTGATACTGTTTTGGTTTATGTCTGTCATTAGATTTGATAGCTGTTGTACTGTATCAAGAAATATTTTGTTGTTGTGTCTTATAATTATTGAACAAATCAATACGAATGAACTTTGTTGATGTATACATATGTACTTGCTTTGTTTTTGACAGTAACCATTTAAAGTTGTTAAATATGATATTGTTTGACAAACTTGGAGATATTTTCAATCACCTGTATATTGCTGTTGCAAGATTTAATCTGATTGTTTGCGTGTATGGGGTTGTTTGTGGATTTGGTTCACTATGTCAAGTCAGTCAGCTGAGTACAAGATGTGTGTTTACAATTATTGATGAGGGTGAATTGTGGTTTAATTTTGGGTATTCGGCGGTGCGGTTATATCTGGATGAAATTGTTGTTAATGGTTATAATATTCAGATTACTTTATTGATAAGAAAAATATGTTATAGTGATATTAGCTATTGTGTGGTGTATAATGTTATAATTTTGGTGGTGTTTAATGTTAACAAAATGTTATGCGTTCCCCTTTTGATACTTCACTGGATTTGTAGAAGTACAGAAATGACTTGTTATTGTTTTATTCTTAGATTATGTCCATATTATGTTCATAACACGTACAACTTAAAACAAATCGATAAATGAATGATATTTCTGAATTAGAAAATAATCCAGACTTCAACTTGAGTGAATTAATTGACATGGATGATACTGCTCTTACAGATTGTACTTATTTAGACTTGAGTTCTTGCAATATGTTAGATGCTGATTTTGTAAATATAAAAATAGGTCACCTTAATGTACATAGTTTACCCAATAAGTTTGAGGACATAATTGATTTGTTAGACAAAATGAAGTGTAAGAATCTAATGCCAGACATATTATTAATGTGTGAGACTTTCTTGAACTCGAGGAACTTTGACAAATTTCATTTTAAAAATTATGATATTATAAGTGAATATAGAAAAACTAAAACAAAAGGTGGTGTGTCAATCATGGTTCGCGCTAATCTGAAATATACTGTAAGACAGGATTTGACTGTATTTAACGAATGCAAATTTGAGTCTGTATTTATTGAGATTTTTAGGAGTGGTCAGGCAAATATTGTTGTTGGGGAGATATATAGGGTTCCAGGGACAAATGAAGTTGAGTTTATAGATGACTATGAAAGAATTGTGGGTAAGATAAAGGGGGAAGGCAAGCATATTGTAATTGGTACAGACCAGAATCTAGATTTTCTTAAGATAAATTCTCATAATAATACTCTGAAATTTTTTGAATTAAATTTAACGAATTGTCTTATTCCAAGTATTACTAGACCTACCCGTATTACTCATTCATCAGCCACACTTATTGACAATATATATGTGGATGCAGAACTTAGCAGTAATGTAAAATCTCATGTAGTTACAACTGATATATCTGATCATTTTCTTTGTGTTGCTATTATTCAAGATGTTAAACTTGCTGATACTGATATTTCTTACAGAACAAGGAAATTTAATGATACAGTGTTACGCAATGTTAAAGGGATGTTGATGAATAAGGATTGGTCTTATCTTGAGGAGCTCTCTGTTGATGAAGGCAGTTATGAAATTAATGTGGAAATTTTGAAAGCAATGGATTGGTATGCCCCTTTGAAATATGTTACTTATAAGTCAAAATATAAAGAAAGGGAACCTTGGTACACTTTAGGATTGAAAACATCGTCTGTGAAATGCTTGAAAATGTATAGGAATGTAGTACATAAAAGTAAGGACAGTCGTGAATATATTTTATATAAAGTCTATAGAAATACTTACAACAAACTTAGAAGAGTAGCAAAAACTAAATACTATAACGAACTTGTAACGAGAAACAGAAGCAATTGCAAGAAATTATGGAGAATTATACATGAAATAACAGGTAAAGTAAAGAACAAAAACGAAATAAGTGAAGAATTTATTATAAATGGTATCAAAGAAAGAAATTGTCAGACAATTAGTAATGCTTTTGCGAAATATTATGGGAACATAGGCAGATCATTGGCTGAGAAAATAGAAAATAAAGGAATCATGGAAGACCCCATAAGAGAAAACATAAGAAAAGTTGACGGTAACTGCTACTTATTCCCTACCTCAGTTAAAGAAATAGAAAAACATATTTTGTCATTGAAAGCTAAAAATAGCAAGGGTCATGACATGGTGACCAACAACATTTTAAAGGCAGTATACCCCAGTATTATACAAGCGCTCTGTACAGTTTTCAATAAATCTTTAACAAATGGATTATTCCCAAGCAATATGAAATTAGCTATAGTGAAACCATTGTATAAGGGTAAAAATAAATTAGAGATGAATAACTATAGACCGGTTTCATTATTGCCTGTAATATCTAAAATTCTTGAAAAAATAGTTAATTGTCGTATTGTTAAATTCTTGACCAAGAAGAAAGTTTTGTATGAGGGACAATATGGCTTTAGAAAACAAAGAAGTACATCAGATGCAATATTGGATTTAACGGGTAACATATTAGACAGCTTTAATAAGGGGATGTTTACATTAGGTTTATTTCTAGACATGACAAAAGCATTCGATAGTATTAAACATGAAACACTTTTTAGGAAATTGGATTTATATGGAATAAGGGGTATTGCCTTACATTGGATTAAAAGTTACTTAGAAAATAGATGTATACAGGTCAATTTTAATGGTACTTTGTCACAGAAGTGTAGTATTAATTATGGAACCCCGCAAGGATCAGTATTGGGCCCATTATTATATATAATTTTAGCAAATGATATGCCTCAGTGTTTGAAATTTTGCAACTGCGTTAATTTTGCTGATGATACTACAATATTTATATCTGGTAATAATCTCAAATTTTTATTCCGTAAACTTAATGAAGATCTCAAAAGACTGAGTAAATGGTTTGATAGCAATTCCCTCACTTTAAATGTTGAGAAATCAAATTATATTTTATTTAAAACTAAGAACAAAACGGTAAATTATCAAGGGAAAGTTGAAATGGATGGAAAGGAATTTAAAAGGGTTACAAATGTTAAATTTTTAGGAGTTATATTGGATGAAAACTTAGACTGGAATTTGCATGTAAAATCTCTCTTAAATAAACTGGCAGTAGGAAATTATAGTATGAATATGACAAAAAATGACAAAAAATGACAAAAAATGTTTTACCATTACATGCTAAGCGGTTGTTGTATCTCTCTAACATTCAGAGCCATCTTATTTATGCCTTATCTTCATGGGGTTCTATGTTAAGCCAATCTTGTCTAAGAAAAATCAAGGTAATGCAAAACAAAGCAATTAGAGCAATGTTTAATTTAAATAGGCGCACAAGTCTGAAGATGTATTATAGAAAAGCTAAGTTACTCATGATAGAAGATCAGATTAAATTGTCACTATTAAATATATCTTTTAGATACATAAATAATGTGTTGCCAGAACGGATTGTTAATCTGTTTGAAGTTGTCAGACATCAGAGACAAACTAGGAATAGGAATAGGCTACAAACCCCTCAGCATACATTGCAAATTTATAACAACCGCTTTTTAGGTAGAGCTCCGAATTATTGGTTATTATTAACAAATGAAATTAAAAATAAGAGTAATAGTAGATCATTCTCAAGAGGTTTTATTAATCATATTATAGAAGGTTACAATTAGGTAAATGATAATAGTATTGTGTGTTATATTACGTTTTGAATATGTTGCAAAGAGTACAACATGTATTGCAAAAAAAGGTTAGATATTATGAATTGTATAAAGCATAAACCAAAGTTATATAGTTTATGTTTTATTATATATTTTACTAACTTTGAATCTATAGGTGATGAAAATGATAAATTCATATGCATTGTATATTGAATTAAGACACTTTATGAATTGTAAAACGATCGACGACTGCGTTTATTTTGTATTGTTTGTCAAAGTTATTTTGTCTTGTATATATTTTATAATATTATATCTGTAGTTTATTTTAGGGGATGCATTCACCCTTGGGTTACAGTAGAAGTACTCGAATGCTTCCCCTTTTCACGCTGTATTGTACTAAAATAATATGTCGATTTGGTATATATTTGTAAAAAAAATTACATGGTGTGGATAAATAAAAGAAATCTAAATCTAATCTAATCAGTTTGAAGTGTAAAATCTCAGTCTCAGTGTAAGTACAAAAATGCTGTGATTATACAATGTGAAGACTGAAAAACGTGTCAAATTGTCATGCCTTAAATGCCTAATCGCCCACAGAAGTGTGTAGACAGAGACCTGCTCTGTCACATGTGTAATATCCAAGTCTACTATTGCCGGTTCACAAAAAGTATTCTGTGTTCCCCAACCCTTTCTGAACTTGAAACTGCAGTAATTAAGTATGTATGTATGTATGTGGTTTATTTTATGGGTGCCAGAAAAAGCTATCAGCTGGCCCCCAGAAAGGAAAGCAATTACAAAGTAGAATTAATAATGTGATATGTTGAAAAAAAATATATATATTAAAAATAATGCACATTTTGTGGTTACCCTTGAAAATATGTATGTACCTAACTGTCATTTTATTTCGTTATTTTTCATTTTGGGGAAGGAGACATAGAGATATATGTCTTCTTAAAGTCAAGTATTCATACGTCTATCTATCTGTCTATCTCTCAATCTATTCCCTATCTTCACAGGCGTGGGAGGCAGGGGCTGCAGTGAGCATTGTGGCCATGGAATTAATTCATCATCCTGAGTGCTGTGATTATAACTTTTGTACATTCATAATCACTCTGTAGTCGCTTCTAAGACACTCAGGAGACTGAAACTTGTATAATCACTTGTATTTAACAAAACCATAGTCGACAAACAGTCAATTGCTTAATCTCAGTCTCAATCTCAGTCACCCACAGGTGTTGAGATACTGAAGACTCCACCTCCTCCTTTGTGTTTTTGACAGTTACACATTGTTTTGCATTGGAACCATGCTTCTCAATGCAAAATTAATCTGTGTATAACTGCGTAAAACTGAAATATCAGCTTAAAAACTGCCATAAACTATTTTTGGCGACTAAATTCATTTTGGAGATTACAGAGATTACAGTTTATAATCACCGAGGAAAAAAAGCTCTCATAGGGCCTCATACCTATTGAACAATGTAATATCTGAGGTGTAACGGTAGGGCAACACAAACTGTTAAAGTGTCTGTTCTGTACGTCCGACTTTACGGAATTTCCCAGACCTAGATAGGAAGACCCACCTTCTCAGTGCAGCTGAGAAGGATGGGAGACAATACATAGGTTGAGGACTACATTTGCGACACAGGAGCGTGTCGCGGCAGTTTAGGGCCTATTCCCATCAAAAATAAAGGTATGGGCTGATAGGAAATAGTTTAAAATGTATTGTGTGCGATTTTCAGAATTTTCCTGTACTTTAAAGTGTCAAAATCGGCCGATTTTCATAAATTTACCATAAAAAATTACACAAGTTTCAGGATAAAGGGAGGGGGGCCTTTGTATATACTGATAACTGTTAATCAGTATGTTGTTCATGATTCACTTTCTCTGTTTGTATGTCTATTGTTTTCCAATGAATAGCTCTGGACTGTTACAATTAGCAGTCAATCAAGCTTGATCAAGCATGTCAGATAAGTTATGATTGGTTGGTTCCAAACACACTTTGGTGAACAGTGATAGACTTAGACCACTTTTGGCAAATTCAGATCGCATTTGATATGAAATAAAGTTTGTAGGTCACTTTGCACAGTTTATTGTCATCAAGGTATATTTCATAATGTGTACTTTACCTCCATTAAAGCACAATGACGTTATGTCTTCATATCTTGTCTCATATTTAAGATAGTTTAAGAAATTAAATTCCCTGAAATACACCACAAACATAAAAATTCTGAAAGATACATACACAGATTGATGAAAAATTTAGTATATAGATAGATAGATAGATAGATAGATAGATTGATAGATACTAAACCACACATGTCACCTCAAGTAACATTTTACTCTTCATTTATGTGTTTTATATTTTTCACAAGTGAGAAGAACCACCGCATATTCTGATATATTTTAAAAGTGTCATCCACAAATAAATGTTCCCTCCTACTTTTTAAAATATTGACTGCTCTTTGTGTTGAAAACACCTCAGGTGTGGAGAAAAAGCGAGATTACCACTTATGTTGCTCTCTGTTTGCAGGTTGCAGTTTTCTGTTTGTGTTCATGTTTGATTGTTTGTTTATATCGCTTTTTGCTTTCAATCATTTTCAAGAGTGTTCAGCAAATGCAATGTCCTCAGTCTACGTTGCCTACAGCAACGTGAAGACTGTGACCTCGGTCTATCCCAGACCCAAGATCTTTGTGTGTATTTCAACAACGGTAGTACTTATCATATTTTTAATTTGAAGTTTAAAACCAGAAATGTGTAAGGTCTAGAATGCGCATCAATCCATTATGCATGTGTGTAACCAAATAAAGAAACAGGAGGGCATTTTTGACATGTAGCCTGTAGTGTAGGCGAGAGAGAGGTGAAAAGTGAAATTTAAATAAATAAATAAATAAATAATTTATTCTGCCTCTAAGAAGAAATATACAAATATAGTAAATACAATAAAGTTTCTAAAATCTCATAAAATGCCTTTTTATTTTAGTCTTTAATTCATCACTTCAGATTCTCTGAGTGTAATTCATACGATTGAAAGGGATTAAATCCGTGGAAAGGTTTTAAAAAATTAAGTAAGTAAAATTTTATTTTACATCGATATTTACTAAAGACAACAAAAGTGCACCGCACTTGAAATTGACAAATAACAGTGATAAAAATTATTATTTACAATGAGATATGATTAAAATAAAACGTGCAAATTGAACGTGTTATTAGAAAGGCCATTTTTTAGTGTATGTGGGAAATTAGTGAATTGCACTTTAAATAGTGAAGAGCAATTCAGTGTTTGAAAGGAGTGTGTTCTTTGTCAAGGCTTCGATTAGCAATTAAGGTTGATTGGAATAAAGTAAATGATGAAAAAGATAAGTTAACAAGTGACTCCATAATTATGTTATTATGATTTATAATCTATAATATAACACCATTTGGTCCATCTCTCTGGATTTTTTGCCTCTGAGCTTCTCTCACCCCCTATTTGTGCATACTCGAAGTTCTTTGCCCTGATTCCACTGCAAGTGCCTTTTTAGTCTTTAATTCATAGTTATTAAAGACTCCACATGAAATCGGTCAGTGCAACAACAAGGATATAATATATGTAAATCTATCTTGATGAATTACTTCCTCACCCCTACTTATTAGCAGCCAGAAGACCTGCATTGATTTGGCTCAGGCAATGTATGTCATGAATGTCCATAGTGTGATAATTATATATTATTACATGGATTGTTTTGTATTGACCTGAGTATTCTCCCTGCCAGTCCATATTTTAAAAAATATGAGTTATTGTCCCTACAGAGTGGTCATTAAAACAAGGGGGCACTGTAAGCAACGTCTTCTGAGGGAAATATGGGTTATTGTCCCAATCTCCCTCCACAGTTAGTTATTATTTCCTTGGGTAGGTTTGGTGTTATTGGGGACAACACATGGCTAGTCATGGAATAATATGTCATTTATCATAAGATACTCTTAATTTTGAAACCAGCCACATCATGCAGATAGATTCCTGTTTCTGATTCAACTCTCTATAGATGTATTCCTGAAAATTAACGTCTGATCAAGTATCATCAGTATTCAACCACCTCATCATTTTCTCCAAATTATGTTTTTCTTTAATATTAAAGCTGATAAATCATAGTAACGATAAGCTTCCATAGAAGAACAACATGCGCAATTCGTGCTGTTCGGCAGTAGATTGATTAGAGCCTTCCTGATATTGTTCTTCCAAATTAAATCAAATTCAGTTTGTTTATTGTTGCAACAGGGTTATTAAAAAATTAATGGATATTACTGGCGGAACTTCAAGTTTTTAATCAAACCAAATTGATGTTATTTATTCAGTTACTTCTGATTAATTCGCACCGTTCTAAAATGGGAGAATGTTGTGTTGGTAAAAAAGTATAATGTTGCAGTGGAGTAAAACACTCTACTCTAGCAATTGGAAAAGTGAAGGATGGAAGAAACCTAAGAGATCATGTCCAGTGAATGATGGACTTTCTCAGTGCATCGCCTTTTCTAATTGGTCAGCTTTCTCTCAAAGCCTCACCACCTCTGCCAACAAAGCAGCAAGAACTCCCTTGCAATCCCAACACTTGACCATGATCGATTCTAAGCACCATTTATATTGCTCTTCGATTTTACATTTGTTAACATCACATCAGAACATGCATGGGCATCCAGATCTGTGACTTTTGCTTCCTAAATGTTTGAGATGTTGTTTTAAGTACAGCATCTTCTGTGGCCATAAAGTGGTCTCTTGTGATTGTGTTCTCTCTATTCTTCGGATGCACTAAGAATAATATTTTATCCACGAGAAGGATGGTCAGATAAGACAACAATGGTTCTTATGATGCACTTGCCAGTCTCCATATATGGTCCATGATATGTCTTTTCCAACCTTGCATGCATGCTACATTAATACTAAATATACAGGGTGACCAAAAACAAAGTCCACACTTCTCTTAGTGGTCATAAAATAATACATTTTTGCCAAAGGAGTGATGGCTCATCAATCATCAACACATTGCCTTTGAAAAGCAAAAACGACAGACATACATGCATAGCCTTGTGGCTATAACAAAGTTTGAGTTGTCCCTGATTTTTGCTGTGCCTGGTTGACAAGGATGAATGAATAAGGCTGTTAAAAATTTTACAGTCCTTGTCATACTTACGTGGAATCTCAAGTTTTTTTATGCTGTTGAACTGTGATGTCAGAGATGACTCTATTCTAGCATTGCTATATATGCAAATTAACTACAAGCTGTGATGTAATTTGAAACTGGGTCAGATTCCCCAGCTTCTAGCCAATGTTGATCCTCCTGAACTGAGCGTCACAGTTTCAACACAGTGTCAGAGTAAGAGCTTTATCAGGGATAGCCCCTACAACTACGTCATCACTGCTTGATAGCCAATGGGCTGACAGTAAACTACGCATCACAGTTCAAACAATGATATATTGAAGGAATATCCCAATGATTTATCAAAGCAATCACCAGTCTAATCCTACCAAATGGCAGCTTTGTGAGCATTCACAGTAGACAACTGTTATAATCCCCTCAGAGTTGTTTGATTAATCTACAAACTTGCTAACTTACAACTTTAAACTTTGAAGGAAGTTGGTATAAACAGAAGGCTTTGACAATTTGTTTGTAAACACATGGCTTATGTTATGTATATTTGCTCTGGCAGCCCATTGGCTGAGAGGCTGTGATGTCAAACTTGCATGGGTTTTCCCAGACCCAATTTTCACTCTGACACTGAGGTGAAACTGTGATACTCAGTTTGGTGGATTCGCATTGGTTAGAAGCTGGGGAATCTGACCTAGTTTAAAATGACATCACAGCTTGTAGTTAATTTACATAAATTGCAATGCTAGAATAGAGTCATCTCTGACATCACAGTTTAACAGCATAGGAAAGAACTTTAGATTCCTTGTAAGTATTACAAGGACTGTAATATGAGTGGTCTGAGATCGAGATATAAGAAACAGATTGAAATTTGTTGTTTGGTATGACACAGGAAAATGTCGTCCTACTATCATCAGAACCCCTAAGACTAAAGTCAAATGGTTGCACAAGGCATTATATGTCAGGTCTAGGAGAGATTACTTCAAATTATCAGGCAATATTTGAGAAGTAAATAAAGTCAAAAATGTTTCATAATAAAGTATGGAGTATGCCTTGTTCCTTAAGAATAAATTGCTTTATGTCTAACTCTGAAGTTGTGGCACATGAAATGGAGTTGTGAGGACTCGATTGGTCTTTGTTTGCCACCAATCTCTTCTTGTATGGATAATAATTATTGAGGGTGCTTTAATCCAAGTACCGTCATGATATTGACAGAAATGTAGTTGACATGCTACAAAAACAAATAAAATGTTGTTTCAGGACAATATAAATTTTATTTATGGAATTTGGGCAATTACTACCGTGGCGGTTGACCTACAGCCATATATTTCATTATATATAAAGGAGCTGATAAAATATATAGTCAACCTGGATGAATGATACATCAAATCACAGCTAGCTAGAGGTGGACAAACTATGTTCTGAACATAAGTATACATTCCGGCCTGTTTAAACCCATGTACAGGATCTCAAAGTGGTCAGTCAAAATTACGGTAAATTTTGATCAGAAGTAATCTGTTCCCACCAAGCCTCAACTACCTGCAATATGACTAAATCACAATGGAATTACCTTTAAGACATTTAACCTATCAGCTGACTTTTAAAAAATATTTTAAGCAAGAAACAGACAAAAACTTCAAAGGACTTCAAATTCAAGGATATAGGTTATATTAAGGGTCACTGTGAGGTCAATTTCACAACTAGGACAAAATAACTTTAGCAGTGTTTTGTCAATATGTAGGTACATCACTGTGTGTTATTTCATGAAGATTGTGTACTGTTCAACTGCTGTGTGTATTGCTAAATTTCATTTACACAAGTGTGAACCTTTTTTTTGGTTCACCCTGTACTGCTTAGAAAAGGGTTCTATGTCACTCTGTTACATCTTCTGTGTAGTTATTCTGTACACATACCATTACCTATCAAGTGCAGAGGGAAGGGTCTCGGACATGAATCTCGCTGATAACAGCTTTTGGGTGGTCCACTGCCAACCCTTGTTGCGGGCCCTAGTTGCAACTGACAGTTGAAGTTGCGACAAGAGCAGAAAACTTGATCAATTCCAAGCCATTGAAGGCACAAAACTCTTTTGCAAGCCACATCTCTATACATAGCTCCACGTTTTCTTTGTACTTTCTGCTAAGAGGGTGATATTTCTAAAGGTATTATATCTCCTTTTTTTCAGATTTGTCAGCTTCGAAGCATTCGTGAAGATTAATAGCTCCCTTGAGGCTGAGCTAAATCGGTGCAACCTGCCCAGATGAGGTTTGGTCGATAAGGACTAGATCTGCTGAACCTTATCGAGAGTGCGGAGCACTTTGGACCTTGTGGAATCTTTGGGGAGACTTCGGGACAACTTTTGACTTTGTGGTGACGTGTAACATCTCAAGGTCAGAATGGATGACCTTGATAATGACACTTTGACCTCAAACTCCTCAAACCTAACTCTGGATGACTACTATGACGATGTGGACGAATATGACAGCTACATGTTGGAAGTGACCTTTGTGTCCCTCTTTTACAGCCTGACCCTGCTACTTGGGCTCATTGGCAACTTGCTTGTCATCTCTTCTATCCTGAGGTTTCGGAGTATGCGAACGGTCACAAACGCTTTCCTGACCAGTTTGGCAACCGCTGACCTCTTGCTGATCGCCTTCTGCGTCCCCATAAAGGTGAGTCTGATTTTTTCATACAAATGCAAACAGTGAGTACCACAAATTAATACATCCCTTCCCAAATTAGGTTGGATCGTTGCAGTACACAAGCAGACCAGTTGGCTGGCAAGCAGTATCTTTTAAAACACCCTCATTGAACATTGGCCTATGGTTTATTCTGCCATGAAACGTAACATTATGTCAGTGTGTAACCTTGAATGAGGGTGTGTACTCATTGTGTGTTGCTCACTGTATCAAATTCTGTGTAAAAGTCTGTGTTTCCATATCTACATATATGTTACTGGTATAAAAAAGTCACGGAAGCGGCAGTAGGCGGAGAAGATGGACTCCCATTCCCTTTTCAACTGATTAGATCTGTCTGACAAGAAAAACCATATGTGCAAGAATATGCTTTAAAAAATATCTGTTTACAAGAGCAAAAAGGTTGATGAAAAACCAACATCATTCAATTATATATACGCCTACGTTCCATAATGCATTAGCGCCTTACATGCAATATTAATACGTTCTCACTGACCAAGCGCAGTTATTATATTCCTCTAGGAAGAAAAATAACAGCTTAAAAGGAAGCTCAGCATGAAGCTTTGTGCCTTGTGAGTTATAAAGCAAGACACTGCAGAGTCATACACGCTAAATCAATATCAAAGTTAAAGAGTATTCCGCTCACATAATGTTCTGGATTGATCGCACGGAAGATGGCCAAAATTGATCAAATCAGAACTAAACAGGCCATGCTGTCATTTGCATGGCTGGCATCTGGAACCAATGAATTTGCATGAAAAGATTATGATGGTGGACTTCACAGTTAGTAGGTCTCTGGGCTTTCCATTGCTGATTGCCGGGTTTGATCCCCGCTCAGGCTGGGTCACCTGGACCAGGACCTATGTTGGCCATGCAGTGTCGTCATCCTCCACTGTTAATTAGCCTACCATTGTACAAAAATCCGGGATGTAAAGATGTATTCATCATAATGTTTGTGGACACATGGTGCAATACAATATAGGCCTATGTATGATTTAATGTATCTGATCTATATATTGGAATTGCATTAACATTCCAGCAGTGTTTTCGAAAGGTTGAGAAAACCTCATTGTCAAACAGAATAGTCCTTTTTGCAGTTGTACATGTATGCCCTATCGACCTCAATGAACGATGCTGAATACCCAAAAGGGTCTGAATGAATGTCAACCTGTCGGCTTTTGTTATTTGTGACTCCCTAATTCACCAGTTGCCAAGGAAAATGGGAAACGTCAGAGTAAATAAATAAGACAGAGGTGATCGTGGCTTTTCCATGAAATGTTTGGCTGAAGCGATTGCAACCAAGCAGATGGAATGTTATATAGATTGCTATAAAGTAAAACCTATCCTTATGTTGCTGTTGGCGGATATTCCAATTATTTCATAATACATACACTGGTTTTACAAAGGTGATTATTTCTTGTAACTTTTTATGTGGACCAAAAAGAGCCCTTGAGTCAGTGTTTACATTTATATACTTTGTATCCAAAAGAAGAAAAATCAACTCTGACAATCCAGTAAAGGTTATAAGATCTGGTGTTATTGTCTTGATTCTTCAAGGAGCACAGGAAGGTAAAAATCCTTGTCAAGCTTTCTGTGGACTAAATTTGAGCCAAATCGGATTTGACCACACTACCCTGGGGTGCTTGCAGTTTTGCTATGCTTTGATTTACAAAACTTCATCTATCCTGTAATCTACCACTGGGTGTGTTGCTCCAAGTGCTGAGAGACAAATGCAGAGCAGCTGCAAAAGCTATCAGTAAATTTGGAAAAAAGGCCCAAGGCCTATTGTCAACAGAACAGGAACTTGTCAAGGTCTGACATATCACCTTGATATAGCTGATCAGAAAACTAAAATTGACAGACAGTTAATGCATTTTTCTGTGACAGAGTGTACTGTACAAGTTCCATAAAGTACAAAAACGCATTGATGTTGAATGCAACTTGGAAAGAACCCTATACAAAGAGAGGGAGTGGACCCAGCTGTTTCTCAGCTGAACAATTCAGGCAAATGCTGGTCCATTTTGCAAACCAAAGAAATGACAGGCAGACATATTGACAGACATTCTTATGCAAGCAGCCATAACAGCAGTTGCCAAGATACTGACCTGTCACTTCCCTTCACAATATTTGCAGCCCGGGTCACAGTTAGTATGCAGCTCAACAACAGTCAACTGTCAGGGATGTCCATAGAGCTGAAGGAAGGCCTGGCTTCATTTCAATACCATGAACAGTTCAACTCTTGAGCTAGAATCTAACTATACGTCAACAGCGTGACTGAATGATTGATAGCAAAACGGAACTCATTTGAATGACATCCTGAGAAATTGTTTTTGTGAGGAGTACTTCGACAGCTTTGTTTCAACCAGGAACCAAGGCTTTATGTATGACAGAGGATTTTGAGTGAGGCCTGTCAATTTGTATAGGTTTGCACAATTATAGACATAAGGTGGACAAACTGATAGAAAATGTGTTAAATTCACAGCTTCCACAAACTCATAAATGAATGGAGCTTGGTTTTCGTCATGTCATTAAATCAATTTAAATGCAAGCTACCATTTTATAAGACCATAATCAGCTGATGATAGGGCCTACAGAATATATTAAACAATCCAGGTTGTTCTTGGTCTTCTTTATTTTGTAGTCCAAAGCAATTGCTGTACCATAACTTTAAAACAGTAGACACATTTTTCCATTATTACACTGTTTAAGTGAGGTTTCGGGAGTTCTTATGATGTGCCATCTGAGAGGCTTGACAACCCATTAATCTGTCTGATTATCTGATTTATCTTTAATAAGCCTTCATTTCTTCATGAATGAGAAATGCGATATTAATGGCCTTTATTCAATTTCCATCACATTTCACATGAAATATCTGCCGCTCAGGTGTGTACTGCATTATTTTCTTGCGGATTTCACACAGTGCCTGTTAGTGGTCCACCAAAAATAGGATTTGGCACAGAATATTTCACGCACAGACATATGATAAGTAATATAATATGAATAATTATCAAGATGAGTGGTTAAGTTGCCCGCCTGTTCCAATGAAGGTCTTTGCCTGCTGTTCCAATGAAGGTCTTTGCCTGCTTGGGTTCAAACCCCTGTTGGCGAACCCAAAATTTTTAGTGAACACTTCATGAGCAAAATCCCAGCAGAATGTCATTCGGATGAGATGTTAAATTTCAATGTAAAAGAGGACCTGCGATGCAGTGACATCTTTATGCCCTCAAGCATCCAAATGTAATAGATCTACTTATCCTTCCCTTGCTGTAAGAGTTTAAAGAATCATGAGATCAGACAAACCACAAAATTTGAACATCAAAGAAAAGAAGCTAATTTTTTCTATGCTGTAAATGTTTGTTTATGAAATGGATTATGAAGCAGATTAACTTTAGGAAGTTGCTGGGAGTTCACTCAGCTCAATAATATGAAATGATGTTTAGCTATGTTGACTTAGGTTTGGCTGAGACGTGCCCTGATAAAAGCTTCTTCCTCCAACTTGCCCGTGTCCCAAAGAACAAACAAACAGCCAATCTGCCTGGAGCACTTCAGAAAATTTTCTGAAGAAAAATCCTCACAAAGGATGTTCCATTGTTTGCCGTCTAAATGAGACTTCTTATGGTAATTTCACAGATTTTTATTCAACTCGTGCATTGCATCTGATGACAGGCTGTCATAGATATGTAGATTATCATTATTAGAATTTAATATGATCCAAAGAGCATAGATGCTGATCAATGACCATTTGAGTTTGCATGAAATTTTGTATATAGATATAAAGAAATATGAAATAGCAGCATATTTAATACCATAGGCATACCACACGCAAATTTATTGGGAGAGCGAACGTCATTTGCTCAAATTTTATAATCCATTTCAAATAGCATACCTTGGGAACCATTGATATTCAATAATATTGATTTGACCATCTGCCCAAAGTTTTAGCCTCCTTGCCCAAATTTTCAGTGTTCCCCAGATTCCATCACCTATCTCTATTTAATATCAAATACTAGGCAGGATGGAAGGATATTTCAAAAACAATCGGCATCAATTTATGTAAGCTGGTTCCAAACTTTGGGATGCTGCCTTTAGAGACAAAACATCAGAAAATTATCCATTATTTCATATGTCAAATTTAATTTTTCATGCTCCAATTCTGAAACGTCGTGAGGACAAAGATTAAAATGAGCAAGAAGCGTAACAAACATTGTTACATACACAGGCACTCAGCTGAGTTTGCCTCAAGCCTTTTTTCGCAATTTTATCTTGTGTTTTTCACCGAGAAAAAATCATACAGCCTCCCAAGGCGTTGTTCAAAAAAAGTAGATTACGTTTATCTTTTTATGTGCCTCAAAGTGTGGTGCACTCTTAAGATTTTGTGCAGCAAGGAGTGAAGAAACTTTGCAAAGAATATTCTAGGTTTCCTGTCATGAAGTTTCAGGTTTCTCAAGGAAAGTTAAGGGTAGCAAGGAAATTTAAGGTCTGTATACAGGGTACATGTGTTGAATGAATAGATAATTCAGGGGACACCAACCTATATGGAAGTTCATGCTTGGGTGCTCTCCTATTACCATCCTTCAATTTGGCCTTATGTGAATTTTTTTATCTACTTGTAAGATGTTATAACAAGGTGGTTATCAAATAAACAAATTCAAATTCAAAATACACTGTACAATCCTCTACAATGGGTTAACATAGGCCTACTCGTATGTGCATATGGTAGACACAAATGGTTGACAAAGATGTGATTTTTAATTTGTTCCTTCATATGCAAAGACTGAAGGCCCAGACCAGGAGCTCAGAATATAATGGTACTCCTTCATTCAATGAGAAGCAGCTGAAATGTGCTCATAAAAAGCCCATTACCTCCTGCCCTGTTCATCGTCACAAAGAACAAACAAGAAGCCAACCTCCAAGCCTTAGGCATCTTGCAAAATTTCCATAAGAAAAATCCAATAACGCATGTCTTTCATGTTCTCACTGAAAATAATGAATTAGGGCTTAAGACAAACCAATACAGTTCATGATAGCAAAATGTGACCCTGTTTCTTCTTTACTTAAATGCGAAATAAATTTTTTAAATATAGGACTGTTCACTACTTAGCACAGTACAGAAAGCATAGGAATGCCGTGACTTTAATAAAACGTGAAGAAATCAAAAAGTATTTTGAAGAAAAATGTCAAGGAAGCACCAAGAACAAAGATTTTTGGAAGGCCATCAAGCCTATCTTCTCAAAAACAAAAACTAAGTCAGATAATATACCTTTGAGGGTAAATGGTGAAATTATTACTGATTGTAACAAAGTCTGTGAAATATTTAATACGTTTTTTAGTGAAATAGGTTCTGACATAGGTCAACCTGAAGATAACAATAAAACGATAGAAGAAATTTTAGCAGGTTATGCAAATCACCCTAGTATAAATATGATAAAGAATAAAATAAAAACTGAACAAAATGAAATAAGTCTATCTGAGGTAACTGAGCGTGACGTACATAAAATTATTTCAAAGTTATCCTCAAAGAAAGCGGCTGGCTACGATGAAATTCCGGTAAAATTTATAAAAATGACGAGTAGGTCCCTTGTAAAGCCTCTTACTAAATTAGCAAATAAGTGCATTCAACAAAATGTATTTCCAGAAAAAATGAAAATGGCTAATATAACGCCTCTTTACAAGAAAAAAGACAAATTAAACAAGGATAACTACAGATCTGTCAATTTACTAATTGCCTTATCGAAAGTCCTAGAAAAAGTCCTTTCAAATCAAATCTATGAATATATGCAGTCATCATTTCATGAATACCTGTCAGGTTTTAGAAAAGGTCATGGATGTCATGACATCTTAACAAGACTAACCGAAGATTGGCGCCAAGCGTTAGACAATGGTAACACCGTAGGAGTAATTGCTATCGATCTATCAAAGGCATTTGACTGCATGCCGCATGGCTTACTGATGGCTAAACTGCATGCCTATGGCTTCAGTCTCAATGTATGCCAAATGCTTAAATCATACTTAGTAGATAGAAAACAGAGAGTAAAAATAGGTGAAATGAAGTCTGGATGGAAGACTAATACAAAAGGTGTTCCGCAAGGATCTATTCTGGGGCCTTTGCTTTTTAATATCTTTATAAACGATTTTCTATTCTATGACTTATATTCAAAAGTCTATAACTATGCAGATGACAATACTCTATGCTGTATTGATAAAGATATACAACAAATACAATCAAAGCTACAAATGGACTGTGCAACAGCTAGGCGCTGGTTTCAATCTAATAACATGAAAGCTAATGCAGACAAGTTCCAGTTAATGTTCCTTAACCGCCAAAACTCTTACTTAGATCATACAGTGACCGTTGACTCTAACGTCATAACTTCATCAACTAAAATAACAATCTTAGGAGTCGAATTTGATAATAAACTTAGTTTTGAAAGTCACATAAATGAGATATGCAATCAAACAAGTAAACAAATAAATGCTTTAAAGAGAATGAAACACTTCCTTGATAGAGACTGTAAAAGGGTAGTGTATAATAGCTATGTAAGTAGTAATTTCAACTACTGTCCTACAGTGTGGATGTTCACTGGAAAAATGAATATGGAAAGGCTAGAGAAAACTAACAAAAGAGCTTTACGGTACGTAGTTAATGACAATGATGCCAACTATGATGATATGTGCCGAGACGAAAAACTCCTAAATATTCATAGACAATGTATAAAAGCGGTAGCAGTACAAATGTACAAGGTAAAAAACCAAACTGCACCCAGGTATATAAGAGAACTGTTCATAAGAAGAGAATCAAACTACGAAATGCGAGATAATGATTTGTTCAATATACCCCGCTTTAAAACTGTAAGTTACGGAAAGAAAAGTTTCAGATACTATGGGGCAAAATTATGGGCTAACATACCGAAAGAGATTAAAGATAGAACTTCACTTGTTGGCTTCAAGGATGCTCTGACAACCTGGTTATTAAATGTCGATAATGTAACAAATATAGATTTTCAATAGTTCTGCTAATTTATTATATTTTACAGCATTGTTCCTACTGGTGCCCTCTACCTCGTGTGCAATACTTATTGGTGCTGACAATGTAAATGTTTTTTAATGCTGTAATGTGCTTTGTGATGTAATCTATGTAAGATTTCTCTTTCTTGTTATTAGTTGTAGTTTTTAGAATAGAGTAGTTATTTCGCTGTTTTTAGTCTGTCGTACAGAAGCATTGTGCTTAAATCCATGTATTGTATTACTGTGATATATGTGATTTGATTTAAAACGACAATAAATAAAATTTACCTACCTACCTACCTTACTTCCTCAATTTAGTAGCACAACTAAATCATTTCATTCAGTTTCTGATCGCAATGTCAACGCCATATGAACTGTAGAAGTGTAGAAGGGTTAGGTCGAAACCCGAACCGTCGGTTGTTGACCTCTCGGATGTGATTCTGTCAACAGGATGGAAGCCCTATGCATTTACGCTTCTTCAGTCTGTTTGACTCTATTAATATATTTGTTGACTGTCAGCTCATGCATCTCGATACTGAGAAATAATAAATTTTTTTTTCAGTTTGATTGTGTTGGGCTCAGCCTACCTAAATAACCTGCCAGTGTCCCATGATCTGCCAATATACTTCAAACCACTGAGATTGAATCAAAGCTGAAAATTAAGTTTTTGATATCAGAGAATCATACTGGTTTCAAAATATCTTACCAATATATTGCTAGGGCCAACCAGCTAAATATGAAACTCTCTGTCAAAAATGTTCTCAAAATTTACATGAATTCCCTTTTGATGTCGTTTTCACACACAAGCACACACAGGCTTTTTTCGGGCGAGCGTTCTTTAAGAAATGGACGTGTGTGGCCTTGTCGAGCTGCCAATTAAGAGCAATTTAATTTAAGACATTTTTTTAATGTTTGGAAAGAACCTTCTAGAAATTTGAATCGTCTTAAGACATGTGATATCACCAAACAACAAGAAAATGTTAGTTATTTTCCCTCCTTGGACCTATTTGGTTAATGCAAAAGAGAAGCCTTTCCTCTGAAATTGTTTGCAACTCCATTACCAATTCACACAAGCCATTAATTGCTTATAAGGCTTCCTTCAAGTGGAGTTATCTGGGAAATGGATGCACTTCATCCTTATTGCTATTGAAGGGTTTCTTGTCCCAATTACTTGTTTAATGAAGGTTGTATAAATATATATAGGCCTGCATGTAGATCAAAATATACGTAAGAATTACATACCTGTCTCAAATTGTTCTTCCCAGATAAATTTCCGGAAAAATGAGCTCACTTACAGATGAATGATTGCCTAAGTACTGTTGTTAGATGTTTATTTGAGTGACACATGCGTTTAGTGGATAATTGATGTTTTAGAAATTCAATGACAAAAAGTGAAAATTTTGGTTGAATTATCTACATCTGCATCCAGCCTACTGGGTAGTATAAACACTTTATACACACCAGAGACATGCATTATTTTCGAAAGGCTGAGAAAATCTTTGTTAAACTTTGTACAGTTGTTCATTTATGCCCAATCGATGTCAATGAACGTATACCCAAAGGGGTCTGAACGAATGTCAACCTGTAGGTTTTGTCTTTTTGTGATTCCCTAATTCACCAGTTGCCAAGAAAATGGGAAACCTCAGAGAAATAAATTACACAGACATGATCGTGGCTTTTCATGAAATGTTTGGCTGCTGCAATTGCAGTAAAAAAAAAAACTCTCATCAGTTACTGACACAGAAAATTCAACATATTTCATAATACATTTGCATATACAATGGTTTTACAATGGTGGACATGTACATATATGTCTTGTAACTCTTTATATGGACTGAAAAGCCCCTTTAAGAAGTCTAGAGTTATTTGTTCATTCTTCAACGAGCACGAGAAGGTAAAAATCCTTGTCAAGCTTTTTGTGCACTCAATTTGAAGCAAATCAGACTTGACCACTCGCCTCCGGGATGCTTGCAGTTTTGCCATGCTTCGATTAACGATGCTTCATCTATCCTATTATTTACCTCTGAGGGCGTTACTCCAAGTTCTGGTAAACAAATGCAGAGTAGCTGCCAGAGCTGTCAGTAAATTTGGAAAAAAAAGAGCCCAAAGCCTGTCGTCAACAGAACAGGAATTTGCCAATATCTCACATATCGCCTTGGTATAGCTCATCATAAAACTAAAATTGACAGCTAGTAATGCATTTTTCACTGACAGAGCGTACAAATTCCATATAGTGCAAAAACGCATTGATGTTGAATGCAACTGGGAAAGAACCCTATACAAAGAGAGGGAGTGGACCCAGCTGTTTCTCAGCTGAGCAATTCAGGCAAATGCTGGTCCATTTTGCAAACCAAAGAAATGACAGGCAGACATATTGACAGACAGCCATTCTTATGCAAGCCGCCATAACAGCAGTTGCCCAGATACTGACCTGTCACTTCCCTTCACAATATTTTCAGCGGGAATCAACATTAGTATGCAGCTCACCAACAATCACCCGTCAGGGATGTCCATAGATCTGAAGGAAGGTCTAGCTTCATTTCAATAACACCAATAGTTCAACTTGAGCTAGAATCTAACTATATGTCAACAGTTTGACTGAATGATTGATAGCAAAACGGACTCATTTGAATGACATCCTGAGAAAATATGCTTGTGAAGAGTACTTAGACAGCTTTGTTTCAACCAGCAACCAAGGATTTATGTATGACAGAGGATTTTGAGTGAGACCTGTCAGTTTGTTTAGGTTTTATTGACATAAGGTGGACAAACTGATCGAAAATGTGTCAAATTCAGTTTCCAGATACTCATAATTGAATGGAGCTTGGTTTTCTTCATGTCATTATGTAAATTTTAATGCAAGCTACTATTTTATAAGACCATAATCAGCTGATGATAGGGCCTACAGAATATATTAAACAATCCAGGTTGTTCTTGGTTTTCTTTATTTTGTAGTCCAAAGCAATTGCTGTACCATAACATTAAAAAAGTAGACACATTCTTCCATTATTACAATGTTCAACTGAGGTTTCGGGAGTTCTTATGATGTGTCATCTGAGAGGCTTGACAACCCATCAATCTGTCTGGTTACTCGAGGCATTGATTTATCTTTAATAAGCCTCCATTTCCTTCATGAATGAGAAATTGGTTAAAATATTAATGGTTTTAATTTCCATCACATTTCACATGAAATATCTGCTGCTCAGGTGTGTACTGCATTATTTTCTTGCGGATTTCACACAGTGCCTGTTAGTGGTCCAACCAAAAAGAGGATTTGGCATAGAATACTTCATGCACAGACATGCAATGAGTAATTGAATATGAGTAATTATCAAAATGAGTTGTTAAGTTGCCTGCCTGTTCCAATGAAGGTCTTTGCTTGCATGGGTTCGAACCCCTGTTGGCGAACCTACAATTTTTCGTGAACACTTCATAAGCAAAATCCCAGCTGGATGTCATTTGGATGAGATGATAATTTCAATGTAAGAGGGGACCTGCATTGCAGTGACATCTTTTATGCCCTAAAGCAGCCAAATGTAATAGATCTTCTTATCCTTCCCTGGCTGTAAGAGTATTAAAAAATCATGAGATCAGCCTATGAAAGACAAACCACAAAATTTGAGCATCAAAAGAAAGGAAGCTCATTTTTTCTATGCTGTAAATGTTTTGTTTTTGAAATGGATTATGAAAATGATTAACTGTAGGAGGTTACAGGGACTTCACTCAGCTCAAAGATATGAAATGAGGTCTAGTAATGTTGACTTAGGTTTGGCTGAGACGTGCCCTGATAAAAGCTTCTTCCTCCAACTTGCCCGTGTCCCAAAGAACAAACAAACAGCCAATCTGCCTGGGGCACTTCAGAAAATTTTCTGAAGAAAAATCCTCACAAAGGATGTTCCATTGTTTGCCGTCTAAATGAGACTTCTTATGGTAATTTCACAGATTTTTATTTAACTCGTGCATTGCATCTGATGACAGGCTGTCATAGATATGAAGATTGTCATTACTAGAATTTAAAAGGAAATATGAAATAGTAGCATATTTAATACCATAGGCATACCACAAGCAAATTTATTGGGAGAGCGAATGTCGTTTGCTCAAATTTTTTAATACGTTGCAAATAGCGTACCTTTGGAACCATTGATATTCAATAATATTGATTTGACCACCTGCCCAAAATTTTAGCATCCTTGCCCAAATTCCATCGCCTATCTCTATTTAATATCAAACACCAGGCAGGATAGAAGAATATTAAACAATCGGCATCAATTTTTGTCAGCTGGCAGCAAACTTTGGGATGCTGCCTTTAGAGACAGAACATCAGAAAATTATCAATTATTTCATAAGTCAAATTTAATTCTTCATGTTCCGGTTCTAAAACATCTTGAGGACAAGGATTAAAATGAGCAAGGAGCGTAACAAACATTGTTACATACGCAGGCACTCAGCTTAGTTTGCCTCAAGCCTTTTTGGGAATCTTATCTTGTGTTTCTCACCAAGAAAAAATCATACAGCCTCCCAAGGCGTTGTTCAAAAAAAGTAGATTGCGTTTATCTTTTTATGTGCCTCAAAGTGTGGTGCACTCTTAAGATTTTGTGCAGCAAGGAGTAAAGAAACTTTGCACGGTGCGAATGTATAGATAAAGAATATTCTAGGTTTCCTGTCATGAAGTTTCAGGTTTCTCAAGGAAAGTTAAGGGTAGCAAGAAAATTTAAGGTCTGTATACAGTGTACATGTGTCGAATGAATAGATACATCCAGGGGACACCAACCTATATGGCATTTCATGCTCGGGTGCTGTCCTATTACAATCATTCATTTTGGCCGCATGTGAATTTTTTCTATCTACTTGTAAAATTTCATAACAATGGTGGTAATTATCAAATAAACAAGTTCAAATCCAAAATACACTGTACAATCCTCCACAATGGGTTAACATAGGCCTACTCGTATATGCATATGGTTGACACAGATGGTTGAAAAAGATGTGATTTTTAATTTGTTCCTCCGTATGCAAAGACTGAAGGCCCAGACCAGGAGCTCAGAATATAATGGGACTCCTTCATTCAATGAGAAGCAGCTGAAATGTGCTCATAAAAAGCCCATTACCTCCTGCCCTGTTCATTGTCACAAAGAACAAACAACAGCCAACCTCTAAGCCTTAGGCATTATGTAAAATTTCCATAAGTAAGATCCCATAACGGATGTCTTTCATGTTCTCACTGAACATAATGAAATTTGGGCTCAAGACAAATATCTTTGATCCATGATAGCAAAATGTGACCATGTTTCTTCTTTACTTGGCAATTTAGTTGCACAACTCAATCATTTTATTACGTTTCTGATCACAAGGTCAACTTCATATGAGTTGAATCAAAACTGAAAAATAATTAAGTTTTGATTATGGTGTAACATCAGAAAATCATACAGAACTCATAAATATCATACCCAGATACTCTGAATACCAGCCAGCCAATTATGAGACTCCGTCAAAAATTTTCTCAACAGTTTACATGAATTCCCTTTTGACGTAATTTTCACATACAAGCATGCACAGGCTTTTCATCTGAGTGTTCTTCAAAAAAAAATGGACGAGCTGCCAATTAAGAGCAATTTAATTGAAGACATTTTTTGATGTTAGGAAAGAACCTTCCTGAAACTCGAATCGTCTCAAGGTATGTGATATTGCCAAACAACAAGAAAATGGTTGTTCTTTTTCCTCCTTGGACCTATTTGGTCAATGCAAAGAGAAGCCTTTCCTCTGAACTTGTTGGCGGCTCCATTACCTATTCACACAAGCCATTAATTGCTGTAAGGCTTCCCTCAACTTGAGTTGTCTTATAAATGGATGCATTTCATCCTTATTAGTATTGCAGGGTTTCCTGTCCCAATTACCTCCATATAATTATATTGCAAACACCGACCGTCATTCATGCAGGAAAATTAAATAGAGCCTCAGATATTGAACTGACACACAAGCCGATCTTAACAGGCAACATGAGATTTATTTTTGTCCTATACAATTTTCTCAAGTGCATTACAGACAATTTCATAATCGGTTTAGAAGAAAACTTTTAAACAAATTCCACCAGAAACAAAGAAAGCCTAAAGCAGGAAAGTGGCTACTACATTGAATTATGTTCAACCAATTGAGTGTCCTACATTGTATTATCCACTGAATTTGCTTGCAATTGGACATTGATCATCTGAGACAAATCAGACAATATCCTAAGGAAGTGCCATGTAGGATTGCTGTGGTAAGCACTTAGCAGAAAACCACTTGGGGAAGGCAACTGTGAAACAAAAGGAATAAAAAGAAAGTCATTCAGAGGTGGTTGGATGGGCGACATGACTCTTTTTCACAGTCTCAGGACAAAAGGTGCTGCAAGTTCCAGATACAGAAGAATCCTTCATAGTATGTACTTTTTCTGTAACCACAATGAGATTGCTATGTATACAAGCTCTATCACATCATTAAGGCCAACCAGCCAATAATGGAACGGTTAGAAAGAAACTGTTCTTAAAGATTAATATAAATTCCCCTTAGGTGTCATTTTCACACTCAGGCATGACACAGATTTTTTCAGCTGAGCATTCGTTAAAAAAAAGGATGTGTGTGGCCTTGCTGAGCTGCCAATTAGGAGCAATTTAATTGAAGACATTTTTTTATTTAAGTAAAGAACCTTCTAGAAACTTGAATCATCTGATCTGAAGACGTGATATCACCAAACAACAAGAACATTTTTTTTATTCTTTTCCCTCCTTGGACCTATTTGGCTAATGCAAAAGAGAAGCCTTTCCTGCACTTGTGGGTGGCTCCATGACAAATTCACACAAGCCATTAATTGCTGCAAGGCTTCCCTCAATTTGAGTTGTCTGATAAATGGATGCACTTCATCCTTATTAGTATTGCAAGGTTTCCTATCCCAATAACTTCTTTAATACAGCATGTATTGTATACATATTTTATCCACATCATCCTTCAATAGGTAAAAGAAATACAGTCTTGGAGATTGTACAGGCACACAAATCGATCATAACAGGCAACCTGCATGAGATTTATTTTTGTTCTGTACAATTTTCCTAAGTGTACTACAATTTCAAAATTGTACACACTAATAAGCCTGAATGTTTTTCCATGAGGGTCAGTGATTTCATACATTTTTTGATGGCATGTTCCCCTATAGAATACATGTCCGAGCAAAATTTCACATTCAGGTTCATCACCTACAAAATATGATGTGAATGAGAAATGCAAAATGTTCCGGTTTACCGCAAGAATACTGTATTTTTTTTTAATTCTCCAGAAACAAAGAAGGCCTCTAGCTGAAAAGCGGCTACTGCATTGATTTTGTTCAACTATGTGGTCTGTAAAATTAATGTCGACTGAATTGGCTCTCAATCGGACAGTGATCATCTGAGATGGCCACCTCAGAAAGTGTCAAGCAGTATTACTGTGGTAAGCACTTAGCAGAAAGCCACTTCGAGGTGGCTGTGAAATAAGGTGTCAAAAGGAATGAAAAGAATGAAACTAGGTTGGATGGGTGACATTTTCGCAGTCTGAGGACAAAGGAGGCTGCAAGCTCCAGAGACTTTACATTCCTTCGATCATACAATGTATTCTTTTTTGTAAACTCTATGAGATTGCAACGTATAGAAGTTTTGTAAAGTTTTGTTGTGGATTCCTTCCAAGGCCTCCTTAAGCCTTCAATATTTGCCAGTTCAAGAAGAAAACCTGAAACAGAAATTGAGCCAGGGAAGAGGATATTGAGAGAAGGATGTCTTGGTCTGAGATTGTCTTTGAAGTGAAATCCTTCTTTCAACTTAAAAGAAAAGACATGCTACTCGCCAAAAAATTCAAATTACATGCGTAATAAAAATTTGGAATGGCGTGCCGCTGCCGCACTAGCCAAGAGCTCCCGAATTTTCAATTTTCCATCTCTGCACTATATATTTTATGTAGAATATCTTCACACTAAAATGTAGTGTAATCTACAGTGTAGTACAAGGAGAACAGGGAGCTCAACTTGAGATAATGATGTCATCATGAAGTAATCAAGTCCAGCCTCAGGGCTAATTCTTCTGATGGAACGTTCAGAATTTACGACTAGGGGGGAAGGGAGTTTTGCTCAAAAGGGTACTAACTTTTTGCATGTTTTAAGGGGGGTATGAAATTTCCACATACGAAAAGGTGTGCATATTATATATACAACAGTATGTGTGTCTATTACTTTGTATGTCTTGTGGGGTACTAAAAATCCGCATCAACCCTAAGTGGGCGGGGGTACTAAAAATCCACCCAAGAACTGCCTTTTTTCTCCCTGCTCTTCTTTCCTATTTCCACCTGCTTCAGGACCATCAGACCTACGAATATCCAGGAGATTCTTAGATCAGACCAGCTCTGTCTTTCTTTATCTCTCTCATGTCCTGTACGGCATGTGTGAGGCAATGCAATTGTGTTGTGTAGCAGAACAGGAAGTCCCAACAACAGCTGATCAAAGGAGTTATGCTGCTCATGCCAGCTCATTTGGAGTACATGATGTGCTTTGGTTGACTTAGTGAAGTTTTTCAGAATAAGGGAACTAAGGTAGTTACTGAAGTTTTTCAGGATAAGGGAACTAAGGTGGTTACTAAGACATGAAACACCCACTTATGAGCTACTTAGGTACTAACACTAGTAGCCATGGCCCCTTAAATGGGTCCTTACAGCACATTTGGCTACTTATGACAACTGTAAGGCACCTAAGAATCCACTAACAGCCAAACATAAGTACTTATAGGTACTTATGTTAGTTCCATCCACTTGCAGAGCATGAAATCTACCAAGAATGTCCCCTTAGAAGGATTACAGAAGTGAGAATGCCTTAGGTGAAAATCCTTTGTTTGACAAACTTTGCAGATTTCATTTCGCATTGGTTCATCAAGCCCATACTGAAGAAAACACACCAGTTAACTGACTTGCATTGTTTTACCAACACATACATAATCTTGATAAAACTGACAAATCAAGAAGCGCAGCAGCAAACCCACGACTGCACAGTTCTGTTGCTGGAACAATGTGATGGAGCATGTGCCATCAATTTTTCTGTAAGAAAATACCCTGATATTCATGCCAAAGTTTCAGATGTGCACAATCAAACTGTTTATTGGAAGGATGTTGGATGAGGGGGTGGGGTCTAGACCAATACATAATTAGTTGATTTTCAGTGCCTCTAAATCAATAATTTTGGTTTGAATTGAATAAAATTATTAATGAGATAGATAAACTTCCAAAACCAAAAAAATTAAATTGTACTGTAAATGCTGCATGCATTCCAGAATTTACTCTAATTCTCACTAGGGGAGACTGGGGCAAGTTGTAACTTTTATAAACCATCGTTAATTTGAAACTAAATCAGGCAGATGATTCCCTAATTTGATACATGAAGCTAGTGTTGGAGGTTCGAGACCTGCCTCCATTGATAGTCATATTCTGATGGTGTGGGCCTTGGCTCAGTCTCAGCTGCACCAGACAAAAATGTCATTTTTGATTGAGAAAATTCTGTACTCAAAATTTATAGATAAAACTTACAATTGGCCAGTGCTGAATTAGCAACATGAATGTCTCCTGCCCCATGTAACTTATAATTTAACATGTTTAACTGATATGTTGTCAGAATTGTGAGTAACACTTAAGCTGTAATTTAAGGACATTGTCCCCAAACCAATTTATGAGTGACAATTTAGACAACCAATAAATTGTGTCAATATAAGATACTATAACAAACCAGTTATATGCTGCAAATATTATATGAATGATTAAAATACATGAAAAAAGGTAAAATACAATGTAAGTTTTAAAAAAAGGGATCAACCAACCTGACTAATCCAGTGATAAACCTTACAGCAACACAGGGTTCAGATGTGCAACCTAGAACTCTTTGTGAAGGTCCACCATTATCTCCCTAATTGTTGTGTCCCATTGTTTTAATTGCTTCACAAAGTAAGTTTTTAAAAAATAGAAAATCACCCCAAGGCAAAAACGACACAACTTACCTAAGTCTCCTCAACTTTTTTTAAAATAAAAATTTGAATAATACACAACCGCACATGTACCCGGCCCCACTGACAAATGTTAGGAATATCCATTCCACAATATTTATGTTGATGTACATGTTTGAAGAAGGAGGATGCATACACCAAATTCATGGTGTTAACAGAAGGCCTCGGTTTAACAATGCATATTTTATGGTCTTATATGGATCGATTAAGTTTGATTTTTGTGTACGTAATTTAAAGCTTTGCCGAAGGTTTAAATGCTCATATTTGCTGTAATGCATGTAAACCTTGTCATATTGCATTGTGTGTTTGATCAAGCACAGTCCATGCTTGCACACAATCTGGTCTTTGTTTATTTCACACATTAGGATATTTATATTTAATCTCAATATTATGACAAACACAGAAACTTTGCAATGAAATTATATAAAAGCTGAGAAAAACAGTTCTGTAATCCCTCTAAGGAACCTCCACCAAGCATAAGGGGCCTTAGTGTCTTAGTAGCCAGCTAAGTTCCCTTATCCTGAAAAACTTCACTAAGACATGAAACACCCACTTATGAGCTACTTAGGTACTAACACTAGTAGCCTTGGCCCCTTAAATGGGTCCTTACAGCACATTTGGCTACTTATGACAACTGTAAGGCACCTAAGAATCCACTAACAGCCAAACATAAGTACTTATGGGTACTTATCTTAGTTCCATCCACTTGCAGAGCATGAAATCTACTAAGAACGTCCCCTTAGAAGGATTACAGAAGTGAGAATGCCTAAGGTGAAAATCTTTTGTTTGACAAACTTTGCAGATTTCATTTTGCATTGGTTCATCAAGCCCATACTGAGGAAAACACACCAGTTAACTGACTTGCATTGTTTTACCAACACATACATAATCTTGATAAAACTGACAAATCAAGAAGCGCAGCAGCAAACCCACAACTGCACAGTTCTGTTGCTGGAACAATGTGATGGAGCATGACATTGTGGCATCAATTTTTCTGTAAGAAAATACCTAGATATACATGCCAAAGTATCAGATATGTACAATCAAACAGTTTATTGGAAGGATGTTGGATGAGGGGGTGGGATCTAGACCGAAACATAAATACTTGATTTTCAGTGCCTCTAAATCAATAATTTTGGTTTGAATTGAATAAAATTATCAATGAGATAGAAAATCTTCCAAAAACAAAAAAATTAAATTGGGCTGTAAATGCTGCATGCATTCCGGAATTTACTCTAATTCTCACTAGGGGAGACTGGGGCAAGTTGTAACTTATATAAACCATTGTTAATTTGAAACTAACTAAATCAGGCAGATGATTCCCTAATTCGATACATGAAGCTAGTGTTTGAGGTTCGAGACCTGCCTCCATTGACGGTCATATTCTGATGGTGTGGGCCCTGGCTAAGTCTCAGCTGCACCAGACAAAAATGTCATTTTTGATTGTGAAAATTCTGAACTCAAAATTTATAGGTAAAACTTACAATTGGCCAGTGCTGAATTAGCAACATGAATTTCTCCTGCCCCATGTAACTTATAATTTAACATGTTTAACTGACATGTTGTCAGAATTGTGAGTAACACTTAAGCTGTAATTTGAGTGACATTGTCCCAAAACCAATTTTGGAGTGACTGGTGGCATGATATGATACATTTAGACAACCAATAAATTGTGTCAATATAAGATACTATAACAAACCAGTTATATGCTGCAAATATTATATGAATGATCAAAATATGTGAAAAAAAGGTAAAATACAATGTAAGTTTGAAAAAAAAGGGGATCGACCAACCTGACTAATCCAGTGATAAACCTTACAGCAACACAGGGTTCAGATGTGCAACCTAGAACTCTTTGGGAAGGTCCACCATTATCTCCCTAATTGTTGTGTCCCATTGTTTTAATTGCTTCACAAAGTAAGTTTTTTCAATAGAAAATCACCCCAAGGCAAAAACGACACAACTTACCTAAGTCTCCCCTACTTTTTTTTTAAGTAAAAATTTGAATAATACACAACTGCACATGTACCAGGCCCCACTGATAAATGTTAGAAATATCCATTCCACAATATTTATGTTAATGTACATGTTTGAAGAAGGAGGATGCATACACCAAATTCATGGTGTTAACAGAAGGCCTCGGTTTAACAATGCATATTTTATGGTCTTATATGGATCGATTAAGTTTGATTTTTGTGTACGTAATTTAAAGCTTTGTCGAAGGTTTAAATGCTCATATTTGCTGTAATGCATGTAAACCTTGTCATATTGCATTGTGGGTTTGCTCAAGCGCAGTCTATGCTTGCACACAATCTGGGCTTTGTTTATTTCACACATTAGGATATTTATATTTAATCTCAATATTATGACAAACACAGAAACTTTGCAATGAAATTATATAAAAGCTGAGAAAAACAGTTCTGTAATCCCTCTAAGGAACCTCCACCAAGCATAAGGGGCCTTAGTGTCTTAGTAGCCAGCTAAGTTCCCTTATCCTGAAAAACTTCAGTATGTTTTTTTATGTTTTGTTCTTTTATCTTTCTTTCCTAGTTTCGGAGTTATTTTCCCTTTTCTCAGGGTGAAAGAGGCAAACTGCTGCAGGTTTACTGTAACTGTCATGCATATAATATTATGATCGAGGAATTTATCAGGCACCTTCTACGCCTTTCATGAACAATTGAACATGGCTGCAAGTGCTGAGGAAAAGGCAGAGTGCACATTTAGTTTTGTTTTCAGAAGAATAATGATCAAGAAGAGATTGGTCAATTACCAGCTAGACAGACAAAGAAGTGGCAATTAAATTATTGGCAAGAATTATTTCAAGTAATTGAGTTTCTAATTCCCTGGATGATCACTTGATGAATGTAATTTATCAATTCCATCCATGCTTTAAATCAGGCAGAGTTATAATCATTTTTAATTCACACTCAGAGATATTTTCACAATATTGTTAAGAAAATGTGCATGCGTTTTTGATTAGCCTTTTTGTAAATCATTGCAACGTAACCAATTTAGAAAAAAAATTCGGCAAATCCCTCACACACGTATTATGTATGTATATGTGTACTGATTACATACACAGTGGCATAACTAGGCGGTCTCAAGCGGGGGTACCTGAGGGGGCACGCGATTCTCTGGGGGGGCACCCTCTGTTCTAACTGTATATTTTAGCCAGAGTTGGAAAGTTCATATGGGGGGGGCACCTGGGGGGGCACAGGTCCAATATGGGGGGGCACGTGCCCCCCTGTGCCCCCCCATAGGGACGCCACTGTACATACAGTGAAATAGAAAAGAAGACACAATGTAATGATGGTCTCAATCAGGTAACGTTGACAGTTGTGATAAAATCTTTTACATTTTATTTTGTCTATTTGACAGGTCTCATCTTCTGCAAGTACATTGGTTTGAACAACAAAATTTTTCCTGCAAAGACGTTGTTAGCATTAGGCTACAGAAACTCTCTATGAGAAGATATGACCAACGTTTTTTTTTAAATTTAGTTATTGGAGGAAGACACACCAGGTTTTTCAGTGCACTAATTGTCTTTAGGTCCTCCTTTCTTCAGCAAGACCCTAGTTGCTACAGTGTTACTTGCAACAAGATGACAGTAATGGTGAGAAGTGGCAACTGCAAGTCTCTCTCAATTGAAGTCGAGGATGTTTTGTTAATTTGCTTTTATCCTTCCATGAATGCACTCCTTCGAGTATATGTCACCTAACACTGCATGGACAGTTTGTACACAGCAGGGAGACAGTCAAAAGTATCCCCTGCACTGTCAATTGGACACTCAGCATATGGGAGTATATATCCTCTTAGTCTGGACAGGTAGACAAGGTTACTGACCATTCAAATATTTCTGCAGAAGATGCTCTGCCCATCAAATTTACAAATAGACGGGTCAATCTATGAGAATTGGCCACCTAACCCACAACAAATTGATACAAAAGGTTTTTCAGTGGATTTTGGTACTAATTGCCTTGCTCAATAACATATTAAAAATCTAGGATTTTCTGACTATGCTAAGTGGGTCAAAATCAAGATGGCGTCCAAGATGGCCGCCGGAATCTTTAAAGTGTTATATCTCAGTTAATATTCAACTTAGAAAAATAATTATTGGGTCTAAACCTAGGTTTTCATACCCAAGGAATCTGTTACTGCCCTTAAAATTGTAATAAGATGAGATTTTAAGCTAAAACTCTCATTTCAAGTTCTAGATCACGCCCAAGATTACATCCTAGTGGTTTAAGATGCAATAACTTAGTGACTCTTTGACTTATGAAAGTGATGTTGGTGTCTATACCTATGTTTGTGGCCTGAAGGAAACCAATGAGATCAACAAAAATATATTTGCTGCAATATTTGAAGGAGGACATGAATAATGAGGCATATTTTCATATGTAGTGTTCCCTTTTGATGAGATCCGAATAGCTGAAGTTGAGCTGAGGGAGGTGAAATGTTCATGTCAGCACAAGCAATAACATCATCATTTGCTTATTTTGCTTGTGTAGAAATGAAATGACCTTCAATTCTTTGTTTCATCATAATGATTAAATACAATTGAAATTAAGAAGAGGGAATATTTGCTAGAAAAGCGAAAAAGAAGTGACATCGTACAGTCATACTATCATGCATGAAAGGTGAAGATGATGAAGATGCACAAAACAGTCATTTTTGTGACAGCAGTGTGAATAATAAGGAGTAACAGTTCAAATATGAGACAATTACCCATCCACAGAAGTGGCCAGGCTCTTCTTTATATCCTCAGTATGGCCAAAATCAATGTCCTGCTCTAAAAAACAAATTAATTGGCAAGAGTGCTGAGCAGAATGAAGCAAGCGCATTGGACGTGCAGTCATACGTACTGCATGCCGAGAGCTGTACTTCTCCACTAAAAATATCACTTGCAGTGAAAATACATTTGTATCAGCAGAATTTCTTTTTGATTGTAGCTAATATTAGCTGGGGTTTGCATCTTCTTACAGTGAAGTGTTTAGATGGTTGGGGTTTGAAAAAAAATGTATCCAGGTTGTGTTGTAGTGACTACACTTAATTGACACAGATATTTACATTATACATGGTTTCGACACAGCTTGTAGTTTGCAGTGCACAGTGTTTACCATAGCACAAAATTGATGGGTAGGTACATTTCCTGGAATGGGCATGCTTGTGGCATCGGCACTAGGGCAAAGGAATGCCCGGTAAGTTCCATGACTGAAATTTACAGATCTAATGATCTGAAATGAGTTGTCAATTTCTTACATTGTGTAGTCATCCCTGAATTCAAGAATATGTGTATTTCGGTTGATTTTTCTGTGGGATTTCTTTTAACTATAGTCTAGTCCAGGAAGGCAACAGATGATGCACTTGATTAATCAATCGAATGACCATCCAGTCCAGTTATAAGTCAGACATTTATCTGTGGTGAACATGTTTGCTATACATGTATATTGTAAAGTATTCCAATTATTAGTATACAACCAGCTATATTTACCTCCATTGGAAGCTTTCAGGCTGTTGCACTAGCCCTTGTTCACCCAAAAGTGATCACGGTATATATTGTAAACTTTAGTGTTTCTGCATTATCTTGCATACATTTGATGAATCACTGTACTGGAAAGCTGAGTTATGTGCATAGATAGTATGAAGAGAACTGAGATAATCTAGGAGTCATGACAATAATTTTAGTCACTTGGAAGTCAGCTGTATTGCTTGGCTGCTTCCACACATTTGTCGTAAATGACTGAGTTATTTGCATAGGTATGAAGAGAACTGAGAACTCTGTCAACTATGTTGACAGGCAAATCAGTGCAGAAAGCATTCCATGGCCATCTTCTCAGGACAAACAACACTGTGGTGTCTGATTTGTCAATTGAGATTCCTGACTCTTTAGCTGTTACTCTGGTCTCTGGAGAATGAAAAGTTTGGAAAACCTGTAAACATTGATAACCAACGAAGATGCATAATATCAAGAATCTGCATTATATTTTTCTGCCAAATAAACAAAGGACTAACTAAAAGAAACAAGGAATTGGGCAGAAAGTCCAAGACCAGTCAACTGTTGCTGAATTACCAAAGTACGAGTATATTCCATATTAATAGAAGAAGACAGAAGTGGCTTCAGGTCAATGCAGATCAAACTGTTACCAACAGCTTTCCTGTATTTGCAACAGTAGGGCATTGTAACTACTTGAAATAAGCATACCTGTACCTTCAAGATATGGTCACACGAAAAAGTAGAGGTCTTGCCATAAAAACCACTTGACCCTGAGAACACTGTTGAGACCAGTTTCATACAGCATATCAATGCAGGAATTTACAAATGTGTTCATCAGGAAAATACAAAGACTTGGCAGCATCACTGCCTCAGTGATTAAAAGAGACACACTGGCCTCAAGAAGATCATTCCAAAATTAGCAGGATGCTCACCATACACTCTGGACCCTTTCTTGAGGAATATTGTCATTGGTTTTTGCAGTCTAGAATGATATGAATGTCCATGAATATAGCTTAGTCAGATGCAAGATTTTACAAAAAAAAATTACAGGACACCTAGTATTTTGGTACTATTAAGCAGAAAAGACAAAGCCATCACATATAAGATGCTTCATGATGAAAAACAGTTCCCCTGCACATTCATAATAGGTGTAAAAATCATTCATGTCCTCAGCTAGATCTACGCTCTGAGAATGAACAACAGCATCAGCAAAAATGTGATAACTTGTAATATAACTATGTAATATCTAATTAACTGCTGACTGCTGTCCGGACTTGTCACAAACATCATCCATTAGCAACATCTTAGTAGACATTTCATGGCTCCATACATGCTACTATTAAACTGCCAGGTGCTAGTTGAAGCAAGTAATTGTTCCCCTATGAAGAAAAAACACAATTAGCCATTATAATTGCTGTATCACTCAGTGTTATTACTTAAACGGACTACAGTGCATACCCTTGTCTTGCTTGTGGACCATTCCAACTTCAAACCTGCAAAAGTCCATAGAACAGGACTGTTGCTAGTTATGAGGATTAGCCTATTGTTTATGAAAACAATTCTTTAATATTTGTAGCATACATTTTTACCAGTTGCTTTTTGTAATGTATTAATTTTTCTTTCTCTGTGCATTACTGGCATTTATAGGCCTGATAACTAAAACTTTGACAGTATTTGTTACTCAAACACTACCATTGTTTACAGATATACATACAGAATCACAGATTGATCAGATATTTTATTTTTTCATAATGGATTTCTGGATATAAATAAAACTTTTGCATAAAATCTCATCTTATTGTAATTTAATTTTTTCCTTTGCCTGAAAAACTTTGGACATTTCACCTTCCTCTGCTCAACTTTATCTATTCGGATCTCATCAAAAGGGAATACTTCGTATGGAAATATGCCTCATTATCCATGTCCTCCCTCAAATATTGCAGCAAATACATTTTTGTTGATCCCATTGGTTTCCTTCAGGCCACAAACATGTATAGACACCAACATCACTTTCATAAGAGTCACTAAGTTATTGCATCTTAAACCACTAGGGTGTAATCTTGGGCGTGATCTAGAACTTGAAATGAGAGTTTTAGCTTAAAATCTCATCTTATTACAATTTTAAGGGCAGTAACAGATTCCTTGGGTATGAAAACCTAGGTTTAGACCAAAGACTTATCTTTCTAAGTTGAATATTAACTGCGATATAACACTTTAAAATTCGGGCGGCCAACTTGGATACCATCTTGATTTTGACGCACTTAGCATAGTCAGAAAATCCTAGATTTTTAATATGTTATTGAGCAAGGCAATTAGTACCAAAATCCACTGAAAAACGTTTTGTATCAATTTGTTGTGGGTTTTACTACAGATTGACCCGTCTAAAAACCCTTGAGAGAATCCAGTCAAGTGAAATCATCTGCTTTCAGGATGCCAATCACTACATGTCCAATATTTTGAAACCATAACTTTTTTTGTTTCCTATTAGACAGTGAGTGAATGGAGCACAAGTGCAAAAATAGGGAAATAAGGTGAAATCGGTGTTGTGGCAAGTACATTGTACAGTCATGTTGATTGTGTCTCGCGAGCTCGTGACAAACATATTGGATGGAAAAAGAACACACATCCTGGTTTTTCATCAATTGATGGAATAGTGGAATTGGATGTTATTTTATTGAGCGACTTAAAAGCAATTATTTTAGTCATGGCAGCTGAGGGTTTGCATTATTTCCTCTTAAATGATTGCCTCTGTCTTGTTGTCGGGCAGAGTTTTCTGGCTGCACAGCACAGGAAGTTGATTTACTGGCTTCATTAGGTATTCTCTAGAGAAGAGTTGAATGCTAAGGAAGCCGCCCTTTCTACTATTACTAGCATGACAAGATGTGTTTTATATCATGGCATCATTGGTTATTCTTGGTTGAAATAATCATTTGAGAAAAGCACCTGGACTACAAATATTTCTGACAAGTATGTCAAGTGGCGAAAGAACTTTTATCTTTCAGTGTCATTAAATTAATGTTAACCAGATTTGATGCCCATTCAAAGACATGATACATGTGATTGTCCTTTATTTACAATGAGATCTGTTGTAGTTTCTCAGATCCAGATCATTTGCAATAGGATTAATGAGTGCACAACTAATTTGCAAAGGAATTTGATTTACCTGCTTCATTAGACAGTCTGTGTAGTCTCCAGAGAACACCTGATTGTAAAGCAGTTCACCCTGGCAGCCGTTATTACAGATTTCGTATTAGTGTGCCATGTTCTTTTCAACTGCCACAGTGCTCTTGTGATGTCAGTATCAGCATAATGATTTCACAGTTGGTATATTCGCAGTTTCAGCTGTGTCACTAGGAACCAATGCTGATCACACCATTACAAATTCACACATAAGCTGTTAGATTGTTGCTCAACATTGATTATTCAGTTTGATGTTTTGAATAAATCCAAAAGTTACAATATCCAGCTATATATAATGCATGGATTTTGTGTATAACTGCTATCAGTTTTAGCACTTTTACAACAAAACAAATTCATTCACTCCCACATTCATTTGTTGGTCTGAGAGGTTATCATGTGCTGCTCTGTCTTGGAAAAAATAATATACTCAGGATCCATTCAGAATTTAAGACCTAAGGGGGGGGGGGGAGTTTTGCTTGGGGGCATCCTTATCACGGATTTCCAATAATGTTTATTTGATGATCGAATTCTAAGCCTCCTTGTCTGGCCTTTTCCCAAATTTTTGGGGAGAAACTACCCCCCCCCCATTTCTCGTCCTCTGGTATGCCCATGCAACACCGCCACGTTCACTTCCGAAAAATCTCCCCATCATCCCCATTCCAGTCATCAATTCTGAACAGTTTCTTTGGCGCAGATCTCACCTAATTGGCTGAAAAGCCACAAGATGCTGCCCTCAATGAGAAATTTTACAACAGGACACCATGAATGTCCATGATGATCAAGCAAGTGGCTCAAACATATCAGTTTCACCTGCTCCAACTGAATCAAACAACCATACCAATGAATGCAGATTAATCAATTGTTATTCACACTTAGCCCATAAGCCTGACTTGTTGGTGGCAGTTGGAATCAACACTCAAGCTTGGAGTGCCAATAGTGATGTCAGTATTGCAATACTGACATCATCTAGGCATATATTCACATGGAACATGGCACACTTATACGAAATCTGTAATAATCTCACATGCAGAAGGCCATATTTCGTCCTTTGAAATAGAAGGTGGCTCTGTGTCAGACTGTGAGTGATTTATTCCTGCACCAATGCAAGGTAATTGTCAAGAAATCTATTTAGCAAATGTTAATTCTTTCATACTCACTAGTTTATGCTGGTCCAGAGAATGAAATTAATGAAATTAATTTGAAAGTTAAAGCTTGTGGGCACGCCTTTGAAAGTTTGCTTTAGTGGAATAGTGTCATCCATGAATATTTGACTCTTCTTTTTTTTGCAAAATGATAATCTTTTCACAATAGCTCTGCAAGCTAAAGTTCTTTGTTATACCAACCGATTCAAAATAAAAAGTTTGTTTCGACTTGTTGCAAATGTTTCAGACCATTTATGACACTTAGAGAGACCTGCAAGTCAATTTATCAGACTAAAACCTATCAAGGAAAATTAACGGCTGAATTAAGGGAATTTAATAAATAACCGAATTTCCTGACAACCAAATCTGTCAATTCCATCAAAACGATGTTTTAATCAGACCAATTAATCACTTGTGATTAACACCGAGAGGCTTGTAGTTGATCAATGACCTTATTGTACTTATTGTTCAATTGGCAAGAGCAAGTTGTCATTGATCTCTTTCCAAATATAGGCTAATATGAAACAGATACAATGTATAATCTTTAATTCTATAATGTCCAGTGAGAATGCGTTCCTTTTTGAAAATAATTAAAGAGGTTTAAAACAGAATTAAATAAGTGATAAAAAGAGGTCAATGAAATTGAGGAGTCGATTATGTTGATAAGTATTCAAGTCATCAAACAGAAGTAAAATCAACTCTCCATGAGTCTGAGTCCACTGTGGCAGATGGTGGCGTCCTGCTGCTGCGAAATTGCATTCCAGTTCATTTCACCCAAGTGAAAAACAGATGAAGAAACAAAAAGAAGCGGTCATGGAAAATAACTATAGATACCAACTTTTATTGTCAATTAATACTTTGTAACAAGAAATGCGCCACCTTCTATATTACAATCACCAAAATGTGTAATTATGGATAACCAATCAACAAGTAACGTTGCTTAAAAATTAATCTAATGCAAAAGAGATGAGGAAGGTACAAAATGTAATCAAATATATTTAGAGAAATTACTTGTATTTGGCGAAGAGTCAAGTCCATGTAGGACTGCAGGATGTAGGTTAGGGTGAATTATGTATCACAAGCAAAACTTCCAGAATTTTCAGAAAACTATGTACAGTTTTTGATATGCATTTCTATAAAAAAATTAAAGAAATGTACCAGACAACTGGATAAACGGTGTTAAATGTGTCATTTTTCATCGAAAATCGCCTATATTTGACCTATTTGCCTTTGCATCAAAGTGGCCACACCTAAATATTGTCCAATATTCATGAAACTTCACAGAAATTCTTCTTTTATTATGACACAGCTCAGAAAAAAAGGTAGGAGGGATCTGAGGAAAATTTATATTTCAGGGGGCACCAGCCTCACCCTAACGTAGGTTGTTAAGCAATAAGCAATAATGACTGGATAGTATGCAATTTTGCAGACATATTTGTGGTCTCTATAGAATCGTCTCCATGACGACTGTCACAGTGCAGCATTGGAATGTGGGCAGATTCTGAGCAGCAGGAATATAATTCTTAAACCAACATGGCTTGGTTGCTTAGTTGACCAGGATAAGACAGTTTTTAAAAAAAATTTATCATTGGATCAGAAAGATCCGACTGATTGCTGTGTGTCCATTTGCTGAAAAGTTTACTCTGAAGTGTCAGTAGCCCATGGCATAATGTTGTGAATACCTAGGAAAACATAGTTGTTGCACTAACATCGGTGCATGTAATGATGTATGAGCTCTGCATGGTTTCTAAAGACTGCGAAGGGTTGCTAAAAGCATTGACCGATAAAACTTCCTGGCAGATCTTAGTGGTACACATTGTAGTAAAGTTGCTTTGCAGGAAGTTGAAGCCTTTCTAAATACTTATGAGTGATCAATGTTTCAACATAAAAGGAACGCAGAATAGTCCATATGCTGATCTTTAGTTTGCCTCATTGCAGTGGATATGAATAAATGAGGTGAAAGTAGAGTGACTGCAGTTGGTTGCATCTCGTTCTGTTGGTTTGAATTAAACATTGATCAACTGATATGGCTTATTTTGTTGGATAGAGCCATATGGAAAGCTGAGATAAGTGGTGCATTGAAAGTCCATTATGGGAAACTCAAAAGACGGCCAAAGAAATGGAAAAAAAAACAAGGAATGAAGACCGAGGAAGGATGGTCGAGGCTGGAAGCTAATGGTTGGATTGGGAACTTGGGCCATTCTGGTGACCTGTCGACAGTGCAAAGTTGTTGTCTTGGTGACACTCTCATCTTGCAGGTGCAAGATTTTCCAGACACTGAACAATAAACAGCAACTGCATATTTACAGAAGAAAGGAGAGACAGGGTAGCAGTAGAGTGGCAGTGCAATAATGCTGACAGATTGAAGAAAGGCTACACATTGGACCAGATCAGCAGTGCAATTCATTGTGTTGGACATTTTTTTATGCTGTCTTTGTTGCCTCTAAGCTGGTAAATATATCTATTTATACCATTCGACACCTCTGTCAGCCAATCACATTACAGTATTTCAGGGGAATAATTCCCATATTCTTTGTTGTCCAGTTATCCTCTCATGTTTGACTGTTTGAGTGTTAGTCTCATGGTATAAGCCGGTTATTCACCATGGGATCAGGAATATGTGTTTATCACACCTCGGCCTAAAGGCCTCGGGTGATAAATCACATATTCCCTCTCCCGTGGTGAATAACCTTTACAAATTATGATATTTGATAACACACTGACTGATTTTTTTTTTCACAATTGTATTGAGGAAATTTTTGTCTCAAAGAGTTGTGGCATTCAATCCCCAGCTCAGGAGACAGCATCAAAGAGAAAGGGAGACGTAGTAAACCAAAGACAGGACATATTTGCTGAGCGAATGCTGTCCAGGTTTACATGAGTCTCTGAAATAGATGTGTTGTTTCAGGTTGAGAAGGAAACTTTATCCGATATAGAGCCATCCAGGTTGTACAAAATTTTATAGAAAATGCATAAAAAACACAGTTCTGCTTAGCGGTGAAGACTTTCAGAAATAAACATGCAACTTTGATGCATGGAAGTCACAACCCATGGACCTTCAATGCTGTGATTGGGACGAATGGGAAACTAAGTATTTTCTTTAAAAGCCCTCATGCACAAACTTGTCTTTATTAGGTTACAGAATATTGGCCTACGATCTTGCAGTGGAAGACTTCAACAACCAGGCACCTTATTAAAAAATATTTTTTACAAAAGTAGTAAACATTTTGTATACATTTTGAAGGTACTCCAAAGAGCAGAGCTAAATTTGAGATTGGGTGGGGACAACGATTTAGCATCCCATCTCCCTGAAAGTAATGCGTGTGCATAAATATGCCAATAGGCATCAAGTTGTTGTAAAGTGTTGCGTTTATACCCTGTCATTTCATTACGATGCTTTGCGGATCTTCTCTTTTTATTGTTATGCTGATGCTCAATGGGTGGCATGCCATCAACAGGCTCCTCCAGCCTCAAATAACCCCAAGCCTTTGATAATATATATTATACCATTCGACACCCCTTTCAGCCAATCAAATGCCAGTATTTCAGGGTGATAATTCCCATGTTTTCCCTTTGTTGTCAACTTATCGTCTTATGTTTGAATGTTTGAGTGTTTGTCTCATGGTATGAGCCAGCTAAATCACATAATCCCGGCCTCTCCCATGATGAATATTATTTGAATAACCTGTACTATAATCTACCAATAGTCCAATACACATTGCTATAAAAGTCAAATTATAGGTGATCTTCAGCTTGTCAGTTCTGTCTTACAGGCAGCCTTAGAGAGCCTTGTCTTCCTTACTAAATTTGAATTCACTTTAGGCACAGAAGTGATTATTGACAGACGAGACAAATCATAATATTCCCAGGCATATGTTTAGTATCATATTTATCTCTAAGCGTCCTCATAAGGTGGCGCCAGCATAGCAGGCTGCCGCGGTTTTGACAAGCGCCAGCATAGCAGGCTGCCGCGGTTTTGACAAGCTCTCATGCCAAATTGAGTTTCATCATGTACATATGTTTATTGATGATACAATAAAGTAATATCTTATCTTATCTTATCTTATCTTATCTTATCTTATAATAGTTGAGGAAAAACACCATGCCTAATTATATCCCTGAAAGCAATATGCATCTGATCCTGACTTCCTAAGAAAACTTAATTCACAAATTTAACAATTAACACTGTTAGATCTTGAGCTGAAACTGAATATTTTGAGTCTGGCAGTCACTGTGCGACTTCAGCAAAATAGCAAATAGGCCACAAATTTATTAACTAAAGCACTTATTATTCTCTATGGTAGTTCTTTCTATCTGTCTTGCTGAACCATCTGGCTGACAAACACAGGAAGTTGATTTACTTACTTCATTACGCATTCTGTAGAGAACACCAAAGGGAATGCTGGTCTGCATCACAATATATCAACTGGAGAGAAACAAGCAATATCTCAAGTCATCACTGGTTGTTCAAGATTAGATATCCTTGTGATTAATTACAGCCATTAAGAAATATTACCAGACTTATTAATTGGGTCTGAATAACCTGCCATTAGATATGTGACAAGATTTCTAAACCCGCTTTCTTTCTGAATTATGTGTATTTGGGGCTTGTTTCTTTTGCCATTCACTAGTTGATTTTTTGTCCTAAGGTCTCCGCTGTTTCAAATCTTCTTGGTATTCAGGCCAGTAGATCTAGCTCCCTACTTCTCCTGCAGATTGCCCTGTGTCCTGTATGTGTAAAGCAATGAGTTACATAATTGTCCTTGTAAGCAGATCAGGAAGTCCTTACAACAACCGATGAAATGAGTTATGTGGCTTATGTCAGCCAATTCTTGGCACCTGCTGTGAATTATTGGATGCTTAGGCTTTCCTTATTTTTTGTACCATGCCAGGGATAGGACAAAGAACGTCCTGGATTTGAGCAGCAAATATTGCTTGCTGTTTGTCAGATTTGATGCAAAGTTCTGTTACTTGTGATGCTAATGAACATCAATTGGTTAAATCTGTGGCATATTTATAAGACTGTGAGACTGCTTGTTTTACACTCTTCCTCATAAATATTCAGGGAGAAAATTGGAGCTCAGGAGCTTTCGCATGCTTGTTTATTTGATACATACTTTCGGCCAAGGAGGCGAAAGGTCAACTTTGGAAATGCAGATTGAGGAATCGGACATCTGGAACTGTCAGTTCCCCATGGTTCTTGGCTGGTCCAGTGCTCTTCTTCTCACATGTCAGCGAAATAGACACTGTTGTACCACCAGACATTGAAATTCCAACAGCAACTATTAAATCTTATGAAATACAATTTGAAATAAATCACATGTTATAAGTGTAGTCGGTGTATCAGCTAGTTGTCATTGATCTCTTTCCAAATATAGGCTAATGTGAAACAGATAAAATGTATATATTTAATTCTATGATGTCCAGTGAGAATGTGTTCTTTTTTGAAAATAATAAAACAGGTTTAAAACAGAATTAAATAAGTTATAAAAAGAAGTCAATGAAATTGAGGACTAAATGAGGAGTCTATTGAAGTTTTTCAGGATAAGGGAACTCAGCTGGCTACTAAGAACTTATGTCCATTATTGGCATTAAGGCTTAGTGGAGGTCACTAAGAGGGGGTAATCGAACCGTTTTTTGCTAATTTTTTAAATAATCTTATTGAATATGTGTGCAAACATATGTTTCTCTTGAGCAAACCTGCAGTGTGATTATTATGCAATGCATTGCAGAAATCATAACATAAGCATTTAAGGGGACATTCTTGGTAGCCACCTTAGTTCCTTATCCTGAAAAGCTTCAGTATGTTGATAAGTATTCAAGTCATCAAACAGAAGTAAAATTAACTCTTCATGAGTCTGACTCTACTGTGGCAGATGGTGACGTCCTGCTGCTTCGAAATTGCATTTCAGTTCATTTCACCCCAAGTGAAAAACTGATGAAGAAACAGAAAGAAGCAGTCATGGAAAAATAACAATACCAACCACTTATTCAATAATTTTCAAATTACCTCCCTTTTGAAGTATCAATTAATATTTTGTTACAGGAAAAGCATCACTTCTATATTATAATCACCATAATGTGCAATTATGGATAACCAATCAACAAGCAACGTTACTTAAAAATCAATCTAAAGCAAAAGAGATGAGGAAGGTAAAAATGTATTCAAATATATTTAGAGAAATGACTTGTTTCTGGCGAGGAGTTCAGTCCATGTGGGACTGTAAGTTGTGAAGCAATGAGCAATAATGACTGATAGTATGCAATTTTGCAGACATATTTGTGATCTACATAGAATGATCTCCATGACAACTGTCACAATGGAGCATTGGAATGTGGGCATAATTCTGAGCAGCAGTAATATAATCCTTAAACCAACATGGCTTTGTTGACCCAGAGAAAGACACATCTTCTTTTTTTTAAACTTATCATTAGATCAGAAAGATCCGACTGATTGATGTGCGTCCATTTGCTGAAAAGTATACTCTAAAGTGTCAGTAGCCCATGGCGTAATGTTGTGAATACCTAGGAAAATATAGTCGTTGCACTAACATCGGTGCATATTATGATAGATGGGCTCCGCATGGTTTCTAAAGGTTCCGAAGGGTTGCTAAAAGCATTGACCGATAAAACTTCCTGGCAGAACTTAGTTGTACACATTGTAGTAAAGTTGCTTTGCAGGAAGTTGCACCCTTTCTGAATACTTATGAGTGATCAATGATTCAACATAAAAGGAACGCAGAATAGTCCAATAATGGCCATATGCTGATCTTTAGTTAGCCTCATTGCAGTGGATATGAACAAATGAGGTGAAAATAGAGTGAGTGCAGTTGGTTGCATCTCGTTCTGTTGGTTTGAATTAAACATCATCAACTGATAAGGCTCGTTTTGTTGGATAGAGCCATATGGAAAGCTGAGATAAGTGGTGCATTGAAAGTCCATTATGGGAAACTCAAAAGACGGCCAAAAAATGAAAAGAGAAAGCAAGGAATGAAGACCGAGGAAGGGTGGTCGAGGCTGGAAGCTAATGGCTGGATTGGGAACTCAGGCAAGTTCTGGTGACCTGTAAACACTATAACAGTCCAAAGTTGTTGTCTTGGTGACACTCTCATGTTGCAGGTGCAAGGTTTTCCAGACACTGAACAATAAACAGCAACTGCATATTTACAGAGGAAAGGAGAGACAGGGTAGCAGCAGAGTGGCAGTGCAAGAATGCTGGCAGATCGAAGAAAGGCTACACATTGGACCAGATCAGCAGTGCAATTCATTGTGTTGGGCATTTTTTTATGCTGTCTATGTTGCATCTGAGCTGGTATGTATTTTTAAAAAATTATGAATTCTGACAACACCCTGACTGATTCTTTTTTTACAATTGTATTGAAGATTTTTTTGGCTCAAAGTAAGGTGTGACATTCGATCCCCTGCTCAGGAGACAGCATCAAAGAGAAAGGGAGACGTATTGCAAGACAGGACACATTTGCTGAGCGAATGTTGTCCAGGTTTCTATGAGTCTCTGAAATAGATATGTTGTTTAAGGTTGAGAAGGAAGCCTTATCCGATATAGAGCCATCCTGGTTGTACAAAATTTTGTAGAGAAAAATATACATTAAAAACACAGTTCTTGGTTAGCGGTGAAGACTTTCAGAAATAAACATGCAACTTTGATGCACGGAATTCACAACCCATGGACCTTCAATGCTGTGATTTGAACAAATTGGATAACTAAGTCTTTTCTTGAAAAGCTCTCATGCACAAACTTTCCTTTATTCTGTTACCAGGCACCTTATTAAAAATAAAAGATTTTACAAAAGTAGTAAATTTTTTTAATACAATGTGAAGATACTCCAAAGAGCAGAGCTAAGTTTGAGATATTTTGTCACTGGGTGGGGACTACAATTTAGCATCCTATCTCCCTGAAAGTAATGCGTGTGCATAAATAGACTATGCCAACAGGCATCAAGTTGTTGTAAAGTGTTACATTTATACCCTGTCTTTTCCATTTCATTACGGTGCTTAGCCAATCTGCTGCTTTTACTGTTATGCTGATGCTCAATGGGTGGCATGCCATCAACAGGCTCCTTCGGCCTCAAATAACCCTGAACCTTTGATAATACGTATATATTATACCATTCGATACCTTTCAGCCAATCACATGCCAGTATTTCAGGGTGATAATTCCCATTTTTTTCGCTTTGTTGTCCACTTATCGTCTTATGTTTGAATGGTTGAGTGTTTGTCTCATGGTATGAGCCAGTTACTCATCATGGGATTGGGAATATATGTGTATCACATCTTGGGCTACAGACCTCGGGTGATAAATCACATATACCCTCTTCCATGATGAATAACCTGTACAATAATCTACCAACAGTCCAATACACATTGTCTTCCTTACTAAATTTGAATTCAATTTAGGCACAGAAGTGATGATTGACAGAAGAGACAAGTCACAATATTCCCAAGCATGTGTTTAGTATCACATTTATCTCTAAGCATCGGTGCATGTATGACAGTTGAGGAAAAATACCATACATAATCATGTCCCTGAAAGCAATATGCCTCTGATCCTGACTTCGCAAGCATTTAAGAGTTACACTGAAGTTTGTATTCTTCTCTGTGAGATTTCTAGACTCTTTTGCATTAATTTTCCTGGTCCTGTATGTGTCAAGCAATTTAATTGTTCTAAAACTTGACTTGACTTGAGTTCTGGTATACCCCAGATCAGCCGGGGCATGCATTTCAACCACCGTCTTTGTGCAAGGAGCTGCACCTTTCTTTTTGGGCCCACCGTATGATGAGATGAGAAGAGTTTGGAACATACCCTATTAATTCAGGGATGCCCAGGGTCTTTCAGTTGCCCCAGAGTAGAATACTGAATACAACCCATACAGGAGGTAGATCAGGAAGTTCAAATAACAACTGATCAAATAATTTATATATCTGCACTTCTGCTGTGGCTACCATCTATTTGCTATGTCTCATGCACACTGCTCCTTTCTCTTTTTAATTTCTTAGAATTCCTGGATGTAATTCCAAAACAATTTCATTTAAATCAGGCTGGTTAATCAATTCTCTGTGCACTGGGAGGGTTTAAATCGATACATTTATATTCTTATTTTCATGGAAAAGCCTGGTCTATGAAACTGCACTGTTTGTGATGTAATTTACTGTGTTGATATTTATACAGTGGCAACCGTTTTCCCACATCAGGAAATGAATTATTTGCTTCATTAGAAATTCTGTTTGAAGCACCAGATTGTGGACAAGGTCATCTTGACAGCTGTTAATTTCATGGACGGACAGATGAGTATTCTCTAATGTAGAACACTTCTTTCAGCACTGATTTCGCTGATAATCAGCTGCATAAGTGGATATTTCAAACCTGCCACTCATGGTACGATTTCAGCGAAATAGCAAAATAAATTTAGGTCACAATATCATTAACTAAAGCTCTCTTATTGTTCTCTAAGGGAGTTCTTTCTCTCTGTCTTGTTGAGCTCTCTGGCTGACAAACACAGGAAGTTGATTTACTTACTTCATTATACATTCTGTAGAGAATACCAAAGTGAATGCAAGTCTGAATCACAATATTAATTGGAGAGAAACAGGCAATGTCTCAAGATTCAAGATTCAAGATTCAAATGTTTGTTTATTCTCGGAAGGAAAATTATACAGAAACATTAGCCATAAGGCTATTGACCGAGTAGCCTTCATAAAAAGGAAATTGATAACACAGTAATAACAAATAAAAATAAATTAAAAACAATGGGTCCTACTTATATACAAGCTAAGAAATTAAAACAAATTAAATTCTACATTGTGCACATTTACACATTGTCCCTTTGTGGTTTACTAATTTGGATTTAAAATTGTCCAGTGTTAACGCCAATTTAAGTTCATTTTCAAGCTCATTCCAGAGCTTTGGACCAGCGAAACGTAGCGAGTTGAGTCCGTATTTTGTCGTGCGAGCTCTAGGCAGTTTGAAGGTAGGTCCTCTTCTGGAGCTCCTTGTCTGAACAGTGAAAATGTCATTATAGTAGGCCGGGCCGAGTCCATTCAAACATTTGTACATTTCAGTTACAATGGCCTTCTCACGTAGAAGTTCTACAGTACAACTTTTACTTCTATGTAGAAGTTCCTCGTAGGAGGAATTGTAGTCATTAAATGTGATACATAAACCTCGAAAGTGAATTTTTTCCATTTTTTGTCTTGAATATTTACTGCTAAAATGCATTAACGGAGAACAATAAGAAAATTGAGATACTACATAGCTTCTCAACACAGCAAGTTTACAATCTTTGGTAAGAAATTTGGATAGCCTTTTTAAGGCTTGTAATTTTGCATTTGCTAGTTTGCACTTCTGTTTTACATGTTTGTCAAACACTAAAGCTTTGTCAATATAGAAACCTAATAATTTGGCCTCGTCTTGGCTGGTTAAAGTGATATTTTCGATTGAAATTGTGACAGAGTCTTCATTTGCTTTTTTGTTGGGACATAGAAATAGAAATTGAAATTTGTCTAAGTTGGCTTTCATCATGTTGTCCTTAAACCAAACAGCCAACTGAGAGACAGTTTTCTTAACCAGGTCAATTGTTTCATTTCTGGTTGAACCTATCACCGTGCAGGTGTTATCATCCGCATAATTACTCGGAATGATACTATTCTGACTGAGTTCTACAAGTAGGTCATTTAAGTAGACATTAAAGCAGTGGGGACCTACTACGCTTCCCTGAGGGACGCCTTTATTTAATCTAGCCCAAGTGCTAACATTTTGTCCTATTTTTACTCTAAGTGATCTATTTTCTAGGTAGCTTTCGATAAGCTTGGCTGAATTTTCACAAAATTTGTAAGCTCTACATTTTTCAACTAACAGTTTGTGGGGTAGACAATCGAAAGCTTTTGAAAGATCTGACATAACGATTCCCACAAATTTACCTTCGTCCAAGGCTCGTTTCCATATTTCTGTGCAATGAATTAGCACTGAGTGACATCCGAGTGAGGTTCTATATGCCGAAAGAAAGGGGCTGTAAATTTTGTCGAGATGGGATGTCATCTGTTCGGTCATTAAAGTTTCAATGATTTTTGAGGTGCTAGTTAGAATACTGACAGGTCGGTAGTTTGACCAAGTTAATTTTGATTTAGCTTTGTGAATGGGTAGAATTTCTGCCTTTTTTAGGGATACTGGAAACGTGCCTTGTTTGACAATGTTGTTGAACAAATTACAAATGGTAGGTGCAATGGTTGAACTGCTGGCTTTAAGAGCCTTAGGCGGTATTCCGCCGTAACCAGTAGATTTGTTTACATCAAGTTTGTCTAAAGTTTTTCTAACCACATCAACTTCAACAGTTTGAAAGTTAAAGATAGGTAAATCAATCGACTCCATGTGGCTCTTGATAGTAGCAAGGCTAGGGTGATTTTCAATGTTGGTGGAAAATTTGGAGTCATTACCAATACTATCGGCAATAGTGGCAAATTTTTGATTGAAAATTTCGGCAACTTCAGTAGGGTTACTAATATGTTTGTCGCCTTCCATTAATTGAATGGTATTATTTGATTTGCATTTATCAGAGAAATATGGAGTGATCATTTTCCAAAACTCTTTAGGTTTTGACTTGCTGTTTGTACATTTTTCATTCATATAATTTCTGATACTCTTTCTTTTAATTTTTTGACATAGATTTCTTTGAGTACGATAGGCATTCCAGTTTGAACTGGTTTTACATGTTGTGTATCTATTCAACAGTTGATGTTTTTTAAAAATTGCCTTCCTCCACTCTGCATTCATAAAGGGAGATTGAGAATTTCTAATTGACTTAGTTTTGAGCGGGGCATGTTCATCAAGTATTTGAGTATAGAGTTTGGTAACAAATTCACATTGGTCGTCTACATCTAAACATTCGCTAACATGAAAAGGTGCACATTGAAGATCATGATTAAAATTCTTAACATTAAAAGTAATCACTGGTTGTTCAAGATCAGATATCCTTGGTATTAACTACATCCATTAAGAAATATTACCAGACTTATTAATTGGGTCTGAATAACCTGCCATTAGATATGTGACAAGATTTCTAAACCCGCTTTCTTTATGTGTATTTGGGGCTTGTTTCTTTTGCCATTCACTAGTTGATTTTTTGTCCTAAGGTCTCCGCTGTTTCAAACCTTCTTAGTATTCAGGCCAGCAGTCCTGGCTCCCTACTTCTCCTGCAGATTGCCCTATGTCCTGTATGTGTAAAGCAATGAGTTACATAATTGTCCTTGTAAGCAGATCAGGAAGTCCTAACAACAACTGATGAAAGGAGTTATGCGGCTTATGTCAGCCAATTCTTGGCACCTGCTGTGAATTGGGTGCTAAGCCTTTTTGTTATTTTTTGTACCATGCCAGAGATACGACAAAGAACGCCGGCAGTTGCAGCAAATAGTACTTGCTGTTTGTCAGATTTAAGTTCGGTTGCTTGTGATGCCAATGAACATAATCAGTTGAATCTATGGCATATCAGACTGTCACTGTGTGACTGCTTGTTTTACACTCTGCCTCATAAATATTCAGGGAGAAAATTGAAGCTCAGGAGCTTTTGTATGCTTGTTTATTTGATACATAATTCAGGCCAAGGAGGTGAAAGGTCAGCGTTGGAAATGCAGATTGAGAAATTGGACACCTGGAATTGTCAGTTCCCCAGGGTTCTTGGCTGGTCCAGTGCTCTTCTTGTCACATTTCAGCACAACTTTCGCCCGAAATTGAAATTCCAACAGCAGCTATTAAATCTAATGAAATACACTTTCAAATAAACCACATGATACAGGTGTAATCAGTGTATGATTTTGCTGCAACTGATAATTAAAGCCATCTGTAGTATAATGAGGTCTCAGCATAGGAAATTTGATAAATACAAGTAAGTCTTCTTTCCAATAATTATATTCAAGGTTGAACACTAGAAAAATCAAATCTATCAATTTCATCAAATTGCCGTTTTACTTCAGGCTGATAAATCATCTTTGGTTACAGCCTATCCATTACTTATGCAAAAAGAGCGGACCAGTTCACTGTGAAAAATGCACTTTTATTTGTGACTCATAATAGCCGATGAAGTATCATCATCATACATTCAACATGGGAAACATAGAGGCTGTTTCATTAGTCATGATCAAGAGAATATTGTTTGATTTGTCCTAACTGATTTTAGAGTGCAAAATAAGATGCATAATCGTTTCATGTGCCTGTAACAAACAAGCGAGATCAGTCTCCTCAAATCAAGTTAACATTGAAAGTATTGGTATGATCATGACAAATCATAAGTATGATGACTCACGAAGTGCCATTTTTGCAGTGCAACAGTCCGGAATGACAGAATCAGAATCAGAATCAGAATGTTTTGAACAATGAGCCAGTCTAGAAGTGATAATGGATTTTAGGATATTTACTCTTTCATTGGTTGCCATTGCATTGTAGCTATGCCTTTCTTCTATCTGAATGCCATAGTTAAATAAAACAGTACATGTTACTCACCACGAGACAGGGAATATGTGATTTATCACCAGTGGCGTCCCTATGGGGGGGGGCACAGGGGGGCACGTGCCCCCCCACATTGGACCTGTGCCCTCCCAGGTGCCCACCCATATGAACTTTCCAACTCTGGCTAAAATATACAGTTAGTACGGAGGGTGCCCCCCCAGAGAATCGCGTGCCCCCCCAGGTGCCCCCCGCTCGAGACCACCTAGTTACACCACTGTTTATCACTGAGCGAATATGTGATTTATCACCCGAGGAAGGGAATATGTGATTTATCGCCCAAGGGCTTTTTTTCCTGTTTGACTTTAAATTGATTTTAAATGATCTTAATTGGGGGTCCTCCTTGATTTTCTTCGTTCTTTCATTGCAATGGCGGGAAATTCAAATGCCATTTTCTCAAAGTTTGATGTTTCATATCATCAATGTTTTAGGTGCCATATCTTTGGATTGGATGGAGATATCACAACATATGAACCATCACTTTAAAGACCATTTTCAGTGGAATCAAGTAATTTTCACAACTAAATCTGATAGGAGGTTGACTTTGAACTAATTTTATGGAGCAGGTCACAAAATTTTGTAAAACTAAAATCTTGAGGAAATCAAAGATTGATTTGCAGATAATCATTTTACCATAAAGTAAAACAACAAAAATGTCATAACCTGAAAGACATTGTATTTTTCTGGTTCATCGCTGTAAGGGTGACTTCTTTGCATTCAACTTGATATTACATTATTACATAAAGATAGATCATGGAGAGAAAAACTCACTGAATATAATTTAATCCCTCAGGGAAAAGTAAAGTACAGTTACGACTATTGAATTACAAGAAATAATTATAGCAACAGACAAGAATCAGGTTTAGTTTATTACAAGCCAAGTTGAAAAATTTATCTGCAAAAGGTTAGTCCAGAATGTACCTCTCAGCAAATTCTTAGATACTCAAATTCCGAAGGTCTCACTAATGAAAGAGAACACTTCCTGCAAGATCTTGCTACAATCTCTTCCCTAATGCTTCTTGGCTATTGTCTGTAGCACTCTGTTGCATGGTTGTTGGCTTCACTAATTATCTGGTAGCAGAATTCAGGGTTCTTTCTACACGTCATCACAAATTACCACTGCTTTTATATTACAAATTCACCTTACTTCAAAAATGCTTTTGTTCGACCTCTCATTCAAAAATTAAATCTAGACAAGAACTGCCTCAAAAATTATTCTTTTTAAGATGAAATTCTTTTAGCTGAAATGTTCACAGACAAAAAATTAAAGCATGGCTATAAGCATACAATGATGACTGACTTGAACAGAAAATTACAATGAAAATGCTTGTACATTTTCCAGTTTAACAAAATCTTTTTCTTTTTCAACAGACTAAATGACACATCATGTGTTACAAGTGTTTTCTTAAACTGACTCCTACCATGTCCAAGGAATTATTATAAACCTGAGGGATGTATATATAGGACTGTAAGAGTAGGTTAAGACAATTTCCTTGAGAGAGACTGGCAATTGCCACTTCTCACAATTACTGTCATCTTGCTGGTGTTGTAACTAGGATCTTGGTTAAAGGAAGGAGGACATAAAGTTAATTAGTATATTCAAAAACATGGCGTGTCTTCCCTCAATAGCTAAAATCCAAATAACGCCTGCGACAACTTATCATTCAGCCTTCGTGTAACTAGCCCTAGCTTAACTTTTTTGTTACCATGCAGTAAACAAAGAAACATCACACATCACATATATCAAATGAAGATGTGAGTTTCTTACTTTTGTTCTTACTCTTACCCAGTTTTATGCCCATAAGGAATTTTTCAATTAATTTAATTAGCCGTCATTTATTCTCATGTCCACTTAGGCCGAATTATTTTCAGGATCGCTTCTCAATGACTTTCCTTACAGTCGACGAAATTACAATTGCATACAGAAATGCACTTGTAATGTTCCTTATGAGGTCATATCCCTATTCGTGTCATGTCATTCTCTATGACTCATAGGTGATTACTTTGGTCATATCCCATACTTGCAATACGATCAGAACATGTCACTGAATGAGTCACACCTCTCATCACTGACTTGATATTACAAGTTACCCAATGACGAATTGTAAGTTCCTTTCAATTTGAAGGACAGACCGATAGGGCCTGTTGTGATGTCATTGATGTCCACAGAGAGCTTAATGTAAGAACTCAAAATTCTTTGTCTGTAAGTGAGCAATTTTACTGTCACAAAAATAGGCAATTCTGGCCAAGAGTGGATAACATTGAGGACATTGGTTCAAGTAACATGGAAGGAAAGTTTATATATAATATGTATATCAAACTAAATAATTTGGTTTATCAATGCACAGGACGCGTATCTGCTTGTAAATCGGTATTATTTTATGTAATTTCATGAATTCTAAATTTCCCACCCCGGCCATTAGCTATCCGCCTCCCCACCCTTCCTGTATCTTCATTCTTTGGCTTCTTTTCTCATTTTCTTCAGCCATCCTTGGAGTTTTTCTTGCCACGATGGACTTTCAATGCTCTGCTTATCAGCTATAGATGCTTTCCAACATAACAAGCCGTCTCAGTTGATCGATGTTCAATTCAGGCCAATAGAAACAGGTGACAGAAAAGCCAGCCAGCTACAGTCACTCTATACTTTCAAGTCCATTGCAGTGAGATAAACTCATGGTCAGGACTTAGCTCATGTTCCTATCAGGCTTTCTTTCAGAGTTGATCACTCCTAATTTTTTTACACAATCTGTTAAAAGAATGCTTAAAACTTTTTCTAAAGCAACCATGTTCTTGTAGTAAGTTTTGTCAGTCATTGTTGTCGATATCACCATTATAGTATGTCCTAGTATGTTCTTAGACATCCTTATCTTTTCTGCCTAGGTATAGCTGATAACTAAAAGACAAGGGCAAACACACATCCATATAAAATGTCAATGTCACGTAAACAAAAGCATTTGATTGTTTCTTAGATAAATGTTGATTATTCCAAATTATGTTACATTCAAGGGTAATTGCTGTGGCTAGATGTAAAAAATCTTCTTTGCATTGGCGTAGGTGAGATGATCTATTTCAGGCAGCAGTCCATAATTGGGTCAACTGGTCTTTCTGACCGGATATTTTTATCTTTACCCGAATGCAATGTCAATTTACATGGTTGTAGATTTTTAGGGGGTTTCTGCTCCGCCTGCCCCCTAGTTTCTTCATCTATGCTTCCTCGAGAAGGAATACAAGCACCAAGCCAAAGGCAAATAACAATGTGATTAGTTGATTACCTTGTACTTTAACTGACTCTGTACAATTGCTCACAGAGAGACAGATTGTTTTAGATCTTCTTGGTCTTGGCAGGGATTTTTTGGATGTGAACAAATCAAATCCTTCCATTGAAATTAAAAGCTTTTAAGACGACCTTGTCCGTGATCGAGTTTCCTGACAAACAGCATAAGGAAGCAAGTAAATCAAACTTATCTGATTAGGAAAAATTATTGTGCACTACATGTATATACGATACATAATCAATGCAGTGGATTAAAATTTGCCTCATCTTCCACAACCATAATTCTTTGTTTGAAGCTAGAGACATTTGGCATATCTGTGTTATTTTCAGGCTTCTAAGTGTGAGGCAAACGTGATTTTTAAGCATAATTTTGAGAATTTCATATGAGGGTCACATGAAGATACAAAATTTTCTGTTCAAGTACGCGCCAACATTGATGTTTAATGATTTTGGTGTTTTTCTCCAATTTTCTGCTTTTAAGTTTTAACCATGCAATAGATATTCAAGTCACAAAGTCATACTAAATCACAACAAGTAAAAGAGACATGAAAAACTGGCAATGTACATGAGTCAAGGCAATGCAATGATGTTAGTATCAGCCTGGTTACCCACATATAGCTCTGTTGATCAGTTCTTGTGGGAAGTTCCTGATCTACTTCTGAGAACAACTGCATTGACACATACAGGATGAGGGGCAATCATGCAAAAGGAAAACAAACCTCATTGAGAAGAATAAAAAATACTATATTATGTTGCCATACTGCAGAGAATTGAAGTAAGTCCTATATGGACATTGTTAGGAATAGAACAATACAATGCCAAAGTTTTAGGAATTATCAAGTCTGGTAATAGTCTCACTCAAATTAATAGTCCCACTCAAATTAGAACTTTTCCTGATACATGATGTATTGTATACGGCTGATGTGGTTTTTGGTCTAAGGCCGAGGATTTACTAGGTTACGTAGTACATAGGTTCATACTTTCTTACATAGATATCACTTGTATAGACATGAAGCACTTGTATAGACATGAATTCCAAAGAAAAAAGTCTACAATTCTTAAATATGATTAACATTCCAATAATTTTACAATGGTGTAGGCCTACCTTTTCAGCATAATTGCATATATGCGAAAATATAAAGCCATTCTTTACCTCTACAACTATGTATATGACCAGTGTGTTCATGCTGTTCAAATCAAGTCGCTTCTCTTGACACAAGACGTCAATGATTATTTTCGGCAGATATTTCTGTATAATAACCCTCTGTGTGTGCTGTCAACTGCTGCTTTATCCACCTAACTCATATTGTGCAATTTCCTTTTAAGAAGTACATCATGGAACCTTCAAGACAAAGACAGGTTTAACAGAGTTTACCACCAATCACGAGCACTTGGATCTATGATCTAATGATGACACTATGAGTATTTACATATAAGTATGAAAGCTATTAGAAAATTTTAACTGACCTTGTCAAGGATTTCCCTCTCTCAAACACTAAAGTAAAGTTGTCATGATTAAATAATATCTCAGTCATGTTCTACAGACTTTATGTATACGATGGAGCCTTAAATAATTTAAAATCAGCTTTTATCAAGCGTAAACAATGTGTCTGAAACACAAAAGACAGAGTTATTAGGGCTGTCTCTTGGTCCCAGTTTGGCGTCACAATCTATTTATAGCTCCACGAATACTATGACGTCATGGCAACCCAGCTGGCTGCAGCATGCAGGGGGGGGGGGCACTATCAGGCAATTTTAAAGGGACATCCAATAAACTCCTTGGAGGTTTTTTCTTTTATTCTCAATCCCTGTGTAACGTATGATCTTGAAATTTGCACAGAATGCTGAATACTGTGTTTTACACAAGTGCTGATAATGGCATAAGATTACATTCATGGGTTTTGATTTCACAGCCTTGAACATGAGTATTTAAATACTCATAACGTCACAAAAATTAACTGTTAATAGATTCAGGTGTTCGTGCACTAATTAAGAGACAAACTAAAGACAGCAAGAAAAACCTGATTAAAGCTTGCCAAAAAATAACATTCAACGGTAGTTTTGTTCTGCACATTCCTCTTTCACGAAATGTCAGGAAATATAAATTGGTAAAAGAAATGCATACATGGGTCTACAGAGAAATGCATACAGACATTTCCAATCATAGGCCAACATTTAAACCATGGTGCTACTTGTGGCTACAGGAGCCTGTTGATGGCATGCCACCCATTGAGCACCAGCATAACAATAAAAAAGAGAAGACCCGCTAAGCATCGTAATGAAATGGAAAAGACATGGAAATAAATCAACCACTTAACAACAATTTGATGTTTATTGGCAGATTTATGACACATTACATTGCATTTATGGAGATGGGAAGCTTACTGGTTGTCCTGAGCCAATGGACAAAAGGACCCTCTGCCCTTGAGAGCATGAATTGTGATATAATATCTCGCCCCATGTCACCCAAAACTTCTTCAGCAACAGCGTGAAAGGCCCTTGGTTGAAAAGCCCTCAGTCAAAGTCAACACACTGTTGTTAAAACATCAACACATTAAAAAATTGGGTCACATACATTTGGATTCATCACCCTGGGGTCTACATCGTATAGGCACGGAGTAAGTCATGTGGTTTAGTCATGTTACATATTCAGCAACCTCAGCAAACCTACATTGTAGGGGTCAAATTGTTTTCAATTTCTTATCCCATCACACCCTTTTACCAATTACACCTTTTCTCCTTAATGACTTCGTATCTGTATTGTGAATCTTCAGAGTAGGCCTGTATAGTGTAAAGTTCTTCACTTCAGGTATATATATTATAGACTGTATAACAGACAACACAAATTCGTGATTATACATAGATTGAAAAATTTAAAATATTCCCGGACATGTAACTGGATTCATATTTATCTATTCGTAATATAAGTGGATTCATATTTATCTATTCGTATCCCTGCATGTGTGGTCAATACCATATCCAACCATGTATCCTAATGCAATATCTCTCTGCTCCTGACTTCCCCTGTATGCCAAAGAGATGTATTGTAGTTTGTATTCCAGTCAGAAAGGTTTTTGTCTCTTTTGCATTATTGCCGTGGTCCTGTATGTGTCAAGCAATATAATTTGTCTTGGAAGTACATCAGCAAGTTCCAACAACAATTGATCAAAGAAGCTATGCATGGCGGATACCATCTATTTGAAATATGCCTTACGTGCACTGCCAGTTTCTCTTTTGCCTATTTTGAATTTACCACTGATGACAAAATGACGATTTATGCAAGCTGCGGATCAACATGAGCAATGCAATTGAACTATCCACAATTCTTTATGCAGTTAACATAATTATTGCTTTCACTGGAAATCAAATTTATTCATTGTGATATCCATTAAAAAGGACGAAAAAAGAGAAGCCATCTGTAATTCAAGGAAAGTAAATGTGATATTGAACAGACGACATAGTTCATTGGAACTCCAAGATGAAATCTTCTAAAATGCCATTAAAATCAGGTTGATTAATCAATTTATGATTGCACTTACAAGCTTTATAGTGATAACTGATATATTGATGTTTTTATACAGAGCAGCCTGTGGTTTTTAAGCTGGGCATGGCAAAGTCTACTAAATTGACATAGTGCACAACTATTTTGCCATATATATATATATATCAGGAAAGGAATTTGATTACTTGCTTCATCAGGCTGTCTGTTGGAAACACCAGATTGTGGACAAGGTCGCCCTGGCAGCTGTTAATTTCATGGAAGGACAAATGAGTGTTCTTCGCAGTGGAACTGGGCTCTTTGAGCGGCTTATTGCTATACTAATTGCTCTGAATCTTGCTATTGCAAAGTAGAAAAATATTATATGAACTAGGAGTTAAGGAATTGCTGCAATTAAAAGGAAACCAACTATTTTAAAAAAAAAGGAACAATTAAGCCTACTCATGTCAAATAACATGATGTCATGCTTTAGATTGTCAGTTTCAAGGAATTTACTTATTCCAGAGTTTTTTGCGCAATAATAGAGTTAGTGCAAAAAAGTACCACCTGTATATTTCTCAACATGCGTTTGCAAATACTTTCATTTTGTGAGAATATTTTCAATGTGACAAACAGCATCATGGTAGAAGAAAATGCGTTCAGCCCTTCTAAACAGTTGTTTGAAGAAGAACTGTGCCAGCAATTAAAGAAATATGTGGGTAATTGAGGGATGAATTGAAGTAATGATGTAATCATGAAGTAATTAAAATAACCTTGGGTGAAATCATAAATCACTCGAACAATTGCTAGCCTGAAGTTTCAGTCTTAAAAATCAGTACTTCACTATTATATCTTAAACTGTTTTATATTTATTTGGTTTCATGTATTGTTAACAACCAGTTATGCTTTTTGTATTGATTCAAGTGAACCTTGTGGCAACTTTTAAAGTTAATTTAAAACTGCAAACTTAGTGGTCTCAGTTTTTTTCCATTGAAATGATTTATCTAACCAGCCCAAACTATCAAATTTAGTAAAATTTCTGACAAAATACACACTTGTCACCAAGTGCACAATTCTGACGGATTCTCTCCTTGCTATAAAACAAACATATGTAACATGGTCTCTACTATTTAAAAGTAGTCAGGGTATGATTGCAAACACTAATTCAAGTCTATCTATGGCATTCGTGGTAAGGGTGCCCCATTACTCACTGTGTGATGATTAAGAAATGGATCAAAAGAGACACATCTGAGGAAAATTAATGGTTGAATTTGAGAAATAAGAAATCTTTCCAATACTCCTGGATGAACACTTGAAAAACTAAATCTGGCAATTTCATTGAAGTGGTGTTTTAAATCAGGTCGATAAATCACCTTTGATTAAGGCTGAAAGGCTTGTTATTGATATCAAATTCCAGATTAACAAAAATTATGAAGTGTAGTTTCTGGTAGCCAGATCATTTAGTTTCTTTCTTTTCGAATATATAATTGATGGTTGAACTGGTATGATTTACCCATATGTATATTCATATATATCTATACATCATTTAAATTGACAAAGAAAAGGTCAAATTTGACTATATATTTCTTCGTGACTGCTGTAATTGATAACAAAAGGAAGAAGTCTTCAGTGATAAAAAAGCATGACATAAACACAAATGAGAATCCAAGATGACCAAGACACATCCCATCCAACTGAATGTAATAATTATGCCTAATTCTGGTAAGGCAACAGACGAAATCTGCTATAACTGTATCATGGCAATGCAGAATTTAGGCTTTTCCACGCCAGAACCACATGACATAATTGTGGTCAACCCTTTTATTGTCATTAATGTCAAGATTTTGCAACATGAAATAATTTTCTTAACAACAGAATTTGTTTAAGACGAAAATTCAAAGTATGACAAAATTTACAATGAAAACTTAGCATAACAGGAAAATTTCAATGAAAATGTTTCTTCATTTCCTGTTCATTGAACACTTTTCGCCCAACTCCTATTTTCAAAGGAGTTAGTATAAACCTTGGAGACTTATAAGATGCGTCACTTCATTTTTAAAAGGCTGTAGAGGTATGTGAAAAGACAATTTCCTAGTCCATGGAGAGGGACTTGCAATTGCCACTTGTCACCATTACTGTCATCTTCTTTCAAGAAACAACATTGCAACACTGAAGAAAAGAGGACATAATTCAATTAGTACACTCAAAAACATGGCATGTCTTCCCTCAATAACTGAAAACATGTAATGCCTTGCCATAACTTATCATCATTGAGCCTTCGTGTACGTAACTAGCTCCATACTTACTATTTTTGGGGAAAAAAAAGAAACATAGTTCATTGCATGCATCATGCATGGAACAAAATTCCAAGATACTGGTTTCTCACTTTGGCGGTATGACCCAGTTTAGTGCCTGATATTTCCCAATTAGAATAATTGGCTGTAATTTTTCCAATTTTCCACTGAAGCAAAATTATTTTTTCGGATCCCTTCTCATGATGGCCACTAAGTAGTTAATTACACTTTGATCTGCAGGTACAAAGACATAACATATGTGTTCCAAGACAGTCGTGATTGATTGGTTGAGTGTTAGTAGCCTGAGTCTACTGGTCAACTCAGTTATGTCATAAAATAGGCTATAGCAGTCAAAAGGACAAAGAATTTCAGTTTTAGCTACATGGGAGGTAATTTCCATGTTACTCTGAAATTTCCTTGCAATTCATGATCATGATGGTAAAAGGAAATAAATCTAGCGATAAAGGCTGAGCATAAGATGTGAACTTATTAAATTTGACCATCTCTTTTTGTCATTAACCTGAGTAATACGAGGACTTAGCCAAAGATCAGAACCATGCAATCAATAAAATGTCAAATATTTTTGAAATAATCATATTTTGGGAAAAAACTGTTTGCTTTGAAACTGAAACTCCAAGCATGCCTGGTTGACAGCAATTATTGATATGCCCATTTAATTGGCAGAATCAGAACAAAATTAAAATTGTAAAAGAATACTTCTGACAAATAATTTTATTTTGCATGCCATAAAAGTGGCTTAAGTTGTGCTCTGCTTTGAACAGTTGGACAGCCTACAAGAAATAAAACATTTTAGATTGTCTTCTCACTAATATCTAGTATGCTCTTTATTACTTGCTGTTGTGCTATGGCTTCCCTTTCTTCCATCTGAATACTATAATCCTATAGAAGTACTGTATAAAAAGGGTGACCTGCCATCTAAACAATAATCATACTTTAGTCCTGACTAATAATTTCCTAATAGCCAAGATGTTTATGTGTCTTCTCCATTACATGAAGATTCCGTGTTAATAGAACTTGATTCAGTAGCTGAAATAGTAGCTTCCATTTTGTTGAAGACTTGTTAGTCTGTGACCCTCATAATTACAAATGACTCTGTTCCCTGTGGACTGCCTGATGAAGCAGGCTTGATTCAAATTATTGTGTGTTAACAGCGTTTGTGTCTACCTTTTGTTCCAAGAAAATGATGCTTCAGGTGAATGGCGCGTACAGACCTTAGATTGGTATCAATTACAAACTGTGGTTTTTCGATGAAACCTGATTTAAAATCTCCATATTCAAAGCCTTGATAAAATTGATAAATTTGATTTGTTCATGGATCATCTCAGAAAGTCACTTAAAGAATAATTCTTGCCATCAATTTTGTTGCAATCTATTTCCTTTTTTGTTTTTTATTAATCTTTTCTCGCTGGTGATTCTTCACTCACAAAGTAACTGGACGTTTTTTGACATTCCTGGAAGTTATTATGTACAAACAATAAAAAGAGGACATCTACAAATGCACATCATGCACTGCAAATGAGCTATCATAAGCTGCATAACTCCTTAGATCAGTTGTTGTTAGGACTTCCTGTTCACTTGCAAAGCACAATTGCATTACCTCACACATACAGCACAGGACAAGAATAAAGAGAAAACTGGTCTCATGGTCCTGAATACAGAGCAGATCTGTGTGAAAAAAGGTTTGGAAGATATGTATGATCAGATGTCACAGAAAAACAAAATATCTCTGATGACTGTACCAAGGCTCCATTTTCAAGACAGTGTGTTTTTCTGTTTAACATTTATTAGGGTGACTTCCTTCTGTTCAGATTTGCCTATTACATGGGCGGATCCAGAAACTGTCCAACAGGAGGGGGTCTAAAAATATTGGCATGTCTCTTTTTTTCTACATTAAATAGTACAGGCCAAAGGGGGGAAGGTTTAACCCCTAACCCCCCCCCCCCCATATCCTCTACTGCATTTAACAGCAAATCAACTCGGAGAAAGAATATCTCTCACAAAGATCAAGGGGAACTTCTGAACAAAACAATTTATTACAAGTTACACAAATAACATAGAATTGAACAAATCAAACAACTGCAAAAACAGGTTCAATTACCACTCAAATTGCCATGATTTATCCGCAAAAGATTTGTAAGAAAAATACCCCTCTGCAAATGCTTGGCATTTCAAATTCTGAAGGCGTCACTAATGAAAGAGAACACTTCGTGCAAGATCTTGCTGCAACCTGTACCTAGTGCTTCTTGCTATTGTCTTCGGCACTCTGTTGTATGGTTGTTGGCTTCGCTCATTATCAGCTACAGTGTAACAGGATGCTGGATTCTTCATACATGTCAACTCGAATATGTACTGCTACATATGGCGAAATAATCTCTTGTCCCTCTTATACGTAAATCGTTTTTTTCTAGCTGATCTGTCTTTTACATGAAACCTGTCTCTTATCTTTCTATTTTATCTTCAGTGTTTGAGAAAATCTAAAAAATTTCTAAGCTCTTCCAAACAAAACTCTTTATGATATTGAAAAAGGACTCTATCCCTCTTACGCTAATCAAAATGTGGAACATTCGAAGGAACAATAAAATGTTTTGACCAGTGATTGGCTGATTAAGATTTAGAAAGTTAGTAAAAGAAAATATCTTGGCTTTAGCATGGGTCAATCACTTTGCTTGGTCAGTCCAAAATTGAATAATACAAGCAGGAGATATTTGGCAAGATTTGCCAAAACTTTCATTTGACAATACACTTGCAAATAAGTCAAGATAACAAGTTCTATTTTAACGCCCAAGAACCAAACTTGCAATATGATTGTTGTTTGCGGGTAGTTTGTATATAAGATTTCAAAAAAGATGCACAAAGTTTGCAGTTGCAAGCGCCTTTTCATAAATCACCTATTGCGCAATGAGTGAGCAATACTGAGCATCAGCATAACAGTGAAGAAGACTATTTGAATAATATTAGAGGTGTACACTTGACAAAAAATGGATGTCCATTGCAAAGCAGATCTACGCCGGCACATAACAGGGTGATATGATATTGATATTGATATTGATTTATTTAGGAAATTCCCAAAGACCAAAGATGGTCGCTTTTGGGGAACTACCTTCAAAATACAAAATTATTATACAGATAGAAATATTGTAAAATACAAGCATATATGGGATGCAGGAAATATATATATGATATATGCTGTAAAGGTTGTTTTATCTTCCATGTGTGGTTAGACAGACCTGTAAGTTGCAAAAAAGACAGTGATCATTTATGGTGCTTTTTTGTCAAACGTTCCAGCAAGGCTACAGAAGTACTAGCCTGAAGCATATACCTGATTACTTCATTATTGCTTCCAGTTCTCCTTGAACCAGATCGGCTCTCCTTGTAGTGTGTCAAGACAATTTTCAGTACAAAAAGGGTAGGTCTACACAGTGTGTAGATTTGGCTAGAGACAATTTGACACAGATTGGAAGATAATGTATTTGACCCTGTTAACTTTTCCATTTGAACACTTGCCCTCAGCTCCAAAGGTTTTATACAATTCACAGTCATTGTTCAGTCTCTGGAAATCCTAGCACCTGAGACATGTGAGTTTCACCAAGACAACCACCTTTGCATTATTTACAGGTCCCCAGAACTAGCTCGATTTCCCAATCCAGCCATTAGCTTTCAGCTTCCCCCACCCTTCCTCTGTTTCTTTTTTTTAAACATTTTCTTTGGCTGTCTTTTGAGTTTTTCTTACCATGATGGACTTTCAGTGCTCTGCTTATCTCAGCTATAGATCCTTTCCAACATAAAAAGCCGTCTCAGTTGATCGATGTTCAATTCAGACCAATACGACTAGTTGACAGAAAGGCCAGGCAGCTGCAGTCACTCTTTTTCATCCAGCTGGTTCATATCCGTTGCAATGAGACAAACTCAGAATAAGAACTTTGTCATCATTTTCTAATTCAGCTTTCTTTCGAAGTTGACAGATTCCAATTTTTTCAACCAGTATTAGTATTGTCAGGAATTTTCCGGAAATTACAGAACAAAATGGCATTATAAACTAATACACAGAAACAAATTGTGCGCAGAGCTTTCATCAAAATGTGTTCCTTATAACTTAAATGACTTGTTCTATTGGTTTGAAGGTAATAACTGTCGCATTTACAGTTTACTGTTGAATTAATGGCAACTTACCTTTTTCAACGGCACCTATGGCATGGGTTAAGAGTGCATTCTTCAGTGTCAGTGTAACTCGTCAGGTTTATGGTGTCAGAGAAGTATTGTATTACTTCTGATGTCACAAATACTTTGGACAGCATGCAGCGCTTCAAGGCTAAAGAGATATATGCAATAAATAGTTAGAAAAAGACAGACCGGTCAATAGCCTGGTCAGCAGATAGATGGATGCCATGGATAGTAGGTCTGATGAAGGAAAATTAACAGTTTTCACTGTTCAGAGTGATATATGTTCCTGAATTTGGGAGCAGTTTCCGAATTCGGGAGCACTGTTCGAGAATTTGGGAGCACTCCTGAATTCTGCACTTTCCCGAACTGTAATAACTTATATGACTTGGTTTTTTTTCTGATCCTACAGGTTTATTAAGTGGAATTAACGATTGTTTATAATAAGGAAATGAAATATTTGCTTGTTACTTGCAGTAATCTCAATAAATAATTTCTTTTTTCTTAAATGGTGAGATAATTTGAATGCTTTTCTATTTGCCTCATAATTTTCAGAGCTCCTATTGTAGGAGGATGTAGTTGACAGAGCCAGCCTCTGTAGCTAACAATGCTTATTTGTCCTTCCATGAAATTAACAGCTGTCAAGACGACCTAATATGTCCATGATCTGATATTTCCAACTCCCTAATGAAGTACATCAAATTCCATATCCGATAAGGCAAAATGACTACACATATTTTACGATACATAATCAATACAGTGGATTAAATTTGTCACACCCTGCTTCAATAACCATAATTCTGTTTGAATGCTGCACAAATGGGGCATTTATATTATTTTCTGGCTTCCGAGTGTGAAGCAAAATTGATTAATCAGTCTGATTTAAGGGGCATTTTGGGAATTTCATAAGAGAGACCCAGATGCCAAATTTTCTTTTCAATGGCGTAATTATTTATTCTTGGAACTTTATAAATAGCTTCGTTTCACCACAAAATAAACTATTGAAGCCACAATTAGAAATTATAGCCCTCAACAAAATTCAATCTAACAACCAGAAGTTTGTTAATACTAAATAGTCTTCAATTAGTAGGAACTTTTCCTGATACATGACATCAATTTATTGTTCAAAGCTTAGGATTTTTTATGTACATACTTTGTTCCATACAATGAAGAGATGCATTAACAGACATGAAGCAATTGACAGGTGACAGGAGATATATGAGGGTATAGTTTTAGTTGACGCATTTGGGGAATCCTGTTACCAGCTAATGAGTGAAGCCAACCATCGTAAGTCTGGGATGTCACAGACAATGTACAAGAAACTTGAGGTTACTGAGCCTGACTAGCTCTTCCCAGCCAGCATGGGCATTTTTGGCTGCATGAGATTGGCATGGTGCACACACTGGTGTAGGAGTATCAAGCTCTCTTGAATGGTGCAACCTGCGCTGCAACCGCCTTTGACCAATCTGTCGACACACAGCGATGTGATTGTTCATGACTATCTACAATTTGTCATTTATTCTGCAACCAAATGACTCTGGTATAAAGTGAGAACTACATGAAAATGATAAAGAAAACTTGCTGCATCATCTCAATATAAGAAAAAAAAATTTCTTGAATCTACACAACATTATTATATTCCAACAGAAGAGTTGTCACAAAGTAAATTTATTGGATTGCATATCTGGCCATTTTCCACCTCCACAACTACGAACTGTGTATTCATGCTGTACAAATCAAGTCACTTCATTTGACCTTGATATCAATGATAATATTTGAAGAGCTGTATAATTATCCCTTGCTTGTGTACAGTAGTTGTCACTATATATGTCAATCATTGCATTTCTAACTTATTGGGAGATCTCCTTTATCAAAATTTACTTTCCTGGACCTTCATTTCATGGATAAGTCGAATAGAGCAGCCTACAACTTGTGAAAATGCAAACTAAAGATAGCTGTAAGAGTGCAATTATGGCATGTCATAACCAAAACTTTTAACTTGTAGTTTCATATTTCACTAAAATGTCAAGAAATATAGATTGGTGATGAAAGTCTATACTGTGCTGGCAGAAGTGTGCACAGGCAAATCCAGTTATAGCCCCACTCAAATTATGAGGCTACTTGTGGTTAGAAGAGCCTGATGATTGCATGCTAGTGCCATGCCACCCATAGAGAATCATCATAACAGTAAAAAGTCAGAGGGCCTAAGCATCTTAATGAAATAGAAAAGGCAGGGAAATAAACCTACCACCAAACGACAATTTGATGCCTTTTGGCATATTTATGTTGAGACGTCACATTCAGTAAGATTAAATGCTAACTGGTTGCCCTCAGCAAATGGATAGAAGGTCTTCAGGGCATTTTTCAAAACAATGTCTTCATGATTTTCTATTTTGTTGTATATAACAATTTAATCTATATTCGAGATTTCTGAGCCCCAAAGGTCATACCATACTTAGTCATGTTTAAGCTGACCTTATGTTTTATAATGACTGAATTATTTTCCCAGCAACCCTGTTAAAAGTAAAGTTATAGGAGTTAACCACCTTAGGATAACCCGTGTTAAGCGTTGATACAATCTGGCACTGGGGAGTTGAGAAAAGAAAGGCTAAATAGTGTGGTTAAGCGCTTACTTTTATCATATTCAGTCAGGTGCAAGGGCAGTGCTCAAAATCAAGAGAATTATACTATATAAGAGTGATACTAAAACCCTAATTCAGTGCAGTGACTTTCCACTAAGTTGCACATTCATAAAACTAAGCCTTCACAATCGATCTTCTTTTCACAAAGCCTGTTCAACCTGTAGGCCTACATCGGTTACAGTCCTCCTTCGAATTGAAACCAGATCTTTGCCTCAGAGACTGCCTCATAGAAACTGAGATCTTCGCCCTCTGTCTATATCAACAAAGTGTTTTCAAAATGAGACTGCAGCGGTGTATTTCCTCTTTAGTTTGAATACGTCCAGTTCAGATATATTGTTCACTCCCCCGTAATTTTAGCTCCTGAGAGCCCTGAGATATATTGTTCACTGCGCCCAGTGCCAGTCAGCAGAACAAGTTTCCCATCCAGCCATTAGGTTTCAGCGTTCCGTCTATTCCTCTGTCTACATTTGAGTTTATTCTTCTCATAATGGACTTTCGATGCACCCCTAATCTGAGCTCTCCCCAATGGCCTTTCAAACCAAATAGAACCCTATGACAGCTGTAGTCACTATGTTCTCATCCCATTGGTTCATATCCACTGCAATGAAGTGAAGAACTTCATGGTCACACCATCATTTGACTATAAACATTTATTTTTTACTGATCATTATAAACCTTCAAGGAAAGTACAACAATAGAAGGCATCGGATGTACATGTATGACCGAATTATTTTCCAGAAAACATAATAATATGTCTTTCAATTATCCAAAATCTTGGTCTCTCTTCATCTCAGCTTTTTTATATTTACACTAAGAGAATAACCTGCCCCAATGATAAATCAAAGATGAAGAAGAGCTGTCTTTAATCAGGTCCAATAAGCCATGGAGAGATAAGAATCGTGTTCCTACAGCTCAGAGCCTACAGACATTTCAATGCTCAATTGTGAGAGTTGTCATGGAGACCATTCTATATAGATCATAAATATGTCTGCAAAATTGCATATCCATTCATTATCTGTGATTGCTTCACGACCCATATGGACTTGTTTAGGAATACTTAGCCAACACATTGAACACAAGTCGCTTGTTGTTGTCCCTCTTTATTTCTTGTAAAGTAGTTTTGATTGATTTTGTGCATACCTCATTTTTGTTTGACTTTAAGGATCATCTCAATTTTTCATTCATCATTCTGTTTTTCCTGTTTTTCATGTATGTCTATTCTTATACCCAATAATGTTTACAATACCACATGAAAAATCAGTGGATATATCCCATGTGGTATTTCATTTTATCCGACCACCAAGGCCAATGCTTGATTCTGATTGGTTGAGAACTGTGGGTATATATCCTGTATCTGTCAGGCTGCTTGGCCTGTACAGATATTTTCTGTATCCTGCAGTGATGACATCACAATCACTCATAAATTATCTGACGTTGTCATGCAAACAATGGGCATTGATTTGATTGTTTGTCATGACGTCACAATGGCATGAGCTGCTGGTGACATCACAACAATCTGATGTGCCTATCTTACAGAATTTGAAGTGATCAGACTAAAATAAAGACCGCGGATAAAATCATTGCGGCACATAAAACTTTTCAAGTACTGCGCAAATTTCATGGCTGTGCCATTTACATATTAGTATACTCAATGGTTTTTTTGACCTCAATGGTTTGATAATTGTTAATGATGTCATTGCACTGCTTTTGGTGACGTCACAACATTGCGACATCATCACTTGAGCTGCTATCTTGCTCTGATTGGTTGGTGCAACTGATGAGTATGGATCACCTGAGTGAAGTTCAGCTTTCTTTGGAGTTACATAATGGGGTATAAATAAGACCAAATGGTTGTACGGTGGTATTTTGAGATTATACTCCCAGTAGTGAAGATATCCTTAGTCCTCTGTACCCACTCATGCTAATGCACTCATGGGTACAGAGAACTCAGGATATCTTCAACTCATGGAGTACATCACAAAATATCACCTTTCTCAGTTGGTCTTATTATAAAACTCCGCAGTAAAACCTTTACCATTCAAAGTTGGAATGATATGAAGGACAAGCCAAAAAACCAATTAGGGTTTTAGCATGAGATGTATCTTTTAAAGTGTGAAAAAGACAAGGTTACATTATATCAGAAAGGAAATGGATGCATATACAGATCTGCATCTCAAATAGTGAAAACAGCATTGCCTGCAACTGAAAAAGGCGTTCTGTTTGGCCAAGACAGGCTTTTGTATGCAGAGATCACCTCAGCTAAACCAAGGCATCCTAGTCTTCTCCACATCCCCTTTCCCGGCTCAATCCATCTTCTTCTTCCCTTTGATGTTTTCTCTTAGGTCCGTCCTTCACTGCACAAAATGCAATTTTACTCTTGAAATGGAGAATATCAAAGACCCAAAGGAACCCAGAATCTCTTTGAAGAGTCTTGTTGGGAATGCTGTGTTCAGAGCATCCAACAAGAGCAATATCAACACAGCAAAATGCTTTATGGACTTTAAGACAGATATACTCAGCAATATACAGATTGCTACCTAAGCATTATTCATTTAAATACCATGCTCAATTTGTATGTATATATAATATATACAACATTCCTATTGCAACTACCATTAAACAGATTGCATAAAACATGGTGATAACAACACCATTTCATGTTTTTCAGGCGTGGGCCGATGCCTCAATTACCTCTCATATTCACATCATATTTCCCATAAGGCTCATTCAGACCAATTACAGTACATCAGGAACAGTCCTGTTCTTCCTATGTGGTGTAAACATGAGGTTTTACGGCCCAGCATGGGAAACCTAGCACCTGAGGTCCCGGTGTTGAGACACAAGCGTGTAGGCCTCCCCACATCCTGTGCAGGTCACCAGAACTGGCCCAAGTTCCCAATCCAGCAATTAGCTTTCAGCCTCCCCCACCCTTCCTCTGTCTACATTCCTTGGCTTTCCTTTTTCTTTTCTCTGCCTTTCTTTTCCAGTTTATTCTCCTCATAATGGTCTTTCCGTGCATCGCTTATCACAGCAATCCCATGTGACACTTTCCAAGGGAACTGTCCTCGCTGATCAATGGCCGATTCAGGTTAATAGCATGACCTGTCACAAGAAAAACCAGCAGTCTCTCTATTTTCATCTTGTTGTTCCATGTAAATTTGAGGCTCACAACTACAGGTCCCAGCTATCATATGACCATGAAGTCCACTATATACGATTGTTAAAATCAATTTAAGCTTTCTATGATTTCTGAAAACAGGCGCAACAAGATTGGTCTGAGTCTACTGCTCTTTTGCTTAATAGTCCAGGAGCTTATGGGGATAATTGTGCATATTTGTCTACAAGCATGAAATTTGGCACAAATGTTGCTGAGGATATACAGATTCAAATTTTTGAGGGCGCCGGAGCGGGCGCTCGTCTTGGTTGCCATAGCAACAAATTCAAAATGGCCGCCGCTCGATATCTAATTTTGAGTATAACTCAGTAACAAAAGGTCATAGGATTGCAAATAATAGCTCTAAATATATGTTTTTGATGCCAGGGATTCTGATTCTGCCATTATTTTTCATGTCAAGCACATACTTTGGTCTATAGAGCCAAAATTGCCTGTATATTGGGGTTATAGAGCTCATTTTATCGAAATTCACCACAAATCTTCAGCTTAAACTATTGCAAATTGTTCTTAGTAGCAATTCATCAAGTTTTGACAACAAAATAAACACCAGCTTTATGTTACAGAAATACATCAACATATCATCTGTACAATGATACCAAAGTAACCAAAGAAATGTTGCAGAAATGGGCATTGTCAATGCAGCTGCCTTACGCACACCTACAGGTTCTTTTGCGCATGCAGTCCGCTCCGCAAAATCTTTAAAATCCATAGCCCTACATGTTGCGAGCCGACGATTTATATGGTATGCCAAAAAAAACCTGTTGCTGTTTCAAGTATTGGCCAGTATGACATCTATTATGTACTTACCCTCTCCTGTTTTCCATCCCCTTCCACTGAATTTTGGATTTCCTAAAGATACAATGACGATTGATTTGAAGAAAGACTTGTTTGCAGTTACAACCTTATCTGTGCTCAAGCATAAATGATTCTTGGGTATATATCTGAGGCAGTCTTGAGATCAGACTGCCTCATCCCAAAAGCACCACATCATAACTCTCATTTGGAATGCTCCTAACAGATGGAAGTCCAATGGGAAGAAGAAGAAAAAATTTTACAAGCGTAGCGAGCAGTCTGATACATAGCGAGCAGTCTGATACATTTCAGCATGAATTGCAGTCCTACGAGGGGGGAGGGAAAAATAAAAAGCCAAATGAAAAAGTGAAATAATGTGACGTTGCCAAATTGACTGTCAGAAACTGATGTGTTCAGTTTCAGGGTGAGATTGGGGACTATTTTCATCAGTGTAATAATTAAATGGTTAAAAGACAAGCAGACTATGTTCATTGCATCTTAATGCTTAATTGTAAACAGGTGTGACAGATTAATGACCCTTTCCTTTATTTTCCTTTATTTTAATTTTTAATCTTAAATTTTTTTTACATGTCATTAATTTTGTCATTTGTATGGTGTATCACTGTCTGATTTAATGGTTCATGGACAATTATATAGTATTCTTCCTCTGATACATTGGTCTATTTGCTTTCCCAAAACAGACCGACGGTGGAGGTTTGTTATTCAGAGGAAGGGACTGACAGGTACAGTCTGTATCCAAAGGATACTACCAAGAGATTTTCGTTTCTACTTGTGAACAGACTCATGTTCCATTGACTTTTGCCAACCCATATCCCGCAAATCTTGAAATTATGTGCATTCAATGTCAAGACAATATTAACTTGAGGAGGATTAGTTTTCGAAAGGACCAAGGTATCAGTAATTCTTCTACATGTAAGGTGACCAAGAATGCTGCTATTCCAATACCAAAGGAAAAGGAAATTCTCACACTGTAGACAAGCATGGAAGAAGGACAATACTAGACAGATATGGTAAGTGCAGCCCTCTCATCCCCATTCTGGGCTCACGAGGGTTGATTGATGAGATGCGAGAGAGAGCAGGAGTCCTCAACATGTTACAGATTTAACCCACCAATGCCATTCCTCTGGCCAGGCTCTGTTAGACACAAGTTTGATATGTACCAGTTTTAGTACAAAATTTACAAACTAAAATTTAAGTCAAGCCAAGTTCAAATGCAAATCCAACAGCATTTACCACCATTCAACTGTTTAACATTTCACACAATGGCTACTGTATGACTTTCTGCATGTAGATAACAAGGAGTAGCCTCAATATTCATCATGCAATTTTAGTTATCCTTGGCAAGACATTGGTGGTCCATTTCACATGACTGGAATACTTTAGAAAGGACAATCATCAATTTATCGAAAAACGCTTTATGCCTTTCACCAATCAGTCCTGAGGTTGTTTGGATGCTGTTCACTGTAGTTCTTACCTAGGACAACTTCCCTTATGACAGCTTTAAGATGTTTGTTCGTCAATGTACTGGTAGGACTCTCCAAACCTACATTTTAGATGAACAAACACAGGCATGGTGGGAATCACAGCCAATATTTCAGACAATAAACAAAAAGAGGTACACATTTTCCTGATGAATATACATGTAGAAGTCAAAAGTATTTCTTTTATTCAACAGGTAAGATCTTGGTGAAACACTACTAGGCAGCACTAGTTTCAAGATTGTCTTGTCAAAAAAAATCTTCTTGGATCTTTCAACTCCCTCCAGCTATCACTTTTAGGCACAAAAGCTCTTCCCTTAACTAAGTTATCTTCTACAATGTACATGTAGCAAGTAATAAAACAGCTAACCTACCACTCTACCAGTGCGTGAACTTCGGACAGTGAAACAGTGGTAGGCCTAAAACAGTCCCTGTGTTGAAGGATTGCTTCTTCTGCATGAGTCAGGCAGTCTCTCGTATATGTACTTGCATTCTCTTGGAACTGGCAGAAACATATGTGACAGCACCAAACTCGGTCAAGCTAAATGTTTGGTCACTTCGTATTGTACTTCATGCTTCATTTGGGTGAGACATGATTTTCCTTTGGTATTGCCAGTTGGAAAAACAGTCTCCTTGGTCAGGTTATGATAATTGTCCTCCAGTTACTTATACCATGGTCTTTCTGAAGAGTAATCCATCACAATTCTGTATTGTTTTGACATACCATATTAGCAATTTAATGAGTTCCCTGTGATCAAATGGTTTAGAGTGCTTGATAGTGCACGCACAGGTTTCAAGAGCTTAGGTTCGAACCCCAACCCTTGAACTCAATTTATTCCAATCCCATGAGATATTAGATGGAGTGTTCTATTCTGGGGCTACTCAATGACCCTGGACACCACTTGTTTTATAGCATGACTCCTAGTCTTCTCATCATTCATCATGCATACACAGCGATCACCAAAAGTGAAGGTGCTATGGCAGGGTACCTTGAGCAATGTTCTCTTGTCCCCTGCCCATGGGTACTGCACTGTGGCTGCCCTGAGCAGTGCCATTGTTGGAAGGCTCTCCGCAAAGTCCATGTGCCACATGTCGGATCATAATAAGAAACCCTGACTGACAGCAGTCTACTGTAGAGGCAGGCGAACTAGCAAGGCTGCAGACTGAAGATATTCACATCCAATTGGGTATGGAATTAGCATCTGGGGCACTAGTGCAGTTGCTTTTCAGGTCCGCGCTCAGCAGAACTCCACAGAACTGTGCTGGGCTGCCTCAAAAATTCATGTATGCATACACAGACATGAAATACAGCGCCTCTACTGAAATGTTTTAGCCTGCTCCCTCCCGTCGCAATAGAACAGGCTGCTGTAGCATGCAAGAAACCAAGTCAAATCAATTTCAAGACTTGTGAGATGTGACTGAAGTTAATCAAACAAGACAGTCTGCGCATATGAAACAAATATCTTGGTAGTGTAATAGTATCCCTCAAATATATACTCAAGAAGCATCTACATGTATTGCTGAGCACAAATAAAGGTTGTATTACCCTTGTTAACTGAAAAAAAGTCTTTGTTCGAATCAATCAACATTGTATCTTTAAAAAATTCAGGATTTCAAAGTATGGGGATGGTAAACAAAAGTGTATAAGTACATCATAGATTTCATATGACAAAAAGACAGCAACTGGTTGCTTTATCCTACACAACTTATTGGCTAACATCATGTAGTGCTGTGATATTTTAATGATTTAGTGGCGGGAACTGCGTGTGCAAAAGAAAAGGAGTGCACAGATGGAGCTGCATTAACAATACCCTTGTCTGCAACATTCATTTGGATACTTTGGTATCAATGTATATATAATTAATAATTTGGTTCTTTTTAGAGTGAAATGTTATCACGAAATTGAAAATATGTTGAAAGTTTGATAAACTAGACTCTATAACCCCAATATACAGGTAATTTTGGCTCTATAGGCCAAAATATGTGTTTGAACTTAAAAATGATGGCAGAATCAGGATCCCTGGCATCAAAAACATATATTTAGAGCCATTATTTGCAATCCTATTACCTTTTGTTACTGAGTTATACTCAAAATTAGATATCGAGCGGCGGCCATTTTGAAATTGTTGCTATGGCAACCAAGACGAGCGCCCGCTCCGGCGCCCTCAAAAATTTGAATCTATATACCCTCAGCAACATTTGTGCCAAATTTCATGCTTGTAGACAAACCTGCACAATCCACCCCTTTTTTCCCCATAAGCTCCTGGACTATAACCAAATGCTGTAAAATCAGTTGCAGCTATTATAATAGATATGAAAAATGTTGAATCATGTGTAGCAGTTAGGGTGTACCAAAAAATGAAAAAGTTCTCTGATCTTAACACCTATCTGTCAAAAGATGAGGTTTGGTTAGTAGATCAATATGAATTTTTTTTTTTGAAAATCGGAGAAGTCCTTACGCCGGTCCAAGCCTCTTGAAATTCACATGTCGAAAATTTAGCAAAAATTGGCCATTTTCGCCTAGTTTTGAGCCTACTCTGCCACCTACATCTATGACTAATGCCTATAAGTGTGTCTAACTACTCCTTTCTAAGTCATGACTTGGATGATATTTATGTTGGGTCAGTTCTATCATTTCTAACCCTAAAAATAACCCATCTTTTGTCAGAAATAGTGTAAAAATGCTCTTTTTAGCCAATAAAGCGCTGTATCTTGAGAACTAAAGCAGATAGAGACATGATATTGACACCAAAATATTCAGAATACCCACATTCATATTCATCTTCAATACATTTTAGGGCCCTTTACCCAATACTTTTTTAGTTATTAGGAAAAAAACAAATGATTGCCTTTATTTTCACAGGAATCGTCAGTGAAAATACATTTAATAGCACAAATCATTGAGGATAGGAACCTCTGATTTATCTGCTATATATATTATATAATTTGAACACAAAAAACTGTTTTATTATTTATACTGAAGGAGTATTAGGCCTACAATGCCATGGATTACTTATCTACATCAAAATATTGTCTAATTTTGAGAAAGGCATTCAAAGAAGTGAAAAAGTTTGATTTGTAGCAAAGGTTACCATCCATGTAATCAAGGGGAAATAATTTTCTTTGTTGTATAATATACTACTAAACCATCATTGTTATCAACAATATGTGTCTGAGAAACAATTGGTCAAAAAGGGCAGGCTGAGGTCGATGGTTTCCATACAAATCTGCCTCCAATTGACAATTATGAGGACATACAACAATGATATGTAACTTATGAAGGGTAGATAAATGCAGTACAACATGAATTAATATTTCTAGCAACATCTAAGATATAATAATTGCTTTGTCAATGTCACTGTTAGTGTTTCATAGAGTGTACCCTTTAAATCACTGTTTATTGGGTTCCTCGGGCCTACATTCATTATCTTCAGTTATGTCACTCGCATATGTATGTATGTATGTAGTTTATTGTCCAAAGGACCAATTAACAAAAAGATACAGTCTTGAAATTACATGAATGAATCATTTTAAAATTAAAAATTAGGTGACAGTAAACATAACGTGTATGATAACTTGTGAAAAAAGAATGTTCACATAGACAGGTCGTTAAATAGTTAATACTATACAACACATGAAACGTAGGGTAATACTTCAACTTATACGAGAGTACTAGAATGTCACTGAAAATTTACTATATTTTTTAATACAAGTGCAGAGGTTTAGTGTGACACCTCTGTTTATCACTTATACACGCGCATGATTTTGATTACATGTATCTCTCACACATTTTGAAAGGCTTGTTGCTAAATTATTTGTCAATTTAGCCTGTCTGTAATTCTTTCTCATTGACATGCATAAATTGTCTCAGTTTATTATCTTCTTCAAATGACTGACTTTTGGTGTTATTCATTCATATTGTACTGCATTTATCTGGCCTTCTCAAGTTCCATATCATAGTTGTATGTCCTCATAATTGTCAATAGGAGGCAGACTCGTATGGAAAGTTTGGAAACCATCCACCTCAGCCTACCCTTTTGACCAATTGTTTCTCAGATACACAATAGTTGATAACAATGCTGGTTTAGTAGCATCTTACACAACAAAGAAAATGTTTTTTTTCCCTGATTACATGGTAACCTTTGTAACAAATCACACTTTTTCACTTCTTTGAATGCCTTTCTCGAAAGTAGACAATATTTTGATGTAAATAAGTAATCAATGGCATTGTAATACTCCTTAACTATAAAACTAAAATAATTTTGGTGTCAAAATTATTATAATATACATAGCATATAAATTAGAGGATCACCAGAAACCTAGCTATCTTCAATGATTTGTGCTATTAAATGTATTTTCGCTGACGATTCCCGTGAAAATAAAGGCAATTATTTGTTTTTTTGCTAATAACTAAAAAAGTATTGGGTAAAGGACCCTAAAATGTATTGAAGATGAATATGAATGTGGGTATTCTGGATATTTTGGTGTCAATATCATGTCTCTATCTGCTTTAGTTCTCAAGATACAGCGCTTTATTGGCTAAAAAGAGCATTTTTACACTATTTCTGACAAAAGATGGGTTATTTTTAGGGTTAGAAATGATAGAACTGACCCAACATAAATATCATCCAAGTCATGACTTAGAAAGGAGTAGTTAGACACACTTATAGGCATTAGTCATAGATGTAGGTGGCATAGTAGGCTCAAAACTAGGCGAAAATGGCGATTTTTTGCTAATTTTCGACATGTGAATTTCAAGAGGCTTGGACCGGCGTAAGGACTTCTCCGATTTTCAAAAAAAAAAATTCGTATTGATCTACTAACCAAACCTCATCTTTTGACAGATAGGTGTTAAGATCAGAGAACTTTTTCATTTTTTGGTACACCCTAAGTGTAGCTGATGCATAGAAGCTTATATTAATTTGGTCACGAGTTGGCACATTCGAAAAATTTGTCTGCTCCAGGAGTCCATGTGAAAAAAGCTAAAAGAAGAATTAGGATTTTTTGTTTAAATTATTCTACTATATTTCTGTTTCTATTTATGTCACACAATTCCACTTGTCTTTCCGGAATTTGCAAAAGTTTATTCATAAAGTAAGACTAAACAAAACTTGTCAGTGAGAACAAAAAAAATCAGTGTTAATTTTCGAAGTGCTTTTGTTTGTTGCCTCATTATGCAGGCACCATTACCTAACAAGTTCAATAATTGAATTAATCACCATCCTTGAAAAATCATAAACGCAGGACATTAATTTTTCTGAGCATAAGCAATGCATATTCTTGTGGAGTTGATTGTGGCATCATTGAAATACTCCCCTACCTTTTCGTCAATTTCGGTTAAAATACCCAATACTTTCACTCAGAGATAATTAGTTAATCTTTTTATTGCAGTTGCTACTCCCTGGCCTGAGCCTTTCTCCATTCCCTGTGAATCAAGAGACATTGTGTTCTGCATGCTAAACAGGTCTTTTCTCAATATACGTGAGATGGAAAATGGCAGGGCCATTAGGTCTCTTATTCCACTATGTGGATGTTATTTAGAACTTTATTACACCCAGGATACTCAGTTCTCACCAAGGAGACCTTTCTTGTTACTATTTGGAACGGCATTCAACTGTTATATTGCACCTAAATCTTCACTGTGGGTGACAGTTTTTTTACATTTTCACATTTATCATCTGTAAAAAGTAAAATATTTAGATCTTGGCTCCTGGTATTACTCTGGAATGTTAATTAATGATAGTTTTAAAATTAAGCATGTAGAAACTCATTAATCTCAAGAATAGCTTATGCTTTGATTTCCGTTGGTTGTTGGTACAGAGGGAGGCTCCTGTGAGTGTGACAAGCATCTTCGCATGAGCAACCATGCTATGATAGGCAACCTGTGCCCCCATATTGCTTAAATATCCTGTGCTTATGTGTATACAAACAATCTTTTCACCTGGATATGCAACCGTATCATCACAACACAACACCTCCACATTCCACAAGCAACTTATTTGTGTTCACAGAGGAGGTGTCGCTCTTTTCAGCGACAACTGGAGTAGGTGTAGTTGCAAGATAGCCGATTCATTCTTTCCATAGATGCTGACATTACACTGAGGCAGGATGGCTGACTCCCTTATCCCTTGACTCGCTGTTGCTGCAATATTCCCTCGTCACCAAATTGTCTGACAAACCACCCTCAGATATGTTGTCAGGTAGCCTGGCTTGTGCTATATCATTTGACGGTTGCAAAAACAGCTGATTGGACAAGTCAAGTTATATTGGTCACTGTTGATGTGGATTTTTTGTATCCAATTCAGCAAGTTTCCAGTGGACCATCAAGCCGAGGTAATCCTGTACCTAATGCCATATTCATCTGTTGATATCTGACCTTCAACAAAAATTGTAATTCATTACATCTGAAGAGAGACATTCTGAATGGGAAAGGGTATTAGTCTCTCATATATGTTGTCTTCTGATACCATTTTTAGCAACAGATATGAAAGGGAGATAGAGTTCTGCAAGTAGACTGGCAATCTTTGAGTCTGGGATCTGAATGGGTCTTGGTTCTCTGCTTATCCTTTGGCAGATTTGACCAGTCAAACCACTGCAATAGTTGATTGGTGTGGATGGCAGAGGATTAATGGCCCTTTGCTGATGCGTTAGACCAGCTGCAGATGTATCAGGGGCATGCATGTACTTAGAACCACTGCATTATCCAATCACAACTTTTTTCAATATAAAAAGTCTGAAGATTTGTGGTACAAAACAATTTCCTTACAGATATTCCTTTGGCTGAAATCATTTTAAAAGCAAAAGGAAAGGCAAAATGTGCAAAGAAAAATTAGTTCAATAGTAAAATTACAATGAAAGCGTTATTCATTTTTGGTTTAGCGGAGTTGTTTTTTTTGTCCAACTCCTACTGTGTCCAATGAGTAAGTGTAAACCCCAGGAATAACATTTGTTACTTCATTTGAAAAGTTCCCCCGTGGCCTAATTGGTAAGTGCACTTGTCAACTGGCTTTTAGGGCGTGTGTTCAAATCTCACCCCGGGAACTCATTTTAGTCCGAGCCCATGGGACTTTAAATGGAGGCGGGTTGTATCCAGTATTCTATGCAGGGGGCAACTGAAAGGCCCCCGGCATCCCTGAATTAATAGGGTATGTGCCAGACTCTCAGTCTTCTCATCTCATTATCATTATACGGCGGTCGCCTGCCTTGATATAGCCCATTATAAGGTGCTGCAGAGGTGTAAAACACAAACAAACAAACAAACAAACAAACAAACTTCATTTTAAAAGGCTGTAGGAGTATGTACTTGGAGAATTTCCTGGACTGTCATAGAGAGGGACTTGCAATTGACACTTGTCACCATTACTGTCATCTTGTTACAAGTTACAGTATTGCAGCACTGAAAAAAAGAGGATATAAAGTCAATTAGCACATTCAAAAATATGACGTGCCATCTCTCAATAACTAAAAACAAACAATATGTGGCATATATATACTTGTTATCATTGAGCCTTCGTGTATGTAACTAGCCCTATACTTATTTTTTGAAGTATAAGCCAGTTATTTGTTTCTCATTTTGGTATGACCCAGTTTTGTGCCTGAATTTCCCATTTGGGTTAATTGTATGTATATTTTTTTATCAATTGGCTGTAATTTAACCAATTTTTCCACAGAAGGGAAATTATTGCTCAATGACAGTCATTAAGTAGTCAATTTCACTTTGATCTGCAGGTACAAGACATAAAAAATGCATTCCAAGACGGTCGTGATGGGTTGGTTGAGTGTTAGTAGTCTGAGTCTGCCGGTCAACTCCATTATGCCGTAAAATAGGGCTATTTCAGTCAAAAGGAGATACATTTCAAACATAAGCTTCAGCCACATGGGAGGCAATTCAGATGTAACTTTTTAAATTTCTTGAAATTCATGATCTTAATGGTAAAAGGATATGAATACAGCACTCGAAGACCCAGCATAATTTTGTTAATCTCTTTTTGTCATTAACCTGACTCCTGAGTAATACGAGGACTCTTTGCCAAAATATCAGAAACATGCAATCAATAAAATGTCAGATATTTGTGGAAATAATTATATTTTGAGAAAAAGTGTTTGCTTTGAAACTGAAACTTCATGCATGCCCTGGTAGAGGAGTAATTATTGATATGCAAATTTAATTGGCAGAATCAGAACATAATTAAAATTTTAAAAGAATAAGTCTGACAAATGGATTTTATTTTGTTTCTCATTAAAGTGGCTAAAGGCGTGTTCTGCTTAGAACAATGGGACGGCCTAGAAGAATTGAATTTTAGGTTGTCTGCTTCGAAAGGATGCTGTTCATTAGTTCCTATTGCATGTGGCTCATTGCTATAATTGTATGGAAATACTGTTTAAACAAGGTGATCTGGATATTGTGTGGATAATCATGTCACAGTTGTCAGATTTGTATATTTCTTAACAACATGCATTTCAAATACAATGCCTAAACAAGTATATTACGTTTGATATATAAAATGTGTGACGTTCTGTTGTTTATGAATCAATGATATCAACCTAAAACGCCATGTATTTAGTGGCGACGAACCTTAGAATCGCTTGCTAATTAGATAACCTGTAAAGAGTGGGCTTAATACCATACACGTACAAAAACCAAAATGTTAAGACCCTATTTTGCATCCACTTGATTCACTATCTAACTGTAAAATTTCAGTTATTGAGTGAGTTCTTGAGATTCAAAATCTCACCAATGATCACACATCAATTCCTTCCTGAACCTTTCTTAATTGACAAGATGCTTGAGTTTCTGCTGTATTACATGAAGATTCTGAACTAAAAGAAAAGGATTAAGCAGCTAAGAGAGTAGCGTCCATTTCATTAAACACTTATTAGTCCTCGGCCCTTATAGTTACTAATGAAGGTGTTCGCTGCGCACTGCCTAATGAAGCAAGCTTGATTCAAATTGTCTGTTAACTTTGTTTGTGGCTATTTTTTGTTCTGTGGAGAGTCTGTCCAAAACAAATGATGTTTAAGGTCACAGCAAAAAATTATTTCTCTTTTTTTATCAGATGAATGATGCATGGACCTTAGATGGGTATCAATTACAAACTTTGGTTTTGGATGAAAACTGATTTAAAATCTCCATATTTAAAGCCCTGATAAAGTAGACAAATTTAATTTATTTATAGATCATCTCTTGAGTATTAGAAAGTCAATTATAAGAAAAATTATTGCCATTACTTTAATTACAATCTATTTCCTTTTTTCGTTTTTAGCTACACTCTTCTCGATGGTAATACTTCACTCACAAAGTAACTAGACCTTTTTTGACATTCCCGAAAGTTTGAAGTAAACATGAACATAAATATTATAATGTACCAAATTTATCCTGGCATATTCTCAACACTTGCTGAAAACCTGCAGCATACAGAAAATAAGTAAATAAAAATCCCATTGATATTAAAAAGGGGTGACACAATAAAAAATGAAATCTACAAATGCACATCATGCACTGTAAATTAGCTCTCATAAGCTGCATAACTTCTTTGATCAGTTGTTGTTGGAACTTCCTGTTCTGCTACACAACATAATTGCATTGCCTTAAACAGTCTTCACAGGACATGAGACAAGGAAAAAGAGAAAGCTGGTCTCATGGTCCTGAATACCGAGCAGGTGTGAAAAAAGGGAAGAGCAGGGAGAAAAGGGACAGTCTGTGAGTGGATAGATATATGACACTTATGATCAGACAAAAAAAATATAGTCTCACTTTGCAAGTAATCATTTCACCCATTCAAGATCAATCAATAATGTTACAACCTGCAAGACAGTGTGTTTTTCTAGTTAATGGTTGCAAGGGTGACTTCCTTGCACTTAAATCTGGCTAATTATGCCATAAATCAAATTCTTGTAATTTGTCGCCAAACAACTCAGAATATCTCCCACAGAGATCAATGGCAAGTTTTGTGGGAAAAATTAACCACAAATACATTGAATTCCACAAATCAGATAATCAGTATACAAACTAAAACATAATGCTGCCATACTGCAGAGAATAGAGACCTGCCTAAAAAAGATTAGAAATAGTGTTAGGATTTGTCTTGACTGTTAGAGAGGGCTTACTCAAATTAACAGGAACTTTTCCATATGCATGATGTATTGTGTTAGGCCAAGGATTTATGATGTACACACTTTGTTACATACAGAGAAGAGATGTAATATGTAAATGGCACAGCCATGAAATTCGCGCAGCTCTTAAAAAGTTTTTTTAGCACTTATGGTTTTACCATAACTTTCATTAAATTTATTTCATATTCAATGTATGAAAGGCAGTTATGTTACTGTTTCAAAGAAATTGAAAGACGGATATATAGAAAAATAGAGAGAAATTTAGATTAGAAACTATAAGAAAAATAAAATAGATCAAAAATAGAATATATATATATATAGACAGATACAGATAGATAGATAGATAGATAGATAGATAGATAGGATAGCAAATAAATAGGATTAAGAATGAATAGAATTGATAGATAATCAGCTAAATAGTAAAAAGGGAGACTACACTGAAAGCTGCCAAATTAAAGTCTATGCTAGATTGTTGATATTACATAATAGTGATAACAAAAACAATAACACGATCTTCATGTAGATTAATTGCTCACTGTTACATAATCATCAATTGACAAAGATTATGTAACCTTAATTTTGTTATGTTTTCTTGTTGTCTGTTCTGAAATGAAATGAATCACATGTTTTAAAATAATTTAATTTAGCTTGTCAAGGCTTATAATGAACTATTCCATAAAAATAATAGAAACAGATATTATTAATGGAGAAAATTGAATTTTTAAGATGAACATGAATATGTCATGTTTTGTTAAATTCGAAACTAAATCATTGATAAGAAGCTGGTCCTACTTGACCTAATTTCCTGCTGTCGACCATTGATGTTGATACCATCACTGCACAGATTTTTGAAACCTTTCTAGTGCTAAGTTTCGCTTCGCGAATATTAATAGACATGAAGCAACTGACAGCTGACAGGAGATATATGAGGGTATAGTTTTAGCTGATGCATATGGGGAATCCTGTTACCAGCTAATGAGTGAAGCCAACCATCGTAAGTCTGAGATGTCACAGACAATATACAAGAAACTCTGGGTAACTAAGCCTGACAAGTTCTTCCTGGCAAGAATGGGCATTTTGAGCCGCATGATATGGTAATGTACAACACCCTTTAGTAAAAGTACCATTCTCACTTGAATGGTGCAACCTGCACTGCAACTGCTGTTGACCGAACTGTTGACCCATGGTGATGTGATGGCTCAGTACTAATCTACCCTTTGTCATTTATGCATAACATGTGTGAATCTGGCATAAAGTGAGAACTACACTTTGTTGCATAATGTCAATAAAAGAGAAAAAAACACTTCTTGAATCTCCAAGGGCTTCATTATAATATTCGAGCAGAAGAGTTGTCAAAAGGAGAATTTATTGGATTGCATACCTTGCCATTTTCCAAATCCAAAAATATGACCTGTTTATTCATGCTGTACAAAACAAATTACTTCATTTGACCTGGACATCAATGATGATACTGTAGTTCAAAGAGCTTTCTGAATAATGCTCCCTGTCACCATATCAACCATTGCACGTGTTGGATGATCTCCTTTATTAAGAAAAATACTTCTTTGGACCTTCATTTCATAAAAACAAAAACGCAAACTAAAGATCCCTAGAACTGGAATAGCGTATTAATGGCATGTCATAACCAAAACTTTTCATTTGTAGTTTCATCTTGTCAATTGTATGTACATGTATGTCAAGCTGGGAACACAAATTTCATGTTCTTCTTAATGTGATCAATAAATACTATTCTATTCTATTCTATTCTATTCTATCTTCACTAAATGCCCGGATTTACTTCAAGTTTTTCAAATCTACATCACAAAGAAAATAACAAATACTTCTTAAACCAATAGCCTTTATTCTTTGTACATCAGTCACACAAATATATCACACATATTGTACCTAAACCTCAGTGTATATATATGGGTAATTGTACTTGACACACAAGGAACACTGAAGAGGTCGCTACCAGTCAATGGCAGTACTGGTGGTGCCCCTAACGTTTTTGTTGTTTTTAGTGATTCTGATGGTAAAGTTGTATTTGCCAAGTCTTCGCGTTCAGCCAACATCTCGGGACCACTAACAAAGATAGCGGTGACGTCTAGCGGTATGTGTAGTAGGGGCCCCAGATGGGATTTCTTTGCCGTATCATCCAACTGTGGCAGAAGCATATAGGCCGCCTGATATACCCAATTCACATTGGCGACAAGGATGAGATAAATCTTGTAGAACTCATTAGATCTACAGAAACGATTCCTAACACTTTGGTGGATATTTTGAGCCGTTTGAAACCATTTGCGCCACTCTAGCGTCGCGAGTTACGTTGTTTACTTTGCGCCGTAGTAGCCCAAAAAGTTTTGACAGCTTGTGGATTGCTTGTGGTTGTAATACAACAGTTCTGAAGCATCCAGAATCATATATAATCGAAGTAATTAAGCTCAATTACAGTTGTGTGAAGACCACAGAAGGATATCTGTGTGAATTGGAATTTAACATTTCAAATCAAAAAGGTGTGACAGTTGATTGCAATCGAGAGGAAGTGGTAGTCCACTTGCACCTGTTTGATTTCAAATTGTCTGCAGTTGAACATTCAATTGGATTGAACCTTTGCTGATCTTTGTCTGCTGTTGATAAATATACACAGTAATTCAGGGCCGCAACAGGGGGGGGGCAGGGGGGGCAATTGCCCCTCCTGCCCTTGTCCAAGGGGGGGGGGGCAGGGGGGGGAAGATATGTGCCCTTATAATAATAAAACAACGTTATTCAGCCTTATTTGAGTAATTTTGGACACAAATTTTGTTATTATAAAATAACTGTATTCACAATAATTATTGATTCTCCATTTAAATGTCATCTCGCAAAATTGGCGTGAATATGATTTGCCCTTTTTCGTCCGACCACCCCTGCCGCCCGCACTTCCTTCCGGCACCCCTGCACAGCAATAATTTTTGGTAGCCACAGATATGTATTGAGACATTGAAATTTTTACAAATAATTAATTTGGCCTTTGGAATATGTTAGTAGATAATACCAGGGAAACAGGAAATTTTATAGAGTTGGTTTTTTAGGTCCTGAGATATAAAATTTAATGGCCATGGAACTTAAAAATATGTTGACTCATATCTGTGATTTAATGCTAAGAACTGAAAATTCTTCTTTCAGTAATAATTTTGTTATGGGATATTTAATATCTTAAAATTTTGGATTTGTAATCTGTACTATATGTGCAGCATAGGCCTAAATATAAATTCATACATCTAGGCAGTGGATTGCAGAAAGAAGCTGAAAAAACTTTTCTGAAATCAATAAATCATGCATAGTACTAGTATACCAATATACAGAATTTTTTATTCAAGAATTTTTATTTCATCATGTGTTGTGGTAATTATTTATATTGTCTAGTCCATGCTAAGACAATTTATACAAAATAAAAAGGGGGGGGGCTTATTTATAAATTTATATTCTATATTAATCATATTTGTACAACTTAATTAAAACTTAATTAATTTGTATGTATTTTAACTTTAGGAGCTTTTCTTTGTATTATTAATTACATTAAAAAAGAAATTTGAACTTGAAAGACGTTGCTGAAACCCTGTGTACAGCTTCTTCTTTAGCTTTATACAATGTAATAGGCACAATATATAAGATCTATGCCTATTTCATTGAGGCTGCGTACTAGAACTGGTGCTGAAACCCTGTACACCTGAATAATTGCTGCTGAAACCTTGTACAAGTGGTGCTGAAAGCTGGTGCAGCCTTTTTTTTAAAGCTAAATACCATGTAATAGTCAATAAAATCTAAGACTTATGGACTGACACTGGGGTACTGTACAGGTGGTGCTGAAACATTGTACAAGTGGTCCTGAAACACTGTACAGCCCACATTTTACAGCTAAATACCATGTAATTGTCAAGAAAATATAAGATTATTGCAGAAAGGCTGGGGTAGAGTATGGTTGGTCCTGAAACAGTGTACAAGTGGACCTGAAACCTTGTGCAGTCTACTTTTTACAGCTAAATACCATGTAACTGTCAAGAAAATATAAGATTATTGCACAAAGACTGGGGTAAAGTACAGGTGGTCCTGAAACATTGTACAAGTGGCCCTGAAACATTGTACAGCCTATTTTTTACAGCTAAATACCATGTAATAGTCAAGAAAATCTAAGATTATTGCACTCAGACTGGGGTAAAGTACAGGTGGTCCTGAAACATTGTACAAGTGGTCCTGAAACATTGTACAGGCTACCTTTTATAGCTAAATACCATGTAATAGTCAAGAAAATCTAAGATTATGCCCTCGGACTGGGGTAAGGTACAGGCGGTCCCGAAACATTGTACAACTGGTCCTGAAACCTTGTGCAAACTAGTTTTTACAGCTAAATACCATGTAACAGTCAAGAAAATCTAAGATTATTGCAATCAGACTGGGGTAAAGTTCGGGTGGTACTGAAACATTGTGCAAGTCAGGTGCTGAAACCTTGTACAGCCAACAATTTACAGGTAAATACCATATTATTGTCAAGAAAATCTAAGATTATTGCACTCAGACTGGGATAAAGTACAGGTGGTCCCGAAACATTGTACAAGTGGTCCTGAAACATTGTACAGCCAACATTTTACAGCTAAATACCATGTAATAGTCAAGAAAATCAACAATTATTGGACTGAGACTGGGGTTAAGTACAGGTGGTCCCGAAACATTGTACAAGTGGTCCTGAAACCTTGTACAGCCTAGTTTTTACAGCTCAATACCATGTAATAGTCAAGAAAATCTAAGATTATTTCACTCTGGTGGTCCTGAAACATTGTACAAGTGGTCCTGGAACATTGTACAGCCAATATTACAGCTAAATACCATGTAATAGTCAAGAAAATCTAAGATTATTTCACTCAGACTGGGGTAAAGTACAGGTGGTCCTGAAACATTGTACAAGTGGTCCTGAAACTTTGTACAGCCTACATTTTACAGCTAAATACCATGTAATAGTCAAGAAAATCTAAGATTATTGCACTCAGACTGGGGTAAAGTATAGGTGGTCCCGAAACATTGTACAAGTGGTCCTGAAATGTTGTACAGCCTACTTTTTACAGCGAAATACCATGTAATAGTCAAGAAAATCTAAGATTATTGCAATCAGACTGGGGTAAAGTGGAGGTGGTCCCGAAACATTGTACAAGTGGTCCTGAAACATTGTACAGCCAAATTTTACAGTTAAACACCTTGTTATAGTCAAGAAAATCTAAGATTATTGCACTGAGACTGGGTTAAAAGTACAGGCGGTCCCGATACATTGTACAAGTGGTCCTGAAACGTTGTACAGCCTACTTTTTACAGTGAAATATCATGTAATAGTCAAGAAAATCTAAGATTATTGCAATCAGACTGGGGTAAAGTACAGGTGGTCCCGAAACATTGTACAAGTGGTCCTGAAACGTTGTACAGCCTACTTTTTACAGCTAAATACCATGTAATAGTCAAGAAAATCTAAGATTATTTCACTGAGACAGGGGTAAAGTACAGGCGGTCCCCAAACATTGTACAAGTGGTCCTGAAACGTTGTACAGCCTACTTTTTACTGCTAAACACCTTGTTATAGTCAAGAAAATCTAAGATTATTGCAATCAAACTTGGGTAAAGTACAGGCGGTCCCGAAACATTGTACAAGTGGTCCTGAAACATTGTACAGCCAACTTTTTACAGAGAAATACCATGTAATAGTCAAGAAGATCTAAGATTATTGCCCTCAGATTGGGGTAAAGTGGAGGTGGTCCCGAAACATTGTACAAGTGGTCCTGAAATGTTGTACAGCCTACTTTTTACAGCTAAATACCATGTAATAGTCAAGAAAATCTAAAATTATTGCACTCAGACTGGGTTAAAAGTACAGGCGGTCCCGAAACATTGTGCAAGTGGTCTTGAAACGTTGTACAGCCTACTTTTTACAGCGAAATATCATGTAATAGTCAAGAAAATCTAAGATTATTGAACTCAGACTGGGATAAAGTACAGGCGGTCCCGAAACATTGTACAAGTGGTCCTGAAACGTTGTACAGCCTACTTTTTACAGCTAAATACCATGTAATAGTCAAGAAAATCTAAGATTATTGCAATCAGACTGGGGTAAAGTACAGGCGGTCCCGAAACATTGTACAAGTGGTCCTGAAACATTGTACAGCCTACTTTTTACAGCTAAATACCATGTAATAGTCAAGAAAATCTAAGATTATCGCACTCATACTGGGGTAAAGTACAGGCGGTCCCCAAACATTGTACAAGTAGTCCTGAAACGTTGTACAGCCTACTTTTTACAGTGAAATACCATGTAATAGTCAAGAAAATCTAAGATTATTGCACTCATACTGGGGTAAAGTACAGGTGGTCCCGAAACATTGTACAAGTGGTCCTGAAACATTGTACAGCCTACTTTTTACAGCTAAATACCATGTAATAGTCAAGAAAATCTAAGATTATTGAACTCAGACTGGGGTAAAGTACAGGTGGTCCCGAAACATTGTACAAGTGGTCCTGAAATGTTGTACAGCCTACTTTTTACAGCTAAATACCATGTAATAGTCAAGAAAATCTAAGATTATCGCACTTATACTGGGGTAAAGTACAGGTGGTCCCGGAAACATTGTACAAGTGGTCCTGAAACATTGTACAGCCTACTTTTTACAGCTAAACACCTTGTTATAGTCAAGAAAATCTAAGATTATTGCACTCAGACTGGGTTAAAAGTACAGTCGGTCCTGAAACAGTGTACAAGTGGTCCTGAAACATTGTACAGCCTACTTTTTACAGCTAAATACCATGTAATAGTCAAGAAAATCAAAGATTATCGCACTCAGACTGGGGTAAAGTACAGGCGGTCCCGAAACATTGTACAAGTGGTCCTGAAACGTTGTACAGCCCACTTTTTACAGTGAAATATCATGTAATAGTCAAGAAAATCTAAGATTATTGCAATCAGACTGGGGTAAAGTACAGTTGGTCCCGAAACATTGTACAAGTGGTCCTGAAACGTTGTACAGCCTAATTTTTACAGCTAAATACCATGTAATAGTCAAGAAAATCTAAGATTATTGCACCCTGACTGGGGTAAAGTACAGGTGGTCCTGAAACATTGTACAAGTGGTCCTGAAACGTTGTACAGCCTACTTTTTACTGCTAAACACCTTGTTATAGTCAAGAAAATCTAAGATTATTGCAATCAAACTTGGGTAAAGTACAGGCGGTCCCGAAACATTGTACAAGTGGTCCTGAAACATTGTACAGCCAACTTTTTACAGAGAAATACCATGTAATAGTCAAGAAGATCTAAGATTATTGCCCTCAGATTGGGGTAAAGTGGAGGTGGTCCCGAAACATTGTACAAGTGGTCCTGAAATGTTGTACAGCCTACTTTTTACAGCTAAATACCATGTAATAGTCAAGAAAATCTAAGATTATTGCACTGAGACTGGGTTAAAAGTACAGGCGGTCCCGAAACATTGTGCAAGTGGTCTTGAAACGTTGTACAGCCTACTTTTTACAGCGAAATATCATGTAATAGTCAAGAAAATCTAAGATTATTGAACTCAGACTGGGATAAAGTACAGGCGGTCCCCAAGCATTGTACAAGTGGTCCTGAAACGTTGTACAGCCTACTTTTTACAGCTAAATACCATGTAATAGTCAAGAAAATCTAAGATTATTGCAATCAGACTGGGGTAAAGTACAGGCGGTCCCGAAACATTGTACAAGTGGTCCTGAAACATTGTACAGCCTACTTTTTACAGCTAAATACCATGTAATAGTCAAGAAAATCTAAGATTATCGCACTCATACTGCGGTAAAGTACAGGCGGTCCCCAAACATTGTACAAGTGGTCCTGAAACGTTGTACAGCCCACTTTTTACAGTGAAATATCATGTAATAGTCAAGAAAATCTAAGATTATTGCAATCAGACTGGGGTAAAGTACAGTTGGTCCCGAAACATTGTACAAGTGGTCCTGAAACGTTGTACAGCCTACTTTTTACAGCTAAATACCATGTAATAGTCAAGAAAATCTAAGATTATTGCACTCAGACTGGGGTAAAGTACAGGTGGTCCCCAAACATTGTACAAGTGGTCCTGAAACGTTGTACAGCCTACTTTTTACAGCTAAATACCATGTAATAGTCAAGAAAATCTAAGATTATTGAACTCAGACTGGGGTAAAGTACAGGTGGTCCCGAAACATTGTACAAGTGGTCCTGAAATGTTGTACAGCCTACTTTTTTACAGCTAAATACCATGTAATAGTCAAGAAAATCTAAGATTATCGCACTTATACTGGGGTAAAGTACAGGTGGTCCCGAAACATTGTACAAGTGGTCCTGAAACATTGTACAGCCTACTTTTTACAGCTAAACACCTTGTTATAGTCAAGAAAATCTAAGATTATTGCACTCAGACTGGGTTAAAAGTACAGTCGGTCCTGAAACAGTGTACAAGTGGTCCTGAAACATTGTACAGCCTACTTTTTACAGCTAAATACCATGTAATAGTCAAGAAAATCAAAGATTATGGCACTGAGACTGGGTTAAAGTACAGGCGGTCCCCAAACATTGTACAAGTGGTCCTGAAACGTTGTACAGCCCACTTTTTACAGCTAAATACCATGTAATAGTCAAGGAAATCTACGATCATTGCATGGAAACTGGGGTAAAGTACAGGTGATCCTGAAACATAGTACAAGTGGTCCTGAAACAGTGAAATCTTGTACAGCCTACTTTTTACAGTTAAATACCATGTAATAGTCAAGAAAATCTCAAAACTATAGACTTCACTATACATGTTATATATAACACTTTGAATGCCAAAAAACAGGCAATTCAAAATAACTTGGCCGCAACCTACTTATATTTAAAGGCTAATTACTCACAAATTAATAAATTTTTTTACATGGATTTTGTGGTTTTGTACTCAGGAACGCGTTTACTAACAAAAAAATCAATAAAAGTACCATGTTAGAAAAAAAGTGAACTGAGGGCTTGTAGCCCCTTTAATTATTTTATGTATGGAATATCTATCCATCAGACCATCAAAAGGCACAACTAGACCATACAGGCTACCTGCATACCAAATAAAACACATTTTCCACATACAAATCCGGGAGCTACATATTTCTCTGCCACATCAAGGCCAGTAATGCATATAATATTGCAGGCAATTAAATACCGCATATTTCGGGACACTGATTGAACTTCTTAGTCCAATATAGCTACCCTGCTCCCAGAAATGAAGTTGCGCCATGCATTTCCAACAAATCATATTTTCCAACATCAACTCAGACTCTCAGTGTTTGTAGTGCTGTATACCCTGCTTTATCAGTTCCAAACAATCCACATTACTTAATCTAACTGGAAGCTAACTGGAAGCTGCTAATACTGATAGGATCTGGCTTCACATTACTTGAACCTGGGAAGAACATGGAACACCACACTTTTTTTTTTTTAAGAAAGAAGCCCTAACGGGTGAACCGCTATAAATTTATATAATATTATTTATTTATTATTATCATGGGTAAGTGGACATAGGAGGAGGATGCATAGGTGATAGAAGGCAGAGGATGTGGCGATATGATGGGAGAAGATAGGAGGAGGCAGATAAAGGAAATAAGAGGAGGAGGCATATGAGATAGGAGAAGGAGGCAGAGGCAGAGGAGATAGGATAGGAAAGAGGAGGATCAGGAGATTGGAGGAGATAATAGGAATCGGAGATGCAAGGAGAAATGAGAGGTATAGGAGACAGGAGATGGATGATGTTGGAGAAGGCATAGGAGACAGGAGAAGGCATGGGAGGAGGCATAGGAGTGCATAGGAGGTGGATATCCACTGGAGATAAGGGGAGATAGGAGTAAGTGGAGTCAAAGGAGATTAGAGCAGGAGAAGGAGGGGATAGTGGGAGAAGGAGGCATTGGAGATAGGAAACAGAGGAGGAGATAGGAGGAAGCATATTAGATAGGAGGAGGCATAGGATATACATAGGAGTAAGAGGAGTAGATAGAACGAGGGGATGGCAAAGGGAAGGAGGAGATAGGAACTGTAGTAATAACAGGAGGAGAAGGCATGGGAGTAGGAGATTTGGGGAGGAGGCATAGGATATAGGAGGAGGAGAAGGAGGAGGAGGAGGAGGAGGAGGAGGAGGAGGAGGAGGAGGAGGAGGAGGAGGAGGAGGAGGAGGAAGAGTCTAAGGAGATTGGAGGAGGAGGAGGAGATCGTGAGGAGGAGGCATTGGAGATAGGAAGCAGAGGAGGAGGAGATAGGAGGAGGCGTAGATTATAGGAGGAAGCATAGGATATAGGAGGAGATTGAAGGCATATCGGATGGGAGAAGGAGGACGAGGAGGCGATGCCAGGATGAGGAGATAGGAGGCATAGGAGATTGGAGGAAGAGGAAAAAGCAAATGAGATAGGAAGAGGAGATATAGGAGGTAGGAAGGCAAGATAAGGAGAATCTGATGTGAGAAGGAGTCATAGGAGATAGGAGAAGGCAATTTGAGGGTTAAGAGTAGGAGGAGTAGATACACGTAGGACGAGGAGATGGCAAAGGGAAGTAGGAGATAGGAGCGGCAGGAGGAGGCACAGGAAGAGGAGGAAGCATTAGAGATAGGAGGTTGAGGAGGTATATTAAAAGGAGAAGGAAAAGCCATAGGAGATAGGAGGATGAGATATAAAGAGGAGGAGGAGGAGGAAGAAGAGAGGAGGAAGAGGCATAGGAGATAGGAAGAGGAGAAGGAGGAGGCAGAGGAGATTGACAGATGAGACATTTGAGATAGGAAGGGGAGGAGGAAAATGAGATAGGATGGGGATGAATAAGAAATTGGAAGCCAGGGAGGAGATAGGAGGTGGCATATGAGATAGGAGGAGGCATAGGAGACTGGAGGAGATTCCTGGCATAGCAGAAAGGAGCAGGGGGACCAGACTCAGACTCAGACTCAGATTCAGTTTATTCTGCCTTAAGAAATAATCACAAGTTACATGAAATAAAAGTTAATATTAATAATTAGGCAAAGGAGACCCCTCTAAGGATATAGTTCCGCTATCGAGGGGCCACCTTACAGTGAATGAAAATAAATTAACATCGGATTTACATAGCAATTATAAGTAAATAGACTATTAATAATTATAAAAGATGGTTTAGTAATAGCAATAGTTTCTATTTGTTGAGTGACAGATTTTCTTACATATAAACAATCTTAACAGAGGCTTAGGGTGAATAGTTAGCACAGATAATTCAGTTGAATGATGCCAAAAAGTGGTTAAAAACATTTACCTTAATATTAGACGCATGCAAGATAAAAGTAATTTTGATGATTAGTCATGTCTACAGGACAACTTACCTGACCAGCATGAAGATACTAGTGGCCACAGACATAACAGTTTGGAATATTGCACAAGGTATTATACTGTTCTATGAAAACTTTCTTTATATACAATTTGAAACCTGCAAAACTATGAGTGTATATTTTTTCTTTAAAATTTTGAGTCATTGAATTGAAACATGACGGGAATCTGTACTTCATTGAGTGCTTGGCGAAATCATGTCTCACAGCCGGCAGGCGAAGTTCACGACTTTGTCTGGTGTTGTATTGATGATGAGGGTTATTGTTGTCCTCCAGCTCAACATAAAAATAAGCAGGCAGTAAATGGTTTTCAAATTTAAAGCAGAATTTTAGGTCTTGCAGTCGTCCAATGTCAGTGAGTTTCAGCAGTTTTAGTTTATGAAACAGAGGTTCAGTATGTGCATTAAATTTACTTTGTGTTATAACCCTAATGGCCTTTTTCTGTAATTTAAGTAATCTGCACGATTTCCACCCCCATATAATATTGCCATAAGTAAAGTGTGGTAGAATTAATGTATTATAAATATTTAAAAGAATGTTGGATGGTACAAAGTTTTTGATCTTATTTAAAATACCTATTGTTTTAGCAGATTTTTTAGCAACAGCATCAGTATGTTTTTTCCAATTCAGATTTTCATCTAGTATTATACCTAAATAATTAAATTCATTGACAAAATCAATTTCATGACTTTCAATGAATAGTTTCGGATAAGATACCTTTCTCTGAGGGGTATGAAAGAGCATTGCCTTTGTTTTAGCTACATTTAGTGAGAGTTTATTAACTTTAAGCCATATATCGATCCTTTTAAGTTCTGTGTTAAGATTATGTTCATCTATTTCATTTGAGTTTAGTGTTGTAAATAGAGAGGTGTCATCTGCATATATGGTCATATAAAATAAATTAGAGCTATGAATGATATCGTTTATATAAATGAGGAAAAACAAAGGTCCCAGGATCGATCCTTGTGGGACACCACAAGTAATTTCTAAAATTGAAGAATTTACATCATCGTATCTAACCTGCTGAGTTCTATTTGTAAAATAGCTCTTGATCAATGAAAGGGCACAATTTTTGATACCATAATAATCGAGTTTGTGAAGTAGTATTTGGTGGTCCAGGGTATCAAAGGCCTTTGAAAGATCTAAGAATACACACAGTGGGATATTGTTTAAATCCATTCCTTTTATAATTTTATCCACAAGTTCTAATGTTGCTAACTCAGTGGAGTGGTGACGTCTGAAGCCATACTGACTAATATACAATAGGTTATTCTGTGAGAAGTATTCATAAAGCTGATTGTACAAGACTTTCTCAAAGACCTTTGACACACTGGACAATACAGAGACTGGTCTGTAGTTACTAAATTCATTTTCGCATCCTTTTTTGAAGATAGGAGTGACCATGGCTACTTTTAGTAAATCTGGAAAATTACCAGTAAGAATACACTGATTGACTAGTGAGGATATAGGAAGACGAGATACAAAAGGGGAGGAGGAAAAGGCAAAGGACCTATAAAGAGGAGATATTAAGGAGATATGAGAAGAAGGCATATGAGTTGGCATATGAGTTGGAGATTGAAGGAGGAGGCGTAGGAGACAGGAAGAGGCAATTAGAGGGATATGAAGAGTTGGAGTAGAAAGAGTAGGAGGGAATTAGGAGTAGATAGGATGAGGAGATATGGCATATGGAAGAAGGATATAGGAGGAGCAGGAGGAGGATTAGGAGTAAGAGGCATGGGAGTCTGGAGGAGGTAGAGATTGGGAGAAAGGCAGAAATAGAGTCAAAGGAGATTATAGGAGGAGGAGGAGATAGGGGGAGGGGGAAGCATAGGAGTTGGGAGAAGGAGTAGCAGAAGGAGGAGGAGGAGATGACGGATGGGGGATGAGATCGGATGCATAGGAGATAGGTGGAGGAGATATAAGAGATAGGTAGAGGAGATTAGGATTAGATGGGAGGAGGAGGCATATGAGATATGAGGAGGCAATTAGAGGTGTATGAGAAGGAGGAGCAAGGAGTGGGAGAAGTAGGATGAGGAGATAGGACAATGAGGTGACATAGGGAAGGAGGAGATAGGAGAATCAGAATGAGGCATATGAGGAGAAAGAAGCAAAGGAAAGAGGTGGAGGAGGTATATGAGAAAGAGGAGAAGACATAAGCGATATGAGGGGCAAGCATAGTATAAGAAATATATAGGAGGAGGAGGAGGCATATAGGGGAGCAAGAGGATGAATAGATAGGAGAAACGAAGAGGAGAAGGAGGAGGCAGAGGAAAATGTGACAGACGAGGCATTGGAAATAGGATGGGGAGGAGGAATAGGAGATAGGAGCTTGATGCATAAGAGATACAGGGCAGAGAATGGGGAGCTAGCTGGGGGATGGGGCATTGAAGATGAGAGGAGGAGGAAGTAGCAGGATGAGGGAGTAGCAAGAGGAGGGAGTAACAGGAGGAGGAAGTAGCAAGAGGGGGGAGTAGGAGGAGAAGGCAGTAGCAGGACAAGGGATTAGCAGGAAGTGGAAGTAGCAGGAGGAGGTAGAAGCAGGAGCAGGGAGTAGCAGGAGGAGGAAGTAGCATGATGAGGGAGTGTTGGGAGGAGGGAGTAGTAGGAGGGGGGAATAGCAGGAGAAGGAAGTAGCAGGATATGGGAGTGGCATGAGGAGGAAGTAGCAGGAAGTAGCAGGAAGAAGCAGGGAGTAGCAGAAGGAGGAAGTAGCAGGAGAAGGAAGTAGCAGGATGAGGGAGTAGCAGGAAGAGGAAGTAGAAGGAGGAGTTAGTAGCAGGAGGAGGGAGTAGCAGGAGGAGGAAATAGCAGAAGCAGGATGTAGCAGGAGGAGAGAAAGAAGTAGCAGAAGCAGATAGTAGCAGAAGGAGGAAGTAGCAAGATGAGGGAGTCGCAGGAACAGGAAGTAGCAGGAGGAGGAAGTAGCAGGAGGAAGAAGTAGCAGGAGGAGAGAATGGCAGGAGGAGAAGTAGCAGGAGGAGAAATAGCATGAGGATGGAATAGCCGGAGGATGGAGTAGCAGGAAGCGAAAGTAGCAAGAGGAGGAGGGGGAAGTAGCAAGAGGTAGGAGTAGCAGGAGGAGGGAGTAGCTGGAAGTAGCAAGAGGAGGGAGTAGCAGGAGGAGGAAGTAGCAGAAGCAGTAAGCAGCAAGAGGAGGGAGTAGCAGGAAGTAGCAAGAGGAGGGAGTAGCAAGAGGAAGTAGCAAGAGGAGGGAGTAGCAGGAGGCAGAAGTAGCAGGATGAGGGAGTAGCAAGAGGAGGAAGTAGCAAGAGGAGGCAGTAGCAAGAGGAGGAAGTAGCAAGAGGAGGCAGTAGCAGGAGGAGGAAGTTGCAAGAGGAGGGAGTTGCAGGAGGAGGGAGTAGCAGGAGGAGGAAGTTCTCCTGGCCCCTATGCCTCCTCCAATTTCATCCTCCTGTCTGCTACGCCTCCTCTTTGCCCACCCTTTTCTGCTTCGTGCATAGCCTGTTCCTCTTATCTCCTCTTCCTATCTCTTAATCTTCCTCTTTCCATCCTATCTCCCATCCCAGCAAGCACTGTTAATTTTCGTTTCTACACGTTTTAATAACAATGATTCAATGCTCTTTTAATGTGAGGTGCTTGTTGGGATGCCTCCTGCTACTACCTGCTCCTGCAACTGCATCTTGCTACTTCCTCCTGCTGCTACTCCCTGCTTCTGCTATTTCCTCCTGCTACTCCCTCCACCTGCTACTACCTCCTCCTGCTACTTCCTCTTCCTGCTACTCCCTCATCCTGCTAATTCCTTCTGCTACTCCCCCCTTCTGCTACTTCCTCCTCCTGCTACTTCCTTCTCCTGCTACTCTCTGCGTCTGCTACTTCCTGCTCACTCTACTCCGTCATCCTGCAACTTCCTTCTCCTGCTATCCCCCTTCTACTACTTCCTCCTCCCAACGCTCCCTCATCCAGCTACTTCCTCCTCCTGCTACTCCCTGCTCCTGCTTCTACCTCCTCCTGCTACTTCCACTTCCTGCTAATCCTTCATCCTGCTACTTCCTTCTCCTCCTACTCCCCCCTCTTGCTACTCCCTCCTCCTATTACTCCCTCATCTTGCTACTCCCTCCTCCTGCTACTTCCTCCTCCTGCTCCTGCTTCTACCTCCTCCTGCTACTTCCACTTCCTGCTAATCCTTCATCCTGCTACTTCCTTCTCCTCCTACTCCCCCCTCTTGCTACTCCCTCCTCCTATTACTCCCTCATCTTGCTACTCCCTCCTCCTGCTACTTCCTCCTCCTGCTCCTGCTTCTACCTCCTCCTGCTACTTCCACTTCCTGCTAATCCTTCATCCTGCTACTTCCTTCTCCTCCTACTCCCCCCTCTTGCTACTCCCTCCTCCTATTACTCCCTCCTCTTGGTACTCCTTTCTCCTGCTACTTCCTCCTCCTGCTACTACCTGCTCCTGCAACTCCATCTTGCTACTTCCTCCTGCTGCTACTCCCTGCTTCTGCTATTTCCTCCTGCTACTCCCTCCACCTGCTACTACCTCCTCCCGCTACTTCCTGTTCCTGCAACTCCCTCATCTTGCTACTTCCTTCTCCTGCTACTCCCTGCATCTGCTACTTCCTCCTCATGCTACTCCCTCATCCTGCAACTTCCTTCTCCTGCTATCCCCCTCCTACTACTCCCTCCTCCCAACACTCCCTCATCATGCTACTTCCTCCTCCTGCTACTCCCTGCTCCTGCTTCTACCTCCTCCTGCTACTTCCACTTCCTGCTAATCCCTTATCCTGCTACTTCCTCCTCCTGCTACTCCCTCCACCTGCTACTACCTCCTCCCGCTACTTCTTCTTCCTGCTACTCCCTCATCCTGCTAATTCCTTCTGCTACTCCCCCCTTCTGCTACTTCCTCCTCCTGCTACTTCCTCCTTCTGCTACTCCCTGCTTCTGCTACTTCCTCCTCATGCCACTCCCATATCTTGCTACTTCCTTCTCCCGCTATTCCCTCCTCCCAACACTCCCTCATCCAGCTACTTCCTCCTCCTGCTACTCCCTGCTCCTGCTTCTACCTCCTCCTGCTACTTCCACTTCCTGCTACTCCCTCGTCCTGCTACTTCCTTCTCCTCCTACTCCCTCCTCTCGCTACTCCCTCCTCCAGTAGAGTCCTCCTATTACTCCCTCCTCTTGGTACTCCTTTCTCCTGCTACTACCTGCTCCTGCAACTCCATCTTGCTACTTCCTCCTCCTGCTACTTCCTCCTTCTGCAACTCCCTGCTTCTGCTACTTCCTCCTCATGCCACTCCCATATCCTGCTACTTCCTTCTCCTGCTATCCCCTCCTACTACTTCCTCCTCCCAACGCTCCCTCATCCAGCTACTTCCTCCTCCTGCTACTCCCTGCTCCTGCTTCTACCTCCTCCTGCTACTTCCACTTCCTGCTAATCCCTCATCCTGCTACTTCCTTCTCCTCCTACTCCCCCTCTTGCTACTCCCTCCTCCTACTACTCCCTCCTCTTGCTACTCCTTCCTCCTGCTACTTCCTCCTCCTGCTACTACCTGCTCCTGCAACTCCATCTTGCTACTTCCTCCTAATGCTACTCCCTCGTTCTGCTACTTCCTTCTCCTGCTACTTCCTCTTCCCGCTACGTCATCTTCCTGCTACTTCCTCTTCTTGCTACTCCCTCCTCTTGCTACTCCCTCTTTCTGCTATTTCCCTCTCCTGCTACTCATTCCTCGTGCTACTTCCACTTACTGCTACTCCCTCCTCGTGCTACTCCATTATCCTGCTACTTCCTTCTCCTGCTACTTCCTTCTCCTGCTACCCACTCCTCCCACTACTTCCTCCTCCTGCCATTCCCTCCTCTTTCTGTTTGCTACTCCCTCCTCCCACTACTTCCTCCTCTTGCTACTCAATCCTCTTGCTACTTCCTCCTTCTGCTACTTCCTCCTCCTGCTACTACCTCTTCATGCTACTCCCTCCTCCTGCGACCAACTCCTCCAGCTACTTCCTCATAGTGTTACTCCATCTTCCTGCTACTTCCTCCTCCTGCTACTTCCTCCTCCTGCTACTTCCTCCTCCGGCTACCCCTCCTTCTGCCTCTCCCTCCACCTGCTACTCCCTCATCCTGCTACTTCCTTTTCCTGCTACTCCCTCCTCCCTCTACTTCCTCCTCCGGCTACTCCATCATCCTGCTACTCCCTCATCCTGCTACTTCACCCCCTCCTGCTACTTCCTTTCCTGCTACTTCCCCCTCCTGCTACTTCCTTTCCTGCTACTTACCCCTCCTGCTACTTCCTTTCCTGCTACTCTCTCATCATGCTACTTCCTCCTCTTGCTACTCCCTCCTCCTGCTACATACTTTTCCTGCTAATTCCTCTTCCTGCTACTCCCTCCTCCTGCTAATACCTCTTCCTACTATTCACTCTTCCTGCTTCTCCCTCCTCACGCTACTCCCTCATCCTGCTACTTCCTTTTCCTGCTACTCCCTCCTCTCACTACTTCCTTCTCTTGCTACTCCCTCGTCCGCTACTTCCTCATCCTCCTACTCCCTCCTCTTTCTATTTCCTTCTCCTACTACTCCATCCTTTTGCTACCTCCTCCTTCTGCTACTCCCTGCTTCTGTTACTTACTCCTTCTGCTACTCCCTCATCTTGCTACTTCCTTCTCCTGCTACTCCCTGCTTCTGCTACTTCCTCCTCATGCTACTCCCTCATCCTGCTACTTCCTCCTCCTGCTACTCCCCCGTCCTGCTACTTCCTCTTCCTGCTCCTTCCCTTTCCTGTTAATCCCCCCTCATGCTACTCGTCCTTTCTGCTACTTCCTTCTCCTGCTACTTCCTCTTCCTGCTACTCCCTCCTCTTGCTACTCTCTCTTTCTGCTACTTCCTTCTCATGCTACTCACTCCTTCTGCTACTTCCTCTTATTGCTACTCCCTCCTCTTGCTACTCCCTCATCCTGCTACTTCCTTTTCCTGCTGTAAAAAGTTGGCTGTACAATGTTTCAGGACCACTTGTACAATGTTTCGGGACCACCTGTACTTTACCCCAGTCTGATTGCAATAATCTTAGATTTTCGTGACTATTACATGGTATTTCGCTGTAAAAAATAGGCTGTACAACGTTTCAGGACCACTTGTACAATGTTTCGGGACCACCTGTACTTTACCCCAGTCTGAGTTCAATAATCTTAGATTTTCTTGATTATTACATGATATTTCACTGTAAAAAGTAGGCTGTAAAAGGTTTCAGGACCACTTGTACAATGTATCGGGACCGCCTGTACTTTTAACCCAGTCTCAGTGCAATAATCTTAGATTTTCTTGACTATAACAAGGTGTTTAACTGTAAAAAGTTGGCTGTACAATGTTTCAGGGCCACTTGTACAATGTTTCGGGACCACCTCCACTTTACCCCAGTCTTATTGCAATAATCTTAGATTTTCTTGACTATTACATGGTATTTCGCTGTAAAAAGTTGGCTGTACAACGTTTCAGGACCACTTGCACAATGTTTCGGGACCGCCTGTACTTTTAACCCAGTCTGAGTTCAATAATCTTAGATTTTCTTGACTATTACATGGTATTTCGCTGTAAAAAGTAGGCTGTACAACGTTTCAGGACCACTTGTACAATGTTTCGGGACCGCCTGTACTTTACCCCAGTCTGAGTTCAATAATCTTAGATTTTCTTGACTATTACATGGTATTTCGCTGTAAAAAGTTGGCTGTACAATGTTTCAGGACCACTTGTACAATGTTTCGGGACCGCCTGTACTTTACCCCAGTCTGATTGCAATAATCTTAGATTTTCTTGACTATTACATAGTATTTCGCTGTAAAAAGTAGGCTGTACAACGTTTCAGGACCACTTGTACAATGTTTGGGGACCGCCTGTACTTTACCCCAGTCTGAGTTCAATAATCTTAGATTTTCTTGACTATTACATGATATTTAGCTGTAAAAAGTAGGCTGTACAACGTTTCAGGACCACTTGTACAATGTTTCGGGACCGCCTGTACTTTTAACCCAGTCTGAGTGCCATAATCTTAGATTTTCTTGACTATTACATGGTATTTAGCTGTAAAAAGTAGCCTGTACAATGTTTCAGGGCCACTTGTACAATGTTTCAGGACCAACTGTACTTTACCCCAGTCTGAGTTCAATAATCTTAGATTTTCTTGACTATTACATGGTATTTCGCTGTAAAAAGTAGGCTGTACAACGTTTCAGGACCACTTGTACAATGTTTCGGGACCACCGGTACTTTTAACTCAGTCTGAGTGCAATAATCTTAGATTTTCTTGACTATAACAAGGTGTTTAGCTGTAAAAAGTAGGCTGTACAACATTTCAGGACCACTTGTACAATGTTTCGGGACCACCTGTACTTTACCCCAGTCTGATTGCAATAATCTTAGATTTTCTTGACTATTACATGGTATTTCGCTGTAAAAAGTAGGCTGTACAACATTTCAGGACCACTTGTACAATGTTTCGGGACCACCTGTACTTTACCCCAGTCTGAGTGCAATAATCTTAGATTTTCTTGACTATTACATGGTATTTCGCTGTAAAAAGTAGGCTGTACAATGGTTCAGGACCACTTGTACAATGTTTCGGGACCGCCTGTACTTTACCCCAGTCTGATTGCAATAATCTTAGATTTTCTTGACTATTACATGGTATTTCGCTGTAAAAAGTAGGCTGTACAACGTTTCAGGACCACTTGTACAATGTTTGGGGACCGCCTGTACTTTACCCCAGTCTGAGTTCAATAATCTTAGATTTTCTTGACTATTACATGATATTTCGCTGTAAAAAGTAGGCTGTACAACGTTTCAGGACCACTTGTACAATGTTTCGGGACCGCCTGTACTTTTAACCCAGTCTGAGTGCAATAATCTTAGATTTTCTGACTATTACATGGTATTTAGCTGTAAAAAGTAGCCTGTACAATGTTTCAGGGCCACTTGTACAATGTTTCAGGACCAGCTGTACTTTACCCCAGTCTAAGTTCAATAATCTTAGATTTTCTTGACTATTACATGGTATTTCGCTGTAAAAAGTAGGCTGTACAACATTTCAGAACCACTTGTACAATGTTTCGGGACCACCGGTACTTTTAACCCAGTCTGAGTGCAATAATCTTAGATTTTCTTGACTATTACATGGTATTTCGCTGTAAAAAGTAGGCTGTACAACATTTCAGGACCACTTGTACAATGTTTCGGGACCACCTGTACTTTACCCCAGTCTGAGTGCAATAATCTTAGATTTTCTTGACTATTACATGGTATTTCGCTGTAAAAAGTGGGCTGTACAAGGTTTCAGGACTACTTGTACAATGTTTCGGGACCGCCTGTACTTTACCCCAGTCTGAGTGCAATAATCTTAGATTTTCTTGACTATTACATGGTATTTAGCTGTAAAAAGTTGGCTGTACAATGTTTCAGGACCACTTGTACAATGTTTCGGGACCGCCTGTACTTTACCCCAGTCTGATTGCAATAATCTTAGATTTTCTTGACTATAACAAGGTGTTTAGCTGTAAAAAGTAGGCTGTACAACACTTCAGGACCACTTGTACAATGTTTCGGAACCGCCTGTACTTTACCCCAGTCTGATTGCAATAATCTTAGATTTTCTTGATTATTACATGATATTTCACTGTAAAAAGTAGGCTGTACAACATTTCAGGACCACTTGTACAATGTTTCGGGACCACCGGTACTTTTAACCCAGTCTCAGTGCAATAATCTTAGATTTTCTTGACTATAACAAGGTGTTTAACTGTAAAAAGTTGGCTGTACAATGTTTCAGGGCCACTTGTACAATATTTCGGGACCACCTCCACTTTAACCCAGTCTGAGTGCAATAATCTTAGATTTTCTTGACTATAACAAGGTGTTTAGCTGTAAAAAGTAGGCTGTACAATGTTTCAGGACCACTTGTACAATGTTTCGGGACCACCTGTACTTTACCCCAGTCTGATTGCAATATTCTTAGATTTTCTTGACTATTACATGGTATTTCGCTGTAAAAAGTTGGCTGTACAACATTTCAGGACCACTTGTACAATGTTTCGGGACCGCCTGTACTTTACCCCAGTCTGATTGCAATATACTTAGATTTTCTTGACTATTACATGATATTTCGCTGTAAAAAATAGGCTGTACAACGTTTCAGGACCACTTGTACAATGTTTCGGGACCGCCTCTACTTTAGCCCAGTCTGAGTTCAATAATCTTAGATTTTCTTGATTATTACATGATATTTCACTGTAAAAAGTAGGCTGTACAACGTTTCAGGACCACTTGTACAATGTATCGGGACCGCCTGTACTTTTAACCCAGTCTGAGTGCAATAATCTTAGATTTTCTTGACTATAACAAGGTGTTTAACTGTAAAAAGTTGGCTGTACAATGTTTCAGGGCCACTTGTACAATGTTTCGGGACCACCTCCACTTTACCCCAGTCTTATTGCAATAATCTTAGATTTTCTTGACTATTACATGGTATTTCGCTGTAAAAAGTTGGCTGTACAACGTTTCAGGACCACTTGCACAATGTTTCGGGACCGCCTGTACTTTTAACCCAGTCTGAGTTCAATAATCTTAGATTTTCTTGACTATTACATGGTATTTCGCTGTAAAAAGTAGGCTGTACAACGTTTCAGGACCACTTGTACAATGTTTCGGGACCGCCTGTACTTTACCCCAGTCTGAGTTCAATAATCTTAGATTTTCTTGACTATTACATGGTATTTCGCTGTAAAAAGTTGGCTGTACAATGTTTCAGGACCACTTGTACAATGTTTCGGGACCGCCTGTACTTTACCCCAGTCTGATTGCAATAATCTTAGATTTTCTTGACTATTACATAGTATTTCGCTGTAAAAAGTAGGCTGTACAACGTTTCAGGACCACTTGTACAATGTTTGGGGACCGCCTGTACTTTACCCCAGTCTGAGTTCAATAATCTTAGATTTTCTTGACTATTACATGGTATTTAGCTGTAAAAAGTAGGCTGTACAATGTTTCAGGACCACTTGTACAATGTTTCGGGACCGCCTGTACTTTTAACCCAGTCTCAGTGCCATAATCTTAGATTTTCTTGACTATTACATGGTATTTAGCTGTAAAAAGTAGCCTGTACAATGTTTCAGGGCCACTTGTACAATGTTTCAGGACCAGCTGTACTTTACCCCAGTCTGAGTTCAATAATCTTAGATTTTCTTGACTATTACATGGTATTTCGCTGTAAAAAGTAGGCTGTACAACGTTTCAGGACCACTTGTACAATGTTTCGGGACCACCGGTACTTTTAACTCAGTCTGAGTGCAATAATCTTAGATTTTCTTGACTATAACAAGGTGTTTAGCTGTAAAAAGTAGGCTGTACAACATTTCAGGACCACTTGTACAATGTTTCGGGACCACCTGTACTTTACCCCAGTCTGATTGCAATAATCTTAGATTTTCTTGACTATTACATGGTATTTCGCTGTAAAAAGTAGGCTGTACAACATTTCAGGACCACTTGTACAATGTTTCGGGACCACCTGTACTTTACCCCAGTCTGAGTGCAATAATCTTAGATTTTCTTGACTATTACATGGTATTTCGCTGTAAAAAGTAGGCTGTACAATGGTTCAGGACCACTTGTACAATGTTTCGGGACCGCCTGTACTTTACCCCAGTCTGATTGCAATAATCTTAGATTTTCTTGACTATTACATGGTATTTCGCTGTAAAAAGTAGGCTGTACAACGTTTCAGGACCACTTGTACAATGTTTGGGGACCGCCTGTACTTTACCCCAGTCTGAGTTCAATAATCTTAGATTTTCTTGACTATTACATGATATTTCGCTGTAAAAAGTAGGCTGTACAACGTTTCAGGACCACTTGCACAATGTTTCGGGACCGCCTGTACTTTTAACCCAGTCTGAGTGCAATAATCTTAGATTTTCTGACTATTAAATGGTATTTAGCTGTAAAAAGTAGCCTGTACAATGTTTCAGGGCCACTTGTACAATGTTTCAGGACCAGCTGTACTTTACCCCAGTCTAAGTTCAATAATCTTAGATTTTCTTGACTATTACATGGTATTTCGCTGTAAAAAGTAGGCTGTACAACATTTCAGAACCACTTGTACAATGTTTCGGGACCACCGGTACTTTTAACCCAGTCTGAGTGCAATAATCTTAGATTTTCTTGACTATTACATGGTATTTCGCTGTAAAAAGTAGGCTGTACAACATTTCAGGACCACTTGTACAATGTTTCGGGACCACCTGTACTTTACCCCAGTCTGAGTGCAATAATCTTAGATTTTCTTGACTATTACATGGTATTTCGCTGTAAAAAGTAGGCTGTACAACGTTTCAGGACCACTTGTACAATGTTTCGGGACCACCTGTACTTTACCCCAGTCTGAGTGCAATAATCTTAGATTTTCTTGACTATTACATGGTATTTCGCTGTAAAAAGTAGGCTGTACAACGTTTCAGGACCACTTGTACAATGTTTGGGGACCGCCTGTACTTTACCCCAGTCTGAGTTCAATAATGTTAGATTTTCTTGACTATTACATGATATTTCGCTGTAAAAAGTAGGCTGTACAACGTTTCAGGACCACTTGTACAATGTTTCGGGACCGCCTGTACTTTACCCCAGTCTGAGTGCAATAATCTTAGATTTTCTTGACTATTACATGGTATTTCGCTGTAAAAAGTAGGCTGTACAACGTTTCAGGACCACTTGTACAATGTTTCGGGACCGCCTGTACTTTACCTGCTGTCTCAGTCCGATAATCTTTTATTTTCTGAAAATCTTTTTTTTTTTTTTTAAACATGTTTTCCCCTAAATATGTTTTCCACTTTTCTTTAGTGCTAATTTTTACTAGAAGTTCTGAAATTCCACCCAAAATTATCAAATCTGAAATGTCCCTTAAATAAAAATTCTGAACTGTCCCTGAAAAAAAAAATATAGGCCTACCCATGGTAATACACATGTATAGTCTGTATACTTGTTGATAAATCCAAACTTCTAAGTATATACTCCTTTAATGATGTTTTTAATGTAAATGTGCAAGCAGAACCCATTTGGGGCCTCTGTACCAAAATACACTAGGTGGCGCTCAAACGGTCCTGAGTTGTTGGCTGGTCCCGAGAACTTGGCAAATACAACGCTTCCGATTCTGATTGGTGATGAAAATTCATACTGTTTTAGTAGAAATGTGTACAGAAAAATCCTATTATAGCTGTACTTAATCATGAGGCTACTTGTGCTCAGATGAGCCTGATTTGACTATAATTTTTTCTTTCCTTGCTGATCATTATATAATCCTTCAAAGCAGATAAAACTTTTCCAAAGAAAATTTATTTTGTAACTAAGTGGCATCTTTTGTCTGTCATTCTCTTCCGCTTTAGCAAACCTCCACAGCTGAATTAGCATGGAATACGATGATCTTATATGAGTGTCATACATATGGTTTCCATTATCTGTTTTTTTGGCCAGCTTGCAGTAGCTAGCTGTGCAACATAATTTGACTGTCGTGAACTGCTGACACTGTGATAAGGCATGGTGTAAAGTGTGCGCCAGACCTATACACAGATACCTCAGTTTTTCCTTTTAGAATAGAGGGTAGCGGATGTACATGTTTGACCAAATTATGCTTGTATTTTCCTGAAAACAAAACATCACATGTCTTCTAAATTATTCCAAATCTAGGCCCCTCATCATTTGTGAATTTTTATGTCAACTACAAGAATAACCTGCCCAAATGATAATTTGAAGATGAAGAAGGGGTGTCTTTGGCCAGGTCCAATAAGCCATGGAGAGATAAGAATCGTGTTCCTGCGGCCCAGAACCTGCAGACATTCCAATGCTCCATTGTGACAGTTGTCATGGAGACCATTCATATAGAATCATAGATCATAAATATGTCTGCAAAATTGCATATCCATTCATTATCTCTGATTGCCTCACTACCTATATGGACCTGTTTAGGAATACTTGCAAACACAAGTCGCTGGTTGTTGTCCCTCTCTATTTCTAATAAAGTAGTTTTGATCAATTTTGTGCATACCTGATTTTTGTTTGACTTTAATGATCATCCCATGTTTTCATTCATCATTCTGTTTTTCCTGTTGTTCATGTATATTCTTAAACTCTGAACAAAAAGCTTGACCTCTCAAAATTTGGATAATTATGGAGGACAAGCCGTAAAACCAATAAGGGTGTCAGTATGAGATGTATCTTTTAGAGTGTGACAAAGATTAGGTTACATAACATCAGAAAAGAAACGGATGCCTATACAGATATGCATCTCAAATAGTGAAAATAGCATTGCCCGTAACTGAGATGGTGTTCTGTTTGTCAAGACAGGGTTTTGTACGCAGAGATCACCTCAGTTAAACACAGACATCCTAGTCTTCTCCACACCCCCTTTCCCTGCTCAATCCATCTTGTCCTTCTCTTTGATGTTTTCTCTTAGGTCCGTCCTTCACTGCACAAAATGCAATTTTACTCTTGAACTGGAGAATATCAAAGACCCCACAGGAACCCAGAATCTCTTTGAAGAGTCTTGTTGGGAATGCTGTGTTCAGAGCATCCAACAAGAGCAATATCAACACAGCAAAATGCTTTATGGACTTTAAACAGATATACTCAGCAATATACAGATTGCTACCTAGGCATTATTCATTTAAATACCATGCTCAATTTGTATGTATATATAATATATACAACATTCCTATTGCAACTACCATTAAACAGATTGCATAAAACATGGTGATAACAACACCATTTTATGTTTTTCAGGCGTGGGCCGATGCCTCAATTACCTCTCATATTCGCATCATATTTCCCATAAGGCTCATTCAGACCAATTACAGTACATCAGGAACAGTCCTGTTCTTCCTATGTGGTGTAAACATTAGGTTTTATGGCCCAGCATGGGAAACCTAGCACCTGAGGTCCCGGTGTTGAGACACAAGCGTGTAGGCCTCCCCACATCCTGTGCAGGTCACCAGAACTGGCCCAAGTTCCCAATCCAGCCATTAGCTTTCAGCCTCCCCCACCCTTCCTCTGTCTACATTCCTTGGCTTTCTTTTTTCTTTTCTCTGCCTTTCTTTTCCAGTTTATTCTCCTCATAATGGTCTTTCCCTGCACCGCTTATCGAAGCAATCCCATGTGACACTTTCCAAGGGAACTGTCCTCGCTGATCAATGGCCGATTCAGGTTAATAGCATGACCTGTCACAAGAAAAACCAGCAGTCTCTCTATTTTTATCTCACTTATGTTCCATGTAAATTTGAGGCTCACAACTACAGGTCCCAGCTATCATATGACCATGAAGTCCATTATATACGATTATTAAAATCAATTTAAGCTTTCCATGATTTTTGAAAACAGACGCAACAAGGTTGGTCTGATTCTACTGCTCTTTTGCTCTGTCAAATGCTGTAAAACCAGTTGCAGCTATATTATATAATAGATATGGAAAATGTTGAATCATGTGTAACTGATGTATAGAAGCTTATATTAGTTTGGTCACGAGTTGACACATTTGAAAAATTTGTTTGCTCCATGAGTCCGTGTGGAAAAAGCTAAAAGAAGAATTAGGATTTTTTGTTAAAATTATTCTTTCTTATATCTATTTCTATTTATGTCACACAATTACACATTTTTTAAGGGAATTTGCAAAACTTTCTTCATAAAGTAAGACTAGATCAACCTCTCAGTGGAAACAATAAAAATCAGTGTTGATTTTCGCAGTGCTTTTGTTTGTTGCCTCATTATGCAGACAACATTTCTAACAAGTTTAATAATTGAATTAATCACCATCCTTGAAAAATAATAAAAGCGGGATATTAATTTCTCTGAGCTTAAGCAATGTATATTCTTTTGGAGTTGATCATGGCATCACTGAAATACTCCCCTACCTTTTCACCAGTTTTGGTTAAAATATCCAATACTTTCACTCAGAGATAATTAGTAAATCTTTTTATTGCAGTTGCAACTTCCCAGCCTGACCCTTTTCCCATTCCCTGTGAATCAAGAGGCAAACCAATGACATTGTGTTCTGCATGTTAAGTAGGTCTTTTCTCAATATATGTGAGATGGAAAATGGCAGGGCCATTAGGTCTCTTATTCCACAATGTGGATGTTATTTAGAACTTTATTACACCCAGGGAACTCACTTCTCACCAAGCAGACCTTTCTTGTTACTTTCTGGAATGGCAGGCAACTGTTATAATACAACTAAATCTTCACTGCGGGTGATGGGCTTTTACATTTTCACATTTATCATCCGTAAAAAGTAAAATATTTAGATCTTGGCAGCTGATATTACCCTGAAGTGTTAATAATGATCCTTTTAAAATTAAACGTTGAGAAACTCACTTATCTTAAGAATAGCTTCTGTTTTAATGTCCATTGGGCGTTGGCACAGAGGGAGGCTCCTGTGAGTGTGACAAGTATCTTCGCATGAGCAACCATGCTATGATAGGCAACCTGTGCCTCCATTGCTTAAATTTTCTGTGCTAATGTGTATACACACAATTTTGTTACCTGGATGTGCAACCATATCATCGCAATTCATCACAACACAACACCTCCACAGTCCACAAGCAACTTGTTCATGTTTACAGAGGAGGTGTCGTTCTTTTCAGGGACAACTGGAGTAGATGTAGTTTCAAAATAGCCGATTCATTCCTCTCCATAGATGCTGACATTACACTGCGGCAGGATGGCTGCCTCCCTAATCCCTTGACTCGGTGTTGCTACAATATTCCCTCTTCACCAAATCGTCTGACAAACCACCCTCAGATAGGTAGCCTAGATTGTGCTGTACATCTGACGGTTGCAAAAACAGCTGATTGGACAAGGCAAGTTATATTGGTCACTGTTGATGTGGATTTTTTGTATCCAATTCAGCAAGTTTCCAGTGGACCATCAAGCCAAGGTAATCCTTTACCTAATGCCATATTCATCTGTTGATATCTGACCTTCAACAAAAATTGTAATTCATTACATCTCAAGAGAGACATTCTGAATGGGTAACGAAAGGGAAAGTGAATTAGTCTCTCACATATGTTGTCTTCTGATACCATTTTTAGCAACAGATATGAAAGGGAGATAGAGTTCTGCAAGTAGACTGGCAATCTTTGAGTCTGGGATCTGAATGGGTCTTGGTTCTCTGCTTATCCTTTGGCAGATTTTACCAGTCAAATCACTGCAATAGTTGATTGGACCTTGGAGTGGATGGCAGAGGATTAATGGCCCTTTGCCAATGCGTTAGACCAGCTGTAGATGTATCGGGAGCATGCATGTAATTAGTACTACTGCGTTATCCCATCACAACTTTTTTCAATATAAAAAGTAATACGATATATATTTCCATATTAATATATTTGTAAGTCTGAAGATTTGTGGTACAAAACAATTTCCTTACAGATATTCCTTTGGCTGAAATCATTTTAAAAGCAAAAGGAAAGGCAAAATGTGCAAAGAAAAATTAGTTCAATAGTAAAATTACAATGAAAGCGTTATTCATTTCTGGTTTAGCGGAGCAGTTTTTTTGTCCAACTCCTACTGTATCCAATAAGTATAAACCTCAGGAATAACATTTGTTACTTCATTTTAAAAGTTCCCCCGTGGCCTAATTGGTAAGTGCGCTTGTCAACTGTTTTTTAGGGCGTGTGTTCAAATCTCACCCCGGGAACTCATTTTAGTCCGAGCCCATGGGACTTTAAATGGAGGCAGATTGTATCCAGTATTCTATGCTGGGGCAACTGAAAGACCCTGGGCATCCCTGGATTAATAGGGTATGTGCCAGACTCTCAGTCTTCTCATCTCATTATCATCATACGGTGGTCGCCTGCCTTGATATAGCCCATAAGGTGCTGCAGAGGCGTAAAACACAAACAAACAAACTTCATTTTAAAAGGCTGTAGGAGTATGTACTAGGACAATTTTGTAGACTGCTTTTTTATTTTCTTGAAATTCATAATCTTAATGGTAATAGGATATAATCACAGCACTCGAAGATCCAGACTTCCAATTGCCATTGTTCACTATTACTGTCATCTTGTTACAAGTTACAGTATTGCAGCACTGAAAAAAAGAGGATATGAAGTCAATTATTACATTCAAAAATATGACGTGCCATCTCTCAATAACTAAAAACAAACAATATGTGGCATAAATCTATATATACTTGTTATCATTGAGCCTTCGTGTATGTAACTAGCCCTATACTTATTTTTTGTGAAGTTAAAGCTAGTAAACCTACAAACAGGGTCCAACACATTAATGTAGCAAATTCAATTCAAAGCTATTGATTTCTAATTTTGGTATGACCCAGTTTTGTGCCTGAATTTCCCGATTGGGTTAATTGGCTGTAATTTAACCCATTTTTCTACAGAAGTGAAATTATTTTCAGGATCTCTGCTCAATGACAGTCATTAAGTAATCAATTTCACTTTGATCTGCAGGAACAAGATATAACAAATGTGTTCCAAGACAGTCGTGATGGGTTGGTTGAGTGTTAGTAGTCTGAGTCTGCCGGTCAACTCAATTATGCCGTAAAATAGGGCTATTTCAGTCAAAAGGAGATACATTTCAAACATAAGCTTCAGCCACATGGGAGGCAATTCAGATGTAACTTTTTAATTTTCTTGAAATTCATGATCTTAATGGTAATAGGATATGAATACAGCACTCGAAGACCCAGCATAATTTTGTTAATCTCTTTTTGTCATTAACCTGAGTAATACGAGGACTCTTTGACAAAAGATCAGAAACATGCAATCAATGTATTTGTGGAAATAATCAATTATATTTTGAGAAAAAGTGTTTGCTTTGAAACTGAAACTTCATGCATGCCCTGGTCGAGGAGTAATTATTGATATGCAAATTTAATTGGCAGAATCAGAACATAATTAAAATTTTAAAAGAATAAGTCTGACAAATGGATTTTATTTTGTTTCTCATTAAAGTGGCTAAAGGCGTGTTCTGCCATCGCAAGTTGAGTGTTGTGCTTTAGGCTTGATTGATGGCACTTATGACACACACAGCAAACCATCATCCTTCACTGCTGTCCTTGTTGTTTGTTGTCATTTCCATGACATTGAGCAGAGCAGTCAACCCACTAAATTATCCATAATATCCATATTATCCATTCTTGGGATCTGTGACCTCCTCCAGCATAAGTGTATGTCAACTTTTGTGTCATTTTAGAGGGTTGTCCTCAATATTACAGACATTTTTTAGGAAGTAGATCCAGTTACTATTGATGCGACTATGGAATGATCCTTGAACATACGATGGCTGCTTCATCACATAAAACGAGTAGAAAGACTTTACTCCAACTGTACAAAGTTATGATGATGGAGTGATGTTTTGGAACTACTCTTGAAGTAAGGCATTTGAGATTTTTTGACATTATAATTGTCTACTCAAGTGATAGATAAACTGAACCAAATAAAAAAACGCAAAACTATTTCCAGGGCTTTATTTTTCTGCATGAGCTTAAGACGGGCTGTTGGATAAATGCACATGTGTTATCAGGTGTCAAAGGACTTGATTCCGTAAAATCACACAATTTTGACCATTTTTGTATGTCGGTCACCAAGTTTATTACATTTGGGTACGGCCAGTGGACCATGGCATTAGCCACCCCATGGAACAAATCTAATGATTTCACATTAAAGCTTGAAGAAAATCATGCAAAAGGCCAAAAAATTCAGTGTGTTTTTTTACCCTTTAGCTGATGATCATTTTTTTGAAACAGTAACATAACTTCCTTTCATTTGTTGAATATGAAGTAAAAATCAGGTCTTTGGAGTCGGGTAGAAAGTGAACCGACTCCGACTCCCGACTCCTTTGGCTTTCTGAAAAGCGACTCCGACTCAGACTCCGACTCCTTTGGTCTCCTAAATTCCGACTCCGCTTATCGACATAATTTCACACAAATGTTACATGATCAACAGGGGGCAAAAAGTACTTCCACAAATTTTCCATTGGCTTTTGTTCTTGAATACTTGCTTAGGAAGTTTTGCTTAAAATTCAAGATTCATTTCAGACTGTTGTAACTGGTTTTTTAAAAATTATATTAATTATTTTTAAGGAGTCAGGAGTCACCAAATTAATTTTCGACTCCGACTCCGACTCCACCTGAAAATCAAAGTTCGACTCAACGACTCGGACTCCGACTCCAACTCCAAAGCCCTGGTAAAAATGCAAGTTATGGTCATACTAAAAGTCCCACAAAAGCAAATGTGCTGTGTGAATACCATGGCTGTGCCATTAACATGTAAGTTACCCACTCTAGAGAATTCTAATTCATACCTTACTCTCTGAAGATGTTCAATACTTATACATGGTCTGGTAACGGCAGCCTCCATTGAACAAGTTTTGGTTAAAGTACCCAGAGTTACCCGCATGAAATGTTGCTGAAAACTTCCTATTTAACGGAGAGATAGTCAATTGCCATATTATGTAAGCAGAAAAAAAAGCCAATTTGGCCATCACAATTTGTCAATTTGCTCTGGAAATGAGACGGTTATTGAGGGCTTTTTGTCTGTCTTTTATTTTTGACCTTCTGGTTCCTCTTACCCGAGAAAGGCAAAGCCAGTGGCGAAGCTGACAAAAGTTTATTGTTGTCAAGTTGTAGCAGTCTGCAAATACCCAGGACACTGTGATGACTGAGATTAGACTAATGTGGTTGGGGTCCCTTGTATTCCCAGCACCTAAGTATATTGATGGGACATTGCTTGAAGTCCAAAGGAATGGCTATACCTTCCTTTGACCTTGAATAAGTTCATTGTTATATCAGCCATTCCGAAAATACTGGTTTTAGTTTGCTTAGTAAACCAAAAGCAATCATTAATGTAATCACCTTCATGAACCTCCCACATTAGGGAAGGGTATTAGCAGTAATTGACTTGCTGAACAGAATGAGCAATCTTATACCAGTCATTAGTGTAAGTAAACATGGAAGGAAGTTAGGTCAAGAAAAAGCCATTTAAAAATTGTAAGTCCTAGCTTCTGCACAACATGCACAGAATTGAGAACACAAATCCTTTTACTCGGTGCCATACGCACTGCTCCTTCACTGAGAATGGTAATGTATGTTACCATCTCCTCTAATAAATAACCAAATTTTTTTTTTTCATCAATTTTCCAAAGCTCTCATTGTGCAAGTAATAAGATCATTGCAAAGAAATGCACAGACCTACTGCAAAGGCCTGAATTTGACATAATAAAACTGTAATAGTGAATAAATTCAAGCACAAGAGTACGGTAGCATGAGCATGTGATTCTATCACATTACCGTCTTCCCAAAATCAGGTCACCGTACTCCTGATTAGACTTATGAAGCTCATTTTCAACAAAAGTGCTTAGTTAACAAGAATTATAAGCAACCAACATCATTTCCTCTTGTCACTGCAGAATTGCACATGAAAAACATTCCATACTTCGTAAGGATTCTAAGGATGTGCATTGTGCAATGTACCGCAGACTCATCTAATCGATCTATCTATCCATCTCACTAAATATATATGTTACAATGGATCTCTGATATTGAAGCCGGACAATGCTGGGAAACACCATGAGTCAGAAAAGTTGTTGTTTCACTGACTTGCCCCATTTTATAACCAGCAAGGACGGTGATTCACAGTGGTGAAGAATGACCACAATAAATGCGAGTTCTTATTTCTGGCACACCACCCGAGTAGGCGGAAAACACAATTCAGACATAAATGGGCCAAAGTATCGGTTGATATGAAGACCACCCGCAGGATGCTGCTCTATCCCGGGGTGTGGAGCGATGTATCATCGGAGTAATCTAATCGGTTAGATCTGTAATGGCACCACCAAATACGTTTGTGAGCGGGTAGTTTTTGGAGGTTTTAGCATGGGAGGTCATGTATTGCATACTACGAACTGTGATTTATGACATTGGTGATAATGTACACGTCTCCACAGGAGATTTCCGGCTACCAGATTGTGCAGTCGAGCGGTGTTAGAGAATGGCCAAACACATGAACTCTGTAAAAACAAACCGCCAAAATTCTATAGCAAAACTCTGCAACAAGTTGTTAAGGAAATTAGGGCAACAACATGCAGTCATGCACTGCTACTTATCTTTTAAAAAGCGGGCTGTCAAGTTTTGTTAAACAATTTGCCATTAGTGTTCTGAATTCATGTAAAGTTCCTGTTTTCTACAGTTATTTGGGGTACAAAGTACAGTGTTGGTCTACAGTGTCTGAAACCATCTAATCCTCAAAGGCAATGCAGCCATGGTAGGCTGTGGGTCAGACTCTGACTTAACAGCCGGGCTTTACAGATGACCTTGCACAGGCAGAGTCGCTGTATATAAGTGGACTGGCTGGTGGCTGGAGTCAGGAAAGTGAGACTGGTAAGTAATACAAGCCATGTCTGCACTCCACAAGAAATGGTCTCTCAGCTGGTGGCCAATATGAATTTTTATTTGGGCATTTCTGATTAACTGTACCTAATGCCCTGAGTCTCAGATGAAAGGGAAGTAATAACAGTTTTTACAGCTCGTTTAGAATGTAATATCGCTTGTATAAAAGGGGCAGTGTACGATGAATGTAGAACAGTGTCAATCTCCCAACAGAGACCCATCTGAGTCCCAAGGGGGTTTTGTCTTGAATTTGGCTTACAAAGCCTTGCATGGTACAAAGAATCAATTACTAAGTGCATGACTTGACAATAGTTGATATTGACAAATGTAGTTCTTTTGTATGTATTGCTAAATGAGGCAGGACCAGTCTAAACATACATATTGACCTACAGCAATTGCACTGTGCATTTTGTCAGCAGCCAAGGTCACCATGCCACTGCCTCTGGCCAGCATCGTAGACAAGTGCAACATACATAAAGCAAATGTCTAAAGTTGTTTTGACTGGACATTCAGGAGCATTGTTTTCTGTTTGCATCAAGCAAATGACTGATGGCGGTTCCCTTTAATTTGTCCACTTCAAGCATCCTGACTGTTTTTCATGCAATACAATGTTAGGCAATACGGGGATTGACAAGATCAAAAGAGGCCCATCTGTGCTTACCTATGTGTAGCTAATAAGTGATGCATGCTATGGCTGATCCCCAACTCCTATACTCTACACAAAGGCAAGGTGTACGGGCCAATACCTGGTTCGGCTGCTGATGCAGTTGGGCCTGGAGGGAGCTGCATGCTGCATTAGCTGGTGTCAACCGGGGACTACAGAAGCTGCACCCTGTCTGTTTTCATCGAGCAGGACCAGCTGGTCAGAAACACTGCCTTCTTTCACACATAATACAATGAGTGCCATGATAGGGCTTTCTTCCCCCAGGCTAATGCTCCACTGCCCCTACCACTCTGAAGCAACACCAGACCTTGTCTTCTTGAGTACAATTGCACATCAAACTTCTCCTTGCGTTATATGTGGAGATCCTATACCACTCAGACCAAAAGTGCAAATCTCTTCATACCACTTGCCATTGGCATTCACCCCACTCATTCCCGATATTGACAAGTTATGCATGGAATATATTATTCATTTCACGTTTAAAATCTCTGAAAGGGATCAGTTGAGCCCAATTGACACCATCTCTTTAATAGGCACATGACATTGCACCTAATGCTGAGTTTGAGCAGTTTTCAGTCTAACCGGTGTCTTTGAATAATCCTTGCACCAAATTCTGCAAGGCACATCTCTGCTGATACCATACTACATCACACTCCATGCCATGTTATTTCGTTTGTAATATCATTCTCCCTGAATTCTCAAGAATGAAATGCATCAGAGCTAATCATTCTTTGGTGTGCTCAAGGGTAAACTTCACTGCTTCATTTGTGCCATCATTTAGTGTGGCATAGTATTCTGATAGCCCCATATTTTTGTTTATTTATGAGCTTTTGGTGGAGCAAATTGCCTATATAATGTATACAGGGGATTTTCAAGTGTCGCTGCAAATTACTACTTTCTTCTTGCTTGTGAGAAAAGGTATCAAGTTGGAGACTAGAAAAATGTGCACTGCTGCCAGTGAATACTCTTTGCGAGGAGTGAGGGTACAAACTTGCAAACTGAATGAGTTAGAGACTGAGGGGTGACTTTAACATGATGGATAGTTTTTTTTTCTTTTGTCGCACCAAATTTGGGCCAAAAATAATCAAAGGGCAATTCTCACTTGACAACAGAGACAACCTCCTCCTTTTAGGACAAGCACAGTATGGTCTCCATACAGTTACTGTAGATAGTGAAAAAGCAAGTTCGAGACGCCAATAGAATCCTAGTGATGTATATCTATCTGAGAGTAAACATAGAAATGTTGCAGCATCAGGCACAAACTTGTGCTGGTGTTTTTGGTTCTTCAAGCAGTGTCGGACGGCCCATGATGACACATATGGAGGTTACTTGCAATGCACTGCTTAAGTCAGTCTCTTGCATGACATATGCATTGCTTATTTGCTGTCCTGCCCTGCATCATTATCAGGCAACTATTCTGCAAATGGTATGCTGTATCATCAGTGTCAGTATATAAATGTGAGCTAAGCAGTCTTTGGTTAATTGTTGATCCTTGTCTAATAATGGAAATGGTTTAGGGCTCATGAAAAATTAGTAAACTACAGAATGCCATATGAATTATTTCTCATATCTCAGAAATGGAACATTTAATACCACAAATACTATAACACAAAAGAAAAACAGGACAGTAACACTTGTAATGGACAGCAACTCTTTTAATGGTAATTTGTTCTTCCAACTGCAATGAACACAGGCGTTTGTGTTTTACGCCTCTGCAGCACCTTAGTGGGCTATATCGGCAATGAACACAGGCAAAACTACATACAATCTGACACATGTATCTGACAGGTGTATGGTGTTTATTGATTATTAATAACGGTTGCTTTCTTCTTTCTTGTGTGGTTTCCGTAATTACAAGCAAGAGAATCTTTCAAATGTGCTCTTGCAGCACAGGGCATTTGCTCATCTCCACTACACTGGAAATTGTTATCTCACTTCAAAAAAATTAACCCTCAGGGTTCGAGCAATGGAGAATAAACAATCAAGTAGAATGCAGTGTGGCAAAATTGTATTGGCCAGACAAATGTGTCGTAGATACTCCCAGAGTCCCAAGGGGGTTTTGTCTTGAATTTGGCTTACAAAGCCTTGCATGGTACAAAGAATCAATTACTAAGTGCATGACTTGACATTGACAAATGTAGTTCTTTTGTATGTATTGCTAAATGAGGCAGGACCAGTCTAAACATACATATTGACCTTCAGCGATTGCACTGTGCATTTTGTCAGCAGCCAAGGTCACCATGCCACTGCCTCTGGCCAGCATCGTAGATAGACCCAGAAGCCGTTTAATTTCAGAAAAACAGATGGCTTGACAGTTCTTTGAATGGCTAAGCCGGCTAGCCATTTTTGATAACGGCTGATTACGGCTCACAGATGATGTGGCTTGAAATGGCTTAGAGTGGCTAAGTCACCATAAGATAGGTGAGGTTCTGGATGGGGCAGTTATAGGGGATGGGGAATTCAAAAGTAAAATGGCCGAGGGACAGGTATTCAAAAGTATAACGGTCAAGGGACATGGGGGACACTAAACCCCATCCAGAGCTGAGGGACATGGAATTCAAAATAACACTTATCAATGAGACATTATGCTATACTTTAAGAATTTTCAACAAATGTTATAAGTGTACATGCATAGGCATAGGATAGACTCTCCATTAAGGGGGGGGGCAGTCCACAATTGGGTCAATGGGGCTCTCTGCCCGAATTTCTCAAATCTTTGTCAGAATGCAATGTCAATTTAAAAGGTTGCCAGATTTTTTTAGAGGAGGGACTACCCCCTTGGTTTCTACGTCTATGCTTAAATATCAGGAGATACCTCTGAGATAGACCTTGAAGATGTACCAGTCTGCCCAACTACTCAAATCAATATATATTGCGGCTGCAATGTAAACTTCTAACTTTAAATTTACTGGGCTTCATCTGCAAACTCAGGAAGGTGCTTCAGTAATGCTTCATGCAATTTCCAGACCAAATCTACTTTTTGGCAATTTTGGTAAAAATACCACATGCATATTGCATAAATTTGAAAGAACAGTATGTTCTTACCGTTTTTAAAAAACATTCACTCAACTCAGTAGTGAGGCTGATATTGTTTCACAATTTGGCCTACAATAATGCAAATATTAAATTACCTGAATATGCTCATCACTCAGAATTAACTCAAAACTCAGTAATATACCTACAGCATGCTAGGGTCTATGGGATTTTCCGAATGCCTACAATGTAAGGGTTGTTTTTCAATCAGGGTACGCTCTGGAAAAACACACGATATCCAAAATACCGGAAATACCATGCATATGTGTGGAAAAAACGTTACACAGAATGATTAAACATACTGAGACGGACCTACAGTAGCGAAAAAATTATTCAAATCGGTTGATAACTGCCCGAAAAAATTTTATTTGTGTCATTTTGACCAAAATTGACTGTCTCATTTGCAAATTAGGCAAATATCACTTCAGATTTTTCAGTCCTGACCTAACAGTAAGTTTTAACCAATGTGAATATGCTTTCAACATGGTTCCAAGAGTTGAAGGTTAGAATTATATGCAACAACTATGATTAGTCTTTTCAGAATCCTGCATTGAATACTTAAAGGTCACTTCCGTCAAATATTTTCCTCTCCGGAATTGGGTCGGCTAAAACAGTGATAACATCAAATTAAGAGTATTTTTATTTTACAGAAATACTCCTTCAATAGATTAGACAACGTTTTTCTAAGTTTTTCACTTCAGTTGTACCAACTGCGCGATACTCGTAGCGAGGAAAACACCAAAAATAGCTTTCCGTCAAATCTTGTCCTCTCCGAACGAATGAGGAAATTGGTTTGAAATGTCTTTTTTCCTTGATTCGCACAAAGTTCTTGGCCAAAATTAAGCAAGTAAGATGATTTTTCATTGTCATATATATATCTATCCACTCAGCGCAAGCCCATACAACTGTGTGTTCTATACATCCAGTAATAGAGGGATGAGCAGAGTGTTGATACTTGGTCAAATTATCAAAAATTCAAATAAATAAAAATTCAGAATACTTGTAGCCCTAAAATTTTCAGAAATCCAAGGCACGATATATAGCAACAGAAAAAAGTTGATTTGGCCTGTAAAAAAAAGACTTTTATTTTTGACCCCCTTGAGACAAAACTATGTACCTCGATTGAAAAACAACCCATAAGACAATGAGAGCAAGTATTCTACTGTTGTGAATGTTGATAGGCCTAAAGTCAACTTTCATCAAAAATATCTGTAATATTTTATAGTTTATACTGGAGTTTGGCCTAGCGTCATCCCATGTTGATAACTTTTATACCTTTGCAATCGCCTTTTTAAGACGATTCCGCTGATACCAAATATGCCTAAGAAAAGTTAAGACAAACGGCTCACAAAATTAATGACTGCTCATGGCTTGAAATAGCTGAAAGATTTTTCAATTGGCTCAGCCAAAAGATTAAAGTGGCTGGCGTGGCGGCTGCTGGCGGCGGCTTCGGGGACTAATCGTAGACAAGTGCAACATACATAAAGCAAATGTCTAAAGTTGTTTTGACTGGACATTCAGGAGCATTGTTTTCTGTTTGCATCAAGCAAATGACTGATGGCGGTTCCCTTTAATTTGTCCACTTCAAGCATCCTGTCTGTTTTTCATGCAATACAATGTTAGGCAATGCAGGGATTTACAAGATCAAAAGAGGCACATCTGTGCTTACCTATGTGTAGCTAATAAGTGATGCATGCTATGGCTGATCCCCAACTCCTATACTCTACACAAAGGCAAGGTGTACGGGCAAATACCTGGTTCGGCTGCTGATGCAGTTGGGCCTGGAGGGAGCTGCATGCTGCATTAGCTGGTGTCAACCGGGGACTACAGAAGCTGCACCCTGTCTGTTTTCATCGAGAAGGACCAGCTGGTCAGAAACACTGCCTTCTTTCACACATATTACAATGAGTGCCATGATAGGGCTTTCTTCCCCCAGGCTAATGCTCCACTGCCCCTACCACTCTGAAGCAACACCAGACCTTGTCTTCTTGAGTACAATTGCACATCAAACTTCTCCTTGAGTTATATGTGGAGATCCTATACCACTCAGACCAAAAGTGCAAATCTCTTCATACCACTTGCCATTGGCATTCACCCCACTCATTCCCGATATTGACAAGTTATGCATGGAATATATTATTCATTTCACGTTTAAAATCTCTGAAAGGGATCAGTTGAGCCCAATTGACACCATCTCTTTAATAAGCACATGACATTGCACCTAATGCTGAGTTTGAGCAGTTTTCAGTCTAACCGGTGTCTTTGAATAATCCTTGCACCAAATTCTGCAAGGCACATCTCTGCTGATACCATACTACATCACACTCCATGCCATGTTATTTCGTTTGTAATATCATTCTCCCTGAATTCTCAAGAATGAAATGCCTCAGAGCTAATCATTCTTTGGTGTGCTCAAGGGTAAACTTCACTGCTTCATTTGTGCCATCATTTAGTGTGGCATAGTATTCTGATAGCCCCATATTTTTGTTTATTTATGAGCTTTTGGTGGAGCAAATTGCCTATATAATGTATACAGGGGATTTTCAAGTGTCGCTGCAAATTACTACTTTCTTCTTGCTTGTGAGAAAAGGTATCAAGTTGGAGACTAGAAAAATGTGCACTGCTGCCAGTGAATACTCTTTGCGAGGAGTGAGGGTACAAACTTGCAAACTGAATGAGATAGAGACTGAGGGGTGACTTTAACATGATGGATAGTTTTTTTTTCTTTTGACGCACCAAATTTGGGCCAAAAATATCAAAGGGCAATTCTCACTTGACAACAGAGACAACCTCCTCCTTTTAGGACAAGCACAGTATGGTCTCCATACAGTTACTGTAGATAGTGAAAAAGCAAGTTCGAGACGCCAATAGAATCCTAGTGATGTATATCTATCTGAGAGTAAACATAGAAATGTTGCAGCATCAGGCACAAACTTGTGCTGGTGTTTTTGGTTCTTCAAGCAGTGTCGGACGGCCCATGATGACACATATGGAGGTTACTTGCAATGCACTGCTTAAGTCAGTCTCTTGCATGACATATGCATTGCTTATTTGCTGTCCTGCCCTGCATCATTATCAGGCAACTATTCTGCAAATGGTATGCTGTATCATCAGTGTCAGTATATAAATGTGAGCTAAGCAGTCTTTGGTTAATTGTTGATCCTTGTCTAATAATGGAAATGGTTTAGGGCTCATGAAAAATTAGTAAACTACAGAATGCCATATGAATTATTTCTCATATCTCAGAAATGGAACATTTAATACCACAAATACTATAACACAAAAGAAAAACAGGACAGTAACACTTGTAATGGACAGCAACTCTTTTAATGGTAATTTGTTCTTCCAACTGCAATGAACACAGGCGTTTGTGTTTTACGCCTCTGCAGCACCTTAGTGGGCTATATCGGCAATGAACACAGGCAAAACTACATACAATCTGACACATGTATCTGACAGGTGTATGGTGTTTATTGATTATTAATAACGGTTGCTTTCTTCTTTCTTGTGTGGTTTCCGTAATTACAAGCAAGAGAATCTTTCAAATGTGCTCTTGCAGCACAGGGCATTTGCTCATCTCCACTACACTGGAAATTGTTATCTCACTTCAAAAAAATTAACCCTCAGGGTTCGAGCAATGGAGAATAAACAATCAAGTAGAATGCAGTGTGGCAAAATTGTATTGGCCAGACAAATGTGTCGTAGATACTCCCAGAGTCCCAAGGGGGTTTTGTCTTGAATTTGGCTTACAAAGCCTTGCATGGTACAAAGAATCAATTACTAAGTGCATGACTTGACATTGACAAATGTAGTTCTTTTGTATGTATTGCTAAATGAGGCAGGACCAGTCTAAACATACATATTGACCTTCAGCGATTGCACTGTGCATTTTGTCAGCAGCCAAGGTCACCATGCCACTGCCTCTGGCCAGCATCGTAGATAGACCCAGAAGCCGTTTAATTTCAGAAAAACAGATGGCTTGACAGTTCTTTGAATGGCTAAGCCGGCTAGCCATTTTTGATAACGGCTGATTACGGCTCACAGATGATGTGGCTTGAAATGGCTTAGAGTGGCTAAGTCACCATAAGATAGGTGAGGTTCTGGATGGGGCAGTTATAGGGGATGGGGAATTCAAAAGTAAAATGGCCGAGGGACAGGTATTCAAAAGTATAACGGTCAAGGGACATGGGGGACACTAAACCCCATCCAGAGCTGAGGGACATGGAATTCAAAATAACACTTATCAATGAGACATTATGCTATACTTTAAGAATTTTCAACAAATGTTATAAGTGTACATGCATAGGCATAGGATAGACTCTCCATTAAGGGGGGGGGCAGTCCACAATTGGGTCAATGGGGCTCTCTGCCCGAATTTCTCAAATCTTTGTCAGAATGCAATGTCAATTTAAAAGGTTGCCAGATTTTTTTAGAGGAGGGACTACCCCCTTGGTTTCTACGTCTATGCTTAAATATCAGGAGATACCTCTGAGATAGACCTTGAAGATGTACCAGTCTGCCCAACTACTCAAATCAATATATATTGCGGCTGCAATGTAAACTTCTAACTTTAAATTTACTGGGCTTCATCTGCAAACTCAGGAAGGTGCTTCAGTAATGCTTCATGCAATTTCCAGACCAAATCTACTTTTTGGCAATTTTGGTAAAAATACCACATGCATATTGCATAAATTTGAAAGAACAGTATGTTCTTACCGTTTTTAAAAAACATTCACTCAACTCAGTAGTGAGGCTGATATTGTTTCACAATTTGGCCTACAATAATGCAAATATTAAATTACCTGAATATGCTCATCACTCAGAATTAACTCAAAACTCAGTAATATACCTACAGCATGCTAGGGTCTATGGGATTTTCCGAATGCCTACAATGTAAGGGTTGTTTTTCAATCAGGGTACGCTCTGGAAAAACACACGATATCCAAAATACCGGAAATACCATGCATATGTGTGGAAAAAACGTTACACAGAATGATTAAACATACTGAGACGGACCTACAGTAGCGAAAAAATTATTCAAATCGGTTGATAACTGCCCGAAAAAATTTTATTTGTGTCATTTTGACCAAAATTGACTGTCTCATTTGCAAATTAGGCAAATATCACTTCAGATTTTTCAGTCCTGACCTAACAGTAAGTTTTAACCAATGTGAATATGCTTTCAACATGGTTCCAAGAGTTGAAGGTTAGAATTATATGCAACAACTATGATTAGTCTTTTCAGAATCCTGCATTGAATACTTAAAGGTCACTTCCGTCAAATATTTTCCTCTCCGGAATTGGGTCGGCTAAAACAGTGATAACATCAAATTAAGAGTATTTTTATTTTACAGAAATACTCCTTCAATAGATTAGACAACGTTTTTCTAAGTTTTTCACTTCAGTTGTACCAACTGCGCGATACTCGTAGCGAGGAAAACACCAAAAATAGCTTTCCGTCAAATCTTGTCCTCTCCGAACGAATGAGGAAATTGGTTTGAAATGTCTTTTTTCCTTGATTCGCACAAAGTTCTTGGCCAAAATTAAGCAAGTAAGATGATTTTTCATTGTCATATATATATCTATCCACTCAGCGCAAGCCCATACAACTGTGTGTTCTATACATCCAGTAATAGAGGGATGAGCAGAGTGTTGATACTTGGTCAAATTATCAAAAATTCAAATAAATAAAAATTCAGAATACTTGTAGCCCTAAAATTTTCAGAAATCCAAGGCACGATATATAGCAACAGAAAAAAGTTGATTTGGCCTGTAAAAAAAAGACTTTTATTTTTGACCCCCTTGAGACAAAACTATGTACCTCGATTGAAAAACAACCCATAAGACAATGAGAGCAAGTATTCTACTGTTGTGAATGTTGATAGGCCTAAAGTCAACTTTCATCAAAAATATCTGTAACATTTTATAGTTTATACTGGAGTTTGGCCTAGCGTCATCCCATGTTGATAACTTTTATACCTTTGCAATCGCCTTTTTAAGACGATTCCGCTGATACCAAATATGCCTAAGAAAAGTTAAGACAAACGGCTCACAAAATTAATGACTGCTCATGGCTTGAAATAGCTGAAAGATTTTTCAATTGGCTCAGCCAAAAGATTAAAGTGGCTGGCGTGGCGGCTGCTGGCGGCGGCTTCGGGGACTAATCGTAGACAAGTGCAACATACATAAAGCAAATGTCTAAAGTTGTTTTGACTGGACATTCAGGAGCATTGTTTTCTGTTTGCATCAAGCAAATGACTGATGGCGGTTCCCTTTAATTTGTCCACTTCAAGCATCCTGTCTGTTTTTCATGCAATACAATGTTAGGCAATGCAGGGATTTACAAGATCAAAAGAGGCACATCTGTGCTTACCTATGTGTAGCTAATAAGTGATGCATGCTATGGCTGATCCCCAACTCCTATACTCTACACAAAGGCAAGGTGTACGGGCAAATACCTGGTTCGGCTGCTGATGCAGTTGGGCCTGGAGGGAGCTGCATGCTGCATTAGCTGGTGTCAACCGGGGACTACAGAAGCTGCACCCTGTCTGTTTTCATCGAGAAGGACCAGCTGGTCAGAAACACTGCCTTCTTTCACACATATTACAATGAGTGCCATGATAGGGCTTTCTTCCCCCAGGCTAATGCTCCACTGCCCCTACCACTCTGAAGCAACACCAGACCTTGTCTTCTTGAGTACAATTGCACATCAAACTTCTCCTTGAGTTATATGTGGAGATCCTATACCACTCAGACCAAAAGTGCAAATCTCTTCATACCACTTGCCATTGGCATTCACCCCACTCATTCCCGATATTGACAAGTTATGCATGGAATATATTATTCATTTCACGTTTAAAATCTCTGAAAGGGATCAGTTGAGCCCAATTGACACCATCTCTTTAATAAGCACATGACATTGCACCTAATGCTGAGTTTGAGCAGTTTTCAGTCTAACCGGTGTCTTTGAATAATCCTTGCACCAAATTCTGCAAGGCACATCTCTGCTGATACCATACTACATCACACTCCATGCCATGTTATTTCGTTTGTAATATCATTCTCCCTGAATTCTCAAGAATGAAATGCCTCAGAGCTAATCATTCTTTGGTGTGCTCAAGGGTAAACTTCACTGCTTCATTTGTGCCATCATTTAGTGTGGCATAGTATTCTGATAGCCCCATATTTTTGTTTATTTATGAGCTTTTGGTGGAGCAAATTGCCTATATAATGTATACAGGGGATTTTCAAGTGTCGCTGCAAATTACTACTTTCTTCTTGCTTGTGAGAAAAGGTATCAAGTTGGAGACTAGAAAAATGTGCACTGCTGCCAGTGAATACTCTTTGCGAGGAGTGAGGGTACAAACTTGCAAACTGAATGAGATAGAGACTGAGGGGTGACTTTAACATGATGGATAGTTTTTTTTTCTTTTGACGCACCAAATTTGGGCCAAAAATATCAAAGGGCAATTCTCACTTGACAACAGAGACAACCTCCTCCTTTTAGGACAAGCACAGTATGGTCTCCATACAGTTACTGTAGATAGTGAAAAAGCAAGTTCGAGACGCCAATAGAATCCTAGTGATGTATATCTATCTGAGAGTAAACATAGAAATGTTGCAGCATCAGGCACAAACTTGTGCTGGTGTTTGTGGTTCTTCAAGCAGTGTCGGACGGCCCATGATGACACATATGGAGGTTTCTTGCAATGCACTGCTTAAGTCAGTCTCTTGCATGACATATGCATTGCTTATTTTCTGTCCTGCCCTGCATCATTATCAGGCAACTATTCTGCAAATGGTATGCTGTATCATCAGTGTCAGTATATAAATGTGAGCTAAGCAGTCTTTGGTTAATTGTTGATCCTTGTCTAATAATAGAAATGGTTTAGGGCTCATGAAAAATTAGTAAACTACAGAATGCCATATGAATTATTTCTCATATCTCAGAAATGGAACATTTAATACCACAAATACTATAACACAAAAGAAAAACAGGACAGTAACACTTGTAATGGACAGCAACTCTTTTAATGGTAATTTGTTCTTCCAACTGCAATGAACACAGGCGTTTGTGTTTTACGCCTCTGCAGCACCTTAGTGGGCTATATCGGCAATGAACACAGGCAAAACTACATACAATCTGACACATGTATCTGACAGGTGCATGGTGTTTATTGATTATTAATAACGGTTGCTTTCTTCTTTCTTGTGTGGTTTCCGTAATTACAAGCAAGAGAATCTTTCAAATGTGCTCTTGCAGCACAGGGCATTTGCTCATCTCCACTACACTGGAAATTGTTATCTCACTTCAAAAAAATTAACCCTCAGGGTTCGAGCAATGGAGAACAAACAATCAAGTAGAATGCAGTGTGGCAAAATTGTATTGGCCAGACAAATGTGTCGTAGATACTCCCACGGATTCTGTAGCTTCCACTAAATTTATCAAAATGTGTTTGTTGCAGTTGGGCAGATGTCCAACACATTTGCTTACCAGGTGATTGTGGCAAGTCGCTCTAGCCCCTAACTTGATTCACAAGCTCGCATGACATAACTGCTGAACACACACACTTGGGCTTTTATTTCTTAATCTGATTGATCAAATATTTTCTGTGTATTTATAGAAATCAAATGTGGTACAATCGAAAAAGAAGAATTTCCAGAATGTAATGATATGCTCTTGTGAATTATGAAAATGAAACAGCACTGTGTGAAAAAGTTGTAATTAATATTCCTACTGCTGACAAAATTAAACTATCATTCACAGAAACAACAGCCGTTGAATGTTTATTGAGATACACAGGATCAATTAAACAAAAACAAAAAAAAATACTAGAGGATTGAAACCAAGTATCTATTGTGTCCATTGGCATTGAACATTGATTAGTTTCTCTTCCCAGTAAATGTTTGTTTTTACAATTACAGCCCAGAGACATTAAAATTATCTTACTTCTTCTGATGGATTTCAAAAAACAAATTAACCCTGTCAGTCAAAGCAATTTGTGACAAAAAATCAATGATAGTTGTGCCTGTGGAAATAATGTAGACCAGACAAATGTGTGAAAGGTGGCTTTCACGAATGTTATCAAAACTCACTAGGAGTAGACTGTGCCTGCCATACATGATGCTCACAGTCACAGTGTAATTGGAAAAGCCTCTCCAGGAGCTACTGTGCTTCTTTTTGCTGTGTCATGGTACTCTTGAACAGTTTTGCTTTGGTTGTATGGGAATGGACACACACATGCCAAATTCTCTCATGGTTTCCTAAAATCCTTTCAGAATTATTAGAGAAGTAAAATGGTTTGTACCAGGAGATATTGCATTGCTTACCATGCAATGAAAAAGTTAATACAATGTTTCGATATACCGAAACTGATGATACACCATACCATTTGCAAAATTGTTGCCCATGATGTAGGGCAGGATAGCAATGACCAATGCATATGTTATGCAAGAGACTGATTAAAGCAGTGCATTGCAAGTAACCTCACGTGTGTCATCATGGGCCGTCCGAGTCTGCTTGGAGACCCAGAAAAACCAGCACAAGTTTGTGCCTGATGCTGCAACATTTCTTCTGTTTGTTCTATGATGGATATACATCACTGACTATTAGGATTTAGTTGGCATCTTGAACTTGCTCTTGCACTACCTGCGACAATTGTATGGTGATAGTAATGTGCTTGTCCTAAAAGAGGGCTGTTTTTTGTCAAGTGAGAATTGCCCTTTAATATTTTTTGGCCCAAATGTTGTGTTGGACAAAAAGAACCCCATCAAGCTGTAGCAACGCCCTCAGCCTGTATCTTACTCAGTTTGCAGGTTTACCTACTCCCTCCTCGCCTGAGAGTATTTACTAGCACGAGCACACATTAATTTTGTCTAGTCTCTGGCTTACTTTTTCTCACAAGCAAAGAGAAAGCAGTAATTTGCAGCGAAACTTGAACATCCACTTTATACATTATAGAGGTATTTTGCTGCACCAAAAGCTCATAAATAAACAAAAATATGGGTCTATCAGCATACTACGCCACATTCAATGATTGCACAAATTCATTTGGAACAGTGAAGTTTACCCTTGAGCACAACAAAGAATCATTAGCTGTGATGCATTTCATTCTTATGAATTCAGGGAGAATGCTAATGCTAAGGAAAAAACAATATGGCATGGAGTGTGATATATTATGGGATAAGCAGAGATGTGGCTTTTGCGGAATTGGGTGCCAGAAATCATTCATGGACACCGGTTAGACTGAATTCTCCTCTAACTCAGCATTAGGTGCAATGTCATGTTCCTATTAAACAGATGGTGTCACTTGCACTCAACTTATTCCTTTCATAGTATTTTGAGCATTGTGAAGTGAATAATATATTCCTTGCATAACTTGACAATATAGGGAATGAGTGGGATTAATGTCAATAGCAAGTAGTGAGAAGATATTTTGGCTTGAGTGTGGCAGTTTAGAATTTCCACATATAACTCAAGGAGAAGTTTGATGTGCAATTGCACTCAAGAAGACAAGGTCTGGTGTTGCTTCAGAGTGGTATGGGCAGTGGAGCATTAGCCTGGGGGAAGAAAGCCCTATCATGGGACTCAATGTATTACGTGTGAAAGAAGGGAAGTGTTTTGACCAGCTGGTCCTGCTGAAAACAGACAGGCTTCAGCTTCTGGGGTCCCCGGTTGACACCAGCTAATGAAGCATGCAGCTCCCCCCAGGCCCAAGTGCATCAGCAGCCAACCCAAGCATTGGCCCGTACACCCTTGCCTTTGTCTAGGGTATGGAAGAGTTAGTTACACATAGGTCAGCACACATGTGCCTCTTTTGATCTTTTCAATCCCTATATTGCCTAACATCACATTGCATGAAAAACAGGCGGGATGCTGGAAGTGGACAAATCAAATGGAACCACCAACCGTCATTTGCCAGATGCAAATAGAAAACAATGCTCCTGAATCTCTAGTCACAACAACTTAGAGCCGGAGGAGAAGGAGTGATCACAAAGTTGTTTTCTTTTCAAAACACCAATGAAATCACTTGTTTTGCCTCTAATGTAACACATTGTGTATGTAATAGTGTATGTATGACATTGTATGTATTATTATACATATGTCATCAATTTCAGTGCAAATAGACATAAGCTAAGTTATGCCTCCAAGACAAAATGCTGTTGAATTTTTGGTCATATTTTGTTTGTAGAAGTTGCTGCGGACTTTATGAGACATGAAATCCATAGAAGGCAGAGCAATATATTGTAACACACAAAGCATCACCACAGACCAGTACCAATGTACGGAGTAACCTTTATGAATCATAGTGCACAAATACATCAGTGAAGTTAGAGAAGCACTGAGGAAGTAAGAGCAGCTGCCATTGAATTAGACATTTACTTTATGGATGCTCCACTTGTTTACGATGCTAGCCAGAGGCAGCGGCAGGGTGACCTTGGCCACTGACAAAGTGCACAGTGCAATCGCTGTAGGTCAATATGTATGTTTGGAATGGTCCTGTCTCATTTAGCAATACATACAAATGGACTACATTTGTAAATGTCACGTCATGCACTTAGTAATTGATTCTTTGTACCATGCAAGGCTTTGTAATCCCAAGTCAATATGAAACCCCCCTTAGGACTCTGATCGGTCTCTGGTGGGAGATTGGCACTGTTCTACATTCATCGTACATTGCCCTGTACCAATTGTACATTGTTCTAAACGAGTTGGAATAAATGTCATTACTTCCCTTACATCTGAGACTGGGGACATTAGGTACATTCAATCAGAAATGCCCAAATAAAAATTCATATTGGCCACCAGCGTTGTAGTTGAGAGACCATTTCTTGCTGGGTGCAGACATGCCTTGTACTAGTTGCTGGTCTCATTTTCCTGACTTCAGCCACCAGTCAGTCCACTTATAAATATACAGCGATTTTGCCTGTGCAAGGTCATCAGTAAAGCCTGGCTGTAACGTTAGAGTGTGACCCACAGCCTACCCTGGCTGCATTGCCTTTGAGGATTAGCTGGTTACAGACACACTTAAAACCTTCACAGTACTTTGTACTCCAAGTCACTGAAGAATTCAGAAACATTACATTAATTCAGAACACCAACCTTAAATCATTGAACAAAACATAACAGTCAGGATAATTGAAGACAAGTATCTGTGCATGTTGTTGCCTTCATTTCTTCAACAATAACAATTTCTGCAGCGTTTATGGCATTTGTTTTTACAGTGTGCATGTGTTTGGAGTCCTCTAACATCGCTCGACTGCACAATATGGTAGGCGGCAATATCCTGTGGAGTCATGTACATTATCACCATTGTCATAGATCACAGTTTGTAATAATATATATAAAACATGACCCCGCATGCTAAAACCTCCTAAAACTACAGGCTCGCAAACGTATTTGGTGGTGCCGTTACAGATCTAAGCAATGAGATTGCTCCGATAATACATCGCTCCACACCCCAGGATGGAGCAGCATCCTGTGGGTGGTCTTCATATCAACCGATACTTTGGCCCATTTACGTCTGAATTGTGTTTTCCATTTATTCGTGCAGTGCCAGAAATAAGAACTCGGGTTCATTGTGGCCATTCCTCATAATTGTGAATCACCGTCCTTGCTGGTTATTAAATGGGGCAAGTAGGTGAACAACAGCTTTTTTTGATTCATGGTGTTTCTAGGTATTGTCCAACTTCAATAGCATACCATTGTCAGAGACATAAATATTTAGAAAGACAGACAGATAGTTGGAGTCTGAAGTGCATCCTTACGAAGTATGGGATGATTTTTCTTAATTGTAAATTAGATTATATGTAATACTGCCGTGACAAGAAATCAAGTGTTTTTTTTTAAATTTAATGATAGTATTTTCATGATGGAGAAATCTATCTCTTTTCACTTTTCAAGCTGTATTTCACTGAGTAATAGGATTTGTGTTCTTATTTTTCGTGTCTGTTGAGCAGAAGCTGGGATTCACAATTTTTAAAATGGCTTTTCCTGACCCAACTTCCTTCCATGTTTACTGACGCTAATGACTGTAATTAGATTGCTCATTCTGTTAAGCAAGTCAATTACTCCTTATACCCTTTCCTAATGTGGGAGGTTCATGAAGGTGATTACATTAATGATTGCTTTTGGTTTATTAAGCAAACTAACTTTTCTACTACTTAGTTATAGCAGCTATGAAGTACTTAGCAATAGACAAGCATGGTATATGGTTATTGCAGGATGGTATAATCCGAATAACTTGGAAACCGGTTTTACAAGAATGAACTTATTCAAGGTCAAAGGGAGGTAGCCATTCCTGTGGATTTCAAACAACATCCCATCAATTCACTTAGGTGCTGGGAATACAAGGGACCCCAACCACATTAGTCTAATCTCAGTCATCACAGTCTCCTGGGTATTTGCAGACTGCCACAACTTGACAACAATATAATTTTCTTAGCTTTGCCTCTTTCTTTGCCTTTCTCAGGCAAGAGAAACTAGAGGGTCAAAAATAAAACAGACAAAAGCCTTCAATAACCGTCTCATTTCCAGAGCAAATTGACAAACTATGATAGCCAGTTTGGCCTTTTTCTGCTTCCATAATATGGCTTATAAAAAGCTTTCCTTAAATTGCCAGTCATATTCCCTAGAAGCGATGTGGCGCCTGTAGCATTTGACTATATCTCTGTGAAATGCCGTTTTTTTCTATAAGTAGTTTTCAGCAATATTTTATTCTGCTAGCTGAGGGTACTTTAACCTACACTTGTTTAATGGAGACAGCAGTTTCCAGACCATGCATAAGTATTGAACATTTCCTGAGAGTAAAATATTAATTAGTATTCTCTAGAGTCGGTAACATATTATGCATTTAGGAGACAGAACTCAAGGAATTTTTTTGCTTTGGACATTACAGTGTGCAAGTACAAATTTGGGGTTAAAAATTTGACCAAAAAAAGGTTAGTGCATTTTTATTGATGTTTAAGAGGCTATTGATATGAATTTTATCTCACCACCGAAACAGCTTGTCCTTGGAGATTCACCTGGTCCAATTGGCTAAATGAATTGTGAAGTTAACTTCCACTTGTTACAACCGAAAGTGCCCACTGCTAGATTAGATATTATAATCAAGAATGCTTTTTGGGTGGCAGAAAGTAAATGCTGATGAGTCTTTTCCAGCACCTATGGTTCTTTTCAAAACATTGTGCATTATGTTAGCATCTTTGTCATATTTCATCACCTTTCCAAACAGCCTACAAAAGCAAGTTGGAAAAGGTATAAGTACTCCTTTGATTTCTACAATAATCTCCAGGGGTCTCTCAAAGCTCTGATATTTCACCCCGCAGAGGGTATCTTCCAGTTGAGAGGATGAGCCCTCTGTACGATATTATTTCCAAAAAGAAAGCAGTACCTATCGAAAAACTCATATATATTTTTATCACTATATGACACATCTACGCATGGTAGTGAGCGCATGTACAAGTGCGTGTATGTGTAATTTTTGGCCAAGGCATGGACGTTTACACATGAAAAAAAAAGGTTGTGCCCCGACATTTTCTGTGAAGGTTTAGAACTGCAGTTTTTAAAATACTTTTGAGGTGAACATGGCAAATTTAATGAACTGAGCCACTGTCTGTGCCTCCTCCTCTTATGAAGTATCATAAATAGGCTACATATCCTTTGGAGTCTCACCAATAAGGGTCACTTTTGGTTCAATGAAAAACAATGTCTTCCTTCAGTTATATCTGGAGTGCACTGCATTTCAATCATTCACTCCTCCAAATATTGACGAGTTATGCATGCACCATCTGTGCTTGACATTGACATTTTTGCATTTACAGCTGTGCTTCTGACCAGTGTCCTTGAATAACCCCAAACATCAATTTCTGTAATATCTCATTTATAGAGGATCCTTTTTGAAACATCTTGTCAATTCACAAACAGCTGCCTAAGGGTGCATGTTATAGACTTTGCTTGTCATTCATCAGCTACTAAGGGACTTGGAATCTTGGTTGCCTCACAAATGCACACACTAGTTCAGCTAAGGGTCATGTATGCTTGTTCATGTGCCAGTAATCCAGTTACTAAATTGTTATAGCCAAAGGAGTGACTCCATATGAAGTCTCCTTGTCAGGGCAACAGTTACAATAGGTACATTTTTTCAGGAAATGTGCCATGACAAGAACTATTACATATAAAAGCACGGAACTTATGAACATTACTGCTTTATAAGCACACTATCCTGGTTGCTGGGTTTGGACTGTTTCCTGTTGTATGGTATTGCTGTCTGGGATTTTATTATTTGGAGTAGCCTTTTTTAATTCATGGAGAAAAAAGCTACCAAATGTGATGGAAATATAAACATGTTCAATTGAATGACAATGATGAGAAGAATGCCCGCTAGGTATATCTCATTTCCTCATATTGAAAAAAAAAAAGTTATAACATTCTTGCCAAAGAAAAATTTATTTAATATCAGCAAAGGTAAATTAATAATGAAAGTAATGTGACAGCCAGTCTCGGTTTAGCTCAATTTAAACACAGGTAAAACCACTTTTATGAAAGAACTATGAAATTTCCCTTAAGATTGGTGATTTGTCCACTCTTGCAGGGTTTTCCCAGTTACAAGTGAAACTAATGGGCTACTTTAAATTTCCAGGGCATGATATCTGCCTAGCACCACAGATGTTTGGGATTTGGTGGTGTTAAAACTAAATGCAAGCAGGTTTGAGATAAATGATATATTTGTTGGCCTAGTTTTGACAACATTGATAAGCCATGAATTGATAAGCATTTTCAAAAACCAAAGACAAAAATGCTCTCAGAATGATTTTTGTTTCTTGGAGGTGTAAGGTCCATAGACTTTGTACACTTCAATCCTTTGAGCCATGTGAACTGTTTCCCAGTCTATCTCTAGTTTGTGCATTAAAATGTTAAAAACTAAAATTTAATTAGTTGTTCTCCTCAAGATCAATAATGTCTGCATAATTTTTCCTTATTCTTAAAAATGATGCAAAGGGACTTTATTAACATCACAGAATGGGTATGAAACTTCTTGTCTTGAATTGCTGTCAGGGATGCTAATAATTTATTTATTGAGTCATGCCTGGTTTCACGGATGTAGGGTGAAAAGCCTTGTAAGATTAGTGCAAAATCTGACTCTTAACTTGAAGCGGATGATAAGTGCAATGCATGAGGTCCATAGAAATATCCTTTAAGCAAGGTTGAAAGACACGTTCTTGCTTACAAATAACTTCTAACTTGGCCCGAAAAGAGACCATGGATCCACTCTCGCCTTCCGCCTTCCAACTGCATGCATAGCCTTACATTCTTTCCAAAATGCTTTGCAAGAAGAACTATGCGTGAGAGGGATTCTTGAGTATTAATGACCATAAACTTCTTGTATTACACCAAATGCAAATCTAAGCATCTGTCGTCTTATTGACATTCTGCTGGCTACCCCACTGCTGAATTGTATTTACAAGTCATGTGTGGAATATTGTATTCACTATAAAATTGTTCAATGGAATAACTGGAGCTCTATTGGCATACGTTATTGACAACTTACATCATTGGCCATTCACTGCTTGTGCAGTGCTGGGTGTAGCCCATGTCCTTGAATCATCTCAAACATCAGATTCTGCCAAATCTAAAATTCCTAGATCAGTTCCCTCCATGCTGCATAGTATCAATGCATCACACTCAATGCTGTGTTATACTCAAGTATTAGCATTCTTCCTAAGTCCACAAGAATGAAATGCATCAGAGCTAATGATTCTTTGGTGTGCTCAAGGGTAAACTTCACTGCTCCAAAATGAATTTGTGCCATCATCTTGTGTGGCATGGTATCCTGGTAGCCCCATATTTTTATTTATTTATGAGCTTTTGGTGCAGCAAATTGCCTCTAAAATGTTTGCAGTGGATGTTCAAGTATTGCTGCAAATTACTGCTTTCTCCTTGCATTGAGAAAAGTATCAAGCCAGAGACTAGACAAATGTGCTCTGCTGCCAGTGAATACTATTAGACAAAGAGCAGGAATTGAATGAGATGGAGACTGGATGGGGGGGGGGGGCTTCAATAGTGTGATGGGGGGTTTATTTAGTTTTTATCTCATACTACATTGGCAACAAAAATATCAAAGGGCAATTCTTGATGGAAAACAAACAACCTCCACTTTTCGGGACAAGCACAGTACTGTCACCATACAGTTGTTGCTGGTAGTGCAAAAGCAAGTTGGAGGTGCTAACAGAATAATAATAGTTCGTGGTGTATATCTATCATAGAAATGTTGCAGCATCAGGCACAAACTTGTGCTGGTGTTTCTGGCACTCGAAACTGCCTCGGATGGCCCATGATGACACGTATGAGGTTACTGACAAAGCACTGCTTCAGTCCAGTCTCTTGCATAACATATGTATTGCTCATTGGTATCCTGAACTGCATCATTATTTGGCAACTATTCTGCAAATGGCATGCTGTATCATCAGTGTCAGTATACTGAAACATGGATTCAGCCTCCATCCATCAGTTTGAAATGAAAATGTGAGCTAAGCGGTTCTTTGGTATGCTTATGTTATATTTCGCTGCTGCGAATTTAATTTAGGTCTGGCTTAGTAATAAAATGTGTATAGTTAGAGCCCCATATTATTATGCTTGCTGTGGATATTCAAGTGTTGGAGTAAATTGCAGCTGGCTTCATGCATGTGAGAAAAAGTCTGAGCTTCCTAACCAGGTTGAAGTTCTGAGCAAGCTTGAGGGGGAGGGTAAACTCTACTATGATACGGGCGGGGGGGGGGGGAATATGTTGTTCTTATCCAGCTAGCCTAAGTTACATTAGACAATTTAACCATGCACACTGTGCAAAGGCATGTAAAAGACACTTCTGGAATGCTATTATAACCAAGAGAAAGCAGAAATGGTAATGTTTCAAACTTAAAAGCAATTTCTTTGCTGTCGCTGGCTGATATTCTGCTTGTATGTCTTTTTTAGATGCTTTAGAGTGTTTGTTCATAAGATAAGAACTGGTGGAGGCATTTCAAAAAACAACTTTAATTTTGTATGTGTGCAACGGTCACATAGTATGTCTGCCTTACCTTTATTATATCGCAAACAATTTTCAGTTACAATATATTTGGGGAAAATAGACCATCTTGCGACTCATGGTAATCTCAGATTCCGGCAGCACAACATAAATTGAAAGGAATTATCATGCATCACCATCACTCGACAATCACTTTCTCAATTTGGAGTTTTTTGCAAGTAACTATCAAAATATGAGTTGAACTGTGGTGCTAGATCTATTAAATCACTTATAATGTAAGGCAGGCTCGTCTGAAGCAGTAGCGTAGCCAGGGGGGGGCAAGGTGGGGCAATTGCCCCCCCTGTGGCTACTCTTGCCCCCCCCTCTTGCCCCCCCTCTGGCTTTGGAGTAAAATAAATTAAAATTAGCCTGAAATGTCCAGTGCATGACCTGGTTTTACTGTTATGCTTAGGATGGCCTCTACCAAATAGTGTTTCAAACGCTGACTTAATTATTTAGCGGGCCAAGCGACTGGTGAAGCCAAAAAAATGCAGGGCCTCAAAACACCATCTGGACTCTCCCAAATTTGTCAAATTTATTCAACCATACAGTGAGGCTCTGTAAAATTGCAATGACAATCCCATCATCCAGTGCTTCTTGTGAGCGAAGCTTCTCTGCCATGAAGAGGACAAAAACCTTTGTGAGAAATTCAATGGCAGATGAGAGGCTCTCAAACCTAAGAGTCATCCATATTAAATGACAATGGTCAAATTCATTTGATTTGGATGAGTTTGTAGAGATATTTGCAAACAGTCACAACAAATATTACTGAAGGATCATGCTTCTTAACTCATATCAGAGACTGATGTTGCTACTTTGAAATTTAGTGTCTCTATTGCAGGCCTCCTAGAACTCCTACTTTTCCTACCTTTTTTAGAAATCATCCTACCTTTCCTTCTATTTTTGGCCAGTCCTACTTTTTTAAAATTCAGAAATGGTAAATTTAGTGAAGTGGCAAATCTTGTCTCTTCATAGCACAGAGTTCAAGCTTTGAGTCAGAAATGTCAGATATTTGACTGAAAAAAATCTTACGGCTCATTGTACATTCTTTAGACAAGGTTTGGGACTTATCTTGAAGGAAAAAATTGTGTTCCTTCAATGAAGGCGTCAAAAATGAAGACAATATCTTGTCCCTTTGTCTTGTTTTTTTGGCAAAATGTGTCTAAAACAGGCTCCTACATGACCACAATTAATGATCCTACTTTTTTTGGCTGAACTCCTATTTTTTTTTCTGGAGGGCTGCTAGGAGGCCTGCTATTGTTATTACACTGCTCTAATTAAGAATCAAGATAGTTTTTCTTTATTCTATATGACCTATAATATATTTGTGAATAGTTTATAGGCCTAGTCTGATGAAAAATCATGAAATTTTTCTTTTCTTGTGTGATGACATTGCTAAGATAATGATTGCTATGTGATGAGCATTATAACTTTTCTGTTTCTTGTTCAAGAATATTTTCATTGATACCAGAATTCTTGTTTTGATAAAAATGGTCACTTTTCTGATGTTTTTCTATGGTGTTTTCTTCATGTATGGATCCAATCATCTATATTTAGTGGCATTCAATTAAGCAAATTTATGCAAGATATAATAATAACTTAACATTTAGCGGCAAAAGATCTAATGCCTTAAAAATGATGTAAATACAACAGATAATTAAATTTCTTGCACTTCATGGTCAATTTAACTTGTTTAATGATGATCACAATGAGCATTGTGGGAGTCATGTGAATTTTATCCAAAAAATATCGATAAATGTCGATAAAGGTCTTGCCCCCCCTCAAGAAGTCCTGCCCCACCCACTGCCCCACCTGTGGCAGATGTCTGGCTACACCACTGGTCTGAAGTGTGACTTAAGGTGACTCAAGCCTGGTACACTTGCACATACTTCTTCAGGAGCAGCCTGGTTGCCTAACAACATAGCGTGACCACTGCTGCAGGCCCTGAAACAGCATGACAGCCAGTAATTTGCTATTTAAATGAGATCTAATGTAGCTAGTAGCATAATTATTTTTTTATTGAATGCAGTAACGCCTACTCTATGCTAGTTCAAAATTTCAGCTTCTCATCTTTATCCAAAGAATTTTCTCGGTTAATTTCAGTCAACTGTGTCTAAAATTGTCTTTATTTCTTTTAATTGACATTGGCACAGTCTTGGTACTGCAGTAAAAAAAAATGACTCGGCGAAATTTTTGAATTTTTTGCCATTTGTTTGACAATAACTTGTTTATGATATGCAAATTAAAAAAAATCTCTCTGATCGTTTTCCTAAAATTTGATTACTGCCAAAATTGATGGACAGTAATTAGTTGAATACAGAATGCCACATGAACTATTTTTCAAATTAAATTTCAGAACTCAAACATTGATTACCACTAACACTGTGACACAAAAAACAGGTCAGCAACTCTTGTAATGGCAATTTGTTCTTGCTTCCAACTGCAATGAACACAGTTAAACTACATTTCAATCTCATATCTGACAGGTCCATGGTGTTTATTGATTAACGATCAATTTTTTCTTTCTTGTGTGGTTTCCATAATTGCCAGCAAGAGGCTCTTTGAAATGTGCTCTTGCAGCACAGGGTATTGGCTCATCTACACCGCATAGGAAGTTGTTATCTCACTTCGGGGTTCGAGCATTGGAGAACAACAATTAAGTAGTATGGAGTGTGGCAAAATTGTATTGGCCAGACAAATGTGTTATAGATACTCCCTCGGATTCTGTCACCATTTTCATAGCTTCCAATAAATTTATCAAAATTTGTTGGACCACTGTTGGATGATGACTTGCAGATGTCCTACATATTTTGCTTGCCATGTGATTGAGGAAGTCACTCTAGGCATAAACTTGATTCTGCTTTGCAATGTTTTGCTCTTTAGTTCATGTTTGTGATGCGATTAAACATTAATATTCCAGTTTTTCCAGTTATTCTATTTTCAAATACATTTTTTTCACATTTGCACCATTGATCATTGGCATTCACTATGGTCTAAGGACTACTACAATATTATTCACTTTTCAAAACTTAATTTAAACTAGACAAAAGAAGTGTAAACTTGACTCCTGTTTTAGGCATAACAATATTGAGCATTCAGAGCTGGTGTCCTTGAATAATTCCAAACATCAAACGTTGTATTATATGATAACCCTTAGCCGTTTTCCACAAAGCGCATGACATAATTGCTGAACACACACATTTTGGGCTTTTAATTTAAATACTTTCTGTGCATGTATGCACATCACATATGGTATTGAGAATAATTTTCAGAATTTAATGATATGCACTTGTGAATTCTGATTGTAAAAACAACACAGTGTGAAAAAGTTATAAACTGCAGACAAATTGAACTGCCATTCACAAAACAATAGCCACTGAATGATTATTGAGATAAACTAGAACAATTAGAACAGCATAACATTAAACTACAGTATTGAAACTAAGTATCTGTTCTGTCCGTTGATTATTGCTTAGTTTCTCCTCCCAGTAAATTTTTGTTCTTACAATTACATCCCAAAGGCTTTAAAGTTACCGATTGCTTGTTATAAAATATGCTCGGAACTAAAGGCTGTGAAATTAGCTACTTTTACTGGACTTCAAAAACAAATTAACATGTCCATCAAAGTGATTTACAACAAAAAATCAATGATAATTGCATCTGATGAAATTTTGTAGACCAGACAAATGTGTGAAAGGTTATCCACTTTTCCCCGTGGCTTTCACTAATGTTATCAAAACTCGCTAGGAGTAGACTGTGCTATACAAGTTGCATACAGTGTAATTGAAAAAGCCTCCCCAGGAGCTATTGTGCTTCTTTTTGCTGTGCCACTGTGGTACTCTTGAGCATTTTTCTCTTTGCTGGTATGGGAATGGACACACACACGCCACATGCTCTTCAGTCCAATTTTTTTAAAGCCTTTCAGAACTCACACACAAGTATAACTGTAAGTATCAGGAGTTACATGTCAGGAGATACATTATGACAGTGGCACACACATAGGAAAAAGGACACCTGAAAATTCATATGCCACATATCTATTGATGCCTTTTCCAGCATTCTGTGTTTTAATATCGCCTGAGTTTTTGCATTTTCCTTTAATCCTCAGTATTTAAAAACTACATTCGAGCTTTTCCTCTTTGGCTTGCTCTACGGTTATCCTAATTATTGCCTCTTTTAGTGTAATATGGAATCCCTGTAGCACTCCTTTTTAGTTTTCTGGGAGTTTAATACTTCACCTCATCAATTTCTAAGATGAGTTACCAACATTACAGCGTGTTGATTCAGTTTGAATGCATGTGTTGTGCAAGAGACTGACTTAAGCAGTGTATCGCAAGTAACCTCATATGTGTCTTCATGGTCTGTCCGAGTCTACTTGAAGAACCAGAAACATCAGCACAACTTCGTGCCTGATGCTGCAATATTTCTGTGTTTGCGCTCAGATATATACATCACTGACTAGTAGGATTCTGTAGGCGCCTCAAACTTGCTTTCGCATTACCTGCAACAACTGTATGGTAACAGTACTGTGCTTGTCTTAAATGGAGCAGGCTGTCTGTTGTCAAGTGAAAATTGCCCTTTAATATGTTTGCCCTGAATGAAGTAAGCGATAAAAACCAAACACCCCCAGCAATGCCAGCATAAAATAGTTGCCCCCTCAGTCTCTATCTCAACAAAATATGGGCTATCAGGATACTATGCCACATTCAAAGATGGCACAAATTCATTTTGGAGCAGTGCTAATGCTAAGGAAAAAACAAAATAACATGGCATGGAGTGCGATGTATTATGGGATAAGCAGAGATTTTGCTTTTGCAGAAATGGGTGCCAGAAATTATTCAAGGACACCGGTTAGACTGAATTCTGCTCAACTCAGCATTAGGTGCAACGTTATGTTCCTATTAAACAGATGGTGTCACTTGCACTCAACTTATTCCTTCCAGAGAATTTTGAGCATTGTGGAGTGAATAATATATTCCATGCATAACTTGACAATATAGAGAATGAGTGGGGTGAATGCCAATGGCAAGTAGTGAGAAGAGATTTTGGCTTGAGTGTGGCAGTTTAGAATTTCCACATATAACTCAAGGAGAAGTTTGATGTTCAATTGCACTAAAGGAGACAAGGCCTGGTGTTGTTGAAGAGTGTTGGCCGTTGGGGAGTAGTGAAGCATTAGCCTAGGGGAAGAAAGCCCTATCATGGGACTCATTGTATTAAGTGTGAAAGAAGGGCAGTGTTTCTGACCAGCTGGTCCTGTTGAAAACAGACAGGCTGCAGCTTCTGGGGTCCCCGGTTGACACCAGCTAATGAAGCATGCAGCTCCCCAAGGCCCAAGTGCATCAGCAGCCAACCCCAGCATTGGCCCGTACACCCTTGCCTTTGTCTAGAGTAGGGAGGAGCTGGGGATCAGCCATAACACGCCTCACTTATTAGTTACACATAGGTAAGCACACATGTGACTCTTTTGATCTTGTCAATCCCTATATTGCCTTACATCACATTGCATGAAAAACAGGCGGGATGCTGTAGGTGGACAAATCAAATGGAACCACCACCCGTCATTTGCCAGATGCAAATAGAAAACAATGCTCCTTAATCTCTAGTCACAACAACTTAGAGCTGGCGGAGAAGGAGTGATCACAAAGTTGTTTTCTTTTCAAAACACCAATGAAATCACTTGTTTTGCCTTTAATGTAACACATTGTGCATGTAATAGTGTATGTATGACATTGTATGTATTATTATACATACAGCATTAATTTCATAGCAAATAAACATAAGCTAAGTTATGCCTCCAAGATAAATTGCTGTTGAATTTTTCGTCATATTTTGTTTGTAGAAATTTCTGCGGATCTTATGAAACATGAAATCCATAGAAGGCAGATGTATTGTAACACACAAAGCATCACCACAGACCAGTACCAATGTACGGAGTAACCTTTATGAATCATAGTGCACAAATACATCAGCGAAGTTAGAGAAGCACTGAGGAAGTAAGAGCAGCTGCCATTGAATTAGACATTTGCTTTATGGCTGCCACTTGTTTACGATGCTCGCCAGAGGCAGGGTGACCTTGGCCACAGACAAAGTGTACAGTGCAATTGCTGTAGGTCAATATGTATGTTTGGAAAGGTCCTGCCTCATTTAGCAATACATACAAATGGACTGCATTTGTAAATGTCACGTCATGCACTTAGTAATTGATTCTTTGTACCATGCAAGGCTTTGTAATCCCAAGTCAACATGAAACCCCCCTTAGGACTGTGATGGGTCTCTGGTGGGAGATTGGCACTGTTCTACATTCATCGTACATTGTCCTGTACCAATCTTACATTATTTTAACCAAGATTTAATAACTGTTATTACTTCCCTTTCATCTGAGACTGGGGGGAATTAGGTACAGTTAATCAGAAATGCCCAAATAAAAATTCATATTGTTGTTGAGAGACCATTTCTTGCACAGTGCAGACATGCCTTGTATTAGTTACTGGTCTCACTTTCCTGACTCCAGCTACTATTAAGTCCACTTATATACAGCAACATTGCCTGTGCAAGGTCATCAGTAAAGCCTGGCTGTAAAGCCAGAGTGTGACCCACAGCCTACCCTGGCTGCATTGGCTTTGAGGATTAGCTGGTTCCAGACACACTTTAAGCCATCACAGTACTTTGTACTCCAAGTCATTGTAGAATTCAGAAACATTACATTAATTAAGAAAACCAACCTTGAATCATTAAACAAAACATAACAGTCAGGATAATTGAAGACAAGTTTCTGTACATGTTATTGCCTTCATTTCTTCAACAATAATAACAATTTGCTGCAGAATTTATGCGGCTATAGCATTATGGCAATTTGTTTTTAGAGTGTGCATGTGTTTGTCCATCCTCTAACATCACTCAACTGCGCAATGTGGTAGCAGGCAATATCCTGGGGAGTCATGTACATTATCGTCATTGTCATAGATCGTAGCTCGTAATATATAAAACATGATCCCGAATGCTAGAACCTCCAAAAACTACTGGCTCACAAAAATATTTGGTGGTGCCATTACAGATCTAACCGATGAGATTACTCCGATAATACATCGCTCCACACCCCGGGAGAGAGCAGCATCCTGCTGGTGGTCTTCATATCAACCAATACTTTGGCCCGTTTATGTCTGAATTGTGTTTTCCACCTACTTGGGCAGTGCCAGAAATAAGAACTCGAGTTTATTGTTGCCATTCTTCACCATTGTGAATCACCGTCCTTGCAGGTTATAAAATGGGGCAAGTAGGTGAAACAACAATTTATTGCGATTCATGGTGTTTTTAGGTATTGTCCAACTTAAATAGCATGCCATTGTCAGAGACATAAATATTTAGAAAGACCGATAGATATTTAGTCTGTAGCACATCCTTACAAACTTTAAGTATGGGATGTTATTTACGGCAGTGACAAGAAATTTAAGACTATGCCATAATTATAAAATGAACGTTGCTTTCCCGTAGACTTCATCCTTTGACCTTACTCTTTACTTGGTAGCTAGTTTTTTTTAATTTAATGATACAAATTTCATGATAGACATATATTTTTTCCAGCTGTATTGAAAGGATTTGCCTTATAATATTTCGCACTCGTTGTTGTACCAGAGGCTAGGATTCAAAATTTGTAAAATGGCTTTTTCTTGACCTAACTTCTTCTAGGTGAACTGACACTAATGACTGGAATTAGATTGCTCATTCTGTTAAGCAAGTCAATTACTGCTAATACCCTTCCCTAATATGGGAGGTTCATGAAAGCGATTACATTAATGATTGCTTTTGGTTTATTAAGCAAACTAACTTTTCTACTACCTAGTTATAGTAGCTACAAAGCACTTACAGAGCAATAGCCAAGCATGGTATATGGTTATTGCAGGATGGTATTTTCCAAAAGGCTTCGAAAATGGCTTTACAAGAATGAACTTATTCAAGGTCAACAGGAGGTATAGCCATTCCTTTAGACTTCAAACAATGCCCCATCAATTCACTAAGGTGTTGGGAAAACAAGGGACCCCAACCACATTAGTCTAATCTCAGTCATCACAGTCTGCTGGGTATTTGCATACTGCCTCAACTTGACAACAATATACTTTTCTTAGCTTTGCCACTTTCTTTGCCTTTCTCAGGCAAGAGAAACTAGAGGGTCAAAAATAAAACAGACAGAAAGCCTTCAATAACCGTCTCATTTCCAGAGCAAATTGACAAACTGTGATGGCCAAATTGGCCTTTTTTTTTGCTTCCATAATATGGCTGATAAAAAGCTTTCCTTAAATTGCCAGTCATTTTTTTCCTGGCAGCAACGTGTCACCTGTAGCAGTTGACTATCTCTCCGTGAAATGCCATTTTTGAAGTCCTTTTCTGCAATATTTTATGCTGCTAACTGGGGGTACTTTAACCTAAACTTATTCAACGGAGACCACAGTTACCAGACCGCGTATAAGTATTGAACATCTCCTTAGAATAATATATGAATTGGAATTCTCTAGAGTGGGCAACAAATTATATATTTGGGAGACACAACTCAGAACTCAGGGCTTTGTTTTACTAATGACATTACAGCGTGCAAGAACACACTATGGTTTAAAAAAACTGATCAAGGATTGGTAAATGCGTTTTTATTGATGTACAAGAGGCTATTGATATGAATTTTATCTCACCAATGAAACAGCTAGTCCCTGGAGATTCACCTGGTGCGATTGGCTATTACTGTGAATTTTGAAGTTAACTTCGACTTCTTACAACCAAAAGTGCTAACTGCCTGGTTAGATAATATTATAATCAAGCATAAGAATAAGACTAAGAATAAGAATAAATTTTATTTAATCTCGAAAATACATAAAATTCAACATCAGCTCAGTCAAGCTAGTACTCGAGAAATTCACAAAACAAAATAAAACAATATGAGAAAATATATTATAATAAAAACAAAACTAAGGACTTCCACTAACAACTAATATAGACTAGGACATCAATGCTAACAACAAGTCCACATCTTTTTTGGATGTTAAGCTAATTTTCTTGGGCACAGATATTTTCATATGCTTCATGACCTTTATTGTCGCAAATCTTATACCTATTCCATATCGGAAGAGCTTTTTGCTCAACACCTTCAAAAGAGCTGTAAAAAAACGGGTTAATGAGTCAAACTGACTATAATATATGATTACAATAACTATAACAATCACTGATGTCTTTTTATATTGCTTTTCAGTGTAAATCACCTGACGTGGAAGACGATCTTTGACCTAGGACAACTATTAACTTATGGAGTATACCTACATTGCCCTACAACACTCCCCACATGGAAAATTCCATGAAATATTCGCTATTTTGATGGACTTTTTGCTATTTTGATGAACTCCTCTATTTTGATGAAGTCTTTGCTATTTTGATGAACTCTTCGAATTGATTGAAAACAATTTATTTTTTATTATATTATCAGTCCTACAGAAGTATAATACTTATAGATTGAAAACGTGATTTGAAAAAACTTCCCAGATAATCCACTGCTGCATCAATGTCTGGGAATCATCAAACAGTTATCCATAGTATATTGTTAAACATAATCTGTCAACATTTGCAGTTCATCATGAATTGAAAAGGATTATCATGTTTTGGCACAAATAACACTCAACAATCATGATGATGGATGATTGGGGCTTTACGTACTGTATTTATGCACTTGGTAAGCTAATTAGGACAGGAGGAGGACACGGCAATGAGGCAAAGGATGATTGAAACAGCCGTCCAACATAGACCCAGGTGACCCGGCAAGAGCTAGATTCGATCCCTGAACCCAGCGATTGGCAGTCCAGCACGCTACCAATAGACCAACCCTCCCCCCCCCCACTCTACAATCACTGTCAACATTTGCATATCATGTTTCTCACAAGCAACTATCAAATTTACATGACTTAACATGTGATAAATAATTTACATGTATGTAATGTATGTTGTGAGGCTGGCCTCTCTTGAATGTGTAACGAACACAGGTAAAACAACATTTTCCACTCTCTTGTGTAGCTTTCACAATTACAAGCAAAAGGGTGCTTTCGAACGTGATCTTGCAGAACAAGGATTTACTCATAACCACAGATGTGGAAATTGTCCGTCAGTTCAGAGGCAAGAGGAAAAGTCACCTCATTTTATCAGATTTTTAAATTGACCATGGAAAAGTTATGATTACCTTTTTTTTCTGCAGTTGACTCTTTTACATTTGAGCACTTGCTGGGATCATACACTGTACAGATGGTCGATAGGCAAAATTGAATGAGAGGAATTGTCAGAATGTAATGAGAGGCATTTGTGAATTCTCATAATAAAACAACACAGCGGGAAAATTTTCTAATGAAATTCCAACCACAGACAGATTTAACTGCTAGCAAAAGTGAAAACAACCACTGAATCTTTATTGATAAGCAGGTAAAATTAGAATGGCAAAAAATACATTTCAAGCCTTGATTGTGCAGTGCTGAAACCAGGTATCTATCATGTCCATTGACAATTGAGCTGGGAGTATTGTTCTAGTGGTAGTGTGCAAGGCTGCCAATCGCTTGGTCCTTGGTTCAAATCCAGCTCTTGCCAGGTTATTGTGGCCTATGTTGGACGGCTGTTTCAATCATCCTTTGCCTCATTAACCGTGTTCTCCTCTTGTCCTCTTTAGCCTACCAAGTGCATAAATACAGGATGTAAAGTCCCAATCATCCATCCATCCATTGACGATTGACTAGTCGCTTCCTCCATGAAAGTTTGTTTTTGCAATTGCAGCTGAGAGGCATTATATTAGTTCTACTGTACTTCAAAAACAAGCTATTACTGATTCTTCTTCTTCTGGTGTGCATGTTCCCTGGTCACAGGGCTAGCTCTACCAATTCTGAGAGCAGCTATAGCGATTAGGCCACGGGGGAACTGAGGGTCAAAGTATACAGCTAAAAAGAACAATCATGATTGAGTCTGTTGAAATTGTGTAGCCCAGACAGATGTGTGAAAGGTTATACCCTATGGCTTCCACTAATGTTATCGAAACTCGCTAGGAGTAGACTGTGCTACTTGTGTTGCTCGCAATGTAATTGGGAAAGTCATCCCAGGGGTTGCTGTGCTTCTTTTTGCTTTGCCTTTCTAGTACTCTAGATATTTTTCCTTTGACACTATGTAAATGGATGCATGCATGCCACATGCTCTTCAGACCTATTTTTCTAAATGCCTTTCAGATAATGAAATGATTAACATCAGGACAAAAGGTGTTAAAATAATGCTTTCAGATCAAGAAAGGCAAATAAGATACCTCCTTTTGATATTCCTGTAACAATCACAGCATTGTGTCAGTCATACGTTCTCTGCATCCAACTTTTTCTGGATCCTGAGGCAGTGAAGAATCACCTCAATGAAATGGGCAATCATTTGCATAGTCACCTAAAATAATTTTTCGAAGATATTAAAATTCATATGTTTGCATATAAAAGATGAGGTCCGCACTCCTCAAGCATACACAAAACTGGAAAGAATAGTGTCAGGTTGTCTCCCATGGAGCGCAATTTTTGAAATACTTTTGACGTGAACATGGCTGATTTAATGAGCTAATTCAACCGCTGTTTGTGCCTCCTCCCCATATGAAGTATCATGCATATTTATTGTTTGGAGTCTCACAAATACTATTGGTCATTTTTGATGCAACGAAAAACAATATCTTCCAGACATTCTTCCTTCAGTTATATGTGGAGTGCATTTCATTAATTCACTCCTCTTATATTGATGAGTTATTCATGCACCATCTGAGCTTGACATTGACTTTTTGCATACACAGCTGTGTTGAGTCTAACCAGTGTCCTTGAAAAACCCCACATGTCAAATCTGTAATATCTCAAATCCTTTTTTTTTTCAGTTCTCTTCAAGATGCATGAAATCTCTACTGATACCATGGTCAGTGTTCTTTGCTAAGACGTTGCCGAAGATTTTGAATTTCTTTGAATTTGCAGTTAAAAAAAAAGAAAATCTGAATTAATCGTCTTTAGTGTGCTCAAGAGTAACCCTAATTTGTGCCATCATTTAATGTGATATGATGTTCAAGTGGTGCTTATTTTTAGTTATTTGTGACTTTAGCTTTATGCATTTCTCACTTTTCATAATAATTTGCGATAACATGTAGGCCTATTTGCCTCAAACCTTTACATTGCACATTTAAAGTGGTGTATCTGCTTTGACTTGAAAGTATGCCATCAGTGTATAACTTGTGCAGCCTGGCTAGATCATCCAATATTTATACCGGATACATTTTGAAACATCTTGTCAATTCATAGACTGCTGCCTAAATGTGTTGTGGACTTTGCTTGTCGTTCATCAGCCACCAAGGGATTTGGAATCTTTGTTGCCTCACAAATGCACACACCTTCTTCTTCTTCTTCAATAAATTTCTCCTCTTTTTCAGGAGAAGTCACATTAACTATACTGATTCCTCTCATACCAGTTTTAGTAGGAGACTATATTTGTCAGTGCTGCCATAGTTGTTAGTTTGGTTTATTTTCACATAGGTGAGGGACCGCCAACCTATCTGCTACTTTCACCACTACTCAGCAATGTTTCATTACTGAGTGTAATCTCGAGTCTTGCAAGCTGGATGCTGTGACATAGGTTACTTATGGACCAGTTTAGCTCAGGGTGATGTATAATAGGTGTCCCCTATGCCCAGTAATACAGTTACTGAATTGATATTGCCAAGGGGTGAATTGGCATGAAGTCTCCTTATCGGGGTAAGAGCCACAAGATATAGGTAAAATGTTTCTGGAAATATGCCGTCACAAGACATTGTGTTTGAATACTGTGTGTTCTGTTGTATTGTATTGATGCCTGGGCTTTTATTATTTGGGGGTCACCTTTTTAATTCGGGGAGAAAAAAGCAACCAAATGTGATGGAAATATAAACATGCTCAATTGAATGACAATGATCAGAAAAATGTCAGCGCGGTATTTCTCATTTCCTCATATTTAAAAAAAATGTAATAACATTCTTGCCACAGACAAATTTATCTAATATCAGCAAAGGCAAATTCATAATGAAAGTAATGTGACAGTCAGTCTTGGTACGGGTCTTTTAGCTCATTTCAAACGCAGGTAAAACCGCATTTGTGAAAGAATTATGAAAACCAAAGATTGATTTGTCGACTCCTGTTGTGAAATCACAATTACAAGTGAAACCAATGGGCTACTTTAAATTACCAGGGCATTATATTTGCTTATCACCACAGATGTTTGGGATTAGGTGGTTATTACATCAAAAACTAAATGCTAGCAGGTTTAAGATAAATGATAATTGTTAGACTTGTTTTGACAACATTGATAAGTAATCCATTGATAAGCATTTTTAAAAAACCAAAGACAAAAAATGCTCTTGGAATGATTTTTGTTTCTTGGAGGTGTAAGATCCATAGACATTGTACAGCTTCCTTTGAGCCGTGTGAACTATTTCCCAGTCTATTTATAGTTTATGCATTAAAATGTTAAAAACAGAAATTTAATTAGTTGTTCTCCTCAAGATCAATAATGTCTGCATAATTTTCCCTATTCTTAAAAATGATGCAAAGCGACTTGATTAACATCACATAATGGGTGTGATACTGCTTGTCTTGCCTTGCTGTCTGGGATGCTAATAATTCATTTATGGAGTCATTTATGGTTTCATGGATGTAAGATGAAAAGCCTTGTAAGACTAGTACAAAATCTGACTCATAACTTGAAGCGGATGATAAGTGCAATGCTTGAGGTCCATAGAAATATCCTTTTAGCAAGGTTGAAAGACACCTTCTTACTTACGAATAACTTCTAACTTGGCCGGAAAAGAGACCATGGATCCAGTCTGGCCTTTCGCCTTCCAACTACATGCATAGCCTTACATTCTTTCCAAAATGCTTTGCAAGAACTATGCGTGAGAGGGCTTCTTGATTATTAATGACCATAAACTTCTTGTATTTCACCAAATGCAAATCTAAGCATCTGTCATCTTATTGACGTTCTGCTGGCCAGCCCACTGCTGAATTGTATTTAAAAGTCATGTGTGGAATATTGTATTCACTATCAAATTGTTCAATGGAATAACTGGAGCCCTATTGGCATATGTAATTGACAACTTACATCATTTGCCATTCACTGCTTGTGCAGTACAGGGTGTAGCCCATGTCCTTGAATAATCTCAAGCATCAGATTCTGCCAAATCTAAAATTCTTAGATCAGTTCCCTACTTGCTGCATAGCATCAATGCATCACACTCTATCCTGTGTTATACTCAAGTAGTAGCATTCTCCCTGAGTCCACAAGAATGAAATGCATCAGAGCTAATCATTCTTTGGTGTGCTCAAGGGTAAACTTCACCGCTCCAAAATGAATTTGTGCCATCATTAAGTGTGGCATGTATCCTGGTAGCCCCATATTTTTGTTTATTTATGAGCTTTTGGCACAGCAAATTGCCTCTAAAATGTATGCAGTGGATGTTCAAGTGTTGCTGCAAATTACTGCTTTCTCCTTGCATTGAGAAAAGTATCAAGCCAGAGACTAGAAAAATGAGCTCTGCTGCCAGTGAATACTCTTAGACCAAGAGGAGGAACTGAATGAGGTGGAGACTGGGTGGGGGGGGGGGGGCTTCAATGGTGTGATTGGGGGGGGGGGCTTCAATGGTGTGATTGGGGGGGGGGGTTTGTTTAGTTTTTATCTCACACTACAGTGGCAACAAAAATATCAAAGGTCAATTCTTGATGGAAAACAAACAACCTCCTCTTTTTGGGACAAGCACAGTACTGTCACCTTGCAGTTGTTGCTGGTAGTGCAAAAGCAAGTTGGAGGTGCCAACAAAAAAGTAATAGTCAGTGATGTATATCTATGAGGGAGCAAACATAGAAATGTTGCAGGATCAGGCACAAACTTGTGCTGGTGTTTCTGGTACTCGAAGTTGCCTCGGATGGCCCGTGATGACACGTATGAGGTTACCTACAAAGCACTGCTTAAGTCCAGTCTCTTGCATAATATATGCATGGCTCATTGCTACCCCTACATATTGGGTAATTATTTTGTAAATGACATGTTGTACCGTCTGTGTAAGGATATTGAATTGTTATTGATTTGATTGTAATAAGCCAGAATTCCAACACAAACAAGACACTATCTCAAGTACTTGTTTTGGAGTAAGTTTTTGTAATTATGCTACATACATGTAGCCAAGCTTTAAAGAAAAATAAGTTGATCTGCATCTGAAATCTGTTTATATCACAGACTCCACATTGTGACAGCTGCAGTGGCGGATACAGGGGGGGGGCTAGGGGGCCCGGGCCCCCCCTAGACCACCAAGATTAATAGTAGCATTTTGAAAAAAAAAATGCGATAATGCGGGCCCGCGAATGCCAAAACACGTCCGGGCCCCCCCTAGACTATCGTGTCTGGATCCGCCACTGAGCTGCATACTTGGCATTATCAGTAAACTAAAGATGCTAAAGGAGAGTCAATTTTGCAACTTTGACATTAAAACTTTGTTGAAATGTTCTGTATATACTTCAACCTGAATTTTTGATAATATTGCATTACATGAATATTCCTACAAACATGATGGTTGCCCATTGAGTCGTTGGAGTCAAGACATCTTGAAAGAACAATTGTTCTGATTTTACTTCGAAGTGCACACTTCCGCATCACTCATCTCATTGACATGCATTCATGTGCTGCTTTTGTGCCCATCCAAAATCAAGCTTCATTGCTTGAAGTAAGTTTGCATGGAATATGTTATGCACTTTCCAATTCTTCACGAGGAATAAGTTGAGCTCAACTGACACCATCTGTTATTGACATCTTGCTTCATTTACAATTCACAGCTTAGGGCAGTGCTTGGTCTAACGTCTGTCCTTGAATAATCCTGTACATCAAATTCAACGATATCTCAGTTTTTTGTCATTTCTCTACATGCTGCATAACAACAAGAATGATCCATGCATCACAATCATAACATTGTTATAGTATATTGCATTCAGACTCCTTATATCAGAATGAAATACAGCAGAACTAACCAGTCTTTGGTGAGCTAAGAGTATTGCTGCAAAAGAATCAGGGCAATGTCATTTTGGTAGTGTTTAAGTGTGCCAGACCGGTCACTCTAAAGTGTATATTTACAAGTGGAGCTAGATGTATTGTTATTCCTCGTCTTATATTATAATAATAATGGCAATTGGGCTCATGATTCAAAAGCAATAGCTACAGAATGTTATACTTGGACTATTTCTCGAATCTCAGAAATGAAACATTTGATACGCCCAACACTGTAAACAGGATGATGAGACAAGTAATGATAATCTGGTCCTGCTACCAATTGCAATGAACACAGATTTGTAATCTGATATCTGACAGTCTCACGGTGTCTATTGATTAACGATCAATTTCTTCTCTCTTATCTTGTGTGGCTTCAACAATTATGAGTAAAGGGTGCTTTTAAATGTTGTCTTACAGCACAAGGTATTTGATCATCACCACAGCTGTGGAAATTGCTACGCGTATTTGACTTTCACAGAGTTCACCCTCAGGGTGCAAGTGTTCGAGAACAAGCAATCAAGTATTATGGTGCGTTGCAAAATTGTATTGGCCAGACAAATGTGTAATAGGATACTCCCACAGATTCTGTGGCTTCCACTAAATTACAAAAACCTGCTGGATGCAGAATGGCTGACGTCCTGGACATGTTGCTCACCTTGTGACTGTGTGATTTGACAAGTCATTCTGGCGTTTGCAATCTTAAGGTTCCTATATGTTTGCGATGCAGTTGAACATTTGCAATCCACTTTCTCTACAACTGTTTTATTTTCAAATCCACTTTTTCGGGTATATTGACCTCATTTATCATTTTATTGCCATGTGCTATGGACTACAGTGATGCCTGCATTTTAATACCTCTGTTGTAAGTCCAGCTTGCCTTATGTGACCCCTTCCCTCCGCACTAATTTTTTTTTTTACTGAATTTTGCACCCCCACGAGAGAACATATCCGTATGTGAGACCGCTTCATGACCGCAGAAGGGTTGTCTTATAATGCAGGGACCACTGTACATATATTATTAATTTTTCATAACTTCAATCAAAGCATAGAAAAGGAATGCATTGATCACAATTGACTCCATCTGTTATTATTATTGCCATCCATCAAGATTAAACATTCACTGCATAAGTCTTGACTTCAATTCAGGCAATACCTAAAATCCGATCTCAGCTTTCCACAAGCAGCATGACATGACTGTTTATCACATACATTTTTGCTTTTATATTTAGTAGGATTGATCTAAAAATTTCGTGCCAAGATACTCTTGTGTCAAGAATTCTTTGACTTCATACAACAGAAGGCATGATCAAATAAGAACAATTTGAAGATGTAATGTAATGAGAGGCATTTGTGAATTCTCAAAAGAAAACAACATGTTTTGATAAAGTTGTAATAAAATTCCTGCCACTGACAGATTTAACTAAATATTATCGAAACAACAGCCACTGAATGTTTATTGAGATAAACAGGAACGAAGAAAACTGCTTTCCTAGCCTTAATGGAATCAATGAAAGTTGTTTTTTCTTACAATTTAAGCCAAGAGACTAAAAAAAAACTACCATTTGCTCATATGAAATTTGTTTGACTGAAAAGCTGCTGAAATTGCTACTTCTACTGAACTTCAAAAACAAAATTAACCAGAGGGTCAAAGTATATGTGCCAACATAAAATGAATGATATCTAGCTGTGTGAGCAGAAACAGTGTAGACCAGACAAATGCGTGAAAGGTTATCCCCTATGGCTTCCACTATCCACTAATGTTAATGTTATTGGAACTCGCTAGGAGTAGACTGTGCTACACTTGTTGCTTGCAGTGTAATTGGAAAAGTCATCCCAGGGGCTGTTGTGCTTCTTTTTGCTTTGCCTTCCTGGCCATTGTGATATTTTTGTTTTGACAGAATGTGAATGGACATATGCATGCCACATGCTCTTCAGTCCTGTTTTTCTAAAAAACCTTTCAGATTTCACATGTGCAGGGTGAAATGGTCAACATTAGGAGATAGAGATTGACATCATGCCTTCAGTAGCAATGCTGATAAACGGATACCAGTCCTCATTTTAAAATTCCTGTAACAATCATAGCATTATATATGCGTTAGGGTGGGCAGAAAAGAACTTTTTTTTGGAATTTCAAAAATTCTATCCATGGTACTTCTATATAGGCCTATGTTTGACATAAAATATGGTATTTCTTGTTAGATCAATTTTGCCCATCTTAAAACATTACACAGTCTATAAAGCAGTCATTCTGATACTTGAGACATTCAAATATGTGAAACATAAAAAAAAAGAAACAGTCCATGTTTAGAATTTCAAAAGAGTTCTATAAACCTGTTTTAATAAGCAGTTTCAAAACCATCAATGGCAAATGTTCTGCTAAATGTTTTGTTGGAATTACGTATGGTTTTCCTCCTCTGAATAAAGAAATCTTGAGTTTGAATGAACATAAACTTACTACCAAGTACAAATACCTCCGTATGTCATCTTATTGACATTCACCTCACTCCAACATTCTAATGACATCGTATGCAGCGAATGTAATTTCAAATTGTTCAACTCAATAACTTGAGATCAACTGACATGTTATTGACAACTTGCATTGTTTGCCATTCACTGCTTGTGCAGTACTGAATTTAGCCCGTGTCCTTGAATAATCTCAAACATCAGATTCTGCCAAATCGCAAATTCTTTGATCAGTTCCCCCTACATGCTGCATAGCACGAAAGCTGATCGAATGCATCACACGATGTGCCACGTTGTTGCTTTATATTATAATTCTCCCTGAATTCACAAGAATGAAATGCATCAGAGCTAATGATTCTTTGGTGTGCTCCAGGGTAAACTTCACTTCTCCAAAATGAATTTGTGCCATCATTTAGTGTGGCACGGTATCCTGATAGCCCCATATTTTTGTTTTATATATGAGCGTCTCGTGCATCATCTAGCTTGCAGTAAATTTCTCCTTTCTCCTTGGCTGTAGGAAAAGGTTTTTAGCCTACACAGACGTCTACTGCTACAGATGGATAATACTCTAAGGTAAAGGGGTAAACTTCCGAATTGGGTGAGTTGGAGGAGGAGGAGGATATATAATCATATGATGGGAAAGGTTAATTGCTGTTTTGATTTTAAATCATGAAACGATAAAACGGACTGTGAGGGCAACTTGACCTATTTTGATGTCAGAGAACGTCAGTGTGACATCAGAGACGTTATCCTGATGTCTGGGGAGGTCATAATTTCAGCCAGGCAACTAGTTTCTTTTGTTGTTGTTTATGGTTTTTTTACATTCCCTTGCCAGTGCATATTTAGCATTTGTAGATCACTTTTTACCTCATTTTGAATAAAACTGCTGTTGGTTTGGCTTTCGACAAAAAAAGAAAAAGAAATCTCATTTTAAAACAATAACAAGTATGAAAAACAGTATTGCTGCCACCAGAGTTAAAACCATGTTTCCACCTGCCATCTGGTCAACAGTGTGTATTGATTTGGGATTGATTTCGTCTTTCTTGTGGTTTCCACAATTACAGACAAGAGACTATTTCGAATGACCTATTGCACTACATGACGTTTGCTCATCTTCTAGAGTTGTGGAAATTGCTAATTCAAAAGTGTCCCCTCTAGTATAATGGGATGGTGAAATATATCAGGCAGACACTATACTTCCACATTGCCTAAGTTTGAGACTGAGGAGGCCATTTATACCCCCAATATGATGCAGGGAGTTTTAGTATCCAAGCCGTAACTTTTTATACCAGACAAGTAAAAGCATTCTCTCCTTTGCCACTTGCACAGCTCTAACCCTACACAGTTGATACAAGTGATGCAAAAGCAAGTTGGGAAACACCACCAGAATTCCTAATAGTCAGTGATGTGTTTCTGCCAGAAAGTAAATAAGAGAAATGTTGCAGCATCAGGCACAAACTTGTGTGCCTGTCTTAACAGTATAGCCTACTCCAAGCACCCTCAGAGGCCAATCATATGTCAGTTGGCACTGTGTATAGTCTATCTTCTGCGTAACAAATTTACCGTGTGCCCCACCTTATGCAATGCAAGCATATTTTTATGAAAGGATTTTGGCGTCATGACTTGCAGTGAATACATCAAGTTTTTCTGCCATTTCCAGTAGACTTTTTCTAGCTTACGAGTATGCTTAATTAATAAAATATTGGCCAGTTTTTATATTTACAAGAATCTCAAGTACCCAGAGTCAGGAATTCCGTGAGTTCAAATAAAAAGTCATAAGGGACAAATGAATGAGAAGAATTGACAGATTGTATTGGGAGGCATTTAGGAATTACCATAATAAAACAACACATTATGAAGAAGGTGCAATGCGTCGACTGCTCCTCCCTGTAGAACTTTTGTTTCACAATTAAAGTCGCTTTAAAATGACCACTTACTATTTATAAATTGTGCTCCTAACCAAAAAATAAGGAAAATTCAACAAATTAGAAGTGGACTTCAACAGCATATTGACCCTAAGAGTCAAATGATATGCCAATAATGACAATTGTGTATATTGAAACTGTCTAGACCAGACAAATGCATAAAAGTGATACTTCGAGGCTTCTGCTAATGTTGTCAGAACTCACTGCATGGGACTGCATTACAGACATTGCTTACAGTGCAATTGGATAAGTCATCCCAGGGGCCTTTGTGTTTCTTGCCTTTCTCCAACTCTAGATAGTTTTGTACTGACAATAATTTTGTACTGGCATGCAACATGCTCTTTATGCTGGTTTTTCTAAAAATATTGTCAGATTTCACAAAGAAATGAAATGGTTAACATCTGGAGGTCACAGGATACATGTATGTACTTCAAAAATATAACGTTTTCTGGTAAAAAGGTTTATCAAGCAAAATCCATACATGTTATACATGTATTGTAGATTTTGTGTACCATAGCCAGATCATCCCATATTTATAGAGGACCCTTTTTGAGACATCTTGTCAATTCAGAGACAGAGCTAAATGTGTTACGGTCTTTGCTTGTCCTTCATCCGGTGAACATAACGCTAGGAATCTAGGGTTACCTCATGAATGCACACATCTTTGAGTCATGTGTCAGGTTGCCCATGTGTCCAGTAATATGATTTTAAAATGCATTGATACAGCCAGGGAGATTCCATCGCAAGACTCCTTGTCATGGCATAAAACACCCACAAGATATAGGTCAACTTATGAAGAAATACCAAAAGTTTTATTATTAAGTAGAGAAATTACAGAAGACTTGGAATTATAAGCATGACTGTATTAATTTAAAGAAGTCATTTGTACTTTGCTGCAATGACTTTTTTTACAGGGAACATTTTGCAAGCAAATTTTTGAGTGAGACTAACAAATTATCCAACTGTGATGGAAAAGGCCAGAACCTCGAATAGATTGCTATATTTGGAAGAATTCCAGTAAGGTATTTCCTCACAAAACCAATATTGCATCATGGAAAAAGTGTAATAGCATTCCTCCGGCAGATAAATTAATCTGATACCAGTAAGAGCAACAGCAAAATGAGGATTATTTGACAATTAGTCTGAATTGAAACACAGCCGAAACCACATTGACAACAGAATTATGAAAATTCCATGGTGATCAGCAAAAGGTGTATTGATACTATTGGATAGTGCCCAGCTTCTATCCTGTGAGCCAAGTGGATGGTTTCTCAGCAGATATTTACGGATTGTAAATTTTAAAATATTGAAAATGCTAATTAGTATTTTAGCTGTAGATCAAGGGACTTGTGTAACATCACAGAATGGTATCAATCTTCTTGTCTTGCCTTGCTGTCCCGGACGTTAATATCTCATTTGTTGAGTCCCTCCTGATTTTATGGATGTGAGGTGCAGAGCCTTGCAAGCCTAGTGCAAAATCCAACTCTTAACTTGAAGCTGACGATAAGTGCACTACATGAGGTCCATAGAAATATTCCTTAAGCAAGGTTAGAATATACCTCTTTGCTTACAAATTACTTCCAATTGAGTTCACACCATTGAGTTCATCCTTGTGAACTCAAAGAAATAAATTATCTGACGTTGTTATGCAAACAATGGGCAGCGATTGCTTATGTCATGATGTCACAATGGGCAGCTGGTGACGTCACAACAAACTGCTGGTCCTCACTTGGGAGAATTTGAAGTTATCAGACTAAAATTTAATAAAAACCACTGATAAATTCATTGCGGGTATAAATAAAACCCCATGACAGTGTAGTTCAAAGCTATGAACATCATTCGTGTCAGGTCTGCTTCTGAACTAACACTCGTCCTTCGGACGAATGATGTTCATAGCTGTGAACTACACTGTCATGGGGTTTTATTATAAAACAGAATGCATCACAGAAACAGCTTTGTTTCGGATTTGTCAATGAACCCGAGAATATGCAATGTGATCCACTCTTGAAACTAAATCAAGTAGAATACACAACACCACTGATTTTTTTCAGCAATCTCTTCGAATTTTTACAGCTGCTTGCAGCCTGTATTACGAGAGGAGTTTCAGGAAAACTTATGACAACTGCCCTGGTCGTGCTGTTTCACCTATGTCATTAAAACTTGGCATGCAGTCTGAATAGAATATTATCTTGCTTCCATCAACTTTTGGTCAACTTCTGTGACAATAAATTTCTATTTCCTAAACTAAAATGTACATTTTTCCCGCGAATTTTAAATGTTCTGCTGCAGTGATGGCAGCTGCCAAGTGCCAGCCAAGGGGATAGTTTACAAATTCATTAAAAAGCTTAAACCAATAAAAGAAGAGAAGGAGAAAGGAATGAAAGAAGGAAGGAAGGAATGAAGTAAGGAAGGAATGAAGTAAGGAAGGAAGGAAAGAAGGAAGGAATGAAGGAAAGAAGGAAGCATGAAAGGAAGGGAGATATATAGACAAATATAGATAGTTAGATAGATAGATAGATAGATAGATAGATAGATAGATAGATAGATAGATAGATAGATAGATAGATAGATATATAGATAGATATATAGATGGCCAGATAGGTATATAGTCTATCTACAAGCAGCTGTTAAAGTGCTTGCACATTATTTTTGTTATTGTTGTTGGACACTGTCCTCTCCAAAAGATAGGCATCTTGAGTTAAAATGAACATAAACGTAGAACTCTTGTATAACACCCAAGAACAAATCTATACAACTCTCTTCTTATGGTCACCATGTCACGTTCTATGGACGAACTATGCAAAACATCAACACACATCTGGTATTGAAATCTTACTGCATTTATCATACACAGCTTGAGCTGTGCCATGTTTAACTACCGTATGGTGCCCTATTTTCGTCAGGTACTTATTTTAAATAGGTACTATAGCCATGCTAACCCTGTTGCACTTTGTGTACCCAGTTCAGATGAACAAAACTGTAGTTTTGCAAAAATTTGTAAGAGATGAGGCGGGCCACTCCAGTGAATAATGCGTTGTGCGCATTAATGTACAGCAAAGTCATTATGACGATTTTAGGACCCCAGGGACCTATTATCGTCATGTAGGGTGTCCTAATACCGTCAGTTTTGAAAGCCATACTACTCCTGAATGATATTACATTCAAAAGTTTTTTATTTGAAAAATTAATCTTGATTATCACATGTTCCCTCTTCTACTATAGCCAGTGCTATATCCACATTTCTATCAACTTCACCAGGTGCACAAAGATAGGTCTGAAAATCAGTTAAAGCTGGCCCTTCTTCTTGATAATTTGTCTCAAAATTGTGAAAAATGCGTGTTTTTTACACTCTCCACTTTAGAGTGCTATTGTATAATCCTCAAGAGTGCCATTGATACTAGAAATGCAGCAATGTATGCAAAAAATATTCTAATTTGTGAATTTTGAAATTTCGTACCCTGAAATTCAAAATAAAGATTGATAGCAAGCATTGATTAAAAGTGACGATATTAGGACACTGACGAAAATAGGGCACCATACGGTAGTGTCCTTAATCAGGCGCACCACACGCAACTTTTTTTTTCTGGGGCAAGCGAAATTTATCCATATTTCAACATACAAATTTAATACCTTTTTAATTGCAGACCTTGAGAACCATTGATTAAAAAAAATATGTATTTTGACCATCAGCCCGAGTTTTTTAGTTTTCTTACCCGAATATTTTCACCAATATTCTTTGGGGGGATATCTGCCTTCCTACCCCGCCCACTCTTGAGCGCCTCCAGTTTCTGCTAAGTCTGAAATTCTTTGATCAGTTCCCTATATGCTGCATAGCATCAATGTAGCACACTCTACGTCGTGTTATACTCAACTATTAGCATTCTCCCTGAATTCACAAGAATGAAATGCATCAGAGCTAATCATTCTTTGGTGTGCTCAAGGGATTTAACTGCTCCACAATGAATTTGTGCCATCATTTAGAGTGGCATGATATCCTTATATCTCATATTTTTTCATTCATCATCTAGCCTGCAGTAAATTTCTTCTTTCTCCTTGATTATAAGGAAAAGGTCTTTAGCCCGGACAACTGTCTGCTGCTACCAGTGAATACCCTTAAGGAAGGGGTTAAACTTCCAAACTTGATGAGTTAGAGCATGAGGAGGCTATCCAATAATTGTGTAATGGGAAGGGGGGTAGTTTTTTTTTACACAAAAAATAGATGGGTTATATTTTCAAAAGTTGATTCTCCATAAACAAAAACCAACCTTCAAATGCTTGTTGGAAGTATTGCAAACGATGGAAATAGCTAAATGATGTTTGTCTATCATGGAGAAAATATATAAAGTATACAGTATCAGACATAAAGTTAACATTGATTGTCTCGAAGGAACCTCAGATGATACAAATAAATTCACTCAGCACTGCTTGAGTCAAGTTTATAGCACAACACATACATACGTATATTTTTCCTACTTCGTAAATTGCAAACCTACACTTTCTCTCCAATCACTTAAACTTAGGTCACTATGCCATTTCTGCCAGACAGCCAGTTTCTGTTCTTATGTTTCAGTGTGTACAAACTGTTGGTATATCGAAAGTTACTTGTTTTCATCATGATGAGTCAAACTGCTGTTGTTTTTTTGTTTTAGATGAAAGAGAAATCAGGTCAGCAATAACAAGCATGATATTTTAACTCTGTTGCTGCCAGCTGAAATTTCAGAATTACAACCATGTTTCCGCCTGCCATTTGACAAGTCAACAGCGTTTATTGATTTGTTATTGATTTCTTGTCCCTTGTGTGGTTTCCACAATTACAGGCGAGGGACTATTTCAAATGACCACTTGCACCGCATGAATTTTGCTCATCATCCGCAGCTGCGGAAATTGCTACTTAAAAAAATTCCCCTTTGGGTCTAAGCATTAAACAAGCCATCAGATAGTTCGGGGCGGTGAAAGGATATCAACCAGACATATTTCTGAAACTGTACTCCCTTTGACTCCATAGAAAATTTTTGAAGTTTGATAGGCGTACACTATAGACAGTGTCACAATATAATTGGATATTGGACCAGTCAACATGGAATCCATAATTTTGCTAGAGCTGTTTAGTTTCTCTAAGTATGTGAGCACTTGAATGTTAGATTCTCCCAGTGGCTATTTATATGCTAGTTTGATTCGGGAAACTTTTTTTTATGCAGCCACCTTTTCCGCAAGACAAGTGACAGACTTCTCTGCTTTACCAAGTACACAGCTCTAACCCTGAGAGTCTTACCCTACACAGTCCAGTGGCATTGATACAAGTGATGCAAAAGCAAGTTAGGAATCACCACCAGAATTCCAAATAGCTGGTGATGTGTTTCTATCATAGAGCAAATATCAATACGGTGCAGCATCAGGCTCAAACTTCTGTGTTTTTCCAAGCAACCCAAGAGGGCTCATGCCACATATGAGGTCACTCTATATTGCAGTATTTTGCATTATATATATACAATTTTTCCCAACATATATAGTACGCTGTAAAACCTGTGATCAATATAACTAGTAATTTAAAGACATTTTACTGGCGTCTTAACTCAAATCTCACTTATGGGATTACAATGCCATGCGTTTATAGTTACAGCAGGCTTACAACACAAAATATTTTCTTAAAATGTCTTCTTAAATCTCCAATCCTCAGGAAGATACCCATCCTTCACATGCTTCAGTTTTTGTTGCTTTCAAGTATCTATATTCTGGAACTCTATTTGTTAATAACATTGTATGAAGCTCAATTGAATTTCCATAATGTAATGAGGGGTCCTTACGAATGCGCAAAATGAAACAGCATGTCATGAAACATTTGTAATCAAATTCCTGCAACAGACATGTTTAACAGTTATTTACAAAAGCACAACCACAAAAATGTTTAATTGAGGGGGGGCACCACGACATTTCCAGCCTTGATACCAACTCCAATGAAAACCATGCAGCCGACCATGATCCATCCATTGACTGTAGGCAGGATGCTGCTCTCAAAATTTTAAAGCCGCTTTCAAGTTGATAACCAAAATGTTCTTTCAAAAAAATAAGGTGTCATTGATACATCTTTTAAATTTGTCATTTGCACAACAAATCAGTATCTTGCAAACGCTGATGCATAAATCTGCCCAAGCCTGTTTGGAGTTTTTTTTCCATTGATAGTATACTTTCTAAGTGCATTCAGTGCTGTATCTGCTTGGACTTTTAAGCATGTCATCCTCTAAATACATATTGTAGAACAAGGCACCAGGAACAGATCATATAATATTTATAAAAGACCCTTTATGAGACATTTTGTCAATTTCAAGACAGCAAAACGAGTTACTGTCTTTATTTGTCCTTCATACAGTTACCATACAGCTCAGAATCTTGGCTGCCTGGCATATGCACACATCAACTCATCTCTGGGTCATGTGCCAAGATGCCCATGTGCCCAGTAATACAGTTACTGCATTGATATAGCCGAAGGTCATTCTATGAGAAGTCTACTTATCATGGCATAAAACACCCACAAGATATAGGTCAACCTATCCAGGAAACCTGCTACCAAACAGACAGTGTTTTGTACTATTCAGTATAGTAACGTATTGCTTTGTCCATCTTGATACTGTCACAATTACGACAAGTCAGCCTTTTCAAATTTTAGCTCATGAAATTTGCTGATCACCTCGACCTGCAGTGCTAATTGGATTTTGAAAATAATTAGAGAGCAATAGTGAACTAATTGATGACAACATTATGTCCATGGTAAGCTTATCACTGTGAACAGCCAGTCCCTAGATCCCATGGATTCCATTTAAGTCAGCTAGTTGCCCACACTGTGCTTCATGTCCACTGTCATGTCACTTCCCTCTACTTTTGTCATTGACATCAGCTGCTTTGCAGGCAGTATAGCTAATTCAATATGTAAGCGGACACTTGCATGCCAAGCGCTGTTTCATTCACCTTTTTAATTTAGTGGTCAAAACTATTACCATCACGGAGGAGCAGCCAATTCTCAACTGGGACCTGTTCTCCTTGATGAAGCTGATCTTTCTTTCTAAAAGCCAAAAGGCTGCAGAAAGCAGGTATCCAGCTTTTAAAGATCCTTTGAGAAATTTGACTTTAATCTTACTCTGATAACTGAAAATTTTAATATTCAAATTAGTGACTCTCCTTGAGATTAGTGATGTCAGCATAACTTCTCCTAAATGGTGTGAAGGGATTTGACTAACATCAGAGAGCACAATTAAATCTTTCCTCATACTGCATTAATGCCAACCCAGGGATGCTAATAAGTCATTTGGTGAACCCTCTCTGGTTTTATGGCAAAGCCTGTATGTAAACCTGGTGCAGAATTTGGCTCTTAACTTCCTGCAAGTGATAAGTGCAAAGCATACGGCCCATACAGATGTTCTTCAAGCAAGGCTGCTGGACATGTTTCCGCTTACAAATATCTTCTAACTTAGCCTGAGAGGAGACCCTGAACCCAGGAGAAGCTTTCCATCTACCCAGCAGTACATTTTCAACAAATTATGGCCTCTGACTTCTCTACGCCTTACTCTTAAGTTACTTCTAATTTGTTCATGTTTTATGAATCAAGACCAATTTGTTGAATGATATATTATATCCAAATTTTCTTGCTGCTTTGATTTATTTGTGCATCGGTTTCTTCCACTGCACTTAACATTAATTTTTTTAAACTACATGTATATAAGGTGAGTATCCCAAGATATGGTCTCAACAATTTAATCCATAACATGGACAGATTGAAGCATCAGCATGCACTTTTAGGTAGCAAGTTCAGTTGCATTTAAATTCATGTACATTTTGAAGCGACACAAGAAACAACATAGGTGTCTTTCTTGCATTTGTGAACCCAACAACCATGGAAATTTAAGGATTTGCAGCCATGTATGTCTTAATATTCCCAGTTACACTTGTATGCACAGTCTGCATTCGGAACTGGACAGCATAACATCTGAACTCTTGTTTATGAATGAATGTAATGATTGGTCAGATAGGAAATGTTTTGAGGCTATGTGGTTGATCAGCTGTTGGAACCTTGAATGGACATGGACTGCCTAATCCAATACAGTGAAAGGTAATCTCTATCAGAAGAGGATATAGGAGACAACTGTGTTTGCAATGTTGGTTGAGCAAACCAAACTAAAGATTTATGTAAATATATTCCAGTACTGTTTGCGGTTTGGTTAGACGGCATTGCATACCAAACAAGATCCTCTCTGCTCTGGTACTGTGTACATAAGGGTTGTTGTTCTACGGCAATTGTTTTGCAATTTCTTTCGCTGATCATTCATACATGAATTATGCCAACAAACAATCCAGCCAAATGCAAAAATCATGCCAATATGATTAGCAGAAATTAAAAGCTATGATGCACATCTCTACACGTCACAATTCATTGTTGACCTGTCTTTGGTATTTCAGGGCTGCTACATATTATCAAGTATCTATGCAAAGTCATTCCATTTGTCATTTTCTCTTAGAATTGAAAACAGAAAAAACAATTGCTGAGTGGGAATAAAACAGGCTACTCAGAATTCACAATGATCTATATCCCATTTAGCGATTAAATTAAACAGAATGACAATTGATTCCCTCTCCAATGTCAATTTGAACCAAACTGTGTTGCGTTTGTAATGCATGCGAAATGAGAATGAAAGGAAATTACCGAGAGAATGGTATAATTTAAAGGGGTCACTTCCGGGTTGTTACATCTGATCCCCACTGCTTTCCATGAAAATGTGGCTCCACAAGGATTGAAAATTGAAACAAGAATTGTCTAGTTCCCGTTGTGTTCTGGTTGGCTGTTTACATCTCAGATTGAGCCAAACTCCAAGTTTTGGTTAGGTACAGTGCAGCTGGATCAGCACTCCTCTACATTTTCTAAATTTCAAAATCACTGGCCAATAATGTTCAATGTTTGGCAGACCTAAATTCTTTTGACAACTGCTAATATGACAGGTGGGTATCAGGGAAAGTTGGCTGCAATCTATTCTTAACTTAAATTAGAAAATTTGTTTGTTGAGCTATCGAAACCTTCCTGTTATTTGAACAAGTTTTCTCAGCCTTCTTTCAACTGTTCTACAAGGTTTCAGTATCAAGCTCAGAGGACAAGCTTGTTTATTCATTCAGTTTACACTTTGAAAGAGAAATTGATAAGTCAGCAGGAATCTGAGTAGAAGTTTGCCAGGCTCATGTTCAAACACAGGAGCAAAATATCCATAATCTCAGGCATTCATAATCTCTTTGGTTTTAAATTCCTTCGAACAGATTTTCTGAAATAAAATAAGGAAGATCAGAAACAGATGAAGCATTTTCAACATTGTTCAGCATTACTTAATTTGGACCAATAATGTTGTGTGGCTCTACCAATACAGAGGACGTTAGGTTAATGAGAAACCTATGGGCTGGATGAGTGGCCATTGGATTATTTGGATGAAATAATTAAGCACAGTGTCCATTTATCACAGCACTCAGGGTGCCAGGTCGATTGGCTCTCCCTTGGGAATGCTTGTAATAATTGCAGGACCTGAGCAACTGGCGCAAATGTTGATTTATAATTTATGATTTTTGAGAGTGATAGCAGTATGTGTTATTAAAATACACTGCTCATTTGTAGAATTTCAATGATTTCAAATTTCAAAATTTATCAACAAAACAAGTCGAAGTGAAATCATGACAGCCAGCAGATGTTAATTTGGTTACATTGATATATGTACAGTTTGAGGTAGGCCTACTTTAAAAAAAAAAAAATGTCTGATCAATATAAATTTAAGATTTTATCGAAGTTGGATCAGAATCACACAGTCCATCCAATATGTAAATCACAAGATCTGTGGATATTTGAGCCAAACAGTGAATGGAATAGTTATTAATTTCCCAGGTCAGAGTCGATTTGCCACATTTGCTCAAGTGTTTCATTTGTCATGCATGTCAAACAAGAAAAGGAAATTACCTCAGAATGCATTAATGACATGTTGCCACTTTGAATAATGCAGGGTCATAATGTCAAGCATGCATAACTCTTGGACACAAAACATATTGTAATGCAATGCACCAATAAAGTGTTCATAATTCACAGTTGTTAATTGCCAAAAGCACCTTTATGTATGTGACAATTATATTTTCTTTTGGATTATACCATTGATTATCTCGCACACAATTAAGCAAATTACTTGCTGGAGTCCTCATGCACTTCCAAGCAAAACATGCCTTCAGATTTAGAATTGCGACATCCTTCACAAGAAAATGCTCGATATCAATGATAGATAGATAGATAGATAGATAGATAGATAGATAGATAGATAGATAGATAGATAGATAGATAGATAGATAGATAGATAGATAGATAGAAAGATATGAGCACTCACAAGGGTTGATTGATGAGATGGGAGATGGAGCAGGAGTCCTCAACATGTTACACATTTTCCCTAGGGATCTACTTGCCCAGCACAGACACTGACACAAGGGGCCGCCAACTTTAAAACGCCTTATCGGAACGACATCAATCATGCTGAAACACGAGTTGATAACGAAAAGTATTATTAGTCATTGTTCAAAGCATGCACGACAAGTAACCTTAGTGAGCCAAAGTTGATATAAATAAGATTTCATTTGTGCTGCCAACATTTGTCTCTTGCCTGATATGACTTAAAGTCAGTCTCTAGTTCCAGTGTTCCTGCAATGTGATCTTGTTCCTGTACATTTTTCAGAGCACTTCTAGTGCTGCATCTGTTTGGACTTGTACCAATGACATCATTTACACCAGGACTCCAGGAGCAGATCATATAATATTTATTGAAGACCATATCTGAGACATTTTGTTAATTTAGAGATAGCAAAACGAGTTACAATCTTTACTTGTCCTTCATACAGTGACCATACACAGCTCCAAATCTTGGCTGCCTGGCAAATGCACACATCAACTCATCTCAGGGTCATGTGCCAAGATGCCCATGTGCCCAGTAATACAGTTACTATATTGATATAGCCGAAGGGTCATTCTATGAGAAGTCTACTTATCATGGTATGAAACACCCACAAGATATAGGTCAACCTTATCCAGGAAACATGCTACCGAAGAGACAGTGTTTTTACTATATAGTATTGCAATCGATTGATTGGATCGTCTCAATCTTGTGACTGTCACAATTACAAGTAAGAGGTCTTTAAATGGCTACTTAATTGCAGCACATGATACTTGTCCATCACCTCCAGGTACCTTATTAGACATTGAAAATAGTTTGAAGGAGGTAATGAACAAGCAATTGATGACCATGTTCACAAGATTACAACTAAGAAACATCTAGTCCCTATATCCTATGGTTTCCGTTAAAGTCAGCTTGTTGCCCAAACTGAGCTTCATGTCCACTCTGTCATGTCATTCACTTCCTTCTACCTTTTTCATTGACATCAGCTGCTCTGCAGGCAGCTTTGCTACTTCAATATGTAAGTGGACACTTGCGTGCCACACGCTCTTTCAGTCACCTTTTAAATTTTTTTTTCACTCCAAATTCTATAGGTATGGAATTTGCAAGTGTTGAGTATCAGGGGATCTGGTGATTATATCGTCATATTTATTCATTTTTCTTGTAGATTCCTTGCACACATGTGACAGATACATACTTAAGTATATAACTAATTCAGAAATTGTGTTTGTGAATGGGACTACAAATTGTTTTCACAGTTTCAAAAAGTTGTTTTCAGTCTCCATGTTTACGGTGTTTCATTGTCACTTTTCCAAAAAGACTTGATACTGTACTTCTTGATCTCATAAGTATGCACCATATATATCAACTAAGTTAAATATATCACACACACAAATTATAAATAATTTAGGAAAATTATACATTTTTATGTGATTGCTCAGTCAAATTTGAAGTCAAAATGACATTGAATTAACCATGCGCTATTGCCAGCAGAGGCTGATTGTGATTTGCTGCATTTTCTTTCAGCTGAGAACCAAGAAAAAATTGACCAAAACCTCATTACACGGACAGACTGAAGTCACATTCAAGATTAACATCTGTAAAGACAAAACTGTGTGGTTACTATTCGAGATGAATCCGATCATTCTTCCTCAAAGCCAAAAGGAGACAAATTTTGTGCAATGTAAGCTGAGCAAACTGAACATGAGATCCAATTTAAATATATTCCAATACAGATTGTGGTTTGGCAAGAGGGCATTGCATACCGAACGAGACCCACTCTAATCTGGAAGTGATATACATAAGAGCAGTGTCAGGTTTTTGGATCATGATTCTGGAAGCTCTTCTGTTCATAATTCTTTCCATTTGCCAACCATCAAGCTCAATGCAGAAATAGTCTGAATGCAATTAATAATGTGATTTAATTTTGTATTGAAAGCAAATATTTTCCGTATTCAGGGGCTTCCACATAGGCCTAATCAATGTTATACCATTCGACAACTTTGTCAGCCAATCACATTACAGTATTTCAGGAGAATAATTCCCATATTCTTTGTTGTCCATCCAGTTATCCTCTCATGTTTAGGTGTTTGAGTGTTTGTCTCATGGTATAAGCCGGTTATTCACCATGGGATCAGGAATATGTGTTTATCACACCTCGGCCTAAAGGCCTCGGGTGATAAATCACATATTCCCTCTCCCGTAGTGAATAACCTTTACTTATTTACTGAGTAGGAATAAAGTGGGCTACTCGATACTGATAGTCATCTTTTTTGCAGTGAGCAGCAGATGAAATGTTTCATTAACGATAAAATTGGAGCTCATTTTGTTAAACACATAGAGAAACACATGAAAATTGTAAGAATAACCTCTGCTTTGCGCTGCACACTTATTGATATCTGGTGAAAGGTTCAAGCTCAAAATGCAATTTACGAGCAACTATTGGCTAATTGGGATGTGATACGCAAGCATGGGGATTGGGGAACATATTTCACAGCACTGAAGCTAGCAATTAAGTTGATGGCTTTCTCTTGGGAATGTCTTCATATGGGATATGATGAGCATGGAGGCTTGAATCTTGATGAGGTCAGCAGTTTACTAGCATAATAAGTAGCATATGATTGGTAAGAAAAAGGTCACAACAGCGGTAACGTGTTTCTCAAACTATAATGTGTCCATGAGGTGTAAATTATCTAGATGTTCAAAACTCAAATGATTCTGTTTCACACCATGATGTCAATATAATTTCTCCTAAATGGTGTCAAGGGATTTGACCAACATCAGACATCATGCATAAAGCTCTTCTTGCCTTGCCTTACTGCCTTGGGATGCTAATAAGTCATTTGGCAAGTCCGATCTGGTTTTATGGCAAAGCCTATATGTAAACCTGCTGCAGAATTTCGCTCTTAACTTGTAGCAGGTGATAAGAGCACAGCATGAGGCCCATACATATGTTCTTCAAGCAGGGCTGCAAGACATGTTCCAGCTTACAAATATCTTCTAACTTGGCCTGAGAGGAGACCCTGAAAGCAACTTATGTTTTCCATCTACCCAGCGGTACATGTAGCACAACAAATAATGGCCTCTGACTTCTCTACCTCTCACTCGAAGTCACTGCTAATTTGTCTATATTTTATGGACCAAAACCTAATTGTTAAATGATATACATATTGTAAAGACCAAAGCCCTATTTACAGTACAACCCAAAATAAAGTAAGAACATTTTGTGTCAGAAGTCCTCTTTTACCTATTTTGCCCTCCTTTGTACTCTCCACCCCACATCTCCTTACAACTACCTTTGACTCCTCACAACAACCTTAGCCCATATCAAGATAGTATAAAGACAGCTACCAACTATCTCTATTAGCAAAGGGGCAAAATTAAACAGAATTAGGGTGATTGGGTTTAAATTGGTGTTGTTTAATGTGCTATTTTAGATGGTAAATTCATTGTACAATCGTATGTACATTTTGGAGTGTAAAAGCAACAGCTTAGTCATTATAGGATTTATGAACCAAACAACCACTGAAATTTTAGGATCTGGATTCATGTTCATCTTAGTATTCACAGTTACACTCATGTATATGCAGTTTGCTGCAGATATTCAATAGCATTAAAATCTAACTCATGTTTATTATGAATGTTTATTATGAATGTATATATATAATTTGTCTTATAGGAAACTTTATGAGGCTCTGTGGTTGCTCAGCTTTCCAATCTTTAATGGACATGGACTGACTAAAAGCAATACAGTGAAAGGCCATCTCTGTCAGAAGACGACATAGGAGACAACTGTGTTTGTAATGTTGGTTGAGCAAACCAAACCCGAGATTTATGTAAATATATTCCAGTATAGTTTGTTGTTTGGTTAGGGTGAATTGCAAACCAGATGAGATTGTCTGCGCTCTGGAAATGTGTACATGAGGATTGTGTGTTTTTGGGCAATGCTTTGCGAGTTCTTTTGTTAATCATTCATACGCGAATTTTTCCTGACAGACAATCCAGCCACATGCAAAATCCATGTCAATATAAGTAGTAGAAAGAATAAGCTGTGATTCATAGCTCTACCTGTCATGATTCATTGTTAACCTGCCTTTTATTATTTCAGGGCTGCTATAGATTATCAAGTAGATGCAAAGTTATACCATTTGTCATTTCCCCTTATCATTGAAAACAGAAAAAATGCTGAGTGGGAATAAAACAGGCTACTCAGAATTCACAACAATCCACATCCCCTTCGGCAATTAAATCAAATGGAATAATAATTGATTCAATAGCCAGCGTAAATTTGCAGCACACTGTGTTGCATTTGTCATGCATGCCAAACAAGAAAAGAAAATTAATGAAGAATGTTACAATTAAAATGGGTCACTTGAACCATGTTATTACATGTGATGCCTACTGCCTTCCCATGAAAATGTGGATTCACAAAAATCGCCAAAAAAAACGTTGATATAATTATTGTGATTTGGTGAAGTATATGTGGTAGTGCTTTTCCGAAATTTCAAATAAGTTAGAGTAGTGCGGGGCATGCAGCCCCCCTTAACTTTGAGGTGCGATTTGACCTTCTTATTGTGGACGATTATTTGAATGCTTATGTTGTCAGGAAGGGATCACTTGACTCTACTTATAACTAGTGAAGCAAATGTCTACCAACTTTAATAAAGGAGTTACGGCCCTTTTTGTACAAATTTGAAATGGCCTTCTTACCCCACCCATCAGGCAAGAAGCCCCCTATTATAATCCTATGGCAATTTTTTTTGCGAGTGCATTCAGCTTGAAAGTTATTTCTTGGGGTTCTTCTGTCATTTTTAAGGCATTCTATTCACTTTTTCTGAATTTCAGAATTTTTCTGTTTATACATTATTTTTTAATATTTTTTGCTCTGTTTCAATTTCGGCCAATTTTTTTCCCATTTCAATTAGCTATTCGATCAAGATTTAAGGTAAAGTACACATTATTAAATGGTTCCTAAAGCAGCTTCGAGGCCTCAGTGAAGGGGGCCTCATGCCCCGTACCAAGTTAGGCCTGTCGCCCCAAACACACATATTTTAATTTTGACCTCTATATTTTAAGCTAAAATGCAAATAACATGATCTAAATCAAGTTTATCTGATGGTCATAAAGTGAAGCAATGCAGATATCTATTATACTTTTTAAAATTTCCAAAGTTATTTCTGTCAACCACTTTCAAAGAATAAATCAAAGTTACATAAACCATGCACCTTTTTTTGTTTCTTTAATTACTACTATGGTTTGGTGCTGTTTGCCCTGAAAATTGGTGGCGTCACCTAAAAAACCTCTAGCTTCAACCCTATCAATAAGAAAAAGCACCAAAAATGTAAGTTAAGATATAATCCTGGGGGGGCCTCTCACCTAACCCGGGTTTCTTGTCCCGACCTACTCTAAGAGGTCCAAATCACAGGCCAGAAATCTTCAATATTTGGCAGACCTAAATTCCTTTGGAATTTCTCATATCACAAGCTGGCATCCGGGAAATTTGGCTTGCAATTTATAGAAGCCCTCCTTTTTAGCAAATGAAATAGGATGTTTGGTTTGTTCAGTTATCCAAACTTTGTTATTTGAAGAAGCTTTCTCAGTCTGATTTTGGATTTCTAGACAAAGGTTTCAGTATGAAGCTCACTGGACAAGTTTGTTTATTCATTCAATTTACACTTTGAAAGAGAAATTGATAAGTCAGTAGTAATCTAAGTTGAAGTTTGCCAAGCTCATATCCAAACACTGGTGCAAAATATCCTTAATCTCACATGTTCAAAATCTTGGAGTCCTTTGTTTCAAATTCCTTTGAGACAAAGTTCCAAAATCAAATAAGGAATCTCAGAAACAGATGCTGTATTTGCAACATTGTTTTGCATTACAACATTGTTTGCTTAACTTAAATTGTGTAGCTCTGTCATTATGTTCTTCGTTTTAATTTGATGAGAAATCTTAGAATGTTTCAGAATAATCTTAAATGTCATTTTTATGCTGTACGTTGAGGGTGTAATCAGTCGTCTGAGGTGAGCGAAACATTCACCTTCAAGCACAGGGCTGGATATATGAATGGCCTTTGGATCGTAAACAATGACAGTTTATTATAGCACTGAGGATGGTAGGTCGATTGGTTCTCCCTTGGGAATGCCTGTGTCAATTGCAGGACGTGAGGAGCATACTGTTTAACTGCTGATGAGGGAAGTAACTTATTAATAGTATCATTGAAGCTAATAATTGTGTTACCTCTATGGATTGCAGATCAGTTTTTGCAATATCATATTTCACAATCGGATTTGTGGAACGTTAATAATTTAGTGGCACATACATGTTCGGTTAATGACCTGCACATTCACCAATTTTCAGATTTTATCCACAAGTCAGGTTGAAATAAAATTATGACAGTTGATGTTAATTTGATAATTTTCATTGATGAATTATAACATTAATATTTTATCACAATTAAAGAATTACTTAATTCCAATCAATACTTGTAAATAGAGAGACTTGATCGAAGTTGGACCAAAATTAAACAGTCCATCCAATATTTAAATCACAAGATCTATGAATATTTGAGGAAAATAGTTAATGGAATAGTGATTAATTTCGCAGGGCAGGGTCAGTTTACCACGTTCAAGTGTTTCATTTATCATGCATGTCAAACATGGAAAGGAAATCACCTTAGAATGCGTTAATGACAGGTCGCCACTTCGAATAATTCCACGTCATAATGTCAAAGCATGTGTAACATTTGTGAAGAGCACACATTGTAATGCAATATTAAACTCTTTTAGTGTGTAATGTTCAAGATATGACAGTCGCGGGCTGCTACATTGTACAAGGGCCTTTTTGGAAAACATGTATATGTAATTTTGCTTCATGTCATTGATCAACTCACATATGTAGAAGTAAGCAAATTTGATGTCTTTACTTCCAAGCAAAACATGTGCTCAGGCTGCAGAAAAACGATATGCCTATGATACTGTTAGTGACACTAACACATGGAGTTATCCCAGGTGGATGTAATAAAGTTGACTTGACTCGACTTGATATCCTACAAAATGCTGCATCATGATTCGTGACCAATTCGTTGACTAAATAAGTAATTTCCATGTCCCATCAAATTAGTATTTTGATAAACCGTTTCTATCACACAGGATTTTATAGCACTCAAAGAGAAAGCTCCTCCAAAGCAATAAATTGCAATTGATTTGCATGAAATGTCATCCTTTTTAAAGAAAGTAACTGAATGTTGACATTGAGTTCTACTTATGATACTGGCAAACAACTTTAGAATGGGAAGTTATTTTATCCCAAATTCATGGATCTTCCACTTGGGAGAGAGCTTCAGACCAGGGAAGCCAAAGCTTGTGGTTTTCTGTCACAAAATAGAAACCTCATTGGTCAGGTTTTTCTTTGCCAAAAACGATTAAGCTTTGACATCTCAAATAAAGTGTATATGCAGATCTTTATAAATGCTTCTCACTATCTCGTGCGTAACTTTTCTGGATTTTAAAACTTTATGTCATAGTAGAAGTGAAAGACAACTCGTGAGATGATTACAAGACGGGGTAGCTTTCAAATGGCTGGATTTTTCTTTTCATCTGATCTGTAGTCACTGCACATTTTCCTCTAAATAAAACTTACACCAGCCTTTGGAAATTATACCATTATTCTGGGAACACTTGATGCATAAACCCCAAATATTTTACACACTATCAACATATAATCTACATAGGACCATATATAACTCTATTCGAAAATCTAAAGTTAAACTTTATCCATTTGAGAGTCCAACCCAATCTTCATTGTTTTCATGCATATCCTCTATGCTTCAATTCTTCCCTATAGAAATTCAACCTGCATCTATGTAGCAACTTTGCTTTTAACAAATTTCAGGAACTGGTTTCTCTGTTTGTCAATCTTTTCTGTCATAAGAATTAGGCTCATGTTTCATTTTGAAGCTCATGAGAAATGTTCATCTGTTCAATCAAAAACTTTGATTTTTAAAAAACCTTTCATTTGAGTGATTTGCAATGTTTCAAATCAGAAAAAGAAACAGGTAAACATTTCTTGCAAGGAAACTTTTTTGAATATTTCTTTAAACTATAGGTGGGCAGGAAGTTACCAGATTCATGTTTGCTATAAAGACAACAATAATTTACCTTAATAGGTCACTTAAGTCCATGAGCTACAATTATATCATAATCAAATCAGATACAAGGGAAGAGCCAAAGAAGCTCATAATGTGTGTTGTTGTGCTGATGAAATCTGGCATCTTCCAGGCTTAGTGCCACTAAAACACACGTTACAACTAATTCTGCCTCTCATTGCTCAAGCTTGGAATCTCTTGGCAATTTGGTCATTAAGAGGATGAAACAAATGTCAATTAATCAGCACATTCTCAGAACAAGAGATACTCATCAAGTGCCTCATAATGCCAAAATTACCGGCCAGAAATGTTGTATTGTTCCACAGAATTAAATTCTTCAGCATCTGCTCACATCATCAGTGGTTTTGTCAAAGCACAACAGAAATTCAGCCCGTGATTTTGAAATAAATGGTTTCAGGTTTCTGGTTGGAATTTAAGAGGGAAAAAATAAATCATTTATACATATAATTATATGGCTATTGATGAACTGGTTTGTCTTGAAATATGTAAATTCTATCCTTATTTCTAGTTTATCTTCTAGGCTATTATATACCATTTCTCATATTCTTATATTTTTTGTTTATCAGACAAGTTCTTCAGATCATTCTCAGGCGGGCTTTAAATGGTTTTTTTTCTTTTTTCAAAACTGCAAAATTTACGTTTGTTATATGGCTTTTGCAACATTTTTCAGCAATGCCTTATCCCTTATGATCCAATCGAATAACCTAATTTCATAATTTTGTGTGGCTGTATAGATGCTCAGCTAACTGGAATTAATAAATGTATGATTAATATGGAATTGAGAGAGTCAGACTGCACTTACAGAAGTAAAGTTACTGTCAGCAAATGGTCTCATCTCTCCAGGATCATTATCTTTAGTGTGAATGGAACAAATTTGTGACAAATACTTTCACAGTCATGTGGTCATGCTTTCATCCAAATAACTACATTATTTCATGGCAGGAAAAACTAACATTTGGACCGTTTATTGAGATAGAATGATTTGAACAAAGCAGAGCTAGAATCAAATAAGCTACAGTTACACTCAAACTTAAATTTGCATGATCGATAGAAATTTGAGCTGTATTGAATAAAAATTGATTTCCCAGGCCAGTGTCGATTTGCATATTTGGTGTTGCATATATTATGCATGGTAAACAAGAAAGGGAAATTATCTCAGATTGTGTTAATGGCAAGTTGCCACTCAGAATAATTCCAGGTCATAATGTCATGAAACTAATCATCGGACAGAGTACAAATGGTTAAGCAATGTATGATGATGTGACAGTTTTACAGCATACCAAGATATGTTGATGGAAACTGATATTAATTAACTCTTTCACAAGCACAATTAATTGCTCTAATCCACAATCTAAAAACTGTCAGAATCACTGCAAAAATTTAAAAACGATGGAACAGAATCAAACATATTATATTTTACCCAGTTAATTATTTTATCATGGATTTTTGGGAGAACTACCATGAACATGGGGTACGAATCAATAAAAATTTAGCTGTTAGTTTGAAATAAATTATTTTGGATTTAGTATCTCATTCCTCTCCTCTCTCTTGTAAAATAGACCTTTATACATAATTAAATGCTGCGATCATGGTGAACACTCTGGATCTTGGTACCTTGAGGAAATTTGAGTGATGCATGGTGACAGAAGAGTGGAAGGAATGACTTGCAGGCCATCATGAAGTGGTTTTATCTCAGACTCGAAGTCAAAGGTCTTCCGTTCAACTATATCTCTTAAATCATTTTGGTGATGGCGCTTCTTATAGCAGTGCTGTATTAAGACAAAGATTAGGTGAAATCCGTCTTATGAAAAATCTATTGCAAGCAGGTGAGTCTCTCTACGCCTTTTAACTTTGGGTTGTATGAAGGAACATTACTTTTACTTTGCCAGCGATTTGTTAGCTTTGACAAGTACACATTGAATAACACTGGTCTTTGTAAATCATCCTGACTATCTCATTTGACATTTGTTTACACCTTCATGTTACACTGTATATATTACTAATAAATTGTGGCCTAACTTGTGAGCTGGATACAAGATTGCGGATGAGGTATATAGTCCGGTTGCTGAGGCCCAGAAATGGACCTGAGTGGTAACCGGCTGGAATACATTCATTCCAAAGCAGAATTTTCTGAATTTTTCAGAAATGGCATTTTTATTGTTCTATCCGGGGGCTATCTTGGTAAAAAATGGTTACCACGGCAACCAAAATATGAAAAGAATACTAAGATTATGAAATAGTTGAGACATGACCTTTCAGAGAGCTGTCTATGAGCAAGAGAGTTGAAGTGATGCATGCTGCTAGGACGGAATTTGTGAATAAAGCTGGAAAAAGTGGGTTTTTTCCTCAAAGTCAAGAGTTATTCGCTTGGGACTGTGATTAGGAGAAAGGCATCTAACCTCTTTGGCAAATTGTGATGAAAGTATTTTATCTCCAGTTTCTAAAAAATTATATTGACACAGTGTCTCTATTGGTATTTCTTTGTGTTTGCCTCATGCTTAACATTGTTACATTGTAGTTTTACAAAATAGCTGAACTGTAGACATTGAAATATTTTGAAACCAGCAGTGGATGAGCAATGTTCATGGTAAGATTATATCAATGTGGATCAGCCAGTCCCAAGATCCTGTGGTTTCCGTTAAAGTCAGCTTGTTGCCCACACTGAGCTTCACTTCCATTCTCTCATGTCATTCACTTTTCACAACCTTTTTTCATTGACATCAGTTTCTCTACAGACAGCTTTTCCACTTCAATATGCAAGTGGACACTTGCATGCCACACACTCTTTCTTTTGGCTGTTTAAATCATCTTTTCACTCTAAATTCTATGAGCATGAAATTCACAAGTGTAAAATATCAGGAGATCTGGTGATTATATCTTAACATTTTTGTGTGTGTTTAATCGATCATGTGCGTTTTATTCAAAATAAGAAGCAAAGAAAACTTTGACAAAAAAACAAGTGCATTGAAAGCCAGAACTCAAATTCAAGGCAAACTCCGCCAAAGACAGATATGTGTGCATGGTTGGTGTCTGAGATGAAGCTGTTTAGTCTTTCCTGAAGCCATAATGCTACTGAAAGCAGGTAACCACCTTAAATCTTTTGTGAAAATTGACTAACTCTTGCTTTAATGACTAAAAATATTAATGTTTAAAACTCACATTAGTGATTCTGCTTGAGATCCATGTCAACATAGTTTCTCCTAAATGGTGTCAAGGGATTCAAGTAACATCAGAGAGCAGCTTGAGTCTCTTCATGTCTTGTCTTATTCCTTAGGGATGCTAATAAGTCATTTGGCTAGTCCGATCTGGTTTTATGGCAATGCCTACGTATATGTAAACCTGGTGCAGAATTTGGCTCTTCACTTGTAGCAGGTGATAAGTGCACAGCATAAGGCCAATACAAATGTTCTACAAGCAAGGCTGCTGGACATGTTCCCGCCTACAAATATCTTCTCATTTGACTTGAGAGGCTCCCAGAAATCAAGCATGAGTTTCCATCTACTCAGTGGTAAATTCACAACAAATTATGGCCTCTGACTTCTCTACCTTTTACTCGAAGTAACTGCTCAATTGCTCATATGGGTCACAACCAAAATGTTGAATGATGTCCCAGCTGCTTAGATTTTTCTGTGAATTGGTTTCTGCTGGTTCATTTTATATAAAGTTTCATTTTAAACTAAACTCTATCGCCAAAGATATATCGTTTCAAATACCTTTCTTTTCCAAGAATTTAATCCTTGATATGGACGAAAGCATCAGTATGTCATTTTTAGATGATAAATTTGAGGATCATGTATGTCTTAGTATGCACCCGTACACTTATAGTATGCACAGTCTGAAGTAGATATCAGACAACATCACATTTTAACTGGTCTGATAGGGAAATTTAAGAGGCTTCGTGGTTAATCTGCTGTTGGAATCTTCAATGGACCCACTAAATCCAATGCTGGCCTGTCAAAATCACAGTCCAGGAATCTTCAGTTTTGGGCAGACCTAAATTGTTTTGACAACTACTCAAATCACAGACCGGCATGAGGGAAATTTGGCTTGCAATTTATAGAACCTATCTTTGCCTTAGCAAATGAAATTAGACGATTGGTTTGTTAAGTTGACCAAACCTTCTTGTTATTTGAATAAGCTTTCTCAGCCTGTTTTTGATTGTTCTACAAGGTTTCAGTATCAAAATCAGGGGAAAAGCTTGTTTGTTCATTCAATTGACACTGTGAAAGAGGAAATTGGTAAGCCAGCATAAATCTTAGTCACCATTTCCCAAGCAAGTGTTCAAACACTGTTGCAAATATCCATAATCTCACACGTTCATAATCTCTGAGTCCTTGCTTTCAAATTCCTTTGAGACAGATTTTCTGAATTCAAATCAGGAAGATCAGAAACAGATGTGTGCATTCACAACATTGTTCAGCATTACTTAACTTGGACCAATAATATTGTGTGGTTCTACCAATACATATGAGGTTAGGTTAATGAGAAATCTTAGGGTTGGATTTACGAGTGGCAATTTGATTATTCGGATGAGATTCGTAAACACAGTGACAGAGAAATAACTGTCCAACATAGGCCCAGGTGACCGGCAAGAGCTGGATTTTAACCCTGGACCCAGCGATTGGCAGCCCTGATTGCTACCACTAGCCCAACCCTCTCCCTATTATAATTCAAAGAATTACTTCATTATGTTTTGGCCAATCAATACAAATAGAAAGATTGATCCAAGCTGGGCCAGAATCAAACCAACTATCCTATATGTAAATCACAAGATCTATTGATAATGGAGCCAAATGGTGAATGGAATGGCGATTGATTTTCCAGGTCAGGGTCGGTTTGCCACACTCAAGTGTTGCATTTATCATGCATGTCAAACAAGCAAAGGAAATTACCTCAGAATGCATTAATGACAGGTTGCCACTTTGAATAATTCCTGGTCAGCATGTCAAGCATGCATAAGTTGCATAACTATCGGGCACAGCACATATTGTAATGAAACTTGCCTGGAAAACTGTTAAGATTACACAGTCATGGGTTGCTAAAAGCACCTTTATTTAAAAATTATATTTACTTTTGTATTAAATCATTGATCAACTCATGCCCAGATAAGCAAATTAGATCCAATTACTTCCAGGCAAAATGTGCATTCAGGTTGGAGAAAAACTATGACATGCACAAAATTCTTTCACAAACTGGACCAATTTGGCAGACAAAACAAGTAAATTGCTCTTTACAAAAAGCACAAAATTGCTCCAAAGCAAATTAATTGCAATTGCAGTGCACCATATGCATAGAATATCCTTAAGGTACAACTAAAAGTTTCGTTTAAAAAAAAGTAAATGAGTTGCTGGTCATAATGGTGACACAGGTTGAGAATGAGAAATATCTAAAAGTCAAATTGAAAGGTCTTCCACTTGGAAGAGGGATTCAGATGGAAACAGCTGAACCTTGTGTTTATCTGTATCACTACATAGAAACCTCTTTGGTAAGATTTTTCTATGCCAAAAATTATTTAGCTTTCTGACATTTGAATTTGTTGATCTTTTGTGACTTTGCTTGATTTTAAAACTTGTAATTGAAGTGGAAGAAATCTTGGGAGATGGCAAAATAAAGTGGAGTAGCTTTTACATTGCAGGATATTCATTGCAATTGATTTGTTGTTGTTGTAAAATTTCTTCTCATCCAAACTTGTAGCAACACATAATTTTTTACCCACTAAGACAATTTCTATACAAGAGTGGCCAAGTGCTACAACCTGCAAGAGCATGATGTCTTGTGATTTTCAATCTTCTTGGCTTAGTACCACTAAAAACACACATTACCACCCATTCTACTTCTCATTGCTCAAGCTTGGAATCTCCTGATGGCCATTAACAGGATGAAACAAATGTCAATTAATCTGCACATTCCAAGAACAAGAGATGCTCATCAAGTGCCTCACAATTCCAAAATCACCGACCAGAAATTTTTATTGTTCAACAAAATTAAATTCTTACAGCATCTGCTCCCGTCATCAGCAGTTTATTAGGCACCATGGAAATGCAACTTGCAATTTAGAAGATGCATGGTTTCTTGTGAAAGTGAAAATGAGTTCCTTATAAATTGCTAACACTTATACATTTAGCTTTTGATGAATTTGTTTGCCTTGAAACATACAGAAGGTTGACTTTAGTTTGTCTTTATTCGTCAATCATAATATAGCATATATGTTTGTTGCTTGTCAGACAAATAGTTAGAGGGGGTGTCCGGCTGGCTTTAAAAGTTTGAGTTTCTTTCAGAACCGAAAAAAATCAGTTATAATCAAATTTTACACAAACCATAATTCAAAGTGAAAAACTGGTGCCAAATATCAATAATCATATTAATCACTGGTTCTTTGTTTTTTAATAAACATCAGAAACATACTCTGTTTTAGCAACATTGATCAGAAATGCCTTATTCTTTATTATACATTTGAATAGACTGATTATTTTCCGTCTGTGGCTTAATCAATGAAAAACTCATTGCCTTTCGAGGAACTTGTGACTGAAATTATTTTGTGATAAATCATTCCGCATGACCTCATGCTTTTATCAGGATTATGGTATAATTCTTTAAATGTAAAATAAGTATTTGCCCCTTAATAGAGATTGGCATTTGATTGAATTGAATATTAATTGATTTCTCACTCCCATGTCAATTTGCACATTCAGTGTTGCATAAATCATGCATGCTAACAAGAGAAGGAAATTACCTCAGATTATATTAATGACAAGTTGCCATTCGAAATAATTCAACGTTATAATGTCATACAACCATAATCATGGGATTTGCACAAAGGGTAAAGCAAATTATAATGAATATAAATATGACAGGGCTAAGATGTTACAGTCACGCAATGCCAAATATATATTGATGGAAAATAATATTCACTCTTGTACTAGCACCAGAAATTCACTCAAATTGAGAATCTTAAAAATCCTATGATTGCTGCAAAACTACTAAGCGATGGAACAGAACCAAACATAATATATTAAACCCCTGGGATTAAACCCCATAAATTATTTTATCGTAGATTTTGAAGCTACTGTGAACATGGAGTATATATCAATAATAATTAAGGAATTATAGTAAAATGCATTCTTCTAGCATTTCATTCTTTTCGCTCTGCTTTGAGAGAGATTTTAAAGTTATCCAGAGTCTGGCTGGTGAAATATGCCTTAATACATAATTCATTCGCTACGATCATGATGAACACTCTGGATCTTGGTCCCTTGAGGAAATTTGAGTGATGCATGGTGACAGAAGAGTGGAAGGAATGACTTGAAGGCCATCATGTTGACACACAAGTTGAGGATAAAAAGTGGTTTTATCTCAAAGTCAAAGGTCTTCATAATCTTCTATTCAACTAAATCTCTTAAATCATTTTGGTGTCATAGCATTTCTTAGAGGAGTGTTGCATTGAAACATAGATTAGAAGAAATCCATCTTATGACAAATCTAAAGGAAACAAATGAGTCTCCCAACACCTTTCAAGATTGGGTTTTGTGGAGAAACCCTCCTTTTTTCTTTGCCAGCGATAATTTAGTTTTGACACGCAGCATACTGGCGGTGTTTAGCTTTTATAAACATCCCGTCTCATTTGCAACTTGTTCAGGTTTTATAACTTCATGTTATATTGCACCTTAACTACAGCTTATGAGATGTTTGATTGCAGGGTCAGGTATGGTAAGTACCATGTTAGTAAATTTTGTTATCACTTTTGTAGACAAGTTAATATGTCAAGTTGGAAGTTGTAAGAAAAGCTCTACACAATTGATACAACCTTTGTACAATCATGCGCCATTCAACAAAATACAAAATAGAATACTCAGAATTGCATTATGACATCCCTTTTAAACTAAGGAACAAAAGTATTTCTTATTGACACTTCGAGACAAGTTCAAGCATGCCACTTCCTCTGATTTAACACACAAATTTTACTTGTCTCATATAAATCAGTTAGCAGTAAGTTAAATAATCTAGATCTGTGCTTCCAAGTTGTCAGTTGCCTAATTTTGGACAACATATTCCATGTAACATGATCTCTTAATTCTTATTTGCAATGCGTTTTGTTAAGATAGTAAGATAGTTGAACTTCCGCAAGATGATAGAAGAGAGCAGGAATGACTTGCAGACCAAGTTGCTGAGACAGAATTTGTGGTTGAAGCTGAACAAATTGGGTTTTATCTCCAAGTCAAGGGTCATCCACACAGGACTTTGGTTTGGGGGAAGGCGGCAACCCCTCTTATGTCATGCTGGTGTCTTGCAAAACTGACTTGCTGTATCATTACAGTGACATATTGGTTTGGTAAAACCCTTCTTTTGATCAACCGAATTGGAAGTAGATAAGCTGAAAAAGATCTTCCTACGTCCCACCATGAACTCATTGCTTCTTGGACGTGATTGAACCCTATACATCTTGGTTTTCTTATGTTTCCAAAATGCCCTGTTGGCATTGATGGATCTTCCTCCTTTGTGACTTGACTTCAATAGCTTAAAGAAGCAGTTGTGAGAAAATTTTAAACTCACACAATAATTACAAGATATCTGCTTTGTCAGAGTATAACTTCTTGTTAAGACTGTGTATGTCAGTTCCTTTTATTACTTTGTGATTCTTGTCTTCTTGGCTCCAAAAAAGCCATTATACAACTTGTAACATACAAACCAGAAAACATAATTGCATTCCGTCAACAGTTACAGACTTATGGCAAAATAATAAAATAGTATGAAGAAATAAACCCAGAGTCGAAAATTAATCTGGTGATTCCGGACTGATCATTCAAGACTTCTTCAACTACTCTTTGACTATTTTTTGGTAACCATATTAAACCTGAGTGCAAATAATGCCTTATAAAGAGTCGGAAATCTGAGTTGAAATTCAGGAGATTCAAGGAGTCAGTGTTGGAGACATTTTTCATAAAGGCAAATCAGTCGGGAGTCAGAGTTGTGCACTTGATACCTGATTCCAAAACCTGAATAAAACCCAAGCAAGCCTTGACAAATCCATAGGTTGCTGAGAATGAGGCAAATCCAAAATGCTTGGCTTAGTTCCAATAAGGCACATATTGCTACCAACTCTGCATTCTGTTGCTTGGAATCTCATTATGATTTGGCCATTAGGAGGATGAAAAACATGCCAATTTTAAAATCCACACAATTACACGGCAAGAGGGGCTCATCAAGTGTCTCAGAATTCTTAAATTGCAACACAAGAATACTTATTGTTCAACAAAATTAAAGTGTTACGGCATCCACAGGCATCATCAGCAGTATTGTGAAGCATTAGGTAATTTGGCACCCAAAATACAAAACCATGCAGGTCGTCTTTAGTGTGGGGCTAGCAATAACATTGATTGCTACTGTGTGGTCTTTTAAGCACGACCCATCAATTTAAAAAAGAGCCAACTGGTAATTCAACAATTTTAGTGTAAATCTTATTGATAACCCCATTTTACCTTATAAGTATGCATTGAATTAGAAGTAATCCATCATGCTTACTGTAACTACCAATCTCTCATTCAACACACAATTACTTGTGATTCAATATCAGTACAAGTGATACATTTTATGCTTTAAAGTGGTCAGATTCTGCCCAACATACCAGAAGAGTGAGAAGACACAATCCTTTGATTTTTCAGGGGAGCAAGACAATGGACTGAAGGAAGATGATGGAAATGACTTGCACATCATGATGCTGACACAGAATTTGTGATCAAGCCTGGACAAAGTGAGTTTATCTCCAAGTCGAAGGTCATCCATACAGGACTACAGTTTGGGTGTAGGTAGCCAGGTAGCCAACCCTCTTATGTCATGCTGGTGTTTTGCAAAACAGACTTGCTGTATCATTACAGTAAAATATGGGTTAAGTAAAACCCTTCTTTTCACCCACTAAATAAAGTAGATAAGTGAAAAAAAGACTTCCTGCATCCTACACAAAGACTCGTGGCTACTGGGTTGTTGCAATGAAACCCTTGTTTGGCTTCTCTCTGAAGAACATGCTTTGATGTTTGCCTTAATATAATGATTTCAGTCGGCTTTTTTTTCCTTGCTGACTCGTTTTAACTTTATTAGAACAAAAGAATGCTTTACAGCCAGACACACATAATATGAGATGCCTTTTGACAGAATATTGCTTCCCATTAGGTACTTTCAGAAAGTTTTGTGTTTTCCTTTCGGCTTAGTGCTACAGACACACACATTACAGCCCTTTAGCTTTCATTTTTCAAGCTTGAAGGCTGATCATTTGGGATTCAAGAGCATGAAACAAGTGTCAACTACTGGAAAAGAGATGCTTCTCAGGTCTTGCGATTTATAGCAAGCCGAGAATTTTTATATTTTCTTGTAATTAAATTCTTGCGCCATCTCTCAACATCTCAGCTGTTTTTGTTAACCATAAAGAAATGTTGGTATCCAATCTACAAAACTATTTCATCTTTATTAGGGCTGGCATTAAAATCGTGCATAAAGTCCTGCTTGACCCTCAAATTAAACACTTATTACGTGAAAAATAAATACAACATTTATTTGAGTCACCATATAGTTTAAAGGAAGTATAAAATAATGTTTGGCATCTAATTTAATTGGAATTTTTCCATGGATGTCTTCAGCAACAATCGTTGTGCATTAACAAAGATCTGCAGGAATTCTAGCCATCAAATCATTTAATTCATTATTATCCACTTTGAAAATATTCATGCCATGATGACATGATGACCCATAAATCTTAGAGCTGAATTCACATTTCTTTGCTCCGCGACAAATTGCTATTTTTACAGTGTTTTTTTTTTTTTAACAGTCATGCCTTGCTGCAATCGATCACCATTGATTGCTTTTGCAAACCCTTTTATCAACTCACATAAATGAAGGACCATTGACGTTGTTGACTTTTGATTTGTGATCAATTTTACTGTCTCCTTCGCTTTTAACAATAATATTTCAAATTGATATTTCAGTTGGCCACTTCCAACACACAAGATTTCCTCATAGATCACATAATCACTCATTCCGTCATATTAAATTGGCACTACATGCTGTAAAAAGGCCAATTGCTTGTCTTTCCCCCTTACAGTAGGAATTTGTCCATCATTTCTTAAAATAGTAATTATTCCACGAATCAATTTAATGCAACTCAACTGAACTTAGGCATATGAGGCAGAGGGCTGCAAACCCCCGTCCCCCCAAAAAGTTTCATGAATTCAGATTTTCAGGGCAAGTTGGTGAATATTTTTTTGCCCCCCCCCCCAATGATCTTTTGACCTCCCATGCCTATGCAACAGAGAGTGATGCACATTTTCCAATTTGACCATACTCACATTAACACACTCGTGAATGCTGGTCTCATCAAAATCAACTGTTTAATATGCTTATCGAGTCTTGCAATTGAAGTAGGCAAGACAGAACCAGCCACACTGCTTTAGGATGTGCGCGTGTTACATTCAAATAAATCAAGATTTACTCATAAATTCTGTCCTGTGCATGAACCTTTCTCCAGTAATGTTATACACTGCATTCCCAATTATTGAACAACCATGCCTTTTCGTGATGGTATGATGTCTTGCTTTCTTTTTGTAATTGTGTTTTTCAGGAGAGCAAGAAAGTTAGCAGTCATGGAAGATGATGAAAGGGTACAGAAATGACTAGCACATCATGGTGCTGAGACAGAATCTGTGAATCAAGCGGGACTAAGTGAGTGTATCTCCTAGTCAAAGGTCATCCACACAGGACTGTAGTTTGGGTGAAGGAATCCACTCCTCTTATGTCATGCTGGTGTCTTACAAAACAGACTTGCTGTATCGTTACAGCGAAATATGGGTTAGGTAAAACCCTTCTTTTGACAAGCTAGATTGGAAATAGATAAGTGAAAAAAGACTTCCTGACTCCAATACTAAGACCTGTGGCTACTGGGTTGTTGCAATGAAACCCTTTTTTGGCCTTTGTATCTCTAGGAAAATGCTTTGATGTTTGACTCAATGTCTCGGCTGGTATCTACCAATTCTGGCAGACTTATTTTTAATGTATTGGAATAAAGGAATGCTTAGAGAACAGATACACAGAATTTGAGATGTCTTTTGACAGAATATTGCTTCCCATTATAGGCACTTGCACCAAGTTTTGTGTTTTACAATCCTTTCAGCTTAATGCCAAAGAAACACACATTACATTCCTTTAATTACTTCTCATTGCTCAAGCTTGAAGGCTGATGATTTGACCATTAGGGGGTTGAAACAAATGTCAATTACTGGACAAGAGATGCTTATCAGGTGTCCACAATTTGAAATTGCAACCCGAGAATTTTTATTGCTCTTTGGAATTAAATTTTTGCAATATCCCTTAACATCTCAGCTGTTTTTGTCAACCATAATGAATTTTGGCTCCCAATTTAAGCACCTGATCTTTACAAGAGCTGGCATTAAAATCATGCATAGAGTCGAGCGTGACCCTGAAATTTAACATGAATTTTTTTAATAAGCAACTTTTACTCGATTCACAGCAGTTTAAAGGATGTTTGACCATTCAGTTCAATTGAAATATTTTATCGATTCTGAGCAATAATCAATGTGAAGTTACAGAGATCTGTAGGATTATAGCCACAGAATTACTTGTTCTCTCGCACTGTAAAGCTGCATCTCTCTTACAGCAACTATGTATTGTTATGAATGAAAAAAGTAATTTTACAGTAAGAATTTTTTTTTTAATGGTTATTTCCAGCAGCTGATTTTATGTGTAACATTTTTGCATTTCTCACTCATTTCAAACATGAAAAAGATATTGCTTTAGAATGCATTAATGACAGGATGTCATCTGGAATAATTTCAGGTGACAATGTCAGGCACCCATAATTCTGTGGGCAAAATTAAAATTTCTTTACTCCATGCCAAATTGCTACTTTTACAAAGTGTTAAGATTTGACAGTCATGCTTTCCTGCAATCGATCAAAATTGATTACTTTTCCAAACCCTTTATCAACTCACACAAACGAAGGGCCATTGACATTCCAGGTTGTTGACTTTTGATTTGTGATCAATTTGACTGTCTCCTTTGCTTTTAACACTAATATTTCAAATGGATATTTCAGTTGGCCACTTCCAACACACGTTATTTCCTCATCTGTCACTCAGTCAGTCATTCTGTCATATCAGATTGGCACTACACACTCTAAAATGGCCAATTTCTTGTCTTTTGCCCTTGCAGTACGAACTGGTCCTTCATTTCCTTAGATATTAATTATTCCATCCATCAATTTAATGGAACTCAACTGATCTTAGGCGAAGGAGGCAGGGGGAAGGGGAGGCTGCTTCTTCGTGCATTTTACCAGTATATATGATGGATTTGAAAAAATTCTGACTTCGTTGCCATGGTAACCAATTTTTGAAAAGTTGCACCACTATTCTCAACTGCTTTACTTGATTGTGCCAATACAGCTGGCCAATGGTAGTTACAACTAGAGCATACTGTGCATACGGCCAGGAGGTATGTAGGGGAGAGTGGGGCACAGTGAGACGGCGGGCACAGTGAGACAAAGCCCGTTGCATCTACCTGATACTGTTTACAGATCAACCCTTTTTTTTATAGTACAAAAATTAAGTAAGTGAGAGACTGTCCTATATCTTGAATGCTTACGCAGCATATCGAGAGTGAAATTTCAATATTTTTGTTTTTAGCCTGTAAAAGTCAATAATTTTGCTAAACGACTTTTTGTTATAATTCCCAAGAAAAATGGTATAATGCAAATCAATTGCCAGGGATTCAAACCTTGGTTGTTTGTCTTAGTTTAGTGAGATGACGAACCACAATGCAGGCATCTGGTCCGCAGGATTCAAAAGTTTTATAAACAGAGCTGCGTGGGGCACAGTGAGACAGTTTGAAGCGGGGCACAGTGAGACATCACAAAATACACTCAAAAGGACATGAATGTAATGCCTGGCTCACAATTCACTATTAAAAACAAAATACCTGCTATAAACTACTGATTTTAGTGAGTATTATCCACAGGGAAGCGTCAAAGAAGAATTTTGATTAGGATGTAACAGGTGCGGCGGGTTAAATAAGTCGTGCATGTGTCCCATGCGATGAAGTTTCAAAACATGCTCAAAAAAGGACCTAAAAAATCACCTAGCCAGCTGCTTTTATTAGAGTACAGTAGATTCTGATGCAGCAATTGATAGAACAATTCCGCAGGTCCTGATGATTGGCGGTTATGACAGCGGATGCCCTGTCTCACTGTGCCCCGCCTGCTGTCTCGCTGTGCCCCACCCACGGGGCACAGTGAGACACTTAACGAGCACGGACATAACTCAAAGTTTCTCCAAACCTGTGAAAGGTAGGAACCTGAAACTATGTGACAATATACCCAACGTCATTATCTATAATGTTGACCTGATCTCATTTAACTCGTTGCTGCCAACATTTTGGAAGACTTCAAAATTAAAAAAGTGTCTCACTGTGCCCCGCTCTCCCCTACATGTATTCCACTCTTGCATAGGGTTGACTGTCCACACTGAGCTTTGATGCTTCCAGGCAGTTCGGTAAACTTAACTCATCAAAGGACTTCAATGGTCAGAAACAACCATAAATCCTGTGGCCTCAGTGGACCAGAGGTGCCAGAACCTAAATGAGTGTAATGCCATGGTGAATGCCAGCAGCCAGCATCAGCCTAGGGCCACACATTTAGTCCATGTTTAGCGCATATAGCCTTAGCCACATCCCTGTTAAGCATTTTTGATTTCTGCCAAGGTCAACCTTAAACGAATCACTCACCTTTGGATGGCTTCTAGAAGCCATACATTATAATAACATTGTCTTTCTTGAAACTCCCGATATTAGGATCTTTAATAAGACTCAGCATAGTTATTCATATAAACTGCTCACAGTTAAAAACGCACACTTCCAAAAAGGTTAAAAATAGTACTTCCTCTCACAGTATAAAGATGAAAGTTTGCACAATTCTAGAAGTTGCCATCAGGTATATTTGTAAAAATGTTTCAAACCTCCAAGTGCAGTACTTTTGTGTCAAATTAATTTGTCGTGGTTACTATCGAAAACGCAAGTCACAAAATTTCAATATCCTCTGATCATTAATTTCAACAACTAAGCTGTTCCTTCTACAATATTTTTTGATAAGCCAAGAAAGTTTACCTTTTTACTTTCTTGATGGGTTGAGGAAAAGGGATATTTGACCATATCACAATACAATTAAAGAGGATGAAATTAATAAAATTTAAGTGTCAATGCTGACCTGTCCCTACAGGAGACTTTTGTCAAAATCTTTAAAAAAAAGATGTTTTATTCAGATTTTTGAGAGTATTGACATGGAATGATTGTCTATGTATGTGTTTCTACCCTGAGTAAGCAAAAAGCCCCGTAATATAACAGTTTTGGTTAATTTGCTTCATTTCTAGGTGCTGAGTCTAGTCGTACATTTTGAGTTTTCAATTCAAAATCTGCTTTAGTCCTATCAATAATTTTTTTTTTTGAAACTTCCGTGGGACAGTTTTTGGATGTCCTGTGCCTGTCATGCGAAAATTTCATAAAATTAATGGTATCCAGTATGCCACAAAACCAATATTTCCATTGGTGCATTTTGTTACCCGCATTTTCGACAGTGACACACGACAACTTAAGTTAACACAAAAGTACTGCTCTTAGAGATTTGTAAATTTTCATGAATCTACCTGATGGCAACTACTAGAAGTGTGCAAACTTTCATCTTGATACTTACAGTCCTAGTCATACTTACGTGGAATCTCAAGTTCTTTTCTATGCTGATGAACTGTGATGTCAGAGATGACTCTATTCTAGCATTGCAATATACGTAAATTAACTACAAGCTGTGATGTCATTTCAAACTAGGTCAGATTCCCCAGATTCTAACCAATGCGAAACCACCAAACTAAGCATCACAGTTTCAACTCAGTGTCAAAAACTTGAGATTCCACGTAAGTATGACAAGGACTGTAAAGAGGAAGTACTATTTTTAACCTTTTGCGAAGTGTGCGTTTTTAAGTGTGAGCAGTTTAGTAATGCCTCTTAATTATACAAGAACATTTTCTCATCCCTTTTCATAAAGAGATTTGCTGTAAGAAGCTGATTAGTCAATTCTGTATTTAAATATGATACTCTTGCCTTTTCTCGCTTATAAATATTGTGTTCATATATGCTCCTTACCTTCATAATATATGCCTGGGAATGCAAAAGTTGTACTTGTATTATATTTTTGTCACCATAGCTGTGCTAAGCAAGTCACCCTAGATGCTCTTGGGCTGGTGTCAGTAAAAAGTGACACAGGGAGGTATAGGATGCATAGAATCGCCAGTCTTGCGATAGACATGAGCTGCCATTTAAGCAGGGCAAGGACAGAGGAGCAAAAAAAAGACAGAGGAGCAAAAGAAAGACAGAGGAGCAAAAAAAGAACAGAGGAGCAAAAAAAAGACAGAGGAGAAAAAAAAGACAGAGGAGCAAAGAAAAGACAGAGGAGCAAAGAAAAGACAGAGGGCATCGGGGACGGGGAACTGTCAGAAGTGTTTCTTGATGGACAACCACTTCTTCAGGCTTGGCTCTTGCGCGATGGGGACATCAGTCTGACTCCCTTCTCATCCTGCCCTACATCCCTTGTGCTCTAGTTCTTTATAAACCTCAGTAAACATACAGTACATAAGGTTCTAGGTAGGACATCAAAAATCCAGGGTAATGCAGGCATTGTACAGAGGCAAAGGCATAAGCACAGATAAGAGCACAGAATTGGAACATGTGCAAAGGCTTGACCCAGATATAACATATGTTCATCACTAGTCTTAAATAACTGGTTCCTGAGTTAGGTAAAGATGGTAATTCATCCACTGTTAAAATACCTATGTTATAAGAAAAGCAGTAATATTGGAGTTGTGGGATATCAATCAACTGCCAAAGCTTTACGTTTTTCGATAAAAATTACAGACGCAGCATTTTCAGGAATGTCATCAAGCAAAATCCCATTGCTCACCATCTGATTTCTGTTCATGCCATCTCTTTTGAGACCATATCTGTATTAGTAAATCTGGTGGGTCTTATATGGTAGAATCCTCATTTTTCAAACTCTCTCCTCCCCCAGTCCTTCCCTCTGTCCCAAGAGCATCAGAAAACCTTTACGTTTGTCTCGTAGGTTTTTCCACTGGCCTGTTGTCCACTCATGCTTGCTCTTCAAAGAAATGTTTCCTTATTGCAAAATATTTCCAGGGAAAACCAACCACTAAAATTGCCATAACAATCGTTTTGGCTTGTTGCATGCTACATTTCCCCTAATAATTCAAACATTAAGCCTTTTCCTGATAATTTTGTGGTAGGATGAGCTTGAAGAATTGCTTTGAAATTGAATCTAATCTGCTTGACCTCTTCTCTTATGCTTTTTATCGGTTCGATTTTTGGATGAAACATATCAACGCTAAATATAATAATAATGTAATAATTCAATGCCATGTTGATCAGTGACAAACTGCAGTTTGGAGAAAAGCTTTTGTTTACGGCATGAAGTTCCAGCAATATATGCACACGACCCATTCAGTTAAGCCTCACAGTTGAAACCTCATTGTGCTGAAGCCAATGCAATAGGATGACCTGGCAAGACAAATCAGTTATGTAACTGCAATTTACTTAGTTAATGATTTGTTCATCTATGTGTCGCAGCTATTGATTTTGAAGGCACCTTACATAAATGAATTTGTAGTTTGTTCAATGTTGATCCCATAATTGCCATTACACACTGATTTGCCAAGCAAGGTCATTCTGCAATGAGGTCAGCTTAATGAGGTTTCTCGTTGCCCTTAGTACATTGACGAATTTCCTCAATTAACAAGGTGGTAGCACTCAGCAGAGTGCATAGGCCCGACACCAGGAAAGGAAATGATTCATAGATAGATGTTTTATTTTTGAAATAAAAAATTCATGTCCTTATGGGTCATTCCACACCAAATCAATCAAATTTCCGAAAATCTCCAGCATGACTGTCTCTGATTCCATTCAAACTGTCTATGTTTCAAGAACGCTATCAGGAAAGAGCAAATCCAAAATTACAAGACGATATCTCAAATATTTTTGGAGTTACCATCAAATGAATTGTGAAAAAGAAAAGAAAAAAAAAAGAAAAATTGCCCATTTTTAAAATAGCTATCAAACTTTCAATATGGTCCTAAACGTTTTGATATTTTTTGCAATGTATTTAAGACACCAAAAAGTAATAAACAGAAGAAGAGAAATGGCTTTCCACGAAATTGCACATCCAGCAAACTTGTTTTAGCCACCTGAAAAACTTCTGAGATGAAGTGAAATCCATACGAAATATGATTTAAAAATAAATCATAATGAATGTGACTTTCCTTCCCAGTTGTAAAGTCTTGTGTGGTAGTTCTTGCTGCTAAATATATAATAGCAGTAACCAATGCATGAAGTCTCATTTATATGAGATGAATACGGTTGTCACACGCCTTTTATCAATATGACCTCTGCTAAACAACAAATATACCTTTTATGATTTAGGCCCAATGAAACCTTTTGAGAAAATTGATTGGTTGACAATTTACTTCATTTATTTCCAAAAATTGTCATCCAAAACGAGGAAAACTCATTGAGAATGAATAGTATAAAAAAATTAAATACGAAATATGTGATAAAATATTCATCCGTCTATTTTCAGACTTTTTGGTCAGATCGAAAATTACTCAACTTGAGTGTGGACATTCAGTATGAAGAACTCAAATAAACAGACATTTCTATACATCATTTTAAAAATCTTTCCAAGTTCTTTCATGCTGGGTATTTGTTTTTTCCATATCACCTACGCCACATGGCCATTTTGTGGCTTGAAAATGAGTCATAAATATTAGAAAAGGAATCTTCGAGACATTCAAGTTTATTTCGGAGGGGGGGGGACCCTGTCAGCGTGCCTCGGTGGTCCGGCGTCGGCCCGGCATCGGTCCGATGTCAGCAGCATCGGACCGGCTTTGGGCCGATGTTGGGCCGCCGAGGCACGCTGATAGGGGAGTAGTTGAACTATTCATATTGCTTCTCAAAATGCAATATTAGTGTTTTTTAGTGCAGTGTATCTTAAAGAAACAATACTAGGTCTTAATGTAACATGGTTTTCACTGTTCAATAAATTCAGCGTCAGCATTCATAAGTCCAACAGTAACAGCATACTGTATACTTGTAGAAAACTTTAATTCACATAAAAAGGAGGTAAATTTGATTTAGAAGGACTGTTGGTCAATGACAATACCAATCTCCCGACCCCTGGGTGAATACGTTAGTGTGGCTATCCGATTTTAAGTGCATTTGTGGTGGTATAGTGAGGTAGTTTGGGGTTGAGGTATTGAATCACAGGGCAGCAGGGACAATAAACCAAGGTGGATGTTTCCCACTACCTTGTGATGTAGGTTGAGAGGACTAGACTATGAAAGACTGAGTCTATTATAACATTATCTTTCTTGAAACTCCTAATTTTGGGATATTTAATTAGACTCACTTCAGGTCTTCATAATAAGAGAATGCCTTTTAGTTATAAAAGAGCATTCATATCCCTTTTCATAAATAGTTTGCTGTTTTGCTCTAAGAAGCTGATTAGTCAAGTTATGATACTCTTGAATTTTCTCCCTTATAAATATCGTGTTCATATAAGCCCCTAATCTTCGTAATATAGGCCTACATGGAATAGACGTACTTGAGATATGGGCTGTCATGTAAGCGGGCAGGGACAAAGGAGCAAAGAAAAGACTGAGGGCATCAGGGGAGGGGGGAACTGTCGGAGGTGTTTCTTGATGGACAACCACTTCTTCTGGCTTGGCTCTTGCGCCACAGGGCCATCTGTCTGCCTTTTCCCCCTCTCATCCTGCCCTACATCCTTTGTGCTGCGGTTCTTTATAAACCTCAGCAAATATACATAAGGTACTAGGTAAAACATAATACAATCCAAGCCCCTGCTTGTAGATGCCACAGTAGTCCTTTTAGCCAGCTTTAGGGTAATGCAGGCATTGTAGGATGGATGATTAGGGCTTTACTTGTATTTATGCATGCCAAGATACATTCATGCACAGACAGGGGTGCAGAATGATTCCAGGAACATGTGTGCGAAGGTTCAGCTCAGATATAACAGATCACCATCTCATAAACTGGTTCAAGTGTTGGCAAAGATTGCTGTTCAGTTGTCCATGCTCTAATATTATAAGAAAAATGGTATTAATGGCCAAATAGTGGAATATCTGTTAACAAGTGATGCTTGTAAGTTTTTGATATAAATATTGCAGATGCGGCATTTTTAGGAACGTCATCAAGGAAAATGTTTTTGAATCTCATTGCTCACTGTGCGATTTCTGCTTATGTCATCTCTTTTGAGACCATATTTGTATTGATAAATCAGCAGGGCCTTATATGTAGAGGCCTCATACTTCAACTCTGTCCACCCCCAATCCTTCCCCCTGTCCCAAGAGCACCAGAAAACCTTTACGTTTGTCTCATAGGTTTTACCACTGGCATGTTGTCCACTCCTGCTTGCTCTTCCAAGAAGTGGTTTCTTATTGCAAAATATTTCCAGAGAAAATCAACAACTAAAAATGTCATATCCCTTATGGCTTATTGCAAACGAAATATCCCGCGCAATAATTCAAGCATTTAGTTAATTCTTGGCAATTTGAAGGAAGTATGAGGTTTGAAGTGTTAATTAATCTGTTTGACCTCTTCTCATGTGATTTTTTATTTACTCCATTAGTGGATGAAAAATATCAAGGATAAATATAATAATGTAATAATTCAAAGCCATGTTGAGCAGCAAAAAAAATGCACTTTGGGGAAGATTTTGTTTATGGCATGAATTTTCCAGGAGTTTCCACAGTAATGCACATCACCCATTCAGTTAACCTTCACTGTTGAAACTTCATTAGGCTGAAAGCCATTGCTACCTAGCTGAGCCTTGCAAGACAAATCAGTCATGCAATTGCAATTTGCTAAGTCAATGATCTGTTCATCTCAGTTTCACAGCTATTGATTTTGAAGGCACCTTGCATGGCCGAATTTGTAATTTGTTTGTCTCATAATTGCAATTACGCAACTGATTTGCCAAGCAAGGTCATTCTGAATGAGGTCAACTTAATTAGGTTTCTCGTTGCCCTTAATACATTGACAAATTTCCTCAATTTACAAGATGGTAGCACTCTACAGAGTGCATAGGCCCGCCACCAGGAACGTAATTGTATAACTACGCGGACGACAACACCATCTCTGTGTCTGGCCCAAACAGAGATGTCGTTATTCAAACCTTGGCTGGCGAAACCAAGGTTGCCATCGAGTGGTTCCAGCAAAACATGATGGAGGCGAACCCTCAGAAGTTTCAAGCTCTTTTCCTAAAACGTAATCAAGTTTCAAATGACTCGTGTCACATTCAAGTTAATGACTTTGAAATTGTAAGTGAAACAAATGTCAAGCTCCTTGGAGTGAAATTAGACGAAAATTTAAATTTCAATGAGCACATAAGAGGTGTATGTAGGAAGGCTGGAGCCCAGCTAAATGTGCTAACTAGACTGTCCAAGTATCTAGACAGGGAAGGTAGAATGAGTATCTTTAGGTGTTTTATTCTATCTCACTTTAATTATTGTGCCCTTGTTTGGCATTTTTGTGGAGCTGTAAGCAGCAAAAAACTGGAGCGTATTCAGTACAGAGCGCTCAAATTTGTCTTTATGGATTTCCAGAGTTCTTATGAACTCTTGCTGAGTAAAGCTAACTTAAATTCCGTAGAAGTTAGCAAGAAACAAATGTTGTTGAAAGAGGTGTATAAAGCAGTAAACGGTACCTCACCAGAGATCCTGTGTGATCTGTTTAAGATGAAAAATGTAAAATATAATTTGCGATCAAAAAATACTGTTGAAGTAACCCATTGCAGAACAAGTAAATTTGGGTTAAACAGAGTTTCCACCTATGGAGCTAAGTTGTGGAACAGCCTGCCGGAAGTAATGAAAGACAGCAAAGACTATAATTATTTTTGCAGACTAGCAGATTCGTGGTCTGAACCTTCCTGTAAATGCAGGCAATGTAGAATTTTAAATTTTAGAATCTTAACAAAATTTATACTGTAGCAAAAATTTTTAAACTGTAACATGTTTTTAATGCTTTTAATGTGATGTTTAATATGATGTTTTCCCTCACACCGATAATATGTATGAGTGCTGAAGGACAATATGAAGGGGATATTCCCCATCCAATGGACAATTTTATAAGGACTCTCACTAGTCGACACATACTTTGTTTTTACTCCCTTGTTATAAGATATTATTTATCACAGTTATAGCTATTAATTTCTAATTTTACATGTTAAATGTTATTAATTTGTTACATGGTCGGTTGATTAGCCTATGGCTAATGTTGTCCTCTTTGTACCCTTTCAATCCGACGAAAAATAAAATGATTTGATTTGATTTTTTGAACTTGGTAAACTTACAGGGTTTTCTCCCTAAATTGGGCCAAATTATATGACGCTCGACAAAGCCCATGATGATGCAAGCAGATGTTGTACGAATTTAATTTTGCAAAATAATAAAATTCCAGGGCTTGTGAATTAAGAATTGTAAGACACTTGATGAGCATCTCTTGTTGGCAATTAGAGGATTTTTACAGATTATTGACATTGTTGTCATCTTCTTAATGGCCTGTCAAATTCTTGAGGAGATTACTAGCAACAGTTTGTGAGGAAATGGGTGGTGTAACAATATATTGTGTGTTTTGATTGCGGTAATCCAGGACGACAATAAAATCACAAAACCTGGTCCAAGTAATCATTGTAAATGAACTGTTTTGCAAATTAGCAAACCACATCAGTCACAGCATGCTGAATTACACTATACATGTATTCATTATAGGTATGGCATAACATCACCTATTTAGCTCCCATAATAAATAATGCAGATTTGAATTCACCCTGATTGCTCAGGAGCAGCCACGTTTACCCAACAATGCTCGTAACCCTTTAAATAAAGCTTTTTTTTCAAATCCTGCCAGTCTATATGGCATAAAATCACTTATTTTGCTTGTATCGTGAATGCTGCTGATATGAATTCACTCTGATCGCTCAGGAGCAGCCATTGGTTGAGAATGGAATCTCCAAAAGGCAACAGCAATAGAGAAGGATTGAAAGGATCGTGCCCCAGGCCAGAGACCAGAATGACTCCGGGACCAGACATCAAATATCTGCTGGCTTAATTCTATTGCACCTATACTGCTGGCCAATGGTAGTTACAACTAGAGCAAACAATGTGTATGGTCAGAGATATGTATTCCTCTGCATTGGGTTAACTGTCCATGCTTAGGTTTGAAGCTAGCAGATAGTTCAGTCAATTTAACTCATCAAAGGACTTCAATGGTCAGCGAGCGAAACACTAGAAATAACCATAAATCCTGTGGTCTCAGTCAACCTGAGGTGCCCAAAACTAAATGTGTGTAATTCCGTGGTAAATGCCAACAGCCCACATCGGCCCAGGACTACACATTGGATTCATCTTTAGCAGAGAGAAATTAAGAATAATGGACATAGATGATGTTCAAGAAAAAAACACATTCGTAATACAGTTCACAATGCAATTAATTGACACTCATGCCCATCCCACAGATTCCTTGTATAAAAGAAATGCATATTATAATTTTAAAGAAACCTTCTTGCAAAGCCTTTTGAATATGTAGAAGGTTCATATCAAATACAATGTATGTATTTGCTGCAAATAAGAGAGTAAATAATAAGATAGTACAATTTTCGTATTGGCAAAAATGTATTATGATTTTCCCACTCGGTGACACAAAATTTACATAATATTGCTTGAATTGCACCCAAGTATATTGCCCATGAGGTTTTATTAATTAATACCTCCTAACTTGCGCATGTGTCTGGCAGAAGAATGTCTCTCCTTGAGGGTGTACATCAAGCGGACAGAAATCCTGGCCAGGCCATTTGTGTTGTCTCCCAGCTACTTTACTGAGGTGATTCTTCTTCATAATTGCCCTCCTTCCAAACCAAGGCTTACAAGGCAACAGGTTGATAAGTGTTTATTCACAAAGAACCCAACCATGTTGCAGTCTTTATTTTGTCTTGTGTGCAAAATGGTTGCAAACAAATATATCTCATGACCATTCTCCATCACGTGAAAAGAAGCATCTTAATTTTTGGAATATGCAAGAAATAGATAACCGGGTCATTAAACATGGAGCACTAGAAGAAAATCAGACTTGACATGAATTTGACAGCGACTCCCAGACTTAAAGTGTTGTGAGAGTGGCATTAATTCTGTTCTGATGGAGGTGATTAAATTTTGAAACAGACATGATTAGGATGAAAGGGAGAACAAAAGTGTACTTGAAATTGTGAGCTCTTATTAGAGATGTCAGTCATCAGGGACAAACATTGCTGTGGGGCTTCAGTCAGTCATTAGGAAATCAGCTTGGAGCAATTAGGAGATGGAAAATGTGCAAAATTCAAGACAAGGGCATCATCCAATAAAGAGCTTTCTTGATCTCCTTCCATGAATATAGAATAAGCACTATGGCCCAGGATTGCTCAGGAGCAGGCATTGGCACAGTGATTGTAGAGAATGGAATCCCCAAAGGGCAGCAGCAATAGAGACGGATTGAAAGGATCCTGCCCCAGCCCAAAGACCAGAATAACTCCGAGACCAGACATCAAACCTCTGCTGGCTTAACTTGACTGCACCCATGCAGCAAGCCAATGGTAGTTACAACTGCAGCATACAGTGCAGATGACCAGAGGTATGTATTCCTCTCTTGCATAAGGTTGACTGTCCATACTGAGCTTTGAAGCTTCCAAGCAGTTTGGTCAACTTAACTCATCAAAGGACTTCAATGGCGAGTGAGTGCAACACAAGAAACAACCATAAATCCTGTGGCCTCAGTGAGCCCGAGGTGCCAGCAAAGTAAATGTGTGTAATTCCATGGTGAATGCCATCAGCCCGCATCAGACTAGGGCCACACATTTGGTCCATGTTTGGCACACTCAGCCACATCCCTGCGGAGCTTTTTCGGATTCCTGCCAAGGTTGACCATTGCTCTGTGCATATGAAGCTGAGAAATTAAGAATAATAGACATATGTCAAGCTTCAGGCAAAAGGAAAAAAACATTTATAAAACAGTTCACGGCGCAAATAATTTTGTCCATCCTACAGTTTCCATTTTATAAAAAAAATATATATATTGTAATTTCAATGAAAGCTTTTTGAATGTGAAGAAGGTTCGTCTCTGAAAATATGTTTGCTACAAATCGGAGAGTACATGATATGAATATAAATATTTCATAATGGCAAAATAATAACACTGGTGTATATTGCCAATGAAGTTTTATTTACATTGTATCAAAACCACCAAACTTGGACATGTGTCTGGCAGAAGAAGTGTGACTCTCATTTAGAGTGTACATCATACTGAAATCCTGGCCTGGCCGTTTGTGATGTCTCGAAGCAACTTTACTGAGGTGATTCTTCTTCATAATTGCCTTCCTTCCCAAACCCAGGCTTACAAAGCAACAGATTGACAAGTTTTCACTAACTAAGAACCTTACTACAGTCAACACATTTTCTGGACTGCATTAAGACACAAAAGCGGTATTGCAATTGTGCCAAGGAACTGCTTATAGTTATGTTGGTATTAATTAATGGTCTTATTCTTGCCTAAATCAAATAAATAAATTTCTGAGAAGTTAGAAACAGAAAGTGTATTTTTGCAATGGCAACATATCAGTCAATAATTGTCTGTTCTTTCATTCTAAGGATACGAAATGGTCATAGCAACCCATTTGAATAACACAAAGTAATGGCTAAAGTGATTGTCAGAGGCAGCCTTCAAATGAACCTTTAAAGTTTAATACACTCGCAATAGGGTAAAGTGATTTCTCCTTTGACAGTCATGTAATAGCTATGATTGCAACCAGAAGAGTGTACTTGAAATTGTAAGCTCTCAAAGATCCTCATCATTAGGGAACTGGTAAACATTGAAGAATGGCTTCAAATCAGAAAGGTTGGCTGCAATTATAGGGCACACTGAAGGGCTTCATTCAACATAGTGTTTTTCTAAGGTTGAGTGATTCTGTATGGCACAGGAAGAGCCATTTGTTTTGCTGCTTTTCTCTAACCATGATTACATAGGACGTACACTTGTAGCACTACAGTCATGGGCCAGCATGGATAGCTCAGGAGCAGGCATTGGCACAGTGATTGTTGAGAATGGACTCCCCAAAGGGCTCAGCCATAGACAGGGATTGAAAGGATCCTGCCCCCAGGCCAGGGACCAGAAAGACACCAAGTCCAAGGCCCGACACCTCTGCTTGCTTAACTCGATTGCGCCCATACAGCTAGCCAGTGGCCCAATGGTAGTCACACCTTTAGGCAGCATACAATACTTATGGCCAGTATTTGCATCCTTCTCCCAAAATGGACTCTCCCTGTTGAGTTTCGTAGCTGCCAGATAGTATGGTAAACTGAACTCACCAAAGGACTTCAATACCCAATGAGCAATGAGCATAACACAAGAAACTAAATGCCAGAAAATAAATTTGATTAGTTCTTTAGTGAATGGCTTTCGCAAATACCAGCTCAGGGGCCACACATTGGATCCATGTTAAGTACTCATTGCTACATCCATGCAGCCTGTTTGGGATGCCTCATATTATTACCCAGAAGCAAACATTGCAGTGCATCACTGAGAGTAAATTTATACTCTACAACACTATTCAATATTTGTAACAGATTGTACCTGAATACAAACATTGTCACCTCTTTGAAGCTTTTCAAACATTATTGCACAAAGAGGCCGAAGAAGCTTTAGATCAGGCAGCCCTTGTTCTGTTGAAGATGATATTAGATATTATTGACGTTCTTTCAGTTGCTTTTAAAACCTCAGCATTCATCCTTTCATAAGTCCTCCTAAACAACAAGCAGGGGAATTGCATGCAAGTGATTTATGTTTATAAGATTATAGAAATAGTTATTCAGCATTTCGATCATTTTTTGTTACACCAGGCAAGATGATCAATTTTGAATGTGATGTTACAAATAAATAGCAGGATGGTAATTTTGAAATTAAAAGCAATTCTATAACAAAGTTTTTGCAGTCATTTGATGAAGCATGCCCAGTTGATGGCTCCCCCGAATGGTTAAATTGGCCATATTCATAGGAAAGGTCACAGATCTTTTTATATTATATTTTTAAAACAGCAAGGCTCACTTGAAGGCTGCTAGATCAGCCAAGACTTATACCACTGAGCAACAAATTGAATACACACATTTAAGGTTGATATACAGGCAAAGAAGTCAGCCATAAAAATGAGAAAAGGAAACACATAGGTCTAAATGTAATATGGTATTCACTGTTCAATACATTCTGCATCAGCATTCATAAGTGCAACAGTAACAGCATACTGTACACTTGTACAACACTTTAATTCACATAAAAAGGAGGTAAATTTGATTTAGAAGGACTGTTGGTCAATGACAATACCAATCTCCCGACCCCTGGGTGAATGCTTTTGTGTGGCTATCCGATTTTAAGTGCATTTGTGGTGGTATAGTGAGGTAGTTTGGGTTGAGTTACTGAATCACAGGGCAGCAGGGACAATAAATCAAGGTCTATGTTTCCCACTACCTTGTGATGTAGGTTGAGAGGACTAGACTATGAAAGTCTCAGTCTATTATAACATTGTCTCTCTTGAAACTCCCAATTTTGGGATCTTTAATGAGACTCACTTCAGGTTTTCATAATAAGAGAATGCCTTTTAGTTATACAAGAGCATTTTCATATCCCTTTTCATAAATAGTTTGCTGTTTTGCTGTAAGAAGCTGATTAGTCAAGTATATATAATTATGATACTCTTGAATTTTCTCCCTTATAAATATCGTGTTCATATAAGCCCCTAATCTTCGTAATATTGGCCTACATGGAATAGACGTACTTGAGATATGGGCTGTCATATAAGCGGGCAGGGACAAAGGAGCAAAGAAAAGACTGAGGACATCGGGGAGGGGGGAACTGTCGGAGGTGTTTCTTGATGGACAACCACTTCTTCGGGCTTGGCTCTTGCGCCACGGGGCCATCTGTCTGCCTTTTCCCCCTCTCATCCTGCCCTACATCCTTTGTGCTGCGGTTCTTTATAAACCTCAGCAAATATACATAAGGTACTAGGTAAAACATAAAACAATCCTAGCCCCTGCTTATAGATGCCACAGCAGTTCTTGTGGCCAGCTGCAGGGTAATGCATGCATAGTAGGATGGGTGATTAGGGCTTTACTTTGTGTATTTATGCATTACATGCCAAGATACAATAGATACATACATGCACAGACAGAAGTGCAGAATGATTCCAGGAACATGTGTGCGAAGGCTCAGCTCAGATATAACAGATCACCATCTCATAAACTGGTTGAAGTGTTGGCAAAGATTGCTGTTCAGTTGTTCATGCTCTAATATTATAAGAAAAGTGATATTAATGGCCAAATAGTGGAATATCTATTGACAACTGTTTATAAATCAGAGGGTGCAGCACCAGAAATAACCATAAGTTTTTGATATAAACATTGCAGATGCGGCATTTTTAGGAATGTCATCAAGAAATATGCTTTTGAATCTCATTTCTCACTGTCCGATTTCTTCCTATGTCAACTCTTTTGAGACCGTATCTGTATTGATAAATCAGCAGGGCCTTATATGTAGGAGCCTCATACTTCAACTCTCTCCTCCCCCAGTCCTTCCCTCTGTCCCAAGAGCACAAGAAAACCTTTACGTTTGTCTCATAGGTTTTTCCACTGGCCTGTTGTCCACTCATGCTTGCTCTTCCAAGATGTGGTTTCTTATTGCAAACTATTTTCAGAGAAAACCAACCACTAAAAATGTTATATCCCTTATGGCTTATTGCAGACTAAATATCCGGCAATAATTCAAGCATTTAGTTAATTCTTGGCAGTTTGAGGGAAGCATGAGGTTTGGAGATCGAGTTGCTTTCAAAATGAAATAAATCTGCTTGACCTCTTCTATTGTGATTTTTATTTACTCAATTTGTGGATTATACATATCAAGGATAAATATAATAATATCATAAATCAATGCCATATCGAGCAACAACAAACTGTAGTTTAGGGAAGATTTAGTTTATGGCATGAATTTTCCCGCAGTTTCCACATCAATGCACATGACCCATTCAGTTAACCTTGACTGTTGAAACCTCATTAGGCTGAAAGCCAATGCTGCATTGCTGGGCCTGGCAAGACAAATCAGTCATGTAATTGCAATTCACTAATTCAATCATCTGTTCATCTCAGTGTCATGTCTTTTGATTTTGAAGGCACCTTGTCCTTGCATGGCCGAATTTGTAATTTGTTAGTCTCATAATTGCAATTACACTACTCATTTGCCACGAAAGGTCAATCTGAATGTGGTCAACTTTAAGGGCCCATATTATTAAGCTCTCAATTCACTTTTTTTCTAACATGGTATTTTTATTGATTTTTTTGTTAGTACATGCCTACCTGAGTACTAAACCACAAAATCCATGCAAAATAAATATGTTAATTAGTGAGTAATTAGCCTTTAAATATAAGTTGGCCGTGACCAAGTTATTTGAAATTACATGTTCTTTTTGCATTCAAGGTGTTACTTATAGTGAAGTCCGCAGTACAGGGAATCCCACAAAATTTTGAGAACTTCACCCTGACAACACTGCTTGCGGTTTCTTCGGGGAATGCATAACTAGAAATTATTGCTGAGAAGCAGCATGTAGTCCATCATGTCATAATTAGCAGTTTATGAGGTTTTCTTTCATTTTCTTACAAAAAAGTTCTGTAACCTTGAAATACCAGGGCAACTTAACCAACAATCAAGCAATATCTATTCAGGTCCCTTTATTTGTCACATAGAGACATTTTAAGGCCACTACCCTAGTTTGAGTTTTTGGCCTTATGGCCCCTTTTATTAGGTTTCTCGTTGCCCTTAATACCTTGACACATTTATTCAATTAACAAGGTGGGAGCACTCTGCAGAGTGCATAGGCCTGCCACCAGGAAAGAAACTTGGTCGACTTTCAAGGTTTTCTCCATGAATCGTGCCAAATTATCCGACGTTTAACAAAGCACATGATGACGAGAAGCAGATGTTGTAAGAATTAAATTTTGTCAAACAATACAATTGCAGGGCTTGTGAATTTAGAATTGTAAGACGCTTGATGAGCATCTCTTGTTGGAAATTAGAGGATTTGTACAGATTTTTGACATTTGTGTCTTTTTCTTAATGGCCTGTCAAATTCTTGAGGAGATTCTAAGCAACGATTGAGGGAATGGGTGGTATGACAATATATTGCATGTTTTGATTGCGGAAATCCAGGATGACAATAAAATCACTAAAACTTGGTCCAAGTAATCAATGTAACTGAACTGTTTTGCAAATTAGTTAACAACATAAGTCACTGCATACCGCATAACACTTTGTTCAGTATAGGTATGGCATAACATCACCTATGGATGCTGCAGATATGAATTCACTCTAATAGCTCAGGAGCAGGCATAGGCACAGTGATGGTTGAGAATGGAATCCCCAAAGGGCAGCAGCAATAGAGACGGATTGAAAGGATCTCGCCCCAGGTCAGAGAACTGAATGACTCCGAGACCAGATATCAAACCCTAACTCGATTGCACCGATACCGCTTGCCAATGGTTGTTACAATTAGAGCATACAGTGCGTATGGTCAGAGGTATGTATTCCACTCTCGCACTTGGTTAACTGCCCATGCCTAGCCTTGAAGCTGGAAGACAGTTCAGTCGATTTAACTCATTAACGGACTTCACTGGTCAGAGGGTGCAGCACCAGAAATAACCATAAATCCTGTGGTCTACGTCAACCTGAGGTGCCTGAAACTAGATGTGTGTAATTCCATGGTGAATGCAAACAGCCTATATCAGCCCAGGCCACACATTGAATCCATGTTTAGCAGAGAGAAATTAAGAATAATGGACATAAATGATGCTCAAGACAAAAGTAAAAAAAACACATTCATAATACAGTTCACAGCACAATTATTTGACACAAGAGAGACTCACTCGTGCCCGACCCAAAGTTTCCTTCTATAAAAGAAATACATATCATGTTTCTAAAGAAACCTTTTTGCAAAGCCTTTTGAATAATAAAGAAGGTTCATCTCAGAGATGAAGGTTACACAAATGATTGTGAAAGGCTTTTCTGATAACTTATATATTTGTTGCAAATACGAGAGCAGATAATAAGAAAATACAATTTTCATGATGGCAAAATTGCTTGAATTACACCCGAGTATATTGCCATAAAGTTTTATCTATTTATACCACCAAACTTGCGCATGTGTGTGGCGGAACAATGTCTCTCATTTAGGTGTATATCAAGTGGAAATCTCTGCCAGGCCATGTGCGTTGGCCCCCAGCAACTTTACTGAGATGATTCTTCTTCATAATTGCCCTCCTTCCCAACTCCGGCTTTACGAGGCAACAGGTTGATAAGTGGTCATTCACAAAGAACCATGCTACAGTCTTTATCTTGTCCTGTCTGCAAAATGGTTACAAACAAATACATAATTCCATTCTCATGACCATTCTCCAGCAGAATCACATGAAAAGAAGCATCTTAATGTTTGGAATATGCAAGAAATAGATAACCGGGTCATTAAACATGGAGCACTCAAGACTGGCGGCATTAGATGAATATTAGATTTGACATGAATTTGACAGCGACTCCCAGACTCAATGTGTTTGAGAGTGGCATTAATTCTGTTTTAATGGATGTGATTTGAAACAGGCATGATTAGGATGAAAGGGAGAACAAAAGTGTACTTGAAATTGTGAGCTCTTATTACAGGTGTCAGTCATCAGGGACAAACATTATTGGGAGGCTTCAGTCAGTCATTAAGAAATCAGCTCGGAGCAATTATGAGATGGAAAATGTGCAAAATTCAAGACAAGGGCATCATCCAATAAAGAGCTTTCTTGATCTTCTTCCATGAATATAGAATATGCACTACAACCCAGGATTGCTCAGCAGCAGCCATTGGCACAGTGATGGTGGAGAATGGAATCCCCAAAGGGCAGCAGCAATGGAGACGGATTGAAATGATCTTGTCCCAGGCCAGAGACCAGAATGACTCCGAGACCAAAAGTCAAAACTCTGCTTCACGCGATTGGACCCATGCAGCAAGCCAATTGTAGTCACAACTGCAGCATACAGTGCATATGGCCAGAGGTATATATTCCTCTCTTGCAAAGGGTTGACTCTCTATAGTGAGCTTTGAAGCTTCCAGGCAGTTTGGTCAACTTAACTCATCAGAGGACTTCAATGGCGAGTGAGTGCAACACAAGTAACAACCATAAATCCTGTGGCCTCAGTGGGCCTGAGGTGCCAGCAAATTAAACGTGTGTAATTCCATGGTGAATGCCAGCAACCCGCTTCAGACCAGGGCCACACATTTGGCCCATGTTTAGCACACACAGCCACATCCGTGCAGAGCTTTTTCGGATACCTTTTCACCTTAAACAACTTACTGACCTTTGGAAGCCACACATCATAAATACCCCGAAAAATGCATTGCTCCGTGTAAGGGAAGCTGAGAAATTAAGATTAATACTATAATTTAGACATATGTCAAGCTTCAGACAAAAGGAAAAAATAATAATAAAGCAGTTCACTGTGCAAGTAATTTGTCAATCCCACAGTTTCCATTTTATAAAAAAGTATATATTATAATTTCAATGAAAGCTTTTTGAATATGAAGAATCTGAAATTATGTTTGCTACAAATCCCAGAGTACATGATATGAAAATACATTTTTAATATTGGCAAAATAATAACACAGGTGTACATTGCCCATGAAGTTTTATTTACATTGTATCAAAACCACCAAACTTGTGCATGTGTCTGGCTTTAAGAATGCCTCTCATTTAGTGTGTACATCAAGCGGAAATCCCGGCCAGGCCATTTGCGTTGTCTCCTAGCAACTTTACTGAGGTGATTCTTCTTCATAATTGCCCCTCATTACCCACCCTGGCTTACATGGCAACAGGTTGATAAGTTTTCACTTACCAGGAACCTTACTACAGTCTCAACACATTGTCTGGACTGCATTACGACATACAAGCGGTATTGCAGTCGTGCCAAGGAACTGCTTATAATTATATTGGTATAGTTAATAGTCTAATTGTTGCCAAAATCAAAACATTCAATTTCTGAGAAGTTAGAAACAGAAAGTGGTGCATTTTTGCAATGGCAGCATATCATTCAATAATTGTTTGTTCGTTTCATTTTAAGGATACAAAATGATCACAGCAACCCATTTGAACGACATAAAGTCAAGGATACAGTGATTGTCAGAGGCAGCCTTCAAATGCGCCTTTATACATTCGCAATAGGGTGAAGTGATTTCTCCTTTGACAGCCATGGTTTGTAACAGGGTTGCTTGATTTAATTCATATTTTGAGAGAATTTGTTGTAGCTGAAAAAAGTCAAAAATTTGAATGATCTGTAACGATGAATTTCAACTTGATTGCATGACCCATGTAGAGTGATATAAACTTTTCCCATCAAGGAAGATGCAATTAAAACAGTTTATCATTTCGAAAACATTATATTTGACAAAATTTAACAGGTTGATTTAAATTTTTTTTAAATCTGATTTTTAAAAATCAAACAAATTCGATTTTTTAAATTTAAATCAGATTTTTTTGCAACCCTGGAAACTTTATAATAGCTATGATTACAACCAGAAGAGTGTATTTGGATTTATAAGCTCTTATAGATCCTGATCATTAGGGAACTGGTAAACATTGAAGAGTTGCTTCGAATAAGAGAGAGGTTGGCTGCAATTACAGGGCATATTGAAGGGTTCCATTCAACACAGTGTTTTCTAAGGTTAAGTGAATCGGTATGGCACAGGAAGAGCCATTTGTTTTGCCTCTTTTGTAGCACTACAGTCATGGGCCAGCATGGGCTGTTCAGGAGCAGGCAGTGGCACAGTGATTGTTGAGAATGGACTCCCCAAAGGTCTCAGCCATAGACAGGGATTGAAAGGATCCTGCCCCAGGCCAGGGACCAGAATGACACCGAGACCAAGGCATGAGACCTCTGCTTGCTTAACTCGATTACATACATACAGCTAGCCCATGGCCCAATGATAGTCACACCTTTAGGCAGCATTCAGTATATATGGCCAACAATTTGTATACTTCTCCCGAAATGGACTCTCTGTGTTGACTTTTGTAGCTGCCAGACAGCATGGTCAACTGAACTCATCAAAGGACTTCAATACCTAATGAGCATAACACAAGAAACTAAATGCCAGAAAATGAATTTGATTAGTTCTTTGGTGAATGGCTTTAGCAGATATCAGTTCTGGGGATACACATTGGATCCATGTCAAGTACTCATAGCAACATCCATGCGGCCTCTTTGGGATTCCTTATGTTATTGCCCAGAAGCAAACATTGCAGTGCATAACTGAGACTAAAGACTATACAACGCAATGTAATATGAAAAGTAATGCTTGTACCTGAATACAATCATTGTAACCTCTTTGAAGCTATTCAAACATTATTGCACAAAGAGGCCGAAAACGCTATCGATCAGGCAGCCCTTGTTCTGTTAAAGATCATACAAGATTGTTGATGTTCTTTCAGGTGCTTAACCTAAGCATCCATCCTTTTATAAGTCCTCCTGAACAAAAGTAGGGAAATTGCATGCAAGTGATTCATATTGATAAGATTATAAAAATAGTTATTCAACATTTAGATCATTTTTGGTTACACCCGGTGAGATGATAACTTTGGATTGTGATGTTACAAATAAATATTACAAACCTACCTTTGCAAATGGCAATTTTAAATGCAAAGCAATTCTGCAACAAATTTCTGCAGTCCCTTGATGAAGTATGCCCAGTTGATGGCTCCCCCATGTTGTTAAATAGGACATATTCATTGGAAAAGCCACAGATTTTTTGAAAACAGGGTAGGCTCACTTGAAGGCTGCTAGATCAGCCAAGACTCACACCACTGAGCAACAAATTGAATACACACATTTAAGGTTGATATACAGGTAGAGAAGTCAGCCATAAAAATCAGAAAAGGAATCTTCGAGACATTCAGTTTTGTTTCAGGGGGAATAGTTGAACCATTTATATGAATGTGTTATCCGCATCCAAATTGCTTCTCACAATTTAATACTTATATTTTAGTGCAGTGTATCTTAAAGAAACAATACAACACGTAGGTCTAAAATCAATATCGCACTCACTGTTCAGTACATTCTGCATCAGCATTCATAAGTCCAACAGTAATAAATAAATATATAAATAAATAAATAAATAAATAATTTTTATTTATCCTCGAATGTGAATTAACAATACAACATCAGCTGAACAGCTGGTACTCGAGTTAAAATAATCTACAACAATCTAAAAACAAAAACAAAACTATAACAATGTGGAAACAGAGCAATGTCTGAATTAGGTGAAACCTAGTGGTATACACTTCCAATACAAAGTTGACAGGGACTTTCCCTGCATTTCCATGTTTTACTCAGTTCATTCTTAAATGATTCACTTGTTGAGTAACATTTAATTTCTGAAGGGAGAGAATTCCACATCTTGGAACCGGTATATTTCAGAGACAGCTTGCCATATCTGATTGTCTTAAACCTGCTTACATCCACTATACAATCATCTCTCATTGCGTATCTATGTTCTTTGATCTTATACATCTCACTCAGATAATTTGGAACTTTCTTCTGGGTACAGTTGTAAACAAACAATGCAATATTCTTTAGTCTATTTAACATAAAGGTACTTTTTCCTGCTTTATATAATAAATTTTCATAAGTTGTCTCATAGTCCTTCTCGGCAAATCTAATACCTCTTTCGTACAATTTTTCCATTTTGTTTGAAAGTAATCTACAACAGAAATGCCACACTATTTGACAATAATTGAAACTTGACATAAGAAAACTTTCCATTAAACAGTGTCTATCTTTAACATTTCCAACTCTCTTAGAAAGCCTCAGAAGTATCTTTAGATTTCTGCTAGCTTTCTTACATAATATATTAACATGATCTGTGAACTCTAGTTTCAAATCTATGTGCATTCCTAATAATTTTACAGAGGTAACAGGATAAATCACAGTACCATTTACATCGATCGAGGCCTGATTATGAAGATGACCATTCCGATCCAGTATAATTAACTGGAATTTCTCCGGATTAGCTCTCATCATGTTATTCGAAAACCAGTCAATGCAAGTCATCGCTGTATTCTTCAATCTGTTTAATACATCGTCAAGGTCATCCCCTATTACCGCCACGGTATTGTCGTCAGCGTAATTATATAAGTTTTCATCGACACAGAACATCAGGTCATTTACAAATATGTTGTACATGACAGGTCCCAAAACACTTCCCTGTGGGATACCCTTTTTAACAGTCGACCATTCACTTTTTTCCCCAAAGTATTTCACTCTTTGTTTCCTACATGATAGGTACGATGCCATTAATCGGCAAGCATTCGCAGAAAACCCGTATGCCTGTAACTTAGCTATAAGCAGTCCGTGTGGCAGGCAGTCAAAGGCCTTGCTGAGGTCCATCAACAGTGACCCAACTATTTTATTCTCATCAAGAGCATTTTTCCAATCCTCTATCACACTTATTATGACATGCTCGCAGCCTGTACCTTTCCTGTAGGCACTTAGTTTATCATTAAAGTAGTTGGAGAAGTGCATGTCTACTTGTGATACAATATGCTTCTCGATGACTTTCGATCCTTAGACTTAAATACTGGGACAATTTCATTTTTCTTGAATACATCCGGATATTTTCCTAAGGTTAAGCATTCATTTATAATTCTTGTGATTGGGGCCGAGAGCTCATTAGCTGCAACCTTTAAAAAGTATGGGGAGATGTTATCATACCCGGTTGCCTTTTTAACATTTATTTTCTTCAGTCCTTTATGCACCTGGTCTGATGTGACTCTTTGAAATTCAAATTTATCAGGGTTAGGAAAAATTGTTCTTATTTTTACAATGCTTGAATGATCTGAGTGTCGTGTTATAGCAGCGCGTACACTTTCATCATCTAAAGTCTCATCAATTTCATCTGGTTCACCTATATCGTCAACAATCTTTTCATAATAATCTCTGAGTATATTGCACACCTCAGCAGGTTTAGTTATAACCTGGTCATCTTCTTTCAGGATAATAGCATTAGAGTTTGTCTGACCTTTGCCACTTAAGTATGGTTTGAAGCATTTCCAAAAATCTTTTGGATCACAGCTTATACTTCTTTCCTTGAAGTAGTATATTTCAGATTCCTTCCTTAGTTTATTTGCTAAGTTTCTAATTTTTCTGTAATTCTCCCAGTTGTCTTGGGTTCTATGTTTCCAGAATTTGTTTCTAAGTTGGTTTCTGCGTAGAATAATTTTTCTCCATGCTGAGTTCATATAGGGCAGTGAATCTTTCTTAATACTTTTCTTTTTTAAAGGAGCATGAGCATTTATTACATCATGTAAGAGCCATTCATAACTCCAGGTAATGTCGTCAATGTCATCAAACACATGTGCGACACAGAAGGGTATATTCCCTACATCAACTCTATATGTGGATTCGTCAAAATTTTTATAACTTCGGTATACGATTTTGCGAGGTTCTCTTCTGGGGACATGTAATCTAGTGCTTATGCTTACCATTTTATGGAAGTCACTTAGGCCAGTGTCATACACCAGCGATTCATTGAAACGTTTTGGCTTAGACACCAAAATAACATCGATGAGGGATTCATTAGTTAACGACTTATAACAAGTTGGTTCGTTCACTACGTTCTTAAAACCATAGACATCACAGAAGTTTGTTAGCCTATTATTGGTAATTTTCATGTCGATATTCATATCTCCAATCAGTATAACATCACTGCTGTCACACAGTAATTGTTCACTGATTTTAGCTAGCCCATCTGTAAATATCTGTTCACAAATAGGGGGCGGTTTGTATATAGACACAATGAACCAGCGTTGCTTCTTAAGCCACACTTCTATAATTATATACTGACTTTGACAAATAACCTTTTCCTCCAAATCCTGTCGTCTACAGTGAGTCAAGTCAGATCTGACATACGTTGCTAGTCCGTGTGCAGTTCTAGTCCCGTCCCGTCTATATACTTTATAGTTTTTGGATGAGATTATACTATCTCGTACAGTATCATCCAATTTAGTTTCAGCTACAGTAATTATATCAGCCAGTTCATCAGTTAGGATTTCAGAAAATTCACTAAATTTACCTAACAAACCGTTAATGTTTAGATAGCTGATGATCATGTTTTTGGCATGATCAAGTTTGTACTTTCTTAGCTCCTTGAAACTATCAGTCGTGGTATTGTCGTCGATCGTATTGTCAACATCTTCTGTCGTTACAGTCACATCTCTGTCCGTATCATTGTCTAAAAAACAATCATTACTTATGTCTTGATTCATACTCTGAACGTCACTCTCATTGCATACCACACTGTTCGTGCTATTTACGATCACATTCCTATTTACATTATGATTTTCAGTATTATCAGCAACATTCATGACATCATGATTTACTACATGCTCTACCGTATCACAGTAATTGCTAGTGGTTAGGCCATCATTCATAACAATCTTATCACAGTCGTAACATGCAGTTTCAACAGCAGCATTATCAGTCTCTGCTAATAACAAAGTATCACAGTCGTAATCACAATAACATGGTAAAACATTGCGTACCGGAAAATTATCACTAACATCAGACATTGGTTCAATAGTAATCCCATTGTTCACATGATTAACATTAAAAACATCATACAAGTTTGTAAAAGCACCATGTGACCTTATTTGCCCATCGGTTATAAAATTGCTTACAGCATTAAAATTGTCCCAACTACATTTTAAAATTCCATCTAAGCATACACTTTGGCCGGCCACAGTATCTTGGCCAGTCTCCTAATATGCATTATTTTGCCATGGGCAGAATTTCTGCTTATGGCCTTCACCCGAGCAACTGTAGCATTGTAGAGGGTAGGGGTGTCGACACGTCGTGACTGTATGGGATCTTTCACCACAGTTAAAGCAATTCTGTTGTTCCTGGAAGTTCGATGGTCGGTTGCGTCCGTTAGTCCATTTGTTGGGGGTGACTTTAGGCCTGGGGGTGAATCTTTGACGGTGACTATGATAACGTAGCGTTTGCGGGAGTTCATTTTTTTGAGTCACATTCGCATACACACTGTGCTGCACGTCATGTTGTTCTGGGGCAGCAGGTAAGTCCTTGCGGATTGTCATCAGAAGTCGTCCAAGTACATTTTCACCCTCTCCTGCCTTGCCGCGACCCCAATACTCATGATTAGTGTCTTCTATGAGTATGTTATCCTGGGTGGCCTTAAGTTCAAGGTTGAATTCCTGCATTGTTTCGCTTTCTGCAATAGAAGATGGTACATTACGCTCTTCTTGTCCTGTTGCCACTTCAGGTTGGTGGTGACGGTGTCTCCTATATTCTTCGCTGTGCTGCCATTTGGAGCATTCAGGATTCTCTCTGCTTTTTCAGGTTCGCCCATTTGTTGAGCCTTGTAATATGCATAGCCATGCTCAGTGCTTCTGAATTGCAATCCCCACGCGTTGATTGGGGTCATATAGAAGTTGCTGAAGGGGCTGTTTGGCCCACGAAATTTGGTGATCTTCTTAGATCCGGACGAGGTACTTTGTGGTTGAGGGGGGGGTTGAGCCTCTCTAGGTGCTGCCATCGGGGTTCCTGCACTTCCCAATATTTGCACTGACGATGAAGTCTTGTTGGCTGGTTTCTGGGTTGCTACCTTAGTCTTCTCTTGCAGCTTAAGGTTACACAGTAGTCTTCTTGTGCCCTGAGTGGATAGATGTAGCTTGTCTACTGGCTGCAGAAGCGACTCATCAACAGTACCACCAACATATTTGAAGCTCAAGTCATTATCAACATAAGTCACTCCAGCTGCTTCACAAGCGACTTTAAGTTTGCCGTTGAGCTCCACCATTTTATTGTCAGGTACCTTTTCATCAAGTCTTGGGATAATACTTGAGAATTGGACTGACGTAGCTCGTTCTTTTGCTGCTTGCAGTAGGCTTTCACAGTCCTTCACAATTCTGTCGTTGTTCTTGTTTGTTGCTGCATCGTTAGTACCACCTACTATCACGATGTCATTGTACTTCTTTTGCCGCGGATTTACAGCCTTCAACAAGTTTTTGCGGAGATTGCAGAGCATTGCTCCTCTGATGCAGGTAACTGTAAGATCTTCGGTCGTAGCATCCACGTCTCTTATCATGCTATCTCCAAGTAGAAGAGAACCCTGAGGTTCGATGTCTTCTTGATCTTCAGAGCTCGACTCGTCATCTTCAATATCCATTGATATCATGACCTTCTGGACATTCCCATTTAATGTCTTTAGGTTATCATTTGTCGTTGCCTGGGCTTGCAACAACTGTTGTACTGTCTCTTGCTGATTGGTCAGCAGTTGTATGAATTTGTCGTTCTGCTCTTTCAGCTCCCTCACTTGATTCCTCAGAATGCCCATTGGGTCTTGTTCGGGGATGTCCGATTGTTCCGCTGCTCCATTATTGAGATTGGGGGTTTCGGTTGATCTCCCAGCAATTACCGGGTTTTGAGCCTCGTTCAGCTTTTGTGCTAGTTCGCAGAGTGTCTGCTTCAGCACTTCCTTTGTCATCTTGTTTATTTCAGGAAGGGGTGGTATCCCTAACGCTGACATATTGGCACAAGGAGGTCTTACAACCAAGACAGTAACAAGTGGTAACCTGTATGGAGTGATGGATAACTCCCTTTAGCTGCTGGGTGCTGCACAGGAAGCTTCTCCACCTCCCACTTAACAAGTATACCTTAAATGTTCACAGTTGGCTGTCTGCCTCCTTATCCTTCCTCTCAAAGTGGGTTTGGATAGCAACGGATAGGATTCCTGCCCACCTATCCTTAACGTCTTCAGACAGGTGTACCCCGTCGGGTAGTGCTTCGTCGTTCAGAAGCCACACAGTTTTTCTGGACTTGCCTCTTCTTTTTCTTGATGACTTGTAGCAAGTTTTGGCCAGATTCAGTTTCTGCAACCCTCTCTCCTCGCACTGACTTTTTATGAAATCATTTATCTCCTCCAAGTCAGCCAAGAGGGCCTCTTGTTCACCTTTTTGAGAACCAGTGCAATCAGTCACTTTAGCAGGAGGTATTGTGGATACAAGACAGTTTCCGTGGTTGGTTAATAAGTCCACTACTGTCTCCTTCACTTGTGTTTTCTTCTCCTGTCTTACTTGAGAGTCAGTGCTATAAGTAACCCTTCTGCTTGGTCTTTGCAGTTCTGTTAGGTTACAGATTCCTCCAATAACTATGGTCAGGTCTTGACACGGTTTGGCTTGGATCTTCCCTCTCAGCTGTTCCAAGGTCGCCCCAGGGTATGGTTTAAAGTCCAATCTGTATTGGAGGGAGGGATTGTACTCCTTAAACAGTTTTTTGTCAACCCCTTTACCCCTCGAATCAGAAACGATCATGCTCTATGCTTGTAGAACACTTTAATCCACATAAAAAGGAGATAAATTAAATTTAGAAGGACAGTTGGTCAATGACAATACCAATCTCCTGACCCCTGGGTGTATGCTTTTGTGTGGCTGTCTGATTTTAAGTGCATTTGCTGTGGTGTAGTGAGGTAGTCTGGAGCGAGGTATTGAATCACAGCTGCATGGACAATAAACCAAGGTGGAGGTTGCCGACTGCTCAGTGACATAGGTATTCCAGAAGACTAGCACTCACCAATATAACCAGCCAAGGGTTGAGAGTACAAGGCTGTGAAAGCCGTTCTGTCATAACATCATCTTTCTTGAAACTCCCAATTTTAGGATCTTTAATGAGACGCAGTAGAGGTATTCATAATAAGAGACTACCTTTTATAGTTTTAGTCATACAGGAGCATTTTCTTTTCTAAGCAGCTGTTTTGCTGTAGGAAGCTGATTATATTTAGTCAATTTTGTATATATATGATACTCTTGACTTTTCTCCCTTATAATAAATGTTCACATAAGCCGCCAACCTTCATAATACATGTAATGCCTAGGAATCCACAGGTTGTACTTGTATTATATTGTGTCACCATAGCTGTGCTTAGCAAGTCAACCTGAATGCTCTTGGGATGGTTTCAGTAACTAAAAAGTGATGCAGGGAGATATAGGAGGCATAGAATGGCCAGTCTTGCGATAGACATGGGCTGCCATATAAGTGGGGTAGGGACAAAAGAGCAAAGAAAAGACTGAGGGCATCGGGGGAGGGGGAAATGTCAGAGGTGTTCGTTGATGGACAACCACTACTTCGGGTTTGGCTCTTGCGTCATGGGGACATCAGTCTGCCTCCTCCCCTCTCATCCTGCCCTACATCCTTTGTGCTGCGGTTCTTTATAAACCTCAGCAAATACACATAAGGTACTAGGTAAAACATAATACAATCCAAGCCCCTGCTTGTAGATGCCTTATGGCTTATTGCAAACCAAATATCCCGCGCAATAATTCAAGCATTTAGTTAATTCTTGACAATTTGAAGGAAGTATGAGGTTTGAAGAGTTAATTAATCTGTTTGACCTCTTCTCTTGTGATTTTTTATTTACTCCATTAGTGGATGAAACATATCAAGGATAAATATAATAATGTAATAATTCAATGCCATGTTGAGCAGCAAATAAAATGCACTTTGGGGAAGATTTTGTTTATGGCATGAATTTTCCAGGAGTTTCCACAGTCATGCACATGACCCATTCAGTTAACCTTCACTGTTGAAACCTCATTAGGCTGAAAGCCAATGCTATCTAGCTGCGCCTGGCAAGACAAATCAGTCATGCAATTGCAATTTACTAATATGTCAATGATCTGTTCATCTCAGTGTCACAGCTATTTATTTTGAAAGCACCTTGCATGGCCGAATTTGTAATTTGTTAGTCTCATAATTGCAATTACGCAACTGATTTGCCAGGCAAGGTCATTCTGAATGAGGTCAACTTAATTAGGTTTCTCGTTGCCCTTAATACATTGACAAATTTCCTCAATTCACAAGATGGTAGCACTCTACAGAGTGCATAGGCCCGCCACCAGGAACGTAACTTGGTAAACTTACAGGGTTATCTCCCTAAATTGGGCCAAATTATATGATGCTCGACAAAGCCCATGATGATGCAAGCAGATGTTGTACGAATTTAATTTTGCCAAACAATACAATTGCAGGGCTTGTGAATTTAGAATTGTAAGACACTTGATGAGCATCTCTTGTTGGAAATTAGAGGATTTGTACAGATTATTGACATTGTTGTCATCTTCTTAATGGCCTGTCAAATTCTTGAGGAGATTACTAGCAACAATTTGTGAGGAAATGGGTGGTGTAACAATATATTGTGTGTTTTGATTGCGGTAATCCAGGATGTCAATAAAATCACAAAACCTGGTCCAAGTAATCATTGTAAATGAACTGTTTTGCAAATTAGCAAACCACATCAGTCACAGCATGCTGCATTGCACTTTACAAGTATTCATTATAGGTATGGCATAACATCACCTATTTAGCTCCCATAATAAATAATGCAGATATGAATTCACCCTGATGGCTCAGGAGCAGCCACGTTTACCCCAAAATGCTCGTAGCCCTTAAAATAAAGCTTTTTTTTCAAATCCTGCCAGTCTAAATGGCATAAAATCACTTATTTTGCTTGTATCATGAATGCTGCCGATATGAATTCACTCTGATCGCTCAGGAGCAGCCATTGGTTGAGAATGGAATCTCCAAAAGGCGACAGCAATAGAGAAGGGTTGAAAGGATCGTGCCCCAGGCCAGAGACCAGAATGACTCCAGGACCAGACATCAAATCTCTGCTGGCTTAATTCTATTGCACCTATACTGCTGGCCAATGGTAGTTACAACTAGAACATACAATGTGTGCACACAGTGGTCAGAGATATGTATTCCGCTGCATTGGGTTAACTGTCCATGCTTAGGTTTGAAGCTAGCAGATAGTTCAGTCAATTTAACTCATCAAAGGACTTCAATGGTCAGCGAGCGAAACACTAGAAATAACCATAAATCCTGTGGTCTCAGTCAACCTGAGGTGCCCAAAACTAAATGTGTGTAATTCCATGGTAAATGCCAACAGCCCACATCAGCCCAGGACTACACATTGGATTCATCTTTAGCAGAGAGAAATTAAGAATAATGGACATAGATGATGCTCAAGAAAAAAACACATTCGTAATAAAGTTCACAATGCAATTAATTGACACTCATACCCATCCCACAGATTCCTTGTATAAAAGAAATACATATTATAATTTTAAAGAAACCTCCTTGCAAAGCCTTTTGAATATGAAGAAGGTTCATCTCAAATACAATGTATGAAGGTTACAAAAATGATTGTGAATGACTTATCTGATAACTTGATATATTTGCTGCAAATACGAGAGTAAATAATAAGATAGTACCATTTTCGAATTGGCAAAAATGTATTATGATTTTCCCAACCGGTGACACAAAATTTACATAATATTGCTTGAATTACACCCGAGTATATTGCCCATGAGGTTTTATTAATTAATACCACCTAACTTGTGCATGTGTCTGGCAGAAGAATGTCTCTCATTGAGGGTGTACATCAAGCGGACAGAAATCCTGGCCAGGCCATTTGTGTTGTCTCCCAGCTACTTTACTGAGGTGATTCTTCTTCATAATTGCCCTCCTTTCAAACCAAGGCTTACAAGGCAACAGGTTGATAAGTGTTCATTCACAAAGAACCCAACCATGCTGCAGTCTTTATTTTGTCTTGTGTGCAAAATAGTTGCTAACAAATATATCTCATGACCATTCTCAATCACGTGAAAAGAAGCATCTTAATTTTTGGAATATGCAAGAAATAGACAATTGGGTCATTAAACATGGAGCACTAGAAGAAAATCAGACTTGACATGAATTTGACAGCGACTCCCAGACTTAATGTGTTGTGAGAGTGGCATTAATTCTGTTCTGATGGAGGTGATTTGAAGCAGACATGATTAGGATAAAAGGGAGAACAAAAGTGTACTTGAAATTGTGGGCTCTTATTAGGGATGTCAGTCATCAGAGACAAACATTGTTGTGAGGCTTCAGCCAGTCATTAGCAAATCAGCTTGGAGCTATTATGAGATTGAAAATGTGTAAAATTCAAGACAAGGGCATCATCCAATAAAGAGCTTTCTTGATCTCCTTCCATGAATATAGAATATGCACTAGGGACCAGGATTGAAAGGATCCTACCCCAGGCCAGAGACCAGAACAACTTCAAGAGCAGAAGTCAAACCTCTGCTCGACACAATTGGACCCATGCAGAGAGCCAAGTGGTAGTTAAAACTGCAGAATACAGTACATATGGCCTGATATTAAAATGCTAAGCCATTCTAAAACAAAGTTTCTGCATTCACTTGATAAGTATGCCCAGTTGATGAATCCCCCATATGGTTAAATTGGCCATATTCATTGGAAAAGCCAAAGAGTTTTTGAAGACAGGGTAGGCTCACTTGAAGGCTGTCAGATCAGCCAGGACAGTAAGCAACAAACTGAATACACACATTTGAGGTTGATACACAGGTCTATATATAAGTCAGCCAGCTGTCATAAATATCAGAAAAGAAATCTTCAAGACACTGAAGTTTATTTAAGGAGGTAGTCGAACTATTTATATGAATATGTGATCCTCATTCAAATTGCTTCTCACAATTATATACTGGTATTTTAATGCAGTATATCTCAAAGAAACAATACTAGGTCTAAATGTAATATGGAACGTTTTCATTGTTCAATTCATTCCGCATCAGCATTCATAACTGCAACAGTAACAGCATGCTTTATACTTGTAGAACGCTTTAATCCACATAAAAAGGATGTAAATTTGGTTTAGAAGGACTGTTGTTCAATGACAATACCAATCTCCTAACCCCAGGGTGAATGCTTTTGTATGGTTATCTGATTTTAAGTGCATTTACTGTGGTATAGTGAGGTAGTTTGGGTTGAGGTATCGAATTACAGGGCAGCAGGGACAATAAACCAAGGTCTATGTTTCCCACTACCTTGTGATGTAGGTTGAGAGGACTAGACTATGAAAGGCTGAGTCTATTATAACATTGTCTTTCTTGAAACTCCCAATTTTGGGATCTTTAATGAGACTCACTTCAGGTCTTCATAATAAGAGAATGCCTTTTAGTTATACAAGAGCATTTTCATATCCCTTTTCATAAATAGTTTGCTGTTTTGCTGTAAGAAGCTGATTAGTCAAGTATATATATATAATTATGATACTCTTGATTTTCTCCCTTATAAATATCGTGTTCATATAAGCCCCTAATCTTCGTAATATTGGCCTACATGGAATAGACGTACTTGAGATATGGGCTGTCATATAAGCGGACAGGGACAAAGGAGCAAAGAAAAGACTGAGGGCATCAGGGGAGGGGGGAACTGTCGGAGGTGTTTCTTGATGGACAACCACTCCTTCGGGCTTGGCTCTTGCGCCACAGGGCCATCTGTCTGCCTTTTCCCCCTCTCATCCTGCCCTAAATCCTTTGTGCTGCGGTTCTTTATAAACCTCAGCAAATATACATGAGGTACTAGGTAAAACATAAAACAATCCAAGCCCCTGCTTATAGATGCCACAGCAGTTCTTGTGGCCAGCTGCAGGGTAATGCATGCATAGTAGGATGGATGATTAGGACTTTACTTTGTGTATTTATGCATGCCAAGATACAATAGATACATACATGCACAGACAGAAGTGCAGAATGATTCCAGGAACATGTGTGCGAAGGCGCAGCTCAGATATAACAGATCACCATCTCATAAACTGGTTGAAGTGTTGGCAAAGATTGCTGTTCAGTTGTTCATGCTCTAATATTATAAGAAATGTGATATTAATGGCCAAATAGTGGAATATCTATTGACAACTGTTTTTAAATCAGAGGTTGCAGCACCAGAAATAACCATAAGTTTTTGATATAAACATTGCAGATGCGGCATTTTTAGGAATGTCATCAAGAAATATGCTTTTAAATCTCATTTCTCACTGTCCAATTTCTGCTTATGTCAACTCTTTTGAGACCGTAACTGTATTGATAAATCAGCAGGGCCTTATATGTAGGAGCCTCATACTTCAACTCTCTCCTCCCCCAGTCCTTCCCTCTGTCCTAAGAGCACAAGAAAACCTTTACGTTTGTCTCATAGGTTTTTCCACTGGCATGTTGTCCACTCATGCTTGCTCTTCCAAGATGTGGTTTCTTATTGCAAACTATTTTCAGAGAAAACCAACCACTAAAAATGTTATATCCCTTATGGCTTATTGCAGACTAAATATCCTGCAATAATTCAAGCATTTAGTTAATTCTTGGCAATTTGAGGGAAGCATGAGGTTTGGAGATCGAGTTGCTTTCAAAATGAAATAAATCTGCTTGACCTCTTCTATTGTGATTTTTATTTACTCAATTTGGGGATTATACATATCAAGGATAAATATAATAATATCATAAATCAATGCCATATCGAGCAGCAACAAACTGTAGTTTAGGGAAGATTTAGTTTATGGCATGAATTTTCCTGTAGTTTCCACATCAATGCACATGACCCATTCGGTTAACCTTCACTATTGAAACCTCATTAGGCTGAAAGCCAATGCTGCATTGCTGGGCCTGGCAAGACAAATCAGTCATGTAATTGCAATTTACTAATTCAATGATCTGTTCATCTCAGTGTTTCAGCTATTGATTTTGAAGGCACTTTGTCCATCCATGGCCAAATTTGTAATTTGCTAGTCTCATAATTGCAATTACACTACTATATCATTAAGCCCTCAATTCACTTTTTTTCTGACATGGTATTTTTATTGATTTTTTTGTTAGTACAAAACCACAAAATCCATTCAAAATAAATATGTTAATTAGTGAGTAATTAAAATATAAGTTGGCCATGACCAAGTTATTTGAAATTACATGTTCTTTTTGCATTCAAGGTGTTACTTATAGCGAAGTCCGCAGTAAAGGGAATCCCACAAAATTTTGAGAACTTCACCCTGACAACACTGCTTGCGGTTTCTTTGGGGAATGCATAACTAGAAATTATTGCTGAGAAGCAGCATGTAGTCCATCATGTCATAATTAGCAGTTTATGAGGTTTTCTTTCATTTTCTTACAAAAAAGTTCTGTAACCTTGAAATACCAGGGCAATTTAACCAACAATCAAGTAATATCTATTCAGGTCCCTTTATTTGTCACATAGAGACATTTTAAGGCAAATACCCTAGTTTGAGTTTTTGGGCTTATGGCCCCTTTTATTAGGTTTCTCGTTGTCCTTAAGGTGACTCGAGCGTGGTAGTTTGATCATACAGATTTTTCGAAAATTTTGCACAGGTACTCTATGGGACCCATACATTCCAAAAATGAAAAATAAAAAAATTTCACCGACTCGTTTTGTTGCCATGGTAACAGCATATTTGGCCTGATGACTGCTTAAAAGTTATAAATTTAGTTATAAATTGGTTATGTACCACAGAATAAAGCATTACATGCATTTGTCACACAAAAATGTCAGAAATGTCTTCCCATGGAGGTAACCCAATACATTTGCCACAAATTTGAAGAAAAGGGTTAAAATACTTTTTTCTGTAAGAGCTCAAAGGGCACCAACAACCTAATTAATTGCAGATTTTGCATGCATCAATTTTGGCAGTAATCAAATTTTAGGAAAACGATCATACAGATTTTTTTTAAATTTGCATATAGCATAAACAAGTTATTGTCAAACAAATGTCCAAAAATAAAAAAAATTCACCGAGTCGTTTTTTAACTGCAGTACCATGACTATGCCAATGTCAATTTAAAGAAATAAAGACAATTTTAGACACAGTTGACTGAAATTAGTTGAGAAAATTCTTTTGATAAAGACGAGAAGCTGAAACTTTGAACTAGAATAGAGTAGGTGTTACTGCATTCAATAAAAAAATTATTATGCTTCTAGCTGCATTAGATCTCATTTAAATAGCAAATTACTGGCTGCCATGCTGTTAAAAAAAAGAGAGCAGAAAATGGTAACGTCACAACTTTTTCAGGGCCTGCAGCAGTGGTGACGCTATGTTGCTAGGCAACCGGGCTGCTCAGAATTATGTGCAGTGTACCACGGTTGAGTCACCTTAATACCTTGACACATTTATTCAATTAACAAGGTGATAGCACTCTGCAGAGTGCATAGGCCTGCCACCAGGAAAGAAACTTGGTCGACTTTCAAGGTTTTCTCCCTGAACTGGGCCAAATTATCTGACGCTCAACAAAGCACATGATGACAAGAAGCAGATGTTGTAAGAATTAAATTTTGTCAAACAATACAATTGCAGGGCTTGTGAATTTAGAATTGTAAGACGCTTGATGAGCATCTCTTGTTGGAAATTAGAGGGTTTGTACAGATTTTTGACATTTGTGTCTTTTTCTTAATGGCCTGTCAAATTCTTGAGGAGATTCTTAGCAACGATTGAGGGAATGGGTGGTATAACAATATATTGCGGAAATCCAGGATGACAATAAAATCACTAAAACTTGGTCCAAGCAATCAATGTAACAGAACTGTTTTGCAAATTAGTAAACAACATAAGTCACTGCATACCGCATAACACTTTGTTCAGTATAGGTATGGCAAAACATCACCTATGGATGCTGCAGATATGAATTCACTCTAATAGCTCTGGAGCAGGAATAGGCACAGTGATGGTTGAGAATTGAATCCCCAAAGGGCAGCAGAAATAGAGACGGATTGAAAGGATCTCGCCCCAGGTCAGAGAACTGAATGACTCCGAGACCAGACATTAAACCTTAACTCGATTGCACCAATACCGCTTGCCAATGGTTGTTACAATTAGAGCATACAGTGCGTATGGTCAGAGGTATGTATTCCACTCTCGCACTGGGTTAACTGCCCATGCCTAGCTTTGAAGCTGGAAGAAAGTTCAGTCAATTTAACTCATTAACGGACTTCACTGGTCAGAGGGTGCAGCACCAGAAATAACCATAAATCCTGTGGTCTAAGTCAACCTGAGGTGCCTGAAACTAGATGTGTGTAATTCCATGGTGAATGCAAACAGCCCATCAGACCAGGCCATGCATTTGATCCATGTTTAACAGAGAGAAATTAAGAATAATGGACATAAATGATGCTCAAGACAAAAGTAAAAAAAACACATTCATAATACAGTTCACAGTGCAATTAATTGACACAAAAGAGACTCACATGTGCCCTTCCCACATTTTCCTAGTGTAAAAGAAATACATATTATAATTTTAAAGAAACTTTTTGCAAAGCCTTTTGAATATGAAGAAGGTTCATCTCAAATATGAAGGTTACAAAAATGATTGTGATGGACTTTTCTGATAACTAGATAATAGATATATTTTCTGCTGATATGAGAGTAAATAATAAGAAAATATAATTTTCATATTGGCGATTTTCCCACCAGGTAACACAAAATATAAGATTCCTTAAAATACACTTGAGTATATTGCCCATGAAGCTGTATTTACTAATACCACCAAACCTGTGCATGTTTCTAGCAGAAGCATGTCTTCTCATTTCGGGTGTATATCAAGTGGACAGAAATCCTGGCCAGGCCATTTGCATTGTCTCCCAGTTACTTTACTGAGGTGATTCCTCTTCATAATTACCCTCCATCCCAATCTAGACTTACAAGGCAACAGGTTGATAACTGGTCATTCACAAAGAACCATGCTGCAGTCTTTATCTTGTCCTGTCTGCAAAATGGTTACAAACAAATATATTATTCCATTCTCATGACCATTCTCCAGCAGAATCACATGAAAAGAAGCATCTTAATGTTTGGAATATGCAAGAAATAGACAACTTGGTCATTAAACATGGAGCACTCAAGACTGGCGGCATTAGATGAATATTAATTTTGACATGAATTTGACAGCGGCTCCCAGACCCAATGTGTTTGAGAGTGGCATTAATTCTGTTTTGATGGATGTGATTTGAAACAGGCATAATTAGGATGAAAGGGACAACAAAAGTGTACTTGAAATTGTGAACTCATATTAGAGATGTGAGTCATTAGGGACAGACATTGCTGTGAGACTTCAGCCAGTCATTAACAAATCAACTTGGAGCAATGATGAGATGGAAAATGTGCAAAATTCAAGACAAGGGTATCATCCAATAAAGAGCCTTCTTGACCTCCTTCCATGAATGTAGAATATGCACTACAGCCCAGGATTGCTCAGGAGCAGGCAGTGATGGTTGAGAATGGAATCCCTAAAGGGCAGCAGCAATAGAGAAATATGGTATGTATTCCTCTCTTGCAAGGGGTTGACTGTCCGGACTGAGCTTTGAAGCTTCCAGGCAGTTCGGTCAACTTAACTCACCAAAGGATTTCAATGGTGAGTGGGTGCAACACAAGAAACAACCATAAATCCTGTGTCCTCAGTGGGCCCGAGGTGTCAGCAAACTCAATGTGTGTAATTCCATGGTGAATGCCAGCAGCCCACATCAGACCAGGGCCACACATTTGGTCCATGTTTAGCACACTCAGCCATCTCCCTGCAGAGCTTTTTGGATTCCTGTTAAGGTTGACCTTTGTTCTGGGTATGTGAAGCTGAGAAATTAAGAATAATAGACATATGTCAAGGTTCAGACAAAAGGAAAAAAAAAAACATTTATAAAACAGTTCACCGTGCAGATAATTTTGTCCGTCCCACAGTTACCATTGATAAAAGAATAAAGTAATGGCTAAAGTAATTGTCAGAGGCAGCCTTCAAATGAACCTTTAAAGTTTAATACACTCGCAATAGGGTAAAGTGATTTCTCCTTTGACAGTCATGTAATAGCTATGATTGCAACCAGAAGAGTGTACTTGAATTTGTAAGCTCTTAAAGATCCTCATCATTAGGGAACTGGTAAACATTGAAGAATTGCTTCAAATCAGAGAGGTTGGCTGCAATTATAGGGCACACTGAAGGGCTTCATTCAACACAGTGTTTTTCTAAGGTTCAGTGAATTGGTATGGCACAGAGTCATTTGTTTTGCCTCTTTTCTCTAACCATGATTACATAGGATGTACACTTGTAGCACTACGGTAATGGAAAAGCATGGATAGCTCAGGAGCAGGTATTGGCACAGTGATTGTTGAGAATGGACTCTCCAAAGGGCTCAGCCATAGACAGGGATTGAAAGGATCCTGCCCCAGGCCAGGGACCAGAATGACACCAAGACCAAGGCATGAGACCTCTGCTTGCTTAACTCGATTGCACCCATACAGCTAGCCAATGGCCCAATGGTAGTCACACCTTTAGGCAGCATACAGTACTTATGGCCAGTATTTGTATCCTTCTCCCAAAATGGAGTCTCCCTGTTGAGTTTCGTAGCTGCCAGATAGTATGGACAACTCAACTCACCAAAGGACTTCAATACGCAATGAGTAATGAGTATAACACAGGAAACTAAATGCCAGAAAATAAATTTGATTAGTTCTTTAGTGAATGGCTTTCGCAAATACCAGCTCAGGGGCCACACTTTGGATCCATGTTAAGTACTCATTGCTACATCCATGCAGCCTGTTTGGGATGCCTCATATTATTACCCAGAAGCAAACATTGTATTGCATCACTGACAGTAAATTTATGCTTCGCAACATTATTCAATATTAAAGGTAACAGATTGTACCTGAATACAAACATTGTCGCCTCTTTGAAGCTATTCAAACATTATTGCACAAAGAGGCCAAAGAAGCTTTAGGTCAGGCAGCCCTTGTTCTGTTGAAGATGATATTAGATATTATTGATATTCTTTCAGTTGCTTAACCTCAGCATTCATCCTTTCATAAGTCCCCCTAAACAACAAGTAGGGGAATTGCATGCAAGTGATTCATGTTTATAAGATTATAGAAATAGTTATTCAGCATTTCGATCATTTTTGTTACACCAGGCAAGATGATTAATTTTCAATGTGATGTTACAAATCAATAGCAGGATGCTACCTTTGCAAATGGTAATTTTAAAATTAAAAGCAATTCTAAAACAAAGTTTTTGCAGTCATTTGATGAAGCATGCCCAGTTGATGACTCCCCCCATATGGTTAAATTGGCCATATTCATTGGTGAAAGCCACAGATTTTATTAAAAGAGGGTAGGCTCAATTGAAGGCTGTTAGATCAGCCAAGACTTATATCACTGAGCAACAAATTGAATACACACTTAAGGTTGATATGCAGGTCTATATAAGTAAGCCAGCTATCATAAAAACCAGAAAAGGAATCTTTGAGACATTCAAGTTTATTTTAGGGGGTATAGTTGAACCATTTATATGATAGGTTATCGGCATTCAAATTGCTTCCCACAGTTTAATACTTGTAGTTTAGTGCATTGTATCTTAAAGAAACAATACTATGCATAGGTCTAAATGTACTATAGTATTCACTGTTCAATACATTCCGCATCAGCATTCATAAGTGCAACAGTAACAGCATACTTTATACTTGTACAACACTTTAATCCATATAAAAAGGAGGTAAATTTGATTTAGAAGGACTGTTGGTCAATGACAATACCAATCTCATGACCCCTGGGTGAATACTTTTGTGTTGCTATCTGATTTTAAATGCATTTGCTGTAGTATAGTGACTAGTGAGATAGTTTGGGGTGAAGTACTGAATCTCTGGTCAGCAGGGACAATAAATCAAGGTGGAGGTTGCCCACTGCCCAGTGACATAGGTATTCCAGAAGACTAGCACTCAGCAATATAACCAGCCAAGTTTTGAGAGAACCCAGTAGAGGTATTCATAATAAGGGACTACCTTTTATAGTTTTAATCATACAGGAGCATTTTCTTTTCTAAACAGTTGTTTTGCTGTAGGAAGCTGATTATAATAAGTCAATTTTGTATATATATGATACTCTTGACTTGTCTCCCTTATAAAAAAAGTGTTCATATGAGCCCCTTACCTTCATAATATATACCTGGGAATCGTCAGGTTGTACTTGCAGTACATTTGTGTCACCATATCTGTGCTTAGCAAGTCGCCCTGGATGCTCGTGGGACGGTGTCAGTAAAAAGCGATGCAGTTAGATATGATGCATGGAATGGCCGGTCTTGTGATAGACATGGGCTGCCATATAACCGGGGCAGGGACAAAGAAGCAAGAAAAGACTGAGGGCATGGTGGAGGGGGCAACTGACAGGGGTGATCCTTGATGGCTCATGCTTGGCTCATGCGCCACAGGGACATCACTCTCCCTTTCCCCCCTCGCATCTTGACCCACAACCTTTGTGCATTGGTTCTTTATAAACCTCAGTAAATTTACATAAGGTACACTGTAAAATTTGAAAACTGAGTTGATGCAATAATTTGAGCTGTCTGAGAATGTTAATAATTTTCAAGCTATGATAGCTCAATCCTATAAGTTGTCAAGGTATGATAGCTCAATGCTGTAAGTTGTCCAAACGAATCATAACATTAAGCTGTGAAAACATGAAAGCTTCAGTTGTTGCGGATAGCTTGACATCTCAGTCATGCCACATATAGCGCCATCTATAACAAGCACTTCTCATAAGACTGCATTTAGTTTTAAATAATTATTCACTTACAAGAAAAAATAACATTTATATTACGCTATCCCAGAGAAAAAATTAGTAGCACACCACTTTAGCTGGTTACTTTTTTATTTTTATCTCTCTTTAATTAATTTGTTGGAGTAATTAGATGCATGCTTTCATACGTCAACCAACATTTCCAAGTCAGAGTGTGTTCAAATATAGGCTTCTAGCACTGTATACCAACTGAGATGAGCCACAGGCCATTGGGATTTATTCACAAGAAATTAATTTTTAAATCTCCTTGTGATGCAATGGTCTTTGTTGAATGCATCTTGGGCCTGTCCATGATGTGCTGAAATGAAGCATACTGGATCAGGTGGATCCCCTTGAGAGATCAAACAATATTTCGGGATTACAGCCCATATTCATAAATAACTCTATAAGACAGGTCACACAAATATAAATGAAAAACAACTAAAAATAAGTCAACACAGCTCAACATTTTGAGTTGTGTCAGCTTGGATCAATAAGTCAACAAAACTCAATATTTTGAGCTGTAAGTCAACACAGCTCATTGTTTTGAGTTTTCTCAGCTTGAATACCTTAGTCAACATAGCTTAGTATATTGAGCTATCTCAGCTCAGTATTTTGAGTTATCTCAGCTTAAAACATTAATCTATGTTAGCTCAATCAACTTGTGCAACCATCTCACTCAATCAATTGAGCTGAATCAGCGAGGCCGATTTTACAGTGTACTGGGCAGGACATAAAAAATCCAAGCCTGGTTTAAGATACCACAACTGTTACAGCTCTTGCAACTAGCTGCATTGTAATGCTGGCATTGCAGACAAAGATTCAAGCACATACAAAAGTAGAGAATGATTCTAGTGACACATGTCTGAGCCTGGATATGACATCAGTCCATCTCCAGGCTTAAATAATTGGTTCAAGTGTAAAAAAGGTAAAGGTACTTTTATTTAACGTGGATAGCCAAGCTAAGTCAGTGACTTGTTTCAAGTTGGGCCCACGGCACCTCCAATTTACGTCTTATGCGAACGACGTTGTCATGGAATGACATGATGGCCAGTCTGGGGATTGAACCCGGGTCCCTCACTTGTGAGGCAAGCGCCCTACGCACTGAGCTATCCTATCAGTCAAAGATTGCTGTTTATGCTCTATCAATACTAATAGGCCTAATATTAGAAAAGTTGCAAAAGGCAAAATTGCGAAAAATCAATCATCTATGAGGCCTGTGAGTTTTTGAAAGAAATTGTAGAGGCGGCATTTCTTGGAGAGTCACCAAGAAATATTGTTTTTCAATCCCATTGCTCACTGTCTGATTTCTGCTTCTGCCATCTCTTTTGAGACCACATCTCCATAGATAAATCGGCAGGACCTTATATGTAGAAGCCTCATATTTCAACTCTCTCCTCCCCCAGTCCTTCCCCTGTCCCAAGAGCACCAGAAAACCTTTACGTTTGTCTCATAGGTTTTTCCACTGGCATGTTGTCCACTCCTGCTTGCTCTTCCAATACAAGAAGTGATTTCTTATTGCAGAATATACTCACAGAAAAAACCAACCACTTAAACTGCCTTATCTATGATGGCTTGTTGCATGCTACATTTCCCCTAAAATATAAACATCAAGCTATGGCCAAATAATTATAGAGAAGGATCGAAGAATTGCTTTGAAATTAGTCTGTTTGACCTTAACCTCATGCTTTTAATTTGCTCAGTTTGTGGAAAAAAGCATATCAAGGATAATCATATAATAATCCAATGCCATATTGAGCAGCAACAAACTGCAGTTGGGTAAGATTGTTTCAGCATGTATTTTCCAATAATTTGCTCATGCACGACTCATTCATGCACCTAATCTTCATCGCAAAACCTAAAGACAAATCAGTCATGTAATTGCAATTTACTAAGTCAATGATGTGTTTATCTCAGTGTCACAGCTATTGATTTTACATGATTGAAATTGTAATTTGTTAGTCCCATAATTGCAATTACAACTGATTTTCCAGGCAAGGATGAGGTTTCTCATTGTGCTCGATATATGGGACAAATAAATATATCATCAATAAAAGAGGTAAACAAAGTATGAGATCAATGTCAGGCAAATTCATAACAATCCTAAAAAAACTTCCTTCAAGTTACTTGAAAATAGCTTTTTGCACATTTTTAGGTGATATTTAGCATCAACAAGTCATGACAAAAGATTGCAGTTTTAGTGGTTGGTTTTCTCTGGAAATATTCTGTGCTTCTTGGAGGAACAGATATGAGTGAACATGCAATTAAAAAAATACAGATATGATTCCAAAGTGATGGCATTCAAGCAGAAACCAGACAGAGAGCACCTGGGTTTTCAGACAGTATTGCTCTAGACGGACTCCAAAACTCTACATTTGCAATTTTTATCCAAAGCTCATAAGCCCTGGTTAATCAATCATATTCTTAATTCTCACCACTATTAACTGAGCTCTGCCAACATCCGTTGTTTGACACATGAACCAGTAATTGCAGATGAACATTTTTCAGCTCCAGGCTAACACATTTAATATCTACTACTGATATCATCCCTTGCTTGTTTCTCCGTTTGTATCTTTGCTTGTGGCGCCTTCAATGCCAAGCAGCTAGTTACAGGAGCTGCTGTCACATCTGCTACCACACTCTTAGACTGTTTTATTTCCATGCTAGTACCTTGTGTATATTTGCTAAGGCTTATACGGTACAAAGTAAAGGAGTGGAGCACAAAGAAGGATGGGATAAGATGAGAAGGCAGACTGACAGTGTTGTAGTCGAGACCAGAACATCAGAGACCGAACCGAGGTATGAGCACCTGAGATTGAGACGAGACCAAGGCTTTGACCCTCCGTGAAGGAGGCATTTGTCTGTCCAATAATTTATTCAGTTTTCAGAAACAGTTGATGCATTAAACATTTTTTGAGTTTACGACATCCTTAATTATTCCCTATTAAATAAATCAATGCAAACTTACACAGTCCATCCACCACAATTTATTTCAACTCTCCTGGTAATTTGTTTGTTCCCCTCTAACATTGTACTTTACTCATGTCTCAGTTTGTAGCTCATTGGGAAATCATCATTCGTTCAATTTACTTTCAATTCTTGAAAACGTGAATTGGCAAAATTGCAGTAATAAAAACTCAAGCAGAATATTGCTGTTTCAAAAAAAAAACTGAGCAAATCACCAAACAATTCAGGTTCTTATAGAAACACGTGAAGAGCCAGAAATGTTTTAAAAAATCAGTTCTGCTTTCTATTTGACACCACATGTGGAAATCTCAAATTGATATGTTATTTACCATTCTTCTTGCCTGTATCATTAGAGACCTGATATTCTATCAAATCACATGTGTAGCCGTTATACCTCCTAACTAATATCCTCCGGCACATATGTCTTATTAGCTTAGGTCACGCAATTGAGAACATCTAAGGCCCTTTGTGTCTAGGAACCAGACGTTATGACATAAAACCAAAAAATTAGTTTTGAGATGCTCTGCAGCAATTTGCCCCACATTTTTGCCGTGCCATAAATATATACAGTAGCAGTAAAGGGATGAAAGACATCACTCAACAAGATTTTGTAACACAGTTAAATTACCAATCGTTACTTTGCATTGGGACGATTGGGAGAGCATTGTGTTACAGGTGATTTCATTACCATGCGATTCTTGTCATTCACACTTGGCTGTGTGGAATCAATGCCAAACAAGTACTTACTACGTTTGATAAATGCAATGTGTGACGTTCTGTTGTTTCTAATCCAATCAAATTAACTAAAAATGTCATGTATTTGGTGGGCCTAGAACCCAAGAATCGTGTACTAATGAAATCTCCTGTAATGACAATTAAATTATGATTCTGACCAGATCACTGTCTAGAATGGTAAAGTTCATCATGAATCTTCACGCTCCCATCCATTTTGAACAAGGCCCTCAATCTTCAGACCTTCCACCCGATAGTTATGGACGAGTTTTGTATACCTTTACAGAAAACGTCCCTGGACTAGATGTGTGAGTTACTGTATTGTAAGAAACAGGGGAGAAGTTGAGAATGGTATGATGGAAGGTATCGTAAATCAAAGTGGGATAGATGACTTAGAGGCCATGCATTATTTAGGGATGCCAACAGCATGCATACATGGACACAGAGTAGTAGGCCAGAGTGATACAAGTTATGAAGTTTAAATGTCCAATGCAAAAGCAATGAATTTCAAAGAGCAAGAGACAGCTGGTGCCAATGGTTATATTAGTGTATTTGCTTTATGCATTTTCTAGAACAATTATTATTTTAAGCAATAAATAATAGAAGATAATAAGGCAACGCACAAAGTGGACTTTCTTTCAAAGGAAATGTTTTGTTCTGTTTGAAGGCGGACAAGGTTTTCCTTGCCTCGGTTGTATAATTCTAAATGCTGTACATCCAATCATTCCTATGAGAACATATCACTATACCTTTAAAAACAGAAGCTCTTGCCCTCCCCCACAAATACATCAAAAAATCACTTCAAGAAGCGATTTATGACAGTTTCATCCAGAGAAAAAAGCGGACACATGTCTTATTCTCTGGCCTGGAGCTCTCTATGAAAACATTTGCATAATGTTGATATTACTCATATACAGAAAGAGACAAAGATAACCATGTATCCACAATTCCACATGCTCCAATTGCATTCCAAAAAAGTCTCTGACATGTCTCAAATGATTAATTTTCAAGAATATCAGTATTTATTAGCCAGTCAGAATTTATTCAGTCTTCAACCTCTCATTTATTTTGAGCAGGCTACTCAATCTGGATACCTTCTGTTTGGCTGTTACAGATGAGTTTTGAATGCCTTACTGAAATTGTCCATGGACAAGCTGCTGAAGTTACGGAGGAGCAGGGGTGGGGAGGAGGTGAGAAAGTAGGGTGAATGGGCTAGTACGGAGGCTCCATTATTTTAGGAAGTCATAAGCACTGAAGAGGATAAAAAAGAGCTTTGAAACTGTTAATGCTTTCTGACAGGTCTGACATAAAGGTTAAAACTTTCATAAACAAGAAGTGGCCTTCTGAAGAAAAAAACTCAATGCATTGCCTTTCTAAGAAAGGTGTGTTCATAGCTTTATGAAAACAGTTGTATGTATTAACTTTTTGTTGACTTTGTATAATTTGAAGGACCAGGAAGGTGGGATGAGTGGTAGACAGTGTTTGCTCTCAATTTTCAAGCGATCATCAGTAATATTTTTGCCATTTGTATTCTGCATGCACAGTTCCACCCACTACAGAAACAGCCTAACAATGCTAAATACACTGGATGCTAAATATGGAGTACATTGGGAGCACATGGCAGTGCAGATCTACTTATATGATTGTAAATTCTGCAGTTTGTATGCAAGCAAGGTCCATTATAAAGGATTACGTATCTACTGTAGTCCCTTCCTCAAAGACTATACTACTATTGCTGCCTGAACCTTTGAAGGATTATTTAGATTATTTGGTTAAAATTTTAAAGTATCTTGTGTCATTTTGAAAAATACATTATGTTGATGCTAGCCTATCTACAAAGTTCTACATGTTCACATTATATGAGTAAGTGGCTTCCATATTGAACAATGATTGTTGATAAATTAACAATGGCAAAATTGATTAAAGCAATGACGATAATGCTAGTGCAAATGAACACTTCAATAAAGGGACAGAAGCAAACTTCGTCCCTACAAGTGCAATCAAGTGAGAATTTTCTCTTTGTTTTTGATTTTTGGTATCATGCTTGATCTTCAAGATATCATAACAATGAATTCAAAGTTTAACACACCATTTACACTTCAGTTTTCACTTCAATAATAACGATTAAATTATGGCTTACATAGATCTGTCCATGTTTAATCTTTGCAAAAGAATAATTTTTTCTTATAAACATTTCAGTTTCATCTCAATTTGGATGATTTTCGTTTTTCTAAAGGACAGTAAAATCTATTCAAAGATAACAAAAAAAATCATGTTATGATAATAATGAATAGTCGAATGTTAGTTTGCCTGCTTATATACTTATAACGATGCAGGTCATTGCATGATCAATTCACTTCAGCGGATTCTCTGGGTGGATCAATTAACTTATGAGAACAAAATAACATTTCTGTACTAATGACACAAATTTGTGTCTTTCATGATCAAGCTATAATGTCAGCAACTTCTCTGACATATCAACGAGTCAATGATCAGTGAAGAAAATAATATAGCATTTACATGTATAACTCATCCTCGTACCTGGTTCTTACGGTTTTTTACTTTAGAAAATTTATCATTAAGATAAGTTATGCAACAAAATAAATTGAATTGAATTAAATTGACTACCCCTATGAATTGAATTGAATTGGATTGAGCTCATTCCAAAAAGCAAGTGAATTGAATTGAATTGAATTGCACATAGCTGAATTGTGCCCATCACTGGTCCCAACTGAGCATAGTGTATAATGATCACTGATACTTACAAATCCCTTGAAATGGTGTTGACTGTCCCTGCCAGGGTTTGGTGCTGCCAGACAGTATGGTCAACTTAACTCATCAAATGACTTCAACAGTCAGTGCGGAAAACACAAGAAACATCCATAAATCCCTTGACCTCAGTGGGCCCGAGGTGTCAGAAACTAAATGTGTGCTATTCCTGGGTGAATGTCATCAGCCTGCATCAGCCCAGAGCCACACATTGCATCCATGTAAAACACACATGTGTAAGCCACATCCCAGCAAACATTCTGGGTTCCTGCCGAGGTCGACAAAATTGAATCATTCATCTCAGGATGGCTCTAGACAGAAGCAGCAATTTAAAAGTAGCCTGCAAATACATTTATAACTTTTCACCCATAAAGTTCTGCAGTTTCAGTTCATTAAGTGTAAATATGTACAGAACATTAACAGGCTAGTTGTTGTCGATATTCCATTGCTAATTTCTGGCTCCAAGATCTTCTCAAACATAATTCAGGTCAAGTTACTAAGAACATAATCTTTGATCGCATAATGGACTCCACATCACTAAAGAGAAGCAAGGTAAGATACACGTATAACCTCAGGAAAACTGAAAAAGAAATTTGAATGAAAGGTGCATCTTTTATTCCATCTTGTAAATAGTATGATTGCCTTAATTGATAGGAACACTTTTTTTATCTTTTTTATTTAGAATATATTTTACATTGGTAACACTTGTTTGGATTCATAGATTGCCCAGAGAAACAATATAACACAAACAACGACAAAATAGAAGTTTTGCAGCCAAGAAAATATAGCTAAATAATGTGAAGTGTACTGCACAAAGTTGCCAAATGAACATTGGAATGAAAGGGATGTCTGGTGGCATGTCTTTTTGGTGCTATATAAGGAACATTGTTTGTTATCCAGTATAAATGTAGCAACACTATAAAATAATCAATGAATATGATGATCTCCAATTTAAATATACTAGCACAGAAATTTTGTGAAATTGGCCTACCAAATCAAACTCAACCCTGGCTTCTTACATTTGTCAAATATCTTTCAAAATGATGGTGCAATACACGTACCATGTGTCTTCCTAACAAGCATTGCATATTTTGAAGTTTCTTTTCATGTAAGGCCTAGTATTCAGCCAGGCTGTGACAAGGCAGTATAAAGTAGAAGTGGGTATTTTTTATGATGCTTTTGAGACGTAGTACTTTTTTTTCTGTCATCAGAATGAGAGTCACGAGCAGCCTGTCAACAAGCTGCAGACAGGTCAATGGGGGAACAATTGTCTCAGCCACACTGCCTGCTGGCGGGCACTGTCCTGAATCGTTGTGCCAGAGATAACAAGGGATGCAGCAGACACAGTTGCCTTTGGGCCCGCACAAGTGGCTTGTTACGCCTATAGATGTCAAGATGCATGCTTCTAGAGGCATCAAATACATACATGTGTGTATAATGTGAGTAATGAGTATCCGTAGTATATTACATAACCCTCCTACAATGTATAATAGCATGTAATACTAATATGTAATAGGGGCATCTTAGTATGCATCTGTCTTTGCTTGACTGCAACACTTCGTGCCCCAACAGTTTTGGGCCACAGACCTAAATACATGTCCCATTTTCAAAATTTAAAAACATGCATATATCAAATAAACTTCTCCCAGTTCATTGCACTTATTAATGTTGCTCTACATGCAGTATTAAGTTCGAAAATAAGCATGTCGGCGCATTACACTGTGAGGACATCACTGCAGCAGCTAAAGCCCAGTGGCCAAAATGACTATAGGGTTATTTGAGCCTATTATAATTTGTTTTAATAATATTCTTTCATTTTAAAGAATATAGAACATGTTAAAAATCAAATTTTTTTTCAGCATTGCAATCTTAATTTATTTGGTTCAAAACAGGTGTAAAGTTAGATTAAATGACACTATTGCTTTGAGAAATGCAGAACAAAATCAAAGCAAACGTGTCACAGTTAGTTTTCTTAGATATATTAAATTTTTTTATCACATGCCGCATTCCTTCAGGTTCATGATAAAATCGATACATTACCCTTTTTAAGGGTACTTTTCTTGTTTATTACGTGTCCGCTCCCGTCAGCATTCTAGAAACTTTTCCTGGCTGATATGAATAGGTCTTGCATACCCTTAAAGAGAATGTTTCTAGAAGCTGGGGAAAGTGGAGAAGGATTTATGGTGTGGTGAAGCCTCTCAGTCCCATTACATTATTTAAGAGGTCAGAAGCACAGTTCAGGCCTGGAGAATGATCTATGAAGCTGTTGGATGTTTGAACAAAGGGCATATATTGGCCCAACTTAAAGTAACCAACAAACCCAAGCCAAAACAGTATTCAAAACATAATATATAAAACCTAAACATTCACAAAAGGTTTATCTCTGAACTTCATTTTGAAGCTCTTTATTACACACGCACACACACGCACGCACACACAGAGAAGGATGGGGATAAATATTTTGAAATGACTGTATATAATTCACACCAGAGCATAATGGTTAGGTAAATGTACACACCTGCAATTATATATTTAAACATGGCTTCAATTTTTCAGCACCGCATTGATTCTATCTGTAGCCTAATGCAAAAGATAAGTAAAAGACATAACTTCAAAAGATGGAAACAATTCAACATGTATTTAAGCAGAGTGTATTCTAAAAGAAGCAATACACATATATATGATATTTTCCGTTTACTACACAGACTAACATTCTTAAGTAGCCTACAACAGTAATGGTATAATTCATACTTGTACGAAACTTCAATCTACATAAAAAGAGATAAATTCAATTTCGAGTTACTGTTGGTCAGTCACAATACCCATCCCCTGACCTCCGGGTGAATGCTTTTGTGTGGTTATCTGATTTGAGGTGCATTGGATGTTGTGTAGTGAGGCAGTTACGGGTGACATATTGAATTGGAGTTGCACCAACGATAAAGCCAGTCAGTATTCGACAGTGATATGAATAGTTTGCATGGAAGGAACTACTCAGGTTATAAAATTTAGCTTGTATGATCAGCTGCCAGGACCAGTATAATGATGAGAGAATATAGCAGCACAAATTGAGAGATAGTTTAATGAATTTCTTCTAGTTCTCATTTGTGGATAATCTGAGTTAAAGGCGTATTATAGCCAAGGCAAAAGTTTTTGTACAGTAATATATAAATTCATCAATTTTGCAGGTTTTGAATCCAAAAGGGAAGTTCTGAAAAACTAATCATTAAGTGTTTTTATGAACATAAACTGAAGGCCCAAATCAGAGGGCTCCAAAAGAGTAAGCACACGAAATTAACAGGAAACACTTGTCAGGTTAGCATTGAACATTATTACTAAATTTTCCATACATTTTATTTTTGAATGTGTCCTAAAGAGTATACTGTAGACCACAAGCCATCCTGTTTCTTTCATTGTCATTGTTTGTTTACATTTAAACAGAGTGTTCACAAAAGCCCTATAACTTGAGAAACTGGCTGCCCTTGTGTCAGTGAAAAGTGACAAAAGAAGATATGGCAGGCACGGCATGGCCAGTTTTGTGAGGGACATGGTCTGCCTATAGAATGGGGGCAGGGCGGGACCAAATAAAGACAGAGGGGCATGGGGAGGGGGGGGGGGGGTTGTCAAAGGTGTTCCTTGATGGACAACACTTCTTTTGGACTTGGCTATTGCAATGCAGGGACATCACTCTGCTTATTCCCGGGATGATACATCAAAAGCACATGTTCGATGTGTTAGCCTAGGGCAAACAAATGTTCTTCTGCAGGCTCCAATTTCTTGTCCATGTATAAAACAAAGAATGTTGTCCACACTCTGTTAATATTTTCCATGTCATCAGGAACTTGATTGTGACGAGAATCGATAATATAAATCATCAACCCAAACTCTTCTCTTTTGATTGAAACTGCGGATGTAGCATTTTGGGGACCCTCATCAAGAAATATGTAAGTGAACCCCATTGCTCACTGTCTGATTTCTGCTTGTGTCATCTCTTTTGAGACCATATCTATATTGATAAATCAGCCACACCTTATATGATATAGAGAAGCCTCATATTTCAACTCTCTCCTCCCCCAGTCCTTCCCCCTGTCCCAAGAGCACCAGAAAACCTTTACGTTTGTCTCATAGGTTTTTCCGCTGGCATGTTGTCCACTCCTGCTTGCTCTTCCAAGAAGTGATTTCTTATTGCAGAATATACTCACAGAAAAAACCAACCACTTAAACTGCCTCATCTATGATGGTTTGTTGCATGCTACGTTTCCCCTAAAATATAAACCGCAAGCTACAGCCAAATAATTACAAGGAAGGATTGAAGAATTGCTTAGAAATTGAAATTAGTCTGTTTGACCTTTTCCCCATGCTTTTAATTTGCTCAGTTTGTGGATAAAACATATCAAGGATAATCATATAATAATCCAATGCCATGTCGAGCTGCAACAAAACGCAGTTTCGGGAAGATTTACTAAGATTTACTAAGTCAATGATCTGTTGATATCAGTGTTACAGCTATTGATTTTGAAGGCACCTTACATGATACAATTTGTAATTTGTTAGTCCCATAATTGCAATTACACAACTGATTTGCCAGGCAAGGTCATTCTGCAATTGAGTCGGGTCAGTTTAATGAGGTTCCTCATGGTGCTTAATACATAGGACAAATATCATCAATTAATGAGGCAAATAACGAATGGGATGAAATTAAATGTCAAGGAAAGTCACAACAATTCTGAGAACTACCTTTCCTTCTATCTTGATTAATGTACATATTTTAAGGTGATATTTAGCAAGCAACTAGTCATGACAAAATATTGCAGTTTAGCTTTTAGTGGTTGGTTTTCTCGGGAAATATTCCAAAGTACGAAAGCGCTTCTCAGAAAAACAGAAATGAGTGGACATGCAATTGAAAAATATGAGGCTTTACTATCAGACTCGGCTGATTTATTAATACAGATACGGATTCCAAAACGATAGCATTTAAGTAGAAACCAGACAGCTAGCAACTGGGTTTTCAAACAATATTGCTGTGGACCGACTCCAAAACACTACATTTGCAATTGTTATCAAGCCCTAGTCAATCAATCATAATCTTAATTCTCACCACTATTAATTGACCTCTGCCAAAATTCTTTATTTGACACATGAACCAGTAATTGGAATCTGCAGATGAACATCTGTCAGCTCCAGGCTAACGCATTGAACATGTACCACTGATATCATCCCTTGCTTATGTCCCTATTAGTATCTTTGCCTGAGGCGCCTGCAATGCCAGGTAGCTAGCTACAGGAGCTGTTGTGGCATCTACAACCAGAGTCTTAGACAGTTTTATGTCCAGGCTAGTACCTTATGTATATTTGCTAAGGTTTGTAAATTATAAAGGAGTGAAGCACAAAGGCGCTAGGATAGGATGAGATGAGGAGAAGGCAGACTGACAGTGTTATAGTCGAGGCCAGAACATCCGAGACCGAGGCATGAGTACCTGAGACTGAGACGAGACCAACGCTTTGACCCTCCATGACCGAGGCACTTGTCTGGCCAATAATTTATTCAGTTTACAGAAACAGTGGATGCATTAAATTTGTTTTGAGAGTACGACGTCCTTAATTATTCTAAATAAGTTGATGCAAACTTAAACAGTCCATCCACCTGCAATTTATTTCAACTCTCCTGGTAATTTGTTTATTCCCCTCTAACATTGTACTTTACTCATGTCTCAGTTTGTAGCACAAGAGAAATATCCATTTGTTCAATTTACTTTCAATTCTAGAAACATGAATTTGCAAATTTGCAGCAATTGAAAACTCAAGCAGAACATACAGTACAACCATCTTAAAGTGGCTCAACATAGTGATCCCTAGTGATCCAGAGTGGTCCGGATAAAGAGTGATCTGTAGTGATCTGAGATGATATAACCCTATCTCTAGTGATCTACCAATTCACTTTTAGTGAAAATCAAGCATGTCAATCATTTAGGATTATAAGTCAAATAACAGATAAAATCAGTCTAACAATTGAACATACTGATTAAGGAAACACATCCTGAAGTTATTAAGTACAGAAAAGTAAATTTATTCATGTTTATTTTGATTATTAGATACAGATCACAACAGATCACTCCAGATCGATCACTCCCTATCAACCAAGATCGCCATGGATCACTCTTGATCGATAGATAAGTGTCCATCCAAACTGACGAGCCATTTTATGATAGTTGTACTGTAGCTGTTTGAAAAATGGAACTGAGAAAAGAACGAAACAATTCACACTTTCTAGCTTTCTCATGTTGCAAAATGAGAAAAGCTAGAAAAGTTTTAAAAAATCAGTTCTGCTTTCCATTTTACACCACATGTGGAAACTAACGTCAGGTTCCTGGACACAAAGGGCCTTAGATTTTCTAAATTGCATGACTCAAGTTTATTATACATGTATATGTGCCAGAGGATACAGGTTAGGAGATATAAGAGCAAGACATGTGATGTGATAGAATATCAGACAGGTCTCTAATGATACAAGCAAGAAACAATGGTCTTAAAATGACGTATTAATTTGAGATGCTCTGCAGCAATTTGCCACACATTCTTTATATGCCACAATGATATACAGTAACTAAAAAATTTTGAAAGAGATCATTCGACAACATTTTGTAATACAGTTTTACAAATTGTTACTTTGCATTAGGACGATAGAGAGAGTATTGTGTTGATGACAACTAAATTCTGATTCTGAGCAGAGATTTCGGCTTTCGGGGTAAGTATTATCACAGACCAGATCACCGTCTACTCTTGAGCTTTAAAATCAGACTAACCAGACACTGATTGGTTTATTCTTAGATCAGCTTCATTCAAATATTAAACTGCCTTAAGGTTTGAAATGAAAATTCTAGTTCCAATTCCGCGATGTACAAGCGTGATACCTCGGATTGACAATGAGAAAAGCTTTTTGGTGCTTACAGAGAGAGATATCCTCTACGCAATTAGAATGAGGGGCATGCGCAACCTGTCAGCAAGCTCCAGACTGGTCAACGGCAGAGTGATTGTCCTAGCTTCTGTGTCTGCCACCCTGCGTTTTCCTGGTCTTTGTGCCAGAGATAACAAGCTGAGGATACAGTCACATTGGGGCCCCAACAGTACTCCAAGTAGAACAAAACTAGGTGTGGAGCCCCAATCTCCTCTTTTTGCTCCCTGTGAAGGTGATACCTTCAAGGTGTCCAATGATTGGAACTTCCCAAAACAATCATCCAGAAGGTACAAATTGGACCCAAGTGCGATTTGCACAAATGTCAGTGTCTGAAGGCCAAGATACAACATGTGTAAGTGCAACTCTCAGTAAGGTTCATTAGATATTTTTGGGGGACATATTACATTTCAGTTGTATTCGGAACCTGCATATTCTTCACTTTTAAGTCATTGGATCCACACCAAAACAGTGCTCCATGAAGGTTGGTTTTACATTTTAGTGTGTCTTGAAGCAGGTAACAGACATAAATGTCATAATGTTCACAAACTATTTGATGTCATGAATATTCTGTCTATGATGCTAAAGTTTGTCATGAATCTTCAGGCTCCCATCCATTTTGAGCAAGGCCCTAAATCTTCAGACCTTCCCCTGGTAGTTATGGATGAGTTTGGCATACCTTTACAGAAATTATTCGTGGAGAAGAGGCATGAGATATTGTATTGTAAGAAACAGGGGAGAAGGTGAGAATGGCATGATGAAGGTGTCATAAATCAAAGTGGGATAGATGACTTAGATGCCATTATTTAGGGATGCCAACAGCATACATGCAGGCCGGAGTGATACGAGTTATGAAGTTTAATTGTCCAATGTAAAAGCAATGAATTTCAAAGAGCAAGAGACAGCTGGCGCCAATGGTAATATTAGTGTATTTGCTGCATGGATTTTCTTACGCAATATTTGATGAATAAATATGAAATGATAATAAAGTAAAGTGTAAAGCGGACTTTCTTTCAAAGGAAATATTTTGTTTTATTTGAAGGTTCACAAGGTTTTCCCTCGCTTGAGTTGTATAATTCTAAATGCTGTATATCCAATCCAATGAGAACATATCACTACACCTTTAAAAGCATAAGCTCTTACCCCCCCCCCCCCCCCCGCCCACCCCCATGAATACACCACAAAATCACTTCAAGAAGCGATTTATGACAGTTTCATCCAGAGAGAAAAAGGGGCACATGTAAGTCCGGCATTCATCTTTCTGCTCTGAAAAGTTCTTATTTAGCAACAGCCTGAACCCTCTCTCATGTCTTATTCCCTGGCCTGGAGCTCTCTATGAAATTATTTGCACAATGCTGATATTACTCATATACAGAAAGAGACAAAAAAACCATGTATCCACATGCATGAGAAACAGGGGTGGGGGGGGGGGTCGTTGGGTTGTCCATGGATAGCTTCTGAAGTAACGGAGGAACAGGGGTGGGGGGGGGGGCTTGGGTGAGAAAGTAGGGTGAATGGGCTGGTAAGGAGGCTCCATTATTTTAGGAAGTCATAAGCACTGAAGAGGATAAAAAAGAGCTTTGAAACCGATAATGCTTTCTGACAGCTTGGTGATAAAGGTTAAAATTTTCATAAAGAGGAAGTGGCCTTCAGCAAAAAAAAAAAAAACTCAAAGCATTGCCTTTCTAAGAAAGATGTGTTCATAGCTTTATGAAAACAGAAATACAAGTATATATTAACTTTTTGTTAACTTTGCATAACTTGAAGGACCAGGAAGGTGGGACGACTGGTAGACAGTGTTTGCTCTCAATTTTCAAGCAATCATCAATAATATTATTACCATTTGTATTCTGCATGCGCAGTTCCACCCGCCATATAAAGCCGAACAATGCTAATCCCACTGAATACTAAATATGGAGTACGTTTGGACCACATGGCAGTGCAGATCTACATATATAATTGTAAATTCTGCAGTTTGTATGCAAGCAAGGTCCATTATAAAGGATTAGGTATCTACTCTAGTCCCTTCCTCTGAGACTATACTACTATTTCAGCAAACAAAATTAATTCGAAGTACCAGGCATGCAAATCCAAGTGTTATAAATGCCACAATTTCCATATTTCACCATCAACACCATACCTGGTGTTAATGCTGTCACATAAATTTCTTAGGAAAATGCTGAGGCGTCTATCCCATATTAATGATCAAGTGACTATCTATCGTTAGAGACAAGAAGTAAAATTAAAATTATTAAATGCCAGACTTAGCACCACCTATAATGGGCTCAAGAGGAGATCCAGATCACCAATTTGTTTAGATTTCAGAGTAAGACAGTTTTCGAAAGTTATTGAATTGATTACTTAGTTACCATTTTGAGTAATCAGATGATTAATTTGATTACTTTGTATTCAGATTACTGGCAACACTTGAACACTGGTTCAAGTACACACACGAATGGTCCTGTGAGAAGCAAATTAGTGTTGACACAAGCTGACAGGAGCTTGTTAACATCTGGTCAGCATACGAGTGAAATAATTCTCCCGAGACTGACATGGTTTGAAAAAGACATGATAACAATGAAAAGGGAGGACAAGCCAGAGACCAGAATGACTCTGAGACCAAACATCAAACTTCTGCTGGCTCAACTCGTTTGCACCTATACAGCTGGCTAATGGTAGTCCCAACTGTCATGCATAGTGTGTATGATCAGAAATACATATTCATCAATTTAAATGGGATTGACTCTCTCTGCCAGGGTTTGGTGCTGTCAGACAGTATGGTCAACTGAACTCATCAAAGAACTTCAATGGTCAGTGCGGGGAACGCAAGAAACATCCATAAATCCCTAGGCCTCAGTGGACCCGAGGTGCCAGAAACTAAATGTATAGTGAATGTCATCAGCCTGCGCAGCCCATGGCCACATATTGGATTCATGTGAAACACACATACAGCCCAGGGTTGCTTGATTTAAATCATTTGATTTAAATCATTTGATTCAAATCATTTGATTTAAATCGTGATTTTAATCAATGGTTTAAATCAAAAATCACTATTTGTTAGAAAAATGCAAATAGTTTGTGTATAATTGCTATAATGGATTAGTTGACAGCTTCACACTTGAAGTGGTAAGGAATCACCACTATGAAGCAGATACCAGGGTGGTTTTTGGCTTACTTTAATCCAGTTTAAAACACAATCCAATATCTCCTCTGTCATGCACCAAATTGCTAGTATCATGCTAAAAAACAAGGCTAACAGTAACAAGCCTCTAGAGGTTTTACGCCTACTACATTATGTAACGCTGTATGTACCGCAATTGAATGATCACCAAAAAATAAATTAATGTCGCACTCATCAAACAAGGAAACAACAATAACAAACAATAGTAAATATAAAATGCTGATTCTGTGGTCAGCCAAATAAACCTTTCCCATTTCATTGGTCATTCCTAGCAATAGTAGCTCCAAAAAATTGACAAAATTCCTCACTTGACTTGACGTTAAATTCATATTCTGATGGAATTTGTTGCAGCTAGAAAAAGTAAAAAATATGAACGTTGATGTCGTTGAATTTCAACTTGATTGCATGACTTTTGGGGTGTGAAATAAATTTTTCCCATTCCTAATTAAGGACAGTTTATCATTAATATAATCATGTAGACAACGTCTAGTGTAGAGGGCCGGAGAGGTAAATCTTAACAAAATCTCGAACCAATGAAACTGTAACCTATTTTTTTACATCTCGGCTACGCCTCGGCCATAAGAATAATACATACACAATTGTTTAACTAATATTGAACCGTTATGGCTTATCAGCAACCTTCAGCAATACACATTTAGCACTAACCGAATAATTGCTATTCGCCCAAAAGTAATTTTCGCTTGTTTCTGGACTTGTTCTAAATCGCTGGAATTGTTTGCGTACTGATTATTAGGAATAATTAGCATCATTGGAACCTCAGTGCATTTGTGGTTTTATAGAAACTCTTAAAAAGATCCCACAACGAAGATGAAAATGTTGACTCTGACAGTCTGAGAATGAACCTCTATGGTGATAATCATTACCTTAATGAAATCTGCACACTACATTGTAAAAAGATCTTCACTGCACGACATATTAAAATCTACAGGTTGAATGCTTCATCAAAAATGTCGCTAGAGAAATTGGCCAAGCAGAAGATCCCCCCAACACCTTTTATTATTACCCAGATTCTTCCAGGGTGCTCCGAAATAGTGGAGGGATTTACTAAGAACAAGAAGAATGTAACGAATAGGATACATTATGAGAACGAATCAAAATTCTGCTGGCCCAGGAAATAGACTTCCGAAATTGCAGTAACCAATCTACCTATGCAAGATCCAGAGCCAAGCAGATATCATCCACCAATATTATACATGTAGAAATATTGTCAGTCCCAAGCATCAAAACAGGAAAACATTTGTAAACAATCTCCACTTTCCACGGATGTGTAATGATTGACAACACTTTTATCAAAAAATCACCAAATACTCAATGAAAATCACATGCAGAGTCAAAGAAGTGCATTTTTGGGCACTAGCATAAGACCCGTGAAAGCATGCATATGATGATGTGAGGGAAGGGGGAAAATGAAGGGTGTTTTATAATGGCCTATTGTTAGATTATGGGGAAACATCATCTCAATTTCTGTGACTGTAATTTCAACATAAAACCCGGCTAAAGACAGAGGGAGAATACAGAAAAGCTGCTTGCAAGTTTTCATAACTGGGCAATCAGTAGTTTGGTTGGAGTACTGGAGTAGCGTAAGGGGTCCGTGAATTAATAGTATGATTCTATCCAGATCATTCAACAATCAACACAGTATCCACTTGCAAGAGAGAGTTTTGATGACATTCACAAGCTGAAGATCAAATGTTCAGCACTTTAATAAATAACATTTTCAACACTTAAATGGATACTGGTGAAAGGGTTATATTTATATTTATTAATAATTATCATCCTATTTGAATTTTTTTTATTCACCTGAAAAGTTGTATCACACACAATTACAGACTCATATCACTCTCTTGAAAGAGTGGTTGAACAGTCATAGAAATTCCACAATTGTTCATCTAGAAGTTCAAGCAATCAAAAAAATACACAACAAAGTCATGTCATAAATTTTTAAAAGAAATTCCTTTGTTCAAATGATGTAATTCCATTTATTAAAAAAGCCGCCGTCTTGAAAACTGAATATTAAAAAAACATCATATCCAAACTAATAACCTGACATGAAAAAGAAATTAGACAGTCCTGACCCAATAGCATTACCCTAGATATTCATTTGATAATGATACAACACGAGAGATCTCTAGAAATAATTTACACCGGGCCAATTTCATAATTGTACACACAGAGCCTGAATGTGAATTTATCTTTTCTAGGAGACATATCCCTATCAGCGTGCTTCGGTGGCCCAACATCGGCCCAAAGCCAGTCCGATGCTGCTGACATCGGACCGACGCCGGGCCGACGCCGGACCACCGAGGCACGCTGACAGGGATGTTATTCTATGAGACAAACTAACGTCCTGGAACACGTGCAGGCTGAATGTTCACAAATATCTTAAATTTAATTGATGATTGGGTGATGATCGGATTAAAAATCAATGGGGTTAGTGGTAGACTCTTGGCTTATCTGTCATAGCATCACTGAATAAAGTTTGGGTCAAAAAATGTTAACAAAAATTTAATATGCCATTAGCGTAGTTTTCAAGAAACAATCCAGGGAACATTTCAAGACAAAAATTTTAAAAATCTGTAGGGAATTTTTTTAGACGTTACTTTTTTTTTTACAATTTTGGTTTATCACACCATATGTAAAATGCTGTAATTATGGGTAAAAGCTTGTATACTGATCAAAAAGTATACTTAAGCTTGTCATGTGTTCATTCACATATGGTTTCCAAAGTAATTTTTTAAGAAGCATGTTTTACACAAAAATAATTTTAGTGTGACAAACAACACCCATTTTGAATTTCAAGATAAACTGACACAATTACCTCAGGAAAAATACAATTATTTTCCAACATAATAAACATGAGTAAACACACAGTTTACTCAATTTGGGATTCCTATATTTCCATCTTACGTACATCTGCGTCATTCTTTTATAATATAGTCCTATGAGTATGATGACATGAAACTACAATGCATAGGCCTAAGTAAGATAAAAATATTTTTCAAAAAGATATGCCATTTGAATGGTTGTATACATGATATACATAGTATTGTAAATTATAATGTTTTACATTATATCAATCATTGGATTAAATGACTTAAATAATTATTTGAATCACTGGATAATCCACATTGTACCACAAGATTCTCTAGCTTCGGAGTAGACCTATTCCTCATTCCTTTTCTCTGTTCATCGGCTGAAAAAGAAGAAAGAGTATTTGGGAAAGTGGGAGCGTTTATGTGACGTGGTAAATAATTAGCCTGATCTTGCTCCCATGGCAACAGCATGGCAGCCGTTGGCAGGTGGCGCCATGAACAGACCAAACCTCATTATCATATTTGTGACATTACTGTTTCAATAAATAATTTTTGGTTGCAACTTGCAACATCGATGCACAAGTCACCATGAAGTCCCATAGAGCAGTACTTTCCTCGGCAGGCAACTATTTATTTCAGGGTAACGGCGAAAAACATTGCGAAAATGTGATAGGAAGTTGTAAACAACCCATCACATGCACGCAACTTGTAAGTGAAGGAATTTTGTTCAAAGGGCTTCTGGTTGCTGAGTTATCAGCAAAAACGAGTGTTAGCGATGATGTTGATGATGACTCAGTCTGTAGCCCCCCCGGAAAAAAATCTCTATAGCGGGCCGTGGAAATGACCATATTTGGCAAGTGTAAACGACCGTTTTTTAGTGGTTTAACACATCCCCGCCGATTTGTTTCCATGACATTTTTTCAACAAACTGTAACTAAAAAGTGACTAAAACTTACGTTTTTAGTGTATTTTGCTACTTTTTGCGTCACCAAAACAAGAGCGTCGTCATGTGTTGATTGCGTCATGTCAACATTTCTTGCCTGGTTACAATGACATGACGTCACAAATCTATTGTTCTCCAAATATGGTCATTTTCACGGCCCGCTAAAGTGAATTATACCCGCCCCCCCTGTATCCGCCACTGTGAATTGGGGTATGATTCACTTTAGCGGGCCGTGAAATTGACCATATTTGGAGAACAATACATTCGTGACGTCATGTCATTGTAACCAAGCAAGAAATGTTTACATGACGCGATCAACACATGATGACGATATTGTTTTCATGACGCAAAAAATCGCGAATCTATCAAAAATGAGTAATTTTTAGTTATGTTTTGACAAAATTGTTGAAAAAACGTAATTTGGCGGGGGTTTGGGGCGGCAGCCCCCAAGTTTGCCATGGAAACACAGTCTTTTGCACTTGCCAAATATGGTCATTTTCACAGCCCGCTATAGTGAATTTTTTCCGTGAATTGTCAAAAAACCAAAACCATTTTAATCCGAAAAGGCCTCTATATACACCCTTTCAGAGTGGGTACCCTCCCCCCCCCCCAGCACACATCAACCTGCCTGAAGTGCCTGACAAATGATTCAATCATTATCAGTCCAGCAAGTTGTTGACATTTTGGCCCAAACAACGAATTACAGGGCCGGACTGGGAGAGAAAATCGGCCCTGGAAATTTCAGTGGACAGCGGCCCGGTCAGGCAATGGCGGATCAAGACCGGGTTGCCGGGGGGGGTCGAACATTTTTTGGCATTCGTAGGCCCGGGTCGACATATTGTCCTTAAAATGCCACCTTTATCTAGTGGGAGGGGGGCTGAGCCCCTAGGGCCTAGGCCCCTTGGATCTGCGACTGTTAGGGGCCGCACAGATGAATAATTAGGGGGCCACAGTAGGGGGGCAGGTGACAATGGACTTCACTCTCAACAACAAAAAACTTTACAAAAACTTTTTTAAAAATTCATGTGCTGAATAAACTTTGGAGAATCCATGATTACATAGAACACATCTGCATAAAGAGGCTAAGTAGGCCTATAGTATAGTAACTTGAATACATAGGTACTTTAAAAATGCAAACCACTTTGATCCTTCAGTACAAATAAAGGAAAGCAGTGGCCCAATCGTTTACATTAACTCAGTGATTTCAACACCATTGTCATTTTCCTTGCGAGACGATTCTAATGGTACCAAATATGTTGGGGTTTCAAAATCGGGAAGCTGAACAATCAGATTTTTTTTTTTTTTTGGTCAATCGGGCCACAACAACGTCGGCCCACCGGGATTTCTCCCGGTATCCCAGCGGCCCAGTCCAGCCCTGACGACTTATACTCCAAGTGGAGCACCTGTTGGTATTCATTATAAACTCTGTCACTAAGTGTGGGCTCTGCTCTTGCATTTGACCTTCTTCGACTTTGTCTTTGTTCAATAAACTCCACGACAGCAGCCAGCAGCTGCTTTACATGTGGCTTGTGGTGACGTCACGAGCCTCACTTTCGTTGCGGGGATTGGCATTAGGCTGCGTGACGTCATAAACATTGTGCTATAAATAAACGCCTCAAAAAAGGGAACCAAAGTAAATGAGATCATAGGCTGAGAGATGATTGACAGGTCGCACATGCTGTGATCCTTGGGGGAGGCCCGTGCCGGCCCTCTATTATGACTTCAAGTTCTTCGAAAACCATTATATTTGAAAAATACGACACCTTGATTTAAATAAAAAAATCTGATTTAAATCAAATAAATCTGATTTTTTCTTTTTTTTAATCAGATTTTTCGCAACCCTGATACAGCCACATCCCAGCAAACATTTCTGGGTTCCTGCCAAGGTGAACATTTAGTGGAGCAGCAGAGGAGAGTATTCCTTGAGGCAAGTGATGACCGGAGTAGAACACGAAGTGTCATACACCAAAATTTTCCCATGAATTTCTACTTTCAGGAATTGACTTTGAAAATGTGTGAAATTTATGGCGAAACCAACACCAAGTGTTTCCATGGCAACAAGTCTATCAATTTTGAGAAGGTTATGTACAACATATAATAAATATGTTGTCTCATTAATTAAACTCTATGAATCAATTCAACCATGCATTATGGTACCACTTGGTGTGGGTCACATATTCGGAAAAAATATTTCGTTAAGGTTGTAATCCCGTTGCTATGGTGACCTTTGAATCATAACAAATGTGTGCAAAATTCAATACATCAGAATGCAATCTTTTGTATCATGCAGAATTAAGATTATAGAGATCAACTGTTGTGCCATATTGAAAGCCCTTGTTCTAAGCTTTCCAATGGTGTCTCACACAAGTATGTAGGTATCATACTCTTTGAGTTTTGACTGAAAATGTGACTGAGTATCCATTGTTTGATTCATGCAAAATTATGACGTTCATGCCATTGTTTCTGTTTGATCATATAACTACTTACTACAAGATATGAATTCACAACCTATTCTACCAAATATTTAACAAATATTGTCAAGTTCATGTTGATGACTTCCACAATCGTCTTGAACTCCTTGGTTACCATGGAAACCAACAGGTAAACAAATATGACTTTGACATAATATTGTCTTCTGTTGCAACTGAAATTATCTAGTCAAGTCAGTAAAATCAGCTTTATGCTTTGAACATAATTAAGCCAGACAGGTTTGGTGATCCAAATATTTGAACTGGTTGTCAAGGACAAGAAACTTGTTTTTTTTCATAGCAACAGAAAGAAGACAACCTCCAAAATTCAAGTGAAAATCTCAATAGATCATGCCTGTGGGTCATTTGTGTGACTGAGAGAGAGAGCATTTGACTGCATATTCGGTTGCTATATGGTCTGGAGTTTTAAAAAAAATCTGGGAAAGCACAGGTTAATAGAAACCCAACATGGCTGCCATGAAATGTAAAATGGACTGTAGCAATACAGAGGTGTGTAGTACATCAAAATGGGGGTTTCCTTTGTTGCTGAACCCAGGCCATGTTCTGTTTTCAGATAATATACAGTGCCGCCTGTAAGTAAGTGAAACGCATGATATTGTGCCATTGCATCAATGTTAAAGATCCTTAACCAAAATGCTTCTGGAAGGACGAATTCTCATCCGATGAGAGGAAAACATTTTGGGTCATAAAGGCCGATATGTGAGGCATGCGGGATAAAAATAGCAGCCAATTTTCTTTGCTGTAGTTTGAGTTAGGTATGGGTCAAAGTCTTTGATAAGTAAGTGAAACGCAGGCCCAATGTTAAAAGATAGGGAAGGGTGGTTCACTTACTTATCAAAGACTTTGACCCATACCTAACTCCGACTACAGCGAAGAAAATGGGCTGCTTTTTTTATCCCACTTGCCTTACACATCGGCCTTTATGACCCACTTTGTTTCCCTTTCATCCGATGAAAATTCATGCCTCCACAAGCAGTTAGGCTGAGGATGTTTAGCATTGATGCAATGGCACAATGTCATTCGTTTCACATACTTACAGGCGGCACTGTAACATATATAATATAGTACAATTTTATATGGCGCCCATACCATATAAATCTGCTCACTGGTGCCCACCATACTGAACGGCAATCATATCAATCATTATATTGATAACAACTTGATATGGCCAGAGTGTGGTTTGAACCCGCATCAACTGCACACAAGGCAGACTTGCTAATCACTATGCTATGAAGCGACATATGCAAGATGGCTGTCAAATTAAGCCAATCAGTCTTCTGTGAAACACAATATTCCTTTGTTGCTGAACTACAAACACTGCACACACTATACAGTTGCTCTTGAAAGTAAGTACTGGTCATTGAATTGGTATCAGGGTTTATTATATTAGATGAGGGTCCTACTCTTGCAGAAGTATGTACAGTGTGCACCCTCTGTTCCTTTGGATAGCATTGGGTGTACTTTCTTTTGCAAGATAACAAACCCCTATCTAGCAAAAATACTAGAGATCTGCGAGGGAACCTTTTTCCTGCCCGCACCTGCCCCGCAACCACAGTCTCTGCCAGCACCAGCAGGACACAGTCCACACCCGCAGCTAACTGCCAGCATTACTTTGGCAAACATCCCTGGATAATCCTAATTCATATAAATATTGTAAAAGCAATGATTCAGATTTATTGACTACTCAATTTCATTTTTGCAATTACCTAATTTTTTTTAACCAATATATCAGAATAAATCCAGAAATATAAGAAGTGCATTCATCAAAATGAGTGTTTTTGCTTAGTGGCTTTACTGAAGTTATTTGAATCATGAAAATAGGCTTAAATTGACAACAAAAGATTGCCCGCTAGGATCATGCTTGTAGTGTATAATCTCTGAAATCAGAGAGATCCGATGGCATACTTGATAGTTGATACAAACACATTTAACTGTTAGCAATGAAGTAGTATACACATTATGGTCTACAACTGCCTAAAACATTGAAGGCAGTCAGTCAAAGTGCCCGCGCATTACTGCTCGCACCCGCGGACTACCCGCAAATGCCTGCCCGCACCCGGCCTTCGCCCGCCCCGTGCCACCACTGAATGGGTGCGGGTACCCGCTGCCATGTGGGCATACACACCCCGCACAGTTCTCTAAGTCTAATACCCTAGATACAAATTAAATGACCATGCTTGTAGTTGCGAAATTTAAAATTACTTCTGACATTGATGCAGAAGTCCTTGAATAACATTGTTGTTGTTATCAAAAAGTAAAAAATGGTCTTGAGATACAGTCAAAATGAGGGTTTTCTGGATTTCTAAGTCCAGATATATATATGTGTGTTACAGTAAACGAATGATGATTACTTGCATTCAGCTACTAGTGGCCATCAGTGACCTCACAACAAGCCATATCAAAATTAATGCATTGAAATGAAGTGTCAATTTTGTTATTGGGTAACTTGTAGCCTCACTGATGAGGGCTGTGGATTAGTAAGTGACTCATTTCAATAGCATTGGAAGTATAGGGTATGATGTCATTAATTGCATATGAGTAATGAAGAACAACATGGAATAGATGAGTGAGTTTGTGTTAAATATGTGCTAGTGCGGGCTATTTAGAGTGATGTAATACCTGCAAAAAGAGACACCTGCATACGCAAACTTTTTGAAATGTAAGTTTTTGGCTACTGGTTTAAACAAAATGAAAAAACTTTGAAGATAATCTATTGATTTCTCACCATGTCAAATTGTGAACAAATGGTGTAACAGCAATATAAGAAACTAGAGACACGCATTGAGGGACATTTTTAGGGGGAGTAAATGATAAAAATCTGCAGTTTGTGTGAAAGCATGTGCTTTGATTGAAATGGTAGAGAAATACGTGAGAAGGGAAAATATGTGAATGGAGTTCAGGAAGTATATATATTGGTGATGAAAAAGAGTAAAAAATCCTACACAGCAGGCGTGTGCACTGAGGCGTCTGCTGTGAGATTGTGCTTGAAGATGAACCTGGCCAAATTGAAAAATGCATTGGTGATTGTATGCAGATTAGACTTGAGAGATAGCGCGTAGGAGCTTGGATAATAGTTGAGACATCTTGATACGTTTAGGGCTTGGAAAGAGCTTTAAAATGAGGGTAAGATGACGAAGATACGATGAGTAGAAGTAGGTCAGCCAGGGTGCAGGCAAGGAAAGCAGCTGACACTGGAGTGTGGATGTTTTTGGCGGGAAAATGGAGCAGTGGCGCCAGTCCCTGGTGATGTGATAAGCGGAACTACTGAGCAAATTCATGCGGCCCTGGTGGCAGAGGACAGTTGCCGTAGAAAAATGTAAATAAGACAGCAGTGGAACTGCTATCTGGTGTTAACAGAAGGAGAGGATAGATCAATAAGGATAGGTGGATTGTTTAAGTGAGTGGCATCGCTAAGGGAGGAGTTTTTAGCTGTTGCAGGAGTGAGCATGTCACCCATGATTTTTGTATCTTATACCCGGCAGGGATGTAATTGGAGCAGAGAGGGAGCCAGGTGGGTGAAATAGGGTAAATGAGGGGATCACGTGGGTAAGTGGGGGGAAACGGGGGCAAGTGGGAGGAAGCAGGGGCAAGTATTGGGAGTAGGTGGAAGCTTGGGGAAGAGGGGGGAATCGGGATGGGGGATAATTCATGTCATGGGAACGGGAAAAGGCAGCGGGGGTGTATCCTGTCATGAGGTCAACTAGAGTACCAACTATACAGGATGTTTAATGATGTTCAGAAAGATTTCAACCCAGAAATCCATTAAGTCAGGTTGTGTGTCACTCCAAAACCTCTTTCCCACATTTCCTAGAAATCGCATGAAAACCTGACGATGATCACCAAAAAGATGCAACTTTTGTAAAGGAACCACAATGATGTAGATGGTTTTGTGGACATGTGGCGTCAAAGAGCTATGACCTGTCACAAGAAGGAGCCAAATTTGTGCAGCGCACAAATGACAATGCTCTGACACTATTGGCCTTGATACGTATAAATGGATGTGAAACAATGATAAAGGCAGGACCGGATATTAGACCTGCTCTGATAGACGCACCTCCATGGCATCAACCCTGGTCCCTCAATGTGTCAGTCTCCTTCATCGATGCATCTTAGTATAGGAATGCACCAATACCTCAGAATATGCTTCGAATGTCGGAAAATATGTCTATTGCATCAGCGCCGTAACCACAAACCATGCATGTTGAAACAAAATCAGCATCGGCATGCTGAAAACCCAGGTACAATGTCACAGGTTTGGTCAGCAGTATCTTCGCAAAGTCTCGGGTTCTCTGAATTTTTGCTGTTATGTGACGCCAAAAACCTTGTCGTGAGAACTTTTAAAACATAGTTTTTAAACTGTGTTTTAAGAACAACAAAGCGGCTTAATAACGGTTGCCCTTAATACGGATAGAGGGGTGTCGGTTACGTGGTAGCGTGCTGGGTTGCAATTTGCTGGGTACGGGGTCCCGATCCAGCACTTGCTGAGTCATCTGGGCCTATGTTGGATGGCTGTTTCAACCATCCTTTGCTCATTGCTGTGTTCTCTTCCTGTCCCAATAATTATCGCCCATGCTATGCTATGCATAGGGCGATTATGCTTTAGTGCTGAAATCTACTGAAGGGGTGAAACAACCAATGCTGTGGCCTCAACCAGCCCACTCTGGAAGTTCTTATCATATATGCATAACACATTGATACCATTGTAGATGTGCACAACAGTTCGTATTTTCAGTTTAATTCAATATTAGAAAATTTACTATTATCAGTTTTAGAGGCTATCAAGGTCCAGAAAGCCTGCATTGTGGTGGCCATTTTCCCTTCCACAGGGTGAGTTTTAGTACACAGAATGGCCACTGCAAGCAGCTCATTCAGATACATTACACAAGAGGGCAGCACCTGCAAGTCCTTTGCCAGTTCCTCCCTTTGCACCACATTCTATTTCTGGGAAACTCAGCAATTCCTGCATCTCAGTATAGTTCATGCATCTTTCCAACTAATTTTACAGGTAGCACAGGCTTATATTGTATTTATTTCATATTATTCTATTCTCTTCCCTCCAATCTACGGGCAACTTACTATATAAATCCGTTTTATATTTATGTAAATAAAATACTGGTTATAATATACACTAATGTAAACAAAAGATAGACATATAGATAGATAGATAGATAGATAGATAGATAGATAGATAGATAGATAGATGCATGGATAGACGGATTGGCAGACAGATAGGATAGATGGATAGGATAGATGGATGGGATATACAGTAGGATAGGATAGATGGATAGTACAAACGGATAGGATAAACAGACAGGATAGATAGATAGATAGATGGAGGAATGGATTGACAGATGGATTGATGGATATATGGGTTGACAGACGGACAGGATAGACGGATGGGATAAACAGATAGGATAAACAGATAGGATAAACAGATAGGATAAACAGATAGGATAAACAGGTAGGATAAACGGGATAAACGGATAGGATATACGGATGGGATAAATGGATAGGATAAACGGATAGGATAAACGGATGGGATAAACGAACGGGATAAACGGATAGGATAAACGGATAGGATAAATAGAAACGGAGATAGATAGATGAATGAATGGATTGACGGATGGATTGAATGATAGATAGACGGATGGATTGCCAGATTGACAGACAGATAGGATAGATGGATAGGATAGATGGCTGGGATAAACAGATAGGATAGATGGATAGTATAAACGGATAGGATAAACAGACAGGATAGATAGATAGATAGATGGAGGTACGGATTGACGGATGGCTTAATGGATAGATGGGTTGACAGACGGATAGGATAGACAGATAGGATAGACAGATAGGATAAACGGATAGGATAAACAGATAGGATAAACAGATAGGATAAACAGATAGGATAAACTGGTAGGATAAATGGGATAACCGGATAGGATAAACGGATGGGATAAACGGATTGGATAAACAAATGGGATAAACAAATGGGATAAACGGATAGGATAAATGGATAGGATACACAGATAGGATAAACGGATAGGATAAACGAATAGGGTAATGGGTAGGATAAATGGATAGGATAAACGGATAGGATAAACGGATAGGCTAAACAGATAGGATAAACAGATAGGATAAACAGATAGGATAAACGGATAGGATAAACAAATAAGATAAACAGATAGGATAAACAGGATAAATGGGATGAACCAATGCTATGGGGTACTGGATAAACGGATAGGATAAACGGATAGGATAAACGGCTAGAATAACGGATAGGATTAATGGATAGGATAAACGGGATAAACAGGATAACGGGTATGATAAACCGATAGGCTAAACGGATGGGATAAATGGATAGGATAAAGGGATGGGATAAACGGATAGGATGAGTGGATAGGATAAACAGATAGGATAAACGGATAGGATAAACGGGATAAATGGGATAAACGGGATAACGGATTGGATAAATGGATATGTTAAACGGGTAGGGTCAACGGATAGGGTAATGGATAGGATAAATGGATAGGATAAATGGATAGGATAAACTGATAGGATAAACGGATAGGATAAACAGATAGGATAAACAAATAGGATAAATAGATAAAATAAACTGGATAAATGGGATGAACCAGTACTAATGGGGTACTGGATAAACGGATAGGATAAACGGATAGGATAAACAGATAGGATAAATAGATAGGATAAACGGATAGGATAAACGGGATAAACAGGATAACGGGTAGGATACACGGATAGGATAAACGGATAGGATAAACAGATATGATAAACGGAGAGGATAAATGGATAGGATAAATGGATAGGATAAACGAATGGGATAAACTGGCTAACGGATAGGATAAACATAGGATAAAACATGCGGGGCATGGGCGATGCTGTGCCATTATATGTGCTTGTTAAGCCTAGCAGTGCATAAATACAGGATGTAAGCCCAAATCATCCTATCAGCCTTTCTTAATATGGATGTTTTTGGACAAAAATTAATTTGTCATTATGCAATTGGTTGCTTTACTAAATCACTAGACACTGCAAACACTGACAGCTCTTACATTTCCTTTATATGAATCACCTTTCCTCAGTGTATGATGTTAAAGTTAGAGACTCCATTGCCAGACTCCATTGCCTAGCAATGGAGCACATGCAAATTTTCTGCTAAGCTGTCATAGCCCAATCTAGTCAATAGCATTCCTTATGGACAACTTCATCACAGCCTTGCAATTATGTCTTGGCCAGTTTTATATACTATACAACCACTTAAACTCTCCTGAATATCAAATGGTATGAAGTGCAATCAGACAAGAACCACAAATTATACCATCATCTGATCATGAGACATAAAAGCAGCTCAAGACCTTCTCTGACCCTCCTAATTGCAATTACATTGTATCTAAGTTCAATTTATTCTGCTACAACTTGAGACCTAATTGTCATCTGGAGACAACTCTTTGGGCACATCTGCATTGTAGCATCATTGCAACAATGTCACCCTGTTCGTCAAATGACGTAGAATTGTATGGTAGAAATTATGTTGTCACAATGTTATGAAGCAACATCAAAGATATGATATATTATTGTGGCGACGTTTCACAACATCGTGAGGCAATGTCAATGGTTCAACGTAAGCTTGCGACACTGTGGCAATGTTGAAGAAAAAAAACCCCGACATCGTGGCAACATAATCTCTACCATACATATCTATGTGACCAACAGACCAACCCTCCACCAGTTGGCAACGTCAGGGTTTACGTCGTGTGCCCATTGGGAAAGGCGTAAGTGGCTTCAAGCTAAATTGTCAGCTCAGCTGATTTGAAGCAAAGTCAGCTGCTGGACTGATTTATCTCAGCTCACTTCAGCTGGAAAGAAAGACCTGTAGCTCGCGGTGGCGCCAGAAGTTGGCAGTTCTGGGCTCTAGTTTGATGCGATACAACAGCAAACCCCTATTTTGATGTGCTACATGACCTTGACTTGTACGGTGTTCAGTAGCGTATGCATTTTTCCTTTAATGACAGCCATATTGGCTTGATTTAAATATCTCAAAACAGAATGTTGGAAGAGGTTTCATTCAGACATACTTGGGACTCAGCAACCCAGAATAGACCCTATTTTGACGTATTACTCACCTCTGTAGTGTTACTGTGAGCAACTCGGTCCAATTTTCTTGTCATGACCGTCATGTTGATTAATTTTATTCTGACTAGCCATGACCTGAGATATCTGCCATGATGATCCTAAAGACCAGACAATATAGTAACAGAATAGCCTATAAAGTTGAATGCTCTTCCACCCTCGGTTACACAAATGACATCCATGCTGGGCATGGAAAAGTAAGATTTTCACTTGAATTTTGGAGGTAATTTTCTTTCTGTTGCTATGCAAAAAAACAACAAGTTTCTTGTCCTTCACAACCAGTTCAAAATATTTGGACCACCAAACCTGCCTGGCTTAATTATATTCAAAGCATAAAGCTGATTTTACTGACTTGACGCGATAATTCCAGTTGTAACAGAAGACAATCTGATGTCTAGGGCATATTTGTTTACCTGTTGGTTTCCATGGTAACCAAGGGTTTCAAAACAATTGTGGAAGTCAGTAACATGAACTTGATAATATTTGTTAAATATTTGGTAAAATTGGTTGTGAATTTATATCTGGAGTAAGTAGTTATATATGATCAAATAGAAACAATGGCATGAATGTCATAATTTTGTATGAATCGAACAATGGATAGTCAGCCACATTTTCAGTCAAAACTCAAAGAGTATACTACCTACATACTTGTGTGAGGCATCGTTGGAAAGCTTAGAACAAGGGCTTTCAATATGGCACAACAGCTAATCTTTAAAATCTTAATTCTGCATAATATAACAGATTGCATCCTGATGTATTGAATTTTGCACACATTTGTTATGATTCAAAGGTCACCATAGCAACGGGATTACAACCTTAACGAAATATTTTTTCCTAATATGTGACCCACACCAAGTGGTACCATAATGCATGGTTGAATTGATTCACAGAGTTTAATTAATGAGACAACATCTTCATTATACATTTTACATAACCTTCTCTAAATTGATAGACTTGTTGCCATGGCAACAGTAACCATTGGTTTCGCCATAAGTTTCGTAAATTTTCAAAATCAATTCCAGAAAGTAGAAATTCTGGGGAAAATTTTGGTGTATGACACTTCGTGTTCTACTCCGATGATCACTATCTCCTCAAATATTGCACTTTTTGGCCTTCTGCTGCTCCACTAATTACAGAATCATTCATCTCAGGATGGCTCTAGAAGCAGCAATTTGAAAGTAGCCTGCAAATACATATATAACTTCTCCCCCATAAAGTTCTGCAGTTTCAGTTTATTGGGTATTCATAAGTGTAAATATGTACAGAACATTAACAGGCTCATTGTTGTTGATATTCCATTGCTAATTACTGTCTCCAAGATCTTCGCAAACATAATTCAAGAACATAATCTTGGATCGCATAATGAACTCCACATCACTTAATAGAAGCAAGGTAAGATATATAACTTCAGGAAAAATGAGTCTGAAACAGAAATTTGAATGAAAGGTGCATCTTTTATTCCATCTTGTAAATAGTATGATTCCCTTAATTGATAGGAAGACTTTGTTGGATGTGTAGATTGCCCATTAGAAATAGTAATTCAACACAAACAACGACACAATGGAAGTTTTGCTGCCAAGAAAATATAGCTAAATAATGTGTAGCATACTGCACAAAGTTGCCAAATGAACATTGTAGAAATGTGTCAAATTTGATATGCACGTGATTGCCAGTCCTTTGGTGAATTTGTGATAAGGAAGTATAAAAGACCTGAATGAAAGAGATGTCTGGTGGCAATATCATTTTTGGGTGCTATGTCTCTTCAATCAGCCGGCACAAATGGCTTCAAGGAAAATTGTTTGCTCTCCAGGATAGATGTAGCAACGCTGGAATAACCAATTGATGAATATGACGAACTTCAATTTAAATATAGCACAGAAATTTTGCGAAATTGGTCTACCAAATCAAGCTCAGCCCTGGCTTCTTCAATTTGTCAAATATCTTCCAAAATAATGGTGCCATGTGTCTTCCTAACAAACAATGCATTTTTTCAATTTTGAAGTTTCTTTTTATGTAAGGCCTAGTATCCAGCCAGGGTGTGACAAGGCAGTATAAAGTAGAAGTGGGTATTTTTTATGATGCCTGTGAGAAAGCCTCTGGGGCATAGTACTTTTTTTTCTGTCATCAGAATGAGAGTCACGAGCAGCCTGTCAACAAGCTGCAGACAGGTCAATGGGGGAACAATTGTCTCAGCCACACTGTCTGCTGGCGGGCACTGTCCTGAATCTTTGTGCCACAGATAACAAGGGATGTAGTTGCCAAAGTTAGTAGCCCTTGCATGGGCCCGCAAAAGTAGCTTGTTATACCCAGGTCAAGATGCAGGTTTCTTGAGGCATCAAATATATACTTATGTGTATAATGTGTGAGTATCCGTAGTATATTACGTTACCCTCCAGCAATGTATAATAGCATGTAATAAGGGCATCTTAGTTAGCACCAGTCTTTACTTGACTGCAACACTTCATGCCCCAACAGTTTGGGGGGTGAATATTGGAGAAAAATAATATGAAAACATGATCAAATTGCATGCTTTTTCGTTAAATAAATAGGCACTGGATGTCAACATGCAGGATCGATTCTAAATCTTTTTTTTATTATTATTATCATTATTATCATTATTATTATCATTATTATCATGTTTATTCGTACAGAAATTCAAGTACATGGTAGGTAAATTTGAAATTTAAAATATTTAAAATTAGTTTATAGTTAAAAATTCAATTAGTGTCACTGTTTCGTCTCTTGTCAATTGGCTTTCAAGCAAACCGTCTCTCATCTGTGACAGTTCGATTACAGCGTGGGCAATTATTTTTGCATTGTCATCATTACAACTTGAGCATTCGAATCTCAAGAGACCATCAAGTCTGCTGGATGTCAATCCTTTCAAGTCAGCTCCCATCAGCATTCTGGAAACTTTTCCTGGCTGATATGAATAGGTTTTGCATACCCTTAAAGAGAATGTTTCTAGAAGTTGGGGAAAGTGGCGAGGGATTTATGGTGTGGTGAGGACCCTCAGTCTCATTATTTAGAGAGGTCAGACGCACGGTTCAGGGCTGGAGAATGATCTATGGAACTGTTGGATCTTTGAACAAAGGGCAAATAACTTAAAGTAACCCAGACACACTGTAAATTTTGTATTTTGAGTTAGCTTAATTGATTGAGTGAGATGGTTGCACAATTCCTTTGAGCCAAGATAGCTTGTTGTTTGCAAGTTATAATAACATAAAGATTATCATAACTCAAAACAGCAAGCTATCATGGCTCAAAAAAAATTGTGCAACCATCTCACTCAATCATTTGAGCTGACTCAAAATTTCAAATTTTACAGTGCATTCGAGCCAAAACAGTATTCAAAGCATAATATATAAAATCTAAACATTCACACAAAGTTCATCTTTGAACTTCATTCTGAAGCTCTTTATTACACATACACCGACAGGTATATAATTCACACCAGGGCATAATGTACAAACCTGCAATTTTATAGCTAAACATGGCTTCAGTTTTTCAGCACTACGATGATTCTATAATGTAAAACATAAGTAACAGACATAATTTCAAAAGACGCAAACAATTCAACAGAGTGTATTCTAAAAGAAGCAATACACATATGATATTTTCTTTTTACTACACAGATTGACATTCATAAGTAGCATACAATAGCAACGGTATACTTTATACTTGTATGAAACTTCAATCCGCATAAAAAGAGATAAATTTGATTTCGAGTTACTGTTGGTCAGTGACATTACCCATCCCCTGACCTTTGGGTGAATGCTTTTGTGTGGTTATCTGATTTGAGGTGCATTGGATGTTGTATTGTGAGGCATTTACGGGTGACATATTGAATTGGAAACGCGCCAACGATAAAGCCAGTCAGTATTCGACAGTGATATTGATTGGATAGTTTGCACGGAAGGATAAATTTGGCGTTGTTTGTTCACACTTAAACATAGTGTTCACAAAAGCCCTTTAACTTGAGAAGTATAGGCCAGAAATTTCAGATTATACTTGCAGTATATCTATGTCACCACAGCTGCACTTAACCATGTCACTACTTTTTGGCTGGTGTCAGTAAAAAGTGACCCAAGACGATATGGGAGACATGGAATGGCCAGTCTTGTGAGGGACATGGGCTGCCATATAGAATGGGGGAAGGGCGGGACCAAATAAAGACAGAGGGGCATGGGGAGGGGGGGGTTGTCATAGGTGTTCCTTGATGGACAACACTTCTTTTGGGCTTGGCTATTATACTACAGGGACATCACTATGTTTATTCCCCCCTCTTGTCCTATCCTCCCTCCTTGTGCTCTGCTTCTTTATAAACCTCAGCAAATATACGGTGTACGTATGTGCTGGATAGGATATTAAACAATCCACGCCTCAACATCCCTTTCAGCCAGCTGCAGGGTAATGCAAGCATCTCAGGCATGGATGCAAACAACGACACCATCAGGGGGATGATACATCAGAAGCACATGTTCGAAGTATTAGCCTAGGCCTAACAAATGTTCTTCTACAGGCTCCAATTTCTGGTCCATGTGCTAAACAAAGATTGTTGTCCACACTCTGTTAATATTTTCCATGTTATGAGGAAGTTGATTGTGACAAGAATAGAGAATACAAATCATCAAAACAAGCTCCTCCGCTTTTGATTAAAACTGCGGATGTAGCATTTTGGAGACCCTCATCAAGAGATATTTAAGTGAATCCCATTGCTCAATGTCTTTTTTCTCCACTCATGCCTACTGTTCCAGGAAGTGCTTTCTCTTATTGAAGACTATTTCCAGAGAAAACCCATAAAAAAACTCCTATATATTTTTGACTTATTTCATGATCTTTTTTCCTAATAATATGAATATTAACCTCTTTCCCAATTACTTGAAGGAAGGACGGGCAAGCTCTAAATTATTGCTTTGTAATTAAAGCCATTTTGCTTGACCTTTTCTTAGACGCTTCATTAATTTGGATTTTAAGTGATGAAATACATCAAGGACAACAATAAAATAAATCAATGTAATTTGGAGCAGCTTCAAATTGCAGTTTATACATTGCAGAAATTTTCCAGTAATTTTCACACAACCCATCCAGTTAACCTTCACCATTAAAACCTGACGGAAAAGTCAGAATGACCTGGTGCGGCAAATCAGTTTGTAATTTAAATTAACTACAAGGAACAACAATTGGACAAATGCTAAATGCAGCCTGCAAATCAATAATTGTGCATGTTTCGATATTTTTGGTTTGGTTTAGTTGTAATGTCACCTTATTAAAAAAAAGTTACCCTGTTGGAGCATTGCTTGGAATTTTGTTTAACTCTTTCAGGCTTAATATACCAGGCAGAGACATTGGTTCAAATATGATAACAGGAAAACTTTTAAATCTATAAATTCTTTAAAAGAAGTTCTTAAAACTGGAGAAAGTTTGATTAACATGTATAAACCAAACCTATCCTAAGCTTTTTCTGTAGTACATATGTCTGTTCCATCACACCAAGTTAATTCACACTGGCTGCTCTTGTGGTGGTGTCAGCGAGAAGTGACCAAGGTGATATTGGAAGCATGGAATGGCTGGTCTTGCAACGTACGCTGCTGAGTGAAGGGATGAGGCAAGGGGAAGAGGCTGTCTGAGGTTATTCTTGATGGACAACCATCCCCTCTGATAGCTTGGCTCTTGCACCACAGGGACAGCCAGTCTGCCTTCTTCTCAGTTGTTCCTGTCCTACTTCTTTTGTACCTTGCTACTTTATATTTTATAAACCTGACCAAATATATGTAAGGTACTAGTCTGGACATAAAACAGTCTGGGACTCTGGTTGTAGATGCCACAACAGCTCTTGTAGCCAGCTACTTGGCATTGAAGGTTCCTCAGGCAAAGATACAAACAGAGACACAGCAAGGGATGATATCAGTAGTACATGTTCAATGTGTTAGCTTAGAGCTGACAGATGTTCATCTGCAGATTCCAATTACTGATTCATGTGTCAAACACAGAATGTTGGCAGAGCTCTGTTAATAGTGGTGAGAATTTAGATTATGATTGATTGACCAGGGCTTATGAGCCTTTGATAAAAATTCCAGACATGGCATTTTGGAGACTGTTCTCAGTAATATCTTTAGAAATCCTAGCTGCTCACAGTCTGATTTAAATGTAATCGCTTTTGAATCCATGTCCGTATTGATAAATCAGCTGGGTATGGCATATGTATAAGCCTCATATATCAAATTATGTCCTCTGCAAGACAATCCACTTTCCTGATATCCCAAGAGCACCAAAAACTTTTACGTTAGTCTCATGCGGTAGGTTTTTTATTTTGCATGTTCACTCATGTATATTCTTCTAAGAACGCTTTCTTATTGCAGAATAATTCCAGAGAAAACTACTCACTAAAACTTGCTGCATGCTACATTTCCACTTACAATAATAACATTAAGCTTTTTCCAAACAACTTGAAGGAACGGTAGGTTCTCAAAATTGTTGATAAATTGCTTGACATTTCTCTGATGATTGCTTTCCCATCCAATTTATGAGATTCATCAATGTATTTATAAGGACAACGAGAAACCTCATTCAGACTGACCTTGCCTGGCAAATCAGTTGTGTAATTGCAGTTATGGTACTAACAGACAACAAATTCACTCATGTAAAGTGCCAAAAAAATCAATAGCTGTGATACAGAGATGAACATATCATTGACTTAGTAAATTGCAATTACATGATTGATTTGTCTTGCCAGGTCACCCTAGCATTGACTTCAGCCTAATGAGGTTTCAGTGGTGAATGTTAATTGAATGGGTCGTGTGCAAATAACTGGAAAAATCATGCCATAAAAAAAATCTTCTCCAAACTGCAGCTCAAGATGGCATTGCATTATAACATTCATTTATTATCCTTGATATATTTAATAAACAAAATTAAGCATACATATGTAGGAGAGAAGTTCCAGCAGATGGGTTTCAATTTCAAGGTAAGTATTCAGAGCTCATCCTTCCTTCAAATCATATGGCTATAGCTTTATGTTTATATTTCAGGGGAAATGTAGCATGCAACAAGCCTTCATAGATATGATGGTTTAGTGCTTGGCTTTCTCTGGAAATATTTTGCAATAAGGAATCATTTCTTGGAGAGCAAGCATGAGTGGACAACAGGCCAGTGGAAAAACCTATGAGACAAATGTAAAGGTTTTTGGTGCTCTTGGGATAGTGGGAAGGACGGGGGGAGGACAGAGTTTGGAATATGCTTCTAAATATAATGCCCTGCTTATTTATCAATAAAGATACGGTTTCAAAAGAGATTGCAGGAGCAGAAATCGGACCATGAGCAATTGGATTCAAAAACAATATTTCTAGATGACAGTCCCAAAATTGATATACATCTGATATTTCAATCATAAACTTATAAGCCTCAGTGTATGACTTATACTCTCCATTCTCATCACAATTTTAACCTCCATCACTTTGAACTTGTGCATGTGTCTTGTATTATACAACCAGCTTGTGTCTATGCTTGAAACCTGACTGTGTATCACAACGCCCCTCAGAACTGACTGATTAGCACAAAATTGACAGGATATTGGTTCCATGGCACATATATGATTACGTGTAAAGGATATCCAAATAGTGTAATTTATTTTGGAGATATAATGAAAAAAACATGGGTGCATATTACATCTGGACACTGTACTTCTCAGGCCCAAAGGCAACTGTGTCAACTACATCCCTTGTCGTCTCCTACAATACAAAGATTCAGGACGCCGCAGGCCAGCAGACATTGTGGCTAAGACAATTGCTTCCCCATTGACCTGTCTGCAGCATGTTGACAGGTTGCACGTGACCCTCATTCAGAATGAAAAAACATAAAGCCCCAAGAAGTTTTCTAACAAGCATGATCCCCCGAAACCCCTTTCTATTTTATACTTCTTTGTCGCAAAAAAGATATATAAGATAAGTTAAAACTTTATTTCAAAGCGGTGGTGACATGAAAACAGATAACTGACAATATGAAATAACACAACAACACCACCGTATGTGGCTAGGTACTGGGTCTAACATGAAATTTGATTACAAAATATGCATTGTTTTGAAGATATATGGTAAATTGTAAGTCTATATGCATGTGGTTTATTGCTTCAGTACCTCCAATTTAGGTCATATCAGAAAAGAGTGAAGGTCTGTCCCAGTACATGGCTAAGTTCGGAAGTTGGCCCATTGATGCGGGTATTTACAATGAAGTTTATCGCTTTCATTGGTCACATTTGCGTTGTTATGAGGAAGAGGATTAAACAACCAGGTTGTTGCTGTTTTAAATTTCTTCTCTCTTTTTTTACCAATGGATATGTAAATACTCAGTTATTCAACTCGGCTGTTTATTCTGCGTCTGTCTCTATCTATAATGGAGAGCGAACAATGTGAAACATGCATTTGTGAGGGGTCTTATAGGGCTGATTACACAAAAAAGAGACACCACAATACTTGACAGATGGTCAAAAGACTGGCAATCATGTGCATATAACAGCTGTCAAATAAAGTTTCTGTAGAATTGCCAAAACACGCATTTGGCAACTTGCTGCAGCAGACTACATTTTTAGTTTTATTTTCTTGGCAGCAAAAGTTCCTACTTTTACTTAAGTTGCAAGTTTGTGTTGAATTATATGTATGCAACAAAGTGACCCTCTCCAATAAGGCAATCTTGCCTATAACCAGATGAAACAAAACATAATCCATCTTTCATTTGAAATTTCTGCATAAGTCTCAATTTTCTACAATTGGTTTCATTTCATTATTTGGAGTTCTATATGTATACCCAAAGATATTTGGATGTTTTCAATAGCATGATCTGAGAAATATGTCTGAGAACACCTTGGAGCCAGAAATCTGAGGCCATGGAATATTAATAACAACAAGCATTTCAATATTCTGCACAAGCCTAAGCACCTAATAAACTGAATGATGTTATATGGAACTCCATAATAGGAGCAGTGTGGTAAATTTATTTACAGGCCAATTATGTACACTGTACCACTTCAAGACACATTGGGCTGACCAGAGGAGAGTGATGCAGTAAATGTCAACCTTGGCAGGAACCCAGAGAAGTCTATACGGATGTAGCTATACCGTGTATGTTTGCTAAAAATGGATTCGTTGTGTGAACCATGGGGTGATGCAGGCTAATGACATTCACCATGGAATTACACACTTTTAGTTTGCTGGCACCTCAGGCCCACTGAGGTCATAGGATTTATGGTTGTTACTTGTGTTGCACTCGCAGACCATTGAAGTCCTTTGATGAGTTTGGTTAACCGACTGCCTGGTATAGCTTCGAAGCTAACTGTGGACAGTCAACCCCTTGCAAGAGAGGAATAGACCTATACATGCCTCTTGTCCGGCTGTATGCACTGTACATTGCAGTCCTGACTGCCATTGGCTAGCTGTATGGGTGCAATTGAGTTAAGCCAGCAGAGGTTTGATGTCTGGTCTCGGAGTCATTCTGCGCCCTGACCTGGGGCAAGATTCTTTCAATCCGTCTCTATTACTGTTGCCTTTTGGAGCTTCCATCATTGTGCCAATGCCTGCTCCTGAGCAATCCAGGCTAGTCCATGATTGTAGTGCCTGCTACCAGTGGCACAGTGCATACCTACATTGATGATGAGCGGGGAAAAGATGCATTTGATTCCATCTTAGTGTGTCTCACCGAATCAACCCCATTTGGGATGCACATTGCTTTGTCCCACAAAAGACAGCAATAAATACCTCATGCTGGTTTGCTAATGACAGGCGGTAGCCTCTGAACAATTATTGTCAATTCCCAAATTACTGTCACCTCTAAGAGCTTACAATTTCAAGTACATCATTTGACCTCAATCTCCATGAAAATCATGTCTTATTCAAGCCATGCCAGTCACAAGAGAATTCAATTTACTCTTGTGCTACTCTGATTTTAACAAGCTCCCTTTCTTCGCCAACTCTAATTTGCTTCTCACAGAGCCATTTTCTATGTATGTCACTTTTAAACATAAAATCTGTGAAAATCCATTTGATGGCTTCCTCCTTCTCAGTATGACTACTTCCTTAAAATTTTTCAACACAATCATGCATGCGAAATTAGTTTAAGCACATTAATTATTATCAACCTCTTATTTTACCCATGGAATAGACTAACATGTCCACCACTTAGCTGGTATGAGGTCACTGCAGTAACTGATCTAGCATTGTGATGGCAATAATTATTGTCAAATAAAGAAACTTGTGGAGAAGGTCATGTTTCCTTTTACTCGATTGTGCCTTATGATAGTCACTTTATAATAAGGGATACATCTTTATTTTTTTCCAGGAATTTGATATTACATCATAAACCCAAGGTACAGCACCACTCACGCTGCACCAGCCAGTGAAATATATGGAAATAATGGATGTTAAAGAACAGTAGGATTTGCATCCTCCTTCCTCCAAGCCCCTGAAATTCATTATGCTACAGTGCACCAAAAAAGTTATGGGAAAAAAGCGGTGGCCCCCATTTTTGCCTTTAATTTTGAAGAAATGCATTTCCAGTCATAATTATTGATGTTCTATCCTTTCAATACACTTCTCCTGAACAGGTCTGGATAATAGTTACATGGTTTCATGCCATGATATGGATATGGCAATGGATCTTGGTGGGTGCACCTTTTTTTGCCTTCAAAAAAGTTATGGGAATTTTTCATGAAGCAGTCAAATACTGAAATATAAGTATGAATTATTGCTTTGTGGTTGTCATGTTAGCTTCTAGAAGTAGGAAATTGACTGTGGGCCAATTTTGATGGATATCCTGTGGTTAAATTTTCAAGAAATATGTATTTTTAATGATATAAAGTATGTTATTTCAAATAATTTTCAAATTAATATGTTGACCTCCAAATGCCAATTTAATCCTGGAAATCTGTTGACACAGCATATTTTTCAAAATTTATTGGTAAAGGCTTCTGTTTTCATTAAGAAAAATGCATCTTTTTAAGCTAGGACAGTAGCTAATTCAAAGTTTATGTCAACAGATGTGTTGGTTCTGATATTCAGCATCAGGAATACTCAGCAATTTGGTGTTATTTGTGGTGAAACTGCATTAAAATGTTACTTTTGTAAGTGAACAGGTTGTCCAGATAGTTTGAATGACAGAAATCACAGCACCTACCACTTAATACACTGTCTGGATTATTTGCACTTCCATACTGCAAAAGTGGTTAAATGCTTCCATTGCGTTTTTGCATATCTGTGGTCATATCATGCACAAATCACAGGTTCACAAGGTTCAAAGATGAATTTCACTCACCATCCATCAAATTGTATCAATAGCAATGATACAGAAAAATTAACTTTAGCTTTTATAGCATCTTGATTGTTTGTCCCCTATTCCACTAGTTTGCAACAGATACCTCAATCATTCATTTGTACTACCTTATCCTTTTGGAAACTTTTGAAACATTATATAAAGGCCCTGACACATGATGACAACCAATTAAGATTCTGTACCAAGTAAAATAAGGTGAATGAAGAACATTTATAGAGCCTATATTATGCCGTTAGCTATTATCTTGCTTCAAGACATTCATCATACAGGGGACTGTTCATCATCACTTTACAGAGACAACTAATACGTGCTCAATAATCGTATGGGTAACATTCGTCAGCAATACCAGAGCATTGAATAGGCTACAGGATATATGTTTAAGAACATACTTAATTTTAATGCTATTTCATTTCAAAATAATTAAAATCCGTTAAAAATGACTGGAAACCATTGTTATTAACATCTTTCAAGGTTAGAAAATGTTCAATTTGACTAATATAGTCTAATAACATATTACTGATGTCATTTGTATAAGAGGCATCATCTTTAAGTAGTTATTTCTGAAGAAATCAAAATTTTCCCATAACTTTTTTGAGGTCGAAAATTGGAGTTGCAACCAAGAATCACCTGGCATACCCGGATTGCAGATTAATAATATAATAATAATATTAAGTATTTATATAGCGCCAATTCCAGTAAACTGCTCATTAGCGCTTGGTTGGATTAGCCAATATTTCTGTAGTATTTAGTAAAAAGATATGTTTTCAATCGCTTTTTGAAATTATCCAGTGTTTTTGATTTGCGTACATTTTCTGGCAGTCCATTCCAAAGCTGTGGCGATGAATAGGAGAAGGCTCTATCTTCCAACTTGTTTTGATTTCGTATGGCAGGTACCTCTAGGAGCAGTTTGCCATTGCTGCGGAGGTTCAGGTCATTTTCAGGTTTGAGTTGAATAAGACTTTTGGGGTATTGAGGTGCTTGATTATTCACAACTTTCCATGTGGATGTCATAAGTTTGAATTGGATCCTTGCAGGGATCGGAAGCCAGTGCAACTCTTTCCTATAACGACTGACTTTGTCTTGTCTTTTCAATCCTTCAATTAGACGTACAGCAGAGTTCTGAGCCACCTGGAGTTTATTAATCACTTGTTTGGATGAACCATAGAGCAACCCATTGCCATAGTCTAAATGAGGGGTGACTAATGCATTCACAGCTGTCTTGATTGACTCTTTGTTCAGTGACTTACGGAGTTTTGAGATGTTTCGAAGGTTATAATACGCATTTTGACACATTTTGTTTACTTGCTTTTGCATTGACATGTGTTTATCAAAGAATACACCCAAGTTTCTGGCATGATCTGTCGCTTTGATTTCAACATTGTCTACACTGATCGACGACATGTTAAGTTTTTTGAGTTGAAATGGTGAGCCAATGAGAAGTAGCTCCGTCTTTTCACCATTGTTACAGAGTTTGTTTTTGTGAAGAAAATTGCGTATTTCCGTGATGCATTTTTCCATTTTCTTTGTCGCATTTTCCTCTTCGAGAAAATTTGGCTTGAAGGAAAGGATAAGTTGTTCATCATCAGCATACTTTTGATCATCAACTTCATTTTGTTCAGCTACCTTACTTATTGGGGCAATGTAGGAATTGAATAAGATTGGGCCAAGTTTTGAGCCTTGAGGGACACCATACTTTAGAGGCAGCTTGTTTGATTCTGTGTCATTTATTTGTACCGACTGAGATCTATTGGTGATGTATGATTTGAACCAATTTAGAGCGAAGCCGTCAATACCGTATTTGTCCCTCAATCTTTTCAAAAGGATATCATGATCAATTGTATCAAATGCTGCAGATAAGTCTAATAGTACCAGCATCGTAACTTCACCGCGGCTCATGTTTAGCAAGACATCATTGTGAATTTTTGTCAATAGAGTTTCAGTACTGAAATTTTGCTTGTATGCAGATTGTTTTTCATCATCCAGGCTACTTAGTGTGAGGTGATTGGTGTATTGTTTGATGACAGCACCCTCTATAACTTTACTCAGAAAGGACAGGTTTGAAACTGGTCTGTAATTTTTCTTAATGAGATCAAGGCCATTTTTCTTCAGGAGCGGTTTTACCAAAGCGTGTTTCAGTTCATTAGGCATTTTCCCTTGTCTGAGTGATGCGTTGACTATTTTAGCCATGATAGGGAGAAACTCATCCATGCATTCAAGCAGTAGCCATGTTGGTATTGGGTCTAGGTTACAGTGCTTCACAGGCATATCAGTGATGATTTTCTTAATCTCCGTCTCCGTGAGTGTTTTGAATTGACCTAGTTTTTGACCAGAGTATGTCTCAACATCATTAGCTGTACTTGTGCTGTTTGTGTCTAATTTTGATCTTATTTTCTTGATTTTGTCATCAAAGAATTTGTTGAAATCATTTGCAAGATCTTCTTCATTTACATGATGTGGCAGAGGTAAATCTTGTTTTCTGTTAAGGCTATAATTGAGGATCTTAAACATAGCTTTTGAGTTGCCTTTAGTTTTTTCAATCTTTGTCTTAAGCTCATCCGATTTCAGTTGATTGAGCCTGTCATTTAGCTCGTTTCGTTTCTCCTTAAATATCTCCCAGTCTGCCTCAAGCCCAGTACGTCTCCATTTTCTTTCTGCCTTTCTTTTACTGGTCTTAAGATTCTTGATATCAGCATTTGTGAAAGGTGTTGGTTTCCGAAGTGTCACTTGTTTGATCTTTATCGGTGCATGTTTGTCAAGTACCTTTTTGGTTGAGTTAAAACAAAAAGTAACCAGGTAGATCTGTTCATGAGATGTCTGTTGAAAGGGTAGAAGTGCAATAATTGCCTTTGGAAATTGATTATTGAGAAATTAGGGGCAAAAACAGACCCATTCCAATTTTTCCCATAACTTTTTTGGTGCACTGTAACTGAAATAGTAGAACCTTTCAAGGAAGCATTAGGGAGGACGAGAGCAACTTTATAATGGACCCGGCTGGCATGCAATCTGCAGAATTTTACAATTATACATGCAGATCCGCACTGCCATGTACACCAAATATAATCCATATTTAGCATCCTGCGTTTATGGAATTGATCAGCTGTTTTTGTAGTGGGTGGAACTGTGCATGCAGAATATAAATGATCATTTGCCAACTGAAATTAAACACTGTCTAGCAGTGGTCCCATCTTCCTGGTCCTTCCAATTATACAAAGTTAACAAAAAGTTAATACCAACCTGCAGTTCTATTTTCACCAGGCTACGAACACAGTTTTCTTAAAGGGGCAATTCCCTGAGTTTTTTCACTGAAGGACAAGTCTTCTTTATGAAAATGTTTACCTTTTATGTTAGAGCTTTCAAAACCATTTTCATAGCTCTTTCTTTATCGTCATCAGTGCTTATGACTTCTGTAAAAAAATGGAGCCTCCATACCAGCCTATTATTCTGCCTTTCTCTCATCCCTGACCCTTTCCTCCAGGACTTCTGCGACTAGTCAATGAGCAATTCAGTAAGGTATTCCAAGCTCATCCATAACAGTCAAACGTATGGTCTCCACATTGAGTAGCCTGCTCAAAATAAATTAGCAGTGACAGACTTAATCAATTTTGAATGTCTAATAAATACAGAGTATTCCTGACATCACTTGAGACATTTCAAACAATTTTGAAATATTACGCAAAATGTAGGTGAGTAATGTCAGTATGTATGATTTATGCTAAGATCTCACGGCACGTTACTTCACATCCCACAGAGGTACTTTTTGTTTCCTTCAGGAGTTCCTATATAGAAATGGAATAACTGCGCCGTGGATGTCAAAAAAGTTTCTAAACATTGAAAATTTTTTTCCAAGTCGCCGGGATAGAGCCCAAATTTTTCTGGATTTTTTGATGCCCAGCGGGGTTTTTTTCAGTGAGAACGGCTCAAAAACATCTCCAGCGGGATATTATGACATCCCCTGCCCCTGTGGGGACCTCTCCTGCCCCTATGGGATATTTTTACTTTCCCTGTGGGACATTTGCAGCCTCGCCGGCAGTTTTTTACATCCCGCCGACGGTTTTTGACATCCCACGGGCATTTAGATCTTGCCCCACAGGCATTTAGATCTTTCCCACAGGAATATGATCTTGTCTCTGCCGATTTACGATCTTATCCCGCCGACTGAGCTTCTTCTTAAGACACAGTGACATTTTTTCTTTGGATGTGAAGCATTTGCAACTATACTACCAATACCTTAAAACAACACGCATCCTTTGAAAATCCTCCCTTTCATATCTTCTTCATTATCTTCTGACACAATTGGCACGAGTTTGCGGGAGGTCTCTGGTTGCTTGAAATTTCTTGCTTTTCCATTGGAATATCCAAAAATAGTTATAACTCATTTCGTTGTGTCCTGCGCATGCGCTGATGATGTCCCTAAACACTGAGGTTCCTGCCAATGTCAGATAACTTATATAGGTAGCAAAAACATCATCTCCCAAAATACACAACAATGTTTCTGTGCTGACAACAAAAGTCTCCACCGATTGCTTTGTGGGACCTTTGAACAGTCACCATCTCCTTCTTTGAATTCACTTTCAGGTGTTCCCATCTAGGCACTTTCATTGAGCAACCATTCTTGGGTTTCGTTGGGAACATCTACTATTCTACATCACTGCCTTTTTTTCTAGGTAGCAAAAGCGTATTTTGCAGGGGGTTTAGGGGGATGCAGGCCCCTCCCCTTGGCATCAGGGCAAATGGGATATCAGGGCAAATCCTGACCAATATCAGGGCAGATCCACCACCCTCGTCACATCCCTCCCATGTTAAAGTTTCATGGCAAAGTAGCAATAGCCCCCCCCCCCTCCATGACAGCTAGGGCCGTCCCATACACTTATGCGATCATATTGGCACAGAGCTTTCTGCCCTCAATGTCACTTTAACTTTATCTTAATAATACCAAAAATAATGCCGTTCGGATTCACTGAAATGACAACACCCTGCTTTTTGCCATTTTGCAGCAACTGACACAAAGTTGCCGCTGTGGTATCATAGGCAAATGCAACAAAAACATAATTTCATTAAATAAAATATATTTAATTCTTGCGAATGGAAAGTTCATTCCCATTCCAAGTAGTTACTTCAACAAAGATATGGTCAAGGTAGACATGTGTTCTTGATTTGCATCTAATGACATGACGTATCTGCCTTGAAAAAATCTTTGATTTGAGTGGTAACTGTTGAATCACAGAGAAACTTGCAAATATACAATGTCATGTACTAGACAAAAGGCCAAAAATACTGATCTGTCATGCCAAGAAACTTTTGTTCTGTTTTCAATGGCCTAATCACTTCTTGACACCAAATCTGTTTGAGACTGCTGATCCTTGAGTTTATTAACAATGCGTATGATTCACTGAACCTTGACAGGTTTACACACTTAGTACACTCTTGGTGAAAGGGACTTAGTTAAACCAGGTATAAGGGAGTTAAGACCTGCTCTAACTGTTAATACTATGTTGGTGAAAACGGCCCAAAGGTATTTTCATGACGTTCACTTGCAATTGCGGGAAATCTACATAAATTACATGATACTGTAAGTTCACAACCCGCTGCTATGTAAAACCTACTTTATCTTAATATTTATTAATCCTTACTATTCAGGCATTATAAGATTTGGATGAATGCTCGACTTAAGCAAAGTTACAATTGGTCAAACTGTAATACAAAATTTTGTTCATTGAGGTCTTTCAAAACTTATTTCTTACTGTATATGATTAATGACATCACAAAAATGTGTTGGAAATTGCTGCAGAACATCTCCAAATATAATTTTTTTCAGTTTTCAGGATAATGTGAAAATCCTACACACAAAGGGCCTCAGATGTTCTCAATTGCGTGACCTCAGCTAATACGACATACCCTATATGTGGCAGAGGGGCATAAGGAGATATTAGAGCAAGACATGGGACTTGGTAGAACACCTGACAGGCCTCTAATGATACTAACAAGGAGCAGGGTCACATATATATATATCACCTCAAAATAACACTTTGATATGAGATTTCCATAAGTGATATAAAATGGACAGCAGACTTGATCGTAACTTTTTTAAATCGCTGGCCCTTCTCGTATCGCCATAAGAACCAGAATTGTTAGGTGCTTTACTCAGTTTGTAATTAATTTTTTGAAACAGCAATGTTCTGCTTGAGTTTTCAATTGTTGCAAATTCCCAATTCACATTTTCAAGAAGTCAAAGTAAATTGAACAAATGAAGAATTCCCATAAGCTACAAACTGAGACATGAGTAAGTTGCAATGTTAGAGGAGACAATTAAGCTTTTTATATTTATTCTAACCTTTAATTTTAATCACATGAATGGGGAATGGGGATTGAGACAATCAAGGGTAACTTTTTTTGTCAAACTAAACATTGACTATGCTGGTCTATGAAATCTGTCAGAAGTAGACACAATTTCGCTGCAGGACCAGTTTTTCTAACATACTAACAAAGCCAGTGTGAGCTCTATTTCACATGGACAGTTTTTGAATAAATAAGCAAAAATCTTTCCTGACTGAATTTGAAATTTTTTATTGCAGTATATTGCAAATTTTACATCTGATATTTGCCAGCTATAATTCTGCCTTCTCCTCAATCCACAGCCTAATGAGGCTTCAAAGGTGAAGATCGTGTGCATATAGATCTAATTATATTTCTTCCATAAAAAATCTGCTGCAGCCTGCAAGTTAAATCTGCTTCAAATTACATTGATATATTGGGTTGTAGTCCATGTATTTCATCAATTAATCAAGCAGATTTTAAAAGCATTCGGGAACGGGAGGAGCAGATAGATTTCAAAGCTGATACATACATACTTCCCTCAAGTTATTCAAAATTAGGTTAATGTTTATTATGATAAGGGAAATGTAGTATGCAACAAGCCATTATAGATTTGGCCGTTTTGGGTGTTTTTTTTTTCTGTGAGTGTATTGTGCAATAAGAAACTACTTCTTGGAAGAGCAAGCATGAGTGGACAGCAGGCCAGTGGAAAAACATAAAGGTCTTCTGGTGCTCTTGGGACAGTTGGAAGGACTGAGGGAGAACAGAGTTGAATATGAGGCTTCTACACATAAGACCCAGCTGATTTATCAATACATATATGGCCTCAAAAGAGATGGCATAAGCAGAAATTGGACATTGAGCAATGGGATTCAAGAAGGATATTTTTTGATGACAGTCTCCAAAATGCTACATTGGCAGTTCAATCAAAAATGTTTAAACTGAGTAGATCATTATATCCTCACTTCTCAATGCAATCAAATTCCGGATAACATGGAGAAATATTAACAGACCAATGAGAGCATGGACGACAGTCTTTGTTTAACGCATGGACCAGAATCAGAGCTTGCAGAAGAACATTTTGTCAGCTCTGGGCTAACACTTCTTTCATCATCCCTTGTGTCTTTGCTTGCGTCTATGCCTAGATGCCTATGAAACTCTGCAGCTAGCTGCAACCAGAGGCTTGGATTGATTATGTCCTACCTAATACCTTATGTATATTTGCTGAGATTAATAAAGAAGCAGAGCACAAAGGAAGGAGGACATGAGACAAGAGTCTTTCCAAAGAAGTGTTGCCCATCAAGAAACACCTTGGACATCCCCCCCCCGTGCCATATCAATATGGCAGCCCATGCCCAGTGCCAGACAGGCTTTTCCTTGCCTAACATATGTTCTTGGGTCACTTTTTCCAGATACAAGCCAAAGAGCACGCAGTGTGACGTGGATAAGCATAAGCGTGCCAAAGTATTTGCACCCCTCCACCTCAAAAAATGTTTCCTGCTGAAATATTAGTACAGTCTTTCAGGACTAGAGAAGATAAAAAAGTACTCCTTTATAATGGACCGTTTCTGCATACAGACTCCTAAATTTACAATTATACATGTACAGGTACATCTCCACTCCCACGTGCTCCAAGTATACTCCATATTAAGCATGCAGTGTGTTTAGCATTGATCTGCTGTTTCTGTAGTGGGTGGAACTGTGCGTGCAGATTACATACGCCAATTGATGACCGCTCAATATTTGAAAGCAAACACTGTCTATCAGTCGTCCCGCCTTCCAATTATGCAAAGTTAACAAAACATTAATATAGATTTGTGCCTCTATTTCATAAGGCTATTGACACAGTTTTCTTAAAGAGGCAACACCGAGTTTTTTCTGCTGAAGGCCACTTCTTCTTTCTGAAAGTTTTTGCCTTTATGTCAGAGCAGTCAAAAAACATTAAGAGTTCCATCGCTCTTTCTTTATCCTCATCAGTGCTTATGACTTCTTTAAGTAATGGACCCTCCGTACCAGCAAAATCATCCTTCTTTCACTCACCCCCCCCCCCCTCCACTCCTACATAACTTCAGCACCTAGTCCATGGACAATTCAGTAATGTATTCTCATCGATATTCCTAGTTTATATTAATGATATAATGCATGTTTCTTCCTCAGTTATGCCACTTTTATATGCTGATGACACAAACTTCTTTTGTAATGGTAAAAATGTTCCAGAAGTTGTACATACACTAAACAATGAGTTAAAACATTACATGAAATGGATGGAAGCTAACAAACTAACTGTCAATGCTGGTATAACTAAAGTGGTCATATTTAGGAAACCAAGAGTGAGGTTGCCCACTGTGATTGACAATATCATCATGAATGGTTGTATTATTGAAAAAGTATCATCCATGAAATTTCTTGGAGTAGTACTAGATGAAAATCTCTCATGGCTCAAGCATATTAATTATATAAAGAATAAGATTGCCAAAGGAATTGGTGTGATCTTTAAGGCGAGGGCCTTCTTTTATTCTACCACTCTGCTGTCCTTATACTACTCATTCATTCAACCGTATTTCATATACTGCATTGAAAGCTGGGGCTGTGCCTTTAAATCATATTTGATGCCTTTATGGAAATTACAAAAGAAGGCTGTGAGATTGATTAAATCTCTGTCCTATAGACACGAAACTCGCCTTTTTTTTAAAGAACTGATGATACTGAATGTTTTTGAATTACACAAATATTTAACATTGCTTTTCATGTTCAAACTTCGGAAGAATATGATGCCTAACGTATTCCAAGACTTTTTTGAACATGCTAATCACCAGTGTAGTACAAGAGGCAATGCATTGTATAAAATCCCATACTGCAAGTCTGCTTTTTCGCAAAGAAGGATGCGATATATTGGAGCAAGACTCCATAATGATTTCCAAAATATTGACTGGAACTGCAGTTTTCACTGCTTTAAAAAGAAAATCAAACTATATATACTAAACTGTGAAATTATTACAGCATGAATTAAAGTGCCCTCAACTTCCTGAAATATACTTTCTATTATGTTAGTATGTGACTCTCATCTAAATTTTGCTATTCTTGAGTTACGTTTTATGATTGCTGGTGTTAATTATTCTCTTTCATTTGGAAATACTCTTTAACGTACTGCCTTTTACAATTTGTAAATGTCATGAAAAATGTTATGAAATATACTTTCTACAATGTTAGTATGTGACTCTCATCTAAGGTTCCTACACTGACATTTAACAATCCCGGTGGAAACGTTTTTACTTCATTTAAAAATTCTTTTGATATATTCAATTGATTTATCACAGAATATAATTGCGGGTAAACATTATTTATCTATATTTGAACAATTATTGAATCATAGTTTTCCATTATCGACTCTTGCAATCTGGCAGTGCTGGCGAAAACGTTTTTCTATTATTTTGAATAAATTATCGGAAACATTCTCTTCTTGCTGTGAGTATGTGACTTTAATCTGAGTTTCCACAATACTGAAATTTGACTATGCTGGTACATGGGTTTTTGTTTTTTTGTTGTTGTTTTTTTTTCTGAAAAATGATTCTGATACGTTAGCTTGTGACTCTCTTCAAAAGATCTGACATACTTGTTGACGAAAATTCTTTCTCTACATTTCTGTGGTCAATTCTGCAATCATTGGAAATATACTCTCTGTAATGTCAATATTTGTCTCATCTTACACTGATGGAAATGAATCACAAATTACAATATTTTGTCACTAAATCCTGCAATATGGTAATTCTAGCAAAAGGATGTTATCTATAAATTCCTGTAACTCTCTGGAAATGTTCTTCCTTCATATGATGTTGATATGATACACTCATATAAGTTTCTAATTGGTTCAATAAGACAATATTTTCTTTTCTATATTTTGAATTTACATCTAAATGTTCTGTGGTTGTAAGGTTAGTTGGGATGTATTAGTCTTTTGTTTAAAAGAAAAAAACAACAAAAAACTATACTATACATGTATATATATATTTGTATCATGATGAGTGTGTATGTGGGTGCAGCAAACTGGGCAACGTTCATCCTTTCACCTCATCCTCATGTCATGCCTGGCCCAACATAATCATTATTTTGATTCTGAGCCATCATGTTCAATTGTTCATCCTTCATCTTGTGTAACATCATTATGCTTATAAATATGTCACAATTACAATGTAAACCATTACTATAGTAATAAATATGTGATGGATTAGCAAAAAAAAAAAATTGCCAGACGAAAGGTCTCCAGATTGAGTAGCCTGCTGTGTATGCCCAAAGCCAGTAAAATCATTCACAAATATCCACAAAAGACTGTTTTGGATTTTGGCTTAGTCTTTTGACTTTGACCAAAGAGCCTATTTGACTATTAGCCTGTTTGATATTAGGCTCAATTTTCATTGGCTGTTGGATACTATATTGGAATCTCATTGAATTCTCAGTGTGTCCAGTGAGAATGCAGCTTAACATCCACTGGCCAATCATGGCTCTGTGGATATTTGGCTTGACTGTCATTGGCTAGGATATTTGGCCGAATTCTCATTGGACAGGATATTAGGTGGCATTCTCATTGGACAAACTATTAACTACAGAGCTCCCTACTGTGGATATTAGGGTGGATTGTCATTGGTCAAGATATTAGAGCATATTCTCATTGGTCAGTTCACTGACAATCTGGTTGCAGGATTTTACTAATTTTTCTAGTATTGAGTTCTAATGTGCATTTTGTATTCGAAGTTGCATTTATGTATTTGATCCTGTATGTGTGCTATTTAACCGAAAAGTGCTGACCTCTATTGGTGCTAGGTCTCTCGGTTAATTTATGATTGTTGTACATAGGCCTATGCCAAGTGTTTTATCATAGAATGTTAGTGTAAATCTTAGTCTAGATGAATTAGTTGTAGTCTCTTTTATTTGTTAAACTGATGTAGTTGTTCTTAAAATTTGTCGTACAGAAGCTTTTGCTTATTCCCTGTATATCGTTGTGTATCTTGTGAATGATTGAAAACGACATTAAATAAAATTTTACCTACCTACCTACCTACCTACTATTATCCAAAGTTGGATATTTGTCAAAATCCACAATAGTGCAAAAGAGTTATTGCGAGTGACTTGGGCATGTATCCAAAGTATAAGATCTTTGCCAAAATCCACTATAGCCGGGAGTGAGTGATAATGAGTGATTTAGGCATGCACCCAAAGGACCTATATTTTGCCCAAAGGCCTCGCGGATATTTTGAAGGATGCAATGACTTTGGGAAAGTCATGCCAAAAGGAGTCATAATGCCCAAAGGCCCTATAGTTTGCCCAAAGACCCTATAATTTGCACACTAGTGGATATTGGCGGTAACACCTGCTCAAAATAAATGAGGATTACAGATTGCATAAATTTTAAATGTCTTATAAATACATATATATTCATGACATAATTTGAGACACGTCCAAAACTTTTGATTGCAATGAATCTATGAATTGAAACCCAACTGGACAATGTAGATATAGGCCTACCGTAGAGTATATTTTGTCCATTTCTGGATATGAGTAATATCAATAAGTATACCAAAGTTTTCATAGAGAGCTCCAGGCCAGGGAATAAGACATGAGACAGGTTCTGTGTATGCCTAAAGTTCATAAGTCACACACAAATAGCCATAAAAGACTATTTTGGACTATATTGGATTTCGTCATAGTCTTTTCTGATTTGCCCAAAGATCCTATATTTTTCTCAGAGGCCAATGAAAATTGAGGAAAATAGTTTTTCTGGGTCAAATCTTTGTTCCTGAGCTTTTATTGGAGGAACAAAGACCTGACCCAGAAAGACTATTTTCCTGGATCCTGATTGGTGCAGACTGCTGTGGCGATTTTGTAAGTTTCCACCAGATGTCTTCAGGTGCTGACCTACACTGCCCTCTGTGAGTTGGAATCAAAGTTCAAGGTCAGCTCTTCAATCATGTGACCAGTCATGTGACCCAGAGTGCAAAATGGACCTCCTGGGAGAAGGTCCCATTTTGCAAAGTAGGCCTATAATTCTGGCTGATTTCTGCAACTATGGAACTTTACAGTATCTTATCTTTGTGTTGTTATGTCCTAAACTAGTTGAATCTGACCACTTACCAATAGCCTTTGCCATAAATAGTAAAATCCCAGCTAAGAATGTTCAACACACAAAAACGCATCAAAACAGGAACAATGAAAAGCGTTTTCGATATATCTTTGATAAAGACAAGGTCCCATTATATAAAGAAACTCTGAGGGGTGACCTGTCAACAGATAAACTCGCAAATCTTGCTGATACCCTAGACAGTGCAAGTGAGGTAGATGACATAATTAAATGCACCTATGATTATATAGAAAGTAGTATCCAAGCAACATTCAAAAAGAAGTATTTCAAATCAGTGACTGATTCATTCCCCACCAATGTCTGGTATGATGACGAATGTAAATCGGCCAGAAAGAAGGCCAATGAGTACGCTAAAACCCATGATCTAAATTTAGAGACATGTAACTTACATTATAAGGCATTGCATAAAAAGTACAAGTATACAATTCAAAGAAAGAAGAGATTACATCAGCGAGCAAATAGAAATGAGCTAGACAGGTTGAAAACAACCAATCAAACAGAGTGCTGGAAACTCTGGAATAAACTAACAAACAAACCCACCAAAGTGTCAAACCAACCAGACATAGATACTTTTCATGAATATTTCACCAAACAGGTACACCCACCAGCCTGCTCTCATTTTGACCAGGAACACATGACAGACATTAACCTCCAAATAAGTCAAATTAAAACAAATATATTAAATAATCACGTATCAGATGACATAGGTAAAAACATATGTGACAGTCACATCACAGAAACTGAGGTGGCGCTACATTTAGCAAAACTTAAAAATAACAAAGCAGCAGGAATCGATGGCATAACTGGAGAATTTTATAAATATGTTACTGATGAGCTAGTAACCCCTTTCTGTGCAGTCTTTAACTGCATATTTGATAAAGGTGAATACCCAACTTCCTGGGCAGAAGGGATAATAAATGCACTTCACAAAAAGGGGGATTCCTCTGATCCTGATAACTATAGAAAGATTACTATAACAGTTGCTATGGCCAAAGTATTTGACTCTATACCAAATGCCAGATTGTACTTTAAAAATGAAGCTATGTCATTAGATGACCCTTACCAGTTCGGCTTCACACCCTCCCGGGGAACAACTGACTGTGTCTTCGTACTTGACACGGTTATCAGCTACCAGCAATCTAGAAAGAAAACTGTTTATCTATGCTTCGTAGATTTCACTAAAGCTTTTGATTATATTAACAGAAATGCCCTTTACTATAAACTTCTTAAACAAAAAATGAGTACTAAAATGCTGAAGATTATCATGAGTATGTTTGATAAGGCCGAAGCTAAAGTACATCAACTGGGCAAGCTGAGTGCCCCAATTGACAGCATCTATGGTGTCCTTCAGGGTGGCATCCTGAGCCCCAAGTTGTTTAATGAATTCCTCTCAGATCTACCAGGATATTTAAGTGCAACTGATGGAATAGAGATAAATAGTACAGCATTTACACACCTTCTGTATGCAGATGACATAGTTCTTATATCTGAATCTGTAAAGGGCCTTCAAAATAGCATTGATTCGCTCCACAAGTTTTGCGCCAAGTGGCACCTTATTGTAAATATCTCGAAAACAAAGGTAATGCAAATTGGATCCAAAAGGCAAACTGATTTCCTGTATGATAATAAAAACATTGAAAATGTTAACATATTTAAATATCTGGGTCATACAATTAGTAATAATAGAAATATACATAAAGAGATGCCAGACTACATAGCAAGCCAGGCTCAGAAGGCTCTCTTTGCACTGCATGGACGGATGAAGCCCTCTCTGGGTCACATACCCCCATCTCTTGCAATTAAAATGTTTGATAGCTATGTCCTCCCTGTACTTGAGTATAATAGCACCTTTTGGTCACGTAATACAGAGATTCCTAAAATTGAGAAAGTTCAGATTGGTTACCTCAAGCATGTACTTAATGTTAGACGGCAACACCAACACTTGCGGTTTACGCAGAAACGGGTAGATTTCTCCTTCTATTGAGGCAAAAACTTAATACCATAAACTACTGGGCCAAATTAGCAGATCTCCCAAGTTATGATATCCTTAATAAATGTCTCAAAATTCAGGAAGATCTACATAAGACAGGTCACAGCAACTGGTACAGTAAGATAGAGAAAACGATGGAAGAAGCAGATATTGCAAATTGGCTAACTGCTGATCCCACCTCAGTATTAAAAGAAGTGAAACTAAAAATATATACAAAAGAGCAGAACAAAATTCTAAACGAACTCAATGACTCTGATAAACTTCCTAAACTTCGCACATATAAACTATTTAAGACAAGCTACTGCCTAGAACCATATCTAAATTTGAATCTCCCAAAGAAAACATACACTAATATAGCAAGATTCAGATTAAGCTCCCACAATCTAAAAATTGAGACAGGGAGACATAATATACCTAAGACCCCAGTAGAGCTAAGAAAATGTGAAAAGTGTGACACAGGTGACATTGAAGATGAAATACACTGCCTTCTGATATGCAATAGTAACGCAACCCAGAGGACAGAATTTTTAAATAAAGCTCGCTGCATAATCCCTAATTTTTGTGATCTTGATAACGCGCAAAAGTTTAAGGTCCTCATGTCTAATAAAAGCCCCGAATTAATATATTCCTTAGGTGCTTTTCTTAATAAAATAATGTGATTAAAAATAATAAATAAATAAATAAATTTAAAAAAAAAAAACTAAAACTTAATATGCCCCCCCTCACTTTAACTCCACCGGTGCTGCTGTGTATGTCAAGATTTACCCCAACTTGGTTATGATTGGTTTTGATTGACTCTTATGTGATTTGTAATTATGTGTATGAAACTGGGACCAGTATTACTATTTCATGAACAATGAAAATTGTATTCGATTTTATTTTGAAGAACAATGTACTGTACATGAACTGTGAACCTTAACTGCGAACATGAACTAGCATGAACTGTGAACATGAACTGTGAAATGAACTGTGAACATGAACTGTGTACATGAACTGTGAACATGAACTGTGAACCTTAACTGTGAACCTTAACTGTCATTTTTAGATTTAAAAAATGTTGGTATTGTAGAATACTGTAGCTGTAGATCTAGACTTATACATTTCTATTTTTCGATTGACACATGTATCTATATTTGATATTTCTGCTTGTCAATAAAAGTTTATATATATATATGTAAATGAGTGAGTATACTATCTGATTTGTGGATTAGAAAATTCCCATAAGGCTGGTATGATTGCAAAATGTCGCTCGTGGGTGCAGGGTATGCTATTGTCAATTTCTTTGATTTGTGTGACTGTCTTCTGAATTTGCGTCAGGCAAAAAACCGCTTCGTCGAGAAATTTTAAGGCGATGTGCTGCTTCGGTGGTTACACACGCTTAAAGCTAGCAATCAGGGGATCCTGCTGCATTTTAAATTTTTGCTCTAGCTTAATTAGAAGCTGAGAAATTGACAGGAGAAGAGTTTGCCTTGACAAGTGAATTTGTGAATTCAAAATTGGTCTAAAAATCTAATCATGGACCTAGCAGAAATGGACAAAAGTGCTAACTGAAGCAAAACATAACGTTTTTCATTGCTCCCTACATTGGCTACATTGGTTTACAGGACATAAACTTGTCAGATAAATAATGCCATTTTAGACAGAAAGAAAACTGGCCATGAAAAAGCTGTTGGGCTAATGCCTAATATTGTCAATAGCAAATCTAATCTTGTATCTAATGTTGTGCTAATCTTCCATGTTGTGCACTAATATCTGGTTTTATTTGTCAATGAATGGGATTATGGGAACATGCTTCAGAATTATAGCCCAAGTGTTCAACTTGAAAGAATTACGGGGTGACCATTTAATATCGAGGGGGGCAGTTTTTTAATTGATTGAAATAAATAATTTCCCGGCCAGGAAAACTCCCAAGTCCCCCCCCATGGAAATTAAATAGTCGCCCTATTTGTTTGTTAAAAAAAGATGTTATGTTTATTCGCAATTTTCTCTGGAGCCCCTGGACATGGAATTAAAAATATATATATTATCGGGTTCCCTCAAGATGATTTTCCAATCCTTTTGTGATCTTTCTTTGTGAGAGAACACGACAGTCCTTCCGAGCGAGAGGGGACACAATAATTTTTGCAAGGAACATTTTAATTTTGTTGAGGGAATGCAATAGTTTTTGTGAGGGAACAAGATGATATGCGATGATCATGAGTGAACAGGATAATTTAGATGAGGAACCGCAATGATGGTGAGGGATCATGAATGGTCACTAGGTAACACTATGATCGCTGCGTCATAAGAATAATCACAAGAGAACTTAAAAAGCATTTGTTTTTTTTTATATTCTTGGACAAACAGAACATAATGTTGGCTATGGATTGTCTCACTCACTATGTGTTCTATTTTAATCTTTATTTCAGTCAGCTGACAGAACTAATGATGACAGCTAGAAGATTGCACTGCTGAAGGAGACCGACTTATCTCGTGTGACATTGCTGGAGCTGGTAATCACGTTGAACAACAGAGCTAAAACCGAAAGCCTTTGGTAAGAAGTGTTCCTGTAGTAGAGCCTAGACACTATTCTTTATTCCCATGTGATGGTTTATTTTCAATGAAATGCTTGAAATATTAATATTTTTTGCTCTGAACCTCCTGTAGACTGCAAACAGAACATTTGCATGGCTTCTCCTCACTGTGTATTCTCATGTGTCCATCTTATAATGAAATTTCACCACATATCTATAGAATGCTTGCTCTCCTGAATTTGCATGTGTCAATCTAGATTGCAATTTTAGAATATTCTGCCACAAGCAGAACATCAGTATGGCTTGTCTCACTGTGTGTTTCATTTTAATATTTATTTCAGTCAGAATTAATGATGACAGCTAGAAGATCGCGGTACGTAAGGAGACCCAACTGGAGCTGATAACCACAGTGAACATCAGCAAAGCTAAAACTGAAAGACATTGGTAAGAAGTGTTCTTGTAGTAGAGCCAAGGATCCATGTGATGGATTATTTTGATAAAACTCTGGAAATATTAAAATTTTTGCTCCGAACATCCCTCCACAAACATGGCTTCTCCTATGTATTCTCATGTGTCCATATTTTAATGAATTTCAAATTTGGGGGAAAATATATATATGGAAGAAAAAATTTGGGACAACATTTGACCTGAGGATTTTAAATAATATGTCGCCCCTTTCCAAAAAAGGAGTCTTGAAAAGAGCAAATTTTCGTGCCAAAATGCGTAAGTTTTACACATTTTGTTGTTTCCTATAATTCTGGGCGCCTAGTCGAGGCTACTTGTGATAATGTCAGAAGAATCGTACCTGTCCTGTAGTCTGTAAATAAATCTCCTTATGCCAAAAACCTGTATTTGTCTATCGCTAAGGTAGGTAAAAAGAACAAGATAGCCAGTAATTCATCTTGCTGATGATTTAAAATTTCCCAATTTTCATGGTCATCCTCATTATTTTATTTTACTTTTCAGAGATGCAGCTGTACCACAGTTCCGACTTGGGTCTAAGTCATTGGTCACTCTGACAGTGTTTCAGCTTCGCTCTTGTCACGGTACATGATGTGATCAAAGTGCTGAGATTTATCCATCCTCGCCAGGCTACTAGAAATGATCATATACCTCCTGACAGCTGATGATCGGCGTTCCAGAACCAGTGAATGCTGACATGAAAATCGTCAATAAGATACTTACTAATAAACTATTTCCTGTGAATTTCAAAAAGGCTGGACTCTCTCTTATCTATAAATCCTGTAATTTGGCAAGCTTGATTCATCTAACGATAGACCCATAAGTATTTTACTCATATCTTTGTAATGGAGTCCAATGTATTGATCAGGGTTCCCACTCAACCTGGAAAACCTTGAAAACCTGGAATTATGGGTTGTGCTTTTCCCGGCCTGGAAAAACCTGGAAAATGTGACATTTCCACAAAAAACCTGGAAAAAGCCTGGAATTTGAGGTTCTCTTGTCAAAATTGAAACGGTCCAACAAATTGTGGACTTCGACAACTGTCGGGATGCAAACTCAGTTTGAAAGAATTGCAGGGTAGACCTTGAAAAAAGGTTTTGGCAGCCTTGAAAAACCTGGAAAAAACCTTGAATTTGAACTGGGCAAAAGAGTGGGAACCCTGATTGATAATGTTAGAAGTAATTAGACTCTTATTATGAATGGCATGCTGCAAGGAAGAACGATATTTTAATTTGTCAAAAACTGTACTATTTTAAGTTATGCCGATGACTCTGTAATCTCATGTGATTCTAAATTAATTTCCAATTTAAAGTATAATTTAGAAATTAAAGTCCGAAATTTACTTGATGGTTTACTATAAACGGCATGAGAGCCAATCTTGGATTGCTAATCAATCAAAATTAGTTCTTATGGTAATAATGTTAAACAAGAACTATGTAGCACAAATGTTGATAACATGTATTTAGAAAATCAGACTTAATGATATACATTCAATGGCTTTTTCCATTTTGAATAGTTCGCTTTACTTCCAATTATGAATATTTTTGCATTTTTCATATAATAATATGTTAAAACTTTTTCTAAATGAAGATTCAAGAATTACGGTCAGATCAGTCATAGCTTTCTGCATTTGATCAGACCCAGCTTCATGATATGAAGATCTTATAGTGACATTGTACAATCGAAAATGAGCAATTTAATATAAATTTAGTTATTAATCAGAAATTATATATTTCCAGACTGCCCAAAAAGAAGATTAAATGGTGAAAAATAATTTGAAGGCGTTTCAGAAGTCATTTGAAAACTATTTTGAAATTAAGTGGTGACTGATCAAATTCAATACATATTCTTCATCGTTTATTACTCCTTGTAGTAATTTTGATGTGACAAAATCTGGAACATTGCTGACAGCTGAATACTCATCACAACTACTTTGCTCTTTCAGAATGACAAGACCTTCACAAATGTGACTTTTGACGGAAATCGCAATTTTACTGCAAAAATGGAAAAAATCATTTCAGGCCTTCCATGGTAAGATGTCAGGGAATTCAAATGATTGGGAGGAAAAACAAAAGTATGTGAGCGAACACAATGATCTATTTATTTTAATTCCATGCATAGGCGTATGGGAGGTGGGGGCTGGGGGGTCAAAAAGGCTAAACTATACGGGCAGATGATTAAATGAACACTATTGAAAAATAATGATTTCCAGCCAATTTCATTTCATTTGAATGAGTTATTTAGTATAGACCTTGTAAATACGGGCAAATGTAGCCTCCCCTCCAGCCCCAAAAAAAATCGCACACATGGTACGCCCATGATTCCATGTACTCTTTGGGGCTCAGTAAGTTTTAGCTGGGCAATTTTTTCTTTGTGAAAACAGTGTCAAAGTCAGTGACGCAAAAGTTTTAGACACTCATGGATGACCTATTAAAAATAAGGTATAAACAAATGTATTTTATTGTAAAAAAAAGGAATTAAAAAGCAACGACTCAAAGTGTGGTTTCTCATCATCATTGTTATTTCGAATATATCTCTAACCTTATCGAAAAGTCATTTAGCATTTTGTTGTAATGTATATAGATAGATTTTCAACCCTTGCGTTATTGTGTAAATAGTGCTTCTTGTTCTTTAGGTTGGAGAACTTGACTGTGGCTTGTCGAAGACTCCGAAGAGCTGCCGGAAACCCTCACATTTCAAAACAGTAAGTGGCTTTTTGCTTTACATTCTATCAGCGGCTTGAATCTGATTTCTCATAACATTTCGAAGTAATAGTGCTGAAATTCTGCAATAATAACTGTGTCCTCACACCTGTCTCTCCAGTTCCTTGCCTTCTTGGGAGTGGCACGCTTTATATTCAGTGCTAATTTTGTTTTTTTCCTCAGTTTTAATTTGTTCATTTTATGTGATCATTTATATTGTTTAATTTACAGCCTGGCTTGATGGAGAGAATTAAACTCAATGACTTTCCGAGTTGGAAAACTGATTGCACGGTAAAAAGAAATGGAGGTTGTTAAAATATGTTCGATGTAATTAAATCGGGCAATAGACAAACTATGTTTTAAATCTGTTGACAGCCTCGTTCAAGATCCAAGTTCTAGAAATGAATTAACTTTTTATCTTGAACTAAACAAGTAAAGTGATTACTGCTCCTGTAGCGCCTGGTACGAGGGGTGTCCCAAAAGTTCTGACCAATATTTTTGGCAGACCTTTCTATTTGAGGTAGCTGTATGAAATTTTCACAGAATCAATTTCAGGTATTTCACTATCATTTTTGAAAATATGGTACCTGTTCGAACATTTTAAATAACTTTTCTGTTGCCATGGAAACAGAAAGTCAGTGCACCCAGCGCAGCTCAATTCTTTAGGCCAAGTCCAATTGTCTAGGCTTGTAAATAACCAAGGAATTTACTGTAAATATGCAATGGATGATCATGAAAAATATTATTTGGAAACCTAGCAGTATCTCAAAGTTTTTCATTTACATTTGAAGTCATTGCAAATCAGTTTAACCCATGTGCTGAGGCGATCAACTGGATCCTCCAAACTGGGCTGTTCCTAAATTGTGGAATTTAAGTGTATGTGGCGACTGCTTCATTTCTCGTTGTGACTATTATTTCTTTAATTTTTGAACTGGAAAATATATTTTGGTATCACATAAAGTTACAGAAGGCCAAATCTGGTAATTAAAGCAGATCAGATTGTGTTTTGAACCTAAGGTTCTTGAGAACTGCCTCTTGACAGCAGATTGTTTCAGCCAAACCGTCTCAAGTGCTGTTAGGCAACTGCTGGAAAAAGCCTTTAGTAATTGCCTCAGCTGATCAGATTGAAATATAAATAAATGTTTATAATCTAATGGAAGATATCTTGATAGACTGCAAGCTTATCAGGAAATACATTTTCTTGCAATCATTTGCTTTTTTACTATAAATTGTCTGACTTTTAACACAGTTAATTTGCTGAATTTCGTCTGAGAAATTGAGCTGCGCTGCGTGCACTGACCTCCCGTAACCATGGTAATAGAACAGTAACTTAAATGATTCTTACAGTCTTGATTTTTTCAAAATAGATGGTCAAATACCTGAAATTTATTCTGTGAAAATTTCAATAAGCTATTTCAAATAGAAAGGTCTGCCAAAAAAATTGGTCAGAACTTTTGGGACACCCCTCGTACTTGGCATATCCAATATTTTGAATATTCCAGTGATTCCACCATGGTTGAATATCTACTATTAAGAGGATAGAAAAGTAGAGAGAAACAAGAGTACGAGGGGTTTTCCAAAAGTTCTGTCCAACTTGCCATAACTTTTGATATATGTTACACAAACACATGAAATTTGGGTCAGTTAAAATTTATGTAATATACAATTGATTTGCAAAATATCAGATTCTAGAAATAAAAATAAATGGTTCTTTTGTTGCCATAGAAACCTGAAGTCATGGAATGCGGCCCAGATTTTGAAGTATTTTTTTGCTTTTAGTCCGACAACTCTCCAGTGTAAGTGGTTTCACTCACTGAATCGAAGTACATCAATAATTTTTTTCACATCACAAGCAACGGGCTTATTGCAAAGCACTAAATCACAATGGAAACCATGTTATTAAACATATTTTAGTCATTTAACTATTCATGATTCAATAACGTCAGTTTTTCATGAAATGAGCAACTTTATGATTGATGAATGAGACCTCAGACATCAATGAAATGCATATAATTTGCTTTCAAAATCTGACAGGGAGAGAGAGAACCTTGTTAAATATACATGCAAGGAAGATGGTGTGAGTAATAAAACCATCTGTACCTTATATGGCTTTTTTGAAGGAATAGAAAACACATCAGAGAATTCGGAGATCCAGAAAACCACATAACTCTGGAACTGTCAACAATCTGAAGGCTAAAACACATGTTTTTCAAATGGATTGAATGTATGAAGAAACACATTATGTACCAAATTAATCACTTAGAGAAGTAGTGAAATGATGACGCTCTTTTTCCACATGATTCCAGTTGAAAATCTCACAAAATAATTAAATGTTCTAACAAGATATTTGTATCTCTGTCTATTTTCATGCTCTGGGCCGCATTTCAAGACTTCTTGTTTCCATGGCAACAAAATCAGCAATTATTTTTATTTCTATGATCTGATATTTTGGGGATCGATTGCAAATTACCTCAGTATTAACTGAACAAAATGTCATATGTCTGCATAAATAATTGCTGAAGTTATAGCCTGTTGGACAGAACTTTTGGAAAAACCCCTCGTAGACAATCGTGCAAAATGAATACAGTGCTCTCTAAAAACAGGCTTATACATTTGTGATATGGTGGCTATGGATTAAATTTGGTATTAATGTCACTGCTATTTTGCAATGTTTTCAGAACTGTACAGCATTGAAAAGTGGAGTTGTGAAGAAGTTTTAAAGTGAAAATATAATCAAGACTCATTTTTGAAATCAATCTATGCAAGGTAAAATACCTTAAGAATAAGTCCACTTTTCAAATTAATTCCATAAAAATATTGGAAAATTTCCTTTGGGACAATTCAGCTTCCCAGGTGGTTCCGGCATAATATTTGCGTCATTTATTTCCCAGAAAATGGGATAAAATTTGAAAGAGAAATTGTACCATTGGTGCAAGTTAATTAGTTTCGCAGAACGACTGAGTCAGTGGCCTTCTTCGATTATTTATGATTGATTTTTATCTTCCTGCAAATCATTGACTTTGAGGTTGTTCTGAACAAAATAATCCGTCAGAAAGAATGCTTGGTAAAACAAAAGGTTCAAAAGGTGTGTTAAAATAGAACATTTACAATTTGCTCTTTGCTGATGCTTAGATGGATGTGATTGTCTTGAACAAAATGTAAAATCTGGGAACCTGACAAAAGTTGCATAATATGTTTGTTATAAGATATCATAAAAGCACTATCAAAATGAGTTCATTGATTCACTGTGCCCAGCGATTAATTGTGCACCAGATCCCACATGTATAGAAAGTTTAATTCAATCTTTTTTAATGTATACACTATATATATATATATCTATGTATTTTGTTACTTTATTTCAGAGCATCGGAGTCAGGGAGCAAGCGAACGTACTTTGACTGTGGACTCTTTTGGCTTTCTTAGAGGCAACTGCAACCACACCCCTGAAGTCTCCTTAATCACGACTCCCGCTGATGACTCGGACTAAGTGCACACAAATATAATAAGGTAAGCAAACCAAAAATTGCAATCTGTTTCAACAGGATTTTCACAAGGAAGTATTGTGTTCTTTATTTTATGAAGTGACTTCAAGTTTTGAGATGAAAGTAAAGCTAGAGTATTAAATTATTAAGCAAATGATGGCTTATTGAATTTGTACAGTAATAACGAGAACCAGTGTAGAAAATGGGCACCGGCGCTCAAAATGGGCATTGATGCCAAAAGGAACCGGTGCCTAAAACGAGCACCGGTGCTGAAAATGAGGACCGAGCCGAAAATTGGCATCGATGCTGAAAATGAGCACCGATTGTGGAAAAAGGGCACTGGTGCAGTTAGAATCTGTGCCGAAAATCAGCATTGGTGCTGGGAAATCGGCACCGGTGCCAAAAACGAGCATCGGTGCAAAATTGAGCACCGTTGCTGAAAATGGGCATCAGTGCTGAAAATTGCCCATTTTAAGCACCAATGCCGATTTTTCAGCAACAATGCCGATTTTTGGCACCTATGCCCGTTTTCATCACCGGTGCTTGTTTTTGCATGGCATCATGGAAATTAAGCATGTTAAGTATTGTCGAAAATGTCTGTGCATGATTCTCCCTACCCATAATCCTAACCTTTATCCAAGGATTTCTGGAAATATTAAGAATTAGTTGTTCTTTCAGCCTCTGACCACAAGCAGCACATTTGTATGGCAGACAATGTGTCATTCTTTTTACTGAATATTTCACCACAAACAGAACATCTATATGGCTTCTCTCCAGTGTGAATTCTCCTGACCTTTTTTCCATCTATTTACTGAACATTTCACCACTAACAGAACATCCATATGGCTTCTCTCCAGTGTGAATTCTCCTAACATATTTCGCATCAATTTTCTGAACATTTTACCACCAACAGAACATCCATGTTGCTTCTCTCCACTGTGAAGTTGCATTTGTCCATGATCTACATTGCAATTTATATCCTACCAAAAAACAGATAGATATATATATATATATGACTCACAGAGTGTTCTGTTTTAATATTTATTTCAGTCAGCAAACTTTGCAAAATTAATGATGACAGCTAGAATGGTTCCTTACTATTTCCCTCTGCCTTTTGCCTCATGAAATAGTTGACCATTACACACCCTCGAAGAAAATAGATTTGACCTCTGCCCTCAAAGTCACTCAATATTTGTAGCTGTATTAAAAATTATATGAGTATTTTGTTTACATTAAATAATTAGATATATCACTAAATCTTTTCAGGTTAAAGAAGATACCTGAACAATGAGCCACTCCGAAATTTTAAAAAGAAGGAACGAAGAACTGATTGGGAATTCAGAATAAGTTTAGAGTGTTTCAATCCTATCCCTATCTATTTTGTAAGTTTCGAGAATTCGCTTTGAGAGTTTTGCATATTTACAAATGTCTAAAATCTAAAAAAAATGTAACCTTTTGTGGAAATAATTTTTGATACCTGAAGTTGTCATGGACAATTAGCAGAGAGTCTGAAGCAGCCTTCAGAAACATATTGTTATTTTAGTAATGACTTGTGAACATCTTTTTTTTTGTGTGAATCTGTCATGGCTTCTCTCAGAAATTTCATTGCAAAGAGTTCAATTGGTATTCGAAAAGTTCCTTCTAAAAGTTCAATGTAAAATTCAACTTGCTGTTAAAAACGGTGATCTGATACATTTTCGGTATACTACAACTTCCAATTAGTGAGATCAGTTGATTTTATTACTTTAGTAGAGCCCTGAAATGCTTGCTGTAAACAAAATTTTGGTTTTAGAAGGCGACAAATAATTTTAAATATTTTTTTTGTTACGAAACATCTGCTGCCTTATCTGTTACTTCATAGAATACTTATTAGTTAATCTTCTGGCCAAAACTAGTGTAATATGGCTGAATTGTACCAAATGACCGTGTTTTAAATTAGCAGACCTAAAAGGACTCTAGCTTGTTAATGTACTTATGTTTAAATGTTACATTTTCAGCTTTCCTGGTGAAGACCAAAAAACCCAGAAAATATATAAACCTTCGGTTCAGATAGGAGATTGAACAGGTAATATAAAATGCTTTGTGCTTCATGGCTCAGCTTGGAATAATGCCACTAAGATACAAATACACACACACACACACACACACATTTAAGGTCAATGTACAGGCCTACATGTATAATTCAGCCAACTTTCTTAAAAATCAGAGAATGATCTTTGAGATATTTGAGTTTATTAATTTAAAGTGGGACTTATTTTATTCACTACTTAGCACCTTCAAAAAGAAAAGAATTAATTAAAAACATTAGCCCTGAATAGAATTTTTTCCTTATCCTTTCAAATGCTTTTGTCTTTTTGTAGTTGGAGAAAAGTGTCATCAGGCTGTTTCTAAACTCTGTACAAGTCCATGAAAATGCTGACATGACTGCCTTCCTTAACTTCTACCCTGAGAGATACAACAGCGATATTACCAGTGAATGAAGGCAAGTATATGGGATTACAGATGTAACATTAAAAGTCAGGTTTTCGTTTGAAAAGACTAATCTCTTGAAATACGGTTTCAAAGATTAATAAACTACATAGGAATGTTTTCTAAAATGAATCCTAGGGGGGCGAAGTCCAGTACCGAAGCATACTACGTCCCGAAAGAACCCCGAAAATTTGAAATTTTTGAATGTTAAACATACTACTTTTTAAAATTATTTGGGGGGCAGCTGCCCCCCCCTGCCCCCCTGCAGGCTACGGCCCTGATGTCATAAAGGGGGATATTTCGGGTGATGAGGTCAGGTGTGAAAAATCAAAATATTTTCTTTCGTCGTTGTTTCCAGATTGGCTACCTTCCATTGGTAGCTCAGAGACCGACAAAATGTAGGTTAGGGTGGGACTGGCGCCCCAAATTTGGGAAATCTTTGGCGGATCAAATCTAACTTTTTTTGCAGATGAGGTTGGTATATGGGAGTATGTGTGTAACATTCCAGCTCATTGTAGAGGCTGCACATTCACTTGCAGTTTGTAATGTAAATCCCCATTGGCGAGCCCCAAAAAAAGCACGATTTTCCAAAAATCCGACTTAGAATCAATATTTTTCAACCATTCAAAAACCATTGGGGAGGGTTTTGGGAGGGCAGTTCAGAACTGGCATCCATTTTGCTATAACGCATTTGAAGGCCATTATAAGGAGCTAAAATCTCAAAATTTAGGCGTTTGAGTCATTTTCGTCATATTGGGCATTAAATTGTGCAGAGATAATAAGTGGAAAATGCACATTATGCCGGATTTCAACTGCCCTTCCTAAATCCCCATGGTTTTTGAATGGTCGAAAAAATATTGATTCTAAGTCTCAGTTTTGGAAAATCATGCTTTTTTCAGGGCTTGCCGAAGAGGATTTACATTAGAAACCTCAAGTGAAATGTGCCACCCCTAAATATGAATAAAATGAGCTGAAATTTTGCACACATACTCTCATATACCAACGTCACCTGCAAAAAAGTTAGTTTGATCCGCAAACATTGGAGCGCCAGTCCCACCCTAATGTAACGTAGGTAGGTCAAGTCAAGTTTGTAGGCACAGAGTTACCAACACAGTCACTTTCTCACACATCTGTGGTCTGAGCCTTCTAAACTTTGGTCGCCGATTCCAAAAGTTTGATCGGTGACCTACATAACTTTATGATTGACATGTAGAGCTTTAGTCCCATGACCTACCATCCTGAAACACACATTGGCTTCGCGCTGCCTGACCAAAATCTGTAGGCCCCCCTAATAAATGTCTTCGCAGGTTTGAATGTGTCAAAATGCTGCGATACACACTTTGCAATTTCCTAAAAATCTGGGCCCCTAGTCGTGTCTACTTAGTGTGAAAGTGTTATGGTCGTATGTCATGAGGCGGGCACCTAGAAAGGGTGGTTTTGTGACATTCTGCAAAGAAATTTGTCATTCAACTGTCCATTTCTCAAGAAATAAAAGGTCTATCAAATAAATAAGAATCTTTATCGAATGCCAGTAACCTGGATTTTTTAATATTATAGTCTCATAATTTAAAATTAAAATTAAAAAAAAAAAGTTTATTTCACTACATTGAGCTCTACAATGCAAAACAAATTTCCGCCGGGATCATAAAGTCTTATCAGTCTATCTATATATAAAGATTGTAGAAAGAACAGGAGAGCGAGTAATTTTTCTTGTTGATGACATGAAATTTCCCAATTTACATAATTCTTTCATAGTTTTAATTTTACATTTCAGAGATGCAGCTATGCCTTGGACCGGCCTTGCGCTTAGTCACTGGACTTTCTGACATCTGGGAGAAGAGCCAGTATACAGATTTAATGGTCTCAAAAGAAGGAATTGTGCCAGCTATAGACACTTTGAGAACATTTTAAACTATACGCTATATTGCCCTTCAAAATCCGTGTATAGGGTAAGGTACCTTGAATCGGACACTTTGGATTCTGGACATTTTAGAAAGTGTACCCTGTTTGGCTTGTGGATTATCAGTGGTGGGCATTAACTTGTTAATACGTTAATAGTTAATAACAAAGCTAACAAATTGAGTAACTATTAGCTAAGTTATCGTTTTTCACGTCAACAGTAAGTATGGTTTTTCACATCAACAGTGGTATATAACTTCTGTTAGTTGATTAGAAAATCAGTCAATTATAAAGTCTGTTAAATTTAGTTTAAAAGTTGTAAAAAAGACACACTTTTGCATAACAATTAAGACTTAAGTAGACAAAATAGGTATAGCTAAATAGTGAAACCCAGACAGACATTGTCTGAGTTTTCAAGACTGGGAATTTAACCTGTGCCTCTTTTTGAGACAGATAAGCCTCATTCTGGTAGTTGTAAAAAATATTTTCACACAGATATTTCTGATATTTTTATCGAATTAAAGAAGAATTAACTTAACTTTTTAACTTTAACTTCAGTTAACTTGGCCAAAATTTTGATTTATTAACTTTAACTTAGCTAATGAATTGATTAACTTTTTAACTGTTAACTCAGTTAACATTTTTTGATGACTTTCTCACCACTGTGGATTATAGATTAGTAAACAGGCTCTCAAATTAAATGATTTTACTTATTCTAAAAGAAAAGGGAACAATTAAATAAAAAAGGCAATGAATATTGGGTTAATTTCTTTAAAAAGGCATGGTGTCCCCTTGAGCCTGACGCTTCCCAGCTGACAAAAAATGGTGGTTAACTGAGAGTTATCACGTGAAATTGCCCCTCAGTTATCACGTGGAAAACTGATAGGTTATTGCAAACGCTAACCACATGGTTTTGTCAACAGTTAACCATGTGATTTTCTTGGGGCAATCTTCACCAGTAAACCACATGATTTTCTGGTGAATATCTTCACCAGTTAACCACATGATTTTCTGAGGGGCAATCTTCACCAGTTAACCACGTGATTTTCTGGGGGACAATCTTCACCAGTTAACCATGTGATTTTCTGGTGAATATCTTCACCAGTTAATCACATGATTTTCTGGGGGGCAATCCTCACCAGTTAAAATTATTTGAGAAGAGGCAAAATCTCCAACTGGTTAACTTGGCTCTTCATCAAGCCAGTCAACCTGGACCGTTTCAAGCAATATCTTGGGCTTTCAATAGTTGTAGGGCTGAAGTAAACCCACAAGAACTTGCTGAAAATTTGTCACAAACAGTGTGATGCAGTGAGTCTCTTTTCAGTCTTCTCAATGGGTTACCAGAATCAAGGATTGTAGTCGTACATGATTCACATTTCGGATAACTAGTCTTTTGTAATAATATCCAATATGTGCTCCTTTTTGAGCTAATAAGTTTCATTCCGCCATATATTGTGCATTAATTCAGATTTAGAAATCATAATCATTTGTTTAATTAGTTTAAACTCAGTTAAAGTAAACTTAGTGCGGAACTAGGTAAACAGCTGTGTTTCTAGTACAAGTGGCTCCATCTATATTTCTGGGGGGGCAATCTTCACCAGTTAACCACGTGAAGAAAAACACGTGATAACTCTTAGTTATGTCATGGAGATAGTCAAGTGATAATCTGGTGAAGTTCATCACGTGGTTATCCTGTGAAAATGTTGGGGAGTTTTTTCACGTGAAGAAAAACACATGATAACTCTCAGTTATGTCATATAGATAGTCAAGCGTTAATTTGGTGACATTCATCACGTGGCTATCCCACGAAAATGTTGGGGAGTTTTTTCACGTGAAGAAAAACACGTGATAACTCTCAGTTATGTCATGAAGATGGTCAAGCGTTTATCTGGTGAAATTCATCACGTGGTTATCCCGCGAAAATGAGGGAGTTTTTCTCACGTGAACACAAAAAAGCTGACATCAAATAAATACCTTAGGCCAGTTAAGATACTTCTAATTTGACAAAATTGAACTAAGATACAAATATTTCAGACATAAAATTTAAAGAAAAATACACGTTTAAACCAATTTTTAGGGCCATGAAAAACACGCTTTAGTTGGTCAATATCAAAGCTGATGTCTCTAAACAGATTGATAGATAGATAGATAGATAGATAGATAGATATGGTAAGCGCAGCCCTCTAAGCCCAGTTCTGGGCGCTCAGGAGGGTTGATTGATGAGATGAGAGAGAGAGCGGGAGTCCTCAACATGTTACACATTTACCCCATGTGAGGGATCGTTTACTTGCCCAGCATAGACACTGATACAAGGGGCCGCCAATTTAACGTCTCATCCGAACGACATCCAGCTGAGATTTTGCTCATGGAGGTACACTGAAAATTCTGGGTTCCCCATCCCGGTTCGAACCCATGCAGGCAAAGACCTTCAGCGGAGCAGGCGGGAACCTTAACCACTACACCACCCAGCTGCCAAGAATAGACGGAGAGAGTCTGAATTTGAAAATTGTTTCCTAATAATTGTAAATTAGTCAGTGCAATGCTATACAGTGTCCAACAAACACCCCCAAAGTGTCCAACTCAAGGAGTCTTTCCCCAATAAAATTTTATTATTCAGTCTTTTTGTGCCCCGTATATAATGTCTCTCTCACATCAGATTTATATTTATATATCAGATTTATATTTATATATATTGTAATAATTGAAAAACCTGTCCATTTTTGAATAGTTTCTCTACTTGACGATAATGAATATTTTTGTGTTTTAATATATTTTTAGGTCCCAGCTTCATGGTGCGGAGCTCCTGTAATATCACTGTCCCTATCAGCGTGCCCTGTCGGCCCAACATCGGCCCAAAGCTGGTCCGATGCTGCTGACATCTGACCGACACCGGGCCGACGCCGGACCGCCGAGGCACGCTGACAGGGAATTGAATATTTTAATATAAATTTGTAATATAATCCCATAAATTCTGAGATACCAAAAATTATTCTGAATATGGTCAACTGTTTTTTCATAATTATTAACCATTTTCTCAATCTTGTAAAAAAAATTACAATATTCAGGCAAATCTTACAATTAAGTGCTTCTAAGCAGTTATAGGAAGAGGCACTATATAAATTACTATTCTTATCATTATTAAGGTTTTCAAAATTGCCTTTGAATCAGGTGAATTTCCTTTAACTAAGTAGGCTAAACAGATTACCAATTAGGTAATTGTACGGCTTATGTAGTAAAGTTTCTTGTGGTGTTGTGTAATAATAAAACTTAATTTATTATATATTTTTCTGTTCAGTTGTTATTCCTTCTCTTTTGCACTCGATATGGCATAGGCGTACGGCGCGCGTGATTTTTGGGGGGGGGGCGAGTGTCATTTGCATATCAAGATCTAGTTTTAGTACCATTTCAAATGAAATTGGCTAGAAATCATTAATTTTCAATGGTGTTTATTTAATCATCTCCCCAAATTGTTCAGCCTTTTTGCCCGAATCTTACTGTTTCCCAAACTTTTGGGGGGGGGCAATCACCCCCCCCCTGCCCCCCACTCCGATACGCCTATGCGATATGGTTTACAATTGGTGTTGTAAATTCAGCTTGAAGACTCCTTCAGCATATTGAACTTTATATTGGCTATTTAGCCATCTGCCTTGATTTTATGATGGGGCCATGTTACGATGATACCTCTGAACTTCTCAATTAAGTTAGTAATTAACTGTTGTGGTCGAGGCTCAGGCATCAATGACCTCGACATGAACCATCGAGGTTTAGGACGATGCCGGCCTAGAGGTCGAGGCCGGTCTCAAGGCCTCCTAGAATGGCCGAAAGACTACCAAGACCAAGCTGTTGGATATCCGAGACTGAGGCCAGGGCGGATGCCATGACAATACGGTCCCGAGGCTGGCCTTGAAGACCAGGGCTCACAGTTTCTAAAGGCTGGGTTAAATCCCCGGGGAGGGTGTTGGGGGGTGGGTAGAGACTGCCCATAGGCATACGCACAAGGGAAACCCTCGGAAAATTAGGACATTAATATGTAAGGTGGGATAGTTGGGGGGCTATGGATTTTACCCCCGGGACAAACTTTTTTTTCGTTCGCGAAGCATGGACGACGAATTTTTTCGCATGCGGACGAGAGACACACTTTTTTCTCACAATTTTAGCATATTACGGTACCCTAGCTAGCGGTTTGTTTTTTTGGTGTCAAGTGGGAAACAATCTTTTTTCTTCTTTTTTTTTTCACCAAAAATCCATCTGGCCTGCCCCAATAAGGTCAAATTCTGAGGGGCATTCAACTAGTAACCAGGGCCGTAGTCTGCTCTGAATCCTAGGAGGGGGGGGGACAAAGTGACCCACAGGCATGTGTACCCCAGAAAATCGCAGAATTCTAGGGGGGGGGGCAGCTGTCATTACCATCCAATTTTTGCCAATAACGAAGTCGTTATCGCGCGCCGTTAATATGAGGCACATCAACTTCTAACTGGCAGCATTGTTTCTGAAATTTACTTTCCTACATTTTGATATAAATTTTGACCCTGTAGGACCATTATTTCTATGTAAACTATGCTGAGTAGCATGCAAGATGGTTCAAAATGAGGGTGAGCGATAATATGGCATTTAGGCACAAAATATCTTGTGCCAAATTCACTCATTATTGCTCACAACAATGAGCGATAATATGGCATTTAGGCACAAAATATCCTCTGCCCACCTCACTCATTATCACTCACTAGGCTAAAAATAGCTAAAATCCAACAGTTTGATCTTTGCCAATATCCACTATAGTTTAAGTGAATGATAATGAATGATTTGGGCATATTCCCAAAGGACAGGATCTTTGTCAAAATCCACTATAATTCGAGTGAGTGATAATGTGTGGTTTAGGCATGCGCCAAAAGCACCTATATTTTGCCAAAATGCCCCGCGGATATTTTAGAGGATGCCAAAAGGCACTATAGTTTGCCAAAAGACCCAATAATTTGCCAAAAGACCCAATAATTTGCCAAAAGACCCTATATTTTGCCAAAAGGCAAAATAGCCTTGCCCAATAGGCCTATTGGGCGCAATAGTGGATATTGGCTGCAACAGGTTCTGGCTGTCGTTAATTGGGTATATTTTTGGGGCGCAAAGATGTTTGCAGGACTATAATTGTGTCTCCAATTCTCTCAGGGTGAAACTGTCATAAATCACTAAATAATGATGTCTACCCCACTCCTTCAGGAAGTGATGTTGTTGTGTATTCATGTAGGGGGTAAGAGCTTCTCTTTAAGATATACTGACAGATTCTGATGGGATGTGCAGCACTTAGAATTATACAACCGGTGCAAAGGAAACCCTTGTGCACCTTCAAATAAAACAAAAAACTTCCTTTGAAAGAAAGTCCACTTTACAGCTAACCTTGTTATCTTCTTAAATCTATTTCATTAAAAAGTGTTTTAGAAAACATATGAGCAATTTGAAGAGGTAGCAAACACATTGATATTACCATTAGCACCAGCTGTCACTTGTGCTGTGAATTTTCTTGCTTTTACATTGGACAACTGAAATCCTTCATAACTCATATCACTTGGGCCTACACATGTGCCAGTGATGTCCCTAAATAATGACGTCCATCCCACTTCGATTTACAACTCCTTCATCATGCTGTTCTCACCTTCTCCTTGTTTCTTACTGTACAATAACTCATGTCTCTTCTCCACGGACGTTTTCTGTAAAGGTATGCCAAACCCATCCATAACTACCAGGTGGAAGGTCTGAAGATGTAGGGCCTTGCTCAAAACGGATGGGAGCTTGAAGATTCATGACAAACTTAAGCATCCCAGACACAATTATTCATGACATGAAATAGTTTGCGAACATTATGTCTGTTACCTGCTTCACAATACACTACAATGTAAATTCTACCTTTTTTATGGTTACGCAAAACTTTATGGAGTGACCTGTTTGGTCAGGATGCAGGGACTTGAAAGTGATAAATATGCAGTTTCCTAATACCACTTCAAACACTGACATCAGATTGCCAGATATAATTATTATATAAAGAGCCAGTGCAAAACTTACTGAGGTCCATTTAGATGAGATGGGGCTCTGCACCCAGTTTGGTTCTTCTTGAGGTATGGTTGGGGCCCCACTGTGACTTCTTCACCACCTTGTTATCTCTATAGCACACAGGCCAGGACAACGCAGGGTGGCAGACACTGAAGCCAGGACAATCACTCTGCTGTTGACCTGTCTGCAGCTGGTGACAGGTTATGCGTGCCCCTCATTCCAATGACAAGGGAAAAATATCTGAAAATGCTAAAAACCTTTCCTTAGTATCAATCTGAAGCATGAAACTTAGACATCTTAGACTTGGAACTGGAACAGGAAAATTCATGCTTACTCTGATAAGTACTCACCATGATAGTTTGACTTTTGGAAAAGCTGGCATCTAACTGACAATTTTGCTTGATAGAACCCTCCAAATCGGTGGCTAACTAGTACTTATACTGGAGAATGCACAGCAATCTGTTCTTTGATGGTACTTTCCAGACAGACCGAATCTCTGCTTTGAATCAGCATTTATTCACCACACAAACCTCTGTCAACCCAATGCTCTGGGGAAGAATTAGCAGCTTGCGTGCACTTCTCCTTGTAAAGCCATATGTTGGATGCACGGGGTAAAACAAGGCAAAATTACAATTAATGAAACTAAACCTCCTTGATTGATGTCTTCCAAAACTTTATTACTTATATAGTAAAAATTTGTGGAAAGTTGCTGAAGACATCTCGAAACATTATTTTTTCCAGTTTTATGTCATAATGTAGGGTTCCTAGACAAAAAGGACCTTAGATGTTCTCCATTGCATGACCTAAGCTAATAAGATATATGTGGCAGAGGGGAGAAAGGAGATATAAGGGCTAGACATGTGATGTGATAGAATATCCGACAGGTCTCTAATGATATAAGCAAGAAGCAGGGTCACAGATGCCTCAAAATAACACTTTCATTTGAGGATTCCACAGCAGACCTGATTTTTGTTTTATTTTTGAATACTTGCTCTTTTTATGTTGCTTTAAAAAACAGAAAATCATGTTTGTCACTACGTGCTCTGTTTGGCTTGCAATTAGTTTTCCCTATTGTTGCAAGGGTTAATTCCACAAGCAATCAACATACACATGTGTGCTATTTGTGACATGCTGCTGATAAAAAAAGTAGCTGACATTAATTGTGTATTTGCTCAGCTGGAAGTCATTGAAGCCAATGAATGGCGTATTGGCTGAGATGAGATCCTGGACAAGACCAATGCATTACAAAAGTTCAGTTGGCTGGCACCTCTAAGATAATTTTAAGATCAAACACACTTGTCCTATCTTTTCATACAGCACATGTTTATTTCAAATGCCACCAGCCTTGAGTGCTGAATGCTCCATGTCTAATGACCCAGTTGTCTATTTAAGAAAGAAATTATAGAGGGCCGGCACGGGCCTCCCCCAAGGTCACAGCAAGTGCGACCTGTCAATCATCTCATCAGCCTACGATCTCATTTATTTTGGGGCGCTTTTTTGAGGCGTTTATTTATAGCACAATGTTGTAACGTCACCAGCAGCAACGAAGATTGTGCATGGCTATGACGTTACCACATATGACGTCATTGTGCCTCCTTCCCCTGGCGAGCAAATTGTACAGAGATCAATGTATATGACGTCATGATTGACTGCAGTGTCCCTAGTGTCAAAAAACTGTCTCCTGCTATGTTACAAACTTGTAAGAGTTATTTCACTGCTGACAAAACTTCAGCCAATTTCTTTAAAGAAACGATAGATGGGGGGGGGAAGGCTCTGGATTTTACCCGGGACGAACGTTTTTTGTTCACAAAGCGTTGACGAACAATTTTTTCGCATGCGCACTTTTTATTGCAATTAACATTACACATGATTACGGTAAGCGCCATAATGACCCAAAACTAGTTAAGCAATTGTGTATGTATTATTCTCATTGCCGAGGCGCAGCCGAGATGATAAAAAATTAGCTACATTATGTTACAATATATCAAGACTTTGTTAAAATTTACCTCTCGGCCCTCTACACTAGACATTGTCTACATAATTATATTATATATTTAAAATTTTGCACACAAGACAAGATAAAGACTGCAGCATGGTTCTTAGTTGCACTTACACATGTTGTATCTTGGCCTTCAGACATTGACATCAGATTGCCAGATATAATTATTACACAAAAGAGCCTGTGCAAGCCTTACTGGGGTCAATTTAGATGAGACGGGGCTCAGCACCCAGTTTGATTTCAGGTATGGTTGGGGCCCCAATGTGACTGCTTCACCACCTTGTTATCCCTAGCACAAAGGCCAGGACAACGCAGAGTGGCAGACACAGAGGCCAGGACAATCACTCTGACGTTGACCTGTCTGGAGCTTGTTGACAGGTTGTGCGTGCCCCTCATTCCAATGACAAGGAAAAAATATCTGAAAATGCTGAATACCTTTCCTTAGTATCAATCCGAAGCTAAGACATCTTAGCCTTGAAACCCGGAACAGGCAAATGCCTGCTTATTCTGATAAGTTCTCACCATGTAAGTTTAACTTTTGGAAAAGCTGGCATCTAACTGACAATTTTGCTTGATAGAACCTGCCAAATTATTGTCTAACCAATATTATACTGGAGAATGCACAGCAATCTGTTCTTTGATGGTACTTTTCCAGACTGAGACAGACCGAATCTCCAGTTTGAATCAGGATTTATTCACCAAACAAAGTTCTATCAACCAAATGCTCTGGGGAAGAATTAGCAGCTTGCGTGCGCTTCTCCTTGTAAAGCCATGTGTTGGATGCATAGGGGCAGAACAAGGCAAAATTACAATTCATGAAACTAAAACTCCTTGATTGATGTCTTCCAAAACTTCATTCCTGCAGTATATTGTTGCGGTATAGCAAAAATTTGTGGAAAGTTGCTGAAGACATCTCGAAACATTTTTTTTTTCAGTTTTATGTCAAAATGTGGGGTTCCTAGACACAAAGGACCTCAGATGTTCTCCATTGCATGACCTAAGCTAATAAGACATATGTGGCAGAGGGGAGAAAGGAGATATAAGGGCTAGACATGTGATGTGATAGAATATCCGACAGGTCTCTAATGATACAAGCAAGAAGCAGGGTCACATGAGCCTCAAAATATCACTTTCATTTGACGTTTCCACAGCAGACCTGTTTTTTTTATGCTTGCTCTTTTTATGTTGCTTTAAAAAACCATAAAATCATGTTTGTCACTATGTGCTTTGTTTGGCTTGCAGTTAGTTTTTCCTGTTGTTGCAAGGGTTTATTCCACAAGCAATCAACATGTGTGTGTGCTATTTGTGACATGCTCCTGATCAAAAAAAGTAGCTGAAATTGTGTAATATGTATTTGCTCAGCTGGAAGCCATAGAAGGCAATGAATGGCATATTGGCTGACATGAGATCCTGGACTTGACCAATGAATTACTAAAGTTCTGTTGGCTGGCACCTCTAAGATAATTTTAAGATTGAACACACTTGTCCTATCTTTTCATCCAGCACATGTTTATTTCAAATGCCACCAGCCTTGAGTGTTTAGTGCTCCATGTTTAATGACCCAGTTGTCTATTTTTAAAAGAATGAAATGATATATTTGTTTGTAAAATTTTTAACACAAGACAAGATAAAGACTGCAACACTTATCAACCTGTTGCCTTGTAAGCCTGAGTTGGGAAGGAGGGCAATTATGAATAAGAATCACCTCAGTAAAGTTGCATAGGCCTGGCCAGGATTTCCACTTGATATGCACCCTAAATGAGAGACATTCTTCTGCCAAACCCATACACAGGTCTGGCGGCATTAATGCAATGTAAATAAAACTTCATGGCCAATATACTCGGGTGTAATTACTTTGCCAACATGAAAATGCATTTTCATATAATCTACTCTGGAGTCTGGTATTTGCAGCAAATATATCATGTTATCAAAAAAGTCATTCACAGTTATTTTTGTAACCTTCATGTCAGAGATGAACTGTCTTCACATTCAAAAAGCTTTGCAAAAAGGTTTGATTGAAATTATAATATTTTTATTTTATGCATGGAAACAGCGGGATGGGCACAAGTGAGTCTCTTCTTGGAAAATGATTTGTGCACTGAATTGTTTTATTATTATTTTTTCCTTGTCTTGAGCTTGATTTGTCTATTATTCTTAATTTCTCAGCTTCATTTGCACAGGGTAATGTATCTGTGGCTTCAAGATACATGCACGAAGCCACCTCAAGGTCAGTGAGTTTAAGGTTAACCTTGGCAGGAATCCAAAAAGCTTTGCAGGGATGTGGCTAAGTGTGATAAACATGGACCCAATGTGTGGTTCTGAGCTGATGGCATTCACCATGGAATTACACACAGGTCTTTGATTTGCTGGCACCTCGGGCTCACTGAGGCCACAGGATTTATGGTTGTTTTTTATGTTGGACCCACTGACCATTGAAGTCCTTTGATGAGTTAAGTTGACCGAACTGCCAGGTAGCTTCAAAATTTAGCATGGACACATTGGACAGTAAACCCTTTGCAATATGTACCTCTGGCCATTTGTAATTATACTGCAGTTGTGACTACCATTGGCTTGCTGCATGGGTGCAATCGAGTTAAGCCAGCAGAGGTTTGATGTCTGGTCTCGGAGTCATTCTGGTCCCTGGCCTGGGGCAAGATCCTTTCAATTCATCTCCATTGCTGCTGCCCTTTGGGGATTCCATTCTCAACCATGACTGTACCAATGCCTGCTCCTGAGCAATCCTGGGCTGTAGCGCATATTCTATATTCACGGAAGGAGATAAAGAAATTAAAAGCTCTTTCTTGTATGAGGCCCTTGTCTTGAATTTTGCACATTTTCCATCTCATAATTGCTCCAGACAGATTTGTTAACGACTGGCTGAAGCCTCTCAACAATGAGTGTCCCTGATGACTGACATCTCTAATAAGAACTCACAATTTCAAGTATACTTTTGTTCTCCCTTTTATCCTAATCATGTCTGTTTCAAATCACATCAATCAAAACAGAATTAATGCCACTCTCGCAGCACATTGTGTCTGGGAGTAGCCGTCAAATTCATGTCAAGTCAAATTTTCTTCTAATGTGTGCAGTCTTGAGTGCTCCTTGTTTAATGACCCAGTTGACAATTTCTTACATGTTTCCAAAACTACAATATTGTGTTTCACGCGTTCTGTTGGAGAAAGATCCTGACATGAGTATGACATTACATGTATATATTTGTTTGTAACCATTTTGCACACAAGACAAGATAGTGACTACAAATGCCGAAACCTTATCAACCTGTTGCCATGTTAGGCAGCATTAGAAGGGGAACATTATGAAGAAGAATCACCTCAGTAAAGTTGCTGGGAGACAGTGCAAATGGCAAGGCTGGGATTTCCGCTTGATATACATCCTAAATATACACTTGATGTAAATTAATTGCACAGTGAACTGTATTCTGTATTATAATTTTTTTCTCTCCTTTTGTCTTGAGCTTAATTTGTGTCTGTTAGTCTTTTTCTTTTTTAAATTCAGCATCAAATGCAAAGAGCAGTGTATTCTTGTGATGTCTGTGATGTGTGGCTTCTGTATACATGAAGCCATCAGAAGGTCTGTGAGTTTTTTAAGGTCAATCTTGACAAGAATCCCAAAAAGCTCTGCCTTTTTGTGGCTGTGTGTGCTCAACATGAACCCACTGTGTGGCCCTGGGCTTATGTGGGCTGTTGGCATTCACCATGGGGTCACACATTTAGTTTCTGGTACTTCAGTTCCACAGAAACCACAGGATTTGTTTTTTTTTGTTCTTATGTTGCACTCGCACGCAAATTGAAGTTGATCGTTTGATGTGTTAAGTTGACTGAACTGCCAGGCAGCTTCAAAGCTAAGCATGGACAGTCAACCCTTCGGAATAGAGAAATACACACCTCTGGCCACATACACATTGCACTGCAGTTGTGACTACCATTTCCTAGCTGTATGGGTGCAACTTAGTTAAGTTGCTGAGGTTTGATGTCTGGTCACGGAGTCATTCTGGTCCCTGGCCTGGGGCGAGATCCTTTCAATCCGTCTCTATTGCTGCTGCCCTTTGGGGATTCCATTCTCAACCATAACTGTACCAATGCCTTCTCCTGAGAAATCCTGGGCTGTAGTGCATATTCTATATTCATGGAAGGAGATAAAGAAATTAAAGGCTCTGTCTTGGATGATGCCCTTGTCTTGAATGCTGCACATTTTCCATCTCATAATTGCTGCAGGCTGATTTGTTAATGACTGGCTGAAGCCTCACAACAATGTTTGTCCCCAATGACTGACATCTCTAATAAGAGCTCACAATTTCAAGTGTACTTTTGTTCTTCCTTTTATCCTAATCATGTCTGTTTCAAATCACATCCATCAAAACAGAATTAATGCCACTCTTGAACACATTGAGTCTGGCAGTTGACCGAACTGCCAGGTAGCTTCAAAATTTAGCATGGACACATTGGACAGTAAACCCTTTGCAATATGTACCTCTGGCCATTTGTAATTATACTGCAGTTGTGACTACCATTGGCTTGCTGCATGGGTGCAATCGAGTTAAGCCAGCAGAGGTTTGATGTCTGGTCTTTGAGTCATTCTGGTCCCTGGCCTGGGGCAAGATCCTTTCAATTCATCTCCATTGCTGCTGCCCTTTGGGGATTCCATTCTCAACCATGACTGTACCAATGCCTGCTCCTGAGCAATCCTGGGCTGTAGCGCATATTCTATATTCACGGAAGGAGATAAAGAAATTAAAAGCTCTTTCTTGTATGAGGCCCTTGTCTTGAATTTTGCACATTTTCCATCTCATAATTGCTCCAGACAGATTTGTTAACGACTGGCTGAAGCCTCTCAACAATGAGTGTCCCTGATGACTGACATCTCTAATAAGAACTCACAATTTCAAGTATACTTTTGTTCTCCCTTTTATCCTAATCATGTCTGTTTCAAATCACATCAATCAAAACAGAATTAATGCCACTCTCGCAGCACATTGTGTCTGGGAGTAGCCGTCAAATTCATGTCAAGTCAAATTTTCTTCTAATGTGTGCAGTCTTGAGTGCTCCTTGTTTAATGACCCAGTTGACAATTTCTTACATGTTTCCAACACTACAATATTGTGTTTCACGCGTTCTGTTGGAGAAAGATCCTGACATGAGTATGACATTACATGTATATATTTGTTTGTAACCATTTTGCACACAAGACAAGATAGTGACTACAAATGCCGAAACCTTATCAACCTGTTGCCATGTTAGGCAGCATTAGAAGGGGAACATTATGAAGAAGAATCACCTCAGTAAAGTTGCTGGGAGACAGTGCAAATGGCAAGGCTGGGATTTCCGCTTGATATACATTAGGGTGCATCAGTTGCCCCAACATCAACCGATCCAGCTGTACCTCGGTCCATAGTTGTGTTTTACCACACAAAATAAGATACTAAAATTTCAGCTTGATCGATGAATATTTAGGGGTGCCTCCAGAAGCATATTTCCTGTGAATTTTTTTGGAAAAGTTACGTTTCCGTAGGATCGCGGTTTGTGATAACTTGAGTAATATATAAGATAGAAAAAAACTAATGACATTTTTGGATTCTACAGAAAATTTCCTTCAAAATGAATACCTGGAAGCTATGTTTCCGTCAACATTATTGTGATCAAGAACTGCAGGATATGCTTTTACTTCGATTATTATGTACGACGTCACTGTTGTACATAAGTTTCTGTTTATATGACTGCATGGTACTTAGTCTTTGCTATTCCCTTCATATTAATTATGTTTCATAAATTTGAGCAATAATTTACTCAGTATTCCATTTTATGTCTCAGAGCTATTTCAATTATTCATGATGATGTGATCTTGATAAACATTTAATGACTATGAAAAAAAAAACAAGCTTGCTAATAAGTCCCACTTTTTTTTATCTTTATGAAGACGAGCCCAAATACTTTTTGTTCAAAAAGAGATGGGTCCATGTCACCATACCTTTTTTGAAACATCACTTAGTGAAAATGTTAAATAATTATTACATTTATTCAATAGTTTCTATTCTTGTCATGGAATTGTGACTACACATTAATTCTACGATATAGATCCTCCTTAGACCTTGCCATATATGACAGATTATGTACATTGACAGTCTCGCCAAACATAGTCCCTGCTTTACTCCAAAAATGTTGGTTTTCCTGAAAATATAGAATGTTTCACTGTCCAGACAATATTTATATTTCATTAATTTGCAAAATTATGCACAATTGTACAATGTACATGGACCCATCTTCTTGGCACTATAATTTCGGGCAAGGTTTTATTTGTAATCCGAGGGCTGAAATGATCAATTATAGCATGTTAAGAAACCATCTTGACCTCTAGGTGATTCATTATCATCATAGGTGAACTCAGCATCCTCAGAAACCACTACTGGATCAGTTTCAGTGGCATTAACTGATTTACATGTAAGGTAGGAAAATGGCAACTTTTTATGCTCGAAAACAGCCAATTTGGGTATTTGAAGGCTGAATTGAACAGTTATACCATGTTATGACATCATCTTGACCTCTGGATGATTCATTATCATTATGGGTGAACTCATCACCCTCAAAAACACCCCATTGACCAGTTTCAGTGGCATTGACTGATTTCAGAAAAATAGCAACTTTTTATGCTCGAAAATAGTCATTTTTTGTTCCCTCAAAGGGCCCTCCAAAGATGAGGGGGGGGGGGTATCTAAACCTTAATGGATTTGGTTGAAATTTGGTGTAGGAACTTTGTACACATAGGGGCACAACTGAGTCCAAGAAGAGCTTGATCCGAAAAACGTTCCAAAAAAGGGGACACCTATCAGTGAAGTCGGATAAAATATTCCAAGTGAAAACAAATCCTGCAGTATGGCATCAACATTTTTTCAACAAAAGTATGGCTTCCAGGTATTCATTTTGAAGGAAATTTTCTACAGATTCCAAATATGTTATTATTTTTCTTCTATCTTTTATATTAGTCAAGATATCACAAACCGCGATTCCACGGAAACATAACTTTTCCTGAAAATGTTGTAGGAAATGTGCTTCCGGAGGCACCCCTAAATATTAATTGATTAAGCTGATTTTTTAGTATGTTCATCTGGTTACCTAAATACAACTGCATGCCAAGGTACAGCTATCTAGCTCTATTTTTTAGTTTTCATGGGGCGGTTGATGCACCCTAATATACATCCTAAATATACACTTGATGTAAATTAATTGCACAGTGAACTGTATTCTGTATTATAATTTTTTTCTCTCCTTTTGTCTTGAGCTTAATTTGTGTCTGTTAGTCTTTTTCTTTTTTAAATTCAGCATCAAATGCAAAGAGCAGTGTATTCTTGTGATGTCTGTGATGTGTGGCTTCTGTATACATGAAGCCATCAGAAGGTCTGTGAGTTTTTTAAGGTCAATCTTGACAAGAATCCCAAAAAGCTCTGCCTTTTTGTGGCTGTGTGTGCTCAACATGAACCCACTGTGTGGCCCTGGGCTTATGTGGGCTGTTGGCATTCACCATGGGGTCACACATTTAGTTTCTGGTACTTCAGTTCCACAGAAACCACAGGATTTATGTTTTTTTTTGTTCTTATGTTGCACTCGCACGCAAATTGAAGTTGATCGTTTGATGTGTTAAGTTGACTGAACTGCCAGGCAGCTTCAAAGCTAAGCATGGACAGTCAACCCTTCGGAATAGAGAAATACACACCTCTGGCCACATACACATTGCACTGCAGTTGTGACTACCATTTCCTAGCTGTATGGGTGCAACTTAGTTAAGTTGCTGAGGTTTGATGTCTGGTCACGGAGTCATTCTGGTCCCTGGCCTGGGGCGAGATCCTTTCAATCCGTCTCTATTGCTGCTGCCCTTTGGGGATTCCATTCTCAACCATAACTGTACCAATGCCTTCTCCTGAGAAATCCTGGGCTGTAGTGCATATTCTATATTCATGGAAGGAGATAAAGAAATTAAAGGCTCTGTCTTGGATGATGCCCTTGTCTTGAATGCTGCACATTTTCCATCTCATAATTGCTGCAGGCTGATTTGTTAATGACTGGCTGAAGCCTCACAACAATGTTTGTCCCCAATGACTGACATCTCTAATAAGAGCTCACAATTTCAAGTGTACTTTTGTTCTTCCTTTTATCCTAATCATGTCTGTTTCAAATCACATCCATCAAAACAGAATTAATGCCACTCTTGAACACATTGAGTCTGGCAGTCGCTGTCAAATTCATGTCAAGTCTAATTTTCTTCTAATGCCACCAGCCTTTGAGTGCTCGAGTGTTTAATGACCCAGTTGACAATTTCTTACATGTTTCCAACATTACAATACTGTTTTTCATGCAATTCTGCTGGAGAAATATTATGACAGGAGCCTGACATTACATGTATATATTTGTTTGTAACCATTTTGCGCACAAGACAAGATAGTGACTATATACAAATGTCGAAATCTTATCAACCTGTTGCCATGTTAGCCAGCATTGGAAGGAGGGCAATTATGAAGAGGAATCACCTCAGTAAAGTTGCTGGGAGACAACGCAAATGGCCTGGCCAGGTTTTTCTGCTTGATGTACACGCTGACCAAGAGACATTCCTCACCAGGACAGACACACAGAACTCGCTGACTGTATAGACTGATATTGTAAAGACACATATTAAGAACTTTTAGATGATTAACCTTGCAAAAAAGGACAATATGAGCGTATAAAATACTTAGGCCTATCTACGAGGACTATATTATGTAGAAAACTAATTACAGAGAAGACATATCACATATTTTTATAATTGGCTGCAATATAAAAGAGGGCATTTTAATTTTGGTTGCAGTCAACTTCATATTTCATATAAGTCGCAAAAAGCTACATTGTATATTTATGATCTTTACATATCTTTCTCGGCTAAAAATAGACACATATCTTGGTAGAACTGCTGCTACACCTCATCTTCTGTGATACTGATGTGAGAAACTATCCCAAAATAACCTGGAAATAATATGCTTCTATTCCTGTAACGCAACCAAAGTTTCTTATCTCTACATATCTATTTCTTAAACTAGTTGAAAATAATATGAAGCTCGGGTGTCATGGAAAAAGTCACAACTTCTAAATTAACTTTATCTCACCCCTATTGAAATTGCAACTATAAGCGTTGGAGTCATACTGGTCATTTAAGTCACAAGAATATTAGTGGAAGTGACTCTAAATGCATCATGGCTGACACCCCAAGAATACAAAATCAAAAAGGAAATTTGATGAAAGTACCAAGCTGCTGCTGTCACTGTAAGGTATTTGTAAATGATCATTAAACACGTTAGAGAATGACAATGTATTTTTAGAATTGGGATGTCAGTCAGGATGCCATTTGAGTAGGCTCTGATATTATTTGATAGAGAGGAGGGACACCAGCATTTGAAATGTATTTTAGCTTAGAAAAACACTCAGACTGTCTGACTGACCCCATGCAGTCCCTTTGTTGCTGAATAACGCCAGCTGTGAAGAGACTGGAAGAATTCATGGTCATTCATGAGTAAATTCAATTCTTTCATGTTTGAACTACCAATTTTGGGTCTCTGTTTTTAATACATATAATATTCTACAACGATTTTTTTTCATGTGACAATAGAGGATTTAATGTGTCAGTTTCAACTGCAAGGGCAGTTGTTCCACAACAGGTAGATCAGCAGCCCTTTTCCAGACCTACACAAAAGGATTCTGTGAGTTCCGTCATGTGGATTCTGGCAGAGTTCACTGCCTGTGGCAGGTCACTGCTGTTGCTTCTTGTTCATGTAGTATAGAGAGTACAATCTTTTGATAAATGTTAAGTATGTCTTACAGAAAAGGATTAAATGTTCCAGCCTAAGCAACACCCAGTAAGGCAAAACGCCCTACATCAATTAGTATTACTTCTACCATAAAACGGCCACCTCTTCTTCTTTTGCTTCAACTAAATTTAACACCAGATGTCAGTATAGGCAAGAAAATATTCCCTGCATGCAGCCACCATGAGTTGAGTATAATAAAGCTCACCATTTCATTCCTGAAGTGTTTACTGTTGACACTCAAGAAGATCTGGCCTCAGTTTAACACTCCAGCATTATATGTGGGACATTCGTAAACATTTGATGGCTGAGGCTGATATGATATACCGATGATAATTGATTTCATTTTGTACATTCCTTGGAATAGTGGTTAGTGTGTATGTTCATTGATCTATTGTGGTATAGACTTTTGCTATTTATGTTTATAAATGGCATTATTGTTAAAACTTTCTGGATGTCATCTTAAATAAATGCATTCACATCATTTCAGTAACTACATTTTCATAAGACGTAATCAGCATATTCTCACTCGTAGCGTTTCCTCACAGGAAATGAAACAGTAAATGTTAAGGATCTTCAGAAATATTTAGAGCTGTGTGGGGAACCAGGATAGACAACCATATTTCAAAGTTATGTGTCTAATATTTATTTGTAATATACCATTACACATAAACATTTGATGCAGATCAAATACTTGAGATCTAATTTTATTATCTTATATTTCAGAAACTTTTCATACATGCATAGAAACACAAAATAGGCTTCACCATGGCAAGCCAAGAAATAACTAAGGTCAGCGAAATAGTGAGAGCAAGCAACACCTTTGCTTTCAACTTGTACAAGGAATTATGCAAGACAGAAGGGGACAACAACTTGTTCTTCAGTCCCCTGTCAATCACAGCAGCTCTGGCCATGATCCACCTCGGATTGTCTGGAAACTCAGCTGAGGAGATCAAAACTGCTTTGAATGTAAGTGCTTCACTTTGAATAAATTATTAAAAATTGTAGTGAATCATTATTCATTTTAAAATTAAAAAATTACATGACCAAATTGACCATTATTCTTGAAGACACATTCACAGACCACAGATTTCCATCACATCTGATTCTCATCCGTAATACAAATATATTTATTTATTTTTTAACTGAAAATTGACATTTCAATTTAAAATTTGTTTTCATTCAGGCTGAAAATTTCAGTGATGAGGAATTTCATGAAGCATTTTCAGCTCTTAACCAAAAATTGAATACCAAGGGAGATAGCGCTTGCGCACTGAGATTGGCCAACAGAGTATTTGTCGAGAAACATTTTGAAGTCAAGGAGTCATTTATGAAAGGTGAATATAATCAATATTCAATACACTTAATTGCTTATTTTTATGGGTAGAAATTAGTAATACCTTTATTATTACCTTCAGCTACATCCAAGCACTATGCTGCCGAGTCCCAGGTTGTGGACTTCGTTGGCGAAACAGAGAAATCAAGAACATACATCCATAAGTGGGCAGAAAACCAGACTGAAAATAAAATAAAGGATCTCATTCCACCAGGTGTCATTACAGTAGACACGGTCATGGTGTTGGCCAATGCCATTTATTTCAAAGGTACACTAATTGAAATTTTAAGTTTTGAACCACTTCCTCATCAAACAATTTCGCGCTTTCACTTTTGATAATTTTCAGCATTGCCTTACAGAGTGGAAATAAAAAAGTAGATTTTACAATAATATTATGAGACAATAGAACTATATGCCTAAATGTAAAGAAAACACAGCCTCAAGCGTGTCGTGAGAGGAAACCTCTATTGCAAAAAACAAAAAAAATTGTATGCCAAAAACTTTCAGGTCAATGGTTGGAACAATTCGATCCAGAATGCACTTATCAGGATAACTGGACTCTGATCGAAAGAGGAAACTCAAGTCAATCTGATGACCAAGGAGGATCGATTCAATTTCAGCATGAGTGAAGAGATGCCAGGAACCATGTATGCTGAATTTCCCTACAAGGGAGATGAAATTAGTTTGGGAATCATCTTGCCAGGATCAGTGGGAGAACTTGGGCAACTCAGACAAAAAATCAACACTAATATCTATGAGAAACTAGTTTCTACTACTTTCAACGAAAAACTTGTGGTTTCAATTCCTAAATTCAAAATAGAGTCGAAAGCCAACCTGAAAGACCTATTGAAGTCACTAGGCGTCAAAATGGCGTTTGAAAGTGGTGGGTCTGACTTCACAAAGATTTCGGATGTGCCCGATCTGTATTTGTCAGAGGTGGTTCACAAAGCTTTCGTGGAAGTAAACGAAGAAGGAACAGAAGCTGCTGCTGCCACAGCTGCTGTGATAAATGCCAAGTGCCTGAAAATGGAGTTCAATGCCACTCATCCATTTGTGTTCATTATCAAAGACAACATCACTGGAGCGATACTTTTCATGGGCCACTTGATGAACCCCAATGCATGAAGTGATTATGTTAATTGCAATAAATATTATCTTGAAAATATTCAATTGTCTTTTCATCAATTGCATAATTTACTTTTTTGGGGTTCACGAGACACAAAATTACGCCTACTGGCTTTGGAGACACATGCATTTGTTTGAAAGTACTGAGATCTGGGAATACAGCAAATAAAAAACGTAAGAAGGAAGATATTCTCTGGCACAGTAAGTATTTTAAGTTACATTATATAGTCCAGGAGCATTACATTTAACCTGGAACAAATTAGTAACAAGCTGAAATTTTCAGGAAACGTTCATAAAATTGTCTAGAATAACATACTAAAAGTCCTCGAATATCCCCTTATTGGCACCTTGGGTATTCAAGATGGAGTCCAAGATGGCTGACTTGAGCGTTTTTGTTGCTTCTTTGGCTCAAAATATGCTACAAATTTTATAAAAGTGTTGGAAATTAATATATTCAAAGCTAGAGAATTGACTAGAAGCATGTATTATGTAATTTGGAATTCAAGATGGTATCCAAGATGGCGGAATTTATGTAGTCAGGCAGCCAAACTTGATTTTTTACCTGAACCCTGCACCGACAGATAAGGTTTTTTTCTCAATGGATTTGTAGTCCTTAGACCCTCCATAAAACATAAATGGCGGGTAACGAGAGTGTATCCTTGAGTATTTTAAGAAAATGGTTGGAATTCAAAATGGCCGCCAAAACGAGCTTCTGTCAGCCTATCTTTCTTAATTTTGGGTCTAGAAAGATGTACAATACATCTTTTTCAGGTAAAATATACATGGGGAACTCATTTTTCAGGTTTTTAGATACGTTTGTAGTTAAAACCAATATATTGGATATTATGTGGAAAAATATAATTTTATCCCTCAAATTTACAATCATTTTCAGTGTAAGTCATAGTTTTATAAATTATTAGGTTTATTAATGTAAATGCATGTCAAATTGTTTTTGACACTTGTACATTTCTTTAATCTAGGTATATGGGCAGGTGTTATTCTGGATACCGCCTATGCATTTAAGGTTTTAATGACAAACATGTGATTTAAGATTGAATTGGCGTACAGACATTGTCACAATAATTGCTGACATAATTTACATTCTTTGACTTGCAAATGACTGTTTCAGTTCAAACAAACTTCAATCTGTCAAGGCAAAAGGTCCAATTGAATCATAAACATAAAAACATGGCAATGCTCTGCATTAAGAAGTATAAAATTAATTAAATTGAAATAATGGTTCTTCATACCAGATCAGGTACCACAAATTCGCATTCCTAATTATGTCATCAAGAAAAGAACTGCTGAGATGAAGAAATCAGATTTTTCTCCTGCACCTAATGTCAATGTGTACAAGTGTTTTTGCTTTTGCCAAATCTGCCAATCCGTTGCATTTTCGTTCATTGCAAACCAGAATATTTGATCCACAAAACTGAGAAACAAAGTAGAAGTTGGAAATGGCCTTGCAACAAATCGAGGAAAATGAAATGAAAGGAATGACAATTAGGCTGGAGGAGGCTGGAGGAGTGCAAGATACTGGACATAGTAACAGTCCATCTCCAAGTAACCAATTTGTGGTACCACAAACTATGTTATTCCGGATTCTTCTGTAATAGCGCAGATTGAGAGAGTTAATGAGAGAGTATCTGCTCCATTATTTTGTTCACAGAAAGCTAAATATAAACATCGAATATTAAGAGGAGAGTCAGGAGACTACAACAACAGATTTTGCTGTCAGACAGATAAGAAGGGAGCTCTTATGGCTTGAAAACAATCATTTGTATGATGAAGTCCCAAATGATGTTGAATATCTTCTGAAGAATGGATTCTCCTGTCCAAACAATCTCTTCATACCTGCCAATGAGAAGAGGCATCACTATTTTGTGACAAGGTTTTAGGTGTGAAGAAATGCAGTTCAAACAGCAGTAACCAATGGCTTCAACAGCTGATGAAATTGTTTGTAAATCAAAGTATCATAGTCCGCAACCAAACTTCTTGGCATTGATATTTCATCTTTTTATATTCTTGGGGAGTCTCTGCCATGGAATTGCTTCTGCTGGTCAGATGGACCACTGCAGTGACTCAGTAAGAGCCGTAACATGATGGAAAACGGTTCCACAGCAGGTGGGATCTGCGCCAAAATTGTACACTATGAATTAAATAATGTCAAGTGTTTGTTAAAATTGAAACTTTGCTCTGAATGCCATCATCATTATGTGGAACTTTTCGTCCAACATGAACCAGGAAGATCCTTTGACATCGTTGTGTGATCCCAATAATGTTTGCTTTCTGGCCACCAATTCCTCAAATGCCATAAAAAAGCAATTATAGTATTTATGATCGCCATGTCCTCTCCTAGACCTATGTCCTCCTCCTTTCAAAAATTTAGTCCTTCTGTGAAGAAAATAATGGAGCAATAGGTGGTGCTAGAAAAATATCCAAATCCTGGAGTCACAAAGCTAATTTTAAAAAGTTTAGGAAGATAATCATCTCATTCCTCTACCTCTAATTCAAAGTACCATTCTTTCAACTGGACGAAGTCCCATTTCTTGTGCTATCGCACTTGCTTGTTCTCATTGAGGATCTCATGCCTTTCTTAACACTGCTTTCAGATTCTGAAACATTCTGCATGCGAATCTCTGTATCTGCCAAATCACTGAAGAATCTGGAATAATACCATTTGTGTTACCATAAATGATGTGTTGCTGTCTGGATTATTTTAACATGTTCAGTTGCTCTTACGCTCCTCCAGCCTAATAGTCATTCCTATCATTGCATTTTTCCTTGATTTTTTTTTTTCAGTTTCGTTGATCAAATATGCGGGTTTGCAATGACCAAAGATGCAATGGATCGGCAGATTTGGCAAAAGCTAAAACCCTTTCATTGACTTAAATATTAAGTCAAAGGGAGGACCAACACAAAGGATAGTCACACCCTCACGGTAATATACAGGGTCTCCTTATGTCACGTGACACCTCATCTTGTGACAACAACAACACCTTGTTATGTTACAACTACAAAACCTCATCATGTGACAACAACATCCACACTTAGAACTGAGGAAGGAGACTGGATGGTCTCTGAAAGCTCTTCCAGTCAAATTACATTGTGAGTAAATTTATAGTTCCACTACAAAGATAGTCCTGTTTTAGGTGCAGGAGAAAAATCTCATCTCAGCAGTTCTTTTCTTGATGAAATAATTGAAAATGCGAATTTGTGGTATCTTATCTGGTATGAAGAACCATTATTTCAATTTAATTTATGTCAAGTAGTTCCTAATGCAGAGCATACCCATGTGTTTTATGTTTTTGATTACATTGGGCATTTTTCCTTGACAGATTGAAGTCTGTATAAACTGAAACAGCCATTTGCAAGTCAAAGAATGCAAATTGTGTCAGCGATTATTGTGACAATGTCTATATGCCAATTCAATCTTAAATCACATGTAAGTCAATGTTATAACCTTAAATGTATCAGCATTATCCAGAATGACACCATTTGATAATCCACTGAAAATATATCTTACAGAAATATATAATGTCAAAAACAATTTGACATGCATTTGCATTAAAAACCTAATAATTTATAAAACTACAACTTACACGGAAATGAATGTAAATTTGAGAGATAAAAATTGTATTTTCCGAATAATATCCAATAGGTTGATCTTAACCACCTAAAAACCTGACAAATGAGTGCTCTATGTCTATTTTACCTGAAATAGAGGTATTTCACATCTTTCTAGACCCAAAATTAAGAAAGTTAGGCTGACCGATGCACGTTTTGGCGGCCATTTTGAATTCAGCCATTTTCCCAAAATCCTCAAGGATACGCTCTCGTTTCCCGCCATTTATGTTTTACGGAGGATCTAAGGACCATAAATCCTTTGAGAAAAAAACTTTATCGGTCGGTGCAGGGTATAACCCTCTGGCTACCTGACTATAACAGAAACATAAAGTCGGCCATCTTGGATACCATGTTGAATTTCTTATTACATAATAACTTCTTCTAGTTCATTCTATGGTCTTGAGAATCAGATCCATGACACTTTGATTGCATTTGTAGATTATTTTGAGCCGAAAAATTGTATAATCGCTCAAGTCAACTATCTTGGACGCCATCTTGAATTCCCAAGATGCCAATAGGAGGATTTTCGAGGACTTTTAGTATGTTATTCTAGACAATTTTCTGAACGTTTCCTGAAAATTTCAGCTTGTTACTAATTTGTTCCGGGTACATGCCAATATGGAGCTAATGCTACTGGACTAATAGAAATATAACTGAATTTGATTGATCAGCTAATAGGTCATCTCGATAACAACAATTCATAATATAAAGATAACACATGTTCGCATTACTCATGTGCCAAACAGGTATTTACTGAGTGTGGGAGTAGGCCTAAACATGCTAAATATCTGTGTCATAAAGATATGGTCATTTGACCCACATTTTCAAAGTCTGCGTCCACGTATTTGTGACAAAATAATAAATTTTTTTTATTGGTGCAGTAAATCGACAAAAGGTATGTATAAAATATGTGCTGTTCCATGCGATATCATTTTATTACTCCTGAGAGAAAGAGAATTAAATTTGACATAGGCTCTACATGTATTTAAATACTTTCATTGTATGCCTGCATATCGAGGGGTGAATGCAAAAGGGTGTACGTAAATAATATTTATGAAGCACAATTATATACAGTTCATTGAATTTTTTCTATCTACATGTGCTGTCATTATACTTATTAATTACATGCTTTTAAGAAATGGTTTCATTAAGTTTTTAACACATACGAAATGTCTGTCAACTACACTATGGCAGGTACATTCTGGATACAAATTTATTGCAGGCCAAGACTAACCCTTCATCATGACATCCCAGAATCAGACTGGCGTTGCTGCCATAGTGAGAGCAAGCAACACCTTTGCTTTCAACTTGTACAAGGAATTGTGCAAGACAGAAGGGGACAAAAACTTGTTCTTCAGTCCCCTGTCAATTACAGCGGCTCTGGCCATGATCCACCTGGGGACAGCTGGAAACACAGCTGAGGAGATTAAATCTGCATTGAATGTATGTATGGATTGATGCTTTTTAACTTTTTTCAATCTTAAAAAAAATGCAACTTTTTGTGATTTTAAACCTGAAAAGTGTACCTGTCTGAAACAATAAATTCTATGCACTATCCAGAGCTCCTCTGTACCAAATTTGGAGCTTGTATCACTGAGTGACTTGGCATCCAGGTGAAAATGGTTTTAAACACTTGTAAAATGGCAGTCATTTTGTTTTTCAACCAAATTATCCTTATGGAATGTTGGCTTAATCTAGTACACTGTTATATATCTGTCTTTCAGGCAAAGGAATTCAAAGATGAAGACTTCCATGAGGCATTTTCCTCATTGAGCCAAAAACTGAAGACCAAGGCAGGAAGTGCTTGTGCCCTGAAATTAGCCAATCGAGTGTTTGCCAGGAAGAACTTTGAAGTCAAGGACTCATTCACAAAAGGCAAGGCAACAGAACCTGTTATTGCCTGAATCTTTTGTCTGAATATTACCGTGGATAATTGATTACTTGATTATTTCTTTCTGTTTTTTAGCCACAAACAAGCATTATGCGGCTGAAGCCCAAGTTTTGGATTTTGGTGCTGAAACTGAGAAATCAAGAACCATAATCAACAAGTGGGTAGAAGACCAGACGGAACAGAAAATCAAAGATCTGCTTCAACCAGGGGTCCTTAGCAGTGACACAGCAATGGTTTTAGCAAATGCGATCTATTTCAAAGGTAAATCGCTAATGATATAGAAAAATATGTTTGACAAATGGTTAACACACTAGATCTTGATAGTTGATACCCTCACAACAATTCCCTTATCACAAATTTTAACTATTTATATAATTCTCTCATTTTTTCATTTAAGGTGAGTGGGTGGAAAAATTTGACCCTCAATGCACTCATAAAGAGGACTGGACTTTGGTTTCTAAGGAGAAGACCCAAGTGGACCTGATGAGCAAACAAGACCGCTACAAGTTCAGCATGAGTGAAGAGATGCCGGGCACATTGTATGCTGAATTTCCTTACAAGGGAGATGGAATGAGTATGGGAATCATCTTGCCTGGATCAGTGGGAGAACTCGGGCAACTTCGACAGCAAATGAACACTGATTTCTATGAGAAGTTGGTTTCTTCAGCTTTTAAAGACAAACTTATGGTCTCCATTCCGAAATTCAAAATAGAATCACAAGCGAATCTGAAAGACTTGCTGAAATCACTAGGCATCAATGAAGCGTTTTTGCCAGGAAAAGCCGACTTCACTAAAATTGCAGATTCAAATGAGATGCACTTGTCTGAGATTGTTCACAAGGCTTTTGTGGAAGTGAATGAAGAAGGTACGGAAGCTGCAGCCGCCACAGCTGGAATGGTTTTTGCAACAAGTATGCCGATGGAGTTCCATGCAAATCATCCTTTCCTGTTTGTAATCAAAGATGATGTCTCAGGCGCAATACTCTTCATGGGTCACTTGATGAATCCAAGTGTGTAATGGATGGTATCAATAAAAGATAATCTGAGAAGTGTATGATTTCTTGTTTGTCCTTTCTGTGAAACTGTGATATTTTCATGACACCTAAAATATACCTGATAATAATGCATCTCACAGCAAAAGTCAAATGGATTGATTCAAACTAAACTGTAGTAATTCAGGACATCGTATTACATGACATATTTATACATGACATTTGATTGGATTATAACAAACAGACTTATATCATGCCTACAAAACTAGTGATATATAAATATTCATAGGCTTTGACATGAACTCCTGGGAGGTACTATAGGGATTTGTCACTTGAAGTGCTTTACTTGTTCAGTGAAGAAAACTGAGACAATCAACTATGTAGCACAAAACAACTATGAACCAAGTTGACATTGATTAGCAAACATTTAGGATTATAAGTTAATTAACCTATCATCATTAACAACAAATGCTTTGTGTCTTTAAGTTATGTTTATTTCAGCTTGAAGTCGTGTTCGAAGTGTTGTTGTGCTATTTTCCTCAATGTTTGGATGCACATGTATTACAGGCACTGAAAACCAGCAATTAAGGGGATCTGTGAATAGAATAGCTATAGCACCTACAATCATTGCAGGCTGGGCCCCAATGTTCTGCTAATCTTGCAAACATACTATCACAGGAAGTGACTACAATAATTTTATAGAATTATTCCTCATGCTTTGTGCTGAAATTTCTGCCACAAAGAAGTCAACAGAAGTAATTTAGAGAACTCATTGTGAATTGCATTGTGGCATTTGAAAGGTTTGAATCATGTTTGGAGCCCATTTAAATTTGTCTCAGGGGGAGGCAGATCATGTGTTGGAACAGCCAGCTGCAGTGAACAGAAGGCTAAACAGGATTTTTACTCTCTTATTAATGACATTTTAATCTGTAAACTTTGTTAGATAAGTCGAGTTGGTCTAATTATATTTATTTGTTGTTCAAGCAGTGGATGTCACTTTGTTAAAATGTCAAAAAGTGATTTTTTGTGGAACCCTCACACAAGCAGACAGCCACATTTTGCATGGTCAGTGCTGCCACCTTTGCCCACTGTGTTATATTTGGCTGGTGAATTTCTCTATGTCACTGAAATACATTTAGCTTTGTGTACACACCCTGTCAGCGAATAGCAGCCACTCTTTTACAGTATGTTCGATCCATGAAGAATTGTTGCTTTTGACTTTTGCTCTAATGATTTTTTGTAATGTGGGTAATATAAGCGAAGGTACATACATGAGTTTAAAAAAGGTAGCTTATGGGGAATAGAATAAGGGCTTTGTGAGCAAAGGTTAAGCGCCCAGCTTGAGTTGCACATCTGATATTTTAGTTGACAAAGAATTAATTGATGCAAACACATGATATAACAAGATATTGATAATTCTGGCACATGACAGAAAGGAATGATCCTCGATGCAACCCAATGACAGATCATCACTGTTTGAAGATTATTTTATATCAAAGTATGAAAATGACATGCATTGCATAGAAGGTGGATTACATATCAAACACCATTTTAACGCCCTCGCATAGAATATTAATTCTATTTTTGCAATTACTGTTCCGATAGTTTTTGAAAAATGGCCATATTTCTCATTGTACAAATAATGAACTGAAAAGATATAAGTCCTTCCAATTATGCACCAAGTCACAATTATGATTATAGCATGAATGTTCTGAACATAACTTTGCAGTCCAGTAACCTCAACCCATCAACAGGTGCTCGAAGGAAGTCAAGTATATTTTGATAAATTTTGGTATGACAGAATGTCACCTCACCAAGACGTGGCCTGCCCCAAAACGACCCAGTCAAACATTTACTGATACTGGCAATGTACATTGCATTACCTCTGAGATATTCAGTATATTTTTCTCATTTCTTTGAAAAAAATCCGTGTGAGAATTAGTCAAAAATACATTGTACAAAATTGATTTTTTTTACATTGGCCTAGATCTTATTACAATGTATAAAAGGGTCATCGCGAGGTCAATTTAGCAACTACGGCAGTGAGATCACTTACAAAATGTTTTCGCAATATTCACCCTGAATTTCATGTTGTTTGTGTAGACTTCAGTTGCTGTTAAAGTCAAATTTACAGGCCTGTCTTTTTTTATGGTGAACATGTACAACTGAATCGATACATATTACCAGTATATAATATAGAGAGAGTGTGCAGTGGGGCAGAACACCTTTCCTATATTTATGGACAAAACGGTATAACTATATCATTGCCCAGGACTGTGTGTGATGTTGCTGTCACAATGGCTTTATCTGTGTTTGACCATGATCTTTGTCAGACATGGTAATGTTTATCTGATGACCAGCAGGTATTTATCAGGTGTGTGTAGGCACAGATCTGTGTCACAAAGATGTGGCCTATATTTTAAATGTTTGTATACGAGTAGTGACATGATATATCAGGCCTTAATTCTGTTCAGTCTTCCTTGGGATATACTGTAAGATAACAGTGACTGCATGTATAATTATAGTATATTTTAAGGTATTATATAAATTTCTGGTAGGCCTACCTATATGTTATTATTTGTTTTACTTCTTTGCAGTTGTTCGTTCTTAAACAGCTTAATCAAGTTAATGAGAGAAAATGTACTGTAGTGACCCATGGATAGCCATGCATGCATACTGAGTAATATGAAAATACAAATAAAATTGTGCATTTCCCCACTTAATATAATTGCTTATTTTGTGTTGCAGACTCAACACCATGGCTTCCAAGGATCAAACCAATGTCAGTCCAGTAGTGAGAGCAAGCAACACCTTTACTTTCAACTTGTACAGGGAATTATGCAAGACAGAAGGGGACAAAAACTTGTTCTTCAGTCCCCTGTCAATTACAGCTGCCTTGGCAATGGTCCACCTGGGGACAGCTGGGAACACAGCTGACGAGATCAAAAGTGCATTGAATGTATGTATTTCAAAATATATGTCACCCTGACAAATATTGCCAGTAGTACGTCAAAACTGCATTGAATGTATGTATTGCAAATAATGAGTCACTCCGAAAATGTTTTAGGTAAATCAATTTGGAACTGAATGCATTTCCTGAAGCACACATGAAATATGGTTGATTAGGCCAGTTGATGGCTCATGTATGTTTTTTCTCATTAAACCATGCATTGATATAAATGTTATGCATACAAGAATGAATAAATTAGGTCTGGGATATTGGGAAAATAGAACCGCAGTGAAGTATTAGGTCAGTCGACTAATGATATAATGAAGTAAACAGTTCAACAAAAATAAGTCCCCCTTTGGATAAACTTGAATATCACAAAGATACCTTCGCTGATATTTATGACAGTTGGCTAAATTATAGCCCCATATATCGACTTTACAAGTGTGTATTTATAGCTCAGTGGCATTATTCCTGAGTGAGCCAGCAGCCTTCGGGTGAGCCTACCCCTGTTTTCAAAAATCCATGGCTTTTCCAATGGATATGAATAATTTCACCATGCAAGGGAGCCACCAGCTTGATAAACCTCATCATGTTTCTGGATAAAATTTGTTTCTCAATCGTGTTCAGAAGATAACTAAGGACTTCTTTTGTGACAGTTTTACAGTTTAGGTTCCTTGGATGCAATAACAAGTAATTTGAGTGGAGTTTAAACACCTTTTGGAAAAATTTTTTTTGGAAAAACCAAAACTTAGGATTTTTGAAAAGAGGGGTACGTGCACTCGGGGTCTGCTGGCGCAGACAACAATTAAGCAATAAAACTACAAATACACACGCAGACTGTCAATATGCAGGCCTACAAACTGGCCAACTTTCACCAAAATCGGAGAAGAGGTCTTTGATATATTCACGTTTTCGTAAAGGGGGACTTATTTTTGTTGAACTGTTTACATAGACAACAAATTTTATTACATTTTGAATAGTAGACAATTTCACATTGTAATCTTATGTATTCTCTTACAGTTTGACAACTATGTTCTGAAATAAGACCATATCAGTTTGTTCCTCCAGGCAAAAGACCTCAAAGATGGAGACTTTCATGAGGCGTTTTCGGCACTCAACCAAAAACTGAACACAAAGGAGCAAAGTGCTTGTGCATTGAGGTTGGCAAATCGAGTATTTGCCAGGAAGAACTTCAATGTCAAGGAGTCATTTATGAAAGGTATAGCCATTACTAGAGACTGATCTTATAATTCCAAAGTTGAAGTTGGTCGTTTTAAATTCTGATCTTTCGATGTCATTGTAATGCAGCTACAAGGAAACATTACGCAGCTGAGGCGCAGGTTTTGGATTTTGCCAGTGAGACAGAGATGTCAAGAAAGGCCATCAACAAGTGGGTCGAAGATCAGACTGAAGAAAAGATAAAAGAACTGCTTCAGCCAGGGATTATTGATACAGATACAGCCATGGTCTTGGCCAATGCAATATATTTCAAAGGTGAGTCGGAGGGAAAAACAAGTTGGGCAGATTGGCTAATGGCTATATAACATACTAGTCAATACCCCTTTAGATCTTATCTCCATTTACATGCCTCAAACAAAAATACGTTGTGAAAGAGTTATTAATAAGGCCATCTTCGCACAAAAACCTCGCCGACTGCATGTGGTTCCAACTGAATTAGCAAGATTGAGGATGTAACAATTGGGCAAGTGTCTGTACCTGTAATGGGCTCGACAGAATGTCGAATTCATGAATTTTTGAATATTTGAATGAGTGCATACAATTTTCCAGGTCAGTGGTTAAAGCAGTTTGATCCCGAATGTACACACAAGGAGAACTGGACCTTGATATCAAAGGAGGAGACCCTGGTGGACCTGATGAGCAAAGAGGATCATTACAAGTTCAGCATGAGTGAAGAAATGCCAGGTACCATGTATGCTGAATTTCCTTACAAGGGAGATGAAATGAGCATGGGGATCATCTTGCCTGGATCAGTGGGAGAACTTGGGCAACTCAGACAAAAAATGAACTCGGATTTCTATGAGAAGTTGGTTTCTTCCACTTTTGAAGATAAACTTATGGTGTCCATCCCTAAATTCAAAATAGAGTCACAAGCCAAACTCAAAGACTTGCTGAAGTCACTCGGCATCAATGAAGCGTTTGAACATGGAAAGGCTGATTTCACCAACATTGCAGATTCTCCCGACATGTACTTATCTGAAGTTGTCCACAAAGCTTTTGTCGAAGTGAATGAGGAGGGTACAGAAGCCGCTGCTGCCACGGCAGCTATTGTAGAAATTGAATGCATGCCGATGGAGTTCCGCGCGACACATCCATTTGTGTTTGTCATCAAAGACAATATATCAGGTGCAATACTCTTCATTGGTCATTTAATGAATCCAAGTATCTCATAATATATTGTATGATTTCATTAAAGTTTTTCTAAATAAGAGGTGTTGAAATTCTTCTTTGTCATTTCTATGAAACCTTGAAGTTAATAGTTAACCTTCATGTAATATGTACAATTTTATGTACATGTATGTAGGGCATTTCCGATAAAGTTCATTTTTGTGTCAAGTAGAAATTGTTTCATAGGTTATACTGTTGTACAGTGCCCAGTGAAATAAAAACGTTAAATAAAATTGCTTGAAATCAAAAGGAAAGAAAATAGCTTGAAATCCGCCATCTGAAGTTAGATCGTGTTTCTTTTGGATCACGTCTGCATGATTTATTATCGTTTTCATAGCTAAGTGTTTTTTGAAAACTTCGTTTTGCAGTTAAACTGTGACATCATCGGGTATCTGTCAATGTGATTGGTCTAATCTTCAATCTATGACATATCAGTTCAGAGTTTGACATCACAGTTAATGACAAAGTAATTTAAAACTGTCAGGCAATGTTACTAATTGCATACAACCACAACAAACAATGCATGTCTAAGCTGAGTGTTGCACCTCATTGTTTTCCAAACAAAATGTGTTGCTGTCTTTCACAAGACAACAGTCATCAGAATTTCAAACAACTTTCTTTGTCAGTAATTGCAACTCTCCTTTGAGGCTAAGTATATATAGTCTGTTAGGTTCAGTCATCGTGCAAAGTGAAACATACATCATCCATGTGTCACTGCAATTTGTCAGTTTCCTGAAATCTGTGCTTGCAATAAACAAAATTATTCAACTAATCCCTGACATCACAGTTTTGGAATGAAGCAAATTGTAAACTTGAAAAACACGTAGCTATGAAAACGATAACAAACATCTTACAATAATAACTGTTGGTGCCACATTATTTTTGTTCACATTTTTGGAATCAACAAATAACATAATTCATGATGGGTTTTGCTTTGTTTACATTTTTTATTCAAACTTTAAAGCAGACTTAAGATCTCTAAACACAAAAATGTTAATGAAAAACTGTCCGCATTTTTCATTTTCATAGAGAAATAGTGGACCCACAGAGCCAAAACTTACATATATTCAATTTCAGAAATTTTTATACCAAAAGTTGCTGCAAGCAATATGAAAGGACCCTTGCTATTTTTGCCAAAATACACCAGGTGGTGTCCTAGCTGTATCACATGCAAAAATCCTGCTGAGCACAGCGAATTACATGGAAAATTGCTTGTATCACAAGGGGCAGATGTGTACCTTATCAGCCCTTAGATCAGATGAAGGCATAATGCTAAATAGTGTACTGTCCAGATAAATTGGATGATCAACCAAAATATCTTACCCGACCCACATTCAGGTAAGTTATATAATATTTCTAAATGAGATTTTTTTACACTGAATGGTTGTGTTGACATTAAACAGCCTTATTTACACTCGAGAGTGCAGATATGAACAACACAACCTATCCAATACATATTGCAAATGGTGGTGTTGCAATAAAATCATTATCTTTGTTTGACCATGATCTTTATCAGACATGGTAATCATCAGTTGACCAACACAGTATCTATCAGTATTGTGTGGACATGGAAATATATGACCTATATTTCAAGATATATGCATGAGCAGTCACAGTATATTCTAGGCATACATTTTACCTCTCATTGGAAAAACTTGCATTTATTTTGCAAGAAAACAGCGATATCAACTATAGTAGATTTAAAGGTTTTAAATTTTTTTAATTATACGGCCATAATATCATTATCTATTTATTTACAGTGGATGCCTCTTAATTACAGTCCTTGTCATACTTACGTGGAATCTCAAGTTTTTTTTCTGTTCTGTTGAACTGTGATGTCAGAGATGATTCTATTCTAGCATTGCAATATATGTAAATTAACTACAAGCTGTGATGTCATTTCAAACTGGGTCATATTTCCCAGCTTCTAGCCAATGCTGATCCTCCTGAACTGAGCGTCACAGTTTCAACACAGTGTCAGAGTAAGAGTTTTATCTGGGATAGCCCCTACAACTACGTCATCACAGCTTGATAGCCAATTGGCTGACAGTAAACTACGCATCACAGTTTAAACATTGATATATTGAAGGAAGCATTAAATTTGTGATCCCAATGATTTATCACAGCAATCACCAGTCTGATCCTACCAAATGGCAGCTTTGTGAGCATTCACAGTAGACAACTGTTATAATCCCCACAGAGTTGTTTGATTAATCTACAAACTTTCTAACTTGTTATATATAAACAGAAGGCTTTGACAATTAGTGTGTAAACACATGGCTTATGTTATGTATATTTGTTCTGGCAGCCCATTGGCTGAGAGGCTGTGATGTCAAACTTGCATGGGTTTTCCCAGACCCAGATAAAACTCTGACACTGAGTTGAAACTGTGATGCTCAGTTTGGTGGATTCACATTGGTTAGATGCTAGGGAATCTGACCCAGTTTAAAATGACATCACAGCTTGTATTTAATTTACATATATTGCAATGCTAGAATAGAGTCATCTCTGACATCACAGTTCAACAGCATAGAAAAGAACTTGTGATTCCACGTAAATATGACAAGGACTATAAGTAAAATGAAAATGTCTATATAAAACCATAGATATCCTCACTAAATGACCTTGCTTGCTTTTCAGACTCAATACCATGGCATCCCAAGATCATACCAATATCAGTGCAATAGCGAGAGCAAGCAACACCTTTGCCTTCAACTTGTACAAGGAATTGTGCAAGACAGAAGGGGACAACAACTTGTTCTTCAGTCCCCTGTCAATTACAGCAGCTCTGGCAATGGTCCACCTGGGGACAGCTGGAAACACAGCTGACGAGATCAAAACTGCATTGAATGTATGTATTTCAAAATATATGTGACCCTCGCAAATGTTGCCAGTAGTACATCAAAACTGCATTAAATGTATGTGTTTCAAAATATATGTCACCCTCACAAATTTTGCATGTTAGTACATGTGAATCAAATAGGGCTATTTCCTGCTGGAGACATGAATGAAGGCACAGGTTTTTTTTTTTTTGCTTTATCATACAGTGAGTAAGAGACATTTTCAGATTCCAATTAATTCTTTAACAGTTTTATATTGAAAAAGACCTGTCTGTTTCTTTAGGCAAAAGACCTCAAAGATGAAGACTTTCATGGGGCATTTTCGGCACTGACACAAAAACTGAACACCGAGGAGCAAAGTGCTTGTGCATTGAGGTTGGCAAACCGAGTGTTTGTCAGGAAGAACTTTGACATCAAGGAATCTTTCACAAAAGGTACAGCAAAATGGGAGATATCTATAGCCGATAATTTCATCATTGAATTTTGTTGCATTTAAATTCACACATTGCTGTGTTGCAGCTTCCAGGAAACATTACGCAGCTGAGGCGCAGGTTTTGGATTTTGCCAATGATACAGAGAAGTCAAGAAAGACCATCAACAAGTGGGTGGAAGACCAGACTGAAGAAAAGATTAAAGATTTGCTTCAACCAGGAATCATTGATACAGATACAGCCATGGTCTTGGCCAATGCAATTTATTTCAAAGGTGAGTCAAATTGATACAAACGGGGCAGAACATCATACTGAAAGGATGCAGTGGAACAACATACAGTACATGGCAAGGTTGCAGTGTATAGACTGTATCATTTTTTTTAGCTAATTAGAGGGCATCACTATTTGGCAGTGTCTGCGCCTGCAAAGAGTTCATGGATATTTGAATAATTGATTGAGCACAAACTGATTTTCCAGGTCAGTGGTTAAAGCAGTTTGATCCCGAATGTACACACAAGGAGAACTGGACCTTGATATCAGAAGAGGAGACCCTGGTGGACCTGATGAGCAAAGATGATCATTACAAGTTCAGCGAGAGTGAAGAGATGCCAGGCACCTTGTATGCTGACTTTCCCTACAAGGGAGATGAAATGAGTATGGGGATCATCTTACCTGGATCAGTAGGTGAACTTGGGCAACTTCGACAGCATATGAATGTTAATTTCTATGAGAAGTTAGTGTCCTCAGCTTTTGAAGACAACCTTATGGTGTTGATCCCTAAATTCAAAATAGAGTCACAAGCCAATCTCAAAGACTTGTTGAAATCACTTGGCATCAAAGAAGCGTTTGAACATGGAAAGGCTGATTTCACCAACATTGCAGATTCTCCAGACATGTACTTATCTGAAGTTGTCCACAAAGCTTTTGTGGAAGTGAATGAGGAGGGTACAGAAGCCGCTGCTGCCACAGCAGATATAGAAATTGAATGCATGGCTGCCGCCGCAATGGAGTTCCGTGCGACACATCCATTTGTGTTTGTTATCAAAGACAATGTATCAGGTGCAATAATCTTCATGGGACACTTGATGAACCCAAATACATGAGTTGTGTTTACAAATGAAATAAAGTAGTTTATAAGCATTATGTTTTTTGTTTGTTTTTGCTTCACCTGAGAGTATTTATAAATACATACACGTAAAGATCTATATAATTATTCAAACCTCATTAGCTGACACCTTAATACTATATTGCAATTATTTCTTGGCCTGTTGATATCGCACAGGTAGTTTCCAGCACTACGTCATATTTATACAGAATAAATCCGTGCAATTCTCAGACAAATCCAACTCCTTTGTTTTGCAAGTTCCACATGCTATGTGATGAATTTAGTGTAATGTTTCAAGAAAAAGTACTTTTTCTCATACGCATCGTACACAGTAACTTTTCTTGTTTCAGTAATTTTTTAAGTTGCAGCAATTGTGACTCCTTTTGATATGATGTCCTCAGTTCGATATTTTTCCCCAAAATGAATCTCATTGATGTAAACATGTTATATAAGATACTTCCTTAAATACATGCATGTCAGTACATATAGGCCCATCAAGGTGACATATATCTGTTCTTCCATTGATATATTTTGAGCCTGCACTCATTCACTCTAATAAAAGCTAAAATGAGGTACAGACCATTACATAATTTTGCTGGGCCTTGGAAGCACTGGAGAGCTCTCAAGCATGTCATTCCTGAACAGAGCTGTTTACATCCAACCTCGATCTTACTGCGTAATTTCTGATGAACTCATAGTAGCAGAAAAAGTTTTTAAAACTTCTTGAAACGCACAATTTTGAAATGACAACTTCGACACACAACTTTGGTAAATACTGAAGAGAAGACATCACCATGGCAACGGATGAAAAGAGGATACAACTGCTGATATTGGTAATCTTCGTCATTGTTTTTCATCCATGCTTCATTGATACCAAAAGCGTGCCAGATATCTTCACTCAAGCAGGACTTCATGTAAGTTTGTTTTGGTTAAATTTTGGTTATATTGATGACGTTGTTTTAATCTTGAGACATACAGGAATACAGGCTTCTTATTTATTGACTTATGAACTTTTGCGTATATAATTAATTAGAAAAATTAATTACAGATTGTGAAGTCCCCTCCCCTCATTTTTAAAGGCAAACCCCTATCTGAAGAGCTTGTCCAAATCAAAACAACATTCTTTTAAAATAAAGTGCAAATTTATTTTTTTTTACCACTCACATTGTTTGTTTTTTTTATGATTTTTCTGAATCAACAGAAATTTCTGGAACTTCCACAGTCACGCATGGTCTGGCTTGATTCAAAACATCTTAAAATAGCTGAACTACGTTTTAGAAATTCTAGAACATTGAAAGACTTGTTGACTTCAAATATTTGGCTCGGAAAATTAGGAAAATAATTCTTTACAGGCATGTCAATCAATACGCGTACATGTGTATATATCTATTTTGTGATCGTGGCACAGGGCAACAGAAATAGATTGTGATAAATTGTTCAATTAAGATGTTTCGGTACTTCAGAATTACACTGTCCATGCAGAGTAGAAAGCTATAGATAGTTTCATTCTCTATAGATCTATGGCTGCGTTGGCAGCAATGCTAGGCCAAATTTGTTTACTAATACAACCATAAAGGGCAAAAAGCTACATTAGTTATGCATGTCCGCTCCTCGTGTTACATGGGCCTAATAATATAATATCATTTATAGCAAGGAAAAATTTATATTATCTATTTCATAGTATTTTACTATCAGTATACATCAAAGACACCTGTAAGAATACCTATTTTACCTTAAAGAAACATATAAAAACATAGCATTTCACAATCTCCCATTTCCTGAATCTACTATGCATACGCATAAAGTTAATCAATTCTTGTTTATTCCCATGCTATAGTACTTGGATTCAATCATGGTGCTTATGATAAACAGTCAATGACGTACGTTGGATCTTTAGTTGGATGCAAGATTTTAAAAAACACCAGTAACAACAGTTTTTAATGTAACTGCATGTTTTAGTGGCACTGGTCTAAGCTGGATATATTCTATAACCCGCAATACTCTGCATGCACATTTCCTTGACTTTTCTAAACTGCCAAATCTTACTATTCAATCAAACAATATATGGTTTCAGTCTTACCTGAAGTCATATGGCTTCATCAATGAGGACACACCTGTCACCGAAGAGAGCAACCAGAAAGGCCTCAGGAAATACCAGAGGTTCTTCGATCTTCCTGTAACAGGTAACTTCGCTGTCTATTTCAGCATTTCAGCTATTACAATAAAAAATATAATTCATATAGGCAGGGGCCCAAAAATAACTAAAATGCCCCTTTTTATTAGAGCATTCTGCCCTATTGTTACTGTCCTTCTCTGGAATCTTGTGGACAAATTTTGAGACAAACTACTGCACCAGTTTCATTCAAACTTTGTACACAGCGTTTTATTTGCCTATGATTGTGTAGATCAACTTTACAGGAACATGAACATTGTTTAAATACCATTTTAGAGACCCAGGAAAACCATCCTACAAAAACTGGAAAGAGGGAGTCCTAGTGATGTCATTCAGGGGCTTTCCCACATTTGTCAAAACAACAGGAGGTCAGCAATTAGGACAAAACATTGCTGCATGCTTCATCAATGTGTTGCTATACCTTTTTATGCCCTGTTATGCAGTAGCAACATAACAGTTAAACAAGATAACCAGGACTTTAGATCAAAAGTAAGATGATGTGCAGAATGCCCTTTAAAGTGCCTTGTGCACGTTATTTTCCTCCTTGAAATTGCCGTGGACAAGGTGCCCCGGCGCCCGGTGCCCCCCCACTTTTCGAAGCGTTCCGCCACCTCTGCATATAGGGTGCTACACTTTGGGTCATTACCAGTTTCATGCATTTTGTATTTTCAGGATTTCTTGACGAGGCAACTAAAGTCCAGATGAAGAAGCCAAGGTGTGGCTCTCCGGATGTCAATGCAGTGTCTTATTCGCTTGCACGTAAGTCTACCAACCGTTGTTGCCTTTGCATGGTTTATGAAAGAACAACTTGTAGCTTTCAGAGGAAGGTCAGGACCAGGATTGGAAAAAGTAGCCTACCTGATGTTGACATATATGTAAACCCTATCTATAGCTGCAATGGTGGGGATGTCATAACCTATGCTTTAAAAATGTCAACCTTGGTGGGTGATATGTATAGGTTATTCACCAAGGGAGATGGAATGTGTGATTTCTCAAACGAGTGCTTTAGCCAGAGTTGTGATAAACACTTATTCATGATCCTGTTGTGAATAGCCGGCTTATACCATGCGACAAACACTCAAACGATCAAAGATGACCTGAAAAATGGACAACAAGGAACATAAGAATTATTGCCCTGGAATACTTGCATGTGATTGGCTGACAGAGATGTCAAAGGGTATAATTATAACAATATCACAAGGCCAGAAAATTTTGGCTTGAGTCACTGAGATTCATAGCCACCCAGGTGATAGTTCATATTTTTTGTCGCAGCAATGAAGTACGTGGCAAAGCACATCAGATGGAAGCTCAACTATACCCATGAATTTATACCATACCAAGAAGCAAGGAAAGTTGTCAGAGAGTCTGTGCAGGTTGGTGCATATTGGTACTACTTTTGAATCACAGGTCATGAGGTTAATAGAGTCTGAACAAAATGGCATTTAATGCAATTAGAATTATAGTTGTCTATCACTCTAAACTTAGAGCTCAACAGGTTCACAAAATTGTGTATGTGGTGCCCTCTTGAATCCATAACAGAAACTACAATCAAGCACACACTTGTGTGTGAGCTCTGTGAGATTTCAGATGCAGCAACTATAAGTGAAATGTAGTAACAACTCGGTCTGTTGAATTAGGTCTAGAATTGAATATTAAATTACTTTTAATCTGCCAGTTTATTGCTAGAATGCTGCTATTGCTGCAAAGTGGTACTTGTTGTGGAACTTTTTTTTTGCGGAGTCATTATTTTCCTACCCAGGGAATTGTGAGTAGTCCCTGTTTGGCAGCCAAAGCTGGGCCTGACCAAACTGTAGCCTTCATAATTTGTGAAGTAGTAACAAAAAGATCTCCTCTGGTGTGACAGACACAATTAACTGTTTCTGGTCTCTCATGGCAATTGAATGAATGCTTTCAATATCTGAGTGTTTCATTGTTGTCTGTTTGTTGTTTCAATTAGTTTCTTTGGAGGAAACCATAAACTATCATTTAAATCATGCTGGAAAAAGCTGTTAATTATTAAAGGATTTGAAAACTTCAGAATTTTATGGTACTCATTGGCAGTGCATATGCACTCATTGATCGTTTAAAATTGTTGATTACAATTTGTTTATATCTTTCTGGCAGCTCAGCTGCGCGTATGAGCACAAGGATGAGGTCCCTGTACCTGGACAAGACCTCACCTACTTGAATATAGATAAATGCGTCAGCTGGAGGTCATCCGATTTCTGGCATACTGTTCGTTTAGAGTCTCTGAGCAGACAGGTTGTCTACCCTTGAGCACAGCCCTCTCACATATATATAGTTATTTCTAAGGAGTTTATTGAATTCCTTTCTGCGTCCTATTATCATCAAAATAAATGTAAATAGGGGTCACAACATGTTTCAGGAATGGTTGAAATGGATGGATGTCCTCACTGTCACAGAATCTAAGGATACTGACTCAGAAATCCAAATCAATTTTGTCATGTAAGTTTAGTTGACGTGTCATTAGTATGAATGAAACGTAAATTCTATACCTACACAGCTGTATCGTATTAGCGTACAATAAATTAAATATGTCATTATCAATTAACTTGATGAAATAACAGGGATGCCCTTCATAACGGTAGCTATGCTCACATAGTCATTATCCTTCAGTATGAAGGTCTTGTGAAGATTTAGGTTTTTTCATCAATGTAAAAAACACCATTATCAGCCCTCAAGTCCACATTGCCACTTTCAAGTGAGACGAAATCCAAAGTATTTTCTCAACGATTTCTTATTTCATAATTTCAGGCCAGACATTGATGGAGAACATTGGGATGGAATTCCATTTCTAGAAGGAGAGATAGGACACGCCTTCTATCCCGATAACTCAGCTATAGCAAGTGATGTCCACATCAATATGAGGAGCAAGTTCTCTCCTGTGGACCCCCCTGCAGAAATTGGTAATGTATTCCCCACTGGTAAAAAAGAACCAATCACAAGCTAGCATTTTAGCCGAATGTAGTTGGTCAATTTGAGTATTTTCTAAGAAGCATGCCTCTTCCTCACATTTCGGATAATGTTTTGGTGACTCCTTAAGCCCAGAATACGCCAGGGGCCCAAGAAACACCGAACACGTAATGATAAAATAAACCCAACGAAAGCTATGGTAACAGCGGCACAAACATTTTTGATTTAATGGAAATAATTAAGCATTTTTAAAAGTTTAATTACTAAGCCATACTTTTAAACATGTACAATACTGTCATCTCTTACACCCAAAACTTCATAAAGGTGAATATTTTCATTTTTCATCAATAATCTGCATCAAGAGTCTGAAAAGGCATGACCTGGCTGATTCTTTGACGATTTGGTCCTTATCAAGGTTGCTTTAACAATCAGTCAACTCATTTTTCTTCACAGAACACAGTCTGAAATGGACATTGACACATGAACTTGGTCATGCCCTGGGCCTGAGACATTCAATTCACAAGACGTCAGTCATGTATCCCATTGTCCCAGAGGGAAAAGCCTACCCAGGTCTGGACCAGGATGATATCTATGGCATTCAAGACTTGTATGGTAATGTTTGTTTATAATAAATTGGTATATACCTTGGAAAAATCATTGGCGTCATACGAGACAAAAGTGTGGTAATCATCGAGATTAAGATGTATTTACAGAAGCGAACAGCAGTGCTTTAATTTATTCCTCCCTTCATGGAGTATATTTGAAATGATCTTCACTTCCAAGAAGGCTCTTGAGCAAGGACAGTCGTTGACTGAAATGGTTGTTGCAACAGCTGTTAGACAAAATTTTACAAACTCTGCACAGACCCGTAACAAAATCATTTGGTTTTGCTATTTGTGCCAAGTCTAAAAACAAATATATGCTACATGTATTTCTGTTTCTCAGGAGCATGCAACACCCTTCCATGCAAGAACGGAGGGACTTGCATCACCTTAGCAAGACCTCCAGGGGCGATATGTGTGTGTCCACCAACTCATACAGGATATTACTGTGAAACACGTAAATATGTCTTAATACCTGTGACATTTCTTTTATCATATCAAGCATTAGTTCATACCAAAGCAGGGTTGCATAAAAATCCGATTTAAATCAAAAAAATCAAAAAAATCGGATTTATTTGATTTAAATCAGATGTTTTTGATTTAAATCAGATTTAAATCAAGCTATCGTATCTTTTGGAATATAATGGTTTTCAAGGAACTTGAAGTCATGATAATAGATGAACTGTCCTTAATTAGGTCTTCTGTAATGGGAAAATTTATTTCACCGCCAAAAAGTCATGTAATCAAGTTGAAATTCAAAGTTGTAGATCGCTCACATTTTTTACTTTTTTCAGCTGCAAAAAAATCCTTCAGAATATCAATTTTACGTCAATTCAAGTGTGAAATTTTGACAACCTTTTGGAGCTACTATTGCTAGGAATGACCAATGATTTATCAAAAGTTTTACTTGGCTTCCAAAAGAGACTTAACAGGGTTTGATCCTATTCAAAGTCACAATTTTCCACAGAATATCATACTTTGGAGCAAAGGAATGATTGAAATTACTAATGATGACCACAGAATCAGTATTTATTAATTACTATTGTTTGTCATTGTTGTTTTCTTGTTTAATGAGTGCTACTTTTGGCATGAGATTAGGAATTTGATGCATGACAGAGGAGATATCGAATTGCATCTTAAACTGGATTAAGGTAAGCCGAAAACCATCCTGGCATCTGAATCGTAGCTGTGATTCGTCACCAATTCAAGTGTGAAGGTGTCAACTGATCCATTATGGCATTTACACGCAAACTATTTGCAGTTTTCTAACATATAGTGATTTTCAATAAAAATCATTGATTAAAATCACTGATTTAAATAATGATTTAAATCAAGTGATTTAAATCAAATGATTTAAATCATGCAACCCTGTACCAAAGTGATCATGTAGCCTATCTTTAAATTGTAGTAGCCTACATGTTTAAGTATATTACTTTGACTTAATTTCATCTCACACCACACTGTTGTAAAAATGACATTACTACAGGGAAACAAGAAGTGCAATGAAATGACAATGTGTTTGGTGCTCAAGTAACTTTGCCACGTCACAGATTTTCATGCTCCTTTGATCACAGACAGTGTATCACACTTGACAATTATTTTCATTATGTGATGCCATTGAATGATTGTGATACCTAAAATTTCACTGTATAAAATTCGTGGAGAAAGAGCCTCAACATGTAAACTGAATCCTAAGAATCCATCATGTGCTTTGCTCTTGTTGACTTTTTGCAATTTGTCATAATAACGTGACAGAAAGTGTAAACTTGTTGGGGTATTGTGCTTGTTTTGGCATCGAATATTTGAGGAATTTGAGCAATCGAAATAAATAATCACTATCCCCGTTACTGTGAAATTTTGTGAAATAAATAATTTTTCGCCAAGGAGAACTCAAACCTCCCCCCCCCCTGTTACTAAATGGTCACCCCTTAGTATTTTGACAGGAAGATGAGAGATGGAGTGATGGATGGAAGGATGATAGGGGCTTTACGTCCTGTATAAATTTATGCACTTGGTACGCTAGGACAGGAGGAGGAGGAGACCATGAGGCAGAAGATGATTGAAACAGCCATCCAACATAGGCCCAGGCCCCAGGTGACCCAGTAAGAGCTGGATTCGAACTCTACAACCAGGGATTTGGCAGCCCATCACACTACCACTAGACCAACCCTCCCCCCTAGAGGGATGGAGGGATAGAGAGATATTATGAGATATGAATAGATAGATACATAGATAGATGAATAGATAAATAGAATAATATCTCATAATAATTATTGGTAATTTTTACTGGACTGTCTGACAATGTGGGACTGGTACATTGTCCTGACTGTGTTCAACTATAGATGTCATTTTTGTTTTGTTGAACTTGATCACCTCTTTATTGTCAAATAAAAAGTGTTAATTGATTGTTGTCTTCACATTGGTAAATATTTACACTCGGTGCTCAATGATGCATAGAAAAATCACTCGTCACAAGACCACTTTGGCCACAAATCAGATGATCCTTTCATTGCACTTCTTGATTCCCTGTAGTAAGAGTGCATTTACATTTTGAATAAATATATTTTTGACAAGTTAATGGTTGCTGTAAATCTTAAGCAAATTTACTTTTAATGAAATTCCCCTCCAGAATGTTGCAGTATTGTACCGTTATTTTGCAAATGTCTGTTTCTTATGAAAACATTTATTGCAGAATGCCAAAACAGCCACAAGTCCAATGCTCTGTGTGACCTGTGGGCTGGAAAAGGAGAATGCCTAGTCAACCCCAACTGGATGGAGGCCAACTGCTTCAAGTCATGCTCTAAATGCCACTTTCCAAGTTTGTATACTTCCTATATGAATCACATTAGAATTAAAATTTAACGTGTACATTTTGATACAGCATTTTTGAGTTGGATGGATACTATTTCAAATGTCATATTTCATGATATTTGTTAAAATTTCATTCTGTCCAGAAGTTGCATGATATATGTCACTGGTCAGGTATTTCTCATGAAGTGACCTTGGTCAGAGAACTCCAGAACTCCCACCTCTTGACCATCACTTCCACCTGAAGTTACTTCCAGGGCAGTAGGGAGGGTTAGCTCAGTGATAGTGTGCTGGACTTTCAATTGCTGGGTCCAGGGTTCGAATACAGCACTTGTCGGATCACCTGGGACAATGTTGGATGGCTATTTCAATCATCCTTTGCATTGTTGCCGCATCCAGTTCCTGTCCTAATTAGCCTACAAAGTGCACAAATATGGATGTAAAGCTCCAATCATCCATTTCTAGGTAAATCTGTAGAATCTATCAGAAATGACACAGATGGCTGATTAAAATGTGATATTATTGTATAATGAAACCCCTCTCTCTGCAGGATGTGTCAACCTCCATCCTGATGACAAAGAGTGCACAAAGTGGGCCAAGGCAGGAGAGTGCAAACTGTATCATAAATGGATGAACACCTACTGCTATAAGGCATGCAGCAGATGTGATTTGACAAGTGAGATATTTTATTTTACTTTTAAATTCTAACAATATTGCTCCTCTTTGCACATTAAGCCTACCAGTTTTATCAAATACTTTTCAAGCTAGTGTTGTCACATCATTGACAGTACTAAAATTCTTCTTATCCTTTCTTCAGGTGTATATATATATCTTTGTTTGTTTTATGGCTTGTAATGCTGCCAGGCATGACGTGTAGGCCTATTTGATTGTCTCAAAATATTTTGAAGTTTATGGCTGAACTTTAAAACTTTTCATTGAGTTGCCCAGTCGAAAATTCTCAAAAAGGCTCTATGACATTCACTTTGAGGGACACCATTTCAGAACGACCTGCAAGAATAATTTTTCTGTTTCCCGGATCTGGGCATATTACTTAAGCAAAAGTTGAATCTACTTATTTCTATTTTCAGGATGCCCACCGCAGATTATACCTTGATAATCTCAATGATTACGTTTTGCATGAAGAAATTTGAAGTGTACTTGGCATCAATTTGATTTTAGCATGAGTGGAGTATTCTTGGATGTTGCTTATTGTGATAGACAAATATTGTCAAAAGACATTTTCAATTTGTTAAATGATTGCGATTACTTAACACCAGTTCATATGCCTGGTCGCTTGACTCAACACATATACGTTAATGGTGTTGTACGTAGTAGTGTAGCATTTAACTCTAGTCATATATTTTTTAATTCATAGATATTAAAATATCATTGTATGTCATATTATACAAATACTAGAAATACAGTAGTTTTCTGCGATATGGATTTCTTTTCATACCGCTAAACTGCATAGAAGAAAAATTCATCTATATTGCACCAAACTGCTGGTGCCATTTTATTTTATTTGAAGATGCCCATAATATATGCAAAGTTTGAACTTTTTCTCATATATATATATGAAAATAAATACTGTATTTGTTTTATTAGGCCTACATAACTGCTTGTTTTATTACATAACTCATGTGTTTCTTTGGTATATTATAGTACATATATCCTTTGGGCACTTGGTTTGGCAATTGATGACTTCAGTAAGTTTCAGGAAAATGTTTTCAGTGAATGACTTTGTTGAAAGGTGTTTGGAAGCTTTACCTATCTCCTTTCTTTTGTATGAGAACTCCATAGTTAAGTGAGAATTTTTTTTTTAAATCCCAATAGTTCCATGTATGTTATAATAGAGGCAAACAACCGATGCAATTCAAAATCATTCAGCTAATAAGAGTCCATGTGTTACACATAAACTGAGAGTTGAGAGAAAGATGTACATGTATTGAAACTATTAAGGTTTGCTTGCAGACTGAAAAAAAATCTAAAAAGTGGCAGTTGCCAGATTCTGTTGTCTTTGGAAGTCAAGAAATTACAAACATTACGGTCCGTCCCCTTCCTGTACACTCTTGATCAAAATGCAGGAATAATTAAGATTTTCAAGGAGTAAGAACTTCAAAGTGCTAAAATTGGTGATTGAATGTGAGCAATTGCTAGGATTGTTACCTCAGACATTAGAATTATGTATAAATGATATTATAAACCATTTTAGTGGCCAAAAATTATTTGAAAATTATCTTTGGATGACCTGGAAAAGTTGATAATTTTTAGTAAAAAAATCATCAAAAATTCCATCATGGATCAACAACAAAGACAAAAAATTTCAACATATGCCAAAAAATGTCAACTTAATCATAATATGTACAACCAAAAAACATCACAATATCATGTTGAATGCCACAGGAATTGACCTCTGCCTTCACTTGGCTTGACATGGAATATACCTACCTGTTTTTTGCTTCAATATGACAGGGCAGATTGGATTATCGTCTTTTTCTGCTGACACCGGCGTTCAACAAGGAGCTTGTTCCAGTTGCCCCCTCTTTACCTTTTTCGTCGATCCAATCATAGCATCTATCAAGAACAGCGGACCAGATGGGTGTCTCCAAGATTTGCATTCACTTACGCCTGAGCTCACACAACTTGTCATTTGAAAAAGGCCATTGGGCAAGAATCCTGCCAGAAGAACGAAGATGCCCATGTGGAGAAATGCAAAGTGTCATCCATGTATTATTGCAAACCAGAAACTCTCTTAAGATTGTTACCATTTCAATCTATGAACTCTGCACAGGACACAATTCAAAGACTCTTTGTGAATTTTTTGATTGAGTTTTGAATAGCAGCTGCTATTGAAATATTGAGTGTATAATGTACAAATTTGTTGATGGACTGTTTAACAGTCAATAAGCCACTTCCACTACTAATTCAAAAGCTGTACAAATCTCAAATCTTCAAAGAATATTGGAGAAAGTCAGGTTGATAGCAGGTTCCATTAAGAAAATGACACCAGGTGTCCCTGCCAGCAATATCAATGCTGACATCCATCTGTTGGTCAAGCCTGAGCTGTATTGGTTATATCATGGCTGAATTTGTATACTTCCCAGCGCTGTATCTTCACTCGAGATCTGTTTTGGAGGATACAAGTTGCACTTGAAGATGCTGAGAAGGATGCAAATTCAGCCATTTTTCCACACCATTTTTTTCTTTCAGTTGTCAGTCTTTTTAATTGTTGTGCTAATATTATGTAACACCTTGCAAGCAACATGTCTTAGACAATTTGTTTACTCCTGGACATGCATCACTGACAGTATGGCAGTATAATTTATCAAAACACAGTTCTTGATTGGACAAATATCCTTATCTGCCTGGCATTGGTATCATAATCCATCTTTCTGATTGACTGAACCTGGTGTTCTTCCCTGAAAATTGTATATCCTTCCCTGGTTCTGTGATAGTTGGGGGAATTTGCTTATATCTGCATGCATGATCTGGAGAAAAAAAACTTCTATAGGGCAGGATAGGTGCTCAGGTGTGGAATAAATTCATATATATAATCAAAGAGTTTTGCTATGTATAAATCTGTTCCACAGTACCATCAAGGAAATTAAGACATATATATTTTTTGGACCACCCTATTCCACACCTATGCACCTATCCTGCCCTGTAGATGAAGATATGAAATGTCGTGGATTGGTTTGATTTCATTTTATTTTTCATGAACTAAAAAATGCATAAATAGTAAAGACTAACATGCATGTCGATAAAGATATCCTGGAAATCTGGAGAGAGGCTTTGCTACTGATGCTGACAACTGGTGCACCTGGAAAATAGAAAAGGAGGAGGCTGCAGAAGCAAGTAAACATGAAAAAACATAACTTTCACTTCATCAGTTTATCATTGTCTGAAAAACAAATTATCTGAAAGACTGGTATGTACAGAAAATTTGTTGAATAATTTGCTGACTTATTAATCTTTATAATTATCACATGCCTTTTAGATCTAGCTTGAATGACAACACTTATTTCATTCGTGGGATTTTTGAAGATACAAAAAATAAGAATAGTAACTTAATGTATTACTTATTCCAGTATATTAGTCATCAACACTTTTGTATAACTTTTTGAAGTTTTTTTAAAGCTTTCCAGTTTGTATATATATATATCGTTCACACTCTTTTGGGCAAGTTGTTTTGAGGCAGCATTTGGGAAAGATCTTCAACTTTAACAGTTCTGCAAACAGGTGTTTGCGATTGCTCCTGATATTATGCTTTTATGTGATTCCAATTAAATAAGGTCTTGAGAGTTTAGGGCCTTCGATTTAATATCATCAGTTTGGATGGGTTGTTTCTGGAACAGGCAACCTCGACTAGCCATGCAGGAAGTTATTTCTTTTATCAGTTAGGCCTACTCTATGGAGTCTGGAAGGTAGGTGGTGGTATTACTTGCATCATACTCACTGTATAGAGCCCTGATGCCCTCAATGTCATCAACCTGCAATTGTGGATAGGCCCTTCCTCTCCCTATACTTGGATACATCACAGAATTCCTCTCTCCCGAATGCCTCAGGCCAAAGGAATGGCCCAACTCGTGCACCAGCACTGTCAATAGACTATGTTCTGCAAGGAAATTACACGTATACCATGGTGGCATTTTTAAGCAAAGACATATTCACTTCTTGAACCGTTTTTGCAATAACTATGACAATAAAGAAATTTTTCATTACAGATAATTTCATAATCGTAGCCACTGAGAATGTATGTGAATATTTTTCTGGGACATTGTTACCCAGTGGCGTCACTAAGGGGGGGCTAGGGGGGGCTGAGCCCCCCAATGGAGCTTTCAGCCCCCCCAAAAAATCTTGACAAAAAAAACAAATTTTACTTGTATGATGCTGGTATTGAATGAATAACCAGAGCTCATGAAAAGACACTGTACGTAATACGTTGTGCACTATTTGTCATCATTTTTGCAGTTTATGTATTTGCTATGTGTGAAAAGATCAGCAGATATCTAAAATCTTTGGATTTCAGGACGGCTCGCGCTTCGTTCCTTCAGGCCACAGACAACGCTTCTAATCTTTGGGGCTTCAGCCCCCCCAAACTTGCATTTCCAGTGACGCCCCTGATGTTACCCTATCGGGAAAGTGATGTCATACATTTTTTTATGTCCCTTTTCCCAATGGAATACATGTCCTAGGAAAATTCAAACCCATCTTGGTGTCTACAATTATGAAATTATCTGTAATAACGCAAGCGCAAGGTTCATTGCAGAGTGTAGGCTATAGCCACTGGATCGGACAGGAAGACAACATTGGCTCCCCTTAGAATGCAAATCAGCAGAGAGAGTGAATGACTTAAATTACTGGGAGAAATACAGCGGATCCTTAAACAATCAGTTATCTTCTATAAGGCCTAATTTCACTTTAAAATTTGAATTTTGTGTCAGCTTAAAGGATTGAGTGAGATGATTGCACAATTCCTTTAAGTTTGAGCTAACACAGCTTGTTGTTTTAAGTTATGATAACAGATTATCGTAGCTGAGAAAACAAATCAGCTCATTGGAATTGTACAACCATCTCACTCAATCATTTCAGCTAACTCGATCTTCACATTTTACAGTGAATTGCATAATAACTTTGAACACTGAAAGTCTTCTTAAAATGCAAATTTGAACAAATGTGGACGCAACTCATTATGTAGGCCTCAGTTGTACTGACCAAAATCCGCAACTTTGTGAAAGAACATGAAGCGGGTTCAAAATGTATAGAAAATACAGCAAACCCTATTTGCATAATAACTCTGCATGGGGTGCAATGTAATAGATTCTCACCTGAAGGGCTGGGAGGTTCCTGAGCTGAGTAGGCGAACCTCATGTTGACATGGACATCCCCAGCAATGTCACTGTCATCAGGGTAGAAGGCATGGGCCAGGGTGGTGGGCCTGAAGGGCACTGTATCTCCATGGTATCCAGTCGAATCAGAGCTGCAAATCAGTGGGAAAATAAAGCCATTGATAAAATATATAGTGCAGTGCTATTGTTGACAATACAATTCTACATTTTGTGTTATTCTTATTTGATAGTGTTTCTTTTATCACTTGTGAGGTGAATATACTCACAGAATAAAATCAAACATAATATCAGCTGTTGGTCCGGTGGATTCTGTCACAGCCAGATCTATGTGAGAAGTCCATTCCTATAATAGAAATAAAATTTAGGGAATATAAATTGTAAATTTACACCAATTGCATTTGCTTCTCTGCACTTTTATCCAAAAACAACAAATGCCTAGAGTAGCACGGGGCATGCAGCCCCCCTTAACTTCGAGGTGTGATTTGACCTACTTTTTATGGTCGATTATTTGCGCTGCCCTGGGGGTGCCCCCCCTTGGGCAAGCACTTGGTTTCGTAAGCAAGCTTTTTTGCATACACTGAAATGTTAACATTTTTGCCCCAATTTTATGTAAAAGCTACTGGGCACCTGCCACTACTTTCAGAGCCCTTCTTCACTGTATGTTACGTTACTGTCATAAAGTTTGTCCCCGAATCTTTAAACTAACATTTAGTGGCTTTATTGTGACATATTTAAAGTATTTCTTGCCCAGTTCTACACAGACGCTGTCCCAGCATGGCTATGGCTGCATTAGCCTGGTCTCCTGGCCAGTATGCATTCACATAGCAGGGCACAGGACTATGGCTGCATCACAGTCATCATTGAGGGGGGCACTCGCTTCCAATTCAGTGAGATTTGTTTTACAGCTTTTCGGGTTCCTCTGACATAATGGGGCGCTACTGGACTAATAAAATGAATTGAACTCACTTAATTCTGAAAAACATGCAATTGTGTCGATTGGTATTGTTTCATATCACCCCAATGTTGTTAATTTACCAGTTTGTGTTATTTTAATGCAAGTTGAATTCTATACAGAATTGGCAGATCTAATCTTTAATTTCAAAAGTACAATGATTTTTTTTACTTGATTTGTGCAGTTAGTCTATGTCAGTGCTTGCTTGTATTCAATTAATCCCAACAGGAAGTTTATTGAACATGGTGCAATCATATTAAAAATCTTATGGACAATATTTCATGTGACATGTTATTTACTATTAGCTGACAATGATAAGAAAGCCTAAAGAAAAACATACCTTAATTCCTGTTCACATATCAAGTATTCCCTTAGAAGTGAAAACAGCAGGTCAGCATATACTTTATACTTCAAGAATGTCCATTTATCACATTAAATAGGTTACATAAACATGACATTGTGTGAGAAACAGGACACACCTTGTAGCAGTCCTGTTTGATGTTAACTGTAAAAGTTAGCTGTTATCAACAACTTCTTTATACTACATTTGTCCTAAAAGCATCCTAGTGCCAGCTACATCCAGTGTTTACAAATTCGGTAGAAAGAATGCAGGAAGGAATGAAGAAAAGAAGGAATGAAGGAAGGAATGAACAAAGGAATGAACAAAGGCATGAAGGAAGGAATGTAGGGCATAATCACGAAATAAGCCCCGCACCTGTGACGGAATGAGTGGCAGCCTATGCTTTTCGATGGTCTCGCTCATTCCGTTATCAGAGGGTGGGGGCTATTTCGTGATTATGCCGAATGTAGTGGGGGAAGGAAGGGAAGGCCTCGAGATAGATAGACAGATAGACAGACAGCTAAACACAAAGATATCTAGATAGATAGATAGACAGATAGATAGACAGATAGATAGATAGATAGATAGATAGATAGATAGATAGATAGATAGATAGATAGATAGATGCAAGCATCTCTTAAAAGTGCTTGCACGTTTTTTTTAAAGGAATAGCAGTGTTGCCAATCGTAAATAAGAGAGCAATAACAAGCTGGTAAATTGCTCCTGGGGAGAAAGAGACAGGAGAGTAAAATCAAAGACAGGTGGATAGTTTGGGTTAGTGGGATGGCCAGGAAATGTGTATTTAGCCAAGACAGCATTGATCCTGTGAGCCAAGATTTGACTGAAATATTACACAGAGGTATATACACTAACTACGGATACATGTGTGATTCACCCTTAGGACTCGGTCCGGGCAGCGCATCACTCACCGGTTTCCGGTTATGACATTTCTAGTTTGAAGAACGCTTATGCTGTCAGAAAGGGATCACTTGACTCTACTTATAACTAGTGAAAAAAATGTCTACAAATTTTAATAAAAGGAGTTACAGCCATTTTTGTAAAAAATTGCAAATGGCCTTTTTACCCCACCCATTGGGCAAGAAGCCCCCCTATTATAATCCTATGGCAATTTTTCTTGCGAGCGCATTCAGCTTGAAAGTTATTTCGTGGGATTCTTGTATCATTTTTAAGGCATTCTATTTACTTTTTCTGAATTTCTGAATTTTTCTGTTCATACTTTCATATCTTAAAACTTTTTGCCTTTTTTCAATTTCGGCCAATTGTTTTTTTTCCTATTTTAATTAGCTATTCTATCAAGATTTAAGGTAAAGTACACATTATTAAGTGGTTCCTGAAGCAACTTTGAGGCCTCAGTGAAGGGGGCCTCATGCCTCATACCATTGTGGGGCCTCTCGGCCCAAACACACATATTTTCATTTGACCTCTATATTTTGAACTAAAATGCAAAAAACATGATGCAAATTATCTAATCATAATAATAGCCATAGCAGGAATCTCATCTCACTCATAAGGCTTTTTCCATGCAACCCACAAAACCTTAAATTACGTTCCTAAGCCTGTCAATTAATCTGAAGTTCCCGATAGGACAACTTTCACCTATCAACATTCATTATTTCCATAGTAATACAAATTTATATTGAGATTTCGGCAAAAAAAAACACATTTTTTCACATAAATATATCCCACCTGTGTATTTATCTGACACAACAAGGGCTGTAATGCATTTAATATTAAAGGCCATTGAATTCCGCATCTTTTGATATGCAGACTGCCATTCTATGGCCAATATAACTACCCAAGTAGATCTACCAGATATTCCTATTGGGAATTTGACAAAAAACACATTTTCCACATACACATCTCGAACCTATATATTTCCCTGCCACATCAATGCCAGTAATGCATATCATATTGCAGGCCACTAAATTTCGCATCTTTTACCACACTGATTGCACTTCTATGTCCAATACAACTACCCGTTTCCCAGGAAATAAGTTGTGTAATGCATTTAGAAAAAATCATATTTTCCAACAACTCCAGTCTCTCAGTGTTTGTAGTGCTGCACACCCCGCTGTACTAGCTCCAAACAATCCACATTACTTCATCCAACTGAAAGCTGACTGGAACCTGCAAATAGGAGCTGCATGGCTTCACATTACTCTAAACTGGCAAGAATCTCGATCTCGGCACATTTTTGAAAAGCGACAAACCATCGGGTGAACAGCTAGTATTTATATGATGGTCATAAAGTGAAGCAATGCAGACATCCATTATACTTTTAAATATTTCCAAAGTTATTTCTAACAACCCCTTTCAAAGAATTACTCATAGTTAGAAAAACCATGCATATTTTTTAGTTTCTTTAATGCATCTATTGTAGCTTCAATCCTATCAATAAGAAAAGGCACCAATAATGTAAGTTTAGATATAACCCTGGGGGGGGGGCCTCTCACCTTACCCGGGCTTCTTGCCTCGACCTACCCTATGACTACAATATGACTCAACGCGACTTAGCATCCATTCTGTAAAATTTGAAATTTCGAGTCAGCTTTTAAAAATGATTGAGTGAGATGGTTGCGCTGTTCCTTTGAACTCATAACGTAAAACAACAAGATGTGTTTGCTCAAAGAAATTGTGCAACCATCTCACATAACACTCAAAATTCTAATTTTACAGTGCATGCAAATGATGCAATGTGAGGTCATCATGGGAAGCTTCTTCATCCATAGGCGTATGGCAGACGGAATTTTTTGGAGGGCGAGCGACATTTGCCCGAATTTCACAATCCAAATTTTATACTCTGAAATTGCTAGGAAACACCTGATTTTTAGTAATATTCATTTGATCATGTGCCCTAATTTTTAGCCTCCATGCCCGAATTTGGGCCTTTTCTCAAAGGTTTGGAGGGGGGGGATTGCCAAATTATGTTGATGCAGATGTATCGTGTCACTGTCAAGATGCAGTTGCTTGAATATTTTTATTGTGTTTTATATATGTTTTACATTGTAGAGTTGTGAAATTGATAAAGGCACATATACGCATTGGTGTCAGTGATATAGCACAATAATTATTGTTGATGGAACTGTAAATATTATTTACATACATTTTAAGAATGCTCAATAAATACTTTACTTTGCTTTACTAAACTTAAAGGTTAACAGATCACAAATTTTTTAACAGATGCCTATCAAAATTTCAAATGATGCAGCTAACTTTCATATCATTTTAGATATGTAGAGTTGCGCGGGCATGCAGGCCCCCCTTAACTTCGAGGTGTGATTTGACTAACTTTTTATGGTTGATTATTTGAATGCTTATGCTGTCAGGAAGGGATCACTTGACTCTACTTATAACTAGTGAAACAAATGTCTACCAATTTTAATAAAGGAGTTACAACCATTTTTGTAAAAAAATTGCAAATGGCCTTCTTACCCCACCCATCGGGCAAGAAGCCCCCCTATCATAATCCTATGGCAATTTTTTTGGCGAGCGCATTCAGCTTGAAAGTTATTTCTTGGGGTTCTTCTATCATTTTTAAGGCATTCTATTTACCTTTTCTGAATTTCTGAATTTTTCTGTTCACTATTTTATTTTCTAATATTTTTTGCCCTTTTTCAATTTCGGCCAATTTGTTTCTATTTTAATTAGCTATTCTATCAATATTTAAGGTAAAGTACACAATATTCAGTGGTTCCTGAAGCAGCTTTGAGGACCCAGTGAAGGGGGCCTCATGCCCCATACCATTGTTGGGCCTCTCGCCCAAAACACATATATTTTCATTTGACCTCTATATTTTGAACTAAAATGCAAAAAACATGATCCAAATCATATTTATATGATGGTCATAAAGTGAAGCAATGCAGATATCCATTATACCCTTAAATATTTCCAAAGTTATTTCTGACAACTCCTTTCAAAGAGTTACTCAAAGTTACAAAAACCCTGCATATTTTTTTGTTTCTTTAATTTCTACTATGGTTTGGTGCTGTTTGCCCCGAAAATTTGTGACATCACCTAAAAAGCCCCTAGCTTCAATCCTATCAATAAGAAAACACCAAAAATGCAAGTTTAGATATAACCTTGGGGGGCCTCTCACCTAACCCGGGCTTCTTGCCCCGACCTACTCTATAAATTTCATCTGAATTGATCAGTTGGTATTATAGCAAACAATAACCTAAAATATCTAAGAAACACACAAACCTTCAAAGCAGTAGTTATGGCCATACGAGCCTCTTCATCAGAAATGCCGGGGTGGGATGTGTTTAATTTCCATGTTAAATCAGTTGTCCACCTTCTTCCTACATTGAAAATAGAAATGATTCAGCTGCTATCTTTGACTTATTCGGTCTTTAGTACACTTTATCGAATTAACTAAAAAATAACTAATAATTTGATAGACTACCTTTTGCAGAGGGGGATGATAATTCCCAAACGTCTGATATAGCCTAATTAGATGATCCTGTCAAATTTGGGCACCCAGAGAATCTACTGGAGTGAATTCGGGGTACTCTTAAGTGATATAAGTTGACGTGGCCAAAATAAATAATAATTTGATAGCCTATCTTTTGTATAGAGAGGGATGATTGAACCCTAAAGTCTCATATAGCCTAATTAAATGATCCAGTCAAATTTGGGGTAGTCCTGTTATAATTTTACATGGCCAATGACTATTATCAACATTCCCAATCATAATTATGAAGAAAAGATCTCTTGCAAAAGTTTTAATTTTTTGTTATGATTCGCTTGGAGCGAAACGAGGGGACTAGTTCGAAGTGAAAATTATTTGCTTTGCCATCCAATATTTCATCAGGTCAGGTTTAGGTTCAAAACTGTTTTATTTGCATGGAACATTACTCTAAAATCCCAAAATTCAATGTAGGCTCGAGAAGTGTTAATCGGTAATCAGTATTATATGATGCACCACTTGAGAACTCTTGAGTTTGCATTACCTGACAAAGAATATCTTGGAGCTCTCATATCTGGAACATCACACCGCGTTTCTTCAAACACTTCCCTTGTTCTGTCATCGTATAAACCTGAAGAAATTTTTTAAAGGTCTTTCTTATAAGTATACTAATTTTTTTTTTATAGCAATGAGATGATATATTTCATTGATAAACCTATACATAAAGCAAACATTTACAAAACCAATCATAATATAGGCCTACCTAAAAACCAAAGAATTCATATTTCTCTATCTGTGTAAGGCAGAACCAGAAACCTACGAGGGGTTTTCCAAAAGTTCTGTCCAACTTGCCATTACTTTTGCAATATTTAATACAGAAACATGATATTTGGGTCAGACAATATTAAAGTAATTTGCAAATGATCCTGAAAAAAATCAGATCATAGAAACAAACATAAATGGTTAATTTGTTGCCATGGAAACTAAAAGTCATGAAATGCGGCCCAGGGCACTTTTAGAGACACAGATTCATTATATCTAGTCAAAAAATTTAATTTTTACCAGGGTTAATGGAAAAAAAATCTATCAAAAATAACCCCTAACATTTCACAAATTCTTGTAAGAATGAACATGACATTTCCTATAATCTTATATCCCTTAAAAATTCAATGCCTCACAGTCCTTATATTATGATCATAGTTGGTGTTTCGCAGACTTTTGTTCTTTACGATGGGTTTTCCATAAGTTCTGTCCAACCGGTCATAATTTTTGATAGATTAAAACAGAAAAATTATATTTGGGTCAGTTGATATTGAGATAATTTGCAAATGATCCTCAAAAAATCAGATCATAGAGTTAAAAATAAATTGTTGATTTGTTGCTATGGAAACCAAAAGTCATGAAATGCGACCGAGAGCTTGTTAACAGACACATACCTGACATATTACGTAAAATATGTAATTATTACAAGAGATTCAGAACAGAATTTTGTCAAAACATTCATAGTCATTTGACAAATTCCAAAAATAACGACTGGGACCTTGTAGATATGTTTTCTCATACTTTCTATCCGTCTCTAAGTGTGATACCTCAGTCTTCGTGTAAAAGGTCAGTTTTGGCATTTTCCAGTCTTCTCTTCTTAGGTTTTCTGATGTGTCTTCTCCTCATTCAGAAAGAGTTTGTACAATCTTTATTTGGTTCTGTCACTCATAATGTCTTCCTTGTATGTATGATAAAAGGTTTTTACTCTCAGTGCTTGTTTTATCAAATGAAAATGAAAAAATGTAACAGGTATATATGATGTCATCCATATCCAAAAAATTACTCATCTCGTAAAAAACAGAGAAACTACATGAGTTATGGTAAAGTAACTGAGATGTATCAAAAATACCAGTTTTCATTGTTATTAACGACTTTACAATAAACTGATTATATTTCATGAAAAAAATTATGAATATATTTCAATTCAATATGCCAAGACACAGATAATGCATGCCAAGTGTTCATTTTGTTTCAAGTGAGCGCTACAAAGTCTGGGCTGCATTTCATGACTTCTGGTTTCCATGGCAGATTAAGCATTTATCTTTAATTTTATGATCTGATTTTTTGGGAGTTATTTGCAAATTACGTCAATATTAGCTGACCTAAATATCATTTTTCTTCATCAAATCTAGCAAAAGTTATGACTAGTTGGACAGAACTTATGGAAAACCCCTCGTAGATCCATAAGGAAAACTGTGATTTCACATTGATGTACCAAAACCAACTTTGCTTTATAAGTGATTATTTTCTCATTGAACTCTATTTTTCTCTCACTTCCATGATGATTATAAAAAGCCAAGGGAAGAGTAGAGCATTTTAAGGAAACTAAAATATTACAGAAGTTACACAGATCATTCCACAAAGGACTGTTGCACATGGAAGCACTGCATCTGGCATTCTCACCGTTTTACTTGAGTTACATACCCTACCCTCCAAAAGTTTGAATACACCTGGATAAGTGCGGTTTCTTTTAAAAATACTTGATGTTGAATGGATTGTTTTTTAATATTTACGTCAAACAATAAAACAAGTCACATTGAAGTCATTATTTTGTCATTTTAGGTCATTTTGGTTGAAATTTATGGCTTCTCTCGATATCCCAAATTTTGATATTTTTAAGAAAAATTGTCACAGCCTAGTTATCTTTTAGGTTTATGAAATTTAATCATATTTAAGCGTTTCCAGAGTTGTAACATGATCGTAACAATTATTTTAGACCCCGAAAAGACCGTTTAAAAATTGGACATCGACCACTCAAAAATACAAAATTGAGATAATTTCGGGTCACCATCAAGTATAATCACAAAATGTATCTTCTCTAGTGAAAATTATTTTATTTGAGCTGTTTCAGCATTGTTTTGACACAAAAATAGTCAAAATCAGTATTTTTATGTGATTTTCAACGGCCATTTTCTGGTCTGAAACTACGTGTAAAATCATCACTAACCTGTGGAAATGTGTAAAAAATGATAAAATGTCATAAATACGGAAGATAACAGTGCTTTTATAGCTGTTTATAAAAAAATGAAAAAATGGGATTAAGAGAAGTTTATATAAATTTATACCAAAATGATCTAAAACCATGAAATATGGACACCTTATGGCCTGAATGTGAATTTCCATATTGTTTGATGTAAGTATAAAACAAAAGTTGTGTTGAAGATGAGGTATTTTTGAAAGAAATCTCACCTTTACTGGTGTATTCAGACTTTTGGAGGGCAGTGTATCTTATTGAAGATTTTGTCTTTGTAAATGAGTTTGTTGGCCTTGGAATATTCAAGTGCACGTGATACAATATACAAAATTAAAAATCACACAAAAATGATTGATCAATAGCTTTGTGCATGCAATCATTGCTATTTATATTTATGTGTCCTTCGTTCTTTGCAAACCTGGTGAACAGAACTAATTTATAGAACATGTACAAATAAATATTTTCTCATATTTATACACATACCTGTGAGAGGAAGACCATAAAACCATTGCAGACCCCTCAGACCATCTTCGATCTCTGGATCTGAAGGTTGTGATCGCCCCTCATATCCAATTACATAACCGTTGTGTTTCAAGAAGTCCTAAGACAAACACACAATTATTATTTTGACATTTACACATTTTTCAGAGGAAGCATGTGTATGAAAAAGTTGTGCTTTTGCATTTTGGAGTCTGCATGAACTGTGCAAACTTCATCCAAAAACTTCACTGAATGGGCATGGTATATAAATACCTATCATATTGCGAAAGGTTTGTGCACATTATCGCTAAAATTGAATGAAAAAAATGATATCATGTTTTTGTTTTTTTTGTTTTTTTTAAAGATTGATGTGGAAAGTCTAGACCTATAGGTCCTGTCAGAACTTAGGTTGACTTACCACAATGTCTTCAGTGGAAGGAAGAGGTGTCCCATTGGTAATAGCTGATCCCAACAAAGTATAAAATATTAATATAACATTTATATGGGAGTAATCCCTAGCCATTTGTACATGCTGGCTGTCTAAAGAAATACTGAAGAACCTCCTAATTCACCCTGTCCATATACATTTCCCATGTCATAAGCAAACAGTGGCACTTTTTATTTGTGTGTACACTGCAATTGTGTTTATATGTAGAGTGCAGACATCTGATTATAAGCAAATTTGGTAGTCAAGATTAGAAAGGAAGAAAAAGAAAGAAACTACAAATAAGGAAACGGAAAAGAAAAGCTGAAAATATAACTCATCATTGATATGTTAATTGATTTTCAATAACACCTTGAGTTTGAAATATTGATCCATGCATGCAATAGGCTTTAGCACTTATAATGTGTCTTCAATAATAATGTACACATTGTATACTAACATTTGTGTAATATCTCTGTCATTATATAGTTTTATTTATAGAAGGTACGGTTCCATTATATCACCGACTATAGTTTGGAGTATGACGCACAGCTATGAGCTATCGAGTTTTGTTATATTATATAGGCCTACCTCAAGGACATATTGATATTTTATTGCTCTGGCATTAAGAAAAAAATACAACGAAAATTTCCTCCATTTGTCTTCTTCTCACCTTGTCTCATATTCATTACATGAAAATGGAATTAATATAGGCCTATGTCTGGTTAAGGCAATTTTTATAAACCTGTCAGCGTCGCAATTCTACAAAGATTTTCTTCTTACCCATGAAAATCCATTTATTTTCAAGTCTTTGAGTGTAATTTTGTTTGCATCAACACAGTATCAACTGAAGGCAATGCCAGTTTTAGTGCTTTCAAATAAAACAATGCTGATCATATAGTATTAAACATTCCTGGAATCTCTGCGCAGATCATGCAGCCCCGCCAGCCCATGAGCCATATAAATCACTTCTACTGTCTTTCATTCAAGTAGTATTTAGATATTAAAGTTATGCAGAAGAGGCAGATACTGACTCTTTAAAATTCATTGTCACTACAATTTACGTCTGACTGCACATCAGCCATTTACATGGGTCCATGAGGCCCCTGTAAAGCAATTCTACTTTTCAAAGAATAACAGAGTAGGTTCAGTTTTGATATCTTGGTTGCCTTAATTTTGCCAATTCCAGAGCAATTCAAGAGCCCGCAGGATAAACACAATATTGCTAATTAGTGGTGGATTTGTTTGTTGTCACTTTTCACATGTATGTGAGTTAGAAATTATGTCGCCACAACGTGGATGCAATGCGATTTCTACCAAACATCATTATTGGGATTTTGTCACAAAGTTGCTGCAATGCAGAATTGCTCTTGGGAGATTCAGAGTTCAGCCGGAGTTGTAAGTCCATGTTACAAATTCACAAGAGGGCAGCACATACCCAGACTAACTCTCATTCCAGTTTTGCCTCACAGGTTTTGCAAGAAAAGGGAAACCACAATGAAGTGAACTGATAGACTGGCTTCTGCACAATCGAGTTTTGCTCGAGCTAAAGATTTTAAAACATCATTGTGTAGTTTTTAAATGGCTAAAATAGGCAAAATGTAGACTTGCCTTGATAAAACTTCCTTTCCTGTGAATCAAGATTGGAAAACAAACTGTATTATGCAATTTTTACAAAATCAGGTTGTTTCGCCTAAGTAAGAATAATTATTATGATCCTAAGAAATACACTCGGATATCTTGTCTGATGGTCGAGTCTTGACAACCATGGTAGACGTATTAAAGTCTTTTAAAAATGAACTTTTTCCAACTTCCCACATGAGTCAAGACCAATGATAGAACCTTATTAGTTGTCCCAGTGAGTACACAACTAGTTAAGCATCTGCAGGGACAGAATCACCATACAATTCCATTACCCATTTACACCTGCATGGATGGAGTGGAACAATGAATTGTGCATGGAGTATCAGCTTAAGACAAATTTCAAATATATTTTCCCCCATCCCATCAGGTAAGGAAAGTAGTTAAAATATTACATAAAGTTGACGATGGCAACAAAAACAAAATATAAGCTCTGAGGCTTTGCCTGACATGTGTGGTAAGGTAACGGAAACAAGATAGCAAGATAAAATCTACATAAATGACAACTGAATGTTTGAGTCATAGATATTATCTAGGATGATTTCACATCAAAATGAATTTATAAATCTCTAAGAAAAAAAAGGAAAAGGCCTATGACAATGTCAGTGAGCATTTCTAAATATTTTACAAGTATTGATTCTCCATAAGTTCATCTCCAAGTTACCCACTATAATGCCAGTATATATACTAATATAAAACAATTTATGTAGCAAAACACATAATTCCACCATATAACCCCCATATCGATTTTCACTAGAATAATGCACATAATTGATCTTTAGATTCCCATCGTCTCAAGGCAATTTTTCTAGGGTCGGTCGGTAGAATGAAAGAACAAAAATATATAAAATCTCAATTTTTTATAATGTCAATTTGATAAAAATTCTAGTTATGCTCATTTTTTTATGGTAGGTAGAAAATCTGTAGGGTCGGTTGATCCGAAAAGCTAAAAATTAGAAGAAATGTCTGGCCTACCATATGATGAAGTGTCTGGAGAACCGCATCACATTTTGGGGACCTTCCCGCAGTGTCCACACAAAAGGCCCCCACAGCAACATCAATGGTGTTGTGTCTTATCATCAATCCTTATGATAAACACGTTTCAAAACATAAGAAAATGGTGAGAAAGTTAAAATTTTTCGATAATACATGTGCTCATAAAATTCGGGCATCGGGACCAGGGTTGATTCCCAGTACTATAGCAATATGATGAAACTTGAGATGCTTTCGACTATGTGAGGGAAGTCCTCAGGACCTACCGACAGTCCTACCGTAATTATAATATCGATATTGACTTCCAAGCAAAATACTACAAAAAACTAAAACAGATTTTATCAATGGGTATTTTATTTATCATACATTACATAATGAACAACAACAAACGGCATGTTTAGATTTGGTGTGATTTTTTCCCTTTTTTTATAAATGAAGTGAAAAATTACCACTAACGCTGCAGTACATACTGTTTAACACAAAACATACGTAATAAGTTACATAACTTTTAAGATTCATTTAATTGTTTGAGAAAAATTGTAATAATATTAAGACAAAAACAATGAGACGTTTCACCTATCATGATCAACAACTTCAAAGTGACATTTTGACATTTTTCAACATTTTTTTTTGTCAAGACAATTTTACAGTTACAAGCACCAGGTCCACTATGACTCTCACCTGTCACAACATTCTTCAAAATAACCTGAGGAAATCAAAAAGCTCAATAAAATCCAGATGCAGTTGGGGCTGCCCCCCTGCTTGTTATGACCTGGCAATGGTTGCTGACAAAAGCTAACAATGTTTTATTTTTAATATTTTTGGTTTTAATTGATGTGTTACTCTTGAACTACATGTATGAAGTGCAAATGGTGGTTATCGATTACTTTACAGACACTACATAGAACTACAGCTGTGTACAGAAGCATTCGTATTGTACATTTTGCTTGGTATGTGGCAAAAAAAGATCTTGAATACCTTACAGTGACAAGCAGTAGATGACAAACAATTCATAATTATTTGCTTTTGCATGAATACATGATGACTATTACATGTATGGCAAGTTCCGGTTATTGCAATTGTGCATTCAAAACTTCGCTTTTATTATAAACATGAAAAATAGCACAGTAGACATTGCAATTATTGTGACATTGTTTGTCCCATTTTGTATCATGTGGTTTATCACACCAGTATGAGTATATAAGTGTATAATGTGCTGAAGCAGTTCACAAAATGACTGAACAACCAAATTAACAGTGAAAGAAGCTACAATTAGATGCATTATCATTGATAAAATCATTGTACAGTAATGATTGTACCTCCATACTTGTATTCTAGCATGCTTGTGGAGAATTGATTATGGTCTTATTGAAAACGTGCACTGCATATTTGTTGCAACGTTCACAAGGTCATAGCAAACAGCAGCCGAGCAATACCCCACCAAAATCTACGTGTACACAAAGTGAGGTAGATAAGTGTACAATCGACTCGTCCTATAGACCTTGTGCTGCTGGCATTCCCGCAAAAAACTACCGTCCAAATGCAATTGCAGGTCTAAGGAGTTGTCTCATAATTAAGTTTTAGAAGATTTAAACAATCAGATAGATGATGGCTCATATCTGTCTTTCATTCAAGTAGTAATTAAACATTAACGTTAAGCAGAAGAGGCAGACACTGACTCTTTAAAATTCATTGTCACTACAATTTATGTCTGACTGGACATCAGCCAGACATTTACATGGGTCCATCAGGCAGCCCTTGTAAAGCAATTCTACTTTTCAAAGTGTAACAGAGGAAGGTTCAATTGCGATGCCTTTTTTGCCTTAATTTTGCCAATTCCAGAGCAATTCCAGAGCCATTTGTTTTGTGGCTTAGCTGCTTAAATGGACGACAATTTTCGTCGGAAATGAGCAGCACGGCTTTAGTGCACGGAGTCTTTCTACGGACTAAGTCAAACTGACAGAGAAGGACAAAAATGCCGGCATTCTGGAGGTATCCTGGACACATTCTGGAGACAATCTGACATTCTGATGGACCAGAAGGATTCATAAAAAGAAGGAATTCAGAGCTGGTTCTTTTGACCCACACCAGAGGGCTTATGAAGCTAACAGTCTCGCCATTTTATGTTTCCCAACCCAGTTGCCAACCCAGTTGACCCAAATGGTAAACTGTGTCAATCTGGGATTAGTCAAAGCTGATTGGGACATAACGAGCTGCACTTAAATCTCTTGACATTTTTCCCATCCCTCTCGTTGTTGTATATTTTCCAGCTGCTGTTTCTACTGACTCAGAGATGATTAACAAACAAGAAATGACATGAAATGTAATCTGACCATGGCACACTTGAATCACATTAATGAATCGAGAAGATTTAATTCAAACTATATACACATTCAACATGACACAACCAATGGAATTGCAAAACGGTGCAGGGGATGAACAGAACTTGAGGAAGCGAAACTGCACAGCAGATAACAATCAAATGGGTATTATGCGTTTTCACAAAATTCCAATAATTAAGCTACAGACACTATTATGTACAATTGCTTTTCTTTGGTATACACTGCTGGGAAGCAAGCCTAATTCACTATTAGGTCAGGCTTAGGAGGAGACAGAAGAGGGACACTGAAAATGTACAACCAACATGCTACACAGGCGGGATATACAGCAACAGAAAGCAGAAATTCCATGGTGTCAAAGTCAGCATCACCTGGACAATACAATGCACAGTAAACCAGTGAACAAATCCTAAGCTAGACATTTAAATAAGTACATTACACCAGTGATGAACACTGGATAGTCTTTGGTTTAAGCTGGGAGCAGGGGAGGATTAATTTTGACCTTTTTCCTTCTTTTCTTGATAATACTTTTATACATCGATCCTTTTTGTCAATTTCTTTCTTTTCATCTTTTTTCTTTTTGGTTTTGTACTTGGTGATACCGTGTGTACTTGCGGCATGGAAATTCCTACAGTCTATAAATAGCTTTCCGATTGCATGGTCCAAAGTGAGTTCACTGAATCATTGGTCCTCTGAATAATTTACAATTTCACATGCACTTATAATCCGCTCGAAAAACTTCTGAACATGGGAGAATGTTATCGATATTGCAGCAAAATATGCCAGCCATCCATTTGACAGTACCACTATTGAGTTAAAGCTTTGTACCATTGATGAATATATCTGTCAAGATAAATTCATGTTCACACACGATTCATTCATTCACTCAATCACACCCTCTCACAACACAACTAACTACACAAGATGAATCACCTTCTGGTAAACAAGACATTGCTTCAGCCGCATTCTGCTTCTCTGTGCAGCTCAACTTGCTGTTATTCTATTGTCATTAATAAGTTATAACTATTGCAAATTGCAAGTGCAAAAACGTGGAGTTGTGCTGGTTTTGTCATAGGTCAGTCAACATGATCAATCTGAAAAAAGGAGTGTATTAAACACCCCGCATCACAATAGCGCCACAATCTTCATCTTATACATATCGTTCAAAAAGAGGCTAACCGGAAACAGCACCGCAGTGCTGCGCCCTAGCGGGAGTCCATCTATGAGGGGAGTGATGTTGTCCTTCCGATTTGTTTTCTTTGCACACTCTTTTCCGCCTACTACCCTCGGCGGGCAACCTGGCTTTGTCCTTGCTAGATAAGTCTCTCTCGGACTTGCTCGTGTCATGGTCAGTGTCCGTCAGGTGACGCGGGGCTCCCAACCGAGGTCCCTCCCATCGATGACCTTCCAGCCGAGGGCCAGGGGTGTAGGACCTCGGTTTGAAGGTCTCCCGGAGGAGAGGCGCCCCTAAGTCCAGGGCGTCAGTGTCACTAGAACTGCTGGTGTCACTGACCGCTGGTCGGCGGCGCTGTCGTCTTTGCTGGTGGCGCCCTCTGTTACCCAAGAAGTCCTGGCGAAAGAACAAGCGGTGTAATTTCTCCAATTCCCTGTCCATGGCCTGCCTGGCAAGCATGGAGTCCTCCTCCCTCTGCAGCCTCAGCTCCTGCAGGGACCTCTGGGTGTCCTCATAGTAGTCCCCGGAGCGGTCATTTGGTCTCAAGGGCATGAAGACCTCCTCCTCCTCATCAGAAAGGTCATTGACCTCTTCAAGGTCAAGGTCATGCATGCTGCAAAGTCAACCACAGAGCAAATCAGCAGGCTGGTTACAAGGTCATCCAATAATAGCAATTCATTTTTTAAAAGCTGCATATTTTTAACTGTGAAAAAGATATTAACATTACTCTGCATAATTTATCATTTAGTAAAGAATTTATCGATCAATGGTTGGGGAAAAAAGAGTGGCAGCTATATCTGCATCAATGAGGGTGCCCATTGTGACATGCTGTAATGATGCGTGCTTTGTGGCTACTACACAATGCTTGGCAGGCCATTGACTACTGGCTATGAATGAATTAGACTGTTGCACCCCGAATGGCATTACACACGACTGCAGTGCGCATGCATGTTGCTTTTTTCTGCATAATGCATGTTGCACGTGCGGCATATCCTTCAATGAAACCTGCATAATGAGCTGCAGCGATTATGAATGCCCCATCCTTCAGAATAGTGAATGAAAAGAGGCGATGGATGGATAGGGGCATTGCAACACACAGCATCAATGAATCACACAATTACTAATTGCATTGCTAGGGCATTGCTAATACTATTGCATTACAAGGCAGGGGCATTCCTTGCATGCTCAGTCTTATCCCTCTCAGAGGCTGTCTGTCTAAGCTGCTCTAAAATGCAATGTTAATTTGCTCTCCATCTCACTCTGGGAGGGGAGAAAAAAATCTCCAAATCCTCTTACTATTTATGTATAGTCTCCAATAGTCACTTATGCTACCAATTTTGCAATAGAATAAAAATGCATTTACTTTAACTCCAAAGAAATGAGCATTGCATTAGAACAAAGCAGAGATTATTTTAGGGTAGATGATATCATGCATGTTTTTAGGGTGTCTAGGGTATGACTAGAAGCTACTTACATGTCAGTTGTGCGTTGTGGTGGATATAGCAGAGTTGGCACTAAGGCACCTTGAAGCAGTCCTGGAGCAGTGAGGATGACCACTGTGGGTGCATGTTTTAAGTCCTCTGGTTAGTCAGTAAATATGCTGACATGCATGACTGTCTTTACGGCGTTCAGCTACAACTTCATTCATGCCCACAGCTCAGCCAATCAGAGGGCAGCTCTCCTGCTGCTGGCTCTCTCACAACCAGCCTCCTAGCCCCCGATCGATAGATTTCCACGAGCCAACACAAGGCCCGGCAGTTTGCAATGCTATAGCAGGGAGACATCCCAGCTCCACCAGCCAATCAGAGGGCAGGGATCTCTGCCTGGTGGTGAGTCACACTTTACCAACTGATTCACGGGGAATCCCCAGCTGATCTTGCGTACAAGTTGGCCATCCTGTATTAATGGCTATCCTCAGCAAAAATCACCAAAACAAGGCAATTCCATAACTCTTGTGATTGTATGTCAGGCATGAGCCATCTGTTTATCTGGCTTATGGAGCCGAGGAGTTGCGCAATTCATGAAGCTGTAACTAATGGATTTCGGTGAACTCATGTGAATTGATCACTTTGTAGGTGGCCAACTCATCTCACTGGCCATGAACTTGCAGTGGGCAGCAACTTTATGACACACCAATTTGTTTTCATTTCAAGTTGTTATGGATAGCTGAAATGCACACTGGATGATGAAAACCGGACCCAGATCATCCAGATAGCCATTTACTGGAAAGCTTGAAGGATATATGGACTTCATGTATGCTTTGTTGCATGTAGGCAGTCAGATCAGATTCTTACAAAAAATATACCGAAACATACATGTGCCAGAAAATAACACTGGACTGGTTGAAACTTACAAGAATTTTTGTTTGGATAGATCTGATGAGGCTTGTGATGGGATGGGATGAGAAAGCTCTTGAGTCCACAACGAGAGACTCTCTATCCTTTAAACTGTTTCAGTGATAGCCAACATTGGCACTGGTTTAAGAGGATGACATTCATCATTTCATGGTGTTTGGATATATCATTCATATAGATAGATTTGTTTTGCTTCAACCAATCCATAAATATCTTAAAAATAGCTTGATTGTCACTATTGACATGCCAGAAAAACTTGTTCCGAGTGCAGTCGTTATACAAGAGGGAGAGAGAAAAAACAGAAGTGGTTTATACGTAAACAAGTCAATATGGAACAGTGGGATTCCCTGATGAGCCTTATTGGCAGCAATAACGTCAAGTTCAAGCAGTGTAATACCCAACTTCTAAGGGCAATATAGCATGTTTCCAGAGTGTGATAGTCAATGGCAAATTGCTCCAGTCGCCTCCATGGCGCATGTAAGCTATCAATTTTCACATGCTGAAATACAACATGCACCAGTCGGGCGCCATGGCTTGTTTATTGCACATAATAACTTGTAGTGGCATAAAAACCAAGAGTTGTCAACTAGTTACTGGTAGTAGCACCCATAAGGTTTTTTCAAGCCCCCACCATAAACATGGTACAAAGCCATCGATCAAAAGTGCACCTAGTGCTGGCAAGGGGATGGGTCGTTCGTACTGATTTATCAATAAAGAGGTCGGGCATGCAGTGCATGCACTGATAATGTGCGTGCTGGTCAACCAGTGCTTCTCTGGTTCGTTTCACACCTGTTTAGCTTGTGTACTGATGTTGTGCTGGTGCTTCAATCTCACATTCTGTGACTTGATAATCTACACCGCGGGCATATGGGATGGCAGCAGAGGCTCTATAGTCTAGTCATTATATGAAAATATTGGGTGCAACCCGGAACAAATTGCAACAGAAATGGTTCCAGTGGCATTTGGTCCCTAAATATGTCAAGAAAGACTTACTAAAAGTCATGGAAAATCCAAATGGTGGAACACCCCCAAATTAGCATAAATCCAAGATGGCTGCCATAAAAATCAGATTTTTTGCAAATAACTCAGAAACTATTAGATATAGACCCCATATGTGTATGAAACTTGAATATAAACTTGGGTATTGCGGACATTTTGACACTATTCACATGTCTCTATCTCTAATAGTTCTCAAGATATAGCATATTCAAATATCTCTGATTTTGGCAAAAAAAAGCTGTAAATCGCCAAAAATGTCATTTGTGAGCCTTGATTCTGAATACTTGAAGTACGACTTTTACCTTACCTATTATGGATACAAAAGGAATCAATGTTGTTTAATTTAAGACCTCAGTCATGTCTCTACCTCTCTTCAATCCCCTACTATGCCATATTTTGCATTCGGAAGTCTTCCCTCGGAATTCCATTTATTTGCTAAAATTGTAATTTTATATGAAAGAAAGTGCTCATTTTGGGTCTGACGTGTACGAAATATTGTGAGTTTGGAATTCATCCGATTCTGAGTAACATTTGTAATGCTAGACATGATTTAACTTAAATTATTGATGATCACCCAGAGAATCTGACCAAGACAAATATTTCCATACCGCACATTATCATCGATTCACATCAAGAGCGTCAATCAGCGCCCAGGACTTCAAAAGTTTACCGGCAATTTGTAAAGCAACTATTTACTTCTCTGAGACATATGGCATATCATTTTAAAGCTCTCAGGGAGATCTTTCATCTATCTATCATCATAACCATAACGGAAGTGTGCAAAATTGTGAAATTGGCCTAATTTACGTGACATAAGTGAAGGAACGTTCCTGAGCTAGCTTTTTGAGTGTGTCCTGCTCATTCATTGAATTCATTGTAAATTAAGTTTATTTAAGTTAATGTAAGATTAAAAAATTTGAAAGCAATAGTTCCATATATATATGTATATATGCTGCTTTCCGAAATAAAATTTCAGGAAAAATCAAATCTGGCACAGAAGCACAATGCACAAAGTGAAATTTTGTATCGAAATGACAGACTAGTCTCCTTCTTGACAAATAAATTAATTACAAAAAGTTTAGAAGCCAAGGTATTGAAGGGACCACATTACAAACTGAAAATGTTTAATATGGTAATAGTCAGAAATAAAGGGTCATCCATAGACTAACAGAACCTCTTGCATAGTTTCAGTAAAAGTAGTATAATTTAGTTGAAACAGCTTCATCAGTAGTTTTTAGACTTTTAGATATGACATTAGTTCTATGAGTTTCAAGCACAAGGTGAGGTACATCATCATTTTCTGTGCTAAAATGTTTCTGAAAATAGCTTTATGCAAATGGTAAGGTTTTTATAAGCAGAAAGAATAGGCTGCACCGCAGCAGACCCTCGGCTTTCAGCAGATTTTCTGCCAAGAAGTCAAAATTCATTGTATTTATAAATATTTATAGTGTAAATATATCTCACCATATTTGATTAATCATATCTTATAAATCTATAATTAAGCAAAGCAGCAGGAAAATTTTATGAAACAACGTCCAAAATTGACTGAAACATGATTGGAGACTTGTGTTAAGCAGTCAGGGAAATACCGTCATATGAGGACAATTGCAATTCCAGCCAAGTCCTGGCCCTGACAGGATGATTGAGTTTGCGGGGTTGATCAGTTGGGTATCAGAAGAAAGTCTGATCTCTGTGCAGCCATCCTCATCACACAGCAGCATGTCAGTAGCGGGACTTAATTCTATCAAATTTCGCGAAATACTGCAAAGTCATCAGCAGCAGATGACAGTTCCCTAATTTCTCTGGAGCCTTCCGGTTCTTTTCCTCATTATGTAATGGATGGGTTTGCCAAAATGCATAGAGTTAGTTGATACTGTGATACAACTTTATACTAAGTTTGGAAGTGATACTTCCTGTAGTTCTTTTTAAATAGCCTGTCAAAAATGATTTTGAGCACTACATAAGTCATGACTGAGCCATGACACTTTGAGAGGGTCATTGAAGGGTGATGACAGTGCTAGGGTGAGTGCCATGTGGGGCTGAGGAGATTGATAGTCATCAGCTGGTGATAATTTGGCAATATTTACCTTTATTTGTTGAAATATCATAAATTTGAACATGATGATATGACAAATGTATGCAAGGCAATCATATAACACACTCTCATATAAATTTTTGTTCACATTAAATAGCTGAGCATAACATTAGAAGGAAAATGGTGAGGAAATGGGTATTTTCATATTTTGTGCATTTTGAACTTGCCATATCAATGCAAAAATTTGCATTCAACATCAGAAAGGTCATAAACATTGTTTACTAATATGTTTAATTTAAATAACTGTTTAAGTTTATCATTTAGTCATTGCCAAAAATTCCAAAAAAAAAGGTCCAAAATCTGTAATTTTTTCGGTTTTTGTATTTTTCTCAAAATGAGCTAAGGAAATTAAAAATGTGTAATTTAGATATCTAAATGCAAAATGTATTATTAGGACCCTACTTCTAATTTTGTCAGCTATATTAACTTAAAAACATACTTAGTTTACATAGAATTCAGTGATTAAGCCGGACACACTCTAAAAGCTAACCAATGAACAGGCTTTCACTCATGTTTTGCTAATTATGTACATTTTGCTGTTTCGCACTTCTGTAATGGTTAGAGGCTCAGCTGAAGGTCTCAAGGCCGGCCTCAGAGTCATGTTTTGATGACCTCAGCCTTGGCTCGGTCTCGGTTCCAAATCCTTGGTCTTGCCTTGGTCTCGGGTGTCTCTGGGCCAGTGTTTGAGGTCCTCGAGGCCGCCTCGAGCCTAAATTTTGATGGCCTGGGTCTCAGTCTTGGAGGCTGATGCCTCAGTCTCTGATGTCCCGGCCTAGACTACATCACTGGTTACAGGTGTGATTCTCACATGATAGATAGATGAAAGATATCTCTGAGAGCTTTAAAATGATATGCCATATATCTCAGAGAAATAAATAGTTGCTTTACAAATTGCCGGTAAACTTTTGAAGCCCTGGGCGCTGATTGACGCTCTTGATGTGAATCGATATGCGGTATGGAAATATTTGTCTAGATCAGATTCTCTGGGTGATCATCAATATTTTAAGTTAAATCATGTCTAGCATTACACATGTTACTCAGAATCGGCTGAATTCAAAACTCACGTCAGACCCAAAATGAGCACTTTCTTTCATATAAAATTACAATTTTAGCAAATAAATGGAATTCCGAGGGAAGACTTCCGAATGCAAAATATGGCATAGTAGGGGAATGAAGAGAGGTAGAGACATGACTGAGGTCTTAAATTAAACAAAATTGATTCCTTTTGTATCCATAATAGGAAAGGTAAAAGTCGTACTTCAAGTATTCAGAATCAAGGCTCACAAATGACCTTTTTAGCGATTTACAGCTTTTTTTGCCAAAATCAGAGATATTTGAATATGCTATATCTTGAGAACTATTAGAGACAGAGACATGGGAATAGTGTCAAAATGTCTGCAATACCCAAGTTTATATTCAAGTTTCATAGACGTATGGGGTCTATATCTAATAGTTTCTGTGTTATTTGCAAAAAACCTGATTTTTATGGCGGCCATCTTGGATTTATGCTAATTTGGGGGTGTTCCACCAATTGGATTTTCCATGACTTTTAGTATGTCTTTCTTGACATATTTAGGGACCAAATGCCACTGGAACCATTTCTGTTGCAATTTGTTCTAGGTCATTTCACATATTGACTAGACTACTAAGCTCTAAAAGACTGCCGCACCAACTCGCTATGACCTGAATTCACAGCACTCGCTAGCTCCCCGCTATTGATTTTCCCTTTCTTCGTTCCTTAGATTTCTCCTGTAGTCGCCTCTCTTACATGCTATTGCATTGTGGGGCTCCATATTTACGGCACCTTAAACGGGTGCTATACATTTGTCGCAGTCAGCAGACTCCATTTATTCAAACTGCAAACAAAAATCTGCCTCTTCAGTTTATTTGCCTTCCTCTAAAGAGACTGTCATCCGCCATGTCCCACCGGAATTTAATAACCAAAAATTAAAATTATCTAATTAGAAAACCATTATCAGCCTGCATAAACAACTGCATTGTTAACATATTCCTATTCATGGTAAAATATGTGGGTATATTAAGTCATGAATGTCATAAGAGCCAGCATTTTTAAATAACCTAGTTATTTAGCTGTCGGTTTATAAATGCTGTATGTGAGCTGCCTTTTTCTTGAAATAATATTATCAGTAACTAGTGTTTCGGCAACTATATAACAAGACTTGATCAGACAATGAAACAGGCTTTAATTTTGTCTCTATCAGTACATTTCATTTTGTAACCATCTGTCCACCATCCATCAATCAATCAATTCCCAATACGCAATTCAATTGGAAATGTATAGGCCTAATATGAATAGTGCACTACCGAAAATGGTAACCCTCACTGAATATTAATGATTTCAATTAGAACTAGTTTACTAAATTGCACAGCAATTTAAAGGAAGAACTTCCCTTCCCTTCCAATCCCTTCCTTTCCTTTCGATCCTTTCCCTTCCTTTCTGTTGCCGTACGTTGGATTCCTTTCCCTGGCATTGATGAGTCTGTTTTGGTTGGCCAAGAGCCATAGTTGGTACTTCGAGCTGACTTGCAATAGTGCAAGGAACTACACAAACAGTGGAACTTACAAAATCATACATTTCTTAGCATGGAGGGCTTTTGTGGGCAATGGTACAGTAAGGCCATGGCTATTAAAACATTTTGGTCATGGAGCAATTTGTCCAGATACATGAGGCATCCATATATCTCAAGTAAAACCACTAGCACCTCCTATCTATACATAGTTATCAACACAGTTGAGTGCACAGAGGTCACCTTCTGGCCCTTTTTACCTGTCAATTTGATAATTGGCACAGAGCCAAGATTCACAAAGAGAAGATTTATCAAAGTAGCAGACCATTATAAAACACTCAATTTATATTTAATCTTCATTAAATTTCCAAACTTCTCTCAAGTGATGCACAGTTTATCAATTGATCAATGAAATGTATACATGTAGACAAGGCAATATTCCCAAAGGTTTGAGTAAAGTTTCATGCACAATGCAGCCAGGAGTGTGAACTATATATTTGCCTTCTGAAAATTGACCTTCATGCTGTTAAATTGTGAATTTGGAGGACCACACTTAAATAATGTGGTGTACATTTGTAGGCAGACATAATGAGACATTTGCTTTTTCATTGAGTTTATTCATTCAATCATTCATCCACACTTGGAAATGTATAAAAAAAGAAATACAATAAAACATATATACATGCAGATGTATGCAGGCCCATGTAACAGGCCTGTGTAAACAGCATGTAAGCTTATGTTTCACTTTGATTCTTTGAATATATTAAGGGCAAAATATAATTAGCAGCAATGGCCTTGTGAATAGGTAGCATGATGGTTATTTGGAACATATTTAAAACATCAGATGTTTGAAGTGGCATGCTGGCAGTACATAACAACATGTGGGCCTATATCAATACAATGACAAGCTTGACTGGAATATCAGGCTGATGTAGCTTGCTACTGAGCAGATTATCTAAGCAATAGCAATAAACAAGAATTGTTCTTTGCAAGGTGGGCTGTGTACAAATCCTGGAACTGTGGCATTCCATAAGAAAGGAAACATAGCATTGTAAAGCTTTGTTGTAATAATTTGAGCATTGATATGTGTGGCATCCAGTTACTGGAAGTCTGGTTAACTGTGGCCTCATCATGGCACCCTGAAAGCAATGAACTTTGTTGAAACCCTAACCCTAATGACTTGTCACAGACAAACTATAAGAGGTAGGAAGGCATGCTTTTAGAAATACATAGGGCAAACAGTCAGCAACATGTCATATCAGTTTTAAGTGATTTGCAGCAGTATTTCACAAGTTATAATTTAATCATAAATGTAATAGAAAAAATATGTGCTTATTTCCAAACAATAGGGCAACAAATAAGCAACATATCATATCAATTTTAAGGGGTTTGAAACATTATTGGAAGAGTTTTAATTGGATTCTAAAATTCATGGTAGGGAGATGTCCTTGCATGGAAAAATAGGGCAGACAATAAGCAATGTTCCATATTAGTTGGACTTAATTTGAAATAATACTTCATGAGTTATAAATGAATAAATAAAATTTTATTTGTAGATGAGGCTATTAGTATAAGGTATATGCCCTTGGAGCACATAAAAGGCCATAATTTTCCACATTTTTTGGTGTTAATTTCGTGACATTTGAACAAGTAGAAGCTGAGCAATCTACATTTCAATTTTGAAATTAAAAAAATTCTCAAGCAAAAAGTATTTTAAGTATAACATTTTGCTTTGGAGACATTATGCAGGTCCATAATGGGTACCACACAAAAAATATACATGAACATCCATGAGGAGCTTCATAGTTTTTTTGGGCAAAATAGGTTTTGGGAGGCCCAAAAAGTGACATGAAATTTTCAATGTCCTTAATCATAAATGTAATAGAAAAAATATGTGCTTATTTCCAAACAATAGGGCAACAAATAAGCAACATATCATATCAATTTTAAGGGGTTTGAAACATTATTGGAAGAGTTTTAATTGGATTCTAAAATTCATGGTAGGGAGATGTCCTTGCATGGAAAAATAGGGCAGACAATAAGCAATGTTCCATATTAGTTGGACTTAATTTGAAATAATACTTCATGAGTTATAAATGAATAAATAAAATTTTATTTGTAGATGAGGCTATTAGTATAAGGTATATGCCCTTGGAGCACATAAAAGGCCATAATTTTCCACATTTTTTGGTGTTAATTTCGTGACATTTGAACAAGTAGAAGCTGAGCAATCTACATTTCAATTTTGAAATTAAAAAAATTCTCAAGCAAAAAGTATTTTAAGTATAACATTTTGCTTTGGAGACATTATGCAGGTCCATAATGGGTACCACACAAAAAATATACATGAACATCCATGAGGAGCTTCATAGTTTTTTTTTGGCAAAATAGGTTTTGGGAGGCCCAAAAAGTGACATGAAATTTTCAATGTCCACCGCGATTCTATACCGTACGTTGTAGGGATTATTGCTATACATCATTGCAGAGCTGACATTCAGAGGTTTTCAAAAATGGTCCTGTTTTTTCTCTAGGATTAATATTAAGGGAGATACTGCCCTTCAAAAGTTCGATTTTTGAGGCCCTGTGGCACCTAAAGTATTGGAGCTGGGGAGCCGTACTTTTGCATTTCCACTGTACCCCGGTAGTACTCATTATTTGTGGCAGGACATGAAATTCAGACCACTACATCATGGTTTTTCATGACACCACCCCTTAAAATTTCGGGGTGCCGAAACTTCGAACTTGTTTTTCTCGAAAATTTTCTAGGAGGCGCGAGATAATATTCCTTTCCGCACTGCGCATTTCTTTGGAGAATCCAGGGAAAAAATTTTGAGGAAAAGTATGTCAATACTTTTCCCAGAACCGGAGCGAGAAATTTTTATTGAAAATTGGCCGTAATTCCCATGTCAAGCGTAATTCCGATGCGTAATTCCCAACACCAAAGGGCATTTCTAGTGTCTATATTGTGCTGAAGTAGCTTTCTGATATCTTGCCTTGGCCATGTTTTATTCAGCCTAGAAAAATGACCAAAAACGCAGCGGAAAAGTGCAAATCCGTACAATATCAAGAAGAACTTCCAAAGGGAAGTTCTTAATTAATTTACTTCCACCATCCACTATAAAAGGCTAAACAGACTGAATTCTGCACACTGTCTCACGAAAATCTAAAAACCTTAGAAAAATGAATAATTTGCCTATGATAACACAAATGAGAGATAGAGTTTAAAAGATGTGGACATGGGGCAACACCGAAAGCATCTTGGCTTTCGATAAACCTTACTTGTTCATTTTGACTCCTATGACCAGTGATGAAAAGGGGGAGGGGGTTTGGGGGAACTGAGCTCCTTAAATTATTTGATAGAACGCTGAGAGAGCTGTGGCCTGCTATACAGGTACCCCAATCATCATGCAGTTGCAAGTACAGTAAGCTTTCTCACTTCCTCAGTCTTGAAAGCTTCTATGTATAACAGGCTAAAATTACACTTGGAGAATTTTTTCCTGTTTACAAATTCGGAATGGCATGTCGATGCCGCATCACCATAGAGCTCAGGAGGACTCGACAAAAATTTTCCTTTCAATCACTGCTTATGATAAGTACACGACTATACTGGTTACCGTGAACCTGCCTTCTGAATGCTTTTGTGAGACACAGTTATGCAAAACCAAGCAAAGACAATTATATTGTAAAAATAGGTTTTCAATTTGTCACATCTAATAAAATCAATTAAGCATGCATGATACATACTGGGGTCTACAGAAAAACAGGACAGTCAACACAATTTGACTTTTTATTGTATGTTTCGTAACGAGTATCATTATTAAACGAAAAATGATTTGTACATGGACAGTTATATCAGAACATTCCGCATACTACAAATTCACACTCTTTGCTGTAATAACTCTCTGCAGATGGGACTGAAATGATGCAAAAGGTGTCTGATGAAGCTACCTTACCAACATTTTACCCCATGCAGACCTGATAGAGGACATTAACTAGGCTACTGAGTGTAAGGATATATCTTTCTTGCTTCTCTCTGCCAATTTGCCCATTCTGAGAAATCCACTGGGTTCAGGTCAGGAGACAAGGGATGACACTGTCTCCCACAGCAGGTTTGCCTTGAGGCACTCCTGTATCCTCTATTGATGTATAGTGTGAACAGGTGCTCCCACCCCGCTGGAATTTAAGATGACGTTTTCATCCGCAGAGTTTTTCATATTAACCCAAATCATACTTCTTTCGGAATGTTGATATAAACATTGGCATTGATTATTGATGTATTTGGTCCTGAATTTGAACTGATCAGCATGCAGCTACCAAGAAAGAAAGCATGAATACAAAAGACCTTTGAGCACATAGAAAAATTGTTTCAAATAGGACTGAACCCTCAAACAAGTACAGCTATTCAGAATTGTACATCGAATTTTCTATCCCACTTTTGAAGAAGAACCAGCACGTATGCAGATAGTTACTGGCCCCGTACTATCCAGAGTTGGAATAGCCTACCAACAGCGACAGTGCATGATCAAGAAGACGGCAGAAGCTTTTAAAGATTCGCTTACCAGGGACATAAGTGCAGGACGACTAGGGATCGTTGACAGACGTTCGGCTAGGATCCTGTCACCAGCTGCAAGACAAGAACTTGGCAGCAACACAGTCTTCCTCTTTTAAAGTGCTAAACCGAACTGTTTTTATTATGGATTTTAACTGTGTATTTCAAGGATTTTAAATGATTTTATTTGCTCTGCACTGATCACGTGACCTGCACCCTGGAGGTCGATGCAACTGCCCTAGTCCAGTATCCAAGTAGAAGTAGAAGAAGTGAACACATTTACACAACCATGACAGTCTCGCTACCCGGAATTTAAACATTCAATTTAACAAACCAAATGCTGCTAGTGTTATCAAATAAAACAACATGCTAGAAATGTTTGAGCTCGTAGACAGCATGTGTCTTCTCTGACACACTAGGATGAAATATTATATACTCAATCTGGTGATGACAAACACAACAGACTGTCCTGTCAGCGATCTCCTTTCAGACCACAATTGTGTGCTTTTCCACATTCAAGTGAATAAAGGCAAGTATCCTCCAAAGGATATACCTTCTGCGAAACTTGGAGCATAAATGTACCTGGATTAAAAATTGACATCGAGCAACATCTTTTACAACAAGTTCGCCACCAGTGACATCCAACTATTAATCCTACTACCCGGTATTAATTCATGGACCCCACCATCTTTCGCAGCCAAAGTATAAGTTGCCCATCCACAAAAACGTGCATGCAAATTCCTACATTTATGTTTCATATTTTGCCCACCCCCCAACCCACATAACGGGTGTCATGCCAGTTACAATCTGTCTACTATAGAGCAACCTCATGCCACTTCATGATCCAAATCAATAAATTCTTAAACAACATGCCCCTGTGAAAACTAGACTATAGTGTCTTTACCCCAAAACCCAATACATATAAATAATCAAGATATAAGGCCCTCAAAACAGCCGAAATAAAGGAATGCAAAGAAATGCAATATCAACTTAAGTTTCACTAGAATACCCGTTGGAAATAGATTTGTGACATATGAGGTGTTTGGTGTATGCATTTTTATATGTAAATGGCATGGCCATGTAATGGAGGCAGCAGTGAAACCTTTTTCGTAGGAGTTGTTGTATTAGAATAACTTTCATTTTTATTTCATATGCAATGTATGAAAGGCAGTGATTAAGCTATTTAAAAGAATAATTAAATATTCCATAAAAAGGCTAAGTACAGAGAATATTATTGAAGAAAAGTGGATTTCTAAGGCAGTTTTAAGATGAATATGTTATGTTTTGTTAAATACAAAACAAAATCATTGATAAGAAGCTGGACGCACTTGACATAATTCCCTGTACTGCTGTGGACTATTGATGTTGAGAGCAGCACTGCATAGATGTTTTAGTTCTCTCTTGGGCTCAAATCGCTGCGCAAATATGAGACGGTGGCTTCAGTTGTATGTTGTAAGGGAGGGGGGATTGTTCACTGTTGGGGAGACTAAATAGCTGTCTATCTGTGTGTCCACCAATGTATATGTCTGTCTATCTATCTATCTATCTATCTATCTATCTATCTATCTATCTATCTATCTATCTATCTATCTATCTTGTGAGGATTTGGTGGAAGAACATGATTTCGACACTTAGAATTAAATCATCAATTTGCATGTTTTGTTGCTAAACACATGGAGATGGAGGGGGCTTCTGGAATGAAGGGAAGAACATATCTAGACTGAACATCAAGTCAGAGGAAAAACATGCTGGAGCTGTTACATGTATAAGAAAATTATGAACTCCTGCCTGATGAGCGTGATGTGCAATGTGTGTATTGGGATGTGCATGATAGCCGGCGAAAATGCTTGCAGTCCAAACAGGATAGCTGAGGCTGTTGCTGCAGTGGCTGTCCCTCCCTCCGAAATACATTGCATGATTTAGAAGAGCAGGGGGAGTTGGTGCAAGTGAAGTGAGTGCCTAATTCATGGCGTCGTAGAGGCACATGAAGGAATTTCGTGAAAAGGGTTGCAGAAAAGACTGACTTGAAAGAAATAAGGGAGGTCTTCTGAGCATTTTATGTGCCACACTCAAAGGCAACGTCAGTGGGAAGCTTCATACACAATATTGTTAGTGAGGGTCGAGTAGATATGGAGGAGAAGAGGTGGGTCATTCCATGTCAGATCAACAAGTGGCTTCCACCACCCGGTCAGCGAATTGGCTGAAAAATTTATATGTTGTTTGATGTCTCAAAAGATGAACTTCCTGAAAATTTCAGCTCAATCGGTCAATTTTTCATGATTTGGCTGAGGTTTGAAAAATGCTCATTTTACCAGTTTTTCAGGCATCGTTTTGACCACAACTACATTCTTTGCTCAATAAATCACTTAATACTCAATCTTGAGCTTTGAAATTCGGGATCTACACTAACTGGACTATGGAAAAGGATCTTTGATAGACATTTATTGTTTTGCTATAACGATCAAGAAGCTATGGCCTTGTTAAATTCCCCCCTCAAAAATCAATGCTCACCACAAAAAAATTCAAATTTCCTATAGGTATTCCGGGTATAGATATAAAATACCTAGGATATATTCTACATATGTATGGTCAAATAATAGTTGAAAATTGGAGATGTGTTCAGCCTCGTTTTTTTAATATAATTTCTTGAAAAATATTGTATATTTTTCAGTATGTAAAGAACAAAAATAGCTGGAACTCAAGAGGTACATGAGACACATCCCTGAAAGTTTCCTATTATCTTCCACATCTATAGGGCATAATACAGAAAAGAATTCAGGAAAATGTTCAGCTTACTTTTTGTTCTGCGGAATTTTGAATATTATTCTGTCTGTAACAGCAATGCAACTGTTGAGTAGACATTCTGCAAAAGGTATCACTGATGGTGACGCTAGTTTTGATTGACATGCCTCTATTTAAAAAAAAAACGAAAAAAAATTAAAATGCGTCTGAATGTAAGCCTGCCAAGCTAAGTACTAATTTTATAAATTAATAACTTTTTTTACAAATCGACAAGTCCTTGATCGTTTTCTTTTATATCATTGATATTAGAAGTTCATTTTATTATTTTTTAAGTATAAAAAGTTAATAAAAAGTCAAATGTGCTATTTCAACACAAGTGAAATAACTTGAAATTTTAATTTAGGATCAATTCATATTAGCTACAATTTTAAAAGGTAGACCATTTTGCAAGACTAGTGTAGTGTTCCAGACCCAATTTATTGAAGACCTGCAAAATTTCGGAGTGGCGCCACTTGCAAGACTACCAGTGACAGATGTTGCAACGGTTAGAGCCAGTGTCCTATGAAGTGTTTTGCCTTTTTCACTAATGTCAACAGAGTGGCATGATTGATCTTTTGAGGGGTAAAATATCAGAACATTGGCAATTGGGCTCTTGAACTTGCAAGTATGGCATAGGACTTGTGCATTGAATGGTTACAAGTTGTTGTAGAGACCACAGGGGCAGTTGGGCCTTGGGGCTCAAGTTTTAACACCAGATCATAACCAGCAGCAGCTGATCATCAACAAAAGACAACAATCCACAAGTGACAAGATCAACTCATCCAACAACCCATCATCATGACTTCTAGATTTTCTCTGTCAGCTGCAAGGTGGTACCTGATTTCTCGACAGGCGTTTGGCCTTTCAGTGTATGTGCAAATGAATGGAAAGATATTTTGCATGGGTTATTTAACCATTGTCATTGAGCTCTGCATGCAATTGGTAACTTTATATTATTAGAAGCCCATAATTATGATTTTCATGTTGTTGTTTATGAATTTCTACACTGGGCCATGTAACTTAAATGTAAGTGATAAGTTCCATAAGTTTCACAGACTGCTGAACCTGTATGCAATCTCCACGAATGAAGCGTAAGCCCGCAGACTTGCAAATTTGAACTTGGCAGGTTCGCAATCGATGAATTGGTAGTTTTTTTGGTTTTCTTTTCACACATGCTGCACAAGCGGCATAACTTGTATGTACAATCGATGTGCTTGTATTACGCATTCCAATATTTAATTTTTCTTACTCTTTATGTTTGCAGACTGACAGGCAGAACTGTCCAGGTTGACAAGGAGGAGAACAAAGCTACGGTGACCATCCCCAACCTTGGTGGCGATTTCGTCGACAGAAATGGTGAGATGAGTCACATGTTTTGAGCATCTCATTTTCTCAACTGAAGCAAGTCACCTAAACGTTTATAAGCAATAAATATTTAGCCTCTCATTCTTGACAACTAAAGTGTTCATTTTCTTTAAGATAATTGAACTATCTTGCATGTTTTTTTGACATTATATAAATCAACACAATTGCTTATGACTGCAAATTCCTGCTATGGCTAATTCACTGAGATTTATGAATTCTGAACACCTTGACATTTTAGTGATTGCAATTTCAGGGGCTATGGACCCACTTGCTGTTCAACGTCTCATTTCTGGAGCGAGGTTCTTGGCCTATCACATTCCCCCTAAAGGAGAGACCAAGGCATTTCTAGAGTACGATGAAATGACCAAAGAAATATTCACTTTCATGGCATCCACTCGCACTGAAGTTACTCCAGCGTTTTACGAAATACCTGAAGCAGTCGAAACTCCCTTATTCGGGGTGGACGTGAAACTGGGCTACGTTGGGAATTCGTCACTGAGCAGCGTTTCTGAATTTAAAGACCTCAAATCTGGGACTGTGTTTGCTCGTAATATCAACCAAGTTGTAACTGTTAGCAAGACGACGAGAAAACCTACAGCCATTCCTCAATGGTGGAAAGAGAAATACCTCTCATACGGAGGTGGCGACAGTTTCAAATTGAAGATCCCTCAAATGCAGAAACCGGAGAAATGTTTTGACTACAAAATTAAAGTGAGGTGGAGCGACACAGACGCCTATCGTCACGTCAACTACATCACATACGTCAGATTCTGCAAAGATGCTGCAACGGACGCTGTGGACCAAGGCTTCTGCAGCCGTCTCGCGGGAGACCTCCTCAATTACTCCCTAACTAGCATGCAAATGATGTACAAGGGAGAAAGCCTGCCAAACCAAGAACTATTAGTGTCATTGTGGGAAGACAGTGAAAATCCTTACACCCTCCATTTTGACATCAGTCGAGAGGGCACAACTATATTCCAAAGCTCAATAGAATTCAAGCAACCTGCCACAAGCTGAATAAGTACCAAATATACTACTAGGATATTTATAATTTTATATACATATTTATTTCGCAAGCATGGCTGGAAAAAGTAGGGAATTAGGGCATGTCATTGCCGGGAAATTTCACATTTTTTCAAGCTCGGTTAGCAAACAACTGCAGACCTCTTCAATAATAGGAATCCCAAGTTGTGATTCATTTGACTGTTGTACTCTTGAGGGACTATATTATGTATTTCATTTATATAAATACAAAGCTGCAATGTACAATCAAAAATCTTGAAAGCTAAATTTGATGAGAATCACAGGGTTTTGGAATATTAAATCCCAAACCGAATTCTATGTGGATTTAAAAAAAATTTTAACTTCATAAACAAGAGATTTCCAAACCATAATTTGATGAAAATCACATGCTTCTGGGATGATGCACCATGAAACAATTTCATTTCTTTTGAACGTTACAAGGGGGTACTCAAAACTCAAACAATACAAGAGACAGGAGCAAGACATACTGGCGATGTATATTGATAAAACCATCGAGCATTGACAAAGACTTCTGTTAAAAAATTTTCCATCTGAAGATTGTCAATTGATGACAGGGAAATTATTTTGATTGTTTGAAAGGCTTGATAGCTGTTGTTCCATTCCATGGTGTTTAAAAGATGATTACTGATTACTCAATTCCTGGAGGTTTTTTTGTTTCGTGGGTAAAAGATATTTCAGCTGTAAAATAACAAAAACAAGTGTATTGAGGTTTATTTAAACCTTTATTATGAAAAATTGTAATAAAATTCAATATAACAAAGATACAAAACTTTAGTTGTCATCATTTCTTGAGAAATGTTTTAGACACAGACTAGAATTGCAAGCGCACTTGCAAACACATTGATCAACATTCTAGAGTAATAATTAAAGAAAGTTGAGCATTGTGATGATTTATACATAACTTATCACTGACTTCACCATGGTTTTTATTAGCACCTCATGGTAATTCACATGTTACTCTCATGCAACCATTTACAGAGTGATCAGTTTTCTCAAAGATACATACATGTATATTTATGGGCTATACAAAATCATGCAATCTAAAATTAACATTCGCATTCTTTTGACCTGACTGAATTCAAGTGATGGCGTACATACAATTAAATTTACACAATTAGCGGTTTCAGCTTTAACTTAATTACATTATATTTTACAAAAGAACCACACAACGCAATTCTTCACTCACAACCCAATACTGTCGGTTAAAGCATCGAAAGATCATCACAGTCCACAAGATGGCAGCACCTTTAGGTTCCGCACACTAACGGCTATCTTTGAGCTTGGAAGTTTCCTTGACTCACTGAAAAAGAAATTAAGTAACTTTTAAATAGTGTAGACTCATACAGTAAAGTCATGGTTGTTACATATCATATCCTTTTTGATATTATGCTACATTGGATGATCAGGCCACAGATTAATTAAAGATATAGTTTAGTAGCTTCATTTTAAATAAAATACCGTATTTTCTCTATTAAAAGCACACCCCCTAATAAAAGCCCACCCCGCTTCACAAGGAACTAATTTTCATAAAAATTTCAAAATTCCATCAAAATATGACTTTATCCTAAGTTTTTTATTAAAAAAATTATTAATTGACCATAGCATCATTACTTCTGCCCACTGGGCGTTTAATAGAGAAAATACGGTAAATGAACGAACTCCCAATAAATAAATTTCACATCCAAATTAAATCTGCTTATTGCACTTGTGACTTTAAAAATTTAAAATTTATGTTTCCGACTCAAAAATATGTCATTCCTCAATCCTCAGCTTTCTTAATGGACAAGCATGCCCCAAAAAGGTTGATAGATTTTCCTAAAATCCTTAAGCAGGCTTTAAGATGCCAGGCCTATTCAAGATATATCACATATCACATAAGAATGTCTGACCTACCTTGACCAAGACGGACCTGGATGTGCTCCAGGCCCTCAATGTAGGCGTTCAGCGACTGATCTTCGTCAGGATTGGTCATGGGAGACACTGCTCCGGAATCGTGGAACACCTCTCCATCTTGCATAATGTCGAAGGCCCCTGTGAGATCAAGATTTCTTCGCGATAAATGTCTGCGATTGTGAGCTGCACTGTCTTTGGTAGGAGGCGTGTGGTTCAGGGGATAGCTGTACGATGTCCATCTGTGGTCTACCACTTCTTCATGATTGTATTGTTGCGTTCTCGGTGGAGAATAGCCGTTTGCTGTAGGTAGGTATGTTGCACTAGCACCTGTGCACAGAACAAAACGATTTATAATAAATATTAGATTCAATAAATTTCTCATGTAATATTGAATTTTAGTTAAATGCTACAATACAGACTGAGTTTAGATTTGCAGTTTTTTCCTGCTAATATGTATTTTGCATAGCATTCAGCACCAGACAGTTTTGCTGTCACGCAACGAAAACAAAATTAATACAATTCAGAATGTTCAACTTCATAATATAATGTTGATAAAGAGTATGTTCTACTCAATCGTCTAGGATCATTGTAAGCAACAAATGTGTTCTTGGACAAATTTGCACCTAAACTAAAACATTTTACTCATGCTATTTAGCATTAATTACTGTAACTTTAGCTATCGAGAAGCATTTGAAGAAGTTACTGAAAGAAGAAGTTTCTTACCTGATGTAGTCTGCATGTTGCCCACGACTGGCTGGGAGCCTACCCTCGTTGCTCTCCTCCATTTCTTGACGAGCAGCCTCATCCGAGAGCAAGCCACCACAACCCTGGCCGCACTGCGGAACCGAGACAGAGGGGAAAGACTAGTTTTGTACTCGTGGAACTGGCCGTTTTCGAAGCCGCCCATTTTGGCCAACATGCTCAGAGTCTCCCGTTCTGTGTCCTGGTATCCTCCGAGCAGAATCAGCAAATACTTCTTCTGGTAAATCAGCGACTTCTTGAAAGACTCGGCCTTGAGGTACTTGCCGTACAATCGCTGCATCTGAAGATGAAGCAATCATTTGATATATTATGTCCTGTAATTTTGTTCTTAATATTATTATCTATTGAGCAGATCAACTAGCTACTTAATTGGCTCATAAACAAGAAAGGTTCAATTCAGAACTACCACAGCTTCCATTTGAATATTATAGATTATCTACTAGGCTATCAATAATAGTTTAATACATGCATTGTGTAATTGAAGTGCTTCATTAAAGCATGAATCAAATGTTAACTGCATTTTCAAACAACAACTGCAGACTGATATAGCAAACTACAATGAATCGGCCCCTTCTATTTCAAGTTGAATATTTCAACCCACCTTTTCTCTATCTGCAACTTCTCCATTAGACTGAGGATGTGAGTACTTTTCCCTCTCCCTCTCCAGCTCAATTTCCAGACGTCTGATTTTGGCCTTCAAGTGGACTATCTCTTTCTCAGCATTGTTCTTCTGCAGGGCAAGAGTTGCTCTTTCTTGCGACCACAAGACTCGTTCTGATTCTATGCGTTCCTCAGTGGCATCAATCTGACAAGAAGGAAAGAAATTTCATTTTAATCATAAACAGAAGATTTAGTGAGCTATTCATATTACAACACAACGTTTACAGCCAGAGAATTGAATGTCAAAATTTAAACTTTGGTCAAAATACCTCATTATTGTTTAGCTGTGTACGTAATTCTTGGATCTCATCTCTCAAGTATTCTGTCTTTCTGTACAATTCATGTTTTTCATCGCTCAATGTAGTCAGGAGGTGGGAGAGTTCAGAATTGTGTTTCAAGATCTTCTCATTCAAGCCAGCGACAGATCCAGATGTAATCTAGAACACAAATCAGACAACGTTCATTAGTTAGCTATTAAAGTAATATGATTAAGACCAAAGCAACGAATATCATGTAAAGGCAAGTAGACAAAGGAATTTTATTTGTGCACCAGTCAAAGAAGAGGTGTGTTAGCATATTTCTGACAACTTTTCCTGACAACCATAAGGTCATATCCAAACCAGGTTTAACCCTCTTTCAACATTGGTTACGTGATTGGTAATCATTTATATTGGTAGAATTGCTAGACATTTTCAAAACCAGCTCACCTCCACATCTCTGACCATGGACGGCTGCAGCTTGTCCAGTTCTGTCTGGAGATCTTTCAACCTGGTGTAGAGTCTGTTGAGGTCGTCAATACTGTCGATTATTGCTTGTGGGTCCGTGTGCATGCGGTCTGTGGCCTTGACTATTTCGTCCTGAGTTTGAATCACGACCAGATGCAGCCTTTGCCTAAACGACTCCAGCTGACGGTGCTGCCATCTGTGCACATTGACTGGGCTGTTGGGTTGGTTATTGCTTATGGATGTAGTCTGCAAATGGAAGCACACAAGAAATTATGATTAATCATCCACTCCAGGCATTCGTAATTTAGTATATTACATTTAAATCATGCAAGAATAGACTAGAATACTTTCTTGCAACCATTACTTTTTCTAATATTTTGGCTTTTACAAACAACTGACAAACCACAGTGCAAGTACTTCATTCATAGCTACTTTTAGAAAATCCTAACCAAATTGTTAAATCTACTAGATGAGTACCGCACATTAGCAACAGTTCCTGTCAATGCTTCTTTGACATGTATCTATTTAGCATAAACACTCAAAAATTTTTCTTGGCCTCTTCAATAAACTGTTAAACCTAAAGACTGTCGACAAACAATACCTCGTTTAGATTAATTTATTCTACTCACACTGTCTGCCTCAGACCTCGAGGGTCTCCTCTGACCGGTCATGGCAGTTTTGAGTCGGGTCAGATCCCTCTCTTCCATTGACTGCATGGTGCTCCTCTTCTGTTCCGCAAGTTGAAGTTCTAGGTCCGACATTTTCTGGCGCAATCGCAGTAGTTCAGTGTCCTTGTCATACTGAAATTGATATGATTGACATTAGTTCACGCCTAAAAGATAATCGCTTGACCCGATATTGATATAAGGCTCAATCCCAGTTAAAAGGGCAAATTCCAAAAATAAAGAATGTTCAAAGTAAATGGGCTGTCATTTCTAGTAGAATCATTTTACAATATTGAAATTTGGCAGTTATTTAGAATACTTATATAGAAATATATCCATATACAATATACTTATAACATGTGATAGGAACTGGGGTAAATGCCATGTTGAATAGCCGAAAAACGGGAAAAATGGCATGTCCAATGGCTGTTTGGCTTCATATAATATGACGCTGTGTCACTATTTTTGCTGGTATTGACTTGAGAAATAAATGGAAATGTACCTAACAATAATATCCTTCAAACAAAAAAATTCATAACTCATTTTGAAATCTATAAATACGTTTTTAAGGTTATTTAAAAAAGGCACGTAATTCTTGTAAATTCCGTTACCAAGATTCAAGGCCAGTTTAATCATGTTAATATTTACCAATTCTCAAATTTAAGAACATCATTGTCAAGTTTGGAAAGTCTAGTTTTTGGTGCAATTTACGGTTTTTAAATATATTGAAAACTCTTTTCACAGGAGGCCAAAGAAGGTCGAAAAATGATTTTGTCGTTTTTTGGTGTAAATTACGTTACCATAGCCTACAGAAAGAGCAATAGAGATAGAAAAACAATTATTTTTTATTTTTGTAGGCCCTTGATGCCTGACATCATCTGGACAATTTAATGAAATTGTGATGATTATTTTTGCACTGAGAATGGAAAATGTGCCAAATTTGAGTAAATTTGTTCCAAACAGTGTAAATTACGTTACCATTTCTCTTTTTAACCTGTGAAATTGCATTGGAAATTAGCAAAATAAAAGTTAAGATTAGTGAAAGATATTCCAGAAACTGTACCTCTTGACAATGTATAAAAGATATTGAGCAAAAATTTCCGTTTCCATAATGGTCAATTTTTAACTTTTTTTGGACAGGAATTTGCCCGTTTAACTGGGATTGAGCCATAAACTAGGTACTTATATTTCAAAATCAAATAGCACACATTTCAATTACTCACTAATTTCCGTCTCTCTTGCTCCCTTTCTTGGTCCCAATCTTTCAATCGCTGCCTCTCGAGTGAACGAGCGTTTTCCACGACACTTTCCATCTCCCGTAACCTGTCCTTAGTGGATGATAAACTGGCCTGCAGTCGTTCAGCATTGGCCTGCAATGCCGACACTTTGTCCGCTTCAAATTCAGCCTGTCTGGTCAGCTCGTGCTTTTGAGCCTGTAAAGGAGAAGAGATTAGAAACTAAATTTATGATAGAACGATTGAATGCATACTGGAAGCCAGTTTGAAACAACACCATAAAACAGCTTACAGTGATGCTTACAAGTTACTGGATAAATAGTAGAGAATGAAGTCACATTTTGCTAATACAAGATTCAAAATCAGTGTGTATAATCAAGGAATTTCCATATAGATTAGATTATATAGGTTCTGAAGGATGTAAATCAGTCTTGATTCTCAGGCATATTTGACATCTCAACATACCTGTAGAGTTTCAAGTGTGTTCTTGAGCTGCCTGCAAGTTGCCCTTTCATGTTCCAACTCTTCTGTAGCCCTGCTTTGTTCTGCGCCCAGCAAACCATTCAGCGTCTGCACCTTGTTCTTCTCTCTTTCCACGGAAGTGTGAAGTTCCAACAGTTTGCTTCTCTCCAGGTCCAGCATTGCTTGGAGGTCCGTGATTGCTGCCTTTTCTCGGCTGGACGTTTCATGAAGACTGTTTCGCTCCTCGTCCAAAGTTTCTCGCATTTGAGCGTTTAACTGCCGTTCTCTTTGTAAGGCACTGTATTTTTAAAACAGACACACATCGTTATCATTTGCTAAAAATATTTGGTGAAATTTCAAAACTAGTTAGTCCAAACTAATTAGTCCAAACTGATATAAGAAATCACTTCGCATCCAGTTTCTTATGAATAATAAAATGAAGGTTCATGAATTATACATCATTGAAATGCAAATTTGTAGCCCCTCTACCTGTTGATCTCCTCCGTCCTTGCCCTCTCCATGTCCAAGGAAGACTTGAGTTCGGCTATTTTAGCTTTGGCTTTGTGGTCCAGGGCTCTGCTGGAGTCTCTCTCCAATTCCAACTCCCTCCGCAAACTTGCTAGAGTCATTCTTTCCCTTTCTACGGAATCGTGGGCCTCCACTCTCCTCTCTTTCTCCATTTCTGCTTCTCTTTTTAATTTCTGGAAAATAATTTGACTATTGTAGTCAGGTACCAGAAATCTCAAGATATCGTTTTGCACAAATAACTCCCATAGCAGTGACACATTGAGAATCTACCTCAGGATCAATTCAATTGAATTAATTTCTTTATGAATTTCAATTATTACAATGTAATTTGCTACTTACTGGTAACATGCCAAAATTTTGCATTGCAAAAGTATGATGTTAAGTGTGAGTGAGAAATTTACAGAAATTTTGTTTGGAAAATAGTAGGCCAAAACACAAACAATTAAAAAAAGTTGCTTATGAAAGTGAATAATAGCCAAAAAGAAACAGCCACATATATTTCCAAATTGAACAGACACAGATGAAACAAACTAGGACATAAGAGTTATTCATTTGTTAAGACATAGAAATTTGACTGTAATCAGCTAGTAATCAAACAAGAGAAGACTGCAGTCTGAAATTTAATTTTCAGATAAAGTAAATTCACAACTACCCCAAACAACATTTATGGACAGAGATTTGAATAAATCAAGAATTGTAAGTCGAGGGATAATTTAGATCACACAATTTTGAGACAGGGTACCATAACCAACACATTTACAGCACACAACTTGCCTGGTCACAATAAGTAGGGGTGCTATACAGAGGCTGAAAATAACGGTGACATGTTGCACTAACAGTGATACAAAGTGACAATATATGTACTGGTGTGTAACAAATATATGTTGTGAAAGTGAACAACAATTAATAAATTTACTTTTGACAAAATAAGACATCAAAAGAAATGTGTGTAACAGACCATTATGAAATTTACACAAAATAAATGCATATTTACTCAAAATTAACAACATTGCATGAGAAAGCACTCTGTGATAGTCTTTTATCCAAAAATTTAGACAAAATTTTTGACGAAAAGACTGAATGATAGAACATGTCACATGCACCAGTGCATGTCATGCATGAGAACAAAGTTTTAAGTAGAAAATATATTTATTTACCTCAACCAACTGATGGTTCCTGTCCTTGATTCTCTGGTTCCGCACCCGTTCAAAGTCAAGGTCCTCTTGGATCTGTTGGTTGGCGAGGCGTTCTCTCGTCAGAGACTCATTCAGAAGAGACGTCCTCTGTCTTTCCTCGTCAAGGGCATTTCTGAAAAGTTATAATGTATCCCTTGTACTAATGGCCTATTGCTAACACATTGATAATGAGACTACCAAATCAAAATCATAAATTTATTACTCCATTAGATCTCTAATGCGCACATGACAAAATTTTCATTTTAGACAACATTTTTAAATCTTTGGAAATCATATAGCTTTGAATCAAGACATTTTTTTATTTAATTGATTTATTTTTTCAACAAAATGAGAGTATCCAACAGTGACAGAGGGAACACATGTATATGTATGTAGTTCTATGTACTTCCTTATGTTCTTCTGGCAACATAGAATTGAAATAGTTACTTCTGTCATAAACTCTCATTTAGGCTTAGCTGTTTTCATTAATTAAAGTCAGATGCATTATTAAGGTTTGCAATGCCAAGTATTATTAGCCCTGGGAAAAACAGTCCGTAGTCTGTGCATCTTGACATTATTCAGTAATCATATAATTACGTAAGTTGGTGAAGATTTAATTCATGCGGTGTCTGTTGGTAGTAACCTTATTAGTGATAGACTTTTCACAACGGGGAACAATCCATGCCATTCCTAACAGATGCAAAAAGCTGAAGCCATTCAAAGGCATACAAGGGTTGAAGGCGAAGCAGCATTTATGGCTTCTTATATCCGCCTGAGAAAGCACTTACTGCGCCGTGATAAAATACTTCCACATCGTAAGAGCACAGCAGGAGAGGGTGATAATATTACATGGTTAAGTTAGCTCTTATATTTTATGTGAACCATAATTAAGAGTAAAGGTGATGTAATTCAAAACTTTTAAAAGACTGAGTAGGCCTATGCAGTATGCATCTTTGTGATAATGCTATTCAATGAAGAAAGAACCAATGACTTAGGATTAGGCCAAAATATTACAGCCATGAGGGTTTGTGAAGCTTAATATAAGCTTAATATGATATGACGGCAGCTTAAACAAAGGTGATGCAGAACACACATTTGGACGACATTCGCAGGCAGCATGTTCACTTACAAGAGGTCCTGAAGAATTATCCTTGAGGCAAAAACGAAACGTTGTTAAGAAATGGAAGCTGCAAGAAGCAACGGAATTCATCACAAATATTTTAGCGTTTCAACTTACGAGGAGGAGATGAGACGGTTCTGTTCCCGCTCCAGAGCATCTCGGAGTTTCATGAGCTGCGACTGAGTGTCCGCCAAGTCACCCTGGAGGTCCGACCCACTGGTCTTCTCTCTGGTCAACAGACTGGACAGCTCTATGTTTCGGGATTTCTCCTTTTCTAAAGACGCTCCCAGGTCTTCTCTCATCACCTTCTCCTGCTGCAGTTTGTACTCCATCAACTCCACTGCAACAAACAAGGTGAGAAAACTAAACAGAGATTCAACAAGGCAAGTCACTGGTACTTCGTATCATGTGTGGCAAGATGGATGGATGTTTGCCATTGACTGGGCTTCACGCCCTGTATTTATACACCAGAGAGATTAATCTGGTAGTTGGAGAATCAAGGGTGGTAAGATATTCACTATTCCAAACCTGCAACCTACCATATCAATAGAAATTTTGAGCAAGGCAGAAATTTTAGGTAGGGTAGAGGCAAAACATGATAATTACTTCATGCATTGTCATACAGGGTTAATTCAATTTCAGTACATAGATGTAGAGACAGACTACAAAAGCAATTCCATGAAAGTTGATGACTAAACAGATTACATATTTCATCCATATATAAATCTCTTAGCAATCATGCCAGTGATACATTTGAAACACAAACTTTCAATGTAGAGAATGAGACTTACATTGCCTCTTGAGATGCCATTCCCTCTTACTGAACTGCTCCTCCAAAACCACCAGTTCACTCCTAATGCGACTCTGTTCTTCGAATCCTGAATGCTGGTAATTATTGACCCTCGCTCGTAACTCCTGCAGTTCTGCCATCAAGGATTCCCTGTCTGCCTCAAAGAGACTTTGCAGGGCACTCCGCTGCCTCTCATTCTAAAAATTGAATAATGTTGAATTAACTGACAAAACTAACATAAGGCCTATGCGAAAGATGGAAAAGAATTTATAACTACCATATTTTCTGTATTAAAAGCACACCCCTTAATAAAAGCCCACCCCCCTCCATAAAGAACCAATTTCAATCAAAATTCAATCAAACTATGATTTTATCCAAAAATTTTAATGCAAAAACTATTAATCGCCCATCTCATCATTACATCTCCTTCTGGGCGCCCAATGCAAACCATAGGGTAAAACACATACTGATGTGATCTTTGTTAAAATGCAAGGTAGCCTTGATGAGCCTCAAATCCAGCATGTGAAAAAAAGTTATTAAATTCTAATAACCTAATTACCTGTTCATGAATGAGTTTCTCCAGTCTCTCAATGGATGGCCCATCTCCGTTTTCAGCTTCTTTCTTGTAAGCTGCTAACTGAGCGTTGACATTCTTGGTTTCTGCATTGAACACTTCTGTGACAGCATGCAGCAGGTCAGCTCTCCAGTCCTCCTCCTCAGCAAACTGAAATTAATGAGATCAAGATTTGATATTGCAGCATATAAGCACTACAGTGGCAATACAATCTTGATGAGATTATTCAGCTCTCAAATAAAAGTTTATTTCATAAGTTTAGACAGAGTTTAAGATGTTGAAAAACACTGACTTTTAATACCAAATGTGTCCTTCAGTTAAATATCAATTTGTTGTAATTTTCAATATCAATATCACATTATTGCAAAGTTAAGATAAGTAAAAAATACTAATAAAGCAAGCAAATTCATATAGCCAAGTAAATACAACTGTATCCTAAAACTAATCATGCTAATGATTCATAATGCAGTAGCAAATCTACAACAGATTTAAAGACTCATGTATTTAAGTAAATTATTCTACAACATGCTGTGTCAGTTTGTAGATGACATGCAATAAATTCTACAAATCAAATAAACAAATCTCGCAGTTTGTTTAATATATATGAGGACCTACTGGACTCAAAAATATTAAATACACGCCTCTTGGAAAAACTAACGAGACTAGCGAAATGACTGTAAATCTGAAAGACAGGCATATACTACAGTGTACTAGAGACTCTGGCAGAGAGATAACATAGGCAATGCATGCTTGACAAACAAAGAGGGCATGCATAATTAAACAGTCGAAGGCATAGGTATAATATGTAATCTGGCATGCCAGGAGAGAGCGGTAAGCAGGTCCAGACAAGGCCAACACTGTTGTATTCCCAGGGGTTGAAGTTTGACGGTTTTGCTGTTTTTGTGTCCAGCCGCTAGGGGCGCTCCGTCGGGTGGCGCTGCAATCGCGCCATCTGTAGCATTGTTGAGAAATCACAGATTGCAGTTTAGCAGCCTCTAAAACTGGCCATCAAAATCTTCAAAACCCACAAATAAATCTACAACTTTGTGGATTTTTAAGGCATAATAATTTTGTATCAGAACTGTGTGTGTTACTTCACAGACTAATGTAACAAGAAGTTTCTTTCTACCTACCCATTGTGAAAAAACAAAATGGCGGCAAGTGATCCCACGATTTTTTGAGAGGGATAGACTACCATGATTTTTCAGTACGTACGTGACTAGTGAGGGGCAAATTGCTCTCGCTTACCGCTCTATAATAGGCCTATATAGAATGGATGCAACTTAGTATACTAATAATCTTTGCGCGATTACATTCATGCTTGCTCGATTACATTCATGATTACTCGTCTACATACCAGTGAGCTGTGACTGAATACAGGAATGGCCCAGATATCTGGACTCGTCATGAACTCAGTCACCAAATCAGCAAGCTTGATAAGAAAGGATAAAACACTCTCGTGAACAAGTCCAATAAAAACATCGATGCCATCTTGCTGTGAAGGGTGCAACCAATTTCAGTGAAAAACGCAGTAGCATGAGACAATAGGAATAAAATCCAAGATTTTAGTTGTTTATCATAATCTTGGCTAAGCTGACATAGAAAAGGAGACATAATTTTTGATGAAAGCTGTGAAATGTTTTCTTTAAGCTCACAAAGAACAAACTTGAAAATCACATTTTGTTGGCTGCACCTCAATAGCAGGACGGTATCAACATGCAATTGACCTCATGCTAATTTTCAAAGGGTCATTCCAGCTAAAATCTGTAAATAAACGAAAGAAGTATAACTGTGAAAATCACCTTGCTGGGATCGGCAGACTGACTGGCAGACAGCAACCTCTTCAGGGAACTGTTAGCTGCTAACAAAGACTGGCGTTCCTCCACCCAGGCAGCTTGGGCTTCGTCTCCACTCAGTAGTCCGTTCGGATGGAACTGTTGCTGAGACTGGAGCAATAATTCTTGAGACAAGGAATACACTCGCTTGCTCTCTCTCCTCAGGTTTGACATTACATCCTGAAAACATGACGAGATAAATACAATTGGATCATATTTTGCAAAGGTTGTGGAAAGACTGAACTCGACCTCGTTCTTGCAGAAATGCTAAGTCCTCTGCATTTTGCAATGGCAGACATTTCTCAGCAATATCAATAGATAATAGTATAATCCGTAATAACATTTTTGCAATATTTTAATTATAAATGTCGCACAAATTTCATCCTGGGGTAAATCAAAAAATTCTGGACATCACTTTAGTTTATTTTTAGCGACTTATGAAATAACAAAACGTGAATACTTCATGTCAATAAAAGCACAAGCTGACATTGATGAGCCTGAAATCTCAACACCCACCCTGAGTCTGTCAGATGTCTCAGGATTGTCGTTAGTCTTGGGCGACTGCTCTCCTCCCACGCCTGATTGTCTTGTTCTCCCAATCTGCTCCATGAAACGGCCGTCGAGAGCAACGTGAGCGTCCAATTCAGGTCGGATGTCCCTGTCCAGGTGGAGCGTGGAATCCCCATCATCTGCAACAATTAGAACAACTATTAACTACCATTCCAGACACAAGGATACGTCCATGACTTAGGTATGTTGTAGATGGATGGGATGGCTGTTTTAATTGGTCAATAACGTTTTTTTGGAGGGCATAATGTGGTATTAATCAGTTATGGCCTGAGGGCAGAAATCATCAACTTAATGCCCGAGCCGCCAGGCGAGGGCATTAAATGATTTGTGCCCGAGGACGTGACGTCAATGATTTGTCAATGATTTGTGCCCGAGGACATGACGTGACGTCATGGTGACGTTGTTGACATGAGGAATAAAAAATTCTGTCAGACATTGTCAGATTTGGCTAGAAATCAGTGAAAAATGGTCCGATTTGCAAAATTCAAAAACCTACAAATACTGCAGTGAGTCACAGATAACAGAAAAAGCCCTAGATTTGCTCTATCTGCAAAAATAACAGTGTCAGATGGAAAAACGCAGCGCGAAAAGTGACAAAATGGACTAAAAATGTAAGTTTTAGGCTAGATTTATCCATCACAGCTTCGTTTTTCATGATTTTATTTAATCACTACATGATAATGCCAGTTTTTATAAATCTGCAGGGGTTTGGGGAAGAAAAACCATGGCAGTGTACTTCATAAAAATTTGGGAAGTTAAGAAACAATTTTTAAAAAGTATATAATAATGATAATAACATTTTACTTGTCGGGCATTATGGGGTATTAATCAGTTATGGCCCTCGGGCAGAAATCATTTAATGCCCTCGCCTAGCGGCTCGTGCATTAAGTTAATGATTTCTGCCCTCTGGCCATAATTGATTAATACCCCATAATGCCCTCCAAAAAAATGTTATTGTATAATTAACGCCCGCGAAATGAGCATTAACCCACAGACAATGCCCTCTAAAATGATAATAATTATAGATAACGCCATATTTAAGGAAAGTCTGTTTCAGTAGCCTGGGTAGAAAACATGTTTATGGAAAAAGTCACAGGCATGCCTTTCAAAATGTTAAGTTAATACTAACATTTACAAAACATTAATTTAATTTACAAGGACATTTCATAACTTACCATTCTCATGCAGACGCCTGATTCTCGCAATCTCTTTCTCATGCTCTTCTTTCAAATGAGCAATTTCAGCTTCATACTGCAATTTCAGTTGCTCTGTGTTGGCCCCGTCACCATTTTGCACACTCTGAAAAAGAAGTGATCTCAATTATAATACACTCCACTAGTACTAGCTATACTGCTACCTGAATAAGGTATCTCTATCTGTATACATTCACATCATACCCTCATAAGGCTCAAATGACAATTTTCCAATCATGAAGCAGCTCACTGGCCAACCATACAGGCTTTTCTGTCTTTTCTTGGAGCAACATAAAGCAAAATTTTTATTTCGTCAAAATGGCCAACGATATTACCTTATTTTGTGGCACTCTCCTTTGGGTCTCCAACTCCGCTATGGCTAGATTGAACTCATCCTGGCGACACCTGAAGTTGCTTTGTGACTGAGACAGTTGGCTCTGCAGGTCGTCGATCAGCTGACTCTGCTGCTGCAGTTGGGACAATAGCGCCTCATCCCCATCAGTGGAGGGCAGTTCTGGTCCATCGTCCAACTGTCGCTGAAGTCCAGCCAACTTCTCTGACAACAGCTGGACTTGAGACTCCAAGTTTCCAACATCTCTCGCCTAAAATTAAACAAACACACAGGTTTAGGTCAGGACATTGTCTATTCGACCACTATTTAACTTCCTGACATACTTACATATTTAAACTCCATCTTGACTACATTAAAGACAGTTACAGAGACTACACAACTGATAATCCATATGATACTCTACTTCTTCACTCATATGCAATCCATAAATATCAAACAAATTTGGATGTAGATGTTTTGCAGCAACCAAAACTAAAATCTCCCTATGGACAATTTTGTCATTATCTCCATCAAATAAGAAGACAAATTCAGGATAATCATAGAATCAAAGCCTCTCACTCTTTGTTCCAGTCGGTCCTGCAAAGACGTGATCTCATCTCCTTTCTTCTCGATCATGATGTCTTTGGCCTTTAGCATCTCCTTGAACTGAACAACTTGGGCATCATAGCGAGTCTGAAATAACAAACAGAATGTAGTCCACATTCCCTTTACATATAGCTACAAACAATTAGCTACATGACAAAAGTAGTGCTCAGATTCTTATGAAGATTGAAATCAAGAATTTAGAAGGATGAAGTGATCGAGATACAGGAGACACTTCCGTGAATATCAAATATAATTTTCGCATGAAAAGACAGATTAAACAGACTTTGCGCCTTAAGCTATTATGATCAGAAATTCTTCAATCATTCGCATGATTACCTTAACAGCATCAGACAATTCCTCAGTTGGAGCTCTGACCAATTCCAATTGCTGGTGAAGTGTTTCTACCTCCCTCTGTTTCCCATCCAACATTTTCTGCACTTCGTCAAAGTCATCTTGGAGTTTGTTCTGCAAATCAGCAGCAATATCGTATATAATAAAGGTACAAAATTCCAGAAAACACAGAATTACTTTCAAAGGACCTGTCTGCTATAAAGCAACTTCTCCATAATTTGTGGCAAAGAATTTAATAGAGATTGAGAGTGAGAGATATTGTAGTGCAGAAATCAACCAACCACTAAGTCTTCCTAAGCCTAAACTCCAGGTATCCCACATACCACACATCATTGGGTTTACTCCCATGGATAGCTGCCTATTTAAACTTCCCATAAGGAGTCATGGCGAAAATGGTATAAACTCAAGACATAAACTAAGCCTAAATTTAAAATTCCACTAACCTGACAGTTGTTCAGTTGATCAATTTCTTCATGAAGTGTTGTAACTTGACCTTCAAGATTGACCACTACGTTTTCCTTCTCATTTATTTCTTCTTGGAGTTTGATAACTTCTTCTACAAAACAACAAATAGAGACTATTTAATAACACAAATTCCAAACGTGGGCACAATAAAAATGCATACAAACGAATAATATGTAAGATATGAGAATGATCGAGAAATAATTACCGTGTGTAGTTAGGTTGATATCGAGTTGCTCTTTCAATTCCTTGACCTCAACAGTTTTCGTCTCAATCACAGCATTCTTGTCAATGATTTCTTGTTTCTGCGGAATCAATAGCATGCAATAAGCATTACAATGTCATATAGTTGGGCTGGCAATTCGAATGTCTAATCCAAACCAAATCCAACTGCTAATGAAGGCCTAACAACGTATTGTTCTCAAACAGGCATCGAAACTACAAAGTATCCAGTCAGGTATTGGAACAGTAATTTAGCATTGTTTGTACAGTCTATAAAAATCAAGACAATGAGATTGGTGGTTCTGCTGACAAAAACTTGACTAAAACAAAGTCTGGGTTGGCACTGCAGTGCACTTTTATGACGTCACTGGCTCACTGCCCTTTGTGTATAAGATTGGTTGCATCACGAATGTCAACATAGTGCTAAATTGGACTGCTATTGTCATAAATTGGCACTCAGGGAAATAGACTCAGGTCAGACTGTAAAGAATAACATATTTTCATAATCCATGGGAAAATTTGAAATCAAAACATTTTGATTGGATGGCCAGTAATCAGTCACTTTTGAGACATTCCCACGGGAGGAGTTATCTCTGAACAAAAGAACCTATTTGCTTAGGGACAATTGGGCAGTCACAGACTCTCAAAGACCAGCCTCTTCTGATTTGTATTACCATACTCACCAACTAACTTGCATCTTATTGGTCTAGGGCAGGGCCATTCTCAACAAATGTGATAAGGTCTTTTTTTATAAGGTGTAAATTGGTGAAAATCAGACAAAAACGGCATCAAACTGTAAGACCTTAAGCAGAGCAGGCCACGACAAATTTGACCAGTGCCTCAACTAGTTTTGTTGCAATGCAAGTCACAAGGGCACAAATCTTGTGACATTGAACAGAATGATAGATTGACTCATAAAAACTTACCAGAACATCAAGAGCCGCGGTGTATTCAGTCGTCTTCACATGGTCCAATTCGTCCTGAAATTTGATTCAATTCATAAATAGGATAGAGCTCCTGGAATTGCATACCTTTCTTCATACTTGTTCAACTGAGCAACACTGATACATCTTGCAAAATTAGAATGATATGAAAATACTGTCATGCATAATTATTCTCACATATAAAATCCATTCAAATGATCAATCAGCTATTTTCAATAATATGACAAGTCTTTTGATCACTAATCAAATTAGTAATTTACTTAGTACTTATTATTTCTGCATTGAACAACAAAAAATAAACAACCAGCCATTAATGTCATTAAGTAAACAGAAAACAAACTAACCTTAAGTTGAATGACATGTCTATTGAGTTCATCAATCTCTTCATTCTTGCTGTCGATCAGATTTTGAGCGAACTGGGAGATAGGAGATGAATCAGGCTGAGACTTGAGATCTTCTATTTGTTTCTGCAATAAAGACATGAAGTTGTACTTCCACATCGTACGGACAAATAGAGAATCAATTGGCGAGGAGTATCAACATTGTTCGGAGTAATCACTGCTCTTGTTGTCACCAGGAAACGAGTTGTCCTATCGTGTTACCATAGCAACCTAATCAGCTGCGTCAATTATATTTACTTTTCATTAAGCGATGTCAAATTATCAACATTAGCAAGTGGCCTCCTACTTAACTGTAACTATCAATAGAAGCAATAGATCAAACAGCTTGGTTGTTACATTGATAGAGTGGACAACATTACTTGGCTGAAAACATTGTATCATAATGATAAGCCGAATCAAAAAACACACACAACAGTGTCTGAACAGTTCCAACTTGAGAGGGGTAAAAATGTTCCATACATTGAAGCTAGTATTCCATACTGCTATCATCGACTGTAGAGATGGATGATTGGCAATTTACATACTGTATTTTTGCACTTGGTAGGCTAATTAGGACAGGAGGACACAGCAATGAATTCACTGTCGAGAAAAACAACTATCAACACCATTTTGTTGCACTGGATTATATTGTTTATCACACAACATTCATATTTGTTTAGTACATTTCAGTAAACAATTTGTAACAGAAGATGAACATGTTGAATGAAGCACAGACAAGATATTAGCAAATATCTGTTAGATGTCTACCTTAATCATATGTTAATGTGTCTTGGTAAGGCAAGGAGGTACACCTAAATTTTAAGTAATCAACAACTAAAACTGAGTCATCTTGAGCTCAAACACAAAGCAGAAACATACTGATGCTGTCATAAGATTTGTAGGAGGTCAAAATAAAGATATTCACCTGATGTTTTCAAATAGAAATCCAGTTATCCAATACATACAAAAAGTCACAGAACTCAGACAAGCTGTATATTCCAATGTTTTACTTTGTGTGCAAATAATGATAAAATATATGTGGAGCAGTTATCAGTATGCCTGACAGTTAAATTTAGCACACCCCAGCCTCAGAGCTCCTCAGCATCCAGCAGCATCAATGTGAGTGCCAACCAGATGTGTTTGAAATGCACCCTAACAGCGACCTACTTCTGAGCACCCCATCACCCCCAAATGGGTCAGACAGGATTACTGGAGGGGTGCTGGTCTGTGGGGTGCAACAGTATACAGGGGGCCCCAAGAGGGTGATTCATCTACCAGCAGAATGGGAGCACAGGCATCAGCTTGGAACAATTAATTACCCCAGCTATTTACTAAACAGCTAGACTAGCATGCATGGGTGTCTTTGGGTAGTTTTCTAAATTACGTGGTGAATCTTTTTTTTTCTCAAGGTGAGGGCAAAATATCTGATCCAGTAAATCCGGTCACCTAAATATAATCAGCTTTTCTACCCTCATGGAGTCACTGTACACGTTCAATGATACCCCTTATCTTGCTTATCTACAGTAGCCCCTTCAAAACATAATGCACCCTCCAAGCACCCTAATGCACCCTTATCAGTCTCTACCAGTATAATATCACTAAATGATTATGTTAATGTTAACTACATTATTATAAGAGATTAAATAACCAATTAAACATGCAATGTCACAAAACATCGAAAAAACATATTTGGCATGAGTGCCAAATTCGCTACATTAAGTCAATCAATGATGTGTATGTGTGGCTTGTCTACAATCAAATTAGGGCAGACAAGAAGGAATACAGCCAGCTCAATTAAAGGGGCATATTTCATTATTTCTTTTATAAACCAGCTGACCAGCCTTCTCAGAATTGAGATAAGAAGCAAAGCAACAAACTTGGGTGCTTCACTTCTAAATATTAATGAAAAGAAGAGCCATTGAAAGAGAAATTGATATATATTAACCTTGAGCTGGGCATTTGCCTCGCTTAATCTGGCACACGTTTCCTGAAGGTCCACCAGGCGGTGTTCATGCTCAGTGTCCGTGACTTTCAACTGTGCTGCCATCTGCTGGATCTCGTCATTCTTTTCCACGACATGATCTCGGAACTGTTCAAGTTGACTGGATAGATCACTGGAAATTAAAATACTGATATATGTAGTGGTTAAAGTATAACACATTCTTGAAACAAGAACAGGAAAACGACAATTGCACTACCAAACCAAGTAAAAAATTTTGTCAAGCAAGGCATAGTATCCAAACAAGCTCACCTCATTTCTTTGTCCTTAGTCTCCATGGCTTCTCGTTCTTGGGCAAGGAGGCTCCGAAGTTCTTTCACAGTCTTACTTTCCACTTGGTCGTAAGTCAACTTCATATCTTCTACTTGTAACTTCAGAGTTGATATGTGGTTTAACTGATCAAAGACCTGTTTTTGTAGCACCTCTTTGTCAGCCTTCAATTCCTTGAAGAAGGAACACAATTCGTTAGTGATATTAGTTGAAGAAGAAAGCAAAATAAAATCACCAAATAAACACAATTTACAGTCGTTTTTGAGATGTATAATTTCTAATACCAGAGATGAGATCACCTCTGTCTTGCATAGCTCAGATGAGCTACTTCAAAGCTTTTTCAAATGACAGAATTTTGACAATAACAAAAAGAAAGACCTTCATATTCAATCAGTCAATTTACAGAGAATACAGGGATGCCATCTTATATAACTAATAATAATAATAATAATAATATTTATTTCTATAAGCATTACATAAAAATCTCAATGCTTTTCACAATGGTAATAGACAGATAAAACAATGTGTATATATTTAACTAAAATTAGGCAACATCATAATGACATTTAAAAAGATGAGTCTTAAGTTTGCTCTTGAATTGTTCATAAACACTGATTGTCCTCATATTGACCGGTAGGTCATTCCATAGAGCTGGCGCTCTAACTGCAAACGCATGACTGCCGTATGTCACTGTTTTCGGTGGTGATGGACGTTTAAGAGTAATTGCTGCATCGCTGCGAAGTGACATGTAATTTCTGTTGTTGATGGTAATGAGTTCTTTCAAATAAGCAGGTGCAGTAGAAGTGAATATACATTTAAAAACAATACAGAGGACTTTAAAAATAATCCTCGCCTTGACAGGCAACCAATGTAAATCTTTAAGAATTGGAGTAATGTGTCTTCTGTCATACCTTTTCATACCACACACAAGGCGTGCTGCAGAGTTCTGAAGATGCTGGAGTTTTTTAATCTGATTATCAGTGCAGCCGAGCAATAAACTGTTGCAGTAGTCAATTCTGCATGTCACAAAAGCATGTATTAATTTTACAGTTCGATCATGATCTAGTAGGTGCCTACACTTGCTGATGCGCCATAAGGCATACGAGGCATTTTTACACACGTTCTTTACATGGTGACACATAGTGACATTCTCATCAAAAAGAACACCCAAATTTCGAACGACAGCAGTCGTGCTGATTGATGTTTCGCCAACTTTAACACTTCTAACTGTTAGTTCACAATTTCTCTTAAATCTAGATGAAAAGCAAATAACATCAGTTTTGGCATCATTGAGAGCCAGAAAATTTCTGATCATCCAGCTTCTAATCTCGCTCACGCAATTTTCAATTATTGATACAACATTTGAATTGTTGCAAGTCAAATATAATTGTGTGTCATCTGCAAAAATTGCCGTTTTACACCCATGTTTCATGATAATATCTTCTAGGGGAGTGACATACAGCGAGAACAAAACAGGTCCCAAGACCGAACCTTGCAAAGCAAAATCATACCTCTTCTAACGTCTTCAAATTCTTCAGCTCCTGCTCCAGTTGGTGACATCTTTCTTGAGATAGCCTCTCAGAAGTGCGAGCGTGTTCCAGTTGGGCCTCCAAGTCCTTCACAGCCTGCTGCAGTTCATCTGCATTGATGTTGTCTCTCAGTTCAGCCGTCAGCTCAATGTTGGCTTCTTGCTGCCGCGCCAATTCTTTTTCTAGTCTTTTCAGTTTCTGTAAAATTAAAAGAAGCAATTCTACTAAGACCCCCTCGTGCATAGCAAAAAGAAACAACTCCTAGATCAATAAAGTGCTCCTTCCAAAACCAGATATCTTTTCATATTCCTGAGACAACAACGGTCAACTCCATGTGGCATTAGAAAGATATCTGTTGTTCCATTGAAGTATGGCATTGCAATTTTAAACCCCTAAACAGAATATGAATCAAATCAAGTAAGTAGCAACAAACCAATTATGTCCACTACCTACCTCAGATATGTCATGCTCTGCCTGGTGTTTGGCATCCAGCTCTTCCTCCAGCTGTTTTATCAAACTTTCTCTTTCCCTCAAAACAACTTGCAGACCCTGGATGTCCCTTTCCAACTGCTCGTACTTCAAGCGCAACTCACTGTGTGCATCTACTCTCTCCTTCAAGTGGTCTTCTAAATCTTGAACCTGTAAATTAGATGATGCTTTTAAAATACTTTCTTGACCTTCGGTGTAGGAAGATTTAGAGCCGAGTAATCGTCTTGGATCGAGTATATCATGAAATGATATTTTTTACAAAAGAATTTATCTGAAGCACTACATATTTCTAATAGGCCTCTACGTATGAAACAAGCTCTATTGACAGTGCAGGAATATTAGAAACACATTAATTAAACAGCCAGCGGATGGCAATTTCAAGGACTGATGCTATCGTTGCGAGTTTCAGTTTTAAGTCCATTTATATATTTGTATATATATATTTGCCTAGCACTGCTATAAAAAAAATTCCATAGGTACAGCAACATGGTCTTAAAACAAGCTTTACTCAAACTTAAAGTAAAATTTAATTTGTCTTGAAACTTAACAATAGAAAATGCATAAATCGGCCTGAACCTGAAGTTTTTGAATAAGGAAAATAACAGTTAACAATGTAAGTTAAAAGCAAACTTGATTGAAGTGTTAGTATGAATAGCTTGAGCTGATTGAGGACTTAGATCATTTTTTTTCAAAAAAGAAAATTAACAAGTTAAATGCAGTGATCATCTCAGCGAGTGGGAAATTATTTGGATCTTAGGTGTAAAGTTTTGCAATGAACCGAGTAAGTTTCATCTATAATTTATGTACAATTTTTTTTTGGGACATGAGTAATTGAGTATCTTTAAGACAGGTGCAATTCATGTACATTGGATATTTAATATAGGAAACAGGTATTTTATAAGTATGATAATTAAGCAAATAGCCCAAACCAATAGATCTGTCAACTACCAGGGCAGTGATAGAGATACAATCACTGTAGATGATGAAGAATATGCCTAGATTTTGACCCTCGGTCCCTCGCCCAGTAATCATTTACTACTATGCATTGTGTGATATTTGCAATTGCTTTTTATTTGAAAGTTTGGCAGATAACTCTAAAAGCTGTTATTAGCGAACCGCAATCACCTGTTTGTCAGTAGTGGAGTATATATGAATCAAAACTATTAATTGTGTTGGTGTTAACGTACAAACCTTTCTTTCTGTAGTAAGAGCTCGGACTTTAGAGAACTCATAGAGCTCCTTAAGTTGGTCGAGTTCAACAGATAAATCTGCTGACAACTGTATTACAATAAAACACATCAATCACCATGTCAATAATCCCACTCAATTAAAACAAAACTCCAGTTCACTCTTTAAATCCTCACAATTACTAGTATAAACACATTTTTCTGTTAAATGAAAGAGAAATATTGATCTTAAAATCAGACATACCTCTCTCTGCAGGCGATTCTCTGAAGTTTGATGTTTTTCTTTCTCTTTAACGATATTCTGCAATTTGCGAATCTCAGTTTGAGACTCCTCTCTCTCTTGCTCTCTTTCGGCAGATTGTTCCTGAGATAAAACAAGTAAATCATAACAATGGTTGACTGAAGAAAAGCGTTCTTTCTGTTTGAATCTATCACACGAAACGACATACGACGTGTGATCAGGTAGCACTGAGTAAAATGTCGTGTTGACTCATATTAAAGCCTCATTAGAAAGGATGTAAGAGTATCATTTGAAGGCATTTTTAAAATTGGAATCTGTGTGTCCAGTGATTAAAATCAACAGTAAAAGCACAAATGGTAACAGCATAGGCGAGATTGCAACAATTTACATATTCATAGATCATACATGTAGCTGAATACTGACCTCAATGAACTGTTGGTTGGACTTGAGTTTCTTGTCCAGGTTCTGGATCTGCCTCTGTAGATCTTCAATTTCTATTTTCTTTTCTTGCAGTTGCTGTTCATACTGCGCTTGAATGTCATGACCGTTCATTTCCATTTCTGAGATTCGATTCTGAAAAACTTGCGACTCATGTTGGAACTGCTTTTCCAGGTCTCGCTTCTCAGAACTGAGTTTGGCATTTTCTTGGAGCAAACCTACAATTTCAAATCCATCATTAGGCCCAAAATACCTCAAATAATTGCTATCATCTTAAATTGACCTCTTGAAAAAATATTATGGGCCAAAAAAAGCAAACTATGCTTCAGCAAGAGCATTTCACCTAATTGTAAGCAAAAATCCGACATGCATTTATTTTAAATTGGTGAAGCTGCAAATTACAACAGTATTATCATAATTATCATAATCAGACACCATGTTAGATACTCTAGATAGTAAATGCATGATTATACCTATCATGTGTTAACCATTTGGCTAAATATTCATCCTAACACCATAGATATTAGTACAAGATGCAAAAGATGAAATAAAAAAGATTCAAGAAAATTCTAAATTAATTCTGTTGAATACACAAAATTAATGAATATCATAGGAATCTAAGGATATCTAGCTTCTTCAGCAGCGCAAGGCATTTATGTTGTGATGTTCACAAATGTATTGAAAATGAAATTAATTTCATTCTGAGCAACTGAGACTTTAAATTACATGCAAGATGAATGTGGCGGTGTAACATGAGAATGGCCACACCCTTTTCTCCTACAGTTGTCTTGTTGGGTTAGAAAAGCTAGCGGCAGACATGACAGTGGACGACATCATTTTGACAGGCTCATTACTTTTTGATAGGGCTTTACACCCAGTATTTATGCAATGATAATTGTAATAGCACAAGCAGGATAATTTGAGGGTGCCCGAAGGAAACGAGGGTGGCAAGGGAGGACGGACGAATAAGGGCAAATCCAATTCATGCGACAAATTTTTAATATGGCGTCAATATATATTTTGAATACATACTTACTAATTTGTGACAAAATTAATGTCTAATAATGTTCTACTTTAAGGGGACACCTTGTCCCCTCCCCTGCACAAGTGTGGAAGGGGCAATTCCCCTGATCTCCTGCCCCCAGTTATGGCAACCTTGTACTGCAGGAACCACAATATTGAGGTGGCATGCATTTTTGGCACAGGATGAAACATTCAACTAACATGGGTCGCCCGGGCCGGGAATTGGTTCAGAAATTGAAAATAGCTTAGTACAAGGACTCTGTGAGCTAAAATATAACATATTTCCTAAAAAATTATTCTCAGCCATATTACACATGTTCAGTCCAAGCATGCACGTTTTGTAATCCCCAAAATGATGTTGTCCGCTGCATAGGTTATGGTTAAGGCCCTTAACTTAAGGGATATGTACACAAATTAAATATCAAACAGGTTAGTTATAACATGTTAGTAACTTGAATTGGTAGCATGAAAGCCTTAACATAATTTTAAAAAAGAAAGACTTTGGTCTATTGAGGCATTTCAATCTACAGCAGACATCTCGTCTCCTTTCAACAAACCTGTGTAGCTGGATCTTTGTCGAGGGGTGCCACTTGGACTCAAAATTAAATCTGCGAGGTGCAAACACAAGCAAAACACAAGCAAAATGATGAATAAATCAAACAAAAGAGCCATGAAGGGTCAGAGCAATGACACATCTGTGTGTCTTCCATGCAATTGTCTCGTAAAAATCAAATTAACAAAACCAAAATCTGATTAAAATAAAAGACACACCACAGAACACCTGTACAAGTGCATACATACAAATAATTGAAATTAAAATCAAATAATATCACGCCACACTGCTGTACAGAGTTTACAAAAAGATATTCAGAGTACCACTTTTCAATTATGTTCAATAACATTACTTCCCAAACAGATCTGATCATTTCATAATGACCAGAGTAGAGTTTACAACATTTAAGAGACAGAGAGAAATTTGATGCCTCATATCCAATATGGCAGTATTTGTAAAATACCACCTGGATTTTGACAAAAAACCCATGCAGAAAGAGTGCAAGAAGTTCAAAACCACTCAATATATACAACGTTAAACATGCACGGATTTACAGAAATAAAACAAGCACACATACCTTGTTCTTCCTGGCCAATGCTCTGCTCTAAGGCCAACGTTTGTCTCTGGATGTGGTCTTCCCTCGCTGTTAAATCTGCCTCGGAGTCCTGGAAGTCCGTCAAATGAGCTCTAGCCATCTCCAGATGAGTCACCAAAGCTTCCTTCTCCTCCTCCATGGTCTTAAGGGTCTCCTCCAGTTGTTTCTTTTCACTCACATATCCCTCCAGTAAACCTGAAATTCACAGAGACTATAATATGACATTTGCTCCTTATGTCTCATAAGTAATAACATCCATCAGAGTGACTACAATCCCGAAAGACACATCGAAACAGGAAAATATTTCAACCAAATGTATTCAGCATTGACAAAGAGAAAAGGACTTCTTTATTATCTCACAATACCATTCATTTATGGACATAATCATCCAATCAAATTGTGTTAAACATATCCCAACAGCCAAAGACATGACAACTGCATATGGTTTAAGACTCATACAATGTCATGTATCTCAGACATTTTGTTGCAGACAACTCACAAGAATTCTAAACAATATCAAGTCATATCCATAGCTCCATTCCAATGCTTTTTCCTCCCAGCCAATAGAAAATCATAATTCATTAGTCCACTAATCAATAGGTACCACTTGAATCTTGGTAGCAAGCCAATCAAGGACTCGAGATAGTAATCTCATTCAGATTATCATGCCAGTCAGTTAATAATCTAAACTCTCTCCAACTTTTAAACAAGAACATTTATGCAGGACAACTGCATCTCATATGTTTCTTTCAAATTAAAAATAAATTATTAGAAAATCAAATCACAAAACACTTGATCAAGAAGGGTCCCCTAAAAACTCCATCTCCCCTGCACCCTGGCATAACCTTCCTGATGACATAATAATCTAACGGATTGAAAGTTTTTATGAACCTACTCTCTCTCCAAAATCATTTTCAACAATAGACAATCAACTCATTATTTTCTCACCTTCAGCCTTGTTCAGCTCCACAGCCAGGAATTCCCTTGTTTCCGTCTCATGCTTGAACTTGTTTTCTTGGTCTTCTAACTTGTTCTGCAGATCTACAATCTCTTGATTTCTGTCGTTCACAGTTTCCACAAGATTCCTCTGAGTGGCCTGGGCCTCGTGAAGTTGCCTTGTAGCTGTGGTTATCATGTCCAGGATGTGCTCCACTCCTGCCTGCAGTCTATTTGTGGCATCTGAATTGATAGTAAAGACATATCAGGGAAGGTATCTTGAAGACAAAACGAAACTGACTGACAATAGGCAGGAAGTTTAAGAAGGACATCGCCAGTGCACTTCTTGCACATCAGAGTCATCTGATCAAATCTGAGCAACATTATGTCAGATATGTTCAATTTTGATATTGACTAATAAATAGTTTTAGAAACAAATTTTAAATATCCACTGGATGAGCTTAAGTTATTAAAAGTACAATAAAGAAATTAAGAAAATTCACATGATTGCACATGAATGCCACGCAGTACCAGTCAACCCAAAGCCCTTCTTCCAAAATATAAAAGCAGTGGGACATGCAAACAACCATGCAATGAATATAAATGGGCCTCCTTTATTTCTAGAGGAAACTTTAAACCATCACACAGAAAAACCGTCCTGATATCCTGTTGACACAACCATTAACTGATATTAAAAGTATATTAAAAGTAACACCTTGTCCTATTTACCAAAACCAATCGAAAGACAAATGCTTAATCTTTTTTACTTATAAACACCTGAATTAAGGAGTTGACCATTTTCATCTGGTTAAAATAAAATATAAAGAAAACAAAGGCATGCTATGAACCAAAATAAGGAAAACAAAGAAATGGGTCACACAAATAAACAAGGTAAAACGGGCAAACAAACCAATACAACAGAAGAACCACGCAATGATATATATATTCACTCAAATGTACATCTGTAGGCTAAATTTCCGAGATATCTTCCATTACATTGAAAAAACTCACCATAAACAAAATCATTATCAGAATCAATGTCAGGTCCGACAAATAAACTCTCAGAAATCCTCTGAGAAAGGTCGAGGCCTTCGTCGGAGAACATGGAGAGGGTGCTGCCATCTTGAGTGGGTTCTTCATCTGTGTTGCCTGAAGCGAAACACAGTGAAATGTTGTGTTGAATTAATCAATTAAGTATGATTTATTAACTGTTGTAAGTTGTCCATCCCATTTCCAAAGTCAAGTTAATTATCACAGGTAACTTAATCTTACACTGCGAAGAACATCTAAATGTACAATATGAACGACATTCAAATACAATTTGTCATATTTCTCACAGATAACAAAAACAAAGTTATAGTTTCAAAATGTACAGAAATCTAACCTCACAAAATACGTTTCTGTCTATTCTGTTGTTGTGATGCAAATAATTGTTGACAATCACTTTTAAAATTGTAAAATTTTAAAATCACTTTATCGAATTTCTCACCTGTCTCCCCTCCACTGTCTCCTCCCCCGTGACCCGGCCGTGACCTTGACCCTGGGGATTTACGACCTTCAGCCACTAGGTTAGCCAACTGTCGATTGATGCGCTCCTCGGTGGACATCGTGGTCATCACCGTCTCGGACAGCACGTTGCGGAGACGCTCGTTGATTAGTTTCAGATATTCCCTGCAAAGAGGTGGACAGTCTTCAGTCAATAATAATTCAATTTGAGCTCATTTGGTTCAGCAGGTAGGCCACTAAGCCAAGCTATCAATCTAAAGAATAGAGGGTGCTATCAGAGTACCGGTATACGTAATTATCTTACAAAACATCAGTTGTACATGATGTATTATACTTTTTAAAAGTGACACAGAAATGAATTTTTCTGACCTTTCAGAATGAATGACATTAAATCAATGGCTTCAATATCACTGTCTAAGTGTCTTACATATGAAATATATAGATAGTAAAATGAGCAGAACCAGCCATTTGTATATATATCATATATGTAATTTGTACATGTACATTTTAGAACAGTACAATGGTCTGAATCTGTAAAGTTCACAATACAGGTAATACAATATAGAATATGTGCAGATGAATTCCATGTATACAGAAAATACATCATGATGAAAGGTCAGAGAACATGTAATTCTTTCTGTAGCGTTTTACTTCAGGAGACTTTCTGAATTAAACATCAACTCTTGTCTAAGACAGTCTAATAGCAAAATCCTGAACAAAGGACTATTTACATGGACATATAATAATACCTTTCTGAGTTGGCTTTGCTGAGTTCTTGCTGGGCCACTTCTAACATGTCCGAGTCCCCTTCCGATTTCCGTTGCTCTGAGCTTGTTTGTTCTTTCAGATCATTTGATTGTTTTTCCATGTCATCAAGCTGTTTTTCAAGCTGTAACAAAAAAGAGAAGTCCAATATTTCCACTTGTTAAGATTTAATTTAGCAAAAAGTTGTTAGGATTTAATTTAGCAAAAAGTTGTTTTAAAAATCAAGTTATTACATCCCATTAATAACTTCTTAATGGTGAATGTGATATCAATGTAACATAACACATTTTAAAATTGTTCAATTAGAATTTCTTACTTCCTGAGCAGCATTCAACTCATTTATTCAGTTCAAAGAAACTATTCAATTAATTTTGGAACTCGAAATCAATCTCTTTGGAGATAAAGCCAATCTACTAAATTACGAAAAATCATTTTTTTCAAATTTTTTTATCAAAAATCTATTTTACCTGAACGACTTTTTCCTTGGTACTTTCAAGTTGATCATTAAGATTTTCCACTTCTTCCGTCCTCTGTGATAACATTTCTTTTAATTTCTCTTTCTGCTGCTGCAGTTCTTCGACCATGTCTTGGTCTCCATTAGACGCCCGCAACTGTTCTTGCAGATCGGCAATCTTCTTAACATAGCTCTCTTTTTCTTGCTGCAGGGCATGAGAAAAAATTCATGTAACAGAAAACTCATGAGAAGGAAACACATGACGTCATAAGGACAGTGTTTGATGTCATTCATTGTCGTCATGGAAAGTCAATGGTTGGAAACAATGAGCAATGAACTTCGCCTTGACCAAGTAGATGGTTAATTCAAATTTCAAAGTAAACAACAACATTCTGAATCTATTTATAGAAAACATTATGAAAAACTATCATAGCAATTCACAAATTAACAGTTTATCAGCTACTTTCAAACAAATTACCTTGATAAATCAGAACCTTTCAAAAATTGTCATAACAAGGGCAGATTCAATCTAAATTCAGTGCAGGAAGGTCTAGCAACACATGAATTAACAGTGGCTCACTCTGCTCTCTCCCCAATAATGAGTAGGCTATAAAAGTGGTTTTTATACAGGTAATAACTGCTTGAAAACTTTTATCATTACAAGTAACTCAATTAGCCACTCATTCATTCAAAGGAAAATGACCGTTTTTTGCAGCAATTATTATATTTAAGGTAGCCCCAATCAGTCCAATGAGGCAATGACCCTTGAAGGTCTGACATGAGCAAAGGACAAGCTGTTGACAGCTTTGCATGTACAGACATATACATCCACGTGTCACATGATCAGCTCAGTGTCACAAACGCCAGGTATGCTGCTCACAAGACTCCAATACACCTCATGCTGCTGCTGCTGCTGCTGCTACTGCTGCTGAAGACCATGAAGATAGAAGATGCTTACCTGGTGCTCTCGCTGCAGAACCTCCAACTTGTCTCTGTACTGCTGTAGCTCCGAGGCATGTGCTTCTTCCAGCTCAGACTTCGCCACATCCGTGTCCAGCGCAGCTGCCGAGAGTTGATCGGTGTGTTGCTCTTTTAACTCTACACACGAAAGAAAAAGAAACACAAAGAGATGAATAAAAAGACCTTGAGGATACAGCACCAAAAACACACAAAAAAGAAGCAGAAGAGCATCGTGACAAAATCTAATCAGACTTCAAATCTCAGATTACACTGAGCATCTCCGGGTTTTCATATTTAAAAGGCAGTCTTGAATTATGACGTACAAGCTATTTATACAACATCTATGCATGTGATATTTTCTTGACACCACAGAACTGTCTCCTGCTTATTTTTAATACAGAACAACTTCAATTTCCATCTCAGATTTTATAGTATGTGAGGCATTGAGTTATTTCAAGGGTCAACTACGAGCCTTTCTGTTCTCCCTACAACAGAGAAATTTGCAATGTTAAGGTCAGGCCCAAAAACTAAAGTAGCAGTCTCCTAGGTAAAAAAACAACCCATCTTGTAAAAATCATGGAAAAGATGCAGAATAACGGTCTACCTTAAAGTTAACATAGATGTAACAGGTTCAAATAGAGTTTAACTTCAAATTTACATGTACATCAATTAGCAATGATTAGTAGATGAAACTATTCTCTTGAACTTAGTCGAGTGTAACATGTTCTTACTTTGCACAGATTCGGCTGATTCATTTTCAGCAGCCTCCTGCATCTGTCGTCGGAGTTCTTTTATTTCTTTTTCGTGTTTATCCTCCATTTCCCTTCTGATATTTTCCGCCTCATTCTTAGCCTCATTCAGCGAAGATTCAAGATCATCTATTTGTGCTGCAAATGCACAGACATTTTGGGTAATCAGAAAGTTAGAAAACCTCTTCAGCAGGTATTGAGCATTGAGGCAAACATTGCAGAACATACTTTACTGCCAATCTTGTTTACTAGTCGCTCACAAAATGTTTCAAAAGTTTTGATATAACTTTTATGGGAGAAAATAGAAGGCTGGCAAGTGATCAACCCACTGTCCTCGCATCCTTCCAACTTGTAAAATTGTTGTCCCAGATACAGTTTTTCACAATTTAGCACAGGTTTTACCCCAGGTTACTCTTTGGCAAGTGTAACCTATAATCAGTCAGGTCATGAACCAACAATTGGTAATGTCTTTTAAATCATTTACAATTTTTTCACCAAACTTTTGCAATTTTTGTGGGCTACAATGAAACGAGATCGGCAGTATTTATCTTAGCAGTTATATCAAGCTAATAAATACTTCTGCGAGTTCACTGACATCCGACAAAGATCCTGTAATGAGCAAGCTAGAGTTGCAATGCTCGAAATAGCAAGTGCTGACGCAGCAAGAATCAACAATTGTCATTGCAAAATCACTTGCTTGAACATGTTGAATTGCCAGAAATTGCTCTCAACCATTCCAAGAAAACATAACAGTGGATTTGCAAACAAGAACCCAGGGGTTCAAAATGGAGGTGGTAGGTAATCATTAATAGACTGTGATAAATTTCAGCTTTTAGAAATAACCCATTTTCAAGCCTCAAAATAGCTTTGTGGCATATATGTGATATGGAAAAATGAATACATTCTACTAAAGAACTTGGAAAGAGCATTGAAATGATGTATGGAAATGTGTACGATTAGCCCGGTAGCTCAACCTCCTTTTTGTGGAAGGAGCTGCGTGTTCGTTTTGGTGACTATCGTATGATAATGAGATGAGAAGACTGGGAATATTAGACATATACTCCATTCACCAATATAATTATTTATTCTCTGTATTGAGCACTGGATACAACAGTTACTGACATCCACCAAAATCCCATGGGCTCTGAAAAACTGAGTCCCAACACAAAATTTGTATGAAAATATAATCGAGAAAATATCAGAAATCCTAAATTTTTTCAGATTTTAGGTTTTTATGAAAATTTCATAAGATTGGCCCTCCAAATGAGTTAAGGAGTTATAATTTAGACATCTAACATGTCTAAAGAGTTATAATTTAGATATCTAAATGCAAAATTTCGGAGGTCTATCTCCAAAATTGATGGAATCATCAGTCAGGGAAATTATCACCAGCTGATGACAATCAATGTCCTCAGCCCCACATGACAATCACCCTAGCACTGTCATCACCCTCCCATGACACTCTCACAGTGTCATGGCCTAGCCATGACTTTGGCAGTGCTCGAAATCATCTTTGACTGGCTATTTAAAAAGAACTACTGCAACTATCACTTCCAAACTTGGTATAAGGTTGTATCACAGTGTCAACTAACTCTACGAATTTTGGCAAACCTATCCATTACATAATGAGGAAAAGAACCCGAAGGCTCCAGAGAAATTAGGAAATTGTCATCAGCTGCTGATGACTTTGCAGTATTTCGTGAAATTGGATAGAATTAAGTCCCGCAACTGGCATGCTGCTGTGTGGTGAGGATGGCTGCAAAAAGATCAGACTTTCTTCTGAGACCCAACTGATCAACCCCACACACTCAATCACCCTGTCAGGGCCAGGACTTGGCTGGAATTGCAATTGTCCTCATATGCTGGTAATTTCCCTGACTGATCATAGAGCATTGAAATCTATATAATTTTTTTTTTTTTTCTGAATTTCCTGTTATAAATTTTTGTAAGGGTATTTAGACCCCTAAAAGGCACATTGAGGGTATTTAACATATAATATGGCAGATTTTCATGTCCATAGGTGTAACCCTTTCTGACTTATGCTCCGGAAACTAAAAAAATGTCTTTTTTTTAAATTTCCAATATTTTATCAAAATAATTTAGCTATTGCTTAAATGTGAACACCAAAGGCTCATATATCCTATAAAACCCATTCATTTGCCAAATATCATAAAAACAAGTGCAATAGTTTAGGCACAGTAGCCAATACACAATGTGTGATGCCGCCCATAGTGGGTCCAAGCACGATTGAAACGAAGTCACGTCCAAAATACAACATGCAGGCTATTCATTCCTATGCCAGATCCTTGCTCTATAATCAAGTTAGTGTGCTTGTTTGACTCCAGACATCTCCAAATAAAATGGCCAAGTTAGGGCCCAAAAGACATTTTGAACATGCTCAAATTTCAAATTTCCCGCCAAAACTTAGACTTGTCATTGTGACTGCATAAATGGAGATGTGTACACACCTCCATTAAAAATGTAAGCATTTTTCATATATTTTTACGTCTCTTCACACTAACCTTGGTATTGGTCGGCAAGTTCAGCTTTCAGGTTCTTCATCTCTTCCGTGTGGGCATTTTGCAGATCTTCTGTCATCGCCTCTAACTTTCGTTTATGTTCGACCAGCAGTTCTTCCTGTAATACCAATTAACACTGTCTAAGATATTACAGCCATTTTCAAGTGTGGGATATCCAAAAAAGAATGGTATAAAGCAATTCTAAAAGGAGTTAATCTGATTCCTAAAATTATAAACAGATTGTTTTCAGATCAGCTGAGAACCCTTTCCACGCATCGATGATACGGCACTCTGTGAACATTTTGGACAATGGGTTAAGAATGACTGAGTCTCTTGAACTCTCATTTTATTTCAGTTTTATACCATTCATGTCAAAGATTTAGAGGAATAGCTGCATGGCGTGGGGTACATCTTTGTTAGTTTTTAAAATTTATTTCAGCTGGAGCCAGAAATCTGATGTCACTGAATAACATAACAGTTTTCCAGTTGATCAAACAACATGAACAATACCACATTTTAAACACAAACTATTTTACTAATTTGGACCTTCAATAGCCCATCCAAACTGTCCGTGTCAATTACAAAACACAATTCAAGGTATTTAACAAGAAATTGTTGGATGGATGGATGGATGATTGAGGCTTACGTCCTGTATTTATGTACTTGGTAGGCTAATTAGGACAGGAGGAGGACACGGCAATGAAGCGAAGGATGCTTGAAACCGTCGTCCAACATAGGCCCAGGTGACCCGGCAAGACCTGGATTCGAACCCTGGAGCCAGCAATTGGCAGTCCAGCACGCTACCACTAGACCAACCCTCCCCCCACAACACAAGAAATTGTGGGAGTCTCCCCACACGGACCCAGATCTCCAGCCGTCTGAGACCTTCAGATTTTGTCAGTATTTTAAAATGATATGAGAAACTTATCATTGCCCGCACACCCATAATCTGAGGTAGAATCAGGCACCTCGTCTCCGCTCTGCCCATTTCAGAATAATGAAAATACCACAGGGCCAGGAGCCTCTCTATTTTAGAAGAAACATGATAAAGAGAATGCCAGGATGACTGATGGAATCACAAGAGTATACTTTCACCCACCTGTATTGAAACCCGCAAGTCATCGATCTGTTCCTCGTGTTGACGTTTCAACTCCTCTAGCTCATCGTGGTATTTCTCCATCATGGCTCTCGCTTGTTCGTGAGACAATTTCTCTTGATCCAGTTGCTTTTTGAGATTATCCTGTTGTCTTTCGAGGGCATCCCTCTCATTCTGCAACTGTTCAAGCATCTCTGAATAATCTCCACTCTGTGGGGCACCATTTTGACCATCCTTATGACTGTCATTGTGACCATGAGCGTCCTTAGCACTATGTACACTGTCCACACTATCAGGTATATCCATTGTGGAATCTGGGCTCTCCGCCGTACCTTCCCGGTTGCCCTCCCGGTTGCCCTCCAGGTGGCCATTGGCAGCGGCCCATTGCTGCTTTGCCTCGGCCATTTCTAGGATGTGTTTCTCCCGCATCTTGGCCTCTTCTTGTTCGTGTTCTGCTTCAGCCGCTTCCATCGCAGCAGCGTGCCGCTCTTCCAGCTGCCCCTGGAAAAAAAATTATTCAGACAAGATATAAACAAGTTATTTATAGGATTTAATCAAAACAAACGGCATTTCAAAAACAGAAAGAGTTTCGATTTACATGATGATCATGATTGTTCAGGATGGTGTATTTTTGACATTTCAGTTTCAACTTACAATTACGAAATCAAATATAGAAAGCTGGCTAAGGGAACCATCCTAAAATTAGCCATACAGAACAATGAAGAGCCCAAAATACCTTAACAACTGACAATAATGGCTACATCATTGGGTGGGCGATTCTGTTGTGATAACTGCGACGTGAATTCATACTTTACTGAGAAGACAACCATCTCTCCCAAAATGTCCTCAATGTACACAATGCCAGGCAAATACAATATCTGATACCAGGGGTATACCAGGTATCATGTCAGGGACGCCTATCCTTCTCTCTCTATTATCGCACTAATGAACCCTAATCAATGGCAAGAACTCGACTTAAAGCGCTGTTCACAACCCTACTACCTAGTCCATTTCTAACTAACCAGGATAAAGATCCAAAGATGCAAAACAAATATTATATCTTTAAACACAGAAAATAATCCATGTACAAAATAAGTCACCAGACTTACAACAGGCAAATCACTGCTCATTCAGTAATGAGTCCATCTAGATGACATTAGTGGATCAAGTAGCAATGTGCAGCATGTGATGCAAAGAATATGGCAGAGCATGACACGCAAGGATAGATCACGGCAGTTCAGCAACATTGTTTGCTCAATACAGCAGTAGTATATGGATTATATAGTCTAGAACTTACAATATCACAAGCACTCAATAACAAGAATCCGCGGATTCAAAACCGGCCTAGCGCAATGAAATTGAAGGTGCCATTGCTTAAACCACTGAGCAACTGATATTGGAAGATAGGAGAAATAGTTGATTGGAAGATGCTAGACTATTAGTATAGAATTAATGCAGTTTGAACAGATTTCTAAAAAAAAGGAAAGATGGCTGTCAAAATGGCCGCCATCTTGGATTTCTCAACATGTTACTCATCCATACCCACAGGCCAATACCTGTACCAAATGTCATAACTGTAAGTAAAATATTAAGGTCACAATGGTCAGTTCAAGAATGAAGAAAGATGGCTGCCAAATTGGCTGCCACAAAGTGGCTGCCATCTTGGATTTCTCAACATGTTCCCGTCTGATACCCACAGCCCCATACCTGTACCAAATTTCATAACTCTTAAGTGAAATATTGAGGTCACAATGGGCAGTTCAAGAAATGAAGAAAGATGGCTGCCAAAATGGCCGCCATCTTGGATTTCTCAACATGTCCCTGATCCATACCCACAGGCCTATACCTGTAAAAAATTTTATAACTCTAAGCGAAATATTGAGGTCACTATGAGCAGTTCAATAAATGAAAAAAGATAGCTGCCAACATGGCCACCACAAAATGGCAGCCATCTTGGATTTCCATACCTGTACCAAATTTCATAACTTTTAAGTGAAATATTATAGTCACAATGGGCAGTTCAAGAATGCAGAAAGATAGCTGCCAAAATGGCCACCACAAAATAGCCGCCATCTTGGATTTCTCAACATGTTCCCAATCCATACCCAGAGTCCCATACTTGTACCAAATTTCATAACTGTAAGTGAAATATAATGGTCACAATGGGCAGTTCAAGAATGAAGAAAGATGGCTGCCAAAATGGCCACCACAAAATGGCTGCCATCTTAGATTTCTCGACATGTTCCCAATCCATACCCAGAGTCCCATACCTGTTCCAAATTCCATAACTGTAGGTGAAATATTAAGGTCACAATGGGCAGTTCAAGAATGAAGAAAGATGGCTGCCAAAATGACAACCACAAAATGGCCGCCATCTTGGATTTACCGACATGTTCCCAATCCTTACCCAGAGTCTCATACCTGTACCAAATTTCATAACTGCAAGTGAAATATTAAGGTCACAATGGGCAGTTCAAGAATGAAGAAAGATGGCTGCTAAAATGGCCACCACAAAATGGCTGCCTTCTTGGATTTCTCGACATGTTCCAAATCCATACCCAGAGGCCCATACCTGCATCAAAATTCATAACTGTAAGTGAAATATTAAGGTCACAATGGGCAGTTCAAGAATGAAGAAACATGACTGCCAAAATGGCCGCCACAAAACGGCAGCCATCTTGGATTTCTTGACATGTTCCCAATCCATACCCAGAGGCCCATACGTGTCCCAAATTTCATAACTGCAAGTGAAATATTCAGGTCACAATGGGCAGTTCAAGAATGAAGAAAGATGGCTGCCAAAACGGCCACCACAAAATGGCCGCCATCTTGGATTTCTCGACATGTTCCAAATCCATACCCAGAGGCCCATACCTGCACCAAATTTCATAACTGTAAGTGAAATATTAAGGTCACAATGGGCAGTTCAAGAATGAAGAAAGATGGCTGCCAAAATGGCCGACACAAAACGGCAGCCATCTTGGATTTCTCGACATGTTCCCAATCCATACCCAGAGTCCCATACCTGTACCAAATTTCATAACTGTAAGTGAAATATTAAGGTCACAATGGGGAAAAACCGTGGTTTACATCTGGTTTGTGGTTACTGGTTTGTGGTTACTGGTTTGTGGTTACTGGTTTGTGGTTACTGTTTATGGTTTCACCTGATCCATTTACAGCTCCTGTATTAACCGGCCTCCGCTGTTAGGCCGGTTAAAAACTCACTTTATCAAAATCCCCATGTTACTTGGTAATCCAATAAAAGGAAATACCAATACTGGTCCAATAGTGGTCTAGTTTCAAAGTGAACAAAGTATCAAATACATGCTAAGTTGCTGCAAAACGTCTGCAGACCAAAACACAGACTCTATTGAACTGATATTTAAACTGTTTACAAGGGAAAGCACCATTTTATCAGATCTTTACAGAGTGTTGATTTATGATAGAAATCACAGATATTGCAATGGTAAGACTTTTTTTAAAAATCAGGAACAAAAATGTGATTTTATATAACAGTTGGCGTGATTACCTCAAGGCCACTGATCTGAACCTCAGTCAGTTTGTACGTCTAGCTGCCTGTGACAGGCTGATGTGAAGATGAGATGAAAATATTGTGAGTCCATCACAAGGCACTGACTAATAATACTGAAATCGGCCAAAACAACAACTACAGCACATCAAGCAAATCATTTGAAAATTACAAATATCTTTCTTCCAAAAGCATCTGTAAAATTATGTGTTTTCAAAGTAGCAATTGCGACACATAATACAATAAACGCTTTTCTATATTTGACCTCAAAATGTAACTTCACTGAAAAAGCAATCTCAAAATACAACCTTGATTGATCTATAATGCCCTAAATCTTTTCTTGAAATGGCTGCAAGTTGCCATGGTAACACATTACCTGAACTTTGCATATAAATAAGGTCATTCTTTCGGGGATAAATGGAAAATACCAAAAAAGCTACAAAAATCAATGGCCAAAAATCCAAATAACGCATACACAATGGCCATTATGCCCTTCACAAAATCCATGGTCATGCTCAGAGCGACTGCTTTTTATGTCAGTAATAACAGAGTAAATGTTCACCAGATCAGATGTCAGCAATAATGAAGCAAGTGTTCATCAGATCAAAATGTACTGAGATAGACAGGAGAAGTAAAACTAGTTGTTTCGCCAGCTAGATTAACACCTTGAGTATGAGTAGCCTACTGCATAATACTTTTGAATTTCCCATTTAAAGTTCATTATTTATGAAGAGAATTTGTTACAGCAGGTTTGCAAGCAAAAGCAATTGGATTTCTGACACTACTTAACTAATGTAATCCCCATGTAAATAAATATTAATTTAACACCTCCTGAGATAGAGTTAAGTTATGATGTATCTGCAATTACTTTCAAATGACACATGCTGAGCAGGAAAAAAGATAACCACACTTCTATCAACCTGATTCAACCATATATTATAGTATTTAATTATCAAATCTTACGAACAACAAAAAGATCCGTGGGATCCGAACTGGGAAACAGGTTTCTACCTTATAAATAAGGCCATTAGTGGCCCATCATTTGATTCTGTAATTCAGAAGCAAAGAAGCTTTCATGCATCCCTAATCTCCATTTTCCTAATTGAACAGAGGTGGTCAAACACATAATTGACCCTATAGCTAAAGCATTACAACAAGAAGTCAAGAACAAATCCACCACCTCCAGGCTACAAGAGCCCCACCAGCACACCCAACTCAGGAGTAACCAGCTTACCTGGCTGCTGATGGAAACCCAGGTGCAAGAACTGCAGCAGCAAGCACAGGTATTTGTCACAACAAGTAAGAATCATACAGCATTCCTCTTCACAACCTGACTATTGTACATGCTTCAATTTATAAATATCTGTCCAAGAAGCATATCATTTTCATGCAGACTTCAAAACTCTTCAGCTGGTATATATGTGATACCTGACAAAGACTTCAAAACTTAGAAAAGCCTTTGTGACAGCAACTGTCAAACTCAGATGTCAATGTTTGTGTACAACAGATTGCTCAACATTGCAATCTTATTGAAGAATAGCCATTCAATTTACAGCAAACTCTTTAAGTATAACCATCAAAGCAATAGATAATCACACATTAAAACCACACTAAAAGACAGTTAAAGACTAATTACCCTGATCAGTCCACAGAACATCTGTCAACACAGCCATTCACCTCTTGTGGTTGTTGTGCTAAATTAGAGTAATTTCACATGAGAAACAACCACTGAACTTCCAAATAGTCCTCTCAGATATCAGAGAATAGATCTCCACCAACTGATCCAGGCTAATCCTGCCCCCAAACACTGCTATTGATAATGCTCGGCTTACCTGAGTTCATAGTACACAACATTGCCGCCAAAAGCAAAACAACTTTCAGGTGAAAATGGTAAAAGATGTGTCAGCCTTCATAACCAAGAGGAGTTTATCCAATAACACAAGAGGGAGTGTTAGTCATATCCACAGTCCATGAAACCACCTGGTGTGATCAGCCAACCATGACCACTTCACCCCAGGCAATAGAAGCCCAATAGAAGCCTTTTGCAAGCTATTGATCTCCTAATAACCATGTCATTTTCATTGTTTAAACAATTAGCTTCACAGGGGTAAAATAATGATCCAGCAATGAGCAAATATTGTTAGTCAAACATAAGTCCCTTTAAGGTTTTGTATCTACTGTACTATCTATTGGCCATATTGTCATCCTAATTGAAAGGCCCAAAGAAAAGAGCTGTGGACCAACAAGTGACAGTCAAAGAACATTCATGGGGAAGTAGGAATTGGAACACATGTACCTGAATCATAAGCAGATGAAAGTGAAACAACTCCCAAGTATTACAATTTAATACACGTCCTTCAATAAACAGCTGAAGCTCAAGTCCAACACCAAAACCTTATATATCATAATCATAAACATTTCCAACTGAGATATCAGATAAGAAATTGTAAACAGGAAAGAACAGAGATAAGACTTTTGAATAAACCAACGACTATAAAAAACAACAATCTTACATTCTTGCTCTTACTTACAACTAGAGAATCTTCAGAACGAGCCCAATATGCACCAGAATCCAGAATGATCCTACACTGATGTCTGGACAAATGGCCAATAAAAACTACTTGAGGAAAAGAAACATCTAATTAATTTAATTAAATGCAACATGACACCAATGTCTGTCTGTTACACAACATGACGCAATTAATTAATTAGCATAAAAAGAGAAAGAACGTCATTACCTGGACCAAGTTTCCAATCAGACTGGTTAAATGCCACATGTCATCCCAGCTGTGTTCAGATCATAGATAGAACAGCATGCAAAAAGTTCCAAGAAATGTATTCCTTTTGGGATGGTTGTCTCAATACAGCCAGTTCAGAGATAGTGCATCACAAAAGTTTTGAGTGATACATAGCTGAATGTACCTGATTCCATAGTATTGTGAGAGCTCTTCTAAATGGCACAGAGCATCTGTCTCAGTGATCAGATCTCTTGTTAATCTCATAATCTGCTACTTAATGGACTCCACAATCCAGGGTACAGAGTGACTACAGGAGTAGTGCTGATCTCTGTCAAGGCCTATACCTATAACTGAGAACCTAAGAAGTGATTCTTATCAAATCCAATCTTGCATACATCCTCCTCAGAATTATGCACTTGCATTGTATATGAGACATATCAAGTGGCAAATGACCTCTTCAGCATTGAAAGGATCCATCATAAAAGGCATAAAGTTCTGGAAACACATGAACACAATCACTGCCCACAGCACATGGACTTGTTGGAATCCCAACACATAAATCAGGCTCCATGCCATGTCCACTCTTTTTCCCAGTCACTTGAGCAATAAACCACTCTCTTGTCCAGTGGCATTTACTCAGCTAAGCCATTCACACGCTATATCACACTTTTGGTGTTAAAAACAAATTGCCAAGTGTCATTAAACTTTGCAAAAATCAGACTCATCAGGTGGGCTGAAAAATACCACACACCAATATATATGGCCGGGGCATCTGGTGACATTGTCTGAGGAGTAATTAATAGGATTTTAATTGCTCGTGTGTGTTTTTTCAATGGCCCACCATATATCACAATGAGCCTCAGGTAAGGTTGTAATTGCCTCATGTAAAACAACTGTTAACCAGATCACTGGCAGGATCAGTTATAAATTTCAAAATAGATTTTTTTGTCATTGCATCTGCAAGACTTCCAGTCATACATGTGCACACAACCACTAATTTGCATATAATCAAGTCACTAACTCAAATTTCCATCATAATGCTAAATGCACATGTACATGTGGCCTTGAACCTTGAAGGGTTCCATTTTCCACATCTATCTACTTATCATTATCATGACCATGTCATAATTCTAAAAATATTGGGAAATCGCACTAATTGCAACCTTGGCACTTATGTCAACTAATAATAGCTAATTGTTCCAGTGCATTAAACATTATCCACATATCCCACTTATCCTAGTAATCTTGATTCCTGATCCTAATACCAATAATAGTAATTACTACTATTCATATTATTACTACTACTAACACCAGGCACATGAAGTTTACCACATAGGCATACCCAAAGATTTGACCTTCGGTATTTATGGCTTATTCCAAATACAACAGCCACTCTATGACAAAGAAGAAGGAGATACATATGGTTCTGAAGCAGTGGAAAACTCTAAAACCTTCTGAAGTATTTAAATCAGAAACTGCTCTTGAAGACAAACCTAGACAAAACAAGCTTCTAACAAATCACAAAAGTACCAAAATAATATTTCGCCTATAATAATTGTAGCCCTAATGTAAGATGAAACATTTTTAAAATGATGATTGACAAAATTTGTCTCTGCTATTCACTCTGCTGGTAGCGGGGAAAATATAATTCTTGAAGCGTTAGGCAGTAATAAAATAACTCACCTTTAGTTTGTCAAATTCTCTCTGTAGAGTCTCTTTCATTTCATCCAGGCGCTTTTTGTACTCTTCAGAATTTGCTTCCACTGAAAGTATGCATAAAAGAAATTCAGACAGCAGCTCATGAAGTGCCGAAATACTCAAATATCAAATAATTTATGATGAAAGTGTAAATTAATATATTATATCATAAAATACAAATCACACAACAGAAGTGAAACACAGCAGTTCAATATCAACAATGCAAGAACACTTCATATCAGAAAACATCAGGACGAAACAAAACACACTCTGTTTTAAAAGAGACACAAACAACCAATTCTTAAATATCAATAAACACACAGGTAAACATGAAACATGGTGGAGTGATTGAAAAACTGCAAACTTCACAAAACTGCAAATCTCACTTCTAAGGGATAAAAACCAAGGGTGATTGGGTTATGTGCACTCGGGATAAACACACCACAATGAGCCAAGAGGTGGATAACTTGATCGTAAATTTGATCATGAAAATGATCATAAAAGTGACCACAAATCCACAGAATTGTGCTCTTTGTTGATTAAAATTGATTAAAAAGTGAAAAAGACAAAACGAGAAACACTTGAATGTGAAAGGCCAAAGAAATCACCAGTGCGCAACACTCTTCTCACCTTCACGGGATTTCTCAGCGACCTCTCGTTCGAGCACGCTCAATATGGCCTCGGATGAGATCTTTTGAGCATGCATCTGTAATTTCATATTCACCAACTCATCATCAATGACAGCTTTCTGTTCGTCTTGTAAATATTCTTCGGATTTTTGTCGGTTCAGATCATTCAAGACCTTTTCCTGAATCTGATTGTCCTTTGATTTGACGAGGGCTTCGTATTCTCTCTTCAATTCTTCCATCTCAAAGTTATGTTTCGTTTGCATCTCTTGCATCTTGTTGGCGATCTCATCCTGGATTTCCCTTTCTGAGTAATTCTGAGTATCGTTCAAAACCGCATACAATTTCTCAATTTCCATCATCTTTTCTTTCAAGACACCTTCATACTTATCCTGGAGGGCGTCGATTTCCGTCGAATGAGTTATTTCCAATTCTTGCTGTTGCCTCTCCAACTCCTGCTCAATTCTTTGTTGGAATCGATCACTCTCTTGCTCTTTGGAGAAATGCAATGCTTCTAATTGTCTCTGTTTGCTGACTAATAGATCATCATATTCTTCCTTTAACAGGTCAATTTGTTGCAAGTGGCCGGCTTCTAACTCTTGTTGTTGTCGGAAGAGTTCTTCCTCGATTCTTCGCTGCAAGAGATCGTCACTGGCATCCCTCACTTCTTCTATTTTCTCTTCCATCTCTCTTTTGTGATCTTCTTTCTCCCGTAGAAGTTTCTCATTGCTCTCCTCCAGATCATCTATTTGCTGCTCGTGTTCATCTAATAACCTTTCAAGTTGTGCAATACGAGGGGTCATCTCTTTCGTGGCATTCTCCTTTGCCTCGCTTACGGCATTCTCTTGCCTCCTCCCTAGCTCTTCAATCAAATTCTCCGTTTCCACCTTGTGCTTTTCGTTCAGTTCCTGTTCTTTCTTAATCATCTGGTTTTGTGTGTTCAACAAGTCTGATCTTACTTTGTGCAACTCCTCATTTTTGACATCTAACTCACTCTTCAGCGAGTAAATCTCCTTCGTCCAGTGGTCCGTCTCCTCCATCGAGTATTTCTGCATCAAGTCGTGTCTGATATGACCAATTTCTTCTGCTTGCTCCTCTTTCCAACTTTGCTCTCTTTCTTTCAACTCCTCTTCTTGCTGTTGTCTTAATTCTTCCAGAGCTTGCTCATGTTGTTGCTGCAATTCACTCACCGTCATCTCATGCATATCCTCCAACTCCTTTCTCAATTCTTCCAGATTTCTTTCGTTCAACTCTCTGAAATCTGTCTCCATCAGAGCCTTGATCTCTTCCGTTCGTGACTCGTGTTTTGCGAGCACGCTACTAATAGTCTCCTCGTGGGCGTCTTTCATGCTTTCATACTTCTCTCGAACATCTTCCAATTCAATTTTAAGCTTATCTCTTTCTTCTGTTGCTTCGTGCAATTTGGCTTCAATGTCATGATCACCACTGAAGGCTTTTATGCTCAACTCTTTGGCATCACGTTTATGCTGTTGCTCTAAACTTTCTATCTCATCCGATTGAGACTCCATCTGATCTCTCAGAGCTGTTATTTCGTATTCATGTACCTCCTTCAATTTCTCTATTTCTGCCTCATACTGATTGATTTTTTCTTTCAATTTGACAATCTCATTATCATCATTGGCACTTAGTAGCATTCCCTTCTCTTCATCAGTCTTTGATGAACCTTGCAATTCTTGAATCTCCAATTCATGTTGCGTCTTCATCTTTTCCATTTCGTCAGTATACGATTCATCCAATCTCTTTTGCAAGTTGGCTAACTCTTCTTCATGCCTGTGTTGCAATTGTTTGAATTCATCTTCATGCTGTTTGACACTGTCTTCAAGAGATTTTGTAAGTTTGTCAATTTGACTTTGTAATACTTCAACATCTATAGCACCAGAACTGTGTTGACTGTCATAATCATCATCAGCGTCGCTGACAGTAACAGTTGGCCCAACGTTCGGCTGAAGGAGTTGAGACAACTGATTATCTCCGGGTTGAAGAGAATTAGATTTGGCAAAAGGTTGAGTAGGAGACACCAGAGGGAGTGAGTTGCCTCCGGACTGGAAGCTGGCATTCATCAAGAGGTCCAACTGGTCATCCAGGTCATCTCGTTCGGTCGAGACACTTTCTTCCGTCTCAACTTCTTCAGCCTCGTCTTCATCCGCTCCTGGAAAAGGTGAGTCAACTCGATTTTTGTCTTCGTCCGTCACTTGCACGGGAACTTCGATCTCCTCCTCACTCTCACTGTCCTCACTCATGATGTATTCAAATCCCCCCTGAGAGCTGTCGATCGTGCGATCACCGATGGGAATTTTAAGCTCATCCTTGAGGTCTTTCTTACTGCTATGCTCTGAGACAAAGCTCTCGTCAAAAACATCCTCAAATTCATCAGCCGCTGCAAGGAGAGAGGAGAAACCTTTTCCTTTAGAGCTTGTTTGCTGCTTCCCATGGTCGTCATCGAAGTTAATTAATACTGCTTCAGCTACAGATCCTTTAGCAGACCTTGATGCTGCTTCGGAATCAGTTTCCTCGTATTCAAAATCTTTAACCCCTTTGGTGTCGCCCAAGTCCTCCGACGCCTTGCTTTGTGCGGAATCGATCTCCTGCTCATAGCGACTCTGCAACCGAGCAACCTCATTCTGGAAGTCACTGACTTTACTGACCAACTGCTTCTCATAGAACTGCTTCAACTGGGCTATTTCCTTGGCATGTTCAGTTTGTATTTCTGTTAATGTTTCAGATGTATCAGAATCAACATGCGATTTCTCCCCAGTTGTGACTTGTTCTGAGGACTCAAGTGATTGCAGCTGTCTCTTCAAGCCTTCAATTTCTTCCTTGTGTTTGGCGAGTATGTCCTCATAATGCTGTTGAAGCTCTTTATTTTCAGTGTTTTCCAAGTTAGACTCTAGTGATAACGATTCCATTGCTCCTGCATGCTGTAGCGAATGTTCTTGCGAATGTCCTTGCGAATGCTCTGCAAGGTCTGATTTTGCTTTCGATAACTCTTCCTCTAGCGTTTGCAATTGTTGTGTGTGTTCTGCGAGTTTTCGCTCGCTGGCTTCCTGGAGCTCTGCCATTTCCTTGCTGTGTTTCTCTTTCAATTCACTCAATATTTCTTGTTCGATCTGAGCTCGCAGTTCCTTGACATACTCTTCACCTGGAATGAATATTCACAAATCTGCTAATCTAACCTGTGGCACTCCCGGATTATTCACACATGGTCGGGCAGCAGACTTACATGGCTGAACATGACCCTCTCCAATTAGCAACTAATCAAAAATCAATTCAGTCTGGATTTGTAAGTGAACAGATCAAGTGGCACTTATTATGAGGCACTATACATCCCATGTCATGGTATATAGTATGTGTATTACATTGACATTACATTTTTGACTATTTCACTGAAATTTTCAAAGACTCCAAATTTTTATAATTCTGAATGATAATGTGCAGCATTGTGAGCTAATAACAATGCATCAATGTTGCAGCTGCATATATGTTATTTGACAAAAGCAGATTTTCAGATTATTTCTTCTCAATATTTGACTTTCTGTTGGCTGCTTTCACACACTGTACTTCGGTTGTCACGATACATCCACATCACAAAAGACGGTTTTACGTGAATTAATTTCTATCCAACAGCGACCGGATGCATGACAGAAATCCGATACCAGGCAAAAAAAAAAAGACAAAATATCCCAGGTGAAATTTTAACGACCAAGAAAGAGATATGATTAAATTGCCATGAATGCCACAAATGTCGTTGACCTCTGACGAATTACGGAAAAGAAAAAGAATAGAAATTATCATATTCTATCATTTTAATCAAGAAAATTACATTAAGTACACGTGATTACGAATGAAGCCAGTCTGATTGGTATCCATATCCACTCGCTTCAAATTTGGATTACAATTAAAATTGCACACAAAGCGAAAAATTCAATTTCCAATTCACTATTCCTGACAAAAGATAGATTTCTAAATTGGCAAATGATGTTAGATTTTATAAGGGCAATAAAAAAGTCTATATATATATACTGAATAAAACAATTTCTGTATTGTTCTTCTATATCCCTGAGAATAACGATAGTTATTACTATATATATTGGTGCAGTGGACAACATGTGGTATATATGTGTGTTGATAAGAAGACAATATGTAGAAATGTGTTTGTGTGAAGGTTTGTGAAAGTGTTAGGTGAAATTGTGTTGATAGAAAGATTGTAAGTCTTTTACAAGAGAAAGACAAGGGAATATTTCCCAAGTATAGAGTTTCATGTTCACTTCTTGACTCTGTCAGTGAGAACCTTGATCTGTTCGTGAGCTGTTTCCAGTTCATCTCGCATTTCCGTCATTTCTTTTTCATGAGTCGTCCTCAATTCCACAATCTCTCTCTGCAACTGCAAAGCGGAACCAACTTCCTTGAGCAGGTCTCCCACATCAGAACGGGCTTGCTCAAGTTGCCCCTTGTAGTTCACGACCTCCATCTCATACTTGAAGTTAGCATCTTTTTCATCTTCTTCATCTTCATCCTCAGATGCTTCGTTTGAGGTATCATCTTCTTTCTTTTTGAGTTCTGGTTTTAGTTTCTGAGCTGGTGGATCATCTTCAGTACCAGTCTCCGCCACTTCCTCTAGCTTGCTATCTCCGGAAGCGAAACTGCAGTTACCCATTTCCTGGAGCAACCTGAGGCTAGCTTCATGGCTGACCTGCCTTGCTGGTGCCTTGACCAAATCTTTAAACCCACAAGTGACAATTTCATCCTCAGTACCATCCTGTTTTGCGAGTGCTTCTCGCATCTTCTCCAGCTGCAATCTCAGTATCAGGTTCTCCTGATGCTTGGTGTGCAACTCTTTTCTCGTCTTCATCAGGCTCTCCCAAACCTTCCTCATCTGCATCTCGCCCATTGCGTCTCGGCTATTCCTCTCCTGGATTTTCGCGAGGTCTCCTGAACCACCACCTTTGCAAGATACACGTGATTAAGAAAAGAGGCATGCAAGAACCATGCTAGAGAATAGAAGCAATTAGTACAGGTGTTAATGGAATCAGGGAAAATGGAGAGGTTTTTAACACTAGCTTATAATATGATTGTTATGCGAAAGTAAGAAGTTACATTATTAGTAGTTGGTGTTAATTAGAAGCCTGGTGAGTGAAGAGGGTGAAGGAAAGAGATAGGAGTAGCCTGGATATGAATTTGGAGGACATGATTGGAGCATGGTGATTTTTAAAAGACAAATAAAAAAGTGGTGCTTTCGGTTTGAGGTCATGCAATTTTGTGAGTCATCCTTTAGATCATTACGACTTGATTAGGAGGGCATTCATGGCAATTTAGTCATATCAGTTAGGGCATGACAAGACCATTACTGACAATAGGAGTAATTCCAAACTGTCGGTGACAATTCCATAATATATATATTTAGAATAGTAGATGCATGCTGTTAGACAACCCTACACTTTCCATATTAATAGAAGTGCATGCAACATAATTGTAATGTTCAACATACCTGGGCCATTTTTCCCCTTGTCCTGCAACTCCTGCTTGTGTTGCGAATTGAGTTCCTCAATCTTGCCAAGCCACTGGCCATCACTTCTCATCCACTCCGCCTCCATCGACTTCAGCTCCTCCTGGTGAGCTTCTTGCAACTCAAATTCTTTTTTCTCCAGCGCTTCCTCAAGTTCTGTCTGCTGCTTACTTCGCAGCTCGTCCATCTTAGACTTGTGAGAAATTTCCAAGAGACCCTTTTCCGCCTCCAGTTGCAGAGCGTATTCATCCTTCAGTTGTTTTCGTAACTCTTCGGTCTGTACCTTATGACGCTCGTCCAACCTCTTCTTCTGCGATTCCAACGCAACCGAAAGCTCATTCTGCAAAGATAAGCCAGGGGAACTTGTCATTCTCTGTCGCATTACACAGAATAGAAACAACAGAGATAAATCTAACTTAATATATCACTTTCTTGTAGGCCTAATTGATAATCCACCATTTCCTGATGCCTCTGCTTCATTTCGTCAACATTTATGGCCTGGTTCATTGGTTCCTTGGCATCCACATGGTTATTGGTCATGTCCTGAGAAGCAAATATGATCAGTCAGAACTATACATCACAAAAGTGCCACACATAAAAATATTTGATTGCCAATGATTGCAGATATTAATTAAAGTATGAAACCAGAAATAAAGTATAAATATCTTATTTATTTTTTAAATTAGATGTTTATAGCTTGTCTAAAAGGTTGAGTCTATAACTCTCTTTTGACGTGATGATATTCTGATAGCACATGTTTGATGAGATCAGAGATGCCAATTCAATTATTCAATAACAAATCCAAGACATAAAGGAGAACATAATATAGTAAAGTTAAATAATCTAATGTGGAAAGAGTTGGAAAAGTGTAACTCCATATAAATATACTATGAAATGATTTCAGAGATCCAATGAAACTTTTCAACCAATTGAGCAATTACCAATCTCAGACTGATTCTCATGAGAAATTTTAAATTCTTATGACATGAAGTTCAGAAGTCATGATAAAGATGTTGCTATTGGTATGATTTCATATCAGAAGAGGTCAAATGCTGTAAATACAGTTGGTCAAATATCATCATGTACATGCAGGTTGCTTGCTCATCCGAAGGACAATCTTATTGGCTTCCTATCCTAAAATATGTTAGTTGACTAAGACTTACATGATTGAGTTGTGAGCCTTGTGAGGAGTCATGGCTATTGTCCATCTTGGGTCTTGTCTGGGAGTGGTCAGCAGCTGAGTGTTGGTCGCCTCCTTTCTTGGCCTGTTGCAGTTCCATCCTCAGCTGTTCTACCTCCTCCTCATATTGCGCTTTTAGTGTTTCTAGCTGAAAAATCAAATGAAAAGTACAATTAAAGAAACTTCACATGTTTTGTAATTTGGGGGCATTTCCTTTGTTCGTTAGATATGAGATGTGAGCATATGATCATGTAACAATTTTGAAATAGGGTTTTTATGAAGTAGGGATGACAAACTGACTAGACCTTCCAGTTGGTCATATCACATACCTAGGTAAATGGCTGTATTTGATTACAGTGGTCAACCTTTCTTAATCCATTAAAGTGCGCTTCCTAAACCCTTCGCTCCCCCAAACATTTTAAATATTAGAAGTCAAACTCAAAGAGAGATTGCAGTCACCAAAATACCTAAAATGTGTAACCCTTAGGGTCTCACAAATACATGTATATACAATTTTTTTTGCAAAGCCAATCTTTTTTTAAAAGTTATGATAACCAATGAATCTATTTCATATTCTTTTTCAACAACAAGAAAATCGATAAATCAATTGATTAATCAATCTACCAATTAATCAATAAATATCTTTGTTATTTGTAGGAAATACTGGGGACTAATCAGGTCAGGGATTGCTTGTCCAGGCAGGCTGAGAGTGCCATGCTAATCACTCATCCATAATGGATTCTCCTGAAGGGCATGGATACAGAACTTAAATGCACCAAATATTTAATATGAACTCCACAGAACTATAATTGAATATCAATTTTCTAGTGAACAAGGTCACCCATAACACCTGAACAATTATATATGTTTACATAGTGAGCAAACTTTAATGGTAACAAGGTCTGCATATATATACAGGGTGGGTAAGAGAAAACTGGAAAATTGCGACAGATGCAGAACTTATTTATTTTCAACCATTTCCACTGAACACAGAACAATGATTTTTGCAAATGAGCAAGTTTAGACAATAGACAACATTTTAATCTTTGTGACAACCATTTTCTGCAATCACAGCCTCAACACGGTTTCAAAAACTTTTACAATTGTTTGTCACAACGTCAGCTGACATCTTGCCCCACTCTCTTTATATGGCTTCTTTTAGAGAGTCAACATTAGGGTGAGGGTTTCAATTGGTGGCCTTCTCCAAAACGCCCAAGGTTGCGTAGTCCTGAGGGTTAAGGTCTGGGCTTGAGGACGGCCAGAAATCTGGAGTATGGAGGGCAATTACAAAATTCCCGATCCTCTTTGTCTTCCCACGGCTGCCAGGCTTCCTCTGCAACCCTTTCCCTCTGGCTACGGATTGTTTGATGGCATATACAATGCTCAGTGACACACCAACGATGTCAGAAATGGTCCGAGGCTTCACTTGGGCAGACTGGACATCTGCCACCATTTTCCTTTTCTGCTCCTGGGTCGCAATTTCTTGTCCCAGTATTGCAAGATTGACCTGACTTGTGGCTGATTAACCACTGTTTGTTGTGTTGTTGGTTTCATAACATTCCGTTAATCTGTTCGCGCTATACAGTATCTTAAAGATCATTCCAGATTTCCCTTACCCACTCTGTATATATCTGTATATATATCTGACTTATTTTGTTAATATACCAATAATCCAGCATGAAAGTTGTTCAGGGTCTACTTAAGAAAAAAAAATCAATGGAATTTTAGAGATTTGTAGCCTACAAATAAGCTTATGGTAGAAGAAAATCACTTTAATTTTTTTTTTTTACTGGAGCACAATTTTCTTGAATCGAAAGTTCTACATGCCCTATCAGTTAATCGGGCATTCTTTTTGGACACCAGACACCAAAATAGGTCTTTGTCAGAATATATACTGCCACAAGCAAGCTTTGCCACTATCCCTCGCAAAATATCCAAAAAGAGCAACTATGCCTTACACCTTGTGCTGGTTTGATCATCAGCATTATTGGTTTGATCGTATAAATCATATTGTTTGATCACTTTGTATTACTTTTATCTGATCTTCCTTTAATTACAGTTTGATTGCTCTGTTATCTATTGTTTCATTGTTGTAATGAGTTTGCTTGTAACAGTCACTCTATTATCTGTGTTTCACACTTTGCTCTGTTGTATTTATGACATTTCTGTGAAGCTCACTGTTTTCTGTTACATTTTGTCTGTTTGTGGACATCTGTATGTCTTTCACACTTTATTGTTACAACTCAACATGCTAAATATCCTGCACAAATTGTCATTCTTCATTTTTAACTGAACAAGAAAGCTTCTCTTCATTCCATCTGCTAAAATGTAAGTTGATTTAATTTATATTGCTGTGATGTGGGATAAAATATGAATTTACTGTATTTAAGTATTTGTAGATTTTTATACATTTTAATTGCTTTAAACTAGCAAAGGTTTTGCACTATCAGTGTAACTATTATTTATACTATTCATTATTTGAAATTACAGTTGCTGTTAGACTGTATCTGTAGCTGTATGCAATCTGTATCTGCATCTGTATCATTGGTGTTGGAGCCCTGAAGGCATTGAGATTGTGAGTTAAACTATAAACTTGATGCATTTATCTTGCTCACATTTTTATACTGATTCTTATATTGTCTACAAGGTGTTTATATGTTGTTTCCTTTATTTCTAGGGAACTCTCTTCAACTATTCTTCGACTATTTTTCGACTATTATTTGCTTACTTCTGCTGACACATCTGAATAAACGTTTGAAAGAGTACCAACATGTCTGTCATCACTCCCTCACCAATAAAGTTCCAATCCGCCATGGACTGATGTTTCGATCTTCAAGACTGAACATCTGCAATGGAATGATCGCTACAGTCCGTCCACAGCTGAGCAAACATCTACAACCTGAAAGATGCCTCCAGCGGAACCTTCCGAGCTGATCGATTCTGCAACTGCCCTGAAAACTGACCAGTCAGCAAAGAAACGGAAGGTAACAATAACCGCTAAAAAGCTGAAAAGTGCCGTGTTACTGAAGAAAGACTTTAAACAAATTGAAGAACTTGTTAATGATCTAGAAGCCTGTTATTTCGACTTCGAAGAGACTCACACAGAATATTGTGAGCTTGTCTCTAGCAATGAGGCACTTGAACAGTTCAAAGTGGTAAATGGACAGACTTTAGTAGAGTATTCGGATATTGTTCAAGAAACGTACGAGTCCGCAATCAAGTCTTTTCGAACTCACAAGGATGATAGAGACACTTCCGTTCGTAACATCAAAAGACTTGCTAGAACGTGTGATGACGTCAAGAGTATGATTTATGAGCCTTCAGCAAACTATGCAAATATACTCTGTTACATTAGAGATGATCTTGAACCTGTTTTAAACAATTGTACAGCTAAATTAAATGAATGTGAAGAGCATCAGAATCTAGTGGATATGGTCTGTAACAAACTGGATGAGTTTAAACTGCACTGTATTTTGCATATCTCTGAAGCAGAACAAAGTATAGTCAAATCTGAAAGGTCTGCCACCAAAATTAGTGATTTTCACACAAGTGTTTCTTTCAGTCCTGACTCCGCAAATCAGGCTAATGTCCAGTGTAGTGAGAGTTCAGATTTGTCTGTATTTTCATCTGAAGGGTCTCAGCAGCCACAAATCTCAAATTCTGTTCAATCTTCAGGTGAATCTCTTCTCAGTGGTGCACATGTTTCTGGTGCACCAACTTTTGTTAACAGTAGTGTCACATCACTTGCTCCACCTTTGATGTACCCCTATAATACAGGTGTATTTAGTCAGGGATCACAACCTGTGGTCGGTGGCTCTGTGTCTTCTCCCACGTTTGGTTTGCAATACAGCGATGGATTGCAGACTCAATATGGTGTAACTGTTCCGTCTGTCGTCAGTTATCCGTCCTCACTACCAATGCAGTCTGCAGGTAGTCTGCACCCAGGTGTTAGTTCCTATCAAGGGGCTTATGGTTTGTCGCCTTCTAGTGTGCCTAATCTTGTCCATACTCCTGCTCCTAGCCACAAGAATGATTTTTATCTGAAAAGGTCTTCACTTCCCGAATTTTCTGGTCATAGACGTGATTGGCCAGAGTTCAAAGCGGTGTGGCGGGAGTTGGCGGAGAAAGCTTTCTCAAGTAAAACTGCTTTGGCACATGAACTAAAGAAGGCATTGAAGGGTGTAGCTAAAGACCGGGTAAAAAACATCTACATCACCAGACCTGAAGCCTATGACTTGATGTGGGTGCGATTGTCAGAGTATTACGATGATTGCAGTGCTTCTGTACAATGTGCACTTGAAGGATTGTACAAGTTGAAGTCTGTGCAGGAAGATGATTTTAAAGGTTTAGTCCACTTAATTGATGAGGTTGAAGTAGCATATGCACAGTTATTAGAACTTGGTCAAACTGAAAGTCTGACTTCCCGTGAAGTTGATAGAATTTGTGAATTACTTCCTAGCAATACACGGATGGTCTGGAATAGGAAGTACAATGAACTTGAGACCAGAGATAAGTTAAAGCCACTTGAATTTTTCATGAATTTCCTGTCTAATGAACGTGCTTCTGTGCTGCGTTTGGCTGATGCACAGAAGAAGAAAAGTAGTCAAACCTCTCATCATTCCGGATCCTTTTCAACTTCTCTCAGCACTCTGAAGTCTAACGAGCATCCTAACAATGGTAAGCCAACTTGTGCCCTGCACAAAGACATTTCAAAGCATAAAACTTCTGATTGTTCTGATTTTAAGAAATTGAATTTGGATGAGAAATACCGTATCTTACGTTCTGTTCATGCTTGTTTCAGATGTTTTGGCTACCATCGAAGGGATCAGTGCCGGAGCCAAGTGTTCTGTGATGTCTGCCAGAATTCTCATCACCTCACACTGATGTGCAAGAAAGCTCAGCCAGACTCTTCTTCATCAGTTGATTCATCTGTGCCTGCTTCCAGTTCAAGTCACTCAGCCAAAACACCTGCCTCTGGGTCTTTGTATGCTATTTTCCACTCTCCTGTGTTGAATAGTCGGAAGCGTGCTACAGTATTTTGTGACAACGGCTCAAACTCCTCTTATATAACCCACACAGCTGCTGAACGTCTTGGTGCAAAGGTACTTGGTCAGTATACTTTGGATGTCACTACTTTAGGAAATGTTGAAGCTGAGTACAAAACAAAATTGTATGAGCTGACTCTTCAAACAACTACTGGTCTGAGTGTTCCCATAGTAGCTTACGGAATGAGTGAAATCACAAGTACTGTGTCAATCCTAGACGAAGATGTCTTGAAGACTTTATTTCCTGACCGGGATCCATCTGCAATGCAGCGCAAGTCCCCACAAGTTGACATTCTTCTTGGCTGTGACTATTTTGGACTCCATCCAAAACATGAAGCGTGTCGAGTTGGAAGTCATCTTAGCCTCATGCAGGGAGAGCTTGGCATCTGTCTACAAGGCTACCATCCTGATTTAACTGAATCTACTGCCATGAGCAGTAGCATGGTCAAGGTACTGCACAGTGGTCATTTGAGGGCTGAATGTCACTTTGTCAACCAAGTCCTTGACAAATCTGAGTTGTGTCAACCACAGAGTAATATCTTGCCCACATGCAACATTTATGCATCGTCATCTTCTGCTGAAACTGCATCTGTTCCGCCCGTCCCGGATGACAACCTGCCAACTGAATTTCCATTGCCAGGTGAAGTTTGTCCGCGTGATGAATTTCCAGCAGTCAGCCGATCAAACTCGTCTCATGAGCAGCAAGCACTGATACCTGAGAGTTTTCCCTTTGATGATGAGCGAAGCTGCCATGATTCTCATAATTCTTCATCAGTTGACTTCACTGTCCAGGTTGAGGAGAATTTGAAGTTTGTCTGCCAAAATGACGATGATCAATGTGTAGAGAAGTCTGATGCAGAAGTTGTCTGTTGGTTAAGAAACTGCATTCATGATTGTACTTGCAGCAATGTTGAAAAGATTATTTTTCTTATTACGCTGTTCAGTAAATTATGTCTGAAACCTGCATCTGTGTTCCTTTATTTCATGCTTGACTTATATATGGTTACAAGAGCTGTACTTATTGAAGCTCTCTGTGTGCTTCTCTTGATCTTATTTTCGTTTGTGAGCATTCCTGAATCTCAATTGGTTGCAGCAGGAATGGTGTTTAGAGAAACTTTGAAAAATCTTGATCCCACAAGTGGCATTTCTTGGATCTGTGATCCGCCTGATAGTCCTTGGGATCGAGCTGTGAAATCATTGGTCAAGTCAACTGACACATGTATTGACTTCTTTTTGTCCCCAACTGAGTTTCTTATGCTGGTTGTGACGAATCTCATAGATTCTTTTCTGAAATGGTGGATTGAGTTATGTGTACCAACTCTAGACTTCCAAAGAAAGTGGCATATTTCCACTCATAATCTGAGATCTTGATATGTTGTGGCTGTTGCTGATAAGTGGAGGGAGATGGCCAGGTATGCAGAGCCTAACTGATATACAAATCATTCAAATTGAATGACAAAATTTACTTAGCGGCTGAAACTATACAGTCATTAGTGCAGTCCAGCGATTTGCCTTACTTGTTCCTGTTGATGATCAGTGAATTTTCCATGTACAATTTTCTACTCATGTATATACTCATGTATATACTGTTAACTGAAAATGTAAATACTCAATTGTATGTTTTCATATAATCTATATTTATCCCCATCACAGCAACCTCATCCTCCCGGTGTGCTGGTTTGATCATCAGCATTATTGGTTTGATCGTATAAATCATATTGTTTGATCACTTTGTATTACTTTTATCTGATCTTCCTTTAATTACAGTTTGATTGCTCTGTTATCTATTGTTTCATTGTTGTAATGAGTTTGCTTGTAACAGTCACTCTATTATCTGTGTTTCACACTTTGCTCTGTTGTATCTATGACATTTCTGTGAAGCTCACTGTTTTCTGTTACATTTTGTCTGTTTGTGGACATCTGTATGTCTTTCACACTTTATTGTTACAACTCAACATGCTAAATATCCTGCACAAATTGTCATTCTTCATTTTTAACTGAACAAGAAAGCTTCTCTTCATTCCATCTGCTAAAATGTAAGTTGATTTAATTTATATTGCTGTGATGTGGGATAAAATATGAATTTACTGTATTTAAGTATTTGTAGATTTTTATACATTTTAATTGCTTTAAACTAGCAAAGGTTTTGCACTATCAGTGTAACTATTATTTATACTATTCATTATTTGAAATTACAGTTGCTGTTAGACTGTATCTGTAGCTGTATGCAATCTGTATCTGCATCTGTATCATTGGTGTTGGAGCCCTGAAGGCATTGAGATTGTGAGTTAAACTATAAACTTGATGCATTTATCTTGCTCACATTTTTATACTGATTCTTATATTGTCTACAAGGTGTTTATATGTTGTTTCCTTTATTTCTAGGGAACTCTCTTCAACTATTCTTCGACTATTATTTGCTTACTTCTGCTGACACATCTGAATAAACGTTTGAAAGAGTACCAACATGTCTGTCATCACTCCCTCACCAATAAACACCTCTCAATCCTGACACCGTGGCAAACTTTTTTCCTTCTTTTAAACTTCTTCCGTGTGGAGCCAACAGCAACTAATATGTGTATATATTATAAGCTGTATCTGATCATTGTGCCATATCTGCAGCACATCTTGTCATAAAATCTAATTAGCCATTCATTGTGGTGATTGAAAAAGACAACTAAAGTCCTGCTGAGTTCCATTAGAAACTGGCAGCAGTTTTCCCTGAATCTTGATAACAGACAGAAGGACGGACAAAAGGCCGAACGCACAGATGAACGGATGCAGAGACGCACAGACACACGTGAATGCAAACATTAGTCCCATCCTGTGGCAGGACAATTAAGTTAATATATGCCAAGGATGCTATCGTACCCTGTGAGAGGACATCTGCAGCTTGATGCCATCAGGGAGCCAGCCAATGATGAGGCCCTCCTCCCTGGCCAGTCCAACCAGCTCCATGTAATTGATGCGAAACATTTTAGTTCACTTTCATCAATCGATTAAATGCAAATACTGTATATAGTTGCCAGAATGTCATGGTGACCACGATCCTTAAATTCCCATGCAGTCTCAGCCAATCATCCATTATAAGCTGGGTGAATATGAAGGATGACGTTCCATCTTTGAAAAATCCTCCTTCGACAAGCGTAACCAATTTCAGAACTGGTATTCGGTGGATATTGCAAGAATAAATTCATTGTTGGTTGTTTATTGAAATTGAAGCCAGCACCATGAACCTATGTATACATTGAAAATGATACATGTGTTATTCTTAGCTTGGAAGAAATCTTATATTAAATTTTCATTTCATCTTCAAATGTCTCAAACACAAAAGGTCTGTTACTGATGATGCAAACGTTTCCATGGCAACTTGAGCATCATAGTACAGCTTTTCGTGTTATTCTTCCACAAGTATCATGGAATCCTCAGCAAGTCAAAACAGGTTTGTAAAGCTGAACATTGATCACTGATCAGTCCAGATTAAGATAATCCCAGACAACAAATGTCATTTTAATTTTTTTATGGCATCTTATCTCATTTATCTGACTTGCCATTTTCAGACCTTTTCGGAACATTTATATTCGTGCTGTATCTGTGCAACACACACAGTAATAGTCCCAAGGCATAGAAAAGGCATTAGGTAAATCACTGTAATTTTTTTCTTTATATAATCCATTTTACCTGTGCTTCACCCACAAACACCAAATGCTCTGTTATTACACAGTTAATGCGAAGTATGCCCATTAAGTGTCCATTAGGAAATGAAATGAGGTGCACATAAAAGGGATGAAAATAACAAAATAGCTATATTCCAAGAGATATTATCCATCAATCATGCAGTCGTCAGGCATTAAAACGCCTTTGCCAATCCTTTGCCAATCCTTGCACATCTCAAAGAGGGGCATGTCATTAAATAAACCACAATGACTGCTTATGTCAGAAAGATTGGGGTAATCATACTCCATGGTGATATCCTGCTGTTATATTGCATTCTCACTTCCAGCACTAGTTCAACTTCTTGTGTTCTTTTCAAATAGTTGCAAGGCATAGTGAATTGCCTTTGAATAAAATCAATCAGAAATCAATAGATCTGCGGGTTGCACCTGCTTCCAGCAGATCCGGAGGAAGAGTACAAGTCATCAAGTCAAGCCACTAGTTTCCACTCTAGCCAGTGTTTTATGGGAGTTCAAATTATGCTAAAAAAGGTCCAACAACTCCACAACAACAAAAGCTTGGACATCAATCAAAGACCTGACTCTGATGCTAATATCTATCACACAGGGACCAGCCCCCACCAATGTCCATCATGTTAGCAGGATAATCACATTCCAGTCATGCAGAGAAGCTGAGCACCCAGCCAGAACTGAGCTAGTGAGAGCAAAAGTTAGACCAAGCCATCCAGCATCTCCTGATCAGCCTTCTATGCCTTCAATTATTAATTGCCACAATACCCCAGCAGTGAGCCAGTAGCCCAGCCAAGGTCAGACTGCAAACAAGTCCCTCACATGCTCACTTCAATCTGCCAACCAATAATGACCCAGTCAATCAGCCAGGGATCTCCCATTAATACCAACACACTGAAATTTCAAGCAACTTTAAGGCAACACCTGAACTTTTTGAAGGACAGTTGGGGAGTCTTTAACATGTTACACATGCAAGGCTTTGGAGTCGGGTAGTAAATGAACCGACTCCCGACTCCTTTTTGAAAAGCGTCTCCGACTCCTCAGGTCTCCTAAATTCTGACTCTGACTCCGACTCCTGACTCCACTTATCGGCATTATTTCATACAAATATTACATGATTAACATGGGGCAAAAAGTACTTCTAGAAATTTTCCACTGGCTTTTGTACTAAAATTGAAGGTACATTTCACATTGTTGTAACTACGTTTTTTTTGTAAATTATATTAATTATTTTTAAGGAGTCAGGAGTCACCAAATTAATTTTCGACTTCGACTCCAAATGAAAATCAAAGTTGGACTCCGACTCCACCCAAAAACCTCTGACTCCACGACTCTGTCTCCTGACTTCGACTCCAAAGCCCTGTACACATGCACCCCAGATGAGGGGCACTGATAGAATTTCCAACACAACAACAGGCAAAAACGCGAAAACGGTCGTTTGCTACTTGCTGAGTTATCTATTTTTTGCCATCCCTATAAATTACATTTGAGCATGATGTAGTGTCTCATCAAGAAGACATCAAGCTTAGCTGGACGTTTCCTTGAATGTCCACTGAACTTTTTTTCGAGTTTTTTGATTCACCATCAGCGTATTACTATGTGGATACAGACCATCAGTGGATAAGGTCTGGGTTTAACCACTCAGCCACCCATCATAGTTATTGTGAATTTTTGAAGAGCAGTGCTGCTAGCCCTGAGAATTTGAGATGACACCCTAAAAGCCTCCACTTTCCATCCAATCATGTCGAATACCCACAAAGCACCAGAAATGTGAGATAATAATTTAACTCTGGGAGACTTTCACCAAACCGGGGCTTCTTGCCTTGCACTATTCTACTTTCATGGTAACCTCTGAAATTTCTTGTAGTCTTGACTTATAAAACTTCAATTGCATCTACAGATATTAAAATGTAATCAAGAAGACAGGTACATTCAATACCACATAATTTGTTTACAGGAAATTTACAATACAAATGCCCACTGCATAACTCACAATATTGACTGGGCCACTTTTTCAAATTCATGCAACTAATGTTGACATAAAAATTTTGCATAAATAGCTGATCACGTTATTTAGCCAAATTTCTGATTTTTATGAATTTGGTAATATGCAAAGCACGAAGTATCAGATCGTTCAACCTATCCAGAGATGAAACAGAAGTAAGCCTAATAATATTTTCAATTTCGATAGGCCCATCGGATGTGCAAGGCCCAACTTTGCATAAATGCTAAGTCGCACACTAATCCGGACTAAAATATAATAGCGCATTGTTAGATTTTTTTAATATTATGAATCAGATCGTGCTCTTGATTTGTATATTCATTGCATGACGAAGCTGAATGCGAAACATCATCAGTCTCATGAGTTTCATTTTTAGTATTCAGTTCCTTGAGGACGAGACTCCAATGAGATGGTCATTTACCAGAAGAAATATTACATAACAGGGCAATACTGTAAAATCCGATTTACAGATTTGACACTTTAGCTGCTTGTGTAGCCCTGCCATTACACCTCAGCTACTTCATTGTTATAAACAGGGACCAGGTTAGTAATAGGGGTATCAGACAAGCAATCAAAAGCCATCAACCTAGCTCGAAGTGCAACAGGAGCTGAGCTGCAAGGCAAAATGTCATCGTGTCGGATGTACTCACACAGTGTGGAGCCGCATTTTTGACAGATCTAGATGACAGGCCTACTCTATCCTCAAAAGCAGGTGTCTTCCAAAACTACCTTAAATACCTTTGAGAAAGAATTTTCAATTTTCTTGAGATAACCTTTCACACAATTTCAATGACCAAGAATCCTGGGAGATAGATTTCATATTTTCAAGCAACACTCAGCATGCAATTTGAGATGTGCATATATAAGATCCCGACCTGAAGTGACAATTAAGCACAGAACTCACCTGCCCAGTTGCCATGTTGTCACCCTTTGACTGCTGAAGCAGCTACCTCCTCATCCCCATCCCTAGCCATTCCCTTCAGCAGCTGATGCTTTTCCTGATGCTTTCACTGATTGATGTTCAGCATCAAAGCATTTTCTGAAGGTCACATTTCTGATGAACACGTAATATGTGCAATTACGTATCAAATGTCTGTGACGTACCATATCTATATTTATGAACAAACGTGTTCTAAAGTGATGATATAATGACATAGAGCAAATTTGCTGCAATGTATGTCCTCATCAGCCCATACATTCAATGAAGAGCCATCCTTTCAATTAAAGAGGCAGATAATTATACAGTGCAAACCGAACGGTTCTAATCTTCCACTTCTTTACCCAATCTTTGCTCCCATCTTCGAAATGGTCTGAGAGAAAACAACTTACACCGCGTTCCCAATTATTATGCAACCACTATTTTTTATGATATCTCTAAGAGAAATAAAACTATAAGGATATCCTTTACACTAAATGATGTGTGTGCCATGGAGCCAATATCCTATAAATTTTGTGCAATTCCATTTGCTCAATGAGGAGTCACACCATATAATAAAGTTTAGTGGTGTTCCCAATTATTATGCAATTTCATGAGAGTGCACCCACTGCCACCCAAAATCAATCAAACTGATCTTAAAATACCATGAACACTTACCCCTTTACACCAAATGAAAAATAGAACCATCTTTTGAAACTTGGCGTTTCTATATGTAGGCAAATGATACTATTCCCTTGCATTGAAATAACATGGAAGTGACTGTCTTTTTGCAATAAAAGCTCTGTGTCATCAATATAAATTATGGAATCACTCTCAACCTCATACTCTGCTTTCTTAAGGTTCAGAACTCTCCCCTGAACCAAAGAAAATAAAATTTCTCCAGTGCACTTTTACATTATCTTGAAATGAATTTCGGTCATTCCTTTTCACAATGCTATTTCAATGGGACAAAATTATGGTGGTATAATAATTGGGAACGCAGTGTATTATGTCAGAAAGCACATCTTGAAAGTCTTCCAAGTGAATCACTGCCAAGGGTTCAGTGCCATTTATTTGACTAATGATATATATATCCGGTTGTTTCCAGCACTATAGAAATGCAATGGAAAATTTGCTCTGACCTAATTGGCACTGAGCATGCCCAGGAGTGACCCGGTTCTCTCTCAGCATACTCAAGACCTATTGAGCATGTGCAGAGAGCAATAACAAATTATGGTGGCCATTTTGAAACTTCCCTGATTCAAACTTTCAAGGCCAGTTTTCACCTCTACCTACATGGGGTTCACTCATAAGACATGGCTTATATTTGTTAAAATTTTGTAAGGAATTTTTTGGTGTAGGTCTGACCAGTGAACCCGATGTAGCTCACTTTCGGATCAGATTTTACCATGAATGGTCAGAACAGTTTTCATAGTGTCCAGATTGGTCATATCATAATTATATGACTTTAGCCTGTTTCTGTGATATCACTTTACTCAATGGATAAAGGATCTGATCTTCACTTCTGAAAAAGTTTGGTTTCTCCACCACCTGTTATAATTAGTACGTTGCCATGCCAGAAAGACAAGGTCCACTCTAAAGGCCAAGTTTTCCTCCCCAAACTCCCTGGAAAATGCAGACTTGCCCGTACGCCTACTTAAGACCAAGACCGTAAAAAACTACAGTAAAAATCCAAATAATTAATCATATATTATAGATCATGAATTTTATTTCTGTTTTACTTCAACGACTTGAAATTGCTCAATGTGGCTGCCACATATGACATCAGCTTGCAGGAGCGGTTAGATATATGCACTATGCAGACAATTGAAACAATCATGGCCCCTACCATTGCAGGCCTACAGCAAATGATCCGCATCTGTGAGGATTATTCTGAGGAATATGAAATCAATTTTAACACTTCCAAAACTATCTGGGAATAAAACTTGATGGCAGTTGGAGTTTCATGGTTTAACATCTAGGAAACCACCACACTCTCTGGTTCTGATGAAGAGGATCTTCGTATTAAGCGCAAGCAACAAATGCTATTTGTGCTCATTTTAAAGTCGGGAGCGAAACAGTGTACTGCCTGTTTGACAGTGAGTGCTTCTCTTTCTATGACAGCCAAACCTGGGACTTTAGCAGGCCATACATGAAAAACCTGGAAAGTACGAGGAAGAATTGTGTCAAAATTGTTTGGAAACTTCCCCGAATGACTCCCACAGAAATTATCTCATCCCTACCCAAGAAATCTTGTTTTCTGGATCAGCTTCAGATGACATTCAAAACCTTTATTAGAACATTGACAGAGGAGAGAATCTGTTGCTGAAATGCGTTAATTAGAACAGCAGCATATATTAGAGATGCTTGCTTGCTTGCAAGCGGCATCTCTATTGTGGGAGGATGACTCTGAAACTTATGACAACTGCCTTAGTCATGCTGTTTCATCTCTGTCATTGAAACTTTGCATACAGTCTCAATAGAATTTTATCTTGCGTTGATAAACTTTGGGTGTCTTTCTGAGATGAACAAATTAATAAAGAAAACAAACAGGCTGAGTTTCTGCAGGTCAAAGGTCAATCACCAAAAGTAGGTCACAGGCCAGATACCCTCCAGCAGGTCTCACATGCCAGATACCCTCTGCAGGTCTCACATGCCAGATACCCTTGTGCAGGTGACAGGCAAAGGGGGAGATACTATCATGGGCAGTCTATCTACAAGCATCTCTTAAAGTGCTTGCACGTTATTTTTAATGGACTGTTAAAAAGAAGGATTGTGACTAATTTGCTTCTCGACGGAAGAGTGGCAGTCTCAAATTCAATTTCAAGCCAACAAATTCCCACATAGTTGTAGAACTGGTTGCAATCCGTGACGATGAACTAGTAGTCAAAGACTTTACAAGATTTACACTAATTTTATACTAAATTTCTGTGCTCAGGCACCCTTTAAACTAAATATTTCGTGTAACTCATATTTTCACTATACTCTTCTTTTGTAACTGTAATAAACATCACATACATGCTTATATATGCATATTGACCCAAATAATCCCTTTCCCAAGGAAATCTAATAAGCCTTATCTAATGTCTATCTTCGAGGAACTGGATTCTCTTGTGACATAAGTTGGTGTCTTCCAATTAACAAGGTATAATCTTGTTAATTATGTCATAAGAGAACAATGTTTGTCAAGCGAGTATGCTGGAAGATGATATTTTCATCTCCAGATGACATCTGACAGAAACTAATATTTTGCAACAACCTTGATTGACACCTCAATCGACACCTGGTTAGCTGGATATCATTATCGCTCATTTTCAAGGGATGCCAAAAATATAACGCGGAAGCGCCTTACAGGTATATAACACCAACATTAAGCGATATAATAACAGGTATAACAGGTATGAAAAAGTTAAAGCACTGAAGCAACTGGAAAGAACCTGCAGGCCATGATGATGATCTCCTTGGCCCTGTCAAATCCATTCAATTTGTCAATGCTTATGATCCAAAATACATAGTACAAAAAAGAAACCCTTCCAAAAAATTTGCAGATTATTTCGGTCAAAATTGGAAACGAAAGAGCGGTTGTTAAACTTATTCTGTCGTACTTATGGTTTCTATATGGGAATGCTGATATCATTCGGTTTATCAATGGGTTTGCTGGTTTAATGCATAAACGCTGTAGGGATCAGAGGATCGAGCATGTGCTATTAAGCACAATAACAGTGAACCAGCAGTCTAAATATTGAAAATCAATTACATTGAAGCCAGCAAAGCAGAGCTGAGATCAAACAGACTGGGACAGTCCACTGCATGCAGTGATAAAAGACAAACATGTGCAGTGGCAAATACATACTCAGCTCACCTGTGTAGTTTCCTAGGGGGTTTGTCACACCCCTTGGGATGGGTGCAGACCATCAGCTGTCCTGCCACTGCTGTAACTGCTGCTCCAACTCAGCATGACTGTTTTGCATCAGCACTTCGAATGCATGTGTTGCTTGTTGTGGTATATATTGATCACCTGACCTTATTACTACACTCCACTAACAACACACTAGTGTCAGTGATGTCACTGATTCAAGGTATGTGCAGAGCCCAAGCTGCACTCCATTGCCACAGCACACCTGAGAGTCCCTGGGAATGGTCTTGACACATCAGCATCACTCAGTGCACAGTAGCTAAGACAACCTAAGACAACATTAGCCAATTATCTCCATGTGGCGCTCCAGTCCACAGCAGCATGGTCACATCAGCCCATGTAGAGAAATCCCAACCAGAAAGATTTAATTGTTTTATCTGGGTCAGAGAATGAATCAACAAATTAGAGGGAAGCTAGTGCTCAGCATCACATCAATGGATACTGAAATCATTCACAGAAAGATCTGTGAAAACTACCATACATCAATGTACAATGATTTAGGTTCATTAGCCTCCTTGATACATGGCATGATAAAGACAGAGACACACCTGTCACAGCCAGCTCTTTTTGCACTTGGGCCTCCTATTCAACACAACAGAACATGATCAAAGAGGGTCAAAAGGAGTCACTGCACTTGGTGAGTACAATGGTATAAGAAAATGAAACCTGTCTTCCTTTCATGGAAATGTCTTTACACTCATTAGTTATTCCAGTTAAAATGAACGGTCCTCATTCTTCAGACACACCCCCGAAAAGAGCGAAGACCAATGACAAAAACGCACGTACAGCTGCTCTTAAATGCCTTTCGCCTGAAGATGCACCAACTAATACAACCCCGATTGGGTTCAAACACAAGCATTCTCAACAGGAGACTGAGCTGAGATGTTAAGGACCTGTCATAAGCTGCATGAAAAGATACCTAAATTCTTAATAGCCCTTCAGGAGAGTCATATCTCTAAAATGTGGTCCTTAATTCAACAAGCTAAAATAAACTCAGTGTACATGTAGGCCTACACATGCATGTTTGAGTGTGTGTATATATGCACATACTGTAGTACCAGGCATCAATACTAGTAGTTTAGTAACATCCTGAAAGTTATATGATCATAATATGACATCTTGATTATCACTAAACACCTGTAACATGTGTTAGCAATTGATCAAATATTGGATTCATGGTCAATTGACTAAGTTTGAACTTTGAAAGGTCCTTAAATAGATACAGCCAGACAAAAACTCAAAAATACACAAACAAAAGGATGTTACTTGTTACACATAGTACACTACACACAGAAGATCACAGGAGAATACCTTAGCATCTCTCGTAGCATCGGATGATGTGACCATTGCATTCTTGTCGTAGGTCAAACTTAAACGGCATTCGACGTTCACGCTGTGCAGACCTGCATTTTTAGCATCTTCTTTATTAAGTAAATGTCCAGAAGTCAGCCTCACTGGACTTCTCAATCCATCCGCATCAAGGTCATGGTTCTGGGGATGACCATTATGAAGAGATCCTTGGTCAGAGCCATTGTGATGACCTTCAGAATGAAACATTTGACCTTCATCTTCTTCAGCAATATCAACATTCTGTGTATTATATCGATGATTTTTGAAGAAACTTTGGAAACCTTGATTGACGCTGGATCTGCTTTCCAAGGTTGCCACATTTCCTGCACCTCCAGAATCTCCAGATATGGAAAGTCGGTTGGTGGTCTGACAGTTGACAGGAGATCCGGGACCTTTTGACTCCACCACCACATGAGTCACGGACTTGCCGACCAACTGGTCATCTGAAAAATCTCCTCCTAAAATGCTACTAGAGTTGCTGGTTCTCCTCCGGGTGTACCTCCAAGGCGGGACTAACCCCACTTGAGCCTTTTTAACTGGTAACATTGTCCTTAATTAATGTATACCTTTGGTAATGTTAGTTTCCTATCAGTGCGATAATTGATGATATTTCAAGTTAATAAGTCCTTTCTGATAAAATGTTGAGCGACGTTCTTTAGCAACATTCTTAAAATTGCGACGTAGAATCACAATCATGAATGTCCAATATTCCTTTGGCAGCCCCATTACATTTTCACTTTAGACTGAGCATCTCAGAGATTGAAACTACAAAACCTTGGGACTTCCTCAACACCCCATGATGAGAATCAATAAAGAAACCAGAAAACCCTCTCAGCTTGCTTGACAAAGCTCCAGGTAGCCAATAATTGATCTTTAACTTTTCTCCAAGATTAAAGCAAAGATTGCCACTTAGGGTAAGATGTTTGTTCAAGAACAATTCACATTCAATCAATACTAATAATTTCCATTGGTTACTAAAGAAGGATACACCATCTCTATTTACAAATTTCTAGGTATACATGTATGTATTCAAATTCAAAATCTGACCTATTATGGGTCAACACTGTTGTTGTACATTGTGCTGGTCACATGTTTCAGAACAATTCTAGTTTTCGAGGATGCAAACGTGGTTGTGTTGATGTGACATACTGTGTAACGACTGACATAAATTTGTAAAGACTATATTCTACCCAGTCTTTGATTTTGCATTGTGCAACTCATTAAGTGTCAGGTTTATTATGATAGGTTAATTTAATTTTGGTCATTAATTAAGCAACCTGTCTTTCAAGATCTTTTTTCTGTTTACAAATTTGAAACCACCAAGCTGAATTTATACTTGCCTTCAGTCGTACTGACGTTATTTTAGCCAGGATGAAAGTTGGATGATGCATCATCTTTTCAAGAAGTCAAAAATTATCAAGTCAAGTGTCAATATCTTCCACAAACATGTTTTGAGGAGTGTAATCCAGTATCTCTATTCTCTTTCATGCTGTAACAGTCTGCTACAACTCCATCAATTTGCAACTAGCTGCATCCCAATTTAAAAGGAGGTGAACATTGAATTATTTACTGCAGGAATACCAGTCTTGCAGCTATTGATTCTCCAGTTCAGAGCTGTTCAGGCATTCTGGAATCAGTCCAGAGGAATCCGGATAGGAGCACATGCAACCAGGTGCTTACAAGCAAAACTACTCCTCCTGATGGAAAAAATAATCGCCATGCATCATCATCAGCATCTTCAAATGCAATTCTTCTGTTGAAACATGGATCCATAAGAAAGTTTCAGCTGATTGGAATAAGATTCTCTGATAGATTTAAGATTCTCATCCTAGGCATAGCCAAAAGCTAGCAAATCAAGACTTCCATGTAAGAATTAATGTTTGCCACTCAATTTCACTAGCTGACTATTCCAGAGCATTGTGACCAAAAAGTCATATCTCATAGAAGGGATGCATATTGTCTTCAACACTGAGTCATTTGCAATCAGCCATAAGTCCCAATTTGGAGAATTAAGTATCCGAAATTAAATTATGCCAGGATGGACAGCATTGGATTTGATAACCATTACCAACCATAACATGTCATACTAAGCATGCAATGTTTATTTTCAAGTTTTCAGTTGACAGTTGACTGACACTCTTCTCCAAATATTCCCATGTCATTTCTCACTAAACATGCTTGACAAGGTGTCATTGAGAAATTGGTGTGAAAAGGTAAACCTGAAGTCCTTTTCCAAAGAGTAAATCCTTTTGTCACATCATGAATTACTTTGAAATCCAGAAATAGAAATGCATTATCATGCAGCACTTTCACTTTGAATTCAAACTTTCTCAACCAGAACATATAAACAGATTATTCACCTTTGCTGACTTAATGTATGCAGGAATAAATAGTGCATTACTTCCTTTAAATGGGTCGTTCCAGCTGTTCAAAAGACATTTCAAAACACTGGGGATTCTGTTACAGTTTTGTTCATTGAAATTGGTCTTTTTTGTATTCTTTTGTCCAGTTTTTATTCAGTAAAGGTTGTAATGCTGCATCAATGATCAGGAGCTGTGATTAATTCAATTGACCTTGGGATTTATTGAAACAAGCATATAATACCTAGATGTTTTCTGAACAGAATTCATCATGGAAATTCCTATAAGAGAATGAGAGGATGGATATACATTCACATCCCATAAGCCAGAATAAGATTAGCATGTTCAGTGTGCATTAACTGTCAACCATTTTTGTTTCTTTATAAATTCTAAAATTCAAACCTACCTCATCATCCATTTCATCCATGATGATTATGTGTCTGTTCAGCAACACTTCACTGTAAGATTAGCTACTTTACTTGCATTTTATCTTGCACACTGTATCCATACAGAGCTACATACGTTATGCTCATAGTGTCAGGACCAAGGACAGGACTGCACTATCAGGTCACTATCACTAAAATCTAAATGATATTTGTGATATTGGCAAAATGAGCCACCTTGGGTTGACATGCCCTTACAAGCCAAAAACAAGCAGTATTCAGCCTGACCAATCATGCGTGACGACCAATAATATCAGCCAATCAATCAAGCAAATTGAACCAACAGACAACTGGCCATAGGGAACATCCCAACCCTCCAAAACACCTGCCCCATAAACAGCCATTTACCCTTCTTCAAAATAATTTACAACCGAATCATTCTAATATATATATATAACCTTTTTTATTCAATAAACACTGCCAACAAAATATTTAACAATTTCTCTAATATTTAATGGTATTGTCAAGCCTATTAAATATAATTTGTATACAATATAAACAAGCAAATTGTTACTTGTGTCAACATTATATTAATCAACCCCATAACATAACTACATATACATATATCATTTTGGCAAGATCATGTATATATTTTGATTATATAATAAATAATTGATTAATAATAATAATTGATTAAACGCTTTGTTATATTTTTTTTATTACCAGTGGTAATTTACCACTGCAAGATAAAAATGTTTCTGCCAGATTCTCATAGCCAAAATAGCTATGGAAAAAAGCCAACTTCTTATATTACATTTTTTTTCAAATGAGGAAATAACTGTCCGTTTGGTGGAATTAGATATAGGTTTCTGATAATTTTTTATGGTTTAGGTATTTCAGAACACATTTAGGAACTTTATTTCTCAATAAATTATTATGCATAATATGATGTAGTTTTAAACATTTAAAAGAAAGACACGATAACATCCCAGACTGCCCAAGGCAGGGGCTAATAAACAAATATGCATCTGAAATACCGGCTTTGTTAATTACTAAATTCGCCTGCACAAAGCAGATTTTGATTCAAACATATTTACTTCTTAATATCTGGAGGTTATTCCTGATTTCTCACATGATCAGTGGGATTAATCAGACAATAGTATCCTATATCCTGTATTTGAGTGACTGATTTTTCTATCAAATAAGTTTATTTCATTCCAATCCAAGTACTTTAAATAATTATTAATGAAGAAGAAGAACTATGAAGCATAGGAATAATACTATAATGCAAGCAAAAGCTCTAAACAAGCATCTCACAAATCATGTTTCTGCCAAGAATAAGTAATACCATGGTCCTAATACAAGCCTGTAACATACGGTAAATAAAACATTAAATTAAAGCTCCAGCATAATGCAATAAGTTACATCTAACACTATCTAACAAGCAAATGAACTAATTACCTAATAAACACAAAACAGACTCTCCTCTTGGGAGACAAGGAATGGTTAAATAACAATAAATAAGTAACATCTACGATTTCTACAAGCAATGACTACAACTAGTTCCTGCGGCTCAAATAAACTTTTAAGGAAGCAATAACATTTCTATGACTAGATAGCATATTCATAACAATGTTTATGATATCAGGCAGTGTGTGATGTCTCATTGTTTTGGCATTTTAACATATTTTACAGCAACTGTAAATTCATTCAGTGAAGTTATTTTACATTTTTGGTGTCAATAATTGTAAACAGTCTATCAAAATATTTTGCTGTTTCAGAACCAGAGGGCTTTAAGTTTGGGTTTGGCAATTCCCTCAATTGTATCGGCTTGATGCATCTTGGAACCGAAGCTCTCTTCAGATTATTGGGATTCTCAGCAGAAATACATCATCCTAAGATCATGGCAGACTAGGAAAATCTCCTTGTCAAAGGTTTCTTAAAAATATTATGACTGCCCCAAGACTGATTTGTTAGTTCCCAGACCACCTTTCAGCTTATGTGACTCCCGAGGAACATTTCTGCTTTTATCCAAGGACACAGCCTCCTTCATAGGTTACTTGTAAATTTGCCATCAATTTTAAAAGACTACATCAATTGAAGGATGTCATAAGCTGTCTGGGATTTTCAATTTTTCGTCATTCTTTTTTTCTGATGACTCTGCAATATTTCCCAGAATTAGTATGAAATAGAAAACCCCCACTTTCCCTTAGTTTGAAGGTCTACAAAGTTACTTTTGCAAATTTTTTATTTCCTCCCAACTTTGAAGACTTTGGAACCCTGTTTTCTGAAAGGTTTGCATTGCACAATTTTAGCACATCCTATTGAATCTGTACTTCAGAGATTTGGTATTCGAAACACTTTTCCTTTATTTGCCACCCAAACATACACCCCTTAGATTCTGTAACAGCTAGTTGAGTTGAAATAAATGATGGCTGGTGGCTGAGTCTTCAGTTTGAGGTCCGAATGTTTTCTAGGAACTCAGGAACAGCAATTAGCAGCGCATGCAAGCACAACAGTCGCAGTAGTGTGGGGTCGGCCTGAAAAATACAACAACAAGGTCATGCATCTAAACTAGTGAAATCATGCACTTCAAATTATCAAACTCAAAAAAATTAATCCAAATGCAAACAAATTAGAACTTAAACTTATTTGGAAGTTGTAAATTAAGGAGAAACTCTAAGAACATAAAACTGACATGCCAAAAGTAGTAACATAATTTTAAGTGCACAATCAAGAAATTAATCAATAAAATATCTAAAACAATAACATTGAATTTTTCAAGAAAGAAGTTTTGAAATAAAATGCAATGAATAGCAACAAGCAAAAATGTCCATGCTTCTTTAGCAATAATATGTTAAAGGTTAATGCAAACAAAATTTCAAATTAAAAAAGTTAATGTATATTTTTTTTTGCGAAACTTAAAAATGTACAAAAAAATGCAAGATGAAGAAAGAGATTAACAACATCAACAACAGCAAACTTGATGAAAATATGCACACAAGATTAAAACTATGAGCGTAAGACTATGAGAAAGCAAACTGGCACACACTAGCAACTAATGTAGTACAAAGGAGCTTTTTATCATTATTGACACTAGCCATTGCATTTTCCTCCAATTTACTCACACATTTATTGCTTGTAAATCATATGGAGGGACACGTTCTATTTTTATTTGTTAAGAGATTCACAAGCATCTCCACCGTAATTTTTACAAAACAAGATAAAAAGCTTCCGTTGCACCAATTATATTATTAAAGTTAATGAAATTAAGCATGCGTAGCATGAAATCGAAAAGTAGTATCACAACGCATGCTTCACGACAATCAAATTCTAAAGTATGAAATAAATCTTAAAACATATTGCCCACCAGAATAATCACTCTGAATTTACAGATTAAAATTATTCTTTAATTGTTTCAACTGGGATTAGCTTCGCATAATTTTATCATTCTGGTAGGCAATAACTTTAATGGTAAGTAACTACTGGAACAGCCAGAAAACTTAGAAAGGAACTAGCAAACACTTAAATCAAGGTGTTGTAGTACCTCTTTGTTGTATTAATTCTTGATTATCCAGTCCACCACCAGAGCACACTCTATGCACACACTCCCTCTAGTGTCACAATGCCAACCAGCAGCTTAGCCATCTAGTATCATTTTATAACACTACAAATTTTTGCAAAATCCCAACTCCTCTTCATTAATCTAGAAGTCATCACTGCATGAATTGGCATGAAAAAAGCTTAGATTCAGGTAGGTATTGCAATGCTAAAGCTAATGCCATAAGAATGTGTTAATTTAAGGTTCCTAGAATAGCTAACCATGTGAAAATTCTCCAGTTGGTCCTCAGCGTTCAGTTACTATCAAATCTGATAAACAACAAAATCATCAGTGAAATAGTAATATTTAATACCATTATTCTGCACCTATTATCACTTGAGTAGACAAAGGCAGTGGATTCTTTCAAACATTTTATTGTAATGTCATTATTTTAAAAGAGTTTTGTATAAACGAGAAACAAACACATCGAACAAACAAGTTATCACATCACATATTGTATATGCCGTTAACACATTAAAACGGAAACTACCATCAAGTAATCAAAAAGAGCGGTACAACTCACAACGTAGCAGTTATAGGTAAATTTACTCCCTACTTGCATTGAACTTTAAATATGAATAAAAATATAAGACTATGTATGGAATAAATAAATATGAAATTATGAATTCAATGACATAATACTAACTTGCATCTCACAGCAACTTTGCATTAAATATTCTGTACAAAGCATAGGATAGGAGCCATAGTAGCCATTAAATGGAATTATCATTAAAACATGATATACTGCATGAGCACAACAATGGCATATTAAAGACCATTTAGTTAACATGATTCGATTACATCTTGGAAGACCCCTGATATACAATACCCCATTAAAGTTAAACTTTTTATTTATTTACCACCTTAAGAATCCTAATTCATATTCTTAATTGTACTATACATCCATCTTAGAAACGTCCAAACTGACTCTTTACAAACCGGTATTTTAAAATTGACCATTTCTTTTATTTTTCGTATGAATTAATATTAAATTATTTTAGAAGATTATTGCACTTCAAGGCACTTGCAAGAACATAGGGAATTGCATTCATGGGAAGGTACTAATCTTAATAATCTTTAAATGATTAGATTATCTTACGATCAAGGGGGCAAATTATTTTAATTTGCTACTAAGATTATATTTCAGGTTCAGCCACATATTTTTAAAAGATAAATACACATAATAGTATTTGTACATGTATAATACACTCAGCCATAAGATTCATGGCGTGATGTCTGCATTGGAATTCATACGAGGAATGCTATAATCGTCAATGTACAAAAATCACAGGAGGCAGCGAACCACAGCACTAGGTTTAAGTAGTAAGCTTTGGCAATGAATGTAATACATTTATCAGTCAATTAACAAGTTTGAACAAGGAATGCTTCAAAGAGTAATAAAGAACATATTGATCACATTAAATGCAAAGACTGATCAAAATGCTCAGGTGATTCATTATAATACATGATTATAATTTATAATATATCAATAATTGTGGAAAACTAGTCAATTATAACTTTAATACGCTACCTCTAAGGCAGCATCCTACAAGGCGGATCATTTTACACTCAAATTACATAGCCTAATACTCAACAATTAAACACTACAAAACAGTCCGTTCGATTAATCTACAGGTCATGATCTTGCAATCCGTATTGGTGTGAAGTTGTTTGTTTTCCTAACACTAGAAGGCAGCAGCAGTCATGTGGAACACACATGCTGGGTGTCAGTGTTTGTCATTTTGTTAGTGTTTGATTTAATCAAAACAAATTATGTTTCACGTCAAATTGGTCAAATAATAAGTTAATAACAACACAAGTCATCAGCGCTCTGTTTTCAACCGAGGGCTCAGCTCACTGTACAAGCCTTGGAGGCCGCGAGTATTTCAAAGTAATCAACGGAACACGCAGAGTGAGCAGAAATCATCATGATAAATGTAATGAAAGACAATAAGAACACTTGGAACTGACGATGAAATGAGATTTACGCAAAGCTTGAATGACAGCAGATCACAGTACAACAGGTTTGATTGGAATCAAGGAAGAGCACAGAAAATGAGGTTGACACCAAATGTAAGCACAGATCACTGATCAACAGTACACCCCAAGTAACAGTATACTTATTGTATATAAGGTCGAGCGAACAAAATATATCAGTCTCATGAGCAAAATCAACATAACTAAGAAACACTGCAGTATTTATAAGTGTAATTCACTTCATAAATAAAGTGCAATAAACAAAACCTTTCCTGAGTTGAACATCTAATCTGCCTAAATGTGTTGTGTGGGATCGGAGCATTGAAGAAAGTGTGTGTGTAAACTGTAAAGTGTGCGGTTGAGAAGATAAGACAGCATGACCACACAAAAACAAGGTGAAGGCTATCCACCTCCAGCTGACACGATGTGAAGACAGAAGAAGAAGATGCTCTTGCTTCAATTTCAATGCGAAATGTCATATCTCCTAGAATCCTGTTTCAGCTCCTCTCTTAATTTCTCTATGGCGTGTTTGTATCGCCTTTCGACGACCGATTTCATCCTGGATAGACGTTGAGTCTGTTGGTCATTGAGGCGGTTACTGTGTACAGCAGAAGGCCTTGGGTACTCATAGGCCAGCGCATAGCTTGCGGAGGGAAAGAATTGTTGGTCAGGGACAGTAGGACTTTGAGCGAACTGCACTCGAGGTGAAGTTGGGGAAGCCGTCATAGCCGGTAGGATAGCATCAGGCTTTAGCATGGTTCTACGTTCAGATATACCTCTTTGAACATCAGACATTTCACTTTCATAATGGAACGCTTGCCTCGTCAGCTCGTTTTCAAGCTGCTCTTTCTGTGCCAGCAGATCTTCAAGCTGCTGCTGTTTTCTTATATACTTCTCCATCTGACTGATCCTATTTCTCTGCTCTTTAGTCAGCGAGTCTTTCTCGTGGAGTTTCTTACGCAAATCGTCTCTCTCTTGTCTGAATCTCTCTTCAATCGCACCTTTCTCTCTTATCAACTCAATCACTCGTCTGTCTCTCTCTCTGTCCTCCTCCAGCCTACGCATCAAGTGATCTCTTTGCTGTCTTAGCATCATCAGCTGGTGATTGAACAGCTCTACAAGCCTGTTTTCTGACGGATCACGACTCTTTAATTGTTTTTGTAAATGCATGACGATATCCTCCTGCTCTCTTAACCTCACCACAAGGTCATCTCTCTCTCCTAACAACTGATGGTTCCTATCGCGTATGACACTCATCTCTTCCTGAATGCTACGATACTCATTGTGACTATCCTGCTTCTGGTCCAGTTGTTCTCCTTCAGAGAAGGGCAAAGGACTTCTAGCATACCTTCTATTGCTATTATTGCTAGCTAGGCTTTCAAGGTCACTGTAACTTCCTCTGGGAGACAATGACCTTGTCCTCAATTCTGATCTCAAGTTACCAATTTCTTCTACTGTCTGGAAATGACGAGATTCAAGAGCATCGTCTGTGGCAAATTTAATGGAGCCATCTTCATCTAAAGTCAAACTACAACTGCTACCATGAGATTCGACACCACTCCTCGGAGTTGAATGACCACTGCCCCCAAGATTAGGACTAAGTCGACCGAACAGGGTCTGACTGAGAATTGTGTGTGGTGACAGAGTTCCACAACCAAGATTACCCTTCAACCGTTTCATTACATCTTCTATCTTATACACATCTCTCCTATGTTTGGATCTATAGATCTCTAGCTCTAAATTAGTTTCTGCAAGACACCTGGCTGCCTCATGGTACTCTTTTGTGAGCTCTTCTACTTTGGTTGTTAATCGAGCAACTTCGTCTCTTAGCTCGCGGTTTAGCTTTCTATTCTGCTCATTTTCTCTTGTCAGCTTCTCCAATTGAGCCTTGAGAGAATCGTAGTCCGTTAAGACTTGCTTGTGGTGGCGTTCCAGATCTCTCAGTTCAGATGAAGAGGCTTGTAAGCGAGCGAGCATTTGAGATCTGTCGTTCATCGATTCACTGAATTCCCTGACATCATCCATCTTGAATGAAATCAGATTTTTGTACTTCTCGTTTATGGAAGCAAGTTCTTTCTCCATATCACTCCTGCAACTGGAGTTGCCATCTATAATGGACTGCAGCTTGGCAATTTTCTTTTGCAGCCTGTCTCTGTCTTGAGCAAACACAACTTTCTGTCCTTCTAACCTAGCTTCAAGGTCTGTCTTTATCTCCTGCATCTTTTCAAGCTCTAACTGGGCACTTTCAAGATCACGCCTGTCTAGTTTGAGAGTCTGCAGCTCAATCTCCAGCTTCAATTTCTCATTGATAAGTCTGTTATTATCGACTATCAATTCGTCATTAACAGCCAAAGGAGCAACAGACTTCTCAGTCATGAATTTCTCATACAGCCTTTCCATTCTCCCTAGCTTACGCTGCATCACATGATGCTCTTGTAGCATGGACAGATATCGCTGCTGGATATTTAGGAACTCTTTTCGCCACACTTGCTGGGGTAAGCCCTCCAGCCTCTGATATGTGAGCAGGATTGACTCCATGTGCTCTAACTTTCTTTTAAGAACTTCTACTTCATCCCTCAACATTTCTGAATCATAACCATCCTGACTCGACTCTGGACTTACGTGAGAACTTAAGGGGCTCGTCTGGGCACTAGCAACATTGGTATTTTCAGTTACTCTCATTTTCAGTGACTCAATCTCATCCCTCAAGGACTGCTCTTCACCAGCAAACTGATGCTTCGTTCTATCAAACAGATCTTGAAGGGCATGATGACGGCTCTGGATGTCTTCCAACTGAAGAACCAGGTCCTCTTTGGTGGTTTCTAACTCACCATGAGACCTCTGCATTTCTTTATACTGTTCTCTTAGATTTCTTAATTCCTCACTCTTAGCATAATCCTGTACTCGATCTTCTAAAATTTGACGATCGGACTCATCATCGACCACGTCAAAGGCTGCTTGCAACTCGTGAACTTTTCCCTGCAATTGTTTCTTCTCATTATCGACATCCTGAAGTCTCGTCATCATACCCTCCAGCTCCGAAGACAATGCCACTTTGCTCATGACAGCCTGGTCTCTCTCTTCGACCAGAGTTTCATTCTCGTACTTGAATCTGTCATTCTCCTTCTTGAGCCCACTCTTTTCCTCATTGAGGACCTCCTTATCTTTGTGAAGGTTCTCTATGTAACCTTCCAACTCTCTACTCCTCTGTCTAGAGACTGCAAGTTCGTGAGTGATTTGTTCAAAATCTAAATTCTTACTTTCCAACATTGTAAACTTATCTAAGAGAATTTTATAATCTCTCTCGATTATTGCCATGTTCGATCTATACTTCTCATACTCTTGGGTCAATACAGTGTAATCATTATGGACCTTATCTAGCCTTTCGTTTCTTACATTTAATTCTGTTTTCAGCTTCTTATTATTCTCTTCGATTTCTTTGTCTCTTTGCTTACTCTTATTCTGAGATTCTTTGAGGGAGTGAGATAACTTTTCTCTTTCTCTAATCAACTCTTCTCTAGACTGAGTCAAGTGACTTATTTTGTCATCCTGTCTGGCAATCTGAGTCCTAAGGATTTCAATCTCACCTGACATGCTACCCGTCTGCTCTTCTTGACAAGAAAGAGAATCTTTGACACCTTCTAAATCGGTGGCCATTTTGTTTTTGCTCTCATTCAGGCTATTCCTTTCTCTGACAAGATTTTCGTATTTCTTCTGCAATTCATTAAACTCATATCTGAAATATTCTACCTCAGAACTGCGGTCTTTTTGGGTTGTGGTGTCATGAGTGGCTTGTAGTAAGTCATATTTCTTGCAAAGTGATTCGAACTGCAAACGAAGCTCATCTCGCTCTGCTTGCATTTCGCTCATGGCTTTCTTTTCATGTTCTAGCTGGGTCTGGGCAGTGGTCGCATTCTCTTTCAACAAAATGTTCTCCTCACCCAAGTTAGATTCAAGCTCCTTGAGACTCTTTTCAAGAAGCTCACACCAGGCTTGAGAGTCTTGGAGGTCTTTTGACAGAGTAGCCTTCGTGCTCTTCAACTCCTCATTACTTTTAGACATGATCTCCAACTCCCTGTCAGCATCATTCACTCTGTTCCTCAACTGCTCAATCTCTTGCGTCATTTCACTTTTCACATCCTCTAAGACTCGCTCAAGGGATGAGTAACTATTAGAAACATCCTCCAACTGCTTGCTCAAATCCTCTCTACTTCTACACTCAACATCATACTTAGTCGTCAACTCTTTCACCTCTGTATTCAACAAGATATTTTCCTCCTCATACTTATCACACGTCTTTTGCAACTCAAGCTTCACATTCTCATACTCAAGCGTTTGATCTTCATACTTGGCAAATATCATCATCTTTTCATCTTTCAACCTCTCAACCTTGGCCTTGAGGTCATCTATTCGCTTGTGGATCTTGTCCCGACCCCTCTGGAATTCAGCTTGACTGGTCTCCTGGTCCATGGCCATGTCCTGTACACAGACCTGAGCCTGAAACATTTCATTCTCGGCATGGGATCTCTCCAGACCTATCTTGGCCTTCATCAATTCATTTTCGTTTGAGATCTCATCATACCGAGCTTGAAGGTTACTCAGCTCCCTCTCTAGACTTTCACATGTATTTCGGTACTCAAATTCAAGAGCTTCTTTCTCTTGCAGAATTACGCTATACTTCTGGCGCAGTTGAGCAACTTCTTTTTCTGCCTTGAACACATCTTTGTCAATCCTATCAACGAGATTCCTATTTTCAGATTCAAGAATGAACATTTTCTTCTTCAGATCATCCCCCTCCTGCTTCGACTTGACCGCCCTATCTGCCACCTTCTGCTCTAGCGACTTGCTCTCGTTCAGTAACAGTTTATTTCTCCCTCTGAGATTCTGGGCCTCTTGGGATTTGTCTGAGAGTTGCAACTTCAACTCCTGATTTTCTGCCACAAGGGACTGATAAGTTCTTTGGAAACTTTGAAGTTGCTGGATTTCACTGCACTTGGCCCTCAGCTTGCGTCTGAGCTGGCGGATTTCTTTCCTCAGCTCCTCGAGAGTCTTGAACGTGTCGTCATCTCCCTCCGTATCACTGCCCCCACCCGGACTAAACCCTCCTGAGCCATTATTGCTGCCCCGGCTGCTTCCAGGACTGAGGTGACCACCGTTACTGGGCTGACCATTGGTGCTGGGAGAACCGTGGTTACTCTCCTGATGTCCGGAGCTACTTCCATCACTATTTGTATTACCATCACCACAGGTCCGACCCAGACCTTTCCCCTGTAAATCAGAAATCAGGCGATTCTTTTGTTGCACCTCAAGCACCAACAAGTCTCTTTCATTAATCAGATCGGCACAACTAGTTCTAGCTGATTCTAAATCAGACCGCAGTTTACACACAGCATTACTGAGATCTTCGTTGTCACCTGTTAAGGTGTCATTCTGAACTTTTACATCAATATAACGATCTTTAAGCTTAGCAGCTTCCCCAGTGAGCTGAGCATGCAAGAATTTTAGCTCTTCAATTTCATCTTCATAGCTTGTTTTCATTAGACTTATTTCCCACGAGGCTTTTGCGGTTGTGCTTTGGTACGTGGAAGCCAATTTGGCATTTTCTTTCATAATATTCTCATTTTCGAATCTTAAAATTTCCACAACGTTTTTGCTTTCTTTCAGCTCACATTTTAGCTTCTCGTTACTTTGCGTAAGCTTCGTTTCTATCTCTATCAAATGGTTAATAGAAATTTTGTCCCCACTACTTGTATTTTTTGGCGAACTCTCTTGACTAGAATTTTTTACCCTGCTCATGTTAGCCTCCATCAGCTCTTGCCTCAGGTTTTCATTTTCTTGAACCAGAGTGCAGCATTTACGGCATAATTCAATCAATTCCTTCTTAATAGTATCTCTTACACTTGGGTCAGTAATTAGACAAGCCAACTCATTAATGTAGGTGACAAGTTCCTCATTTTCTGTTATAGACCAATCAAACCTGTTCAGGATTTCCTCCAGTTCCGAGCTGACCTCGGAACAACGCGAGCCCTCCTGCTCATGAGGAAGACCTTCTTCTTGTGAGTCGAGGAAGTCAAAACCGTCGGAATAACCCGACACTTCCCAGTCTTCAATATCAGAAATTTCTAACATGCTACTACAACTGGTCTCACCAGGAGACTTCTTTTGCTTGTTTAACAATGGAAGAACTCTTGTGGGACTAGAGTATGCAATTTTACATGGGACAGAACTTACCGGCTGAGACTGTTTATCTATAGCCTGGTCTGGCATGATGTCACCTGGTAAGACACCCTCAGGCTGCTGCTGCCTGCTTCTCTGAGATACAATACTGCTACTTGAACCTTTAGTGATTTGGGCTTCACTAGACATGGGATCAGATTTACATTCTTTGGATTCTGTAACATTAAGAGCTCTTCTCTTCGGACTGCTGAACACATCTTGGAGGTTGAGTCGACGCAGAACTGCTTCATACTCCAGCTGAATCTCCGCAGGACCCTGGGAGCGAAGACGTTCGTATTCTTGAACCAGTACTTCATAGTCTGTTTCCATCTCGAGATCCAAGCTGTCCCCTGAAGTGTCGCTGTCAGAATCGTTGGGGTCCGTAGATAAGAAGTCCACAGATTCTGAAATGCTGTTGTCTCCCACGCCAGCAGCTTTCAAGTACGCCAACTGGGAGTGAAGTGGTTTAGAGTCTGTTTGTTCACCTTTCACATCACTGTTGAGGTCATCGAGCATTTTGCCATGTATTTCATCAAGCTGTGAACGAAGATACTCAATTTCTTTGCAGGCTGTAGTGTATTTATCTTGCAGGCTTTCGTACACTGCTTCAGATGTGTCATCTGCTGATTGAGGAGCCTCTCGTAACTTCCGTCTGAGACCACCGATAGACTGAGACTTGAGATTACCAATCTCGGCCTTCATGGCACTGTTATCACTTTGCAGGACGGAGAGCCTGCTCCTCAGACTGTCAATCACTTGTCCCTGCTCATCATACAGAGATTTGCTCACATCAGTCACATCATCTAGAGAAGACTCTTCTTTAGCTGTAGCTGCAATAAGTTTATCATTCCTCTGCTTCAGGATGTTGATTTCTTTCAATGCAGCCACAAAACGAGCCTTTAACTTTGAACGCTCCTTGCGACTTTTTTCAATTGTTCGTTTCCATTTCTCCCTCACTTCCTGGTGTTTTTGGAAGAGCTGCTTATGCCTTGTTTGGAGATCGGCAAAGTCCTTCTCAGCATTATCCTGGACACTCTCTAATTTCACCTGGAGGACTTCCTTTTCTTTAACCACCGAGTCGTAGAACCCTTGCAACTCGTAGAGACCCTGCTTCACATCACCTTCAGTTTTGCCAACCTCTGAGGCTGGGATGCACTTGATTGAGTCCAAATCTTTGAGAACACTATCAAACTTGCTCTTCCAGTCTTCATCTCTTTGTTGGGAAGAGGAACTGGACATGCTGTAATTGTCTAACTTTGTTCTCAAGTTTTCATTTTCCTTCATGACAGCTTCGACTTTAGTCTGAAGATCGAACGAGTCTTCTTCCGGAGTTCCTTCAGTTGGTAATCCATAACTACCAAGTTTGGCTCGGAGTATTTCATTCTCCTCCATAATGGACTCATATCTGGCCTTCAGATTTTCCACACTGGGACTCCTGGCAGATAGTTGATGACTCAGGGTGAGTGCATCAATTCTACCTCGTAATAACTCAGTCTCTTTGTTCAAGTCATCGTACTTCTTCTTCCAGTCCACCCCTGGTTCAATTGCACATCGTTGTGGGGGAGTAACTTGGGACTCAGATTCGTCTTCTTGACTAGCACTGTCAATGTCTCTCATGTGGTGGATAGCACTCTTGTGCATAACAGATAAATATTTCGCTTGAATACCGACTATCTCCTTCTTGAGCGAATGGACCACATTCAAGTTCTGACAGTCTCCTTCTATCCGTCTACGGAGGTCTGTGTTCTCCCTCTGTAGCACATCAATTTGAGCGCGGAAATCTGCCTCAGAGTAATCCTCAAGGCTGTCATGCATAGAAGTGCTATCACCGGGCTCAGCAAAGCCATCGTGCTCCAGAGAGCGTTGCATAATATCAAGTGAATCCTGGTCAGAGAGTTCGGCAAAACTGAGAGGTGTGTGTGCATCAGATCTTTCCAGTAGAGTTTCTTTGGCCTCGGCTAATTCCTGAAACGAGTCAAAGGAGTACATAAGATTAAGCAGGCTTAAAACAACTTCAAAAATCACAGTCTGTCAAACAGCATAAGAGGCAACATATTTATGATATTACATCAAGTTGTTCTCACTGGAGAAACGTTACACATTAGTGAATTAGGTATTTCTTAATGATAATTTCATTGATACAAAGTGATAATATACAACTGTTATTAAATACTTCATTTTTCAATATAAAAATCTTAGTAGCTAGGTATAGAAGTATTGTTCCATTTCAGCATTTCCATTTTACAAAATCTTAATACGGAACCTGAATATCAGCTTTTAAATAGATCAAATCATGCTAAATTAGTAATTAGTCATTTGGGTTAGTTATTAATTGATATTTTCATTCGTCAACCATGCAACCATCTAAACCCAAGGAAGGTGGGTCAAGTGCTTTTGTGTCAATTTGTGTGATTTCAACTAAATTTTAGGTGCACAAAATCAATTTACAGTGTTGAAGATAGATTATATAATTATGAGTATGTGACAGACTCAGAATGAGACAATACTAGAACCATAACGCTGGATTACCAATCAAAATTTTGACCCAACTTCGCTAGCGTACCTTAAGATTATAGCCTTATACTTACACACCATCCACCTTATCTTATTCATACCTTAGTTCACTAAACTTCACAACTACATCATGTACATTTGAGGAGTGCAACAGGAACATGGATTCACAATAAGCAGTGCACAGTTAAAAGGGTGAGACTGGGTGACAAGAATCTTAGACTTACTTGCCTCCTCATTGAGACTGATCAAATAAATTACAAAAGGAAATGGAACAATACTTAGATTAAAAAGGAACTAAATTGAAATGCATACAGTTACAGAAACACACAAAATGCACATCGGGTGAATGTATAAAGCGTCCTAGCAACGCATGCATGCAACGGGTCTAGTGTGAAATATACTAGAATGCAAAGCCTACATGTTTTACCAAAAGTGTCTGGTAAGCATTAATGTAAGAATTGGTGAATTAACCTATGTCATACATGTGAGTTCATAGTTAGGGTTACAGTACAAATTCAGGCAAAAACGTACAGCTACTACACAGATACCGGAATACGACTTTTAAAAATTTCAACTGAATGCTGCAACTTTGAAATGAAGGAGCAAATCATATAACCAAGTATGATTTAATAATAATGTCTGGATTACAAAATGTAAGCAAACACTATGAATGTGAATACCCATATTAAACTGACCTGTCTTGTTCAGGTTTGGTTCATCATTTTGTAAAGAAATATTTAAAAGTTCTCATGAGCGGAGATTAAATTTCCAATTACATCAAGTAAACCAATAACTTTACTTCAAGACGACACATAGACACACAATTTTCTGTGAAGAAATACATATCATTACTATGGACACCTCTTTCCAGTATAAAGGACCTTTAAGCGGAACTTGAGAGAATATGGCCATGTTTATTTTAGTGCATGCTTTGCATAATCCTTGTTAGTAGCATTCATGTTAGTAGACTTAACAGGACTTATGTTAACAAGCTGAGATGCTTATATTTTGAAATACGCAAAATCACGACATCGTACCTGATTTTGTTGTTGCAAGTATCGGACCATTCTTTGCATATCACTGGTGGTATCCTCACTCTTCAGGCTGAGCACTCCATGCTCTGTAAGGTGGGTTTTCATGTTGTCCATTTGGTCGATCAGCTGGGCCTGGAGAACTTGATGAGCCCTTGTCACGTCAGGATGAGAAGACCGTCCCAACACTTGGTGGATAATCTGAGTGCTGATCTCCACTTGCCTTCTGATTTCTTCGTGGACAACAGTCACGATGGTTTTCTTTAACAGGAGGACCTCAGCTCGGTGGCCGTCATTCAGATTGTCCCTAAGTGCTTGTAGCTCCTCCTCATGACGTTGTTTCATTGCATACATATTTCTTTCAAGTTCATTTGAATACACTTCGTCATCTCTTGCTGCAATACCTGACTTAGCTTTGAGGCATGCATTTTCTGTGGCTAATTTATCCTTCTCAGAAACCAACTGCATCTTCTCTGCTAGCATTAATTCTCGTTCAATTATTAAATCTTGCCGTTCAGATATCAACTGATCTCTTTCCTTTGACAGTTTGATTTTTTCGTCCATGAGTAGGTTCAGACGAGCTCTGACCTGCATCGCATCTGCCGAGGCATTCTCTTTGAGTGGTGCCATCATGGATTTAGCATTTTGCTTGTCAGCTTGAGATCTCACTCTGTGCAATGTCTCTTGGTGGTCTCTCCTCATGGCTTCCACTGCCTGGCCATAGCTCTTCTGCATGGCTTCCTTCTCATCCTCCAACTTCTGCACTTCTTGCTGGGAATGTCTGTATTCACTTCTCAAACTGTCAAGTACGGAGCGAGTGTGCTCCAATTGCCGAGTCAGCTCATTCAGTACATTCAAATGTTCCTTCTCTTTGACTCGCATCTCTTGCTGGTACTTGGTGTGGAGTGAATCCTTCTCTATTTCAATCTCCTTTGCCTTTGCTTTCACTGTATCAAGTTCATTAGTCAGCTTTTCCGTTTGAGTCGCGTGTTCAAGCTTGAGTTTCTGAATCTGTCGCTGTACATTGGACTGACCGTCTTGTCCAGATGCCCCTGTACTTGCTTCAGTTGATTCATCCTCAGCATCGAGACCAAGTTGATACTTCAGCTGCATGACTTGTGCTTTGAGCTCCTCGTTTTCTATCCATGTAACCTGCAGAGTTGCATGGAGATCATCTAACTTTCTTCTGTACACCAAGACATCTGGGCTGCGAGACTCAAGTTCATACAAAGCTGCTCGTGCAGTTTGAAGCTCCATCTTCAGCAACTCATGATTTCTGGTGAGGTACGTCAATTCCTGCTTCAACCTGGATGCTTCGTCATCTCTGCTCACTTGAATAGCTAGCTTGGTACTCAACTCATCGACCTGTCCTTTAAATTGCGAATTTTCTGCTTTCAATCTTTCAAGTTGTGTCAAGATATCAAGGTTAGAAGTTGCAGTTTGCTGATAAAGTTCCTGGTGGCGACCAGACAGGCTACGAATGTTTTGCTCCCATCGTCTCTTCTCCTCCTCAAAGCTGGACTTTTCTTTTTCAAATGACAGTCTTTCTTCTGACAGCTGTTCTGACAGTTTGTCTTTTTGGGATTTTACGCTCCTAAAGGCAGAGCTGTGTTCATCAGAAATGAGCTGAAGTTTCTCCACAAGGACTGTGTTCTCCTCTCTAACTCTCTGAATCTCACTTGAAAGATCTCCATTACTGGATGACCCAGCCTTAGAGGGCGACATAGCATCTGATGATGATGATGATGGTGATCTGACTTCAGTGGGCTGCTTATTTAGTTCCTCCCTTAGAGTAATTATCTGTACATCACGAACCTCCATCTCCTCTTTCAGTCTGTTAATTTCCACCACTTTGTCTTTTATGGACGCTTCCAACTTCTGAGGAATTGTCACTTTCGCTCCTCGAGATTTCAACTGACTTTGTAAAGCAGCATACTTGGTCTTCAAGGCCTCATAGTCATTTTTCAAAGCAGAACCCTTTTCCTTCATGGTCTTAATTTGAGAAGCTTGCTTCTCAGACTTCTCAGTCAGGGTCTTAATCTGCTCATTCTTCTTACGCATGTTCTGAGTGGCACCTTTAGTGCTGTCCAACACAGTCCTTTCTCGGTCATGCAATATCTCCTGCAGCCTTAAAACCTCTGATTCCAACTCGTGCATTCTGCTTTCTTGAGCTGAGGAGGACGATGATGTTGATGTCTGCAGGGCTCCTCCTCGCATGACTGGTGACAGCACTTTCCTTTCATCACTGCCGTACTCCATACTCGAAGCTGACTCAGCTGAGGATCCCACACTGGTGCCAGACACTTGCATGACTTTGTCAATTGCTTGGTGCTTGCCCTCAACTCCTTGCACCACAGTCCACGAGTCTGACAAACGAGCCACCTTCTGCTCCAAACTCTCTTGTGCACTGGTGGCGTCATTTTCTCTGTTCTTTAGATCCTTCATCTCGCTTGTTAATTCCTCAATACGACTGATGTAATTCTGAGTAGCTTTCTCAACAGCTTCTTGCACACTCGCAGCTAACTTGGCATCCATGGCAGCTTCCAGTTCATTCAAGGCCTGAGTCTTTTCATTCAATGTAGAATGAATTGTTCCCAACTCAACGCATTTCTCGTCATAAGATTTCTGCAAGGCAGCATGGTGATCTGATGTTTCTTTGATTTGAGCTTGAAGAGAAGACACTTGCTCCTGCAATGCTGCTATGGCAGTTTTCCCAGCACCAAGTTCTTTCTCCACATCAGATTTCTTATCTGACATCTGCAGATTTTCACTCTCGAGACTTTCAAGCCTGACTATTAACTCATCCTTCTCGAAAGCCAGGGTGTCTGATGCAGTGCTCTGATCGCTGAGCTGGGAGTTCATTTCCTCCTGCTTGCTCATCAAATCCTCCTTCTCTGCACTGAGTATTTCCATCGTCTGAGTAATTTCAAGTTTGTCAAACTGCAACTTCTCAACTTGGTCCTCAAGCTTCTGTTTCTCTCTTTGGACAACAGTCATAGACTCAGCAATCCGCTCATAATCACTACGAGACAAAGATAGCACATTTTGCAGTTCATCCTTCTCAGCTTGAAGCCTCTCTGAACATCTCTGCAGTTCCTCTTTGCTCTCCTCCAAACTCTGCTCAATTTTACCCTTTTCACATGTAATACTGGCCTTTTCAGTCTCTAGATTGCTGATTTGCATATTCAGCGTTTGAACAGTGTTGTTCAATTGGTCATAAGCAGCATTTCTGGAGGAAAGTTTTTCACTCAGATCTTCAAATTCCTTTTGCACTTGTACAAGCTGCCCTTCCACTTGCAGCATAGAGTTCACTTTGTCTTTCAAAGACTTGTTTTCATTTTCTAAATCAGCATTTTGGCCACTGAGATCAGACAGCTTGAATCGAAGATCCGTCAGGATGGTGTCTTTTTCTTCTAGCACCTTTTCTAAACGTAATACTTTTTCATTGTCAGCATTGGCTTGTTGATTAAGCTTCACAGTTGCTTCATCTAAACATGTCTGTAGGTCCAAGAGAGACTTTTGTTTCAGTTCAAGTGATTGTGTCAGGTCGGACAAAGCAATTTCTTTGTAATGAAGCTCATCCTTCAGACTCCTACACGCTGCATTCCGTTCTGCAACATGAACCTGCAATTCAGCAAATTTCTTTTCATTTTCCTTGACTTCTTTCTCGAAGATGCCGTCTTTCTCAGCCACTGTCGCTGATAAGGCTTTGATGGTGTTTTCTTGTTGCTCTCGTTCTGCCGACAACTTCTGTAGCTGATGAACGTTGTCTTGCAACTGGTTTCGGAGATCACAGAACTCGCTGTCTTTAGCAGATAACTTATTGACCACATCTTGAAGCTCAGAGTTCTTACTTCTAAGTTCAGTTTCTGTGTCATGGAGTTTAACATCTTTGTCCGATATATTTTTAGACAAAGTGTCAATTTCAATGTCTTTTTCTCTGAGCCGATTCTCCAAGTCTCGGACATCTGTTTCTCTCTGAGAGAGGAGAGTGGTAATTTCACTGACACCACTTTCTTTGCTGGACATGATATCTTGCAGCTGAGACACCTCGTCACATTTCCTTGAGAGAGACCCCTCAAGATCACTTATTACATTGTTTTTCCTGTTCATTTCACTCTCAAGAGACTGCACAGTTTGCTCCTGACTGGACAGGATCTCCTGCAGCTTGCATAACTCAGCACTCTTCTCAGATATGGAACCCTCAAGATCATTTATTAAGCGGTTTTTCAGGTTCATTTCACTCTCCAATGACTGCGCTGTTTCCTCTTTGTTTGAAAGGAACTCTTGTATCCGAGATAGCTCATCACATTTCTTTGAAATTGAGTCCTCAAGATCACTTATCACATCCCTTTTCTTGTTCAATTCACTCTCCAGAGACTGCACGGTTGCCTCCCTGTCGCTTAAAACTCCCTGCAGGTGAGAAACTTCATCGAATCTCTTTGAGAGACCTCCTTCCAAATCACGTATAACATAGTCTTTCTTGTTCATCTCACTCTCCAACGACTGCAAAGTTCCCTCTCTGTCAGAAATGACCTGCTGTAGCTGGGAAACCTCGTCAGACTTCCGAGAGAGACATCCTTCCAGATCAGAGATTGTGTTGCTCTTTTCACTCAATTCACTTTCAAGAGACCTGACCATTTCCTCTCTTTGAGAAAGAGCGCCTCTCAAATTTGATGCTTCGCTCTTATGCTCGGACAGTCTTTCATTCATCTGTTCAAGTGACTGTTCATCACAGGTTTTACTTTCTTGTAAATTGGAAACAGTTTGTTGCAGAGAAACCAAATCGCTCGTCAAACTTGATATTCTACTTTCATAATCAGTCCTTGATTCGTCAAACTGTCTTTTCAGATTCTCATATCGTGAATCTGATTCAGATACTGTCCCTTTCAAGACTGAGATCTCTTCAATACATCTAGACTTTTCACTACTAATTTCCTCCTTGACATGAGAAAGATGTTCAATTTCCCTCTCACACGAGAGCGACTTTTCACGAAGGCGACTAATTTCTTGGGATGACTCCCATATTTCAGTGTTCAAATTAGCGAGTCTCTGATCTCTATCCTGAGTGTCATCCTGCATATGTCTCTCTAGTAGTTCCATTTCTGAATCTTTCTGGCAAAGTGTGGCCTTCAGAGCTTTGTTCTCTTCCAAGTGTTTAGCACTCTCCTCCTGGATGTGTTCACACTTTTGACTGAGCTCATTTATCTCTCTGCTTTTTAGAGACAAATCATCCATGTGTTGGTTGATTTCTTCTCTGTATTCGCAGCAAGATTTCTCAAGCTCAACCACTCTAGCATTCTTCTCCTTCAAGTTATCCTCACTTTGTTTCAACAAACTCTTCAAACTTGACTCCTTGTCTCCCAGAACGTCTCGCAATTGTTTAATTTCTCCTGATAATGACTGATTTTTTTCTTGCAAATGACTATTCTGAGACAGCAGGTCATCGATTTCTTTCTTGTTGGATGACAGGTTGTCTTTCAAGGATAAGATCTCCTCCTCTCTCACATGTAACTCACTTTGTAAGTGCGAGACATTCCCATCTTTCTCAGAACACAATCTTGTCAGCTCTGCTAACTGTCTTTCAAAGTCATATATCGTTGAATCCTTCGTGGATATTGTACCCTTGAGCGAAGTCACCTCTTGCAAAAGTTCATTCTCACGCACAAAAATCTGGTCCTTCAAAGTTACGATTTCCCTTTCATACGAATGGATGCTCCTTTCAAGCTCTGATATCCTTGAGCCTTTCTCGCTGGAGCGAGTTGACATGGAAGCGTTCAGATCACTAATTGAACTGTCTTTCTGCTGAAGAGAATTGCGAAGAGCTTGTATCTCGGCCATATACTTGGCGTTCTCCTCTTTCAAGTGGTGTTCAGCGGCCGTCCACTGTTTCTGAGAGACATGCCAGTGCTCCTTCTCCTGGCTCATCGTCTGGAGTACCGAACTTTGCTCTGTCATGGCCGACAACTGCTGGCTGACATTTTGGTATTTCTCTGCAAGCTGTGTCAGTGCTGTGTCTCGCTGTCGTATCGCTTCTGTCATGCTCTCCACTTCCGTTTCTTTAACATCGAGAGATGTCTGTAGCGCGAGGATTTCATTCTTAGCCTCCAGCAAGGCTTGTGCAGGAATACCAAGTTGGTGGTCCAACAGCTCACTCGACTGAAAGAAAAGAGAAACTAACATTAACAGGAGAACAACAGTAAGTCTCTTTGTGAGCTATTGCTAGTTTGAGTATTTAGGGTGTCTTAAAATCACAATACTTTGTCTCTACCCTTCAAGGGTCTTTTTAGGATTTGTGACTATGCATACATTCCTCACAATTCATAATAGAGCTGGGAATATCACTGATTTAGTTTTTATTATAGAGACCCTTAAGAAGCATGTCATTCAACTATCTTGGAACATGTGTGTGGTTCAGCAAAGTATGTGCTTTTGAGACTCTATTTCAACCACATACGTCATCAAACAAATCTTTTTAAAATGTAGTGGCAGAAATATGAACCATGAATATGAATTCATGCTGTGAGAAATACAATGTATAGTATATACTATATATCATGATTCAGTATGCTAACACTACATTTTTTTAGCATCATTTTGCCATAAATGTGAACTTTCTGTACTATACCAGCACATGCAATTAAATTTAACATCAAAGTTAATGTATGCATAACACCAGGGATGGAAGATCTACCAGGCACACCAGGAGAGAATCAAGTCATTGTTTGAGCAAAGTGAAGATTTTCTTGGATTTGAGTTCCTAAATCTCATGTATTTTTAAGAGCTTTCAAAAAGGGCAATAGCCCGATTATGGCGAGATTAGTATTGTAAGGAGCTTAGATTTCAGGTTTATGCGGTGAATTATGTTACTATTACAGCGTAATAGGAGCTGAATTACATGAAACCTTCACATGCCCAGAATGTAGTTATGGGAATACGTCGTACAGAAAACTTTAAGGAACAGCAAAGTTGTCATACAGACTTGCATCATTAATATTGCAAGTTTCAAAACATTTCTATTTATTCATTTTTGTCAGATACTTTTCAATCTTAGCCATTTATGGATGTTTTACTTATTGTACAAATCCCAGCCATGACAAATGAACTGCACCTTGTAAAACAGTTCATCTTACGCTCCAGCTACTTAATCAGTTACGGTTGAAGAGGGCGGACAAGACTTGACAGATTGCTATTGTAAGTAGGCAGGAGAATATATAAGGATCTAAGGAAGTTTTTGCAAGAAAAGTTGATAAACAATCACCTGCTTGAGCTGTTGCTGCAGTCGATGTATCTCATCGGCTAATTGGCTCGCCTGCGCCATAGAGTCTTTCTGTGCCTGTTCCTTTTCTTGGTTAGAGGCCTGCAGTGCTACCGTGAGCTGTTCTATCACTCCATCTTTAGCTTTCAGCACCTCATCGTAATCATCCAACTGAAACAAAAGGAAAGACATTCAGTTAATTAATTACACAGCCCTGAAAGAAACAAGCAAACAGTCAGCAAATTAATTAAGACTCAGCCCAGAAATTACTGAGTCGTGACACTGTCCCGAAGGTGAAATTTATTGGATAACAGTACATCGTACTATATCTTAAAGCGACAGCAAATCCCCTTCACAGTAATAATCAATAGCCACTGGCAAGGTCCTGGCCCATGAATAGTATGTATGGAGTTATAACCAGAGGGAACACATATTGTGACATAATGTCATACAAGACGGCTTCACCGAAGGCTCATCTTGGGCAATAAAATCGCACCCTCTATCCTTTCAAAGCACAACTGAATCATTGTGTGCAATGACATTGCAAATTTAATTAGGCAATTTAGTAAGTGGGAGAACTGACAAAAGCCATTGAAAATCCCAGGAAAACATACTAGCCATTGAGCATGTGGAAGGGGTGACAGCAGGTCATATGTTTGTCAGGCTAAACATGTCTCTGCAAACACAGCACACAACATGATCTATACCAGGTATGTGGAGGGTAAATGCAGCACATTGACATGCTGTGCGAGTAATCATCCTGTTTGCTGGAAAAATCAGTGGCAATCAAACCAAAGAAGGTTAAGAAACTTATCCCGTGCAGGGCGCACATGCAACGCACTTTGTAATGCAGTGAAGATACCAAATCAGGAGTCGACCCTCACTGCACAATCGCACCTTGTTCTCCCATTGAAATGTACAGTGAAAATCAAGTTCCCACGAGGAAAATATATTCATCCACAAATAAATTAATTATAACATGCAAACAGCAGGGTGTAACAGCATTTCCATAACACACCCTCTTTTTGTCCACTGCGGAATTCAATCTGGCAAAAACACGCTGGCCTGTTAACTTCGGTGTGACACTAACTGAGAGCGTGTACAGAGTACAGGAGAACACCCTGTTACACATTGGCAGCCAAAGCATGATAGAATTCATGCCATGCTGCATCATGTATGTATTTGTGAATACCCGAGATACCTGCATTTTATCAAAATCACAAAAACATATTTTTCACACAAGGGAGGGTTAAAATGTGGAAGCACCTTAAATTTCAGGGCACAACCTGAGCGTATGACATCCAATGACGTATTCAGCTCAGCAGCCAAATTGCTAACGAGTAACGACGCCAGAAGTTGGCACTAATCGTCTATTGTATTGTTTTAAACTATGTAGATTTGGACTCATTGGACTCATTGTCAAAGAGTCAGGAACGAACAATGCTAAATTTGGACATATTTAGCTCATAACAGCTTTTCATAGAAATTAAAATTGAAGTCACAATGTAACCCAGACTCACCCAGAGGGGATGTGGAAAACTCAAAATCACCACCAAAGCACGATGCAAGCCAAGGTCCCAATGTACATGGTAGACTGTCTACACCTTCCAGTGCACAACAATTACATGTTGCAGAACAATAACAAGTCTCACAAAAACGCATAACTTCCATATGATGCCAATGAAGGCCCATTGGAAATAACAATACATACACTAATGGAAATTTATAACGATAGTCATGAAACAATGACAAATGCCATACTTTGCAATTCCCAACTGCACATCAGAATCAGATTGGTCGAATAAATCTCAGTTGATCGATTTAACCTTCACATAATAACAGAATACAATATGTATAGGAAAAAAGGCCGCTGAGGAAATTAATCGAAAATAAGCTGACCAACCATTTCTCCAAGAGAGAAAGGGAAGGTCATTCATTGTGTGGAAAAGCGAAGGTTTTTGACTTTTAGTTAGCTGCTTTTCAGTGAGGAACTTGTATATATATATACATTCAGTAAATGCAGTTGCCGGCAACTTCATACGGAAGTGTATGAATAGGAGGATGACAGGATAAGGGGTTTATATCTCTTATTTATGACTCGGGTTGGTGAATTAAGGCAGGATATTGAAACAGCAACAAAACAAAGGGTGACCGAAACTGCCGTCTGACATAGGTCCAGATAAAGAGGCCAGAGGAGTCGGAATGGAACCCAGGACTCAACCATAGGAAGCCAAGAACATCACCAACTGAACTCTTAAATGGAAGTGGAAGTCTTTATAAAGATAAATGCAGAATTCATCTCATCACTACGTCTACCACTGAGGGCATATCTCCTTATTACCAGTAACAAAACGTCAGACCAGTACACCTTGGTAGCATTACACTCAGTCTTACTCCTCAAATCAGAATGTAGCAGTTTTCCAAATAAAAAATATCAGAGGAGCAAATTCCCTCACACACAAAAGCCTGTGAATTACTATCTGTCATAGACAAAAACTTAATACGGCGACCTTTCCCCTGTGATGATGTTTTAATGCGCTGTGTATTTATGGATGACAAACTGCAAAACACTTGTAATCATTGCAATCACTCTTAAGCTTGCATGAGTTGCATGTCTGCTGCAGTGAGTTATAAAATGATACTATTAGCTCTGCATGCAAATGCAGTCGAGTGTCCCATCTATAAATTTGCATGATACAGAATGGCACACAACCGAATACCCCGGTGCAATCTCTGGCCAATCTACTGGGAATGAATTATGATGGAACATCGTGGAATCCCATTGCGCATTGTGATCCGACAAACAGTATCATGTTCTGTGCACCGGGAAATTCATAATTCCCAACATAAAATGCCACTCGATTGAAAAATGAGCAATGCCACTATCAATCAGTCTGCAACGATAGCAGGAAACAGATGGGTTTTGTTTTCACTACACAAAAAGCCAAATAAATTCACATTATATCACATAAAAGCAATATATTTAATGAGACAAATTTATTGCTGGCATCGAAAGCATGGTTGTAACAGCTAAAAACACAGACAACCAATAAATACATAGTACAATGCAGGCACACCACTGCAGGCCAAGGGTTAATAGTGCTTCATGATGTACTGCAGGTGCACCTGCAGACAACAGCTTGTTAATGTTAAAATTAGGTTGAAAGTCTCCTCCATCATCAAAATTAAAACCCAATCAAGGGTGGAATTGACAACCATAGTGAACTACCACAAGAGAAATCACTGCTTATTGGCAAACATTGGTTTCTGTATTTATATAAGTGACTTGAAACCGTTGAGCAGTATTAAAATGAAACTTTTACAATATTCAAGAATTTCAACGAAAGTGACTCCTCATCCCGATAATTGCCCTTAAAATAAAGAAAGAAATTCTTCAGAAAATGAAATGCAGCCTCATTATACCAATTTTTCTATCTAACAAGTGAAAAACTTACAAATTTAGGAACTTTGCAGTGGATTATATCATTGTATCATTACAATTTACACTTATAAGCACTTATAAGTTTTTTTCTCTTTTAGCCACAAGAAGTAGGAATCTTTCCTTTCAGAAATTCTTAAAATTGAACATGTTAGAAGTATTTACCCTGAGTAATGACGGCTTAAAGTGAAGTAATCTCATTTTGACGGTTTTGAAGATCATAACATGAATGCACAAAGATTTACGTCCTCTTTGAGATACAGGTTGCAGTTTAAAGTTTTGTTCCAATTTTCAATACTAAGATAAATCCTATCCTGATCCCGTTGCATCGATTTTGAAGGAAGGTCCTTAGATGCTAATGAATGCCAGTGTTATCCAGAAAAGTTCATTTTCTGCCTGCTTAAATCCATTTGAAAAAGAGCACAATTTGCTGCTGGCCATCAGTGCCTGAATGAAACAGGAGACTACTCAGACTAGGGGTTGTTTGATAGCAACAATCCTGACCACTCAGCTGTGCAGGCTGTGAATGGTGCATGGCCTAAACTCAAGTGAGCCAAATGAAGTTAGCCAAGTTCTGCTAGGTTCTGCAAGACTGGAGACCATGGTACAGCAGCAGGCTCTCATGAATGCCATGGTGAGGGGGCATCAGACTAATGGTGTATTGAATCACTGTTGTTTTTACTGATGAAAATTATGATGAATATTATGATTGATGCCTTAAAAATTAGCAAACCACCACAAAGAACAATGTCATATCCCACTGCAAAAGACTAAAAGTGGAAATGTTAATGTCAGGATGACATCCATCCATGTACATTGTAATACTGTTAATACAGGTCTGAATCACTGCACTGCACCATGCATCATTAACTTTTTCTGCTAAATGTACTCTATGATCCAGCTGACATTCCTGCACTATGACTACAATGTATGGAGGGTCCGTTAGACATGGACAAGCAGGATTATATCATTAACAGAAAGGGGAAATGCTAAGTGTCAAGAATACAAGTAGTTTCAATGAATTTATCCGAATTAAATGAGATAACTAACAACAAAGTATGTCCAAAGGCAACATTCAACTAATGGCATTTTTGATGAACATAATTTTTGTTATTGCGTAATACAATGTTCCATTATTGCCAACTTATAAATTGAAGCGACAGAGAATCACTAGTCGAGTTCAACAAAACATACAGCATCAAATATCGGCCTGTCTATCATAAGGAGCACAAGAATGATCTAACGCTTTTCTTTGTCTTTATACCTTAATACTGAACATTTGGGTGTCATGAAATGAGACTATAAAGATGATAAAATCACATATCTATAGATTTAAGACCCAATGGAATGACAAGACACTCTCTGCCATTCCTATTTTTCTGTTTGAGTGCCTACCTGCCTAGAAACCCAAGTGAGTTCCAGGGACACCTCCAGAAAACATTATGCCATCTGACATTTAATATGCAAAGAAATCTAAGCACATATTAGCATAGATATCATAGGTTCATGGCTTCTAAACACATGAGGTGAACTCAAGAAGAGACCTCGTGAAGTGAACCAGAGAATTTATTAGAGGGCAGAACACATATCAATATAGATCTAAAAGACTTAAAAATCTAGAAGATTTCCAGCAGCTCTCCAGAAGATCTTAGACCTCAGAGTTATGTATGTAACCTGTAGACCAAGAGCATTTTGGAGATTTTTTTGAGAATATTTTCTGAATTTTTATCTCATGTTTTTGCTTCAGTCGGATTCTCGGAGGGTTGTGACTTCACAGAGTGTGTGGGGTTTAATCCTGCACTAAGGACCTGAGTGACTCTGGAAAAAGGCATGCAGACAGGCCTCATGCTGTCAGAACACACATTTTTGGGATCAGGGCATTTCCTGAAGCTACAGCACAACAACTTTAACATCCTTGGTCTTTGGTTTTAAGTTATAAATACACAACCACCTGTCATTTCAACCATGCTAAAATTGATATATTGCACACTTACAATAAGGATAAACAGGTTCTATTGGCATGTTACACTAAGAAGTTATAATAGAGCCATTATTTCAAAAAATGTCTAAAAGACAGAATTACTCAGTGGTGGGTCATGTAAATAACATAGTGAAGCCATAAACTAAACACACTGACTAGTACCAGGTAGATAGATATAGAGCAAAATCTTATGGGCTCCTTCAAAACTCTAAACATGTTCAATGAATTTTTCATATTTTCTTTTTTGCAGAATTCATAACAGTGAGTTACTGACACGAGACCTAACAGTTCCACAGCACACTGAATTTTCACAACAATTTCAGAGCACAAAAACACCAGAAAAAAGTTATTCAATTCATGGAAAGCTAACTCAGAGGTTAGTATATATTTGAATTTACATAAAAAAGAGCTAGTTTGCCATTGATGTGAATGCAAGCTGGCATATATACTTTCATATATGAATTTGAAATGCTCACTCTTTACAAACGCGAGCGCTTGGCAAGGCGTCAAAATTATGGAAAAAGTGCATGACTCCTTTGTAATTCATAGTTCCGAGTCAAATTGTGTACTTTATGTTGTGACCGTAGTTGGGGTGAATTACGTCAACAGACAGCGCAATGTTGACTCTGCATTTTTGTTGAGGTCCAGTTGCCTTGAGGACAGGAGAATAATTGTAGCTGAGAGGCAATAACGTGCTTCAATGTGGTGGAGGTTGTGCAGCAAGGACAACTGAAAAGCTCTTATTATCATAAAGGTAACAATGCCTCCAAGAACTCCAGAATGGAGAAAATATTTTCTATGGGGTAACCATTAAAGACTAAGATAAGTGTCTTCCATCAAAACTCAACTGTTAGATATTAGCATGTGGTCTGTCAGGTTCAGAAGGACGGATGGATGTTTGGGGCTTTACGTCCTGCATTTATGCACTTGGTAGGCTAATTAGGACAGGAGGAAGACACGGCAATGAGGCGAAGGATGATTGAAACAGCCGTCCAACATAGGCCCAGGTGACCCGACAAGAGCTGGATTCGAACCCTGGACCAGCGATTGGCAGTCCAGCACTCTACCACTAGACCAACCCTCCCCACCCTAAGAAGTAATACATTTATAAATGATTTGTGATTTTTTTAAGGTATCATTTTGATAGATTCTTCTAAAACATGATGAACTGTTTGAACCCTTGACTCAGTCTTAAGGAAGAATCAAGATTTGGGATTAACAGAGCTAGGGAGAGTAATTATTCTTTACGCATAAAAAATAATATTCCCAGTACTCAATCTCTCCTCTCTTCCACTGCTTATCTCAAGCTATTGTTCCAAACCAAGGAATAGGACATCCTACCACAATGTGCATACCATAATGTCACTCTGGGCATTGTAACACTGTCTCTTCAGACTGCAGTTATGTTTAATGTTACACTGTTCTGTAATACTGATGTGTTCAGCTGTTATTTCTTTTGTTTAGCATCACATATTCTCATAGGCCCAAGCTGCTAAGCAGAGCAAACGTGATGTCTGACCATCAAGATTAATTCCTCTCCCTCACATGAAACATTCACAATGCATGTCTGAGTGTTGTTATGGTCATTGCCAAAAGATTAGTGATTTCATTGACTGGAGCTTTACAGGAGTTTGCTGTTTTAGTATCATATTTGCAAGGAGGTCTACTGCATTTATTACATTAAGGTAATTCAAATACCTTTTTTTAACAGAAGTTACACAAATTAAATTCAAATTTTCCGGTTACTTCTCCATGTTTGGAAAATTTAACAACCAATATTACGTTCTGGATCACAAATATACATGTAATATCCTACTCCAACGACACACGTCCATGCTACATGTAGTATTCTGGGTCATATTTTTTAAACTTTTCCTCAAAATTGCACAAATTAAAAGTTGTTTTAGGCAATTTGAATCATAATTCTTCATGTTGCAATAATGTACAACAGAGTTACCAAATGATTTCAGGACATAGTCACATTGATGTGTGGGTGAAATACATTAAAATACTGAAGCATAATAATAATGTTAAATTTTACTGGAGGGCATGGACATTGAGCAATATATTTTGGAAAGTTGTACTTGGTGAACTTGATATCAGAATGCCCTTTTGAAATTTCAATTTAATCATTTTGGTCCCATACATCAGAGGTCACACAGAGTAATACAGTACTGACAATATTAACCATAGGAGCTCAAAAGAATTTTAACCTTTTATTGAAATGTGCCTCATACCTGAGAGCTTCAAGTGTAGCCCCTCACAGATTTTGCAATAAAGGTGTCGGTAAGTATTAGGCAATAACTTGTAAAGAGTGTGAATACATTGAACGATATATCTCGACAAAAAGCATGGAAATAGTACCTGAAAACTACACCAGAATGCCAATGAAAGTGAAAGCTCAATACAAAGAAGTTGACAATGGTTACTATATCAATGGCTTCGACAGCGGTTTTGTTGCGACTCAGCAACTCACAAAATATTAACAAAATATCTTTGATAAAATAAAAAGCAAACTGATGCAACAAACGTAAACAGCGATGCCAAGTGTACCACACAGAACCAATATTCCACACAAACATCAATTAACATACTCTGCATGACCAATTAAACATTGAAAATTGAATCTTCCTCTGGTATATGTCCAAAATACAAAATATATTACAAGTGTGACCTGTTTCATGATGATAACATTTATCATATTCTTCAACAGAATGAACATCAGGCAGACATGATGAAGTCTTTTTGTCTGACAAGCCAAATAACTGCTCTCCAAGCCAGAGCCCCCTGGAGGAACCACTTTAATTTTGACGTCTACCCACCCACATAGGTCCCACAGTCAATACATTACATTCATTTATAGTTTTAGTTTTTGTGGTCATAAAATATGTTTCAACATTGTACTGTCTGGAAATAACAATTATATAGATTTATATCTCATTTTCATTTCAGAAAAAGAGAAGAGCTTTAAACTTTAAGCCGAGTATAAATCTATCTGTACCAAAACGAAAAGATTTAACCAGCATGTTCCTGTTCTTTGGTGGGCGATATGTTTAAGAAAGAATTTGTATCACAATGCAATTCCTTAAAACTGACCAAGACAACTCAACAAACATGGGCAAATCAACTTTTGCCTCAACAATGGTAATAGTTAAAACACCATGATTCTCCTGAGTAACATCATGAAGTTACACTGTATAGATTTTAAGACTTCAGTGTAAACCGTTTCACTTCAAATTCACTAAATGGAAAACTGAATCCTTCAGGAGTCAGGAAACACTATCCAGATCAAATAACAATGTACAGAATCTAATCCAATCTATTGACCCTTGTTTCTCTGATGCCATCCAATGTGTCCTCTTCCTCCATTGTCTTCCTTTGGAAGCCTTGTACATCTTCATCCATTCCGCCATATGTTACCCCATCCGGTATCCTTCTCAAACATCTGATACTGTATGAATGATTAATCCGGTTGGATGGATCTATGATACTTGTCCCGATTCCTCAGAGCAGAATGATGGAATACTATCCCGGACTAGCCTCCGAACTCCCATGTGATCTCCACATCACCAATAGACATGATTAGAGTCTCTAGATTCACTCCATTTACTTGTCCATATCCTTAGCAACACCATGCACTGACATGCAGCTCATCTCACTATTGATTGACTGCTCATTGCTCAGCCTGTCAGTGAATGCACAGCAGGGTGGGTGTCCAATTTGCAATTGAAGTGAGCAAACTCAAAGACTGACTTGATGTTCCCTCTCTAATTGGTGCAACCTGATCTATTAGTCAAGCCTGTTAGTAAGGGTGCTAGATTCTACAATCATTCTACCTTACAAGCTGCCTTTCAAATTTGTTCCTAAATTGTTTAATGACAGACCAGCCAATATACAAGAAACAAGAATTGTTGAGCTTCAAGATATTTATGATCAATGTTTTTCAATTTATGTTTCTACCAAATAATCACGAGAATGAAAGACACCAATAAAATAAATAAATAAAGTGGGAATTACGGTTCCCAAGGTTTACAAATCATACAAAATTTCAAATTGCTCCAAAGATGTGTGACAGAGATAAAGATGAATCTTTCATTTTGTGATTTCACCAATGTCAAATAACAAACCAATTCAATGATTAAATACCCCGGAAGTCAAAAACATAGAAGGTCATGAAAAATTCATTGATCGAGATTGTCAGATAACAGAATGAACATCATTCAATTTCCCGATCACTCAAATAATCTTTTGTTGGACTGACATGCGATGACCCTCAGTAACATGTAATTTGGAAATGACAACTCTTATCAGATCATCGGGATTGTATTGAATTAATGATTTTAATTGGTTACAAGAATCCGCGGATTCAAAACCGACCTAGCGCAATGAAATTGAAGGTGCCATTGCTTAAACCACAGAGCAACTGATATTGGAAGATAGGAGAAATAGTTGATTGGAAGATGCTAGACTATTAGTATAGAAGCAATGCAGTTTGAACAGATTTCTAAAAAAAAGGAAAGATGGCTGTCAAAATGGCTGCCATCTTTGATTTCTCAACACGTTACTCGTCCATACCCACAGGCCAATACCTGTACCAAATTTCATAACTGTAAGTGAAATATTAAGGTCACAATGGTCAGTTCAAGAATGAAGAAAGATGGCTGCCAAAATGGCTGCCACAAAGTGGCTGCCATCTTGGATTTCTCAACATGTTCCCGTCTGATACCCACAGTAGGGTGTTTCAGCTGCCCCCAATATTTTCTGATCCTGCTTGACCTTGGTCTGGTATTGCAGTTTATATAGTAAAAGTCACATGTAAAATTTTGGCCCATTCTATAAATACTTACCTTTACCAGAATTCACTTGAAGTTTATAATGTAATTCCCCATTGGCGAACTTGCAAATCCTGAAGATATTGCAAAAATCAATGAAGGAATAGATATTTTTTCCTCAATCCATAGTTTCTGAGTAAGTTTTGGGAGGGCAATTCAAATCTGGAATCAGCTATTTTGTAGCAGGTCTTCCTAATGAGCTAGGAAGTGTTGAATTACCTGTACCAAATTTCATAACTCTTAAGTGAAATATTGAGGTCACAATGGCCAGTTCAAGAAATGAAGAAAGATGGCTGCCAAAATGGCGGCCATCTTCTCAACATGTCCCTGATCCATACCCACAGGCCCATACCTGTAACAAATTTTATAACTCTAAGCGAAATATTGAGGTCACTATGAGCAGTTCAATAAATGAAAAAAGATATCTGCTAACATGGCCACCACAAAATGGCAGCCATCTTGGATTTCTCGACATGTTCCAAATCCATACCCAGAGTCCCATACCTGTACCAAATTTCATAACTGTAGGTGAGATATTAAGGTCACAATGGGCAGTTCAAGAACGAAGAGAGATGGCTGCCAAAATGGCCGCTACAAATGGCAGCCATCTTGGATTTCTCGACATGTTCCCAATCCATACCCAGAGTACTAAACCTGTACCAAATTTCATAACTGTAGGTGAAATATTATTGTCACAATGGCCAGTTCAAGAATGAAGAAGGATGGCTGCCAAAATGGCCACCACAAAATGGCCGCCATCTTGGATTTATCAACATGTTCCCAATCCATACCCAGAGTACTATACCTGTACCAAATTTCATAACTGTAGATGAAATATAAAGGTCACAATGGGCAGTTCAAGAATGAAGAAAGATTGCTGCAAAAATAGCCGCTGCAAACATGGCCGCCACAAAATGGCAGCCATCTCGGATTTCTTGACATGTTCCCAATCCATGCCAAGAGTACCATACCTGTACCAAATTTCATAACTGTAAGTGAAATATTATGGCCACAATGGGCAGTTCAAGAATGAAGAAAGATGGCTGCCAAAATGGCCACCACAAAATGGCCGCCATCTTAGATTTCTCGACATGTTCCCAATCCATACCCAGAGTGCCATACTTGTGCCAAATTTCATAACGATAAGTGAAATATTATGGTCACAATGGGCAGTTCAAGAATGAAGAAAGATGGCTTCCAAAATGGCCACCACAAAATGGCCGCCATCTTGGATTTATCGACATGTTCCCAATCCATACCCAGAGTCCCATACTTGTACCAAATTTTATAACTGTAAGTGAAATATTATGGTCACAATGGGCAGTTCAAGAACGAAGAAAGATGGCTGCCAAAATGGCCACCACAAAATGGCCGCCATCTTGGATTTCTCAACATGTTCCCAATCCATCACCAGAGTCCCATACTTGTACCAAATTTCATAACTGTAAGTGAGATATTATGGCCACAATGGGCAGTTCAAGAATGAAGAAGGATGGCTGCCAAAATGACCACCACAAAATGGCCGCCATCTTAGATTTCCCGACATGTTCCCAATCCATACCCACAGTACCATACCTGTACCAAATTTCATGACTGTAGGTGAAATATTAAGGTCACAATGGGCAGTTCAAGAATGAAGAAAGATGGCTGCCAAAATGACCACCACAAATGGCCGCCATCTTGGATTTCTCGACATGTTCCCAATCCATACCCAGAGTACCACACCTGTACCAAATTTCATAACTGTAAGTGAAATATTAAGGTCACAATGGGCAGTTCAAGAATTAAGAAAGATGGCTGCCAAAATGGCCACCACAAAATGGCCGCCATCTTGGATTTCTCGACATGTTCCCAATCCATACCCAGAGTCCCATACCTGTATCAAATTTCATAACTGTAAGTGAAATATTAAGGTCACAATGGGGAAAAACCGTGGTTTACATCTGGTTTGTGGTTACTGGTTTGTGGTTACTGGTTTGTGGTTACTGGTTTGTGGTTACTGGTTTGTGGTTACTGTTTATGGTTTCACCTGATCCATTTACAGCTCCTGTATTAACCGGCCTCCGCTGTTAGGCCGGTTAAAAATTGGTTTGGATCAGGTTATGATTTGATTAATTCATTTCTGCAATTTACATTGAAGGCAAATGACAGTTGCATCCTGCAGTGGCTTGCAAATTGCTGGAACATTTTGCATAGCAGCAATGGACTTTAGACGACTAATTGACACTACAGGTCATTGACATTCAGGATAGTCGAGTGCTTAGTTTTTTGAAGCACGTTCCGCCAACATGAAAAGTCAAGGGTTTGTGGTCTATTGCAGGCAGGAGCAATGCCCTGGGTGGCTTGCGAATGGGTGTGATGAATAAGACTATATCAGTTGCATGTGGAGGATTGTGAGGGCAGAGGACAGCTGAAGGGATTGTGGACAGTCATGCATTACTGCAGTGCATTACTATGGTACTTTACCATGGCACTATCTCTACTATTTACAAAATACAAAGAGCTATCTCATTCCAGCAGACTATCTCCATACAACATACAACTCATGGCATGAAGATACCAAAGGGTAAAATGGATCAATACAAAGTATTCCCTCAACATACAAGTCTAGGTTGTTGTCATTCCTAACAGCACATCCTAGACACACAGCAATGTGCAGTGTAAGCCTGGAGCCCTCATGGAGCCCTCGGAGAGCAGTCACCTTCAGTTTTGCAATATCCAAGGCATCAGAAAACACAAGGGCACCACATATTGCAATAACCATCCTTAGAAGGCTACACAAGACATCACTGCCTCCACTGGCCTCCACAAGAAGACCAGAGCAGCTCAAAGCAGCTAACGACATCCCATCCAACCTTGGACCATGTTGCATTTCCTTTACACTCCTCATATCTGTTAAATATAAAGGCAGCCCAGCCCTTAATATGAATTTTAAAGCAATCTCATACAAGGTCGATGAGAAATTATGCAAAAGAAGGACCCAAATCACATCTTCGAAGATTGTTAGGTAGTTGATAGTTGGGGAACAGGATAAAATATATATATATCAGTATTAGAAGTGTTGGCACAATTTAAGACAAGCACTACAAGAATGTGCACGGATTAAAATTGAAATCTCCCCACTCACAGCAATATTACACCAAATTGAAAACCTTCACCATTTAACAAGGAAATTCCTGGAGACAAAAACCCATGAGAAGAGAAGCAGTTGGAAAATCACAGGGGCTCTGTGGTGGCAGTGGGATCTGCACTTCTTAATGCCAAAACTTAGGGAGACATCCTCCTACATCTTGTCATACTGAGACACAACAGCCTGAAAAGGCAGATTAGAGATTGTTTTAGCAGACCTCAGAGAAAAAGCCCAGGGCAAGAACAGGCAGACTGTCAACATTGCCTCTGAGACCAACTTAGCCAGACGGCTCAAGTTTCATCTCTTATTTAGCCCTCTCTCTTGGATACACCGTCCCAGATCTCATTGATTAGGAAGCACAAGACAGTTTCTGGTCTTTTGCAGAAATAGTCTTACCAGCAGGCATAAGATAATGGAGACAGCCAGGCGGCTCATGGCAAAGTTTAAGGAGCAAAGTTTAAGAGTTCATCAGTGAAATCTAATATCAAATAATTCTTCACCGTGTTCTCCACAACTTGGATAAAGAGGAAGTGCCAATAGTAGTAGAAAGACGACTAGGATCCATCAAATTGAACAATACACTGTTTTCCAACAATGAAATTAACGTATAAGTTTATCTATGCAAAGTGTTGACCTTTTATATCAAGGATGAAACTCGATTTAGACATAACCTTCTACAAAGCACTTAGAATGCACCACAGCAGAGGTTTAGTTGTTCACTGCAACTGAATGAGGACTTGATCTGGAGTATCAAGCCATCACACAGCAATTCACTCACTATCTGGCTCGCTTGGCCAGCTGAACGGCCTGAACCTGACCTCCCATCAACATTGACGTCCATAGTGAGCAAAAACAAACATTGCAAACCAACATGGCTAAACAGAGCACACACAGAATAGATCTCCGATGACCAGCATCATCAACATCACTGAATCGTAATGACCCTATGCGATGCTGAGCAGTGATGCCCATGTGATGCCCAGGGTCCCCAAGCAGTGTCCTCCAGCGGTCTATCATAGGAGGACACACAAAGGCATCCTGATACAGCCAGCTACAGCCATCGAATGCCAGCCCCTGCCATGCTCCATCACAGATAAACAGCCGCAACAGCCCTTGGCTGTCCTGACCTGTCCCGACCTGTCCTGCCTCCCTGTGCATCATCTGACCTAAGCCCCGAGGTTTCGCCCAACTAGCCCCCGGCTTGCCCAAGTGCTGCGCAGCGGCTGCAACTGATGGCACACAGTCATGGAAGTGGCATCATGGCACGGTGATGGTCCACTTACACAGCCCTATAAACCAACGACTCCCCAACCAGCTTCACTAAGCCCCAGCATACAGCGATAACTGCTCCCTACCTTCATAATCAACATTGCGAACAGCATATAAAGTAGACATTTAGGCGGTTGACTGTCTTTATGCGAACACATATCCCTTTGTCAAGGCTTGTCATGTCATAGCCCATGGAATACAGGAGTATGAAGTCAGAAATGAAGAGTTGTGGGGAATACAGATAATGCAACATCTAATACCCAAGACAACCTGTGCCATCTGCAAATGTCAAGGATGGATGGATGGATGATAGGGGCTTTACGTCTTGTATTTATGCACTGGGTAGGCGAATTAGGATGAATGGAGGACACGGCAATGAGGCGAAGGCTGATTGAAACAGCTATCAAACATAAGCCCAGGTTACCCGGCAAGAGCTGGATTCAAACCCAAGACCCAGCGATTGGCAGCCCAGTACGATACTTTTCTCCCTGCAAAGGGTCAAGAAATTAAAAGTGTCTAACTTAACACTGCATTTCCTCAAAATAAAGATAGTATGGTGCATTTAATGAACTGAATGAAGTTCCATGGCACACCAGAGAAGCCAGAAACAAGATATATGAATTCAGAATCCCTTGCAGACTTCATATTTATACAAGGTTCTTGTAACAACATCTTCGAACAGTGTCAAATCAGACTGACAAATTGAGTTTGGAGCGCTATCTTTCGGTTATTGACCCTTGTGTCCAACAAACTGCAGGGAGCAGAAAAGCTGCAGGATTGAGCAATTGGAAAAGTTATTGGTTCTGCTGCCAGGACATGTCCATGCCACACAGACATTACAACATGGTACTACCATCTCACTGCGTTGCCATCTCATCGACAGCGTCTGGATCTGGGTTCCCAAGGAGTAATTTGTTTCATCACGTTACCCATTAGACCGGGCTATTTTGGCTGAGCTTGTGTTTATTCATCTATTGGATCCTTCAGTCGATATAACAGAGTCCAGCTGCTAGCCAGAGGTGGCAAAAGCAATCTTGAGATCCCTTTCCCAGAGCAAAGCTGAAGATATTCACACAATCAAAATTGTATGAGTGGTAACAACAGAAGGATAAAGTGAACTTTCCTCACCTATAAATATCAATCTCCTTGATAAAGATCCAAGCCTCCCCTTAGCCCCTTTGATGAGGCTTACCTCTCTGAACATGTCCGAGCTAAGTGATCTATGTTTGTCAGGTTGTCAGACAGTAAAAGCAGGCAGGGATGTAGCACCCATATTATCAATACACAACACACAACGGCAGACACAATGGTAGACAGCAGCCTTGAAATGCCATGCCTGTGGGACTGAGGGCTACAATGGTGCTGCTGGTATTCATAGCGGAGGAGGTCCTACAAGCAACCCGAAGGTGATAAACAAAGCGAGGGAATCGTGACAAAAAAGACATGCCGATGGATGCCATTCAAGCAGAGTGCAGAGCGGCATAACACAAGCGCCACAGGCTGCACCATTCGCTCTTTACGGAGTTCTTTCATGACCCAAGGCTGTGAAATCCAGAGCGAACTAAAGAGGGATCTATATGCTAGCCATGCCTATCTGCAACAACTACCACCTCTATCGCTTCCACATTGGTTATACACCACCTGCCATGAATATATTGTCTGCATAGATGCATGCTGTGTTATAGGCTTGTAGCAACTGAACATTAGCCTGAAAAGTTGCATACCAGGGAGGGAGTCTGGCATTAACACTTGATCACTTGATCCCAGTTTGCTTCATCCAATGCCATCCATGGCACCTGATCCTGGCAATTTCCTCCTGTAGACCTACCCTGCCATCAGAGCAAGGAGCACCACAAATCAGAAACACAATTAGTGTACATAATGTGGTGTGATAGTCACTCTAACGCCATCGCTTACAGGTGGAAGAGTCCGCATAGAATACCAAATACCACAGGCACAGTCTGGCAGCCAGTCCATCAAAGTATAAAACTGCCATCAAACATACTTTCGATCGGTGCGGCACTACGGCAGACTCCCAAGGTCCTTTTTACACCCATTACACCCGCAGCCATTACTTGGTCTGGTACATTGAGAAGAGTCAGACTCGGCGTCAATGAGCCGTTGAAAGTACATGTCATGGAGGCTACGAAAAGTACCGGGCAAGGGTTAACTCAATATGCCAGCGATTATTGATTGGAGGGAGAAGAGGTTTACCTTGTATTTATAGGCATCATCTTCATCAGGCCGCTGCCGAGGAGCCTCTCCTTCGCCCTGGGTGCTGTTCCCATGCTGGCTGGCTTCCTGCAAAGAAGAGAAAAGGCTGTGAGCAAAGGCTGAGAGCAAAGGTAAAGGGCAAAGGCTGCAAGCACAGACTGAGGAGAAAAGGCCAGAAGCAACACTTGAGGCAATTGGGTAAATGAACATGAAGAAGATCATCCTTTCATCCTCCCACAAGCCAATAGAGCAGCTTTGATGACAACCTTCTCACAGGTTTCACACAACTTAGGCTAACACAAGACTCTGTCATTTGATCCTCACAGGTGGTTATTCAGATATCAAACCCTGCCATATAACAAACAGCATCAAATACCATTATTACCATATTACAATGTCAGATGTATAACATTCAAGGCTGCGCAGCGAAAAAAGTCAAAGAAGATCTATCTAAAGAAGGTACTTCAGAAAGACTGCAAACATACCTATAAAAGGAAATAACGAACTCTGCAGTAGCCCAAATAAGTAAGGCCAAATTCAACCCTAGATTCTCTCGGACCTTCGACTCAAAAGGTCTCTTCATTTGCGACAGCCATCTCGACTTCATTGCCGCTGAGGGACCATGGCACCTCTGAGGAGAGCCCTTCAACTAACCTAAAAGCCTTCCACGATAGTACAGCTTACGAGGCAGTAAAATTGGGACAATAGCACCTTCCACGGCTGAAATCACTAAAGGCATGAAAGAGAGAGAGAGAAACGGAGAGAGTGAATGGAGCAGCATTCTAAAACCTCGGCATCGCTCAGGGACATTTTATGAGTCTGGTTCCAGTCCAAAAACCATGGTTTCCCACTTTGGTCCTCCGTTAGGGCCTCAATCTCCATGATCAACGCCCCTCAGAGAGATCTACTAGAATAGTGGACCTAAACCAATAACCATGATTAAGTGGCCCTTCAACACGCCACAATAGCACACACACTCTATGGTCCTAATTGGAATAGGTGAAGCCAACTAAACCCAGGATTGGGCCAGGAACATGCCAGACGAAGACATTTATCAAAGCTATTCCTGGCACTTGAGCCAATCTAAATTGCTAAATAGCTTGTTCAGTAATCTATCACATCATCAAAGTGCTCTGAAGAACAGAAGCATCACCAGATCTCGAACAATCTAAGAATCCAAACTGCAAAATGATATGAAATCTTGCAATTATAGAAATTTTGTGTGTGTAAGCTATATTTATACTACCAAAAGACTCAAAATAATATATATACTGATCCTGTTTCATCTTGGTGACTGTGTTTTTTATAGAGAACAACAGAAATACAACAAATTTCTTCACTATATTTCTCCAAACAATAGCTTTAAAATACTGAGATAAAAGCCCTAGTTATTAAGCCTATACTTTAGATAGTAGAACAATTTGTTCAATCGATACAAAGCCATGAGATTGTGTTGAAGGTCCAAGATAACCCTTCGGTTCTTCGAGGTCTTTGCAGCAACCAGGACTGCAGGAGCAACAATTGCCTTTGACAATTGCCTTCTCAGCAAGAAGCCAGTGAGCAAACATTGCTCCCTTTCTTGTAAATTCTGGGCAGAGCAATATCACTTTCGGAATACTAATTCTTCATATTGCGGAGAAGCAGAAGCCCTAGGTAGACATTAACATCACTTACACAAAGTGGAAACTACCTCAGGGAACTCTTTTGAAACAAAAACATGGTTTTCCCACTCCTTTATGGCTTATAATCCTTGAAAACAATAGTTTATAGACAATAATTTGTTGGAGAAAAAGCCTTGTTCTATTCTTAGTGTACAATCAATAGCAGTATTAATATTCATACATTCAGATGATGTGCTGCTGACAATCCTCCAGTGTATTGTGCCAGTACTTATTCTGCAGCTCCATTGCATCCATTCCATCCATACATATTGGTACCTCCGTGACTTGTAATGCGGCATCACAATCCAGCAGCTTGACAATCCAAACACAGACTGCAAGGAGTCTCTTCTGTACACAAGCGATCGAAATGTAACAACTGACCGCAATAACCAATGATAGCAGTCGATACAACAAAGCAACAAAACGACACACAATTGGACCAACGACTGGACCCGGCTGATCACTCAGGCTGCGCTCCATCCATCATTGCCACGATATACAATTGCCCGGTGTATCCATAGCATCCTTTGCACAGTAAATAGCAGTCTGGAGTCTGCATCATCTGTACTGTCTGGCTGATGCGGAGGCTGCCGGGCCGTCTGCATCCGTCTGCAGCAAACAGCCGTCTGCAGCGAACAGCACCAGCAGTGGCAAGAAAGCCACTAGCGCACCAAGGGAAGTTGTCGAGGAAGCTCCGGCCAACCAGTCAATGCAGAATCCTGCAGAATCCTAAGCCACTTGGAGCCACCTAGAGCATTCCATTTCCACAGCCATCCCAAGCTACACAGCAAGAAGCAAGGCCATGCCACACAGAGGCACAGCAGCTGGCACTTCTTAAGCTTCCGGATTCTAATCGCTTCAAGTCATCAATACTACAAGGTTATACGACAGGGTATGGGGCAAAAAGTACCCAGCGGCCAGCGCCTTTAAAGCTTTTACACTTGGCAGGAGCTTAAAAACCAATATTACTGCTTTTAGTGTTGCAATCAATACATAATGTCATTTCGATGAATGAATACTAGATGAAGTAGTATATATTGCTTTAAATCAACATTATCCCATTCGCTGCAGCAAAAGATTGTGGTTCAACGTTGGAGTTGAGCTCTTCTCAAGGCAATGTGCCCATCTTGAGCGTCATCTTGAAGCCTTCATCTTGGTGCATCAATCAATGCTACATTTGCAGCGGCACAGGGCTGTATGGGGCTGTATGCAGCATCAGCATTCATTCCTCAAAGCAGTGAGATCAAGTGTCGCTCAACATGCGATAGATTTGATTGGAATCAGCAAAGGAGAATTCACTAATCAGCTGCTAATGGAAAACAGATTTTTCCTTAAAACTTGCGGAATTCCTCTTCTGACACACAGATGTTTCTTTTCAAGACTTTTTTCAATCAAAATCTCAAATTTGCATAGTTTTGAAGCATAAACAACTACATTATTTGCCATAAAGGCAATTATTTAAAACCATATGGCACAGTGTTGGCACACATTGTGTCTCTATAGTCTCCACTTACCTTTTAACAGAATGGCAACCGGTAATTTCCTCCCAAACAATGATAGCTGTGTAGCAAGTGAAAGATCCAACAGAGGTTCAATGCCAGGCAGGGAATGGAATGCCTCACACTGCAGGTGACTTTAAACCTTCGGAGCTCAAACATTAGTCTGAGCAGCGCTCAGCACTCGGCCGACTGAATCCTCTGACCAGCCATAAAAAAGGCAATAGCATGGAGAGCATTGATTGGAGTCAATGAGGAGGTAGAAGGCTGATGGCATCTATTGCCTTTTTGCATTACGATAACCACAGTCAGAGTAGAGAGAGGACTACTAAGGGCAAATTAGCATGGGGTCCAGAGCATCCATGCCTGACCACCGTCCATATCTCACTTCACTCACCGCCCTCAATGAGCTTGAATGGAAAGCAATGGAGAGCAATGATTGACGACCCATCCACAAAAACTTCCTTCGACCTGTGTCCTACTACAATCCGTCTTTTTTTATGATTTTTCCACGGCGGTGATCACCCAGAATGAGACCTGGAGATGAATTAAGATCGCTCGTAGAGGCACACACAGAGGCACACACAGAGGCATACACAAATGCACATGTGAGTCACCTCCAACCACAGATTACATTCTGAGCAGCTGAGTAGCAACACAGCCTTGTACAGCCAGCATACCCTTGGCTGAGCAGCCTGTGTCTTGGGCTCTTGCCTTAGCAGCCTGCAACAGTAATGCATTGATAACTGACTAGCACTGACTACACCCCACCTTGCCCCCCAACCTTTCACCATGCCTGTCACCATGCTCACCAATGATTCAGGTGCTGCTATTAATGCAGTCAGCAATTGCCAAGTGCCTCACCCCCATGCACTGCTGTGTGCTGCACCTTCATTGTGTGCCATGTGCCTTAAAAGGGCAAACACCTGGAATGAGGGTGGAGAACCCTAAAGGTGCAGCATGATCACAGGACTGAGGATCAAAAGAAAGTGCATTGCATGAATTGCTTCTTGTCCTGGTCAATAGACTCAATACCATTCATTGAGATAGGTGAACAACTCCACAGTCTGTGACATGCAGATCACTTGATGGCTGCAAAAGACAGCTCACTGAGCTCAGCATTATTGCACTGCTCAATACTCAATAGTGCTCTACAGTGCTCTAGTGTAACTATGCATTAATTAAGTGGGGTGGCAAATGCAGCATGACTCAACTAAAAGCTATGTTAATTTAGACTGCAAGACAGACTTACCATAGTCAAAATGAAGAGCTTCTCTCAAGGTACACATGGGAAAACCAAATGAACAGCATATTGAACTACACAGGTAATGCTTTCCCGAATGAAACTTACAGTTACAGCAACAAAGTGAACTGAACAGCTTTTCAAAATCAAGCAGTGAAAAGACAGCAAAAGCAGATGCATTGATAACTTTGAAACAGACTTTTCATATTTTATATTCTCATTAATGTATTTATAAGAATATTTTATATGTTAATATATTCATAAGTTCATAATATGACAAAAAGTGAACACCAATATCACTATGATGTCTTCCAAATCATAAACCGTTAAGGAAAACAGTTTTGATAATGTGATCACACTATTAGAAACAGTATGCTGTAAGCCCTATATCAATATTATCTCAGCCTTACCAAATAAATGTGCCAGTATGTTCATAAAATGTTCATTCCACCATCACCATGACTTTGTGCGACACTGAAAAGGTTGAGACACACCTGTGAAACTGAAGACCGTCCAAGTTGGCTAATGGTGAGGCCAAAAAGTGCAGCATTTCTCCTCACAGAGGATAATATTGCCGCTAAATTCTTGCGGTCAGGCGCGTTATGCATTTTTTGCAGCTGACAAATTTTGTGTATGCTCATGGCATGGCACTGGAGCACATCAGAATTATAATCAGAAAAGTTGCAGTGTATAAGGATTGATATGAGTAATGCTGAGTATCAAATAAGCATCAAAATAAGCATTAAATAAGTGCTCTACACTCAGTAGTAGACACTAGACAGAGTACTTGGCATAGCTCCACAGAATACACTGACAAAGGCTGCACTGTGTAAGTGTCGCTTCCAATCACAGGCAATCAGATACACACATAGAGTACATACGCCTTCATATGGTGGATAGTATACTACAATGCATACATATACAGCTTCAAGGTTAGAAATGAGACACTTTGAACACTGGAGTATTTGAAAATATTATGAAGAGTTCGATATACATAATGTGCTGTCAAATTACATGAAGAAAACAGATCAGAAGTGTCGAATAATTCCAGCCAATTTCATGATGGCATAATAAACCATCTTTAGACTCAGTACATCATTCTGTACTTGCAGCAAAGCCATACACCATTATGGACCAAGGTTGATTCAGCCGTAAGTAAACATGGAAGGGGACTATACATGTGCGGGATGAAACCTGACCAGCAAATGGCATGGTATTAAATATCCCATGCCATGGAAAGGGAGGGTCCTATTCACCCAGGGACAACTATGTCTTCATCCAGATCAACTTACAGTTTACCTGACACACATACAACACACGGACCAATAGCAATGGCATGGCACAGGCCCTCGGGATAAATCAATGTCAGAGCATGTCAACAATAATATGCATGAAATCCACGCGCATAAATGTATAGAATGCCAATATAAGCAATGATCTTTCTTTGCTTTTTCAAGATTTCGGGCTTGTGTCACAAACACAAAAACACCGCATATTTATTAACTTTCAAAATACATATTGAAATTCAATACCATAAAAAAATTCTGAAAGTACCGCATACTCCTATACATATTTTTCTCCAAGACATGATAGGCGTATTAGTATTTATTATTATTACACAAATTATTTAATGGTTTCTCTACACCATAAGTAACACTAAGACATTAAAAAAAAAAATATATATATAATGAAAAAAAAGTCTTCGATTCATGTCCAGTGAAGCCTGGATCCTATGTACATTCACCTACGGACCAGCACCTCAGCCGACCTCAGTCATTAAATGCCAATATCAGTGGCATGCACTGCAGGATCTGTGCCAACAACACAGGTGATGAGCACTATGCACACAAACCACCCATTACATGCATAATGCATTTGTTGAAAATAGCTACAATGCAGCTACATAGCTAGGCATGACAATGTTGAGGACAATACCTGTGCTAATAAGTATAATTAGCTATTTGACTAAGCACTGGTGACAGCAGAAATAATTCATCATGACAAAATTAATTGCCCCTCACATGTTTCATGTCATGACTTTTCTCAAAACGTGTCAGAAACATGATGTCAAAATATAGTAATAAATTGAAGAGAGCACACATAAAAACACTTGTAAGGAAGGTGTTTTTGCAAAATAAAGAGTGATTTCATGCTACCCAGTACTTCCAAGTTTATTTTATTCCCACGACTATTATCAAAGTATCAAAATTTAAGTAGAGGAGCGATTACTTCATAAGAAATTTCTTAAAGGATCCTTCTGTAATATCAAAATACCAAGAGCTCTTACGCTTTCTATTCATAATCATATTGCTATATTGTCACAATATTGCACTTTGATATCAAGAGAATGCATAGTGCTAGACTGCATAGCACTGCAACTGGGTACTAGAAGACTTTTTGGCATGGTGACAAAACCCGAAACCCTTCTTTGTGATCTTTATTACTGAAGTTGTTGGCAGCGGACAGATCTATAATCTAGAGGAAAGATCAATTACAAAGACCATGGGAAGTGCGATGACTCATCCTATCTCATAGACTCTCATAGATGAATAAGAGAGAGAATTGAGAGATTTGTGAGGAGAATTTTGTGTTAATTTTTGACTGATCATCATCGTTTACCTGTGTCAACAAGTAAACATCACCTAGGTAACAATTTATTGATTTGTACTTGATTAGAAATTAGGAATGTAAATTAAACAACTACTAGGTCACATGCAACAAGTGCAATGGTGAAAGGCTTTGTCTATTACAGAAATAACAGATTTTATCAGCCATGATCTATGCAAAATTGAAACAAACTGTTAAGGAATTGTTAAGGAAAAGTAATGTAAATTGAAGAATAAAAGAAACAATTTTTTAAACAATATGTTAAAAGGACGCTCCAAGAGCCTCCAACGACCTTCCAAAAAGGCTAATTAAGAATTGAAGGAAAATGAGATGGATAATATGCTCTAAATTGCGAGTCTACTTAATTTGAAGTATCACCAAAAACGATGGATTCATTCGCAGACACAATGACTCACCTGCACTACATTCTCCCTGTTCTTGAGCAGTGCATTCTCAGCAGCCAGTTCATTGAGAACCAGCTGTTTGCCGTGCAGGTTCTCTTCCAGTTCTCTGATGCGGTCCCCCGCCTTCTCCAGTTTCAACCGGGTACGCTCCAACGACACAAACTGCAGTGAGCTCTCCTCCTGCAAAACACAAATGCGTAAAATTCACTTACTAAATGTTCAGTCTCAAAAATGTTCAGTCAAGTATGACGTCAAGCATGTTCGCTGCAGTAAAGCCAAGCATGAATGCCATTGAAGGAAGAGCTCTGCAACTTGCAGCAAGAATGCAGTGAGCATGAAGTTTCACATCATCTTCATGTAAAGTGTGGGAAGGGAGATAAATAGATAGATACGGCAGGATGTGCAGCATAGTCCCTGCATCATGCCATCCCATTGTAAGTCCCCCCCCCCTGTGACAAGATCCTTTAAATTGATCACCATCCTACAGCACTAACTTCTAGGAACTAGCATTTTGTATCTAAACCTGACCTCAGGATAATATAAGGAGAGATTGCATCAAATGCATGAAAGACAAGTTAGACAACCTAATGGATGCAGAAGGTCATAATACAGGGAGGCAGGAGGCAGGAACAATTGTGGTTGGTAGTATAATGCCTCAATTCAGATGAAGCGCAACATGTTCCAAACACCTAAGTACCAAAATAAACTGTCATATTCAATATCTACCTCCAGTGATTTTTTTCCATCCCTATTTGGACAGTTTCTATCAATGGTCATATGCACAATTTCCTAAAATTTACCCAAATACTTTCTAAATCTGATGGGCAGAACCCTAATAAAATAAGGTCATGTAAGGTTCGATAAATATTTTTGGCAAAATAGTCGCTTGACTGGTTTGATCAAATACATACATTAAAAGCTGCGAAATATGATACCCAGAAAGCACACAAGTATTGAGTTAGCAAGATACAATGAACTGGCTATAAGCAGTAAGGGAAATTATCACCAGCTGATGACAATCAATGTCCTCAGCCCCACATGACAATCACCCTAGCACTGTCATCAACCTCCCATGACACTCTCACAGTGTCATGGCCTAGCCATGACTTTGGCAGTGCTCAAAATCATCTTTGACTGGCTATTTAAAAAGAACTACTGCAACTATCACTTCCAAACTTGGTATGAAGTTGTATCACAGTGTCAACTAACTCTATGAATTTTGGCAGACCTATCCATTACATAATGAGGAAAAGAACCCGAAGGCTCCCGAGAAATTAGGAAATAGTCATCAGCTGCTGATGACTTTGCAGTATTTCGTGAAATTGGATAGAATTAAGTCCCACAACTGACATGCTGCAGTGTGGTGAGGATGGCTGCAAAGAGATCAGACTTTCTTCTGAGACCCAACTGATCAACCCCACACACTCAATCATCCTGTCAGGGCCAGGACTTGGCTGGAATTGCAATTGTCCTCATATGCTGGTAATTTCCCTGACTGATAAGTACATCATATCACAGTACTGTCATGCAATATCCAGCTTGAATCAACAAAGGAATATTGACCATCATTATATGTATAGTATAAGAACTACCATAAAAATGTATTACCCATTACAGTTATTTTTTCAGATCTAAGTTTCACTATCATTTTAGATTTTTGGGATTTTTTTTCTTCCCTGTAAAACCTGAGATGTAATTTCCTCATATAATGAAAAGGAAAGGCCTCAATGTCAATATTGGTGACAGAAAACATATCCTAATTGAAACTCAAGGACACTCTATATGTCGTCATAACTAAATTAAAAGTGAAAATATATCAACAGGTTTTGTGCAGGTGGTTGAATTGATTATCTAGTCAGGTGGAAGAATAAAATAGCTTTTGTATATAATATGATAGTGATGAACTTGTGAACGCCATATGCTATGTGTAGTAGCATGCATACATATATATATCAAAAGGTAATGTGACTAATGCCATGGTATGCTATAAACTAACAACAGGTGCCAATCATTGAAATTCTCATTGATGTATAAATTCATGCATTATCACTTTTTTGCATGGTGATGACCTCATCAAAGTGTAAAAGTGTGACTGTATAATCCCTACAAACACAACTAACCCTGGATAGTGAACAACTGCCTAGAACGTGTAGAATGGTCTTTTTGCCAAATAATGTATACACATGCATTGCCAAAAATATGTGATCGATTACAAACTTATGACACAAGGTAATCATAGCAAATTTAAACAATATCAGCATTCAGCAACAATTCATCATTCCAATGAAATTTCAATGACTATGCTGCTCAAACAACTGCGCTAACCTCGGATTATATAGTTAATCCGATACAAAAAAGTAAAGTGAAAATAATATACATGCACTAATGCAAGTTACCCTGCACGATCGATAGGACACCTGACTGTTTGGGTACAATATCAGTCAAAACATTATGCGCAGTAAATAATCTCGAATGTATACAAGTACATAAGTACGCTTAGTATGAATTTGCAACTTTAAAATAGTTTAAAGTCTTAGAAAGCAAGTATGCAGAAGAACCCTGTGATAAAAACATTCTCTATAAGAACTAATAAACAACTTGAGACTTGTGCAAAGTCATTTAACTTCTTTTAGACCCGAGCAAATGCCTAAATGAAGACCTACACATTAAACCAAGAAAATCTTTTTTCCAAGAAAAGCACTAAAATTTAACAAGTTAATAATGAATTGCGTCAAACAACTCTGAAGAAAGTCATTGAAAACACTGTTAAGAAATTCAAAATCCATTTATGCTTCAGCGAAGCGGACTTCAAAGTTTCAATTGACTTCTTTTAATGTAATCAATTAGATTTTAGTATGTATTAGTATGTAGGAAAATGACTCCTTGTGAAATAAAATATCTAGAGTGAAGTCATTGAGTCCAAGGAATGTGGAGACTGCAGTTTGAAGCTTGAGTCTTGCTCCAGTCTCATTCACTTCGGATGTGAGACAGTCTTCTTTCGGTTGATGAATCAATTTCAAATTTTTTCTGCCCTTACCTTGTTCTTTTTGGGCGAGATGTTGGGAGAAATGTAACCGACTACAAAGGCCGTCATTGTGCAGGTATTCCTGTGAGCCGTTCCCTGAGTGATGTTTGAGCATGTAAAGCATAACCTTCCAGTTGCACGGACAAGAGGCCCTCCTTAAGCTGGAGTGAGGAATAACACAAGCATTGACAGGGCAGTCAATTAGCATTCATGTTGTGCTGATAGGTGAATGTGCTGATAGGTGAATGTGCCATTCTGTCTCCTTCTCTGCAATCCTCCTCTGCATTTAAAAGTGGTTCCAGATGAAGGAGCACAGGAGCGATAGGCCGAGAGTCTCTTGCAGCCCTTGTCTCCCTTCGCTGGCCGTTGCGGATCTGCCTGCACCTGGCCGTTACCTGTGAGCGCTTGAGCTTTTCAAACTTCAAACAGTGATAGAGTTGGCAAGCTGACAAATCCACCACAATGATTCCCTCTCTCACTAGTCTCAGTCTCTTTGGACTTGCAGTTCATCTCATGACGTGGGCTGGCCCCTCATGCTCAGCTCTAAGCACCTGTACGGAGGCCCTCTGCGGAGGCACCTGTATGGAGGCACCTGTATGGAGGCACCTGTATGGAGGCACCTGTTCATCCTGCAGTCCTGCATGCCAGAGACACTGTCTTGTAGGGGTAATTACCCTGCTCCAGTGCTATGGACACTCTCTGGGACAGGAATCATATTCAGGGATTCAGTTGCACCCACGTCATGGCTAAAGACAAGCCAGCTGAGTTACACTATGTGCACAGTCTGTTACTAAATATCTTCCTTGTTAGATTATTGATACCCCAAGCTAAATGCAATAACTTATGGTAAGCTGCACTTGCAGGAAATAAGCCCATGGCACATATTAGACATTGCTAATTAACAGGGCCGTGTCATGACATGGGCAAAAGGTCAGTGATCAACAGAGGCCCTTTGTTGGGGGTGCAAGGTCAGGGGTTCACACCTTATTTGGCTAATAACGTCATGGTTGGGGATACTCAAAAAGAAGGCCAGTGCCCTTTCACACATTATCGCAAAATGGGACCTAACAGCCCTCGCACAATGCCCTCTGGGCCCTATCCAACCTGAACAAATCACACTTTCAAAGCAATTGTGTTTTTCAATTGAGCAGCAGCTAAGTTGATTTTGCATTGTCCATTCCAGCGTGGGATTCACCATGATCACAGGCAAAAAGACACAATGGCACTAATAGGTGTTTGACCTCAACTAGAGCACATAAAATGCCCCCATTGAGGTCAGCAATAAACTGAGGTTAATTTCCATTTTATTATTAGAGATGGGCAAGTGGAATAGTTCAATGCAACACACAATGAACATACAATGAAACACAAACATTAAACCAACAAATCTGATCATACAATGCCATACAACTACTTTTGGCCAGGAGTCGAAATGTTCATCATGTATCCTCATGTTATCGGCCTTCATAATGGCATATTCATTATTCAAGTAACAAAAGTCATTGAAATCAACAGTGGAAACCGCCTCAGGCAGATGTGATGATTTGCTACCAGTTAACATGGTTAAGGGCTTCTGGGAGTGAAAAAGTCTCACTTTGAAAGACCACCCAACCTGGGCCATAGAATGGTTGCACATAGGAGTGAATTGGTTGGAGTTCAGCAAATCAGAGTGCATGGTCTCTTCACAGGCCTCTTCTCCTGGCGCTAGTGGGGGGGGGGGGGTTGGTCTGGCGGTGGCGTGCTAGGCAGACAATCGCTGGGTCCAGGGTTCAAATCCAGATCACCTGGGCCTATGTTGTACGGCTGTTTCAATCATCCTTCGCCTCATTGCCGTATCCTCCCCCTGTCCATATTAGCCTCCCAAGCGCATAAATACAGGACGTTAAGCCCCAATCATCCATCCATCCATCCTTGGGCCACTGTGCGTCATTGTGTACTGTCCAGTTGCCCGATTAGTCAAATTCAAAGAAAACTCAAAGCCAGCAGTCCTAGGAGTATTAACACAACTGGAAGGTTACAGAGAAAATTTTAAAATTGAGTCAAGAGCAGCTCAAAATTTATTCAACTGCAGCTGCAGACCACCAGAAGACTGTGTAAGCTCTCTTATGAAGATTTCTCATTTGTTTGAATGACCCAGCCCCAAGGCCTGCTCCCGGGCTTGCCACTAAGTCACTATTTAAGCAGGGACTTTTTTCTATAAGGGACCGACCAGCTGTATAAAATCAATGAGAAATGTAGCAGCACAGTCTGACTGTCAGGATGACTAGTGTTTTGTTAACCCTCGACTCTCCCTATGAAGTATGGGGCATAGTTTCAATCTTGAGAAAAACATTTTGAAATCTTGTGTCAAAGATTTTGCATTATGAAATTGTTGATCTAGTTTATTCCAGAGTTACTAATGGACGGGGCAGCCCTCAAAGCTATTTTTTGCCCCTCACAAGGTTTGATTGATAAGATGCGAGAGAGGAGTGACAAGAATAGCTTTATATATAATCCATGTCATACAATGTGTTGCAATGCAGATCCTTTTACTTGCCCTTCGAAGACACAGCTGCATTTGCTCATGTGGATTCAAAAGGATGTCCTTAAAATATTAACATTTATCATGCCAATTTTTAATCCCCTTTTCAGTCTTTCATTTGCAGGTCCCCATCAGTCTATCATTACATGTATTTAATATACTTATTTCACAATATCATTACAGGTAAGTTTCAACATTGTACTATTCACTGACAGACATATGTCCAAATCTATTTTACATTGGTATTGATTATGACTTACAAATTACAGTAGACAGTCAATGTGGTACAACTACAACACACTATTATACAGATATTAAAACAGCTATACTGGCATAATACTGTGCATCCAAATACAACCTATTCGATCATTACAGAGCCCTATATCATCAGTGAGTACATGCCAATAACTATCTCCATAAAGCTTGTCTCTTCACATACTGCCTTGTTCTTGAGAGAAAGTTTTTAACAGACTAGGAAACTTTCAAACAGACTAGGAAGTACTTGATAATAACAGACGTACAACATTAACTTCAAGAGCCTGCACATTGAGCAGTTCTCGTACTTTTATTTCAAACTCTTGGAACCGTCACAATAACAGGAAGTCTCCACAACATAAGAAGCCCAATAAGTGAAAGACTTTTTAGTCAAATTTATTAAAGGCACACAAAAAAAACACAAGGTCCTCTGTGCTAGCATTAGTGAGCAAACAATAAAATATGATTGCATGTCACAAACTCATCATTACATAACATTAAGTCTACAATTTTTCCTCCTCTACTTATTATAGTAATAAATCCCTTCGTTGAGCCTATCCCTACACAAACAAGAGAAAACGTTAGAGTATTAAATAAGCAAACATGACTACTAGAAAATATCAGTAGTCAACAAATCCAAAAATCCCCTTGCTTTTGAGAATAGAGACCTCTTTAAGATGTAATTCAGCGGAGTCTTTAAAAAGAAATATTACAGATTGAGACTGTTTGCAGAACGTGTCCAGCACAGATTCACAATTGTGCTCCAAAAATAAGATTTTCTGCTTTTTCAAATTTACTGTTTACAAGTCCTTTCTAAATTGAAACACAAGGTCGTTTCTTTGCTTTCAGTACCTTGAAGCCATGTTCAAGGAGATACACATTTTTATTCATGTTATATTGGAGGAGATGTATGAATACATAATTCCCAATGATGTACTAGTAACGGTCTTTCTCAATAAACAGCGCACAGCAGCAAAGTCTGTCAAGTTATCAACCAAATAAACCAATCAGAAGTCATCGAAATAAATGTAGCTTAATTATAGAAATAATTAAATAGAAAGAGTGCCAACCAAGTTACTAATCAGTAATCACAAGATTGGAGTATCACCTAGGTATACCTTGATAATGTTGATAAAGAATTTTAAAGAAATTGAGCAGATCATTTCACAACATTGTGGCTTAAAAATGAGAAGTCTGGTTGGGATATATTTTAAAATCTAAAATAAAATCCACCTTATTTGCGTTTTCAAAATTACCCTGGATGTCGACGTTGGATCTTTTTTAAACTAAGCCAAACTAAGCCAAACTGAATGCTGAATTAATTAACACAATAAATAAAATGGACAAAAATACAGTCCACAGTAATATTGTTTGCATGTGCAAATATATAAAACCTAAAATAACAACAAAACCAAATAGAATTTCAAATTTCAAACCATATATAAATTTGACTGTCTGCAGTACAAGGGCTTAACGGTGCAGATGGCCTTTACAAATTTGAATTTTCTTTTACAACCTAACTACAAGCCTTCAACTTTGGTGTTTATAAACGTTAGGGGTCGAACAGGCTATGTCTTTGTTAGTCTATGTTGGGTAGAAGAATCTCATAAGATCTGGGCAAGGAAATTGGAGTCGACAAGCATACAGCCACAGCAAACAGGCAAAAGAAAAACTGGTCAAGCTTCAACGAGAAAACAGCAATTCACTCTCACTGACCAAGGACTGACCAAGGATCCCACATGCTATTTTAGTAATAATACAGCAATTTGGCATTACCAATAAATTTACTATCAGGCAAATGACCTTGCAATACTACATAAGTCTTTATTATCAACTTCACAGACAGTTTGGACATAGCTTGAAGAATCTTCAAGGAATCATAGTTACCAGTCAGAAAGATTTCACATTATTTATAGACTTATTTAGAAATTAGAAAATTCAAATGAACTAAGTTAAAATCACAACGGACTCAAATGGATGATTGATTTTATTTCCTGTATTTGTACCTTTATTATAATAAGCAAAAGAGGAGAACAAGTAACTAGGTGAAGGATGAATGAAACTACTCTGCAATATAGATCCAGGTTACCTGACCAGGGCTGGAATCAAACCCACGACTGGCAAATGGAAGCCCAGAGCGCTACCAAATCAGTTAAATCTCTCCTCAACTGAACTAATAAAGATAATCTCAGTGTACAGATGTAAAATTATTAGACATTTGAGGTAGTGACAAGGATAACATTTTTAAAATTCAAACACATCCAGTAGTCTGCGGACATCGGTATTATTTATTTAACATCGAAATAGGATTCTGATTTCAAATGTAATGCATTCTACATTAGTATGCACAAGACATGACTCACAAAACTGCATACCATGCCTGTCAGTAATACACAAACTCAAAAGTCCATGTGTACATTGCATACCACCGACTAGGTGGCACCACACATCCAATGAATTGCAATAACTGCCACCTGGTTGGTTTGTACAACATTTTCACTAAGTCCATAATTTATTGAATGAGTAAACTGAACAGCAGGCATTTGTCATTGTAATTTGTAACTTTAAACAACATTAAATAATTTACGACCTTTTACAAAATGAACAACTTCCAGTCTTCTTCAGAGTAGGTTATCTATCAACACAGTTGTTCAAGCGCATTTATAAAACCAATTATCACAGGTCTCCCACAAGTTAAAGAAATTTATAACATTAAAATCAAGAAAACTTCTAATTCATCTGACAGTATCATAGGAAAAGAAAAATATGCATCATCATGGAAGATATTGTACACAGCCCAAACAAAATAACAAATATACCGATACCTGGAATAAATACACCAATATAGTTGCGTGACTTGTGTGATATGACGTAGAGTAATTCAACATGTTACAATGTGCTGCAATTGTAGCATAAAAGCTGCTTACTTTTACAATCATCCACTCCCAGTCTTCCATTCATACTTTTGTGTGACTTGCGCTATTCAAATCATTCATTGCCATTTTATGGATTCATAACCTTTTTTTTTTTCGCATCAAAATTTACTATGACTGATGAAAGTTGTAAAACTCGCACTACTATTCCAATGCACTAGTGGCTCTATATGTCCAATCAAAAATTGTCCATTTTTCCTAATGCTAGAATATCAGTCCAACAATGTATTAGGCTCTTGGCCCTTAGTCCGTAAAGTGAAGTTGTCACAAAAATGTATATATATAATCGTTGGAATTATGAGCACACCATGCACCCCATAGCCAAAGTTACCAATTGAGATCCTCAGCCCTTTGTGATTTTACTGGGATTGCTCAACAACTGCAAATTATTCCAGGAATTCAAAGAAATTTGGGACATTAATTTTAATTTAGGCTCATATTAACGTTGCCAGGAGATCTACAAGCCTACTTTTGCAAATAGCATTTCATACGGTAAACACTGTCTCTGTTAGACTTAAAACATCTGGTAAATCAAATATTTGTAGAAAAGAAACATTTTGTGTACATACCTCCTCAGTGAGATCCCCTTCCATGATTACTGATCCCTGGTCACTCTGAAAATTAATCAGACACACTCGATTAAGATATTTCATATTTTATCATACAAAATAGATTTACGATGCTGTGTGAAAAAAGTATGGAATAATTAAATAACCATTAATTACACAATAACCTGTTTTTTTTTTTTTTGTAAATAATATAATGAATTCATTGACAATTCTAGCATAACTGAGCAAAAAAAATGTGTCACTTTTCAACTTCTCATTTTCACATTGTACAGATCCTCAACGTGCTCCAGGATTCCTCAAAACATAGATTTTAATTTTCAAAACAGTTAAAAAAACATGATTGCTTTTAAGTGTAATTTTTATCAAGATCATTAATCTATATAAAACTTCAAAAGTTACAAAGCAGTAAATCAACTGACATGTATTTTTTCACTTTGAGCAGAGTCTAATGTAACAAGGTTTCAGTTGCAATGATAAACCAGATCGCACAACATGAGAAGATGGGAAATGCTTTTAAATGTATCAAATGTCTATGTCAACAAAGAAGAAAGATTAGAAGATTTTTAAATAGAGCAAACTGACTGTTTTTATCTTTGTTTATATTACACAATAAATTGGTCCATAATTGATGAGCAATGAGTGGGGAATTCAAGATTTAAAATGACATTGCAGTGTGATGCATTCTATCTTCTACACCGGTATTTAATTGAGGTAAAAATTAATTGGCAAATTTGCTCTACATTTCAAAAACCTTCGTTAAATCAGAGCTCTTGCAGAAGGTTTTAATGGATTAATTGCAATGTTATTTTTCAAAATTTTAATCACTTTTCTACAGAAAAGAACCTAGCACATTCAGTAAAACATAAGCTAAATTTATGATAGCCTAATAGCACAGTGAGCAATAATCATAATTCTGATAAATTCAGGTTAAACACTTCATATTTCAGATTCTATCTGTTGAATGACGAGTCGTTGATTATAATGGCCTTGTCTGGCTAGCTTATCAATTAACCAAAACTAAAATGTATGTATAATATAATTAGCATTTTCCCAACATATCTAACAAGAAAACAAATTCTTGGAAGTTAAAACCTCCAATTAGCAAGTTTTTTTTTAAAAACAGACCCAATCAGAGAGAAGTATTCTACATGTTCTAGCAAGAGATGACAACAGGAAAGGGTGTTCGGGCACCTTGACCATAGGCGGGTCCAGAGGGGGGTACAGGGGGTGCGCACAAAATTTTTCTAGAGACTCTGATGTTATAAGTATTGCTGCATCCCCCTGTCGAAAAATGCGAACTTTTAATGTTGCTTATCATTAGTTATAGTCTACCGGATAACCTGTCAACTAGCGACACATATTTATATGAGAACATCATATTCATAATGATATCATAATTAGGTGAAGCTCATTCCCCAGTTACCTCATCTATGGAGAGAGACCCGTCACTAGTGAAGCCCAAATCACAGGGATCTATGAGAGAGGAGGATTCGCCCAGCAGTCCATGTCCTTTGGAGGTGCCCTCAACTGCGGAGTCCGCATCTTCCGAACGACCTTTCTTCTTTTTGCCACGCTTTCTTTGGAATGCAGCAAGCTGTAATAAATGGATATAAAAAATTTGTGATACTTAAAATTGTTTCATCACGAGCCCATTTTTTTCCTAAAATATTACTGCCCATGACCGGAAAAAAAATTGGAATTTGGGCATTTCAATGCCTCAACTGGGGACAAAAATATAGGCCTATATACCCCCAGGCCCAAGTGAGGCAACTTAGTAAATGATACAAATTTTTTATGTCTGCCTAATCTGAAGAATATTGACCGTAAGACTGGACACTATTATAACAGAGATGGGCTCACCATTCATTATCAATACATCAAGATCAAACTCAAAGCCACCATAACGGCAAATACGGTAAATGAGGAAATAGCATGCGTTCTCGGACGGCCGGTAAACACAATATTTACGCTAGATCAGCATGCAACATTCATCTGTTGATCTATTTGACATTTGAAGCTAATTGATGGCCAATTGGAGGAGAGCCAAAAATACACACACTGAATGATTCAGACACTATTCTGCATGCAGACATGGTGACAGTGGAGTAGACAGCATGGCTGACATGCATTTCCTGGAATCCTGGCCAGTGACAGGCACGGGGACTGATTAGGCCTCCTCGAATGGAATTTAAAACAATTCTAGCTCTTGAAAAGTTCATTTCGAAGATTCCAAGAGCAGGATGTGATTGAAGCAGTGATGCAAACAACCGAGACACGTCAACATGGTCAACCAGTTTCTGATCAAAGTAATTCTTCAGCATGTGACAATTCGACAGGGACTCATCAAAAACGGGGACACAAAACACCCTATTTCTTCACTTAGAATAGCCCAGTACCTTTTCTTTTCCAGCCAGAAGCTTTTTCTTGCGGTCACCTTCTTCCATTCTGGCACAAACTCCAATAAACTTCTATCTTATATTTCATGCCAGAACTTCTTGTCCGCCATATTGTTTCTTCTTCTGCCAACTTTTACACGAGAGGGCAGCAGTATCTGATACACCGCTATGCATATGCGCCACCTCGTGTGAGTGAAGAATTTTATTTTCAATAAAAAAATTAGTTTTCCTTCACAGATCCAGTCTTAGAGGGAGGGGGGGGGGGTGGTCAGGTTGTTTAAACTCCACCTAAGAAAAAAAAGTGAAATAATTTTCATTCAGACACTCACAATATTTTCTGATCTACCCCCTGGAACTTAGTCAATTGATGACAGGCCCGTAGCCAGGATTTTTTATGGGGGGGGTGTGTGGAAAGCAATGAAGGGGGGAACTGAGGCCCGTAGGGCCGAAACTTAGCGGCGGGGGGTCTGGGGGCCGCTGAAGGCCCCCAGAAGCCAACGGATTTTAGACACTCCGAGACACATTCTGAGCATTCTAGAGAGTTAAATTTGATGGAAAAATTCCCAAAAAACTCAATATGGTAACATAATTTAAAATGCCAAAGAACACAGTCTTTGTGAATTTTGACCTTTTCTTATAGCCTGGTCTATACTGATGATCTACTCATAATTTTATTGTAGAGAAGTTTCATAGATAAGAATAATATATTTAAAAAAGTCAAATTATGATTTTAACATCATGAACCACTTTTGGAGAATTTAATTTAGTATGTGCACTGAATTTGTGAAAACACATAGGCATACAGGGTTAATGCAGGTAAATTGGGGAGGCATTGACTCATGCTATGGTGGGAGCAGTGAGGGTCCTGTAAGAGGGGGTCATTGGAGGAAAAACACAGGAGAGGAAGGAGACAGGAAATTCTACAGAGGGATGCTAAGCAATACTGAAGAGGCAGGGCATACTGAAGAGGCAGGGCAGGATGCATGCATCAGTTATAAGGCGAGACGTAGAGAAGGAGAATGCAGAGAGGGTACACTGAAAATATTTTTGACTAAGAAGTTAGTCAAAATGTCTAAGAAATTAGCCAATTTGACGATGTCTTATATGACTAACTTTGGTTAGTCAAACTGACCAACTTCTTAGTCAAATTGACTAACCAGGGTTAGCCTTTTTGACGATGTCTTATATGACTAACTTTGGTTAGTAAAACAGACTAACCCGCTCAAAGTTAGTCATAATGGCTAAGGTCGTGTTAGCATTCTTGACTAACAGGGTTAGTCAGTGGTTAGTCAGTTTGACTAAGTTCAGTGACACAAGCCAATTTGACAGAACTGAGTAATGCTAGCTTGCTATTCACCTAAAAATGATTGTATCTTTGCATCAATCTTCGGTCAATAAATTATAAATTTCAATTATCAAAATTATAGTTGTTATAAAAAATGTTTATCACAACATTATTATGAAATAACAACAATCAAATGAACATTTCAATTCATAGAACATGTAATGTTTTATATTTACCTGTGAATGATTGTATATAATATATAAATTGAACATTCATTAACAGAATGCCTATGGGAATCACAAAATATGAAAATGATGTAAATTTTCATTGAGTCCTTAAATTTAACTTCACTATAAAACTCTTGCTTTGGAAGTTCCTCCCTCCAAATTGTTTGCATATTGATTAATCAACTCATTTTCTGTCACACCAATAAAGATGAGTTTTCCGTATAGGCCTATGTTCCAGCCCTCTGGTAAGTCGGGGATACATATATGATTTCCTTTGTTTGTTTCCTCGTTCTGCTCAATATAACATGTTCATTTTCATCCATCATTCCGTCTGACAAAGAGATAGAGGTGGGTCCACGGTAAAATTCCGATATATCACTTTGAGGTTCCTCCGTTATTTCCAGCTTTCTCTTTTATGAAATTTCAGTTTATAATACATTTAATCCTTCCTCGTCTGGATGGGCTATAATAATATGAAATCATATACTGCCAAAGCCATCAACTTGGCATTGTTCATATGGTTCCAATAGCTGAAAACAAATAAGGGGCAGTCAGTTGTTGTTTCAGAGACAAAATTTAATATTTAAGTATAAATTATAATAAAATCAAAATGAAATTGAACTTTTAAGGTGACAAAAAAAGTGAGAAGTTTCCAAAAATAATATCATGCAAGATGCTCTGTTATATTAATATACACAAGGTAACAGGCAGAGGGAGGGGTACACCCCTTAACTCCTCAATCAAATACCTAGTCACTTTGACTAACCTACTTAGCCATTTTGACTAAGTTGATTAGAAAAAAAAGATTTGCATAGGAAGGGAGAGGGAGAGGGGTTGGTTTAATTGTTCTGTACCAAATGTGTCTTATCCTGTAAACCAGGGGGGGGGGTGAGGTGAACCTACCTAGTCATTTTGACTAACCTACCTAGTCATTTTGACTAACATACCTATTCATTTTGACTAAGGGGGTGACCATTTAATAATCAGGGGGGGGGGCTTGGATTTCTCCTTGGTGGGAAATTATCTATTTCGCCATAACAGCGGCCATAATTATTTATTTCAAGTGCCTAAGAACAATTAGGACTGCCCAAAATTATAAATTTATTTATTTCACCAAAATTTTGCAAGAAATTATTTATTTCAAAGAACTCCAAGCCTCCCTTCAGATTAAATGGTGGCCCCTTAAGTTAATAAATGTAGGCTATAAACATTGAAGTGCATCGAAATTTGAAAATCATCTTATAGAATGAAAAGACTGACCTCTGATAAATACGCTATTTATCGACATTTCCCCACGAGAAAGTCTGTTCCTGTACATTTATTCGTGATCTAGAGACTGAGACGAACAAAATGACATCAAAACGAGCCCTGTAGCCCAACTAGAAGTGGTCAAACACTTACATTCCATGTCCGATTGCTTCTTCAACAGTCTTCTCCTTTCTGGAGACATTTTTGAAATTAAACAGGAAATCACATGTGCGCATGTGCAGCTTTGACTAACCTAGTTAGTCTTTTTGACTAAGGGTGAATTTTTCTTAGACATTTTGACTAAGGTCAGAAATAAGTTAGCTTTTTTGACTAACCTAGTCAAAATGTCTAACTTGGTCAAGCCTGCAATATTTTCAGTGTAGAGGAAGAGAGTTTAGAGGCAAGGATGGAGAGGGTGAGACCTAGGGAGGAGGTAGAGATGAAGGGGACAAAAAACAATTGGGGTCGGGGTAGAAAAGGAGAGTCTCAAAGGGAGGTGCAAGAATGGAGGTGACAAGAGCTGGGGAAAAGGGAGTAGCTATTGCTAAGCGGATGAAGAAAGGGAGAGTATGAGTCAGACAGATCGAGGACTAAAGAGGGGAGGACTGATACTTAAGAAGGCTAAAGCTATCAGGAGGCGGCAAGGCAGCCACAAGAGCTTGTATGCAAAAGAAGTAGTCCAAACATTGCTTGTGACTCCAGAAATGTAGTAATGGAGAATGTAGAGAGGTGCAAGTCAGAGAGATATAGATGACTAGGGAAGGAGGAAGATGAATAAACTGGAAAAGGTTTGAGCTAACAGGAGGAAGCAAAATCTAGGGAGGAGTTAGTCTTAGCATTGCTTCTGAATATAGAAATGCAGAAATGTAACTGAGGAGGTGGAAAGCAGAGAGATGCTTTAGGTAGAGAGTGAGGGGACACAAGCTAGGGAGAAACCAGTGAGGAAGCTTTTATTACTAATTTATTAGGAGCTCCAAGAACTACGGAGTAGGCAGAAAAGCATACAGAGAGAACGGAGTAATAGATGGAGAAGGCATATATGTCAGGGAGAGGGCAGACAGGGAGGAGAGAAGAATTGTTGTGGAGGAGAGAAAAGCTGTTGAGGAAGAAGAAAGGACAAGGAGGAGACAGATAGGAAGACTAGATGTGTCTGCATTAGGAGGCGGCAGCTAGAGAATTAGAGACGCCCAAGAGATGGAGGAGGGGTGCAGAGACACAGGAAGCAAGAGCTAAGGGGGAGGAAAGAGCTATTGGGGAGGAGACTAGAACTGGGCGGATACAGAAAGGGATAATGCAGGGAGGGGAGTGTCAGAGATAGCTAGAATGAGAGTATCTGGAGAGATTGGAGGATAACATGGAGGAGGGAATGGCTAGGGAAGAGATGCATGGAAAAGGAGAAACCCAGAGAGAGAGGAAGAAGGAGTGGAAGGAGCCATAAGCGAGGGAGGAGGCAGCGAGGGATGTCTTGAGAGGAAAGTGACTGAAAACGGAGGAGGCACACAGGGAGGAGAGAATCATTGTGCCCCCCCTAAAATATTCCTATTTAAAGGCCTGATTTTAAAATGCTTTCTTTTGTTTTTGGAGTTTTGTTTCCGCTTTTCTTCACTTTCCCTTTTTAGAAATTGCCGGAAGTTCTGGTATATATATCGGGCAGTGCAAACACACCCTTCACTCCCCCTGGCCATAATTTTATTTTGAAATTTCATAAGTTAGAGTAGAGCCACATGGACATTATGTTTAACAGCAATACAACATTGCATGCTGGTACATGCTCTGTCCCTCAAGACCATTCAGGGTTTCTTTGTGAGGGGAGGCCTCAGGATAGGATACACCCGCTGCTCCCTTCTCTTATTCCTACAATATCAGTTATCCCCCATTTTGCCCCCCATTTTTCCCACTCTTCCCCCTTCTACCCCCTCTTCCCCCTGCTTCCCCCCTCTTGTCCCTGCTTCCCCCCTCTTGCCCCCGCTTCCCCCGTCTTGCCCCCGCTTCCCCCCTCTTGCCCCCGCTTCCCCCCTCTTGCCCCCGCTTCCCCTCTCTTCCCTCAATTTACCCCCCCTCTTCCCTATTCCCCACTCTTGTTCCCGTTTCCCCCACATAACCTCAGGCTCCTCATTTCCCCCAATTTCCATGCCTTTCCCCCTCACTGCCTCTAATTAAATGTTCTTATCTTAGCGTTATCTCACAGGGGGGGGGGGATGTTGTTTCTTCTCAATACCATTGCCTACTCCAATTTTAGATGTAAAGTTTCTTCAGCCTCATTGCCCAGTGCCCATCCAAACAAAAACGCCTCCCATATATGGATGAGTCACATTGTGTAATTCTTTTCTAGGCAAAAAATACAAAAAACCTCTTGAAATCGAAGAAGAATATTCTTATACCCCCTCTTTTAAAAATACTACAATCTAGGCCTATTTACAGAAATTCTGATTGGTCCCTCAAATGGTTGCTGTGTTTCTTGAGCAATGCATACATTTATTTTTGTTTGGAAATAAATCCAATCAGAAAGCAACTGCGTGAACCGACATTCGCGGATTCTCGACAAAAACGCGTAAGATCATTGTGGATTCAAGGGGGAGGTTGGGCTGTGGGGGGGTGTGTACACACCCTACACACCCCCCCTGGCTACGGGCCTGTCAGATGGAAGTTTTTGCCTTGGCTAAATTGATCAAGACTCTTACTTGTCAACTGGCTACCGAGTACCGACAATTTTTTTTTTCTTCAGGCGCTTCGCAGAATTGACAAAAACTTCCATTATTTCCACATCAAATCTACTCAAGCAATTTCTAATTTTTAACACAAAGTACATTAAGGTGGCTCGATACTCGTGAACTTTCCAAGATAGAATTTGTTAAAAATAGTTTAAAATGATCCAAAATATAGTTTATAGCAAAGATATATAAATGAAAGTGGTCGTTACCAGCCTTTCTTTCAAAATATTTGAGGTGATGTAAAAGAAAGTCAGTCCAAGCAAACCTGAAAAACCCTATTTTTTTCTTAATTTTTTTACAGTAAAGTATTCCCTGCCATTTAGTGGCCATTCATTCTATTTTATTAAATGAAGCATGGAATTAAAGAGGACAGTTCTATGGAAAAGTCGATTAAAATTCCAGAAAGATATATTTAGTTTAAAGAACTTTTCTAGAGGTTCGGAAAAAAAGTTTCGATTTTGAAAATTTTTATCTTTTTATGAATCATAGCGCTAAAAAAAAAAGGCTAGATAGAATTTTCTATTTCTTTGTCATCTGTTTCCAAATTAAGTGGGGAACAATGTAATAATATTCACAAGGCTTCCAACAGGCCTTTAAATTGATATAGAAATTTATTTATAGAACAGAGTCATTTTTGCGAAACTAGACGTGCTTGCCGACAATTGCCTGCAGAAATTATTTTGACATGTAGTAGACTTCATGGCAAATCCAATGCTGCAAACGAGAAGTTTCTAGCCCAAACAGAAGTGGCGCAAATGTAACACGAAGCGGCCGTCGTATGGAATTATCAGACTTGAAAAAAGATGTTGAAGCAGTGTCAGCACAGTGGTGACGTTACGATAGATAGGGCCTGTAGTCAGGGAGATATCTAAAAAAAGAGGCTTATTTCTTGTACAGGTCTTACTCATGAGAGCACCACTTGAATTTGGTACCGATTGAAAGAGGACACTTTGGAGCTTCAGAAACCATGGTTTTCACATTCCAAAGGTGGTAGGTTTTCTTTCTGGGAGGGGTAAAAGGTCAACGACCTCTTGACTTTACAGTCATTTAATGAAAAATGTATTTTCTTAATGTTTTCAGCATAACTTTTCAAGTGTTTTACATATTAATTTCAAATTCACCAAAAGTGAAGATGATTCCATGTTATTTGGGTCTCTAATTTAAAAAATGCACTTTGACCTATTTTGGGGTCAAATGGGGTCAACAAATTTGATAATTATAGAAAATTTCACTCAAAATAGCTATATATACTTGGATATGTTATTGTCATGCCCAAAATATTAAATAAATCAAGATAATTTCTCATGCACCAGGAAGTCACATGGGCTAGCATTACATATGTTGGGAAATTTTGGTTGCTATGGATACATGTTACCTATAGGGAGGGGTAAAGCTCAAAACTGCACCCTCCATTTTTGGGCAAAATTTATATTCATTTATGGGACAATTTCATATATCATTTGTTTCTTCTGTTCATGGATATGCCTCATTATGAACAAATACCATTCCAAATTATTGGTCAAACAAATATTCTATGAATAAATATTAAAATATTGGTTGCTGTAGATACCTGTTAGACATAGAAGGTGTGAAATCTGAAACCTAGGTCTCTTTTTTTGGGCAAAATTTACCTTCATTTATAGCACAATTTCCAAATCATTTGTTACTCTTGTCTATGTATGTAATATTATTAGGAGATACCATCCTTGTTTACTGCTCTCACAAGTATTTGATAAATATATATTTCAAAATATTGGTTGCTATGGATACCTGTTAGCCATAGAAGGGGTAAAGCTCTAAACGTCACCCACCATTTTCGGTAAAATTCACCTTGATTTACAGCATCAATTCCACATCATTTGCTTTTCTGTTTATGAATATGCCCTATTATGTAGAAATACTATTCAAATCATAAATCAAACAAATATTCAATAAATATATAGCAAAATATGGGTTGCTATGGATATTTTTTAGCCAAAGAGGGAAAGAAATCTGAAACCTCGCCCTCTGTTTGTGGCCAAAATTTACCTTCATTAATGGCAGAATTTCCATATAATTTGTTCTTCTGTTTATTGATATATATGCTATGTTATGGGGAAATACCATCCTTATTTACTGCTTATACAAATATTCAATTAATATTATTAATATATTATTAAAATATTGGTTGCTATGGATACCTGTTATCCGTTGGACAGGTGAAAACCGAAACCTTGCCCTCTGTTTTTGGGCAAAATTAATCTTCGTTTATAATGTTCACATGTAACTTCCACATAATTTATTATTCTGTTTATGGATATGCCATGCTTTGGGGAAATACGCTTATCTACTGCTCACTAATAAATATGGGTTATATGCTTACATATGCTTACACAAATATTAAATAAAAATATATATATTCAAATATTGGTTGTCACAGATACCAGTTATCCATTCATTAATGGCAGAATTTCCATATAATTTGTTCTTCTGTTTATGGATATGCCATGTTATAGGGGAAATACCATTGTAATTTACTGCTCAGACAAATATTCATTTAATATATTATTAAAATATTGGTTGCTATGGATACCTGTTATCCACAGGACAGGTGAAAACTGAAACCTTGCCCTCTGTTTTTGGGCAAAATCAGACTTCGTTTATGATACAACCTCCACATCATTTATTAATCTGTTTATGGATATGCCATGTTTTGAGGAAATACCCCTTGTTTACTGCTCACAAATAAATAAATATGGGTTCCTTCAAATATTCTATGAATATACATTGTTTGCTGTAGATACATGTTTGCCATAGAAGGTGTGAAATCTGAAACCACGGTCTCTGGTTTTGGGCAAAATTTACTTTCATTTATAGCACAATTTCCGTATCATTAGTTTCACCTGTTCATGGTATTTCATATTATTAGGAAATACCATCCTTATTTACTGCTCTCACAAATATTTAATAAATATATATATATATCAAAATATCGGTTGCCATGGATACCTGTTAGCCAGAGTAAGGGTGAAATATGAAACCTCGCCCTCTGTATTTGGGCAATATGTATCCTTACTTGCCAGTGGCACAATTTCCACATCTTGCGTTTATTCTCTTTATAGATATGCCTCATTATGAGGGAATACCATTCATATTTACTGCTTACACAACTATTCAATAAGTATACCAAAATCCTGGTTGCTATTGACACCTGTTTCCGTGGGTATTACCCATAGGATGGGTGAAAACTGAAATCTCACCCTCCATTTTTGGGGAAAATTTACCTTCATTTAAGGCACAATTTCCACATCTCTTGCTCTTCCGCTGACATATATGCCACATTTTGAGGAAATAGCATCATTGATTGTTGGTACACAAATATTCAATCAATATATATTTCTAAATTTTGTTTGCTTTGGACACTTTCCACCCATAGGAGGAGTAAAAGTTGAAACTTTGCCTTAAATTTTTCGGTGAAATTTACCTTCATTTATAATTCAATTTCAATGTCTTTTGCCTCTTCTGTTCCTAGACATTTCGCATTATTAGTGAATACAATCCAAATTACAGGTCACCCCAGATATTTAGTGAATATAAAAATTTTTGGTTGCCATGGAAACCTGTCACTCACAGGTGGAGATTAAAATTAAAAGCTCACCCTCAGTTTTTGGGCGAAATCACAACATATATGCCAATATAGATGGATATCGTAAGTGCATTATGCGGAAATTTTGCCATAAATCATGGTAAATTTTTGCTTACACAGAGAGTGAATTTTTGAGTTTTCACCCCTCCTGGTATCCATAGCAACCCATATTCGGATATATATATTTATTGAATATTTTTGTGAGCAGTACATAAGGGGCATTTCCTCAAAGCATGGTATATCCATAAAGAGAAGAACAAATGATGCGGAAATTGTGCTGCAAATTAAGGTATATTCTGCCTGAAAACTGAGGATGAGTGTCAGTTTCACCCCTCCTATGGGTGACAGGTATCCATAACATCCAATATTTAAATATTTTATTTATTGAATATTTATGTAAGCAGTAAATAGGAATGGTATTTTTTCATAACATGGCATACCCATGAACAGAAGAAACAAATGATATGGATATTGAGCTATAAATGAAGGTAAATTTTTCCCAAAGACAAAGGGCGATATTTTGGTTTTCATCCCTCCCATGGATAACCGGTATCTGTGACAACCAATATTTGAATATATATATTTTTATTTAATATTTGTGTAAGCATATATGTAAGCATATAACCCATATTTATTAGTGAGCAGTAAATAAGCGTATTTCCCCAAAGCATGGCATATCCATAAACAGAATAATAAATTATGTGGAAGTTACATGTGAACATTATAAACGAAGATTAATTTTGCCCAAAAACAGAGGGCAAGGTTTCGGTTTTCACCTGTCCAACGGATAACAGGTATCCACAGCAACCAATATTTTAATAATATATTAATAATATTAATTGAATATTTGTATAAGCAGTAAATAAGGATGGTATTTCCCCATAACATAGCATATATATCAATAAACAGAAGAACAAATTATATGGAAATTCTGCCATTAATGAAGGTAAATTTTGGCCACAAACAAAGGGCGAGGTTTCAGATTTCTTTCCTTCTTTGGCTAAAAAATATCCATAGCAACCCATATTTTGCTATATATTTGTTGAATATTTGTTTGATTTATGATTTAAAATAGTATTTCTACATAATAGGGCATATTCATAAACAGAAAAGCAAATGATGTGGAATTGATGCTGTAAATCAAGGTGAATTTTACCGAAAATGGTGGGTGACGTTTAGAGCTTTACCCCTTCTATGGCTAACAGGTATCCATAGCAACCAATATTTTGAAATATATATTTATCAAATATTTTTGAGAGCAGTAAACAAGGATGGTATCTCCTAATAATATTACATACATAGACAAGAGTAACAAATGATTTGGAAATTGTGCTATAAATGAAGGTAAATTTTGCCCAAAAGAAGAGACCTAGGTTTCAGATTTCACACCTTCTATGTCTAACAGGTATCTACAGCAACCAATATTTTAATATTTATTCATAGAATATTTGTTTGACCAATAATTTGGAATGGTATTTGTTCATAATGAGGCATATCCATGAACAGAAGAAACAAATGATATGGAAATTGTCCCATAAATGAATATAAATTTTGTCCAAAAATGGAGGGTGCAGTTTTGAGCTTTACCCCTCCCTATAGGTAACATGTATCCATAGCAACAAAAATTTCCCAATATATGTAATGCTAGCCCATGTGACTTGCTGGTGCATGAGAAATTATCTTGATTTATTTAATATTTTGGGCGTGACAATAACATATTCAAGTACATATGGCTATTTTTAGTGAAATTTTCGATATTTATCAACTTTGTTGACCCCAAAAATAGGTCAAAGTGCATTTTTTAAATTAGAGACCCAAATAACATGGAATCATCTTCACTTTTGGTGAATTTGAAATTAATATGTAAAACACTTGAAAAGTTATGCTGAAAATATTAAGAAAATACATTTTTCATTAAATGACTGTAAAGTCAAGAGGTCGTTGACCTTTTACCCCTCCCAGAAAGAAAACCTACCACCTTTGGAATGTGAAAACCACGGTTTCTGAAACTCCAAAGTGTCCTCTTTCAATCGGTACCAAATTCAAGTGGTGCTCTCATGAGTAAGACCTATGCCTACTTTTGGCTCCTCTGCTCCCTGACTACTGCCTGGCTGCGCGTGGATGTGCTCAGATGACGTCATTACACGAGTAGCGAGCCACCTTAAAGATAAGATATATAGGCCTAACCAGGGAGGAAATAAAGACACATAATTTTTAAAATATGATAATTTATTAGCACACATGTATGTAAAAAAAAAGACAGTTATTTAGAAGCTGCATCAAGGATTTTTAATAGCGCATCATGAGCCTCTGATTTTGGGAATATGCTTAGTGCTTCCATTGCCTTAGTTTTGTAATTGTTCGCTAATTTTCCAGTTTCTTGAACTGTCCCACTTTCTTTCAATATATTGGTAATCTGAAAATAAATAAAATATTTCTATCTATTAGGCGTATAAAAACATAGAAGCTCAGTAATTGATCAGGCTTTATTTCACAACTATTATAAACTCTCAAAATATATAACATTGATTGACAAACAATATTGTAAAATTATTTCATTCCTTTAATTAATCAAACACAACTGGTCTCATATCAATAATTAATCAATTTAGCTATTCATTTACAATTATTTTTAAAATCAAGATCAATCCTTATCTATTGCCAAACTTGAAAGTTAAGCCAATAAGAATCAACTCTTTGTCTTACCTCTTTTTTATGTTTCTTGGGATTCTTCAGATATTGCTGGAACTGGACATCCTCCTTGTGTTGGGACAAGTGCAGCACAAAGGGAGCAGAAGTGATGTTCAAACTCTCCTCATTGTTCTTGAGCAAACACTCAAGATCTTCATGCAACTGCAATACAAAGGACAACAATTAGAAAAGAAATCCAATTAGAGTAGACTCAAGATTCATAATTGAAAGACAATGCACTAATTAGTGAGCAATTACTATGCACACCATCTTGTTGTATTTAGTAATTAATTGTGATTGTTACTACATGTAGGCCTATATCACTAAATTTGTTGAAATACTGTCAAGAGAACCTAGAGATCCGGGTCCTTTACATTTGTAAAAATATTTTAAAATTGTTTTAAGTTTTTAAACTGGGGCCTATAATATTTTAATACCTACCTATTAAGTGCTACTATGGAATTTAGAACAAGCTGTAATAAATCCTATGAAATATTTAATACACTAGATATACCCATTGAGGGACATTTTTAGGGGGAATGGAGCGCTGGCCCCCCCTCCAGACCCCCCATTATATGTGAAAATGAAGAGGTAGATTCCCAGTGATGGCACTGGAAAGATTGACTGGGTAATGATAAAAATCTGCAATTTGTCTGAAAGCATACATGTGCTTTGATTGAAATGGTAGAGAAATACGTGAGCAGAGAAAATATGTGAATGGAGTTGAGGAAGTATATAATAATATATAATAATATGGATTTATATAGCGCTAATTTCAGTAAACTGCTCATCAGCGCTTTTTCGAATCGAATCACTCATAAGAATTTTGAAACAAATGGGTTTTTAGATTCTTCTTGAAGGTTTCTAATGTTTGAGCAGTTCTCACTTTTTCAGGCAAATTGTTCCAGAGTTTTGGTGCTGCATAGGAAAATGCCCGATCTTCAAACTTATTTTTGTTGCGTGGAGCAGGTTCTGCTAACAGCAGCTTGTGGTTGCTTCTCAGGTTGTGTTCCTGTTGAGATTTGATTTGCACAAGTTCTTGGATGTATTGTGGTGCCTGATTGTTCATTGCCTTCCATGTAGTTGTCATCAATTTGAACTGAATTCTTGCTGTGATTGGTAACCAGTGCAGTTGCTTCCTACTGTGGCTGACACTGTCGAGTTTTTTCAATCTCTCAATTAATCGAACGGCCGAGTTTTGAGCAACCTGAAGTTTATTTAACAATCGGGCAGAAGTGCCATACAGCAGTCCATTTCCGTAGTCCAAATGAGGGGTGACAAGTGCATTGACAGCAGTTTTAACTACTTCCTTGTCAAGATTTTTACGGACTTTTGACAGGTTTCTCAAATTGAAATATGCGTTACGACACATTTTGTTGATCTGCTTCTCCATGGTCATATTTTTGTCAAAGAGCACTCCCAAATTGCGGACATGGTTGGCAGTTTTGATTTCAACATTGTCTACATTGATAGATGTCATTTGAAGTTTCTTCAGTTGGTTTGGTGCTCCAATCAGAAGAAGTTCAGTTTTTTCTCCATTATTACACAGCTTGTTCTCATGCAAGAAATTTCTGATTTCAGCAATACAATTTTCCATTTTCTGTCTAGCATGTTTTTCACCCAAAAAGGTTGGTTTAAATGACAGGATAAGTTGCTCATCATCAGCGTACTTCTGATCGTGAACTTGATTTCTTCGTGCTACTTCACTGACTGGGGCAACGTAGGAGTTGAATAAAATTGGTCCAAGTTTGGATCCTTGAGGAACTCCAAAATTGAGTGGAAGTTTGCTTGATGTTTTATCATTTATTATCACAGACTGTGATCTTTCAGAAATGTAGGATTTGAACCATCGTAAGGCTGCACTTTGCACACCATACCTGTGGCGCAGTCTTTGTAGCAAAATACCATGATCAATTGTGTCGAATGCAGCAGATAGGTCTAACAATACTAGCATTGTCACCTCGCCATTGCTTAGATTAAGCATAATATCATTATGGATTTTTGTTAAGAGGGTTTCTGTGCTGTGAAATTTCTTGTAGGCTGATTGCTTTTCATCCTCAAGATTGTTCTGAGTGAGGTGATCAACATACTGTTTGATTACAGCACTTTCAATGATTTTACTCAGAAAAGAAAGGTTCGAGACTGGCCGATAATTCTTTTTGATCAATTCAAGACCCTCTTTCTTCAAAAGTGGTTTGACAAGTGCATGCTTCAGTTCAAGGGGCATTTCTCCAAGTGTTAATGACATATTAACAATTTTCGTTATGATTGGCAGAAATTCATCAACACATTCAAGCAGTAGCCATGTTGGCATTGGATCAAGTTGGCAGTGTTTGACAGGCATTTCAGTGATAAGTTTCTTAACTTGTTGTTCTGATAGAGCCTTAAACTGATGTAAGTTGTGGTTTTGGTTGGGTTGAGAGGCATCAGTTGTGATCTTCGTTCCTGAATCTAATTTAGATCTGATGATTTTGATCTTTTCATCAAAGAAGTTGTTGAAATCATTGGCTAGTTCTGTTTCATTTGTGTGATGGGGAAGAGGCAGATCTTGTTTTCTGTTGAGATGAGAATTTAGAAGTTTGAACATCGCCTTAGAATTTCCCTTTGTGGCTTGAATTTTACACCTGAGATCATCTGACTTAAGCTGATTAAGCTTTTCATTGAGAGCATTTCGTTTTTCTTTGAAAATATTCCAGTCTTTTTCTAGACCAGTTCTTCTCCACAATTTTTCTGATTTTCTCTTTTCCTTTTTAAGTGGCTTTATTTCTTGATTTGTGAACGGGTTAGGTTTGCGCACCGTCACAAGTTTAGTCTTAACTGGGGCGTGGTTGTCAAAAATCTTTTCAGTTGATTTGTACAGTGCCACAAGTTTGTTCAAGTAGACTGATCGATTACGGTGTTGTACTTTTTGTGACAGATGCTGTTCAATGTCTTTCTTGAATTTGGCTATATTTATGCTGCGGGTCTTTCTGAAGGCAATTTTCTTCTGTGGATTCTTCCCTTTGTTTACGTCAATATTAAAGAGGATACAGTTATGGTCCGACAGTAGATCACTGACAGCACAATCTCTGAGTGTTGTTGTTTTATTGGTTATTACCAAATCAAGTGTGTTTCCGTCTTTGTGTGTCGGTGAAGACACATGTTGAACAAGGTCAAACATTTCAAGAATGTTGTTAAATTGGATAACTTTGGCATCATCTGGTTTATTCACATGAAAGTTGAAGTCTCCGACAACTATAGTTTCATTGTGATATGTCTGATAGTGAGATAAGAAGTTTGTGAATTCGTTAAAGAATTCTGATAAAGTGTATTTGTTCTTTTTGGAGGGTTCCGGCCTGTACACTACAAGAATTGTGACAATTCTTCCATTTAATTGCAACTGAATCTCAATGTGCTCAAAGGTCTTTGTTTTCATGCTTTCCTTTTTCATTGCTCTAATGCCAGTTTTTACAATGCATCCTACTCCACCTCCAGGTCTGTTCTCACGAGATGAACCCAAGTAAAAACATTCACCATTTCTTTCAAGTTCACCGATTTCAACTCTGTCATCTGCTTTAAGCCAGGTCTCAGTGAAAAGAAAGACGTCAAGATCAAATTCATCTCTGAAATCCTTCACAACCTGTGTTTTTTGTCGTATGCTTTGAGCATTCCATATGCAAGCTTTCAGAGTGTGAGACTCCCTCAGATTGTCGGAGCCATGTTGAGTGACAGATTTTGCAAAATCATTAAATCTATTTCTTTGGTTTGTCATATATGTATGACCAGCAGTTGTTCTGACTTTTCGTTTTATCATTTGGTTTGAACCGTGTCCATCTTTTAAACCAATGCGTACCACATCAGAGTACAGCCTGACTGGTTGGGACATACTTGAGCTGTTAGTAGTCAATATCTATGGGAAACTGTGTGCAAGTGCTACATATAGGCAACACAAACAACTTAGTTTATTAGGCAAATCTATTTGATTCAAAAATGCTATAGTTTGTCTGGACAGTTAGCTCGGTCCGCAAGTGCTACGTTCAGGCAACACGATCAAGTTAATTTGATAGACAAGTTGAAGGCACGTTGGTTCGATTTGCAAGTTCAACGTATAGGTAACACAAACAAGTTAAGCACTTATTTTACTATTTTTAAAAAATTTTTAGCATGGTTTGCAAGTGCCACATATAGGCAACACAAGCGAGTCCGTTAGCCAAGTTTTATTGGCGAGTTCACTAGTTTAGCATGTGTTACGAACAGGCAACACAAGCAAGTTATTAAGACACGATTTTCGGCAAGTTGGCTTGGTTTGCAAGTGCTACGACTTTGCACCACTTGCAAGTTGGTTTGTAAGGCAAGATTTTGGCTGGTTCGTGGGTGCTATACAGTATATGCAGGCAACACAAGCAAGTCAGTTGCAAGTTTGTCGGGCAAGTTGGCTCAGTTCGCAAGTGCTACGTTCAGGCAACACAAGCAAGTTAGTTTCTTAAGCAAGTTTCAGGCAAGTTGGCTCAGTTCGCAAGTGCTACGTACTGGCAACACAAGCAAGTTAGTTTTTTAGGCAAGTTTCAGGCAAGTTTCAGGCAAGTTGGCTCAGTTCGCAGGTGCTACGTACAGGCAACACAAGCAAGTTAGTTTGTTAGGCAAGTTTCAGGCAAGTTGGCTCAGTTCGCAAGTGCTACGTACAGGCAACACAAGCAAGTTAGTTTGTTAAGCAAGTTTTCGGCTGGTTCGCAAGTGCTATGTACTGGCAACACAAGCAAGTTAGTTTGTTCGGCAAGTTTCAGGCAAGTTTCAGGCAAGTTGGCTCAGTTCGCAAGTGCTACGTACAGGCAACACAAGCAAGTTAGTCTTTTAAGCAAGTTTTCTCCTGGTTCGCAAGTGCTACGTACGGGCAACACAAGCAAGTTAGTTTGTTAGGCAAGTTTCAGGCAAGTTGGCTCAGTTAGCAAGTGCTACGAACAGGCAACACAAGCAAGTTAGTTTATTAAGCAAGTTTTTTGGCCGGTTTGCAAGTGCTACGTACAAGCAACACAAGCACGTTAGTTTGTTAGGCAAGTTGGCTCAGTTCGCGAGTGCTACGTACCGGCAACACAAGCAGGTTAGTTTAATTGTTAGGCAAGTTTCAGGCAAGTTGGCTCAGTTCGCGAGTGCTACGTACAGGCAACACAAGCAAGTTAGTTTGTTAGGCAAGTTTGTAAGGCAAGTTGGCTCAGTTCGCAAGTGCTACGTACAGGCAACACGAGCAAGTTAGTTTGTTAGGCAGGTTGGCTGGGAGTTAGAATTGAGGACCAATCAATTGTGACTGACCAAAGGAGTAAGTTATAATCAAGGATCAATCAATTAGTGACTGACCAAAGGGTAAGTTAGAGTCGAGGATCAATCAATTGGTGACTGACCAAAGGAGTATGTTAGAGTCAAGGATCAAAGTATATTGGTAAGTGATATTTTGGCACATTGCCAAATGCTACACAGCAGGTGTGTGAATGTTTTTGGCGGGAAAATGGAGCAGTGGCGCCAGTCCCTGGCGATGTGATAAGCGGAACTACAGAGCAGATTCATGCGCCCCTGGTGGCAGAGGACAGTTGCCATAGAAAAACGTAAATAAGACAGCAGTGGAACTGCTTTCTGGTGTTATCAGAAGGACAGGATAGATCAATAAGGATAGGTGGATAGTTTAGGTGAGTGGCATAGCTATGGGAGGAGTTTTTAGCTGTTGCAGGTGTGAGCATGCCACTCATGATTTTTGTATCTTATACCCGGCAGGGATTTAACGGAAATTGATATATTTTACATTCATTAAAATATATTTTAAAATTCATTAAAACACTATATATTTTTACAATATTACACCCAGAGAATCTACCCTAGACGAATCCTGCCATCTCCACATCTTATCATAAGATATTGTGTCAGAGCGTCATAGCCAATCAGCGTCTAGGATTTTCCTCCACTTCAAAAGTTTACCGGCAATTTGCGTAAAAACTATTCATTTCCCAGAGACGTAAAACCTGTCATTTTAAAGCTCTTAAATAGATCTATCTATTGCAGTAGGTCTCGACTTACGTAAATGCGTATTTAGACGTAAGCGGCGGAATTTGCATAACATGCTTTAAGGCCTGTTCATTGGTCAGCTTTGAGGGCGTGTCTGACTAAATCACTGAAGGCTTTGCTGAAGTGCAATATTATGACAAAGAATTCCATTATTTTCATTCCAGGAACAAAAAATCCCAAAACCTTTTTAGAAAACAGCAGAATTTATGTATGGCACAAAAGTAAAACAAGACTGTAGAAGAGCCTTATATATGATAATACATCCTATGCACAACATTCAATATATATATAGCGATAAGTATGGAATAATGGAAGCATACCTGATAGGCATAAGCCATGTTTTCTCCGAACTTGAAAGCCTGCTCCTGGATGGGCTCATCATGATTAGCAAGCATCATGGCAGCCTTACAACTCTTGGCCAGGAGACTGGCATTGCCCAAGTACGTCTGGTATTCCCAGTCATTCAACGTGATTCCTTCAGCAGGTAGAACCCCTTCACCTTTGTTGTTTCTTAGTGCCGTGAATTCGGCCGTCATCAAGTCACAAATGGCACTTGACATCAGTTCTACAACCTAGTCAAATCAGGGAAAACACACAATTACAACAAGTGCAAAATATGAAAAAGTTCAATATCCTTCATTTAATTCATTCTTGTCTTGCTTACATTTTGTCAAATATGATTCTCAATATCAAGATTGCAAAAAGTAAAATTTTTTTTTTCAATACATTGTAATTATTTCTTTATGTTTACATACACACAGATAGAGACATTGTCATCTGAATTGACTTTGGGCAACTCTATTCTTACGATAAGCCAATTAACACTTATCAATAAATATACATTACTTACATGAGTATCATAGAGTTCAGCAAGAGCAGTGGAAGCATTGGCCAGCAGGAAATCTCCACTGAGCACAGCCATGTTGTTTCCAAACTCCATATCTTTCACAGGCCCATCACTCGCTTGCAGGTCTTTAATGTTTACTACACCCTTGTGAACTAAATAAGCAGTGTGGATCATCTCCGTGATTTCTGCCAGTGTCCTTTGCCTGTAACGAAGACAAATAAATAGGCTAATTTACAGATATCACAAGAAATAACTTCAGCCAGAGTGGTAGCTAATGCAAATACTAGCTATCCAATTATCCAGTATATAATCAAAACAATAGCCATCCTTCAAAAAATACATTTTGAATTGACTTGTTGAAACTTCTTTAGAAGCAGAAGTTTCTTTTAAGTCATAACCAAAAAAAATTGCAAAAAAAGTGGTAACCCCTGGTAAAGACAAAATTTGATACCCACAATCAAACTGAATTTGGTAAAATACCAGCATGTTTGTCATAACATTTATTAATTAAATTATTAATCACACATGTAACTATTCGCTCAGTTCTAAGTCATCAACTCAGAAATTGTCCGTACCTTGGGTAAATACCAGAGACCATAGTTTCAATAACATCATTGTTCTTCAAATTTCCGGAGCCGGCAACTTTTGCCAGGAGTAAAACAAGGAGACCCCTCGTTTGGCTGTTGTGCTTCCCGTCGTAGACAAGTCTCCTGAGGGGGAAAAATCACGATTCATGAAGTAATTGAAGACAATAGGCTTAAGTAATTAATTATGACAATATTGTTTATATAGCTATAATTGTTATTGTTACAAACACTTGATGACTTTAATGCACTCCTGGACGATTTTAAGATGTATGGTCACATATTCTTGCAATAAACACATACCAAAAATTAATCATGCACTTCCAAAATTAGTAAAAATACTAAAATTACATAAATTAGATTTAATTAGCAAAATTATATCCTTTCTCACATCAAAGTTTATGGAGACATGAAACAAACTTACCTGGCAGTTTTTAACAAAGGGTGTTTGGTTCCAATCAGCTTTCTCATTTGCAAAGCAACATTTGACAGTTCATCACTGAGCAACACTCTCAAACTCATGAAAGAAGTTGGGTATCCTACCAGTCTCTCTGCCTCTGACATGGCTTTGTTCCACTCTGAGACTCTTTGTGAGCCAAGGAAACTTCCTTGGCAACAAACTGGAGCAGTTGAAAATGCTCTCGATTTCGATACATTGCAAGAAACGTGTCTAAGCAGCCTGACAAACTTGGCAGACATCATGAAGCATGTTGTGGAGGTCACCAACAGCTGTCAAAATAGGGCTTCCCCAGTTTTCTGTGATGTGACGTCATCAAAACTTGTGAAGATTTACCCAGGGATTCCCCGCCACTTGACAGCCAGAAATCCTCGCAGCGACCGTGCTCCGGCTTCATGAAAGTTTTTTGGTTGTTTAGTAGATAACTAGTGCACTACTGGTTTGACATTTGGCTTGGATAGTGTCTCTGGATCACGAAATATTGGTCCTTGGTAAATGACAGCATAAATTAGTGACGTGAGTTGGGGGGATACCCTCTGAACTTTGGGAATCCTTCACCAAAATTTGGGGCAGGACGCTTGATGGACTTCGACCTGAAAGTGATTTTATTCTGAGAAACTGTCTGGATCACTGGCTCGGCTGACATACATCCAGGCGTTACTAAGAACCACCAGAATGAAGTTGGCTTTTCTTGGAAAACTCACCCATGGGTTACGCATGGTAGGTCAGCCCAAAGTGAAAGAGGCATCCACACTAATCATGCTAAATGGTAATTATGTCCAGTTGATGATTTGTGTTTATCCGTTTGGTGTTTCTGTTGATGGGTTTCAACTTTCATGCAGTGTTTTAAAGTGATCAGCTGGCAGTTCGTTTTATGGACATTGTTGTCATCAGATTTTGGAGGTTCACAGCATGGACTCACACTGTACATGATATTGAGTTAACTGGTAATAATCAGTTAAATTAAATTTAATTTATCTAAATTTTGTGGATTAAAAAAATTAAAGATTTTGATAGGTAAGATTAATAGGCCCAAGTCAAAGATGTTTGCCTTATTAAATTAGATAGCACTCAAAAGAAGTACCAGTAATTTGTTGGTCAATATTAAATTTTATAAGTGGTCAAGAATCATGATTATTCAAATAGTGTTGGAATAAACGGTTCATAAACCGGGACATTTTCCAAAAAGAGACGGAATGTCACAAGTCATGTCACTTGAGTGTTATTTCGCAGTATTTGCCCACAAAGCCAGAGTTTTTCTCTGAAAGGTTGGAGGGGGATGTGACAGGATTATTTTAAAATAGCTTGGTCGGGTCCTTTTCCAAGAATCCTTGTGATAGGCAAGCATGTTGTGGCTGTTGGCTTGCAACACCAAAAAGGATTTAGTGTTCAGTGTTCATTGTATTGTTGGACCCTTTCCCATTTTCACATAATTTCATTTCGTGATAACAACTAACTTGACTTTCTTCTTTACTTCATTATCTGATACGGGAAACTTTAAATCCATATCCCATATTCTCTTTTGGATTAATAATGCTACTGGCGGAGTGATTAAAAGCTGACTGGATGTACACAAGAAGCAATTAACCCAATTAGCTCTAATTGTGCTATTGCTGATATATTTTAATCTTCAAATGTTGCCATGAGTGATTTAGCAGTTGATGTCCCGGGGGAAGATGAGGTGAATATGAATTGCTCAATTTGAATTTTTGATCACCTTCACAATTGATATTCGATGATGATATTGTGTTTATGTTTGTTTTATGGGATGGTAAGGATGCATTTATATATTGCAAAGTGAACATGGGGAAGTTGCAGGTTTTTCTTAGAACAGAGTCATATCTTGAGATGTATTGATATGATAATGACAAGTGAAAACTTTTACAAAGCATGGTATAGTTTTTTAGCGGGACTCTAAAAATAGCCACTATTGTTAGTAGAAACTTTGAATATCTTGTAATCTTTGTCAAGACTCAAAAGTATTATACTAGTAATTATTTTCTCATCCTGACTTTGTGCACTTGGCGAGCGAGGATGGTTCCCGCCTAAACTGTAACTTGTAAGTTATTAAGTTGACTATATCGTTTTAAAAATAGTTTACATTTTTATTTGCCCTTTATGTATATTTTTATTGTACACTTTGAAAAAGGTATATATACAGAGTAAGTTAGAGTGTTACAATAAATGTTATAACAAATGGACATTTATATTAATTTATGCAAAGTTTATATATAGAAAGTCATTTCTCTCAATTTGATGGAATTTGTCATATAAATGTCCATTTAGAATGTCTTTGATTGCTAAAATAGTTGGTTTTTAGCTCGTCTATTTTCTTTGAAAACAAAGAGCTATTGTCGTCGGTGTCGGCGGCGTCGGCGGCGTCGTCGTCCCGGTTAAGGTTTGTGTAAGTGTCCATTGTGACCTTAGTATTCCCCCTAAAGTTGTGAAATTTGGTACAGGTATGGGGCTATGGGTATGGATCGGGAACATGTCGAGAAATCCAAGATGGCTGCCAAAATGGCCACCACAAAATGGCCGCCATTCTTGAACTGCCCACTGTGACCTTAGTTTTCAACTTAGAGTTATGAAATTTGGAACAGGTATGGTACAGCGGGTATGGATCTGGAACATGTCGCGAAATCCAAGATGGCTGCCAAAATGGCCACTACGAAATGGCCGCCATTCTTGAACTGCCCACTGTGACCTCAGTTTTCAACTTAAGAGTTATGAAATTTGGTACAGGTATGGTACAGTGGGTATGGATCGGGACCATGTCGCGAAATCCAAGATGGCTACCACAAAAAGGCCGCCATTCTTGAACTGCCCACTGTGACCGTAGTTTTCAACTTAGAGTTATGAAATTTGGTATAGGTATGGTACAGTGGGTATGGATCGGGAACATGTCGAGAAATCCAAGATGACTGCCAAAATGGCCACCACAAAATGGCAACCACAAAATGGCCACCACAAAATGGCCGCCATTCTTGAACTGCCCACTGTGACCTTAGTTTTCAACTTAGAGTTATGAAATTTGGTACAGGTATGGTACAGTGGGTATGGATCGGGAACATGTCGCGAAATCCAAGATGGCTACCACAAAAAGGCCGCCATTCTTGAACTGCCCACTGTGACCGTAGTTTTCAACTTAGAGTTATGAAATTTGGTACAGGTATGGTACAGTGGGTATGGATCGGGGACATGTCGAGAAATCCAAGATGGCTGCCAAAATGGCCGCCACAAAATGGCTTCCATTCTTGAACTGCGCACTGTGACCTTAGTTTTCAACTTAGAGTTATGAAATTTGGTACAGGTATGGTACAGTGGGTATGGATCGGGTACATGTCGAGAAATCCAAGATGGCGGCCATTTTTCTTCTTCTTGAACTGTTCTTTGTAACCTTGAAATATAGCTTAAGGTTATAAATGAAATTAGGTATTTGCCTGTGGGTTATAATCTGGCACACATTGATAGATATCAAATTAACAGACGCGCGTTGAAACCGTTTGCGGTTCTGGTTCAGTCAAATCACAGTTTTTCAATGCAAGTCTGTTACTTATATTCTGAAGTCTTGTCAATGGGATGCTGCAGAGCTTGCTCAGGAACGATAAATTACCACCCATAACAGTCCAACTTGATTCACTTGACAATCTCGCCAGGAACCCAACTTTGGTGTTGTTGCTTTCCATCATACGGTTGTACAATCTAAGAGTTCTGTAATAGGCCTATGTGTGGCATTTTAGAAGTTGAAATTTCAATAATTTCGACATCAAAGTCCAACTCTAAAACTTGAGGTAAACGAATGAAATGATTTTTCTTTTCAGATTAGATTTTAATTGTTATTGTACATATCTTATCTCTACTGTTAAAAAAAGTCAATTGCTCTCACACCTATATACAAATCTTTACTAGGAAATTCAAAGTGTTTTTATCATTTTTTTTATTATAAGAGATCTTACCTTACTTTTGAGTGGTAACTCAATATTCTTATCATGCTCAATGATATTCTAAAGAAATATTTCTGATTAAAATGTAATTTTTTAATCTAAATTTTTGCCTTATTTATATATAGGAAATGAACATAAACCTCAAGTGTATTTATGACAGCTTGATATTAATATGGATATTCAAAACTTCAGAAGTGGGTCTCAAATCAAGTGGTAGGCATGTCTACTGGTTTACACGCAATCGAACTCACTCTTGATATTTATAGTCTGTCAACTAAAAAAGTGACTCTATGCATACTTTTCTGAAGTTTATTTTGAAAAATGCTTTGTGTTGATCATGAAAAATGTTGAAGGTAGCTATGGAAATTAAAATATTCAGAGCATTCAAATCAAGTATCCTTGGGCTATCAGTTTACAGAATTTCTTAATTATCGTTTATTTATAAATATCATAATTTAAATTGTTTATTTATGGTGTGTGCAAACGGTGGGACTGTATAATCAGTGTCTTTTGCATGTGAAAAAAGAAGGATTTGCATGTCAGTGGGTCTATTTAATAGTTCATATTTACCAGTTATTCTATATTTTTTGTATTCAAGTGGTGAGACAGTTGCATTCCGCTTATGGTGTTTTAGGATGTGATTTTATCCTGGACATCCTGATTCTAAGAAAAAAGAGCAAATACCGTTTGTCTTGATTTAGTATACATAGAACTATTTGGTCAGTTTTCTACCTGGGATGTGACACTGAAGCGTTTTTTTTAATAAGAACCAAGTCATTGCAATATAATGACCAATTTAGTTCATTAATGTGATATGATATTAACTATGTGTGATGGTTTGTTTACAACTTGACATTAAATTCAGTTTTGGTGACGCCATATTAATCAGTAAGTGAAGCATAATTTGTTCCATGAAAATATTAATCACTGAGCTTGAATTTTGTTCATGTGATTTCTGGAGCAATCGTGACACCAACCTACTCCTGATACTCCAGGCAAATTAATGGCAGATAGCAATGGAACATGGATCCAGTGACTTCTAGTGAGTCTGAAGGGCAGTTGGGCAGTACAGGTGCTGTCAATTCGGGTTTATTTGGTTTCACTCAGCAAGTTCCACAAAATAGAGTGCACTTGTAGTTGATATTAATGGATTCCATAATCAGAGTTTTCTGGGAATGCTGAAACTTGTAAAAGGTGTCAATGGCATGTAGCATTGCGGGGGAATTTACGGGCATGTGACAAACCCAAATATGCCACTGCTTGTGGTAAAGTGGGGGCTTTTGAGAAAGGCGTGTCAACATTTGTACTTAAGTCAGTACTTCTAAAGAGAAAGGCTTGATAATGGCGCCTTTGAAAAAGGCTGGTCAATACTTGTGTTAAAGTCAGTACTTTTCAGAAAGGCTGGTCAGTGCTTGTAGTAAAGTCAGTATTTTTAGAAAGGCTTTTGAGTGCTTGTGATAAAGGTAGTACTTTTAAGAATGGCTGGTCAGTGCTTGTGGTAAAGTCATTACTTTTAAGAAAGGTTGGGCAATGCTTGTGGTAAAGTCAGTACTTTAGAAAAGGCTGGTTAGTGCTTGGGATAAAGTTGGTGCATTTCAGAATGGCTGGTCAGTGCTTGTAATAAAGTCAGTGATTTTTAGAACGGCTGCTCAGTGCTTGTGGTAAAGTCAGCACTTTTAGAAAGGTCGGGCAGTGCTTGTGGTAAAGTCAGTACTTTAGAAAAGGCTGGTCAGTGCTTAGGATAAAGTTAGTGCATTTCAGAATGGCTGGTCAGTGCTTGTAATAAAGTCCGTGATTTTTAGAACGGCTGCTCAGTGCTTGTGGTAAAGTCAGCACTTTTAGAAAGGTCGGACAGTGCTTGTGGTAAAGTCAGTACTTTGGAAAAGGCTGGTTAGTGCTTGGGATAAAGTTAGTGCATTTCAGAATGGCTGGTCAGTGCTTGTAATAAAGTCAGTGATTTTTAGAAGGGCTGATCAGTGCTTGTGGTAAAGTCAGCACTTTTAGAAAGGTCGGGCAGTGCTTGTGGTAAAGTCAGTACTTTAGAAAAGGCTGGTCAGTGCTTGGGATAAAGTTAGTGCATTTCAGAATGGCTGGTCAGTGCTTGTAATAAAGTCCGTGATTTTTAGAACGGCTGCTCAGTGCTTGTGGTAAAGTCAGCACTTTTAGAAAGGTCGGGCAGTGCTTGTGGTAAAGTCAGTACTTTGGAAAAGGCTGGTCAGTGCTTGGGATAAAGTTAGTGCATTTCAGAATGGCTGGTCAGTGCTTGTAATAAAGTCAGTGATTTTTAGAAGGGCTGATCAGTGCTTGTGGTAAAGTCAGCACTTTTAGAAAGGTCGGGCAGTGCTTGTGGTAAAGTCAGTACTTTAGAAAAGGCTGGTCAGTGCTTGGGATAAAGTTAGTGCATTTCAGAATGGCTGGTCAGTGCTTGTAATAAAGTCAGTGATTTTTAGAAGGGCTGCTCAGTGCTTGTGGTAAAGTCAGCACTTTTAGAAAGGTCGGACAGTGCTTGTGGTAAAGTCAGTACTTTAGAAAAGGTGGTCAGTGCTTGGGATAAAGTTAGTACTTTTCAAAATGGCTGGTCAGTGCTTTTGATAAAGTTAGTACTTTTTAGAAAGGCTCATCAAAGTTAGTACTTTTTAGAAAGGCTCATCAATGCTTGTGGTTAGGTCAGTACTTTTGAGAAAGGTCAGCCAGTGCTTGTACTTGTATTGCAATAAAGTCAGTACATTCGAAGAGGCTGGTCAGTGCTTGTGTTTCAGTCAGTGGGCTACTTTTGAGAAAGATTGGTCAGTGCTTAATTGTGACAAAGTCATGACTTAGAGAAAGGCTGGTCAGTGATTGTGGTTAAGTCAGCACTTTGATAAAGGCTGGTCCGTGCTTTGAGAAAGGCTGGCCAATACTTGTAGTAAAGCCAGCACTTTGATAAAGACCAGTCAGTGCTTGTGATAAATTCAGTACTTTGATAAAGGCTGGCTTGTGTTTGTGGTAAAGTCAGCACTCTTGAAAAAGGCTGGTCAGTGCTTGAGAAAGATTGGTCTGTGTTTGTGTTAAAGTCAGCACTTTTGAGAGAGGCTGGTCAGTGCTTGTGTTTAAGTCAGCACTTTTGAGAAAGGCTAGTCAGCGCCTGTAGTAAAATCAGTGCTGGTCAATGCTTGTTTAAAAGTCCACTCTTTGAGAAAGCTCTTCGGTTTTTGTGATAAAGTCTGTACCTTTGAGAAAGTTTGGTCAGTGCTTGTGATAAAGTCAGTACTTTGAGGCTGGTCAGTGATTCTGATAAAGTGAGCACATTTTAGAAAGACTGGTCAGTGCTTGTGGTAAATTCAGCACATTTGAGAAAAGCTGGTCGATGGTTTTGATAAAGTCAGTATTTTGAGAAAGGCTTGTCAGTACTTGAAATAAAGTCAGTGAACTTGAAAAAGGCTCATTCAGTGCATGTTACAAAAATCAGTGCTTTGGGAAATGCTGACCATTGCTTGTGGTGAAGTCAGTTCTTTGAGAAAGGCTGGTCTGTGCTGATGATGAAGTCAGTGCTCTTGAAAAAGGCTAAATCAGAAATCAAGTGTATGTGCAAATGTTAGTACATTGGGCTTGTGGTTATGGCAACTTTAACTTTAGGCTTATCAATGTTGTGAATGGTTTTGTGTGAGTGCAATGCCTGTGCTCAAATATATCTATCTATCTCTCTATCTATTTATCGGTGCCGCAACCTCTATGACCTGAAAATGTCACGAAAGAAATAAGTTAATATTGACTCAAAGTAAAGTGGAAATTACACTCTGCAATGTTATTTGATGTTGATGTAGAATAAGATTGTAATGACACATTTCTTCTAATAGCCTGTCCAACCATACTTTGCTTGATCATTGCAGAAATTGCTGATTGAAGCTGTCACAGGTAATTAACCTCATTAGCTGTCACCTGATTCCTTCCTCCCATCCTTCTAGTTTTCTACCTGCCTCAGTAGCTGCTCCGTTTCCATGACAACCTTCTTGTATCATTGTGATATCAGTCCTGTAGATGTCTCTTGGCGGAAAACCATTTTTAGCAGATTCCTAGAAATTTGTAACATTGCCAGCATTACAGTAATTGCATACACACTAATTAGACTAGTGTATAGCTGCCAGGGGTGGATCTAGATGCAGTTGTTGGTTGTTGGTTGGGGCCCAGGGGCATTTATGTTCAGCACATTTTTAAGGACTGCTTGATTCACATACTTCTATTTTTAAATAGCATCTTTAATTACTTCGGGAATTAAATGCTGGGTATAAATCAAACTCTTGTGAAGATTTTGTAAAAGCAGTGCATGCAGACCGGGGCGTATCTATAAATGGCCTGAGGAGGGCACTCGGCGGCGCTCTGCAGCGTTTCCTATCTCTGAGGGCCCAAAATACGCCACTGTGTGCAGATATTGAATGTATTAATATTAATTTTAACATCTTCCAATGGGAGGAGTTAGCCCTGTGCAAAAGTCCACATTGAAAATCTCAACCAAGTTGACTTTTATTGGTTGCAAGGATAGCGCTTTGTATCATACAGTGAGAAGTGTTCATGTCTTCAGTCTGAATGTTCTTTTTGTCAGGGGGTGATCATTGATCCACACGCCAGTACCACTATCCGCCACTGGCCATTCAGAGGAAAAAAGAGTACATTTGAAGCGCTCAAATTATTTAAATTACCAAATGTACTCCGATTGAACTGCAAAAAAGAGTATATCCCACAATAGGCAGTGAAGTTCTGGCAAAAAACCATGTGATTCACACCATGTGGTTCATTGTTGTGAACCACATGTATGCATCTCATTATCTGACGTTGTTATGTAAACAATGGGCAGTGAAGTGATAACGTCACAATGTTTTGACGCTCTCATTGGTCGGTGTGATTGCTAGGGATCTTTTTGTGGCCATTCAAACAAAAATAGTGCCTCCTGAAATTATTAATAAATGAAGCGTAATTTAAATAATTCCAGCGCTTCAAATGTACTCTTTTTTCATCTGGGCACTGCCAATTTACAATGTAATTATTAGGTTAATTAGCATCATCATCATCAATTTCTTAGCACTTGGTCATTTCTTGGAAAGAAGTCCGCCTTCGTCGTTTGCTGGTACGTTATCTGTGGAAATTTGCGAAGCATTTCAGTGCCGTGCAACTTTTGGTTCTGACCATTTTGAATCTGCTCTTGTCTTGATTCCTCTTCCTGTTGTAATTGCTATACATGGTCTACTTTGGCAAAGTAACCCTTTCATTCATCTTTTAGAATATGTTGTTTGTATCCATAATATCCTCTCCCATAAACGTAAGTCTAGCCAGGTTGTGTTGACTTTTGATTAGGTTTGTAAACTTTGTATTCTTAAAACTGAATTAACTTTTTTCGAATTTTAAATTTATTTTAACGGACATGTTGTTGGAATATCTGAATAATGTGACTCACTGAGCATATATATATAATATGTTGTGTAACTGACACTTGTCAATAGTTTTGGACAACAGGAATGTGTCGATTGATCAGGTGTACGATTTTTGATTTTTAATTGACCACTAAAGAAAAAGTCCAAGTGGCCGGGCTGTTTGGCTCTTAAAAAATAACACTTTTTTTAAAATTTTACATTTTTACTTTTGTGAATGTAGATTACCAAAAAGTATGCTTTATTTCCCACTAAAGCGAATAAGCTCTGGAAGATATGTTGAGAACAAATGAATTATCCCTTGGAAAATCTAGAATAACTTTTTTAAATCTTTTTACAAAAGTCACATTTGTCATTTCCTTAGGATGGACTGGATTTAATTTATTTCAAGCATTTTCCAAAGAGTGGGTTAGCTGAGTTGGCAGATGCGCTCAGGGTTTTCAATCGCTTGGTCCCAGGTTTGAATCAAACTCTGTGTCACCTGGACAGGCACTGAACAGAGGTTTCAATGCTTCGGCTCATTTCTGTGTTCTGTTCAGACTTCGGGTTTATTAGCCTACTAAGCGCTTTCCATAAATAGACTACATAGACAATGGTCATCTCAACAGACTGTATAAATACCTTTTGCAGGCCTGTTCAAGCATGAGGCTTTCTCAACGCTGGAGGAGTATGCAGCCGGGTAGCCGTATTCAGCGCCACAATGCTAGGTCACTCTCCAATAGCCATCACTGTCCGTAGTCAAGTAGCCAAGTACCCATTCACATTTTGGTGGATTGAAGCAAATAAAAGAGTATAGGCTAACGCAGTATCTGCTCAGTTCCTTCATGCCACGGCTGAGACTCACACCTGCAATGTCTCAGTTAGCATACGAACGCCTTTACCACTAGGCTGCATCCTCCTTCCATCCATCTATTTTTTCTTGTACATGAATTATGTTGTCGCTTCATTAAAAAACTGACTTTGCATCGTAACACTTAGCTTAAAGTTGGTGAAGCAGTGGCTATTTTTAGTCAACACGATAGGTCTTCAAACATATATATGGTAGGTTTTCTGGTAGTCTATACATGCATGCTGCCCTACTTTTAATGGAATCAAATTAACCAACAGCAGAATGGTCGAAAATAGGCATCACTCTCACAGGGGTCTAATAACATTACATATTGTAAAACAAATATGTTCAATATGTATATATGTACATATGTACATTATAAGGAAGAACAATTTTATCGGGTGACTGAATTATCTGGCGTTGGCATATTGGGAGTTTCCAGGAAAAGGCGCTGGCAATTTGTGTGTTCCAGGTAGCTTCTGCGACAGGCAGGTAGATAATAATAGAAGTAATGAATTCTTGGAAGTGCGGCTTTTCCTGGAACTGTGACAAGAGCAGCAGAACACCGCAGTGAGTGAGAGCAGAGAGTGTTAGCTGCATCGTAGCATCACTGCATCAGTAGTTCCAGCAGCAGCAGCAGCAGCAGCTTGTGTGCTCCTGTCATTGGCGCAATGCTTTCTCCCAAGCCCAAGCCCTCTCCGTCTCCTCCGTCTCTTCGGCCCACTGATGTATTGGTTCTTGGAAGTTTCACAGAAGCACACCAGCTTATCCTTTGATCACCTGTCCATGTCTTTTCTGGGAGGCTCATAGTTTATCAGGTATTGCTTTAATCAACTTTTCAACCAACAGCATAACTGTCATCAGCTCTTGTTATGTGTACATTTATATCAATTTAAATCAAATTGCCTCATTATATCAAATTTGTAATTTGCTCATTGCAACGAAAAATGCACATAATATTGCTATTAGTTTTTCCTTGTCATTGATCATGCATTATGGATGTCAAGCAATTTATTGATTGACTTCTCAGAAATTTCTGCATAATTGACTTGCAGTCGTTTGCCTCCTGAATTTTGCATTTCTGTTGTTTTTGCTTGATTGATGTATTCACATTATGGCTGGTGGAACGCACACTTATTGATGTGCAATTTGTGCATGTTTTACATCATATATAATGTACACAACCTTGTGAAAAGATGCATTCCACAATATACCATGTAAGTAGAATTATGAATATTTATTGACTTATTGTGCATTGAATTCATTCAGATTAAAACTGTAGGACTTGCAGCTTTCAGTCAAGACAGTGTCAGCTTGTAATTCAGGACTTCATTCTTTTTTTAGTTGTTGATATTTCTGGGTTGTTCATGCATGAAACAGGCATACATTTGGACTCATCATTAAGGGGTTTACATTGTGCAGTACACTAAATCTCAAATTAATTTCTGTCTGACTTTTTCCATATGTTGTGTCATGATCATCTTAAAATCTTAGCGAAGGTGGAATTATGCATTTAAGCAATGTTGAAACATTGGATTTAGAAAAAAAGGAGAGTGATTTGTTGCATTCAGTGTAATCCGTAAAGCATTTGGGGTAATGGTAACACTGAAGAAGTGCAAAGAATAATGTCATGCATTAATTGCATTTATATCATGAACTAATTCAATGTCCTCCTAAATCCCAGTGGGGGTGGTTAGCTCAGTGATTATGTGCTGGGTTGCCAATCGCTGGGTACAGGCCTACAGGGTTCAAATCCTGCTCTTGCCGGGTCACCTGAGTCTTGGGCATATGTTGGACAGCAGTTTCAATCATCCTTCACCTCATTACTCCTCCCGCTGCCCTAATTAGCCTACCTAGTGCATAAATGCAGGATGTTAGGCCCCAATCATCCATCTGTCCTCAGTTCCCTGGACTTGTAATCTGTTTTCTCAATGCGACGGGCTCTGAAATTATTTCACCTTGTATGAGCCGCTGCCAGAGACAGATATAATGATGAGATGGTAAAGCTGTGAGTCCACACCGAAGTATTCCCTGTTCCCAAGGGTGGGACTTATACTTGCCTTAGCATAGAACACCTGAGTTGCAGGGCAGGGATTCGAACATAGTCAAGCTCAGAGCCAGTGCTTGCTTGCTTGCTTTTGTTGTGCTGGTATACCCCGGATCAGCCGGGGCAGTTCAACCTCCATCTTTGTGGAGGGGCTGCACTTTTATTTTTGGTGACCTCCATATGATGATGAGATGAGAAGACTGGGAGTTTGATACTTGCCATATTGATTCAGGGATGTACAGGGTCTTTCAGTTGCCCCAGCAGAGAATACTGGATACAACCCGCCTCCATTTAATGTTCCATTGGCTCGGGCTAAAGCCGGTGTAATATGCGGATTTGAACCCATGCCCTCAAAGGCTTATAAGGTGAGGGGGGGGGGGACACAACTAAGAAGTTGACTCCAGACCTGATGAGATCATTATGACATCTGCCAAAGGCAGGCAAATGGATGTGTGCATAGAGCCATTCAAAATTTTATGTTTCTTGGTAACATTGATCATTGATCAGGCTGGCTTATTTGATAACATGTGTACATGCTACTGCTTATGCATACACATTGTTTTGTGAATATGCCAGCAAAGCTGTTGATTTACAACTGATCGAATGCAACAGATGTGGCCAACCGCCTTTCAGTAATTCAATTGGATTCTTGCATCCATTTGTTTATTTATTTTTGTTATAAATTTAATTCGCTTTCCTGGAAATTATCCCATTATGAAGTCTAGTTATTTGTGGATGTGGATACTAATTTGACATCGTTTTGAGACTCTGATAACTTAGCTGCAGTGACAGCAGTATGTACAGATAGAGTACATGTATACAATACATACGCGGGCGGCTCTGACAGGCCCATGTTGTGATTTTGTGTGTTGCCATTTAATAACTCTCTTTATGGTACTTTCAACTGTCATTTCAACATGGGCAGTCTGGCTGCAGTATTTCCAACTTTGTTCAAGATGAGAACTTGCCTTCTTTGAACCTTCACAGCAATATAAGAGAAAAGCTCTACTGACTCATTTGGTACCATCCGCATTGAAATACTCGGCCTGAGCACCTCAGGTGAATAGTGTGGGATTTCAGTATTGCCTATTGCTGCAGGGATTACTTATTTTCTTGTGTCAGTCTGAAAAAAACTTTCTTGAGTTTGTTCTAAGTCTACTTTGTGCTAGTGCTGTATAAAACTATTCATGACAGACCATTGCCTCTAAATAGCCCACACCAGTGCTGATGAGGCGTAAAACACTAACTCACTCACTCATGACAGAACAATTTACATTGTGTCCAATAAACATGGATTAAACATGGATGTTTCCTGGAGGAATACTATATAAATGAGTCCATGCTTACAAATTTTGCTCAGTGCAGTGAAGTTTCACAACAAACAGAGTCGACCCCCTAGAAGCCTCTCAAGTGTTCCCAGAAAAGGGGATGGGCAAAGCATTGCATTTTTACAAGCATTGTAGTGCTAACTAGTTTCTTACAAATCCAGTATTGTTGGACTCCGATTTTTTGTGAAAGCAGGAAGCTTAAAATTTGTGCTAATATTTAACACACCCTTCCTGGAAATGTCTCAGAGCTATTTAAATTTCTTTGTAAGTGCGAGATATTTGATCATGTGGAACTGCGGATATTGTGAAATCTCAGAATCATACTCAGGCATTTAAAATTAACTGCGTTTTAGCAGCGTTTACCACTCCGTTGGTCTCTTCTAGTTCTTTTAAAAGAGGCGGAGATGAAAAGAAGTGATCCTTCACTTAGCGGCATAATATTATGAATGTGATGAAGTTGTTTGGGTTTCTTAGTAAGTGCAAGATGTTACAATCATGAAGAAGTAGCAAAATGGAAAATATGATTTAATACAGGTCATGTCATTATTTATTATATGTCAGATGGTATTTGTTAAAATGCATTTTTGATAGCCTTCTGATGATGGTCAAAAGTTAGCTTGGTTCTGTGTTTCACTCAGTGGTTGTACAATTTGTTTCATTTCAACAGTTATTAGAGCTTCTTGCTCCTGCAGAGCATTTGATCATGTTGATAGATGTTTTCTTTGCATGAAATGAGGAACCAGTATTCTACATATTTTTCAATTTTTTACGGATGGTCAAAATTGGTCATAATTCAAGTCAATGCATGGTGCCTTTGACCCGATTCCATGCTTCATGAAGATGTACGTTTCTTGATAAGTGCCAAGCACTTGATTGTGTCAAAAGCAGGATGTACAACAACATACTTGGTGTATGACTCAATGGATTGTGACTCTGTTGGTATATCTATTTTCTGAGGAAATAGTCAAAGATGCTTACCATGCTATTCTTTAAATTTAACAGGTTTGAAGTTGTACAATGTATTTTATTTCTTTTTCAAGCAAATTGTTGTTGCCAATAAAACCTCCATGCCTGAGCTTGCTGTAAGGATTTTGGTCTTCTTTTTTCCAGAACAATGTTGACTGCAAAAAAAAGAAGAGATTTATAATTGTATTAGTTTGCTGTGTATTATCCTTTATGTAGACATTAAATTTTGTCAGTCCTGGTTGAAATTATTATACGGGTAAATTTCAACCATATCATCGATCCATGTTTTTGTGGATTTACCATTGGAAATAGCACTTCAGAGTGGGTGTTTTTGATGAAATGGAATTGCATTAGCACTACATTTAATGGATCAAACTGTGTGGTTGCAGATCCCACTGACCCCCGGCACTATGGGTTATAACAAACTCAAGTTCATGAATTCTTCGAGGACCATGTCTACTGGGTTGCTGCACACAATTCGCCAGAAGCTGGATGAGGTCTTGAGTGTCCCTGAAGCCAGCACAATCATCGCTGAAGTGAGTGTAATATGTATTCTTTATTCATTCTTCATTGCAATTATTTGATGGTAAAAGCTTAGCGGCATTGCCTGGACATTATTTGTAACATGACAAGATCCACGCATGTTCCAATGGTATCGCAGGACGGTATGTTATTCATATTTTTAGGACCCTGCTCGAAATATATCATGATCAATATTCAAGGCCACCAGTGTCTATTTAAAGAAATTTACATAGTTGCAATACTAGTTTTCATGTCAAAACAGTGTTTTTGCAGTAATTAATGATACGGTACTTGCATGCATGTATATGAATCAAATATTGAGAACTTTGTTATGTGACAAAAAAAGAGTACATGTTGTGAAGTTAACTATGATTTTCATTTTGCTTGCTTTTTGAGAATGACTTTAATTTTCCCACATATCAGAGACAATTGGGCCAAGCAAGACTTTTTTTTTCATTAGAATCTGAGAATGTGAGGTATCTTGCACTGACAGCATTACAAGTTTTGCGAATGGTACTAGTGTAAAGTTTTTTTTGACCACCCTGGACATCAACTCCCTTTTCACTCTTCAGTGCCTTTGCAGCCCAGTGCTCCGACTCTCACTGGAGTGGAAATGTGTATTTTTAGCTTCCCTCCTTTCTTTCTGGTCTGATTCTTTCCAATTCACCTGCATGCAGTTCCATAACTTCCATTTCTCATTCAAAACGCCTTTTTGTCTCAACTTCATATTCTTGGCAGCCATCCCTCTTCGCCTTTTCTTAGAACTCTTTCATTTAAACCAATTCACCGTTGTTGAATTGGAGTGTTCTCGGTCATTGTCATCCTTCCTTTTTCCTTCCTTCCTTCCATCCCTCCTTCCTTCTTTCCTTCCTTCCTTCCTTCCTTCCTTCCTTCCTTCCTTCCTTCCTTCCTTCCTTCCTTCCTTCCTTCCTTCCTTCCTTCCTTCCTTCCTTCCTTCCTTCCTCCCTCCCTTTCTTACTTCCTTCTTTTCTTTCTTTCTTCCTTACATTCATTCTCCCCCCCCATTCCTTTCTCACTTGCAAAGGTAATTAACAGCAGATGTTTGAATTCTTTCAATAATTAGTAACGCCAAAGTCGGAGTCAGACCATTATGGCTCTTTAGTCTTTACTATCACTTAAAGCCCTGCCTCTCTTTGATTCCTTCCTTCCTTCCTTGTTTCTCAGAATCCTTCCTTCCGTGCAATCCTTTCGTTCTTGCTTCCTTGCTTCTCCGCTTTCTTCCTTCATTGTTCCAATTCTACTGATTTCCTTCCCTGCCTTCTTTTTCATTACCTTAAATCATAAAATTCACAAAATTTTACCATTCATAATAACCGAGCTTTATTTTTCTCTGTTGTTTTCCCAGAACAGGGCAAAGGGCATGTGCGAATACTACCAGACGCTGATTCCTGATGATAAGAAAGTTTTTCTTCGGACTCTGGCTGCGGATTACAGCGTGGATCAAGGCAACATCCTTGCCATCGCTAACAGCTTGGCTTCCTCACAGGTAAACTCATCCTCAGTCTGAGCTGTGACACATTAGCATAAATGCACATTGACTGTCTTACACTGATTAGTTATGTGTATGCATGATACTAATAGGCAGTTATGCATTTGTAATTGACCTTCACCAGAATTGGTCAATAACTCCTTCCATGAAGTAAGGAAATTAAGTCTGGATAAGTGTATAAATTATGTTGCAAGTGGTGATAAATAGTTATGATGGCCTTCAATACAATTTATGTTTGTCATTAAATTGTGTTTGCAATGCTCCACTTTTAAAAGGTCAACTTGCAGTTATAGTGAACATAGACATAGTCATATACTGCCAATGAGCCAATTTGTCCTTTTAAAAGATTGTTTTGTGAACTGACACTTGATTTTTGAGAAGTGATTCAGACAAGAAGGGAAGGAAGACATAAGGTGAATGTGACAAGATGACTGCAGGAAACTGGCATTTTTGAAAGTAATTGATTAAAACTGATGAGAAAACGGGAATGATATGAAAGAAATGGAAAGATGTCGGTTAAATTGAATTTCAAAATTGAATCTTGGCAAATTCACTGACAGTGGTGCTTATCCACTTTGTTATATAAGTCCAAAAGATTAAGTTTTTTTTTGCTCTGTATATCTATAGTAACATCTGTTACATAGAGATATGTGTTTTTTTTCAACAGATTAATGTAGTACTGTATCAGTAAGTGATGCCCTGGGATCAGTCTAGAGGCCTGGCAATTCCATGGAAATCTAAAAAAAGTGTCAAAAGTCGCACGAATATTGTCAATTCCTGATAAACTGTTAAATATATATATATATACATGTCATGGGCTTTCCCTGTTTCTGTGAATAAAACCACGTGGTCCTGTTCAGTTGTACATGTTTTTTTAGCTCAATTCCTGGAGTTCTACGCTCAAATTATCTTGGAAACTTTTTTAAATGAGACCACTTTTGGTATTATTTGGCGTCTATAGTTTCACGAGGGAACGAGCGAAAGGGAGAAAGCGCCATACGATAGGTTTGTTAGGAGAGCATAGGGAGGCACACCTTTGGCAGTGCGCGTGGCTGCAGAGGCGGCCATCCTTCTAGCTGTGAGCTGAAAAACCAATTTGAGTTTCCAGGAAAATATGATTAGCTCCAGCATAATGTTTCCTGGAAAAGGAAATGTCAGTAGGCACTGGAGAGATCTGATGGAGAAACCTCTGAGGAGCTGTTACCGGCTTATTTGGCATGTTTACTGCTCCTGGTTTGGCATGGTGGTTATTTATGAAATGATCATGCTCCATTATATATTAGATATAAAGCCTATAATGCAGGCCTCTTTAATGACATGATGTTATTTGCTCATTTGGATGTGGCTTAGGCCTATATCTTGTTGCATAGATAGAAGCTGTCAGATGGATAGATGGAAAGATGGATAGACGGACTGATACATGGATATTAGTTTGGTCAATTGGTAGCGCTCTCGACTTCCAATCTCTGGGTCCTGGGTTCATTTGCAGCTCTGTCACCTTGCCATGTGGGACAGCTGTTTCAATTATCCTTCACTTTATTGCAGTGTCCTCCTCCTGTACTAGTTAGCATACTTGGTGCTTGAATATATGCAGGATATAAAGCCCGATTCATCCATCTATTATTCATCCAGATAGATATATGTTGCAAGACATTCACAAAGAAAATTTGGAATTTGGAACAATTTCAATAAAATTTTTAAAGCGATACATACATGTTTTAAAAGAAAAGACTTAATCAGAAGCTGCAATTTGAAAAGTAGGGCAATTGCAGTTTGAAAAGTAGGGCAATTGCCTTGGTTTGTAAAATGAGCAATTGTCTTCTGTGATTTTGGCATCCCATTAACATGTTATTTTAATTTTAGGTTTAAATTTAGCTGCAAAAGGAAATTCCTTCTGAAACCAAAATGCGTTATATCTGTACTGAAGCCCCTCAAGTTAATATCATACGTAGCATCCTGTCTGCTTTAAATGCTCGTTGTACTTTCCTTTCCCAAACAAGTTCATTCTTTGCTGGTTATTCACAGAATCCTGGTCTGCACATCCCCCTGCTGGCCTGCAGTCTAGCAATTAAAATTAGAATATAAGGCCATAATGGATTGGGTCAAAGTTGACCTTGGAGCACTTTCTGTTTATCAAATACGGGTCAAATTTTAATCTGTTGTTAAAAAAAGCTGTTTCTCATCTTTCAAACCGGTTGTCGAATTATATTCAAAGTTACAAGTTATGACTTCTATGTGTATATATATATAGATACCAATGTTTTCTATGGCTATGTTTGTTTATCTTCTTTATCAAATTCTTTTATTTGCTTATGATTTGAGCCTATTGAAAATTGATTGTTGACTTATAATATATAGTGTTATGTTGACAGTTGTGTTTTGCGATAAACAATAAATTGCATCAGAAATGGCTTAAAACTTATTGCCCTGAAGATGAAACTACAAAATGTTACCATGAAAATGTAATGCAAAGATGACCCGCACCAAAAAAGGAATATGAAAAATGGTCAAAGAGTAGTTGGCAACTTATATGTTATAGTGGTGGATCCTTAGTTGCTGTTTCAAGATCATGTCAGAGAATTAATCAATCATCTACCTTGGGAACTGATAATAATCCTATGCACATAAGTTGAAGTAACCATGCAGAGATTTATCAGTTCAGCTACTTTTCTGAAGCTATAAATGTCCAAAGGATTTCTAACTGTAAATAAAGAATATATCAAAGACACTTAGAAGTGGCAGTGTTCAATATGATTTAAAGGATAATAAGATATATGCATGGATATGTCCCGTCCAATTTAGAACTATTGATTGAACATTTTCCATGAATTTTAAAAGTTTCTTCCTGCATCAAATGCCACACCCTTTGTCTAAATGCCAACTTTAGCAATTTTTTTTATCCCAGACTGACTGTCTGGTTTAATTGTGTGAGTTGTAATTCTGTATAGTAGAACATTTACATTGGCTTCATTCACCAGATTGCGAATTATTTTTGAAAGCTAGCAATGAGAGCAATGTGTGTACGGAAGGAAAGTGAGCATTCATCTATCATCATCTATAATATCTGATAATACCAGGCTAGGGGTCAAGTACTGTATTTGGACTATGAGGAATGCACTTGGTACTTGAGCTAAAGTACTATTACTCGGACGGAAGTTCTAAAAAGATGTACTTGCCAAATGCTTCTGTACTTGTACTTTTACTTGCTAATGCAATGCTCATGTACTTGTACTTGTCAAATGCTCTTGTGCTTGTACTTGAGTACTTGGTTAAAAAGATGTACTTGTACTTGCCAAATGCTAATGTACTTGTACTTTTACTCAAGTGTGATATATTGTACTTGACACCAAGCCTGCGTAATACCTGCCTTGTTTTTCAGTGTCTATATATATATATATATGCATTGCTTTGCTTTTCCAGGGGAGAGGAGATGCAGTCCTTTTACGGATACAAGATCGCTTGCGAACCAGTCTCATTCCAAGATACCAACATCTGTTCACGCACATCAGCCGCTTGGAGGGGGGAGTCAAGTTCCTGGTCGACTTGCGGGCTGATGTCATTGTAAGTAGCTCAGGATATATATATTTAATTTTACTCTTAGATTGTTATAATTTATTGCTTTTGAAGGCCAGTGATGTTATGATGTACAATTTACTTTTGATTAATTCTGGCTATACAGTGTACATTTAAGTTGAATCCTATGCCTTGTTAAGCATAAACCCTGCATCAAAATATTAAAAGGCTTAATGACTGTCATGAGTCCATGACCTTAATGTCTTTTAAGTTATTCTCGCATTTTTCTTATGATAGTTGCATTGCTGATTGGCACATTAGTAAAAAAAGTAGTTCTATTCAAAAGCTTTGATTCAAACTATTTCTGCCAAATTAATTTCACAGCATGAACAATTTTTGGCCTATCTGTTTGCCTCTAAACAGCCTACACTGGTGTTGGTGGGGCATAAAACACAAACTCAATCCTTCACTTTGACCTACTTTTAGCTGCAGAACCTATTCACCTGATTTGCGATGCTTGAAAAAAATTTAATACCCAGTGAAAGGAATTAATTATAAAACCACCTCAACTGGATGCATTATTCCTTGTGAGGTTTAATTAGCTAATTTTTTCATAAAAAGTTACTGCTTGTTGGAGAGTAAATGGTTTCTGTTACTGCTTCCTTGACCACAACTGATGTAACTTTATACAAATTGTATTCCGAGTTAATTGTTTGTTAAATTTTGGTCTAATAAAAATATCTGAATATCTTAATATCTATCCACTTCATAGCAATTACATGTAGTGCACAGAAACAGACAGGGGAGGAAACCCGGAAGATTGGGAGGATTGGCTAGCTCAAATCTTACTGGGAAAAATGCAAAAATATTACTTTTAGAAATGGTTGTCTGATGATCTATATAACCTATTATTCCATAATATTACTAATATTACTTAGTCCAATTAATAATCTTATGCAATGCACTCGCCATTAACACTGATTAATGAGATATGGATGTCTCTTTCAGACGCAGGTGATGGCAGCAGGTGTGGACAGGGATAACCCTCACCTGTACGCGATGAACACCTGTCTCAAGGATCTGCTTTCTCTCTGGTTCTCCGTTGGCTTCTTGCAACTGGAGAGGATCACCTGGGAGTCACCGTGCGACATGTTGCAAAAGGTGGGTCAGAGGTCGTCTCATAATATCTTATGTGACAAAGGCGGAGGGTGGCTGGATGGATGTGAAAGTTAATTCAGTGTTATGATCCTACACTTAAAATAATAAAAGGAGTAAATGTTGCTACTGGGGTAGATTAGAAGGAGTCTGGAATGTCACATTACATAATTTTGAACTGCCCTTTCTGATCATTATTATAGTGATTATAATATCTTCTAAAATCTTTACCATAGATTTAGGTTTATTCATATCATTATACATGTATATGTAAGCCTACAATTGTATATGTGGATTTGCTATTTAAAAACACTGAAAGTATACATTACATAATTTGAGGCGACCTTTTGGACTTTTCACTAATTCAGCTATCTTTAATCAGCCCAAAAAGCTGTGGACTGCACTTATGTAAAGTTTACTAGTGGCATTAATGGTGTTGTTGGCGAGTTTTAATTTATTTTTGTTTAATCCATACTTTCCTGTGTGGTCTAGCATTTGTCTACCAGAGCAATTTAACTCTCTCGTTAATATCTCATTAAGCCTAAGGGAATCTTTTTCTGTAATAACTTCATTTTTAAATTGAAAGTTAATCCACATCTTTAATGTTACATTGAAAATTGAACCACTGATTTTAAATAGCATAATTAAAGCTGATCTACTTCTTTAATAGCGTTTTGAGATCTCATCTTGGCTGATTATCAAGGACATTGTGGTTATTGCTCAATCAGGACATTTTTGCTTTTTCATTTAATATTTTGTGTCAATTGGTCTTTTGAAAAAATTGTTTTGTCTGCCTTCTGTAGTGTATTATAAAATTTTAAAAATATTTCATTTGTAGGCTATATTAACAGTAATCACGGACCGTTCAGAATTTATGACTGGGGGAGGTTGAGAGTTTTGTCCGAAGTTGTTGTTAAAAATCGATTCCACCCTCTAAGGTTGCATTGTTAGTAACCCCCACCTTAGGATGAGTCCGGGTTTTTAATATCCCTGTGGACAATATGCACACCCATAATATATACGCACCTTGGACAATTGCACCTACATATTCGTGGACTTTTGCGCAAAGAAAGATATGGATTAACTTGGTGTTTTGTTATCAATATTATGATATTTCTCGCACGTGTGAAAGTCAATACCCCCTCCAAGCCCTCGGGCCCCACGGGCAAAACTCCCAACCCCCTCCCCTAATGATAAATTCTGAACGGTCCCTTAGCTGAGGTTTTATAGTTTTATATGCAGTGCACTACCACTATTTCTTCGTTAATCCATGTTGTTGTATCCACATATTTCAGATCTCAGACTACGAAGCAGTGCACCCAATCCGCAACTGGACGGACTTGAAGAGGCGAGTGGGCTCCTACAGAAGATGCTTCGTATTCACTCACAATAGCATGCCCCGAGAACCTGTTGTCGTACTTCACACAGCATTGACTAATGAAATCTCAGCCAGTATTCAGGTAAATCTTAGAATGCTAGTATTGGTCTTTCCCTTGCCTACAGAGTTCATTTTGAGTTCTCACAATGTGATGTCACTATCCCCGCCCTTGTTGGTCCATTGATATATATATATATGATCTAGTTAAAGGTTATCTGGTGAGAAGATGCTCATGATATCATGCACATTATCATCTGATTTCAAAGAAAGACGGCCTTCATAATGATTCGCAATGTTATCTATCAGCCTGCAACCATTAAATTTGCTCTAGATATTAGAACCACAACATATTACAGAAGTCAACCCAGCCCCCCTCAGGGCCACCATGTTGTACTCAGTTCTTACCTGATTTACCAAGCAACAACTTGCTAAGTCTCAGGGATTTAGGAGGGTTGATGCTTGGTATGTTCTTTTTGCTCCTAGCATGATAGACACTTAGACAGTCTGTCAGACACACTTATTTGTAAGCCATGTAATTATATTCCCCCCAAACATCCAGGCATTTCCATAAATGGTTGATATTAATTCACCACATGAAAAATTGCCATATTATGTGAGATTAAGGACAGTTGTGGTTTCATGATGTTTCGTGGTTCGACTTTCAACTTAAAACATTCTTTTTCTCTTTTCAGTCCATTGTCTCACATCCGCGGTTAGGAACGCCGCTGTCTGACCCAGAAAATTCAAACAGTCCGCCCGTGGAGAAGTCTGAAGATCCCTGTCTCATAACCACAGCTATTTTCTATTCCATTACCTCCACTCAAAAAGGTAAAAGTAGGACACATTTTCACTGTTTTAATCGAGATAATGGCTACCCAGGTTTGAGTAGTTAGTCTGGCATTCAGAAAGTATCTAAGGGAAGTAAAAAAAATTGCAGTGTAGCAATTTGATAAGTTGGCCATAATTCTCATGCTAAAAGTAAAGCAATTAAAAAACGGTGCTTTGAGCAGATTAATTGACTTGTCTCAAACCAAAACTCCGATCAAATTTATGGCCATTAAGATAACAGTTTAATATTCATTGAATTTAGATTGAATCTTCAGAACTTCCTTTCATACGTCTTATTTAATTGTACATAGCCCCTTGAGGCTTGGTTTTACTATTCTAAATTACTAATACCTATTTGCTTGTTCTATCCAGGCTTAGGTGGAGTAGAACTGGGCAACTACCTTATAAAAAGTGTCGTCAAAGAATTACTTCAGGAATTCCCACAAATGCACCAGTTTTCCAGTCTGTCTCCCATTCCAGGATTTAAGGATTGGCTTATTTCCCAGATTAATGTCTGCATTAATGCTTACAGTAAGTTTCCAAGTGCTTATTCATTGCTTATTGTCATATATATTACGGTATACAATTTGGAAATTATAATATATATTTTGATGTGTAATTCCATTGATGTCATATAGGCAGATTTAATCATTTTGGCCTTAAAGAACTTTTTGATAGTGGCTGTGACATACGTCATCATTTTTTTGACAAAAAATTGTTGTATCTCAGGGCTCTAAGGAATACAGATTCAGGATTCTTCGCATTTTACCATTGACAAAGGCTTTACAAACAACTGGGACATCCTAATTCTTCTAAATTATCTAAAAAGTACTTTTAATCTTAATTTCCAGATGCTGGAGAGGAACCAGAGAAGAATGTACTCAACGAGGATGAAATGTTCGAACTGAAGAACGCCCTCGCAACGTCCGGTCGAGGACTGTTCGAGACTTTCAAGAAAGCTCTCGTGAACAATGCCTGGGTGCAGGACAAAGATCTCAGCTTAGCTTTAGAGAAACCGTTGACCCGCTTGTGTGCCCGATACTTGTACTTGGAAAAAAGAAGAGGCTTCGCTCTCAATCCAGTCGGTGAGTCGATTCACATTTGATTTGTATTTGAACGTAACACCAGATTTGATAGCATGTTTTGGGATCAACTCCTAAGATTTTAAATGCATGTTTTCAAATTGAAGATACTTTCAAGACCTTCCCACCTTTTAATGCCACATGACTAAGTCGATGATACTGTTATAAAAAATTCCTTTAAGTGAGTTATTAATTAGTGCACTCATATTAAAAAATTTATATCATTCTTGTTGAAACCGTACAATACAAAGCAGATTCACTCTTTCCGAACTGGGAAATATAACTCTAATGTGGTGACATGCAACTATGTGGGTCTTGTAGAAAACATTAATTGGAAGTGATTGGAAGCATATTACATGAGTCAAAAAATATTTTAAGGCCGTAATCGTGATCATGCATTAACTTTAACTAAGCCACAGAAGACTTTAACCAAATGATATGAATCTGAGTATCTGACTGCTGTGCTTTTAATTTCAGCCAACTTCCACCTGCGCAATGGTGCTGTCATGTGGAGGATTAACTGGTTGGCAGACACCACCCCCAGGGGCCTGGGGGCCTCTTGTGGACTCATGGTGAACTATCGTTACTTTTTGGGCCAAACGGAACAAAATAGCAAAGACTATATGGAAAGCCAAAGAATCTGTGCCTCAGATCAAGTCATTCACTTGGTACGCTTGAGTGAACATCCCCATGTGAAACAGGAGTGAAAACATTGTCCAGATTTAGTATGTGATAACTGAAATATTTTGAAGGTGAAAGTATTCGCCAAATGTGACAATCAAAATGATGATTTATGATGTCTTATCGGCGGAACTCTTGGATTACCATTGATTTTACTCCATTGCTTTTACTTCTATAAAGGAACTACCAGTATAGGTGCCGAGTCAAAACAGAGTTAAAATGCGAAATATGAACGTATGAAGTCGTTAAGTACAACACAGTTTCAGAGCCAAATAACTGTTAATTATAATATAGGGCTACAAATAAATATGGTTTGCTAGATCTTGAAACTGAGATATCAACTGCCCTTTTGGTTCTAGATTGAAACGTCTCACTTTAAAGAAATGATGGAGTTTTAATACAAACGTTGTACCATTTTATCTCAAACTGCTGGGAGGGAGACCTCCGTGCAGATTTGTTTTATCTGTGTTGAATCTGTTGATGCCTTAAAGGACATTAAATATTAAAAGTTTATTTTAAAGATTAATTAAGTCAAAGTAGTGCCTTAATCAAACATTCCTTCTTGAAGGAAAATGACAAGAAACTGATCTCAGAGTCTGTTGAAATAATATTCAAGTGAAGGGATTCAAGGGGCGCACAATGGAATATAATTGTACTTTATTTTGTACAAATAGATCAATTGTTGAAAGATGTATTGCGAATGCTTGCATTATGTTTTAAATTTGGTGCTTTAAGGATCCAACAAACTGTAATATATGTTCGGGATTACTGCCTCATGTTCAATATATATATATTCAAATTACATGTAGCTATTATTTTGTAAATTTGTAAATATTTAAGGACACATTCCTACTGTTGTGAGTTACTCATACAGTATAATAGCTGCTTTGAAAGCCAAGCTGTACAGAATATATTTATTTTGTCAATGCATATTTTAAGTATGCGTACTATTTGTTACCGTTGTTTTGATCTGTTTAAAAGTCCAGTTTATTGTCTATGAAGTTTTGTCTTGTCTTCTATTGTTGTTTGACTATCCCGGTACAATTAAACATTTGATACTTGTGAGAAAAAGCATCATTTTGTCATTCTATTAATTACTATCATAGTAAGTTGTGAAGTGTTCATCTAAATGAGAATGTCCCTGGACCTTTTCAATTATGGTTGCTCGAAGAACTTTTTTTGAGGGAAGTCACTGAAGAGTCCAAAAGTTGCATCAATAGGGGAAGAGGGGGTGAAAAGTCACAGGGGTAAAAAGTCACAGGCCTTTTTGACCAACTTGCAGTGACCTAATTCTTAAGCTTAAATCATAATTTGGGACGCTTTTATGAGAAGAAGGTCTGCAGGGAATATGAAAATTATACTCATTGTGCAAATTGGGTTTTTACCCACCTCATGCATTTTTGGTGTCCCAAACAGGTTTTATTGATTCTGAACTTTCTCTATTAATGTCTGGTCACTGTGACTAAGGAAGTTGTCCTAGTGTTTCAAGGTCCCTTTGATAATTGTCTTTCATGCTGTGAACCCATTTCTGGCCATTTGGTCACCAAGTTGCCATGATCATGTGTTGAATTTAAAAAACAGCTGAGGGGTGAAATGTCACACTGTGACATTTCACCCCAGCACTGTGATATTTTACCATAGGGTACCGTGAAGTCAGTATTCTGTGCTAAGGAAAGTAAAATATTCCACACTAGAAGCTTTTAGCTTACAATCCTATCATCATTAATCATCAATAATACTAATAGGAGGGCATTGGAGCAAAATTTAATTTCGCAAACTTTGGGCAATTTCTGTCGCCGGCTTTGCTGATGGTGCATTGTCATTGCATGCCGATAGCTTTGGAAGGCTCGATATAAATTTCATGCACAAGGATGACTATCAAGTCTAGGTCTGCATATTACCTCATATAGTGTTGTATGTTCACAACAATTGCATGTGACTTGTTACCCCATGGTTGTGACTTCTTGACCCTGACATGGGGTAAAAAGTCACATCGGACTTTTCCTTAAATAATTGTGAACTGACTAAAGCCTATTTACTGAACAGCAGCTATCATGTGATACAACTGTAGTCAACTAAATACTGCATAATTGTGCCAAAGGTCATTAAGATCTGACAAACACCTGCTCTGCTCTGGGGCTTTTTCTGAATTTTGTGACTTCTGACCCCCGCCTCCCCTATTGATGCACATGTTCAATGACAAAGTAGTGGCTTTAGTGACAACAGTTTTATCAACTTTCCAGGCGTCAAGGCAGCAGGAATAGCTGACAGTGACACCTAGTGAATTGCACTGCACTTGTTTGTGAGCCCATAGGTATCCTAACACTATGAGTGAGCCCTATAGTAGATCACTCCTTGTGAGCTAATGATGAAGCGCAAACGCAGAAAAAGTTCCCAATGTCTGCGGTTAAATTAATTTAGCTTACTTTGTCAATTGAAGGCAGCCTTGAGCAAGGTTGATTTTTCACTAAACGCTGAAAAATACCGAATTACTGGAAAATGATTCTTATATAATTGAGAATGATCATGATTGCGGCTGGGTGACCAAGTGGTTATGGTTCAGGCCGGCTTCGCTCAAGGTCTTTGCGTGTTTGGATTTGAACCCCGGGTTGAGAATATTCAGTGGACCATCATGAGCGAAATCCCAGCTGTAGGCCAATGTTATTTGGATGACATGTTAATATGACGGCCCCTTAGTGTCTGTGCTGGGCAATTATAAGATCCCTCACATTGGGTAAATGATCTGAACCTAGAGGCTTCTTCCGAAGCCTGCGTTCAGTATTTTGACTTAACCATTGTTACCAACAAAGCACTATGTACAAGGCACCCTCTAGCTGTAGCCTGTCCCATGCGATCAACAGAATCAAGTTCCAGGTGTTGGATTTGAACCCATGACCCCGAGTAAGTGGTTGCACAAACAAGCGCTCTTAACCATTAGACCACGGGGGAAACTCAGCGCTACAGAAATAAATCTCTGGAATGACACAAACTGGGTCCAGTAGAATTCAAAACAATATTGATCATTTGCAAGGATAAAGTAGGCCAATACTTTGATACGTTGTTCTTTAAATTGCCAATTCTAAAAGTGGTTGCGTGGAATTATAACAAAGTGTACCTATGATACATTACTAATTGCCAATAATCCCATGTCCTGGAAAGCTAATCCCCCTTAATCTCCTCTTCTCATGAATAATGTCTTGTACAACTTAGTCTATTAATTACACCTTCCTAATTGGACAGATATTAGGCAAGGTTATCCCATATCATATGTTGTTTGTGTCACATTATATACTATTGATTGGTGTTCCATTTGCAAAGATATAGGGTCACAGTGTTGGCGAACCAATCAAACACATCATGAATTTTTAAAGAGGTGGCCACATTAGAAGTATTCAGCTGGCAGGCCTCCTCAATAATCATGAGTTTGTCGACCTGAAGACACGCCTTTTTGCCAATAAAAGATTGTCAGGCTTACAAAAAGCCAAATATTGGATCATCTTATATGGCTGGATAAGGATTAGTCTGTGCCATGATAAGTTTTATAGCATGTTTACCATGACAGACCATAGTTGCTAAAGAAACCAGCAAGGTGCATTTTCAAAATGCTCTGAGAAAGCAATTAACAGTATCGGATCATCTTTCAAGACTTAATTCATGTTTTAAGGATTATTCATGCTACGGATTATATGCAAATTGCAAAAAAAGTAACCAAAAAGGCTTAACCATGCAAACATAGTAACTTGAGCTGTTCAAACAATGGTGTCTAAGTTCCATTGTAGGATCTTATTATTGATTTATCCCACAACAAACATTTGATACAAAGTCTTCTCTGCATTGGATTCCTCTACTATGTCAGGTACGAAAATACTATTTCTTATTTATAATTTTTGCAGCTTTGAACAAGTCGTAGAAAAGCTTAAAAGTAAGGATGACTTATAAATTTAACAAATCGAAGAATTTGGAATAAAAACACTAGAATATAAATTGCAAGAAATGCGAGAAAGACTGTGAAATATATACAATTAGGGTGCTCCTTCTGCCCCCCTAAAATTGAAATTTTTTCTGGATCCAACCTTACTTTTTTTTGGTGGTGAGGTTATCAATTTAGACCATTTTTCTGAAATTTCATGAAATTTGAAGAATTCCTAGGTGTAGCACATTGCAATTGAAATTTTGTCGTTTTTCGTAATTTCGAGAGAAAAGAAAACAAATAGCCAATCAAGAGATAACATGGTTTGCATGATAAATCAGATTTAAACATACATAATGAAGTACAGACACCATTTGGGAAAGATTGAGGTCAGCTAAGTACTAGGTACCACTTGCCAGGGTCATCAATATGATAGGTGTACAACATCAAGTTTGCGCTGTTTTCTGTGATTTTGGCGATAATTCAGGAATTGTCGACCATATTTGTAGTTCATTTTGAAATCGATCTTCCTTTCTTGATCTTAATAATCTGCTTCCAATTTTACCCTCTTTCTGCACAGTCATTTGTAACCTTGAAGGCACTGGAGATATTTTTCCCTGATATGCATCTGTGATCATATTGTCATTCAGAAGGATGTGTACATCAATCTCCAAAAAGTATGGTTAATTTTTCATTAAAGAAACAATGTGCAAACAGTCTGCAACCACTAACCCACAGTTTCATATTTTCCCTCAATTCAGGAAAGGAATTTAAGGCTTTTGATGTCGGACATTTTATGGTTGTTTTAATATTTCTTGCACTAACTTACTGTATGTGTTTTCCTCATCAGTACGTAAGTGATCATCAAACAGTGTCAAAGCGATCATGTCAGAGACGATGTTTCAGTAATTTCAGCTCAGCTTCCCAAATTGTGGAGTGAGTTGTTAATAACTTGATGATATTATTACATAGTACGAGGTCATTGCGTGGGCTGCAGTTGAATTCAACCAAGGTGCGTACACAAACACCTCTAATTTGATGAATCGTTTAATTTTTTGCATGCTGTGAGCACAGGCAAAAGCCTGGAGTCTTGTCTTAATTGTCACTATTTATTTATAATTGTCAAATAAACACATGCCTCTATTCAGGCAACAGCTAACTAGAGTGCATAAAAAGCTTTGCCATCCAAGTTGCACCCTCCTTTTCAAGTCATTGCTGGTCGCAATTGAAGAGTAGAAATACAGCAAGACAAGATCAATTATCAGTACATCATCAGAATTAGGGTACCTTCTGAAGTTTTACAAAAGGTCTGCCACAATCTCTTTCAGCTCACTAAGGAAAGGCTGCAAACCATTATCCGCCATTGACAATGAATTTAAATCACTGCATGACATTTTTTGGGTAAATTTTCTCCTAATTTTGACATATAATGGTGAACATATTCATGGTCCTGTGCCCAGCCACAGTGGCAGGAGTCTTTCCTCTCTTGATGTTTTATTTCTGTAACACTTTAAATTCCTCATAGCATTAAATATTTCCAAAGTCTTCTTGTTTGGGTCGGACAGGAAATATGTGCTCTCTCACAGAAGGATAAAACAAGTTCAGAGTATTTTTTTTCCAAATATCTTCCCTATGAGCTATGAAGCTCAACAAGACCTGCTTCCTTTGGGAAGAATTGTAGACAGTTTCTTGTAAAGCAAATACCTAATTATACCTTGATCCTAGTGTCTTGACATGACTAAGAATGCTGCGCAAAAGGACTATCCCAAGGATCTGCTGAATTTGATGACTGACATCTTTGTAGGCCTTCAAAATTTCAGAAATGTCCTTCACATTTTTCCCATGTGAGGTACTGTGCAGCTGGTCACATTACAAAACTTTAATTAAGAGACTACTAGTGTCACAAGTAAATGATTTAATGTGGAAATTAAACACTGCATCTTGAAACTCTTGGCAACTTCTTATTTTTCGCCTCATTTAAATTATCGAAATTCTAGTTTCCATCAAGATACAGCCTTATTTTGATAAAGGCATTCAAACAAGTGAAAAAGTTTGATTTCTAACAAAGTTTACCGTGTAATCATTGGAAAAATAATTCTATTTGTTGTGTAATATGCTATATATACTAACCAGCCTTGTTATCAACAATTAATGATAATGTTATGACATTATGAGACGACACAATCAGTGTTTCCACCTACAGTGCATTCCTGAACCTAAGCCAAGCCTTTAATCTGATGTTAAATTTAGAAATGAGTAAGATATGGATGGAAAATTCTGTTTTGACACAGAAATCTTCTTAAACAATATTCAAGGCTATTGAAAAAAATATGATAGATAACCTATTAATTCACAAGAAATCCCACAATTTTAAGGAAATTTGACAAATTTCAATCCAAATGTGCTACACCTAGGCATCAATAAAATTTCTTGAAATTTGGCAGGATTACTTCTATTGACTAACCTCACCCACAAAAAAAAGTATACGGGGTTCTGAGCAAGTTGGGGCAAAAGGAGCACCCTAATATACAATAATATATATTTTTTAATTGACATGGTAAAACATGGTGTTGTGCATACAAGTAACAGAATTCTTTGAAACAAAAGACTTTTTCAAGGTGTCGCTTGAACACAGAGTTGAAAATTTTGATCACTAATACTTACATAGATAAACAAATGTATATTTAAACATTTTTTTACACATATCTATTATTATTTAATGGCACTTCTGAGTATAAAAAAGAGAGAGATTTTTAATGACTTTAGTGGTACATTTTCACACTATACATTTCCAGATTGATGTTCATAAATTAAATTCTTGGAAAATTCAATCAACTGGATCACATGATAGTAATTCAAGTTCAGTATCAAATGACTGGCAAACAAACGATTTGAGATTAGCACAATAATGTTTATCACCTTCGGAGTTACATATTGGTATGACAGGTAGCAATAAACCCTCAATTTGAATTGGATATGAACAGTGCATTAATATTTCACATCAGTAATATAGCAACAACAACCGATCACAACACAAACAATATGAACAGCAGAAATATGCTGCAATGCTTAGGAGACAAGATATTCACGATTGCCATTGATTTATTTACACGGATCTATAACACCACAGAAGTTTCTGTATAGATTTTCAACATTGGGGACCAGTCAATCATGAGATAAGTTTGGGAATCAATATCTCAGCTCAATAATAAATAAACAAGGGAAACCAGTGTATTAAGTTGGTCAATATGATAGATCTGCAGAAAACCAGTTACATTAATAGTTAATTAGTTATTCATTCTTTTATCATGCAATTTGTTCCTAAAAGTACATTACAGCTCCAGCTATGACACGGAACGAAGATACTTTTTTTTCGAATCACAATCAGTCGAAAACTTAACGAAGTACATTATATATAATTATACATATAAGGAACAATTTTATTATTGTTGAGCATTTAGTAATTTGCAACACAATTCTTTACAGATTTCCTGTGTATACGTAACAATTACATTGTAGACAATTCTAGACATGTTAACATGGTTGCTTTCCATTAATTTGTTCATGATTTTAGTATGATTCTGTTCTTTTTTCAGAAGGAACAAAAAAATTTCTGTTTCAAAGTCCACGCCAAAACAACGACCAGTACAAGCAAAGTTCAACATGGCAGTCTTCCAACAACAGAACCATCAGTAAATATTTTCAGATCATTCAGAAACAAAGAAAATCAATAAAATTTAATCCATAAAAAGTTAAAGCCACACATTTTTATGCATGGTTTGTGTAAAGATTACATGTCATGATGTCAAATTTGAGGATTTGACAAAAATAAAAAATTCTATTGCACTGGCAAACCTTTGGGACATTTGAAATATTAATGAGGCAATAATTTTTTTTATTGATGGCTTTATTGATAAAGTCTACCACCAACAAATTGAGTTTTTTTTCCTCTCTCAACTTCAGTAAGTTATCAAATATAGAGAAACCAGCAGGCAATTCATGAAAAGTGTTATAAAATATTTCATTCACACACAGATTGCTATTTACTAAGTATTTTATAGTGTTCACGACAACAAACAACATTTTACTTCTTCAAGACAGAGTATTGTCAATTTCTTTTGCACCTTCCAGAAAAAGACTTTGGATTGGGTGACGACTGGAGCTTAAAGCATATGTCATTAGACACCAAAGCATCGAGCACAAAACAGTTTGACGCCTGGTCACTCAATGCCAGCAAAGGATATTACTCAAGGTACTCAAAGATAGATGGTAAGTCAAGTTAGTCAACATGGTCAGAGGTTTCTTTTCCATTTGCAATGAATTAATGATTTACCAAAAAAATATTTGAAATATGAGCTGAAAACTAAACTCGTTAAATCTTATTTTCAGAAGACAAAGATGAATTTGACAATGAATTTGGTGGCAATGGTAAGGGAATTTTTGTAATTTAAACAATTACATGACCATCACTGATTTATACTCTATATTCACTGAATACCTGTATTTATAAATGCTAAAACGATAAAGATTAAAGGAACACTCATATTTTTCTAAAACCTAGATTTTTCTAATGGAATTCAGAGGACCATATCACACCATATGAACACATCACGGATCAAATATTAATGAAAAATAAATATACAGCACTAAGCAGCACTTACCCAGCAGAAATTGGTTTTCAATCAATAAATACCCAACGTGAAACTTGTTCCACTCTAAACAGAGTATCTGTTAATGAAAGTATCTGACACCTAGTATTTTACATGCTTATAGACTGAATTATTAAATGTCCTGTATTTACTGATGGCCGACATTTTATCATGAGATTTCAGGACTCAAGAAGATTTTCATTTACACAAGAGAAGAGTAGAAAAATTACTGTAAAGCAAAACATGTGTTAGAGTGTCAGTGATACATGTAAAACTGTAATTAACGTGTGTAACTGATGAATAATGAATGGGTCTTTTGCACAGGTACCAATTGGCAGGGCAACAAATCTCAGGCAAACCAACTCAACGCAAGTAATACCATTACAAAACAAAGGGATTATTCACTGTCGCCTAGAGACAGAGACAATGTTACTTACTCCCCTCGGTCGCCACGGCAACAAAAAAGAACAATGGGTAATGGATTGCTCAACACTCCTAGATCGAGATACTTCTGATCATCGAGTACCAACAATGCCCTACATTAATTATTGTCCCATAATGTACTTATAGTATTACAATGTTTGAACGTTTCTTCATCTTTGATTGAAAGCGTACAACATAATGTGTATGAAAAGTATTAGAAAGACAGTATAATTTTGTACTATAACAGGGAGTAAGAAGGCCTCACATGCAATTGTTTTAAAGATTTTTAAAATGTATTTTCTCATAGAAAGACTACTATTCAGAATGCCAGTCTTTGCATCGCGGAAGATTAACAAAGCGAACATTTGGTGCCATGTTTTGCAACATTATGTGAAATTGTGAATGTCAATTTGAATTAATTTAAAGCAGACAAGCTGAATATTTGTAACAGAACTGAATCTTTAAAAATCTGCACCATTCTACATTCTGCACAAGTCAAGATAAAATCAATAAATATTACGAACAGCCTGAAGCAATAACTAACATTCGTAAATGTAACAATGCAATAAACAACATTATCATAAATTAACTATTATATAACATTATTATAAATAACTATTATAGAGCATTATCATAAATTATTTATTTATACTGTGTTTTATATCGCACCACTTGGCAGGGTAATAATGTATTATTGAAAATGAAGATTTGCCAAACTTAAAAAAAATTTTCAGATCACACACAAATCATACAGCACATGAGCTGCAACAACCTCCCTCACAAATGCATGTACAAAACAGTCACGTCATTGTATGGATATTTTTCGAATAAATAATTCACAACCTAGATCCCACTGAGGCTACAAGTTCTTATTTTCCAGTCCGATGCCATCGCATTCAATAATGTAATTGTCACGAGTCAGCTGTTTCACCTCAAACTTCGCCTGAAATAAATTCAATAAATTTAATAAAGCATACCTGGAAACTGAATATATTGATGTTAATTATAAATTCATTAGGAGATGCTTTACTCACCGTAGTCAATTTCTCAGCTATATGAATTGCAGTTTGCGTATGCAAAGTAATGGGACCACAGCTGACGCTAGATTTTCCTTTCGCAAGAGCCATGAAGATGATTAACTAGGAAAAAAGGAAAGATGCAAATTAGTACTGCACTTTTAAAATACCATATAAATTATGAAGAAGAAAATAGTTCACAATACACAAAAAACATGCATTGAATTTAGTTTTAAATTGTTGTGCCCTAACAACCTTATATTTTGACTCAAAGGATGAATTAGAATATTTTACTTTTTTTAAATGCAAGTTTTCTATAATTCATATAACGGCAATTAACCAACCTGATCTTGCAAATGCTCATCTGTACAGGCCTTGTAACTTAAATTTCTGAGCAATTCCTCGGCAGCATTTTCACCTACTTTCTCTGCTGGCACACCTAAAAAAGATATTCTGTCTGAATTTCAAGGATGTCTATGTATAAAGAGTAACAGTTTATGACAAAGATGGATCGATAGATGATTGGGCTTTGCGTCCTGTATTTATGCACTTGGTAGGCTAATTAGGACTGGAGGAGGGCACGGCAATGAGGTGAAGGATGATTGAAACAGCCGTCCAACATAGGCCCGGGTGATCCAGCAAAAGCTGGATTCAAACCCTGGACCCAGCGATTGGCAGCCTAGTATGCGACCACTAGACCTATCCTCCCCCCCCCCCCCCCCCCCCGTTTATGACGAAGAAAATTATCACGGACATCAAACACATAGTAATAATCATAACATGGCATGATTAACAGATGACAGAATTTAGTATTACCTCTCTTCCCAATAGCAGACCCAGCCAAGATACATCCAGTGCTTGTATGGGCAACAATACTGCAGAAAAACAGAAAAACATTTAAATACATTCAGGAAAATCAGAGAAACTAACAAACGCCACAAAGATTTATTTTTAAATGGAATAGCCCTTATTACAAAGCCTATAAACATCACCCAGCAAACTGCTGTACTGAAGTGATAAACATCCGAGTCTAAGGGTAACCAAATAAGCATGAACAAAACTCACATAATGCCAGTGCCAGGTCCATTTGCTCTTTCTCTGGGTTCTTGAACCGCTTGGATCTCAATCGGAATATTTCGGTAATCCCGCTTTATCATATTCTGGCTTGTTCTGGCCATTGCATGGGCAATCTGTCAAAGAATGTCCTCTTTATATTATGCAGTAATATAATTTAAATTGTTTGATCTGAAGTACTATAATAGATGGCCAGGAAATACATTACATCATGCAAAATTTTGTCTATCATCTTTCAACCCTTTCTCTCAAAAATCAACCTACTCTGCCTGTGAAACATAAGAATACAATTATTGTCCTAGAGGAATCCCCAATCCTCAATTCCATTAACTATACCATAAAGTTGGAAGTGGTCAAAATTTACTTCATGCCTGTGCCATCTAGTGATATTCGCAATGGACTGGTAGAGAATTACATCTAACAGTTTTTAAAGCATACCTTAATTGGAAGATTCCCAGCCACGAAAGAGAGGCCTGATATCTTGGTGACTTCTCCAAACTCGGTCAATGTAATCGGCTGAATATGTCTCACAGGAAAGGCTTTTAGTCGAACTTCACCACCTCCTTTGGGAAAGAAGCCCCTGGGTTTCATAATAATTATTTCATCAATTAATGAAGTATTTCAAGAACTGATCGATTCAGGAAGCATAAATGAAATACTGAAGTTTTCAAAAAAAATTTCTTATGGGCCATCTTATTGATTGCATATTTCATGAAACTAATTCCCATAAAAGAAACGTTAACCTTTACTTTCATATTTACATGTTTACAATATGAAAATGTGAAAAAATCCTAACAAATGTATTTAACCAAGTAAATATAATTTTTCCAATTTCAAACAATTAGAAATGTTATGATTTACCTTCTAACAATATCACATTCAAACTGTACTCCAAATCGAGAAGCAATTGGTTGGAAGACCTGAAGAGTTACGAAAACAGAAATGAAGAGTTGAAGACACAAGAGCCATGATGAGGTTAGAGACACAAAATAGTAGTATTAACAATGGAAAACAAAAACTCAGCCATCACACAGATGCAATTCACAAACTTTTCTAGAGATATGCAGCATAAATTTTTTTTCAATTCAAATACAGTGAGAATTTGAAAGAGGAGATTAATAGAGACCAACACTCCAACAGGGTGGCAGCCATCAGTTTTTTTAGTTAAACTTGAATATCTTATCAAAGTATTGATGGGGAAAGTAATACACAGCTGTCGACTGTCACTTTTTATATTTTCGCATTTTAAACTGATCAGTTATTAATTGTATTTCTTAATAACTCACCCATGTGAAATAATCGACAGGGGGCGCCATATCTGCATTTGTGCCTCCTCTCAGAACCAACTCTGTTTCCCCTTTGGCAAAGAACAAACAAGGAAGGGCAGCTTGGATCAGCAGACAGGTACTCCTGCGAAACAAAACAAACTAATGTTGGTGACCAATAATAAATTAAATGCACAAGTGGATTCTAGAACATCTAATTATTTGTGCCATAATTTCAATGCTCAGTTGGCAAAATGTACATTTCTGGGGAAGGATGTCAACACTACATATTACACATCCTACCAAAACCAATGCAACTATGAACCATTACATTCTTACCCTTACAAGTTACATGAACTGAATTGAGTCAACAGAACAGTCCCCTTCATGTTGAGACTTCTATCATTAAATATGCTAATAAACAAATTTCATGTAACTTTTAGTTTTTACAGGTAGCAAAAAAAATAATTTAAATTGTCAATTGTCTTGAAAGTGCAAGGAAGAATACATACAACAAAGTCTGCCCCCACCAATGGGTGTGGCTTCTTAGTTTCTTACCCAGCAGTCTTAGTGTCAGCCAAGAAGGAGCCCATCTGGATCTGTCCTGGGGTAAGAGTTATGTCGCAAGACTGCACTTCGCCCCCTTCAAGAGATCCTCCACAAATATCACAGATGACTTGCAACCCCATTAAATGTTGTGGTCTGCAACAAATGGCTTTCATAGGGTAAAATACAAAAATGTTTTCATTTCTACATTGATTTATTTATGGCAAATACACTGTAATCTAGTTTTCAAGGCTAGGAAGTAAATAATTTCCGGATTTTACCTTAAACCAGGCTTGTCTCTTCCAGCTCTTATTTGGCCGACATGGATTGGTTGGTGAAGTAGACAACTCAAAGCAGCCGCATTTCTAAGAATTTGTCCTCCCTGCAATAGATAGAATAGTTATCAATTTAATATTAAACTGTTATTAACTATGGGGCTATCTACCCCAGACAGGAACATTTTCCAGGGTTGTTTATTTTTAAATTTTTTTTTCAAATCCCGTGATTAAAATCATGATTAAAATCACGATTTAAGCCTTGATTTAAATCTTAACAACCCTGATATTTTTACCAATTCGAAAATTTTGTCACAAAAAACTATATACATACAGAATGGCACAACAGTGACAACACTCTTATATTCAATTTTTGATTGAATGTGTGGCTGTGAATTTCCAAGTTAAGTACTCCATTGAAACATCAGTCAAAAGACGATGACGAAATGTAATTTTTGGCTGAAAACCTTAGACTAATTTGAGCACAAAGACCTAGTAGCAGGACCTTTTCTACATTTTCTTCCGTTTTCTCAACATTTCTCAGCTCGCACCATAAATTGATTTTGTAAACCTGCCATGTGTTTGTGACTGAGGATTAGTTTAACAGTTACCGACAGGATTGGCAATTTTTTTTAATTAAGTGATTTTAATAATATTTTAAATTGAAAAAATTATTAATTTTTTTAAATGAAAACTTTAATGCATTAAATGCATTAAAACCATGATTTAAGATATAAATCTGCCAACTCCACAATTTAATTGAGAAAAAGTAATAATTCTGAAGCCTTCTACAAGCAATGTCAAACATTATATTGAAGTGGAAGCAAATACCATCAATAGAAAATGTCAGCAGTCAACATATATGTCATCAGATATACTATCCATTGATAGACTCAGTTGATGATGCTTCAACTGATGTTGCTTTAACTGACATTGCTTCAGTTGATGTTGCTTCAGTTGATATTGCTTTTGCTTCAGTTGATGTTGCTTCAACTGATGCTGCTTCAACTGATGTTGCTTTAGTTGATGTTGCTTCAGTTGATGTTGCTTCAATTGATGTTGCTTCAGGTGATGTTGCTTCAAATGAGGTTGCTTCAATTAGGTCGCTTCAATTGATGTTGCTTCAGTTGATGTTGCTTTAACTGATGTTGCTTCAACTGATGTTGCCTCAGCTGATGTTGCTTCAGTTGATGCTGCTTCAGTTGATGTTGCTTCAACTGATGTTGCTTCAGTTGATGTTGCTTCAAATGAGGTTGCTTCAATTGATGTTGCTTCAAATTAGGTTGTTTCAACTGCTGTTGCTTCAATTAATGTTGCTTCAACTGACCTTGCTTCAAATGATGTTGCTTAACTGACGTTGCTTCAGGTGATTTTGCTTCAGTTGATGTTGCTTCAATTGATGTTGCTCTGATCAGAGAAATATTTCTCTGGCTCTGATAAAGTTGCTTCAATAGATCTAATTAAGATTATAGTATAGTGGGTTGGGTATAATAGGTTGCTCCTAAGCACTTGGCTTGGGGGTGGCGGCCGGCCCTTTAGCTCAACTGGTTTGATAGCGGACCTTTAAGGGGAATGAGTATTATAAGATGGTGCTTCACTTGATGTTGCATCAGTTGATGTTGCTTCAATTGATGTTGCTTCAACTGAAGTGGCTTCAAGTGATGTTGCTTACTTACACACTATCAAACTGACTGCCTCAACTGATTGCTTTAACCGATTACTTTTAATGTCAATGAACAACTAGATGGAAGAGCTTCACACATTTTTGAGGATTGTCCATTATTGTGCAACTAATAAGTGGGCGATATTTTGTGGTGTTCAAGAACTGTCAAACTTAAAATGTCATCTTCAGGTGAAAGTACACATTAACAGCGGTAATTACCCCTTCGAGGACACTCCCATCGATGTCCAGCACGTTTCCAGCCATCTCTTTTCGGTTAAAACTTCGTAAATTCTTAGAAATATCAAAAAGAAACTCAGAACGAAAAAGAAGCTGTCAAAATTTTGACGGGTCCACGCCGAAAGCTGCGCGCGCCAGTCAAACGCAGATGGTGTCATGGCCGCATTATTGAGGAGACGGCTGTCTTGGAGAGAACTTTGCAAAATCAAAGCTCATGTAAGTGGTTAAAAATGTGTCACATATGTCAGGAATGTCCGTCTAATTGGCCTGCACAAATTGAGTGGTTTTCATAACCCTGTTCTCTCAAGTTGCATTGGTAACAAGCAAGTATTGGTGTGACAAGGGCAAATTGTGCTGATTGTTTATCCCATTTCCAATGCTGGGAGTTGGACTGCCCCAGAAAGAATCATAGACAGAACTTCATGATCATGTTGATGGATTGTCAGTCTGTCAATCTGTGTACTCTATGCAATTGACTTGGTCATTCATGGTGACAGACTGGCATGAGTTATAGTCAGATTGTGTTGTAATTTGAAAATAAATTTGTGTTCCACTGTACTGCATCTACACTACAGTGCATGACACCAAAGCCCACAATATGCATCTACATTTGATCTGGACAAAGAAGTGAGGCAACCTGCGTCTAGTGATTCTACCGATCTGCACAGGCACCTCAACGTAATAGTGTCGACCTGTTGTAATTTGTATATCACTGGATTACATCTACAGGCTACAGCGCATGTAATTGTAAACCAAAGCCCACAATATACAATTAAAATTTGATCTGGATAAACAATTGAGATAACCTGCATCCAGTGATTCTACTGAACTGAACTGAACTTGTACTGTTCACTTTGTACATGGTCTGATGACATATGCAATATTATATTATTATGTGGTGTCATCACTCTTAATGCAAAATCATGGCAAAATGTCCTGCATGTTATGTCAATTGTGTGTTCTCAATAGCAACCTCTTTGGGTAATTCCAGGTTTCAAAGAAGGCACCTGCTGTTTGTTGCCAGCAAACACTTTTGAGAAGCCACAGCCAATTAACTCAACAATGTATTCCAAGACTGCCATACTTAAGTACAACTCGGCAATTTCATGCTTCATCTTCCTGTAAGTACAATTTATGTTCCTCAATTAGAAAATGTCTCTGTCACCCCTGTGTAATTGTGTAGGCCTATTTTTTAGTGCTAGATATATAATCTAGTAATGGTAATAAATGATGACTTATGAAATTGAAACCATATTCTTAAAACGTTTTCCTCCTACATCTTGCCATTTGGCTTCAGTGCCCCCCAAACACAGACCAACACAAATTTCAAGGTGAAAATGTTCTACCACTGATTTATAAATAAATGTATGTTCTGTTTCAGATCTAGCTGGAAAAATTGTCCAATTTAAACTTTCTGATATTGGAGAGGGCATCCGAGAGGTCAACTTAAAAGAATGGTAAAATTTTTTGTTGATAATGAAAAGTTGTAATACTACGAATTTCTTGTTTGCTGTTATCCGTAATCATTTGATAAAATAATAGCCATTGTGGAAAATTAATTGGAAGAATTGCTCTATTCAGGTTTGTCACGGAGGGAGATACAGTGGCCCAGTTCGACAGCATCTGCGAAGTGCAGAGTGATAAGGCAGCAGTTACGATAACCAGTCGTTACGATGGGGTCATCAGGAAGTTGTATTACGAGATTGATGACACGGCTTTCGTCGGACAGCCTCTGGTGGACATTGAGTTGGAGGAGGGTGTGTCAGGTGAGATGACGGGGGTGTATTTTGCAAATTTAGTAACAAATATTCAGAAAGGCAAATTTTATTATTGGAAACAAAAGATGATTATAAATGTATGTCTTTATAAGATTGCTTCAGAGGTTTGAATGCAATGTTGTACTGATGTTTTTTTATTTGTTATTTGCACCGTGTTGGTTTAAGCTTAGTCTGTTGTAAAATGTAAATCAATGCAAACATTTCTGTAATAAGTAAGGATATTGAATTGATTCAACTGTTATTCAAATTTTTAGAATTCATTGGACCATAGGCGTACGGCGCGCGCGATTTTTGGGGGATTTACTACCATTTCGAATGAAATTACCTGGAAATCATTAATTTTCAATAGTGTTTATTTAATCATCTGCCCAAATTTTTTTACCTTTTTGCCCGAATCTTACTGTTTCCCAGACTGCCCTCCCTGCCCCCCCCCCCCCCCTCCGATAGGCCTATGCATTGGACTTCCTCCTGGTCTGCATATACATATATCATTATTACAAAGTATGCGCTACGCCCATTATGAAACATTTTAAAATTAACCAATTTTATTGCCTGTATTTGCAGATTCCATGGAAGAAGGTCTGGTAGACCAGGGGGATGTTGAGGTTGGGTTGAGGGACCACTCCAAATCACTTGAGCAAAACCTGAAGGGCCAAAAAGTACTGGCTACCCCTGCCGTGCGGAGGGTAGCGCTTGAAAATGCTGTAAGTGATGTGCACTATCACGATAGTCTTTTTTTAATGGTTTGCTCCATTATATGATTGCTGTTGAACAATCATTTTATGTTTAATTTTGGAGCCTTAAACATTCAAGGAATTTGAATTTTTAGAAGTCTCATTTGATTTGTTGCAAATAGTTTCACGCTGTAAGGATTGCAAGAATATAATCTAAAAATTGTCCATTGCACATGTTGGGTTTTAAATTATGAAGATATTGAGAACTCTTTTTGTTTCTTAGATTGATCTGAGCGAAGTGGAGGGAACAGGAAAAGATGGACGAATATTGAAAGAAGATGTGATGGCTTTCCTGCAGCAGAGGTCCTTCCCTCCAGGTAAATTCCAAAATTTTCTTTATGTGATATATTCAATTATTATTTACTTGGGCTGGCTGCTTTCTTGACACAATTGATTCTGGATTTTGTTGCTGAAATCTTTGTCATTTTCAGGTGTTTCTTTGCCTAATATTCGAATAATTTTGTTTTTAAACAGAGCCAAAGGTATTTCAACCAAAAGTGGAGCCTGAAATTAAAGCACCGGAGGCCAAATCAGCGCCTCCTCCTGTTCCAAAACGGGTTGCCCCGGCTCCTCCCCCTGGAAAGGACTACACGGAACCCATTAAAGGAATTCGCAAAGCTATGGTCAAGACAATGACTGCTGCCATAAAGATCCCTCACTTTGGCTACTGTGATGAAATTGACCTCACTGGTCTTGTCTCCCTGCGACATGAACTTAAAAGTGCTGCCAAACACAGAGGAATAAAATTCTCATACATGCCTGTCTTTATCAAGGTAATTTGTAATGAAAATAATGATTTGCTATGTTAATATGTTGACTAATTTGTAAATTTCATATATAATTTGTGTCATAACTAGTTCCGAAAAAACCTGCAACACAACTTGGAATGCCCTATTTACAGATAGTAACAGATATGTCGATTGACTACCCATTGTATAAAGAACCAACGAGGAAACTTCACCTGAAATAAATACAAATATACAGTAGCCATGCAGATGGTTTTTCACCCAATATTTCTTTAACGTGTATAACGTTTTTCTTTCATCTTGTTTCAGGCGGCTTCTCTAGCCCTGAGTTCTTACCCCATTCTCAACTCGAGTATTGATGAGAAAGTTGAAAACATTATATTTAAGGTGAATATGATAATAATAAAAACTTTGAAGTTTATTACTGGGTTATGATATTAAAAAAGTGAGGAAAAATTTACAGAATATATATAACAACATGCTGGTAACAGCAACAATATGTTATGTTTTATTTGATTTTCAGTCATTTCTTTTGATATAATGCAGATTAATTTTCCATAGGTTGTGTTAGATTAACTTTTTACTTAAGATTAAGTCAATAAACTTTTTGGTACATACAATTCATTGTCTATCTTGCCTAAAATATTGTGACATTAAACAAATTTTATTTCACAAAGTTATTGTCAAATTGATTTCAGGCCTCTCATAACATAGGATTTGCTATGGATTCTCCTGTTGGATTGATTGTACCTAATATAAAGAACGTCCAGTCTCTGAGTATATTTGATGTTGCGGTGGAACTGAACCGTCTTATTGAGTTGGGGGAGAAGGGAAAACTGGGAACAAATGATCTTTCAGGAGGAACGTTCACTCTCTCAAACATTGGCACTGTAAGTTGGATTTGCGTCTATTGTGTATGATGGTCAATTCTCATCCTGTGACTTACCAATATGTACTAACAACCTTGCGTTGTTGTATTTGCCTTTGGACATAAACTTTCACTCTGAGAAACTGGAAAAGACTCTAACAGTTTATTGCACAAATTTATTAAGATGTGAAGAAAATTTTATATAAAAGATTTTGAGTAAGCGTTGTTTTCAAGATTTTCCAATAATCACATTGTCACAATACAAAGTGTAAATTGGTGAATAATGTTAAAGTTTGCAGTATGGTCTGTAGTTATGAATAATGTTGCAATCATGAAATATTACTTACATGTATTGTATAGGCCTATAGGCTATGACTAAAGCCCTATGTATTTATTTGTCTTTGTTTGACTATGTTTTTGCAGGTCGGAGGAACATATGCAAAACCGGTGATTATGCCTCCCGAGGTGGCCATTGGAGCAGTTGGAAAAATTCAGGTCCTGCCAAGATACAACAGAGAGAAAGAAATTTACCCAGCGAATATCATGCAAGTCAGCTGGTCGGCCGATCACCGTATTATAGATGGAGCCACGATGGCTAGATTCTCAAATCTCTGGAAATCGTATCTAGAAAACCCAGCAGTGATGATCATGGATATGAAATAATTTCAACTGAAGCAAAAATCTTAAATTCATTCTCCAGATGGACTGTCAAACAAAAATTCCTATCTCTTAAACAAAGTGTAATTCTGGTCTTCATTCTGATCTCCATTCTTCATGGGATATCAGTTTCAATTTTTGAAGGATTCCTAGAAGCAGGCAACCGGTGCACCTTTAATAGAATGTGATCAGAGTCACTGTTTGACAAGTAACTTGTAAGTCATGTAACATACCTGTCGTTAGTCTTCATTTTACCCCAGTCATTATTTGTTAACCTTTTCATATTTGTTGGGTATTTCAGCTGAATACGGTCGAAGTGGCAGCTTTTTTGAACTAGAAAATATTTACACAATGATTGTTGCTATTGAGTAGTATTGAGCGGGTAAATGGTTCTGAGTGGTTCAATGATAAACTGCCATGAAGCTTATAATTGTTTTATAACTTAAATCAAAGAGCAATTAAAGAGATTATTGGTCATGTCACGTTTTTATGAAATAAAAAATCGACATACCATTAATGCCAGTTTCTATAGTTGCTTCTTTAACTCAATATAAATGTTTTTATGCAGCATCATTGTAAAAATTTAAGTATTGTAAGCGTTAGCTGGTTTGAATGCCACCAGGTGGATTTATTGATGAGATATCTACTTTATCGGCCCCTGGAGCAGTTGTAGAGGACGATTTCCTGTCTTAACGGACCCACAGCCAACTGGTGAACACAATTTATTCACTAGTCTTGTTTTCTTTGGTATTCCTGCTGATTGCTTTAAATCTAATTGCTTTTATAAGACATGAAGCATGTGGTTTTCAACAAGTTTGGCGAGTGCTATTAATCTCTTGTGTTTCTGCTTCTAGGTGGCATCTAATAATGATAATGGAGGTCTTTACGTGCTCAACAAATGGGCATTGGTGCTGCGGCTATTGCATATACTATTAAAATGCTTTCTCTTGTTTAAAGCATGTGATTTTCATCAAATTTGGCAGGTGCCATTAAAGTCTGTCTCTCTTTTGCGTTTCGGCTATTTGGTGGCATCTGATAATGATAATCGATGGAGGTCTTTAGTGGCTCAAAAAATGGACAGTGGTGCTGCGACTATCGCATATACTATTAAAATGCTTTCTCTTGTTTAAGGCATGTGATTTTCATCAAATTTGGATGGGCTATTTAAGTCTGTCTCTCTTTTGCGTTTCCGCTATTTGCTGGCATCTAATAATGATAGTGGAGGTCTTTACTGGCTCAACAAATGGACAGTGCTGCTGCGACTATTGCATATACTATTAAAATGCTTTCTCTTGTTTAAAGCATGTGATTTTCATCAAATTTGGCAGGTGCCATTAAAGTCTGTCTCTCTTTTGCGTTTCGGCTTTTTGGTGGCATCTAATAATGATAATCGATGGAGGTCTTTACTGCCTCAACAAATGGGCAATGGTGCTGCGGCTATCGCATATACTTTTAAAATGCTTTCTCTTGTTTAAAGCTTGTGATTTCATCAAATTCGGCAGGTGCCATTAAAGTCTGTCTCTCTTTTGCGTTTCTGCTATTTGGTGGCATCTAATAATGATAGTGGAGGTCTTTACTGGCTCAACAAATGGGCAGTGGTGCTGTGGCTTTTGCATATACTATTAAAATGCTTTCTCTTGTTTACAGCATGTGATTTTCATCAAATTTGGCAGGTGCCATTAGCACTGTACCCAACCGGAAATCAATTTGGAGCGTAACTGCAGTTACGCTCCCAAAACGTCCTCCATGTTTGCTGTCGATTCAGAAGTTTGATTGGCTTTTATTCATTGGCTAAGCTATCCAATGTTAAGGTGATTTGCGTGGGGGCTCTTTGGTTAGTTTAAGGCAGGATGGGGCTCTGATTTTGATTCACAAACTTCTCAAAAGATCAATAAATGCACGGAAAACGTTGCTCGTCCGGAGCGTAACTGCATTGTCTCTGAAATATTTAGGAGCGTAACTCAAAATGTTGAGAGCGTAACTGAACGTTTTAATACTGCAAACATACACTGTATCAGGATTATAACGCAGAATTTAAGTTGTCAGGAAGCATAGAGTCACACAGTTTTGTGTTATAAGTGTCAGGCAATCATTAATTGCATTTCAAAAGCCTTATTTTTTAGAGGCTTAATTTAATTGCCCTTACAGCAAGAGGAACTTCCACAATAGCAATCAATGCCATCTCTAAGAAAGTACATAATCCACTCAATTCACCTAGAGAAGCTTTGCTGAAGTGACTCAATTAGGCTCATCAAGATAATTGCAATGAAAAATGATCATACAAAGTTACTCTTTAGTAGTGAATATGAAAATTAGATCTATGCCCTGTGGTCCCTTACTTCATGAATTTCATTGCATCAATTTGCACATTAAATATTATTTTGATTCCCAGGTTCTCTTTTCAAGTTGTGCTGAAGTGATGATTTAACTTTCCATGACATTGTTACTGTTATCATTATGATTGAAATTATATAGATCTATGTCATCATTAAAATCACAAATGATCAAAATCATATCTATCTATCCATCTATCTATCCATGGATAACTGTCTATGTTTCTGTATAACTGTATATCACCATCTGTATATCTAAATGGCATGTTTTCCTTGTTTCCTGTCTTTTATTAGAACGTTGATATTAATATTATATATAGGGAGATCGTTGGTCCGCTTTTTCATTTTTTAGGTCTCAATCAAAAACTTCTCAAAATATATGAAAAATATATTTACAGGCTGACTTCCTAACATCTAAAGTACCCTTATGCTAAACCAAGTCTGTCTGCATTGTATAGTTGTAGAGGTACATAAGACTAAAACTAAGCTCTTTAATGGTCCAACGTGCCCCAGAGTCGGGGCATGTTGGACCGCCATGCGGGGCAAGTTGGACGACGGAATACAAGTCCAACAAAGTAGAAGAAATCAAGTGAACACCACATTATTATTCTCACAGATCACATCACACACTTGCACGTTATTGCAGAAGGATTATATTAATTTTGAATATTTATGCGGAAAATTATCTAAAGTCTTGTTTCAGCTATAGAAGGGTTGGAAAATTAGCCAATTGAGCTTATTTTACCGTCATATCATACAGGACTTTAAAACTAGACGCTCTATGATTGTCAGAAATTACACAGCCGGCAGTGGCCCGGCACTTTGCCAATTCTTTATTTTCAGTCAATCTAGTTTACAATGGTCCAATATGCCCCGGTCATGCCTGTCAAACCTGCCCCATCTCAACTTCTATTGCAAATGTGTCATAGCAATCAAGGCTTCAAAAAATCGGCAAATATGAAATAGAACTCAAACTTTTCCTTCAAAGCTCATCAAACTTTTTGGCTTAAAAGGCTCACTGCAAAAGGTCTCTTCATTGGGGATTTGGATAACTCAGCATGTTTTATATAGAAAATATTGGGGACGGTCCAACGTGTCCCAAGGTCCACCTTACCCCCGCCTCCCCTATACCTCTGCATTTAAAGCTATCTTTCAATAACTGTCATCTGTGCCTAGAGATGGCATGAGGGGGTTGGGGCATTATCATGGGTGAATATGTCTGCAGCGTTTCCTATATATTCCTTGTTAATTTTGGGCCGGTGACGGGGGGGGGGGGCTCATGGCCTAATGGCCCCCCTCCATAATAATACCCCTATCTGATAGCTTACCATCACGTAACTTTAACCATCAATTTAATGCTGACTTGTGCAATATGAGGCTTATCAACCTGTGTAAAAAATAAATAGGCTCGACTAGTAGCCTAAACTTAGTTAACTTTTTTTTTTTTTTTAAGTGAATTGAATGGAAACCTTACGTTTTCATGTATCTCAGCCTGTAACACAGTGCTCAACTCCAAATATAAGTAACAATTATAGTATACCATGATATTAAAAGCGCATTCAAGCATGAGACTTGTGAGTTTTGCTTATGGTAAATTAATTTGACTAAAATATATGTTTGTAATAAGCTTTATTAAACCAGCTGAAATATTCTGCTGCCATGGCCGGCGAGCTAAAAACTACACTGTAGTAACCCACTGACTCAGAGTCCTCCCAGTCTCAACTTTGCCACTTCAGCAAACTTTGTTTACAGTGGCCTTTATTCTTCATAGGAGTCTCTCACATAGATTGAAATGTACATGCAGTGCATATATAATGCCTATGCTATCCTCAATTAGGGTTTAGGTTAAAAGTAACTAGCCATTTTCGGGGCAACAAGCAATTGCTTAATTGAGTTACTCTCTTCAGCCAAAATTACAAATTACAGTTACGCTCCCTGAAATTTGAGTTACGCTCCTAACGGCTCTGGCTTCAAATGCAAATTCGTAGAATTACAGGCAAAAGCTGACCAGTTTAGTATGCCAGAACAACTCAAACATGTTTATTGAACATCTACAGACACACAAGCAACTCCAAATGATAACAAAGACTGAGAAAACTGTCTGCAAACTTCTGAATCGACAGCAATCATGGTGGACGTTTTGGGAGCGTAACTGCAGTTACGCTCCCGATTGACTTCCGGTTGGGTACAGTGATTAGAGCCTGTCTCTCTTTTGCGTTTCGGCTATTTGGTGGCATCTAAAAATGATAATCGATGGAGGTCTTTACGTGCTCAACAAATGGGCAGTGGTGCTGCGGCTATCGCACATACTATTAAAATGCTTTCTCTTTAAAGCATGTGATTTTCATCAAATTTGGCAGTTACAATTAAAGTCTGTCTCTCTTAAATGCGTTTCGGCTATTTGGTGGCATCTCATAATGATAATCGGTGGAGGTCTTTACGTGCTCAACGAATGGGCAGTGGTGCTGCGGCTATCGCATATACTATTAAAATGCTTTCTCTTGTTTAAAGCATGTGATTTTCATCAAATTTGGCAGGTGCCATTAAAGTCTGTCTCTCTTTTGCGTTTCGGCTATTTGGTGGCATCTTATAATGATAATCGGTGGAGGTCTTTAGGTGCTCAACAAATGGGCAGTGGTGCTGCGGCTATCGCACATACTATTAAAATGCTTTCTCTTTATAGCATGTGATTTTCATCAAATTTGACAGGTACAATTAAAGTCTGTCTCTCTTGAAAGGGTCGGCTATTTGGTGGCATCTCATAATGATAATCGGTGGAGGTCTCTACGTGCTCAACAAATGGGCAGTGGTGCTGCGGCTATCGCACATACTACTAGAAAATGCTTTCTCTTTATAGCATGTGATTTTCATCAAATTTGGCAGTTACAATTAAAGTCTGTCTCTCTTTTGCGTTTCAGCTATTTGGTGGCATCTAAAAATGATAATCGATGGAGGTCTTTACGTGCTCAACAAATGGGCAGTGGTGCTGCGGCTATCGCACATACTATTAAAATGCTTTCTCTTTAAAGCATGTGATTTTCATCAAATTTGACAGGTACAATTAAAGTCTGTCTCTCTTAAATGCGTTTCGGCTATTTGGTGGCATCTCATAATGATAATCGGTGGAGGTCTTTACATGCTCAACAAATGGACAGTGGTGCTGCGGCTATCGCATATACTATTAAAATGCTTTCTCTTGTTTAAAGCATGTGATTTTCATCAAATTTGGCAGGTGCCATTAAAGTCTGTCTCTCTTTTGCGTTTCGGCTATTTGGTGGCATCTAATAATGATAATCGGCGGAGGTCTTTACGTGCTCTACAAATGGGCAGTGGTGCTGCGGCTATTGCACATACTATTAAAATGCTTTCTCTTGTTTAAAGCATGTGATTTTGATCAAATTTGGCAGGTGCCATTAAAGTCTGTCTCTCTCAAATGCATTTAGGCTATTTGGTGGAATCTAAAAATGATAATCGATGGAGGTCTTTACGTGCTCAATAAATGGGCAGTGGTGCTGCAGCTATCGCACATACTATTAAAATGCTTTCTCTTTAAAGCATGTGATTTTCATCAAATTTGGCAGGTACAATTAAAGTCTGTCTCTCTTGAAAGGGTCGGCTATTTGGTGGCATCTCATAATGATAATCGGTGGAGGTCTCTACGTGCTCAACAAATGGGCAGTGGTGCTGCGGCTATCGCACATACTACTAGAAAATGCTTTCTCTTTATAGCATGTGATTTTCATCAAATTTGGCAGTTACAATTAAAGTCTGTCTCTCTTTTGCGTTTCAGCTATTTGGTGGCATCTAATAATGATAATCGGTGGAGGTCTTTACGTGCTCAACAAATGGGCAGTGGTGCCCTGGCTATCGCATATACTATTAAAGTGCTTTCTCTTGTTTAAAGCATGTGATTTTCATCAAATTTGGTAGGTGCCATTAAAGTCTGTCTCTCTTTTGCGTTTCAGCTATTTGATGGCATCTAATAATGATAATCGGTGGAGGTCTTTACGTGCTCAACAAATGGAAAGTGGTGCTATGGCTATCGCACATACTATTAAAATGCTTTGTCTTGTTTAAAGCATGTGATTTTCATCAAATTTGGCAGGTACAATTAAAGTCTGTCTCTCTTTTGCGTTTCAGCTATTTGATGGCATCTAATAATGATAATCGGTGGAGGTCTTTACGTGCTCAACAAATGGAAAGTGGTGCTATGGCTATCGCACATACTATTAAAATCCTTCTCTTGTTTAAAGATTGTTATTTTCATAAAATTTGGCAGGTACAATTAAAGTCTGTCTCTCTTAAATGCGTTTCGGCTATTTGGTGGCATCTCATAATAATAATCGGTGGAGGTCTTTACATGCTCAACAAATGGACAGTGGTGCTGCGGCTATCGCACATACTATTAAAATGCTTTCTCTTTAAAGCATGTTATTTTCATCAAATTTGGCACGTACAATTAAAGTCTGTCTCTCTTAAATGCGTTTCGGCTATTTGGTGGCATCTCATAATGATAATCGGTGGATGTCTTTACATGCTCAACAAATGGGCAGTGGTGCTGCGGCTATCGCGTATACTATTAAAGTGCTTTCTCTTGTTTAAAGCATGTGATTTTCATCAAATTTGGCAGGTGCCATTAAAGTCTGTCTCTCTTTTGCGTTTCCGCTATTTGCTGGCATCTAATAATGATAGTGGAGGTCTTTACTGGCTCAACAAATGGACAGTGCTGCTGCGACTATTGCATATACTATTAAAATGCTTTCTCTTGTTTAAAGCATGTGATTTTCATCAAATTTGGCAGGTGCCATTAAAGTCTGTCTCTCTTTTGCGTTTCGGCTTTTTGGTGGCATCTAATAATGATAATCGATGGAGGTCTTTACTGCCTCAACAAATGGGCAATGGTGCTGCGGCTATCGCATATACTTTTAAAATGCTTTCTCTTGTTTAAAGCTTGTGATTTCATCAAATTCGGCAGGTGCCATTAAAGTCTGTCTCTCTTTTGCGTTTCTGCTATTTGGTGGCATCTAATAATGATAGTGGAGGTCTTTACTGGCTCAACAAATGGGCAGTGGTGCTGTGGCTTTTGCATATACTATTAAAATGCTTTCTCTTGTTTACAGCATGTGATTTTCATCAAATTTGGCAGGTGCCATTAGCACTGTACCCAACCGGAAATCAATTTGGAGCGTAACTGCAGTTACGCTCCCAAAACGTCCTCCATGTTTGCTGTCGATTCAGAAGTTTGATTGGCTTTTATTCATTGGCTAAGCTATCCAATGTTAAGGTGATTTGCGTGGGGGCTCTTTGGTTAGTTTAAGGCAGGATGGGGCTCTGATTTTGATTCACAAACTTCTCAAAAGATCAATAAATGCACGGAAAACGTTGCTCGTCCGGAGCGTAACTGCATTGTCTCTGAAATATTTAGGAGCGTAACTCAAAATGTTGAGAGCGTAACTGAACGTTTTAATACTGCAAACATACACTGTATCAGGATTATAACGCAGAATTTAAGTTGTCAGGAAGCATAGAGTCACACAGTTTTGTGTTATAAGTGTCAGGCAATCATTAATTGCATTTCAAAAGCCTTATTTTTTAGAGGCTTAATTTAATTGCCCTTACAGCAAGAGGAACTTCCACAATAGCAATCAATGCCATCTCTAAGAAAGTACATAATCCACTCAATTCACCTAGAGAAGCTTTGCTGAAGTGACTCAATTAGGCTCATCAAGATAATTGCAATGAAAAATGATCATACAAAGTTACTCTTTAGTAGTGAATATGAAAATTAGATCTATGCCCTGTGGTCCCTTACTTCATGAATTTCATTGCATCAATTTGCACATTAAATATTATTTTGATTCCCAGGTTCTCTTTTCAAGTTGTGCTGAAGTGATGATTTAACTTTCCATGACATTGTTACTGTTATCATTATGATTGAAATTATATAGATCTATGTCATCATTAAAATCACAAATGATCAAAATCATATCTATCTATCCATCTATCTATCCATGGATAACTGTCTATGTTTCTGTATAACTGTATATCACCATCTGTATATCTAAATGGCATGTTTTCCTTGTTTCCTGTCTTTTATTAGAACGTTGATATTAATATTATATATAGGGAGATCGTTGGTCCGCTTTTTCATTTTTTAGGTCTCAATCAAAAACTTCTCAAAATATATGAAAAATATATTTACAGGCTGACTTCCTAACATCTAAAGTACCCTTATGCTAAACCAAGTCTGTCTGCATTGTATAGTTGTAGAGGTACATAAGACTAAAACTAAGCTCTTTAATGGTCCAACGTGCCCCAGAGTCGGGGCATGTTGGACCGCCATGCGGGGCAAGTTGGACGACGGAATACAAGTCCAACAAAGTAGAAGAAATCAAGTGAACACCACATTATTATTCTCACAGATCACATCACACACTTGCACGTTATTGCAGAAGGATTATATTAATTTTGAATATTTATGCGGAAAATTATCTAAAGTCTTGTTTCAGCTATAGAAGGGTTGGAAAATTAGCCAATTGAGCTTATTTTACCGTCATATCATACAGGACTTTAAAACTAGACGCTCTATGATTGTCAGAAATTACACAGCCGGCAGTGGCCCGGCACTTTGCCAATTCTTTATTTTCAGTCAATCTAGTTTACAATGGTCCAATATGCCCCGGTCATGCCTGTCAAACCTGCCCCATCTCAACTTCTATTGCAAATGTGTCATAGCAATCAAGGCTTCAAAAAATCGGCAAATATGAAATAGAACTCAAACTTTTCCTTCAAAGCTCATCAAACTTTTTGGCTTAAAAGGCTCACTGCAAAAGGTCTCTTCATTGGGGATTTGGATAACTCAGCATGTTTTATATAGAAAATATTGGGGACGGTCCAACGTGTCCCAAGGTCCACCTTACCCCCGCCTCCCCTATACCTCTGCATTTAAAGCTATCTTTCAATAACTGTCATCTGTGCCTAGAGATGGCATGAGGGGGTTGGGGCATTATCATGGGTGAATATGTCTGCAGCGTTTCCTATATATTCCTTGTTAATTTTGGGCCGGTGACGGGGGGGGGGGCTCATGGCCTAATGGCCCCCCTCCATAATAATACCCCTATCTGATAGCTTACCATCACGTAACTTTAACCATCAATTTAATGCTGACTTGTGCAATATGAGGCTTATCAACCTGTGTAAAAAATAAATAGGCTCGACTAGTAGCCTAAACTTAGTTAACTTTTTTTTTTTTTTTAAGTGAATTGAATGGAAACCTTACGTTTTCATGTATCTCAGCCTGTAACACAGTGCTCAACTCCAAATATAAGTAACAATTATAGTATACCATGATATTAAAAGCGCATTCAAGCATGAGACTTGTGAGTTTTGCTTATGGTAAATTAATTTGACTAAAATATATGTTTGTAATAAGCTTTATTAAACCAGCTGAAATATTCTGCTGCCATGGCCGGCGAGCTAAAAACTACACTGTAGTAACCCACTGACTCAGAGTCCTCCCAGTCTCAACTTTGCCACTTCAGCAAACTTTGTTTACAGTGGCCTTTATTCTTCATAGGAGTCTCTCACATAGATTGAAATGTACATGCAGTGCATATATAATGCCTATGCTATCCTCAATTAGGGTTTAGGTTAAAAGTAACTAGCCATTTTCGGGGCAACAAGCAATTGCTTAATTGAGTTACTCTCTTCAGCCAAAATTACAAATTACAGTTACGCTCCCTGAAATTTGAGTTACGCTCCTAACGGCTCTGGCTTCAAATGCAAATTCGTAGAATTACAGGCAAAAGCTGACCAGTTTAGTATGCCAGAACAACTCAAACATGTTTATTGAACATCTACAGACACACAAGCAACTCCAAATGATAACAAAGACTGAGAAAACTGTCTGCAAACTTCTGAATCGACAGCAATCATGGTGGACGTTTTGGGAGCGTAACTGCAGTTACGCTCCCGATTGACTTCCGGTTGGGTACAGTGATTAGAGCCTGTCTCTCTTTTGCGTTTCGGCTATTTGGTGGCATCTAAAAATGATAATCGATGGAGGTCTTTACGTGCTCAACAAATGGGCAGTGGTGCTGCGGCTATCGCACATACTATTAAAATGCTTTCTCTTTAAAGCATGTGATTTTCATCAAATTTGGCAGTTACAATTAAAGTCTGTCTCTCTTAAATGCGTTTCGGCTATTTGGTGGCATCTCATAATGATAATCGGTGGAGGTCTTTACGTGCTCAACGAATGGGCAGTGGTGCTGCGGCTATCGCATATACTATTAAAATGCTTTCTCTTGTTTAAAGCATGTGATTTTCATCAAATTTGGCAGGTGCCATTAAAGTCTGTCTCTCTTTTGCGTTTCGGCTATTTGGTGGCATCTTATAATGATAATCGGTGGAGGTCTTTAGGTGCTCAACAAATGGGCAGTGGTGCTGCGGCTATCGCACATACTATTAAAATGCTTTCTCTTTATAGCATGTGATTTTCATCAAATTTGACAGGTACAATTAAAGTCTGTCTCTCTTGAAAGGGTCGGCTATTTGGTGGCATCTCATAATGATAATCGGTGGAGGTCTCTACGTGCTCAACAAATGGGCAGTGGTGCTGCGGCTATCGCACATACTACTAGAAAATGCTTTCTCTTTATAGCATGTGATTTTCATCAAATTTGGCAGTTACAATTAAAGTCTGTCTCTCTTTTGCGTTTCAGCTATTTGGTGGCATCTAAAAATGATAATCGATGGAGGTCTTTACGTGCTCAACAAATGGGCAGTGGTGCTGCGGCTATCGCACATACTATTAAAATGCTTTCTCTTTAAAGCATGTGATTTTCATCAAATTTGACAGGTACAATTAAAGTCTGTCTCTCTTAAATGCGTTTCGGCTATTTGGTGGCATCTCATAATGATAATCGGTGGAGGTCTTTACATGCTCAACAAATGGACAGTGGTGCTGCGGCTATCGCATATACTATTAAAATGCTTTCTCTTGTTTAAAGCATGTGATTTTCATCAAATTTGGCAGGTGCCATTAAAGTCTGTCTCTCTTTTGCGTTTCGGCTATTTGGTGGCATCTAATAATGATAATCGGCGGAGGTCTTTACGTGCTCTACAAATGGGCAGTGGTGCTGCGGCTATTGCACATACTATTAAAATGCTTTCTCTTGTTTAAAGCATGTGATTTTGATCAAATTTGGCAGGTGCCATTAAAGTCTGTCTCTCTCAAATGCATTTAGGCTATTTGGTGGAATCTAAAAATGATAATCGATGGAGGTCTTTACGTGCTCAATAAATGGGCAGTGGTGCTGCAGCTATCGCACATACTATTAAAATGCTTTCTCTTTAAAGCATGTGATTTTCATCAAATTTGGCAGGTACAATTAAAGTCTGTCTCTCTTGAAAGGGTCGGCTATTTGGTGGCATCTCATAATGATAATCGGTGGAGGTCTCTACGTGCTCAACAAATGGGCAGTGGTGCTGCGGCTATCGCACATACTACTAGAAAATGCTTTCTCTTTATAGCATGTGATTTTCATCAAATTTGGCAGTTACAATTAAAGTCTGTCTCTCTTTTGCGTTTCAGCTATTTGGTGGCATCTAATAATGATAATCGGTGGAGGTCTTTACGTGCTCAACAAATGGGCAGTGGTGCCCTGGCTATCGCATATACTATTAAAGTGCTTTCTCTTGTTTAAAGCATGTGATTTTCATCAAATTTGGTAGGTGCCATTAAAGTCTGTCTCTCTTTTGCGTTTCAGCTATTTGATGGCATCTAATAATGATAATCGGTGGAGGTCTTTACGTGCTCAACAAATGGAAAGTGGTGCTATGGCTATCGCACATACTATTAAAATGCTTTGTCTTGTTTAAAGCATGTGATTTTCATCAAATTTGGCAGGTACAATTAAAGTCTGTCTCTCTTTTGCGTTTCAGCTATTTGATGGCATCTAATAATGATAATCGGTGGAGGTCTTTACGTGCTCAACAAATGGAAAGTGGTGCTATGGCTATCGCACATACTATTAAAATCCTTCTCTTGTTTAAAGATTGTTATTTTCATAAAATTTGGCAGGTACAATTAAAGTCTGTCTCTCTTAAATGCGTTTCGGCTATTTGGTGGCATCTCATAATAATAATCGGTGGAGGTCTTTACATGCTCAACAAATGGACAGTGGTGCTGCGGCTATCGCACATACTATTAAAATGCTTTCTCTTTAAAGCATGTTATTTTCATCAAATTTGGCACGTACAATTAAAGTCTGTCTCTCTTAAATGCGTTTCGGCTATTTGGTGGCATCTCATAATGATAATCGGTGGATGTCTTTACATGCTCAACAAATGGGCAGTGGTGCTGCGGCTATCGCGTATACTATTAAAATGCTTTCTCTTGTTTAAAGCATGTGATTTTCATCAAATTTGGCAGGTGCCATTAAAGTCTGTCTCTCTTTTGCGTTTCGGCTATTTGGTGGCATCTAATAATGATAATCGGCGGAGGTCTTTACATGCTCTACAAATGGGCAGTGGTGCTGCGGCTATTGCACATACTATTAAAATGCTTTCTCTTGTTTAAAGCATGAGATTTTCATAAAATTTGGCAGGTGCCATTAAAGTCTGTCTCTCTCAAATGCGTTTAGGCTATTTGGTGGCATCTAAAAATGATAATCGATGGAGGTCTTTACGTGCTCAATAAATAGGCAGTGGTGCTGCTGCTATCGCACATACTATTAAAATGCTTTCTCTTTAAAGCATGTGATTTTCATCAAATTTGGCAGGTACAATTAAAGTCTGTCTCTCTTGAAAGGGTCGGCTATTTGGTGGCATCTCATAATGATAATCGTTGGAGGTCTTTACGTGCTCAACAAATGGGCAGTGGTGCTGCGGCTATCGCACATACTACTAGAAAATGCTTTCTCTTTATAGCATGTGATTTTCATCAAATTTGGCAGTTACAATTAAAGTCTGTCTCTCTTTTGCGTTTCAGCTATTTGGTGGCATCTAATAATGATAATCGGTGGAGGTCTTTACGTGCTCAACAAATGGGCAGTGGTGCCCTGGCTATCGCATATACTATTAAAGTGCTTTCTCTTGTTTAAAGCATGTGTGATTTTCATCAAATTTGGTAGGTGCCATTAAAGTCTGTCTCTCTTTTGCGTTTCAGCTATTTGATGGCATCTAATAATGATGATCGGTGGAGGTCTTTACGTGCTCAACAAATGGAAAGTGGTGCTATGGCTATCGCACATACTATTAAAATGCTTTGTCTTGTTTAAAGCATGTGATTTTCATCAAATTTGGCAGGTACAATTAAAGTCTGTCTCTCTTTTGCGTTTCGGCTATTTGGTTGCATCTGATATTCGTAATCGATGGAGGTCTTTACGTGCTCAACAAATGGGCAGTTGTGCTGCGGCTATCGCACATACTACTAGAAAATGCTTTCTCTTTATAGCATGTGATTTTCATCAAATTTGGCAGTTACAATTAAAGTCTGTCTCTCTTTTGCGTTTCAGCTATTTGGTGGCATCTAATAATGATAATCGGTGGAGGTCTTTACGTGCTCAACAAATGGGCAGTGGTGCCCTGGCTATCGCATATACTATTAAAGTGCTTTCTCTTGTTTAAAGCATGTGATTTTCATCAAATTTGGTAGGTGCCATTAAAGTCTGTCTCTCTTTTGCGTTTCAGCTATTTGATGGCATCTAATAATGATAATCGGTGGAGGTCTTTACGTGCTCAACAAATGGAAAGTGGTGCTATGGCTATCGCACATACTATTAAAATGCTTTGTCTTGTTTAAAGCATGTGATTTTCATCAAATTTGGCACGTACAATTAAAGTCTGTCTCTCTTTTGCGTTTCAGCTATTTGATGGCATCTAATAATGATAATCGGTGGAGATCTTTACGTGCTCAACAAATGGAAAGTGGTGCTATGGCTATCGCACATACTATTAAAATCCTTCTCTTGTTTAAAGATTGTTATTTTCATCAAATTTGGCAGGTACAATTAAAGTCTGTCTCTCTTTTGCGTTTAGGCTATTTGGTGGCATCTAAAAATGATAATCGATTGAGGTCTTTACGTGCTCAACAAATGGGCAGTGGTGCTGCGGCTATCGCACATACTATTAAAATGCTTTCTCTTTAAAGCATGTGATTTTCATAAAATTTGGCAGGTACAATTAAAGTCTGTCTCTCTTTTGCGTTTCGGCTATTTGGTGGCATCTAATAATGATGATCGGTGGAGGTCTTTACGTGCTCAACAAATGGGCAGTGGTGCCCTGGCTATCGCATATATTATTAAAGTGCTTTCTCTTGTTTAAAGCATGTGATTTTCATCAAATTTGGCAGGTGCCATTAAAGTCTGTCTCTCTGTTGCGTTTCGGCTATTTGGTTGCATCTGATATTCGTAATCGATGGAGGTCTTTACATGCTCAACAAATGGGCAGTTGTGCTGCGGCTATCGCACATACTACTAGAAAATGCTTTCTCTTTATAGCATGTGATTTTCATCAAATTTGGCAGTTACAATTAAAGTCTGTCTCTCTTTTGCGTTTCAGCTATTTGGTGGCATCTAATAATGATAATCGGTGGAGGTCTTTACGTGCTCAGCAAATGGGCAGTGGTGCTGCGGCTATCGCACGTACTATTAAAATCCTTCTCTTGTTTAAAGATTGTTATTTTCATCAAATTTGGCACGTACAATTAAAGTCTGTCTCTCTTTTGCGTTTCGGCTCTTTGGTGGCATCTCATAATGATAATCGGTGGAGGTCTTTACGTGCTCAACAAATGGGCAGTGGTGCTGTGGCTATTGCACATACTATTAAAATCCTTTCTCTTGTTTAAAGCATGTGATTTTTATCAAATTTGGCAGGTGCCATTAAAGTCTGTCTCTCTCAAATGCGTTTCGGCTATTTGGTGGCATCTAAAAATGATAATCGATGGAGGTCTTTACGTGCTCAGCAAATGGGCAGTGGTGCTGCGGCTATCGCACATACTATTAAAATGCTTTGTCTTGTTTAAAGCATGTGATTTTCATCAAATTTGGCAGGTAAAATTAAAGTCTGTCTCTCTTAAATGTGTTTCGGCTATTTGGTGGCATCTCATAATGATAGTCGGTTGAGGTCTTCACATGCTCAACAAATGGGCAGTGTTGCTGCGGCTATCACATCTACTATTAAAGTGCTTTCTCTTGTTTAAAGCATGTGTTTTTCATAAAAATTTGGCAGGTACAATTAAAGTCTGTCTCTCTTAAATGCATTTCGGCTCTTTGGTGGCATCTAATAATGATAATAGGTGGAGGTCTTTACGTGCTCAACAAATGGGCAGTGGTGCTGCGGCTATCGCACATACTCGTAAAATGCTTTCTCTTGTTTAAAGCATGTGATTTTCATCAAATTTGGCAGGTGCTATTTGGTGGCATCTAATCTATATATAATTGACGTTGGTTGGCAACAGGGCCAAAAAGTCAAGCAGCTATGTTGCTCTTTTATGTTCCCATCTTCAGTTTAGAAACCCTGCTTTGCCCGTAATTCTCACAAGCTATTCCCATAATTGGTTCCCTGGGGTCTGATTTTTCCATTAAACAGCTCATAATGAAGTCCTAGCAACCATCCAAACATTTCACATTCCATTGTTGATTGTTGGTTCTCCCTTGACTCCCAAGAGGGAGGGACATGTCAATGCTTGCCAATGGGTGTGAATGTTTGCCAGTGGGTGTAAATATTGGCCAATGGGTGTAAATGTTTGCCGATGGGTGTAAATGTTTGCCGATGGGTGTAAAAGTTTGCCGATGGGTGTAAATATGTGCCAATGGGTGTAAATGCTTGCAAATGGGTGTAATAATTGACATTGGTTGGCAACAGGGCCAAAAAGTCAAGCAGCTATGTTGCTGTTTTATGTTCCCATCTTCAGTTTAGAAACCCTGCTTTGCCCGTAATTCTCACAAGCTATTCCCCTAATTGGTTCTCTGGGGTCTGATTTTTCCATTAAACAACTCATAATGAAGTCCCTAGCAACCATCCAATCATTTCACATTCCTCCATTGTTGTTTTTTGGTTCTCCCTTGACTCCAAAGAGGAAGGGACGTGTCAATGCTTGCCAATGGGTGTGAATGTTTGCCAGTGGGTGTAAATATTGGCCAATGGGTGTAAATGTTTGCTGATGGGTGTGAATTGGTTCCCTGGGGTCTGATTTTTCCATTTAAATGCTCAAACCAACAACAGCTCATAATGAAGTCCCTAGCAACCATCCCTGGACTCCCAAGAGGGAGGGACGTGTCAATGCTTGCCAGTGGGTGTAAATATTGGCCAATGGGTGTAAATGTTTGCCGATGGGCGTAAATGTTTGCCGATGGGTGTAAATGTTTGCCGATGGGCGTAAATATTTGCCAATGGGTGTAAATGCTTGCCAATGGTTGTGAATTGGTTCCCTAGGGTCTGATCTTGGATTAATAAGACAGGGATTGGAAACAAATGTACTTCAAAGGTACACTGTGCGTTTCGGTATAGTCCTAATGACTATTTTATTGCCCTGAAATAAGAGCCGTAATTACCTTGATTTCCCTCTCAAGATTCAAAGGAACAATAGACTGGATGTCAAAATTATTAATTTTTTTAAAATTCATAAGCTGTAACAATTGTCACACACTTGCTAAACTATGACAAGAAAACATAATATTTTGAATGATTTCTAAAATGGGGTCTGCCATTTCTGTGGCCTCACTGGTTCTGAAGTTGTGATTTATTGACCAGTTTCATCTGAATGCTCAAATTTACAATATTTAAATGCTTATAACTCAATTCGAGGAAATTCGAAGATTAAGCCAGTATAACCATCAGATAGATCTAATTCTCAGCTTTCTAATGAATGTGGTCTCATCTACGGCTTTTGATGGATTTGATGGTTTATTAAGGTTTAAAAATGTGCCTTTTTCTTCATTTGTACTCATTTTGTTGCCTCAGTCCGGAAATTACAGGCCTACAGTCAAAAGAAAAATATGTCTGGAAATGTTAGAACTTGCTGAATATATTGAAGTAAGTGAAAAGTCCAAGGCACAAAAAATAAGAAAATATTATTAGAAGCATCTTTTTCAGAATGGGGTGAAGATGAAGATGCTGAGTGTTCACTGAAGCGCAGAGTGAACATCAAACAAAATATGTGATTAACAATTAATTAGTGAATTTGGGCCAGCTCTGGGCCAATATGAAACTTTGTTAATGACCAGGTAATGATAATAGTTTTACAACTTAATGAAGTTTCCATTCCAGGTGCTTATTCTTCCAAGGTCTGATTTTTCCATTTAAATGCTCAAACCACCAACAGCTCATAATGAAGTCCCTAGCAACCATCCCTGGAAGCCTAAGAGGGAGGGACGTGTCAATGCTTGCCAATGGGTGTGAATGTTTGCCGATGGGTGTAAATGTTTGCCGATGGGTGTAAATGTTTGCCAATGGGTGTAAATGCCGAATTATCATGGTTATCTAGATTACGAACTATTGTCCCAAAATCTATACTTTTATTAACATTCAGGACTTATATCCAGCCCATTTTTGATTATGCATGTACCATATGGGGCTGCTCAAATTCAAATATAAAACAAATTCAAAAACTGCAAAATAGGGCAGCAAGAATTATTTGTTCAAATTTTGATATTATAAATACAAGAGGCATTGACCTAGTTAAGCAATTAAAATGGCAAACAATTTCTCAAAGAATAGATTACTTTCTGTCAGTCCAAATGTATAACTGTATTCATGGCGATGCACCTGATTATTTAGCAAATTCTGTTATTATGGCATGTGAGAGTAATGATGTACGCACAAGAATTAATGACACGATGAATACTCAGGTTCCAGAATGTTATGAAGAAATCGTTTATTTATAGGGGTTCCATTACGTGGAACAATCTTCCGGTTGCCACACAAAACTCAGGGACATTGCAACAATTTAAAAGAAATGCTAGAGATTTTCTTTTTTAGTCGTTATATTTATCATGCATCTGTTTATTTTATATACTACAATATGTTATACTTGTTTTATATTATCTTGGCTACATGAAAAACCTTGTATGGATGTGTCACCCAGTTAAAATATTTCTAAAATAAAAAATAAATAAAATAAAATGTTTGCCGATGGGTGTAAATGTGTGCCGATGGGTGTAAATGGTTGCCGATGGGTGTAAATGTTTGCCAATGGGTGTAAATGCTTGCCAATGGGTGTGAGTGTTTGCTGATGGGTGTGAATGTTTGCCGATGGGTGTAAATGTTTGCCAATGGGTGTAAATGTTTGCCGATGAGTGTGAATGTTTGCCGATGGGTGTAAATGTTTGCCAATGGGTGTAAATGTTTGCCAATGAGTGTGAATGTTTGCCGATGGGTGTAAGTGTTTGCCGATGGGTGTAAAAGTTTGCCGATGGGTGTAAATGTTTGCCGATGGGTGTAACTGTTTGCCGATGGGTGTAAATGTTTGCCGATGGGTGTAAATGTTTGCCGATGGGTGTAAATGTTTGCCGATCGGTGTAAATGTTTGCTGATGGGTGTAAATGTTTGAAATGGGTGTAAATGTTTGCCAATCGGTGTAAATGTTTGCCGATGTGTGTAAATGTTTGCCGATGGGTGTAAATGTTTGCCGATTGGTGTAAATGTGTGCCGATGGGTGTGAATGTTTGCCAATGGGTGTAAATGTTTGCCGCTGGGTGTAAATGTTTGCCAATGGGTGTTAATGTTTGCCGATGGGTGTAAATGTTTGCCGATGGGCGTAAATGTTTTGCCAATCGACATAAATAAACAACGGGTGTGAATGTTTGCCGATGGGTGTGAATGTTTGCCAATAGGTGTAAATGTTTGCCAATGGGTGTAAATGTTTGCCGATGGGTGTAAATGTTTGTCGATGTTTGCCAATCCACTTACATGTTTGCCCATCGACGTACATGTTTGCCAATCGACATACATGTTTGCCAATCGACGTACATGTTTGCCAATCGAGATACATGTTTGCCAATCGACTTACATGTTTGCCAATCTACGTTGATGGGTGTCAATCGGTATAAATGTTTGCCAATGGGTGTAAATGGGTTTCAATGGGTGTAAATGTTTGCCATTAGGTGTACATGTTTGTCAATGGGTGTAAATGTTTGCCAATCGACGTAAATGTTTTTTCCAATCGATGTACATGTTTGCCAATGGGTGTAAATGTTTGCCAATATTGGATTATGTCTGAACCGCACAGTGTCAAGATCAAATGTTACAATTACAATTTGGACATTTATTGTCTCAAATCTATCATTCAAACACAAATCCAACTTTCAAGTGTCACCTTGCCATGTGTTCCACTTCTTCTAATACACTTGCATACTCACATTTTCACATGAACAACATAATGCCCCAGGGACAGTTCTCCACTTCTGACTCTCTATGTTTTGGGCTTCTGATCAGGTGAGTGATGGTCGACTTCTGGGGATGGAGCTGGTATTCATGGTCCTGTTAGTATTCATACGCCACTGTCAGTAAGGGCTGTATCTGCCGCAGATCCTTGGTTATAAGCAGGACATCGTCCGCGCATGCAGGGGCTCCAATATATATGTCTCCGAGCTTCAAACCCAGGGTGGATCTTTGCAGGTCTTTGAGCAGGTTGTTAATATATAATTTATACAACAGCGGGGATATTATGCTACCCTGCTTCACTCCGCGCTGGACTTGGTACTCTCTGGAGTTCGACGATTTCCATTTTATTTTCTCAACGCATCCAATGTACATATCGTCCATTAACTTCCACATTTCGTGGCTGCTGCCCGTCTGGAACAATTTCCTCTTCAGGAGAAAGTGGTCCACAACATCATAGGCCTTTCTGGCATCGAGGGAAATGATGTACAAAGGCGTCTCAGTTGACTTGGCTTCTGCGATCGCTTCCGTGATTACCAGTGATGCCATTGACGGGGATCTCTCTCTTGTGAAGCCAAATTGTAGATCGCTTATGTGAGAGCTGATGATGTTCTCATTATCTGTGGTGGCCCAGAGGATTTCGATCATTTTCATAAATAATCCGGCAAGTGTTATGCCTCGATAGTTATCCATTATTTGTTGATCTTTCCCGGGCTTGGGTGTAACCAGCTTGTATGAAGTTTTGAGAGAATTCCATGTCACTATTCCTTCCGCCAAGTTTCCTTATCAGAGCCAATTCGAATTCCCTCTCTGGATGAGTCTCCCCTTTTGCCAGGATTTCAAAGTATAGGAGGGCCATTCCGAGGTAATCTCAGCGTTGTCTGTGAATATTCTGTTTCTTGGAAAAGAACTTGGATGCCACGTAAATATGACATGAACTATAAAAGATCCAAGAATGGCATCTGATTTAAGAGGGGCATCTGAATTGAAAGGTGTATGAGAGCCTGAGAGGCATGTCATTTGAAAGTTTTAAGAAAGGCACGCATGTATAATTTGATGGTTCAGCAGTTGGGGAGGAAAGTTTCAGAACAGCATATTTTTCGGAAGCCTTGGAGTTTGGAGAATATGTGCACAGTTATTTGCAAATTTTTTAAAGTTTGAAGGTTTAACAGGTGCGTCTGAGTTGGAAGAAGTATCACAAGCGTCTGATTTGAAAGTTAAATAGTTGCGTCTGAGTTTATCGGAGGTATGTAATTAGAAAAGTTTTAACAGGGGCATCTGATTAGACAGGTTTAAGAGAGGCATCTAATTTGAAAGGTTGAAAAGAGGCATCTGATTTTTAAGGCTTATGAGAGAATTGTACCTGATTTTAAAGGTTGAAAGAGAAATATGATTAGAAATGTTTAACAGAGGTATGTGATACGAAAAGGTTTAATAGAGGCATCTTGATTTGAATATTTTAAGAGATGTTTTGAGAGACATCTGAATGAAATATTTTAAGAGAGGCATCTTATTTGAAATGTTTAAGAAAGATATCTGAATTGAGAGGTTTAGCAGAGCTTTCAACTTGGAGGCAAATTTCAGAACATCATGTTCTATAGAAGCCTCTGGGCTGGAATAAGATGCAGATATTTGCCAATTAATGTTGGAAGTTTCAACAGATCTGTGACTGATTTGGAAGGTGTATCATAAACATCTGATTTGAAAGGTTTAAGAAAGACATCTAATTTAAAAGGTTTAAGATAGGCATCCGATTTGAAAGGTTTAAAAGAGGCATCTGATTTGAAAGGTTTGATTGAAGTCTCTTGAGTTGGTAGAGAATTTGAAATTTTTAATTGAGACGTCTAATTTCAAAGGTTTAAAAGTGGCATCTCAGTTGGAAGATTTGCCAGAGCTATCTGATTTGAAAGGTTTCAGAGTGTCGTTTGAGTTGTGAAGGTTATCCAGACTTTTGAAATGTTCATCTGGATGTTTTGGAATGGTCATCAGATGCATGTGGCCAGTTGTACGAAGGTACACTACCCTCCAAAAGTTTGAATACACTTGAAAAGGTTACATTTCTTTCAAAAATACTCGTCTTTAACACAATTTTTGTTTTATACTTACATCAAACGATATACAAATTCACATTCAGGCCATAATGTACCGTAATATGGGGTGAATCGGGACAAGACAGGGAGGTGTATTATTTCTTCCAAGATTAACTACTTCTACTAAACCTAGGATATTCATTTTTGGCACAGGTATAGTGCACATACCAGCGCATATTGTGATGGAATTTCATACTTCTAACTGCAGGCAATGAGGAGCTGGCGCACTTTAAACTTGGCCCTGCAGAAACTCAATTTTAGACAGAAAGCATTAATATTAGAGCCACAAAAATAGCAGGAAACTTTTATAACCTTTATTTGGTAAATTCAGGGACCAGAAGAGTTGACTAGATTTGGGATATTGTATGTTTGGTCATGGGTTCAGATCCAGGGCAATGGTAAAGTTTCGGAATCAATAAAAATAACCCTACTAATTTTCAGTTGATTGTACTAGCGTGGTTTTTAATGAATATTATTGAACTTAGTATTATTAATAGTTGATTTAGTCCAGAATTATTAATCACTGGCAAAATTAGCAAAAAACTACAGTTTTTAATACTTTTCTGTTATTTATATTTTTTACAATTTGCATATTATCAATGAAACTGATTTCATATTTTCCCGAAAATACATTTTTGGCATGTTTAACATGTTTTCTAATATTAACTCACAAGTAGCAATCACTTAAAAAAGCTAAGAAGTATTGATGGTAAAAATAAGGGAGTGTCCCGATTCACCCCAAAGTGTGGGGTGAATTGGGACAGTGGTTTTATGGGCCTTGAGCATTGGAAATTTAAGATATAATTTCAAACTCTTGGGGATACTTAGACCTTGTGCTTGGACATAATTTGACACCATATTTTGATTTCTAAGTTTAATCTTGTTCATACTATGACAGAAAAACGGCCAATTCTGTCCCGATTCACCCCATATTACGGTATACATATTTCATGGTTATAGATCATTTTGGTATAAATTTATGTAATTTTCTCGATATCCCATTTTATCATTTTCTCTGAAAAGCCATTAAAGCACAGTTACCTTCCATATTTATGAAATTTCATAATTTTTCACACATTTCCACTGGTTTGTGATGATTTTACCAGTGGTTTTAGACGAGAAAATGGCCATTGAAAATCGGACAAAAATACTGATTTTGGCTAATTTTTGGTCAAAACAATGCCGAAACAGCTCAAATAAAATAATTTTCACTTGAGAAGATACATTCCATGATAATACTTCATGGTGACCCGAAATCATCTAAAATTTGTAATTTTGAGTGGTCAATGTCCAATTTTTAAATTGTCCTTTTCGGGTTTAAAACTACTGTTACGATCATGTTAAAACATCAGAAACACTTAAATATAAATAAATTTCATAAACCTAGAAGAAAACTGCGCTGTGAGATTTTTTTATAAAATACCATAATTTGGGATATCGAGAAAAGCCATAATTTTCAACCAAAATTACCTAAAATGACAAAATAAAGACAACTTATGACTTCAATGTGACTTCTGATATTGATTGATGTAAATATAAAACAAAAATTCCATTCAAAATGAAGTATTTTTAAAAGAAACCTCACTTTTCCAGGTGTATTCAAACTTTTGGAGGGTAGTGTATCTTACTTGAATTGTTCAGCAAAGTTATCAGATTTGAAATGTTTAAGTGTTGTATTTGATTCAAATGCCTTGAAACTGTGGCGACTTCAGGCTACTCACCTACTTGAGATTTGCTTGAATCAGTACTTTTGACTCTTGCTGTAATGTAAAGTAAGATGGAACACTGTAAAATTTGAATTTTGAGTCAGCTTAAATGATTGAATGAGATGGTTGCACAATTCCTATGATCAAACATAGTTTCTTTTTAGAAATCACAATGGACAGATTATCGTAAATTTAAAAACAACAAGCTATATACTTGTTAGCTCAAAGGAATTGTGCAACCGATCTCACTCAATCATTGTAGCTGACTCAAAATTGCAAATTTTGCAATGAAGGTTTGACCTGTAGCTTAAATGTCAGTGGAAAGTTTTACAGATTTAAAATGTTTATTGCAGAGGCATCTGATTTGAAAAACTATAAATAACAGTTTCGGAATGTTTGAAAGTTGTTTTTTTTTCTGGTGATGTCTTCTTATTTCTTGTGTCAGGTTTACATGTACCGTAATATGGGGTGAATCGGGACAGAATTGGCCGTTTTTCTGTCATAGAATGAAGAAATATTAACCTAGAAATTAAAATATGGTGTCAAATTGTGTCCAAGCAAAAGGTCTAAGTACCTCTAAGAGCTCGAAATGATATCTTAAATTGCCAATGCTCAAGGCCCAAAAAACCACTGTCCCAATTCACCCCACGCTTTGGGGTGAATCGGGATATTCCATTATTTTCACAATCAATGGTTCCTAGCTTCTTTAAGTGATTGCCACTTGTGAGTAAACTTTAGAAAACATGTAAAAAATTTCAAAGATTAATTTTCAGGAAAATCTGATATCAATTTCTTTGATAATATGCAGATTTTAAAAAATGTGATAAATAACAGAAAACTATCAAAAACGGCAGTTTTTTGCCAATTTTGCTAGTGATTGATAATTCTGGACTAAATCCAATATAAATTATGCCAAGTTCAATAATATTCATCAAAAAGCCACGCCAGTACAGTCGAATGAAAATTTGCTGGGTTATTTTTGATGATTCCGAAACTTTGTCATTGCCCTGGATCTGAACCTATGACCAAACGTACAGAATCTCACATCTAGTCAACTCTTCTCGTCCCTTAATTTGCCAAAACTAGGTTAATAAAGTTTCCTGCAAGATTGGTGCCTCTAATATTTATGCTTTTAGTGTTATAGGCAAAGTTTTGACCAGCTGCAGAGAAGTCAGTTTCTGCAGGGCCAAGTTTAAAGTGCTGCAGCTCCTCACTGCCTGCAGTTAGAATTATAAAATCCGACCACAATTTACGCTACTATGTATGCCAGAAGTGTGCCAAAAATTATGGACCTGGGTTTAATAGAAGTAGCTGTAGTTTAATAAATATAACACGTTCCTATTCTGTCCCGATTCACCCCAGTGTCCCTATTCACCCCATATTATACGGTACCAAAACTGGCAAAAGGCTCTCTGTTTTTTAGAGTAGGTAATTGTTGGTTTGCTCATTTTAGTAAAATAGTACTCCATTACAATCTGATCATGACTAAAAGACAGGCCTTCAAAAAAGTTGTCCCCTCTTTTGGGGTAACAACATGGTCTTCTTTTTAGTCCTATAGTTACAGGCCAGTAGCACAATGAGCGTTATACACCATTGTTGGAACAATTATTTTTGTTTAACACACTCTGGAGGATAGAAGGTATGTTTGCCACACTGACTGCCACGATGTTGAGTGTAAACAAAGCAAGCAATGTCAACATTCATTAACTTGTGTAAGTCACAAACTGTACATTAGAAAAATACAATGGAATATCAAAAGGATTTGAAGTTCAGAGATTAAACGGATTGATGTTTCAAATGGGGCTGCTGGGTAGCTCTGGGTGAATGCAGCTTGTACTCCTGTTCGATGAGGAGGCACCAACCTGCCAACTCTCTAAAGGTTCAATGTTGTCATATCCAGTGATCAGGCTGTGAGCATGGCAAATGGTGCAAATACAAAATAAGATTATATACAGATTATATTATTTGTGTTGGTTTAGTATCAGTGCATCATCCTATCTGTAGGCCAAAGCAAATATCAAAAATAATATAAAGTTACCTTACATTCAGTTCAGGGCAAATTTCTCTCCAATTTAAGCGCTTTACTATACTTGGTACTTGTTACTCCAACCAAAAAGTAATATGTTTAAAAATGCAGTTTATTATACTTTCACATGTACGTAACTGAAGTCACACAGGTTTTACTATTTTGTAGAGACTTCGAGCTGAATTGGCCAAATCACATTACAAGGTAAAAAACTTTAAAACGTCAAAATGCTTTCTCTCAATGATTTGTTGTAAAAAAACTGATTCAGCATTCTGCAGTTCCAAAAGTATCATGATCACAGACATGTAAAGATTCCTGCTACGTTTGTGATCTGAAATCTCAAATAGCCCACACTGGTGCTGATGGGGCGTAAAACACAAACAAACAAACTCACTTGTGATCTGAAAAACTCCAGAAAGTATATACAGGGTACCCACTGAAATTTGGCGAGTAAATTCCCTGTATTTTCCCTGATTTTCCCCCTGCTTCCCCGGATGTTTTCCCTGACATTATTTGGGCTTGACGTTGTGGTATCGCGGCATTATCGTCGCTAATCGGAAGCCAAAAACTATTACTTTTACAGATTTTTGCTAAAAACAGAGGGCTTATAACACACATTAACCCACACTAAAACCAAATTCCCTGTGTTTTCCCTGAAATAGAGGTCAGATTTTAAATTCCCTGATTTTTCCCCGCAAGGAATTTTTTTCACCATTGTCCCTGTTTTCCCTGTCCGGTGGGGACCCTGTATATAGTCAAGTGACTAAAACAAGAACTATAGTAGCCGAATGCAACACTTTATTCTTTGTGAGTTTGAAGAAAATGGATGTCTAGAGTTAAAATCTTCAACCAAGTAAGTGAAAAAGTAACTATGAGTCTTCAAATATCTGAAAAGTAACTTTTTGTAGAGAGATATTATTGCTTTTTTTGCAGAGTCTTAAAATTAACTGCCATGTTATTAGTTTTTTGGCAGTAAAAGTTTTTATTACTCAGCTACTTAAAAAAAACTTAATTAACGCACAACACTAATTGGGTCTTCATTAATATTAAGTCATGTATTCATTAAGTTGTAGTTAATTATTACAAAGTATGTCATTGATTAAGTGTGTGTTCATTACATGTAAGTATTTTAAGTTGTAATGTTATTAAAAATTCGAACACGAATTTCAACTTTTCTGAACTTTTCTGGGTTTCACCATGTCTTCAAAATACTCTTGAGCAACTTGTCCCAGGATCCACCAAAGCTTGAGCTCTCAAGAAAATTACACCAGAAGGCGCATGTGTCTTGGATCTGCCCACCCAAAACGCACCAGCCTTGTATTTTACAACTTGTGGCTTTTGGAGGGCGAAAAAAGTGCCTTGCATAACAATCGTGTGGATGTAAAATGATTTCAGTTAATGTTCTAGTATTAGGTGGATCAAAACGAAGTACTTAGATGGTAGAATCGAGGGAAAATGACTGTCCCAATTATTCCTGAGGAATTTGGAGGAAAGATGAGATTACATTTAAAGGATCCACACAGTGCATAGTCTATTGCAGTGATAAAATGTGATATATAGAGTTTTGAAGTGGAGAGACTTTTGAATAATGCCAAGTAGAGTTGGAAGTTGCTATAAGGATGAAATTTTAGAGGTGAAGGTTGATGGAAAACTGTCGCGGCTGACATAGCACAGGCCACCCAAGAAGGCAAAAAGGTTTTATGTCGATCAGAGATGAGAAGTTCAGGAGGAAGGGGGGGGGGGGGGGGTGAGGGGAGCCACAAGCAAACAGCATGCATGAGTGAGGATCTAATATTCAGGCAATTAGAGATTGTAGCCAATTAGAGTAGAGATATGTATGCAAATAAATGGACAGTGCATTCACGAGACACGGGGAAGTCATTAAACTATATATATTTCAAGTTGAGTTGGAAGGGGGGGGGTTCACCTGAGGGTGTGTAATTTATAGGTGTGTGTGTCCTGTCTCGTGTTTGGGCCAGGCATGCACCCCCCATGCCCAGCCAGGTCTCTCTGTGGGGTTAGCCCTCTTGGGTGGTCTTCAAGGCCCATCGTTGCTTGGCAACTAATGTAGGCTGGTAGGGTGAGCGCCACAACTCTGCGTGGGCCAATAAGCAAGCAGCTAGCTACCCCAGGGGGGTCTCAACCGGGGAGGAGTTCATATGCAAATCAGCTCCTCGACCAACAACAGCCAGTCGGCTAAGCTGCGATCAGTTCAACTCACTCTCAGTCACTCGTGTTGTTCATGTCCAGCGCTATTCTCACTGTTTACACTCGGATTTTACCATTTTGAAGTGGACACACACAATCATGGATGTACCAGCCGGATGGTCAGTGAGGGTGGACATCACCAGCTAGCTCACAACTGCCCTGAGCCAGCGAACATGTAGGAGGGAGCACCTATAGTAGCTCATGCTGCCTCTGCCTCTGGTTGCGTTTCAACGTGAACCAGCAGCATGCCCCGGCCCCCCTGCCCCCGGACCTCTCCTGCAGGGGCGCCTTACTACGACCGCCAGCATCCCGGAACTGGCTACCTGGACACTACGTCGGCGGCCCACAGACATGCCCTGGCCAGAGGGGGCTATTCCCAGCCCCCTCGCCGACAAGCCCTGGCCGTGGCCCTCGCAGACTCGGACCTTTTGACGAGAACGAGCTGGGTGGACGCGGCCATCGCCTACCGCCAAGTCAAGCGGGTAAGCCCTGCCCCCCTCCCCTCATCATGCTCATAGATGCAATGGATTGCCCCTTTCAAAATTAAACCCCTGTCTATTTCTCATTTATTGATTTCAGAGACGTGCCTATGGAAACTCTTGCGCTTTGTGGATTCGCATGAAGCTTCAGACACACCTCTTTAATCTGGGGTGTTTCATCCAGCGGCATTGTGGAATTGTGATATTTCTAGGATTACTGTTACTTAGTTTGTGTTGTATTGGACTGAAGACTGCTAAAATTGAAACCAACGTCGAACAGTTATGGGTTGAAGGTAATGTCATTATTATTTTGTCATATTATTTACTACCTTTACAGTGTCCTTAAATAATCATGAACCTGTTGTGTGTAATATTGTGTACCCTTGCAGTGTTCATGTGCAGAATAGTAACCTCCTGTGTTATAAACTTGAGTTACACTTGCCTGGCATGACATGAACCATGTCAGTAGTGAGAATAAAGTAGGCTTAGAAGTGCAGAATAGAGAGCAAAATACGTGATATAACCCTGAGCAGCGTGTGTATTCTCTATGTGAGGAATTTCAAAGGAGGCTTTTTTTGGAGGGTGAGGTTTTCCGCCATATTTTTGCATGACCTGAAACTCAGTCCCTGGGTGGTCTGGGACTCCAAGCGTCGCGACCTAGTTTCTTGGTCTCCCTGCAAGCAACTTGAGGCAAGCCTTCTCTTTATGAGAACAACACCGGTCCACTGGGCCCAAAATACCCCTGGCCAGCACCTGCTTATCCTACTGGCTTCTTTAAAATCTACAAATGACATTTACTACTGGTGTGTAATACATGACATTGTGTATGAACTTCAGAAGTGTGGAATGTGTATGGGATTGGGTACCATTCATAATTTATAAGTGTCTAATGTTGTTTCATACATTTAAAGTTTAAACACCTGTAAATACATTGGCAACATAATGCATTATGTGCCACAAACACATACATGAATACACATTTATGACAGTAAATTTATGTGTTTGCATTATAGTTTAGGCCTACACTTTAAAGTGCATTTCCAAGACCTTCCAAGTTTCATGTGGAAAACCATTTGTCCTTTCTTTTGACTCTTGTGTGTATACCCTACTTCTGCTTCCAACAGATGCCAAGTGGTTATGTATGATTTCTCCTGTGCTAATGCCAGATTCTCCAGTGAATGTGTGCACTGTCTGTTTGGTACTTCCTCTCTGCAGACGATTGTTTGAGTTGCACACATAAGCATGTGCTGGGCTAAACCTTACACACATGGAAGCCTCTAATCTCACCTGAACCTTCCTTTTCTCCTGTCTTTGTCGGGCTTTGTCAGTTTCTGAATGTTTCACACTTCAAAACAGAAAGCAAGAACACAGCATCAGCCACCACAAGAAAGGTTCAAGAAACGTCCTTTCTGTCCAAAATAATGGCTTGAAAAACCAACGGAACATGTAACACAATCTCAGCCCTGCTCCTATGTGGGTCGCCATCTTGGTTTTTTGGAACCATTCAAAACATCCGCCAAACTTCACCTCATGAGGACATCGATAATTGGGTTATAGGAAAGTAAACTGAGCATAGAGCATGACAGAGAGCATGGCAGGGGTGGAGCATGGAGCAAAACAAGAGCAAAGAGCATAACAGGGAGCGAGGGGGTCGCGTGATGCCCCATACTCATGGCACACAGCATAGTAGACTGGGCCACCCTGTAGACTAGCACACCCCACTACCAGTTCATAATTCACCCTATCTTCAACAGCATGTCCTGGGGCTCTCCGGGGGTTCATGCACACTACTTCACTGGTATCTGCCCCTTCTCTCCTTGCCTGCTTGCCAACTCAGTTTAGTCTAGTGAATCTTCAATGCTTAATGTTTACTTGAGTTTACTTTTCACCAACCACCTTCAACTTCCGTCCCATGTTTTTGTGTTGCATATCATTCTCTGTGCGCTGTGTAATTTGATGCAACTTTTAATTTAAGATAAGCCAAAAGGTCAATGACCTGATCTTCATCACTCTGCCTGCCTTCCCCCAGTGATGACAATGCTCTTCATTGTTTGTAGGAATGTCTGTGTGTCCTCAAAACAATGATGCATTCAACAACACTCAGTTCAAAACGTTTATTACATTACCTAGTTTACCTGGTCGCCTAGAACTGCCTCAGGTTCGAGAAATCAGATATATCATCACAGTGTTGTTGAACTCAGATGTATGTGTATTGTACTGGTAGAATTTGTTGGTCTACCTTCTCATCCGAAATATGGAAGAGTCTGTGATATTTTGAGAATTTCATACTTATGCCCATTAAAGAGACACATTAAAGGAAATCCATCTTGAAGGCTGTGGGCTTTTTAACACAAGAAAGATCATTAAATTAGCCAAGCATGCCCTGGGCATTGTATATAAGCATCTGATTTCTTGATAAACTAAAGTGGGGGATATCCATGTTGCATAGGCATTATAAAAACTCATTATACCATTGTGAGTATGCTTATTATGGTTAGGCAGTTTTCATGGATGCCATTTCATGTTTACTTTTTTGAAAGTAAGTTAAAATCCTTGGCTGTGTGGCTTGGTTTTATGGCTGTAGCTATTTTTGGGCCATCACTCATAAAGAGAAAAATGCTGGGGTTTGGAAGCAGGCCAATATTGCCAGCAAGCTGGGTGGTCTGTAAGAGTATGAGTACAAGGTAATCCATCTCCTTTCAATCTGTTGAAATTATTGTTTTATAATTTTGATTGAAGGCCTGCTGAAAGGCACAAAAAGTTACCAACGTGTTTTTGTCTTTTCTCTTTTTATGCAGGCAGATAACTTGGTGCAGACCTAATGGTAGCTGGTGTTTAGCATGAAGAGTTATGGAACAATCACAGAGCAGATTGAAATACACTTAGTATTGGTGATCAATCATCTTGCAAGTGGTAATGATGGGTAAATCTCTTTTGGAAGTTCAGGTTATGGGACAGCCTTTTTGGATCTATGCTGATGACATTGATCATCAGATAGGCCAGCCATATTGAATTTGCTGGCATCAGTCATATTGCCACTTTGTGGTATTTTCGTTTTTACTGCAACTTCTACAATAAGTCACTACAAATTTTGTTTCAAACCACCTAAGTTATTTCACATACCAGTCTGCAGATAAGATCATGAAATTGCACATTCTCCTTAACGTTTTGTAATTCAAGAATATGGATGATCACTTTTTGTTTTTCATTTTCTTTCCACGAATTTGATACTGAGATGGGGGTTTCACTTTTTATAACCAGAACGTGTCTTGTGGAACAACAACTTGAGATGGGTTGCATTGTTGGACAGGAACAGGAAGTGCTGCCATCTTTTGAATCTGGTCTGTTACTCCTGTAGTTCAGCAATGTCACAAGTTTAAAACTTACTACCATGGTATATATTATAGTAAGAGTATGCAACTTAAAATTGTGGACTGGATGCTCTTTTAGATGTCTATATAAATACTAAACTTTCTAGTCTAATAGCTGTGTAGAGCAGAAGTTTGTGTAATATCTTAAAATCAATATAAGGAGAAGTAAAAAGGACATGTTGTGTTGTTGAACTCGTTTCACCTTGTTAATTGCTCAGGGTGGGTGGGTTTGTATAATACCTAGCAAGATGTCCTTGGTGAGGTTTTTGGAAGGAAAAAGAGCAGAGAAGTTCATAAAATGTGAGGCAGGTCAGGTGGCAATGTTGTGTCTTCTTCACTGGTGGTCTCCCAAGCATGGGCTGGATCTCTTCTCTCTGTGACCTCATAGTGTTATTCAGTATCATTCAGTAAATGGAAAACAACCAACTTAACTTCCCAGTGAGTTCTGTCACTTCTCAGTAGCCTCTTCCTTATGTATTATAACTTTGCTGTGACTTGTCTGTTACTTTATCATGTTTATGGCGATTTCCTATATTCTCCAAGTCTAAATGTTCAATAATTTCTCTGTGAAATAACCCCCATCATCATGAGCATGGAAGTTATTTGTGTGGCCATGTTCTCAGTAACTTTTCTGCAAGTTCACCTCTCAATAACTTCTTCCTGTGACTTGTCTGCTGCTTCTGAAAATTTCTCTCTGTAACTTCAACAGGACCTACTGACTTTCTATTTGAACTTATATATATATATCTGTGTGATTTTTCTCTGTCTTCTCAATAAATATTCCATAATGTTCAGTTCTTGTTTCAATGATTCTAGACTGTAATCGAGAATGTGCATCTTCTTGCTTGTTTTTTTTTTACCTTCTTTGCAAGTTGCAACAGGTTGAACAGACTGAACAGTCTTTGGTACTTTCCAAGAGTCCTCCTTGTGTGTTACGTGGTCAATGATGTGCACAGCAGAACACACAGCAGTCGCAGTTGGTGTTGAATGTATAGTGCTGTTTACTTGTACCTTTTATCAAGTAAATGCATTCACAAGAAGTTGTATGCAGGGAATTTATGTGAGTGAAGACCCAGTATTGCTATACATTCGATCCAGTAATACCTTTTGCAGCACAAATTTGTAACAATGGGGAGATACTTCAACGATCAATCTTAATCTACTTTAATATAAAACTTTTCTCTTGAGATACACATTGCTGTTTGCAGAAGTTCAAGTTGGTTTCCATTGCTTGAATGGGATAATGAAGAGACTAAAATATATGACTCAATAAATTAACTTAATTTTAAAGATAGTTTACAAGTGACAATCTGGCAAGGGTGTTGTTTCTTCTTGTAAGGTGTTGTGATCCAAATTCAGATGTGTGAAGTGTTTACAGTTACAATAACTCACTGTGCACTAACGAGGGGGGTACCCTCGCCATCAGGGTAGCCATTACAACTCTCAGTTCGTGATTTCAAAGTGAAATTGCAAAAAATGTAGGGGGAGTGAGGCCTTCAAATTGTGAAGGCTATTTTAATGACTTATGGAATAATACATAGTCAAGTGCCAGACTCTATCTTGCAAGATGAAGTAAGGCATTTATAAAATTAGAAATCACTCGAGGTGAGGGTACCACAAAAAACGGAAAATAACAAGGCGAGGGTACCAGCATTTTGGCGAGGGTACCAACGTAAATGGCGAGGGTACCAACCCGGAAGTGGCGAGGGTACTGTAAGATTTGGGCGAGGGTCACTTCCGGTTGGCGAGGGTAACCTCCAAAGCAATTGGCGAGGGTAACGTAAGATAAACTGCCAAAGCAATCACAGCAAACAGTTTAGGTGGAAAAGGCAATGAATCCCATCATTCAATTTGCTCTTTGTTGCAATACTAGATAACAGCATGGTCTGACACATGACTGCACTTCTGAAGCTATATATTACCAATCAGAAACTCCAATCAAGAACACAATTGCAATAAAAAAGAATCTTAGAATAAATTAACTCCCAATGAGATAACTGCAGCACTGTAATGGGCCTACCCATTTTACCCCACTGTGAAAGTTAGTGCAATATGAATTTGACACACTTTGATATGCGTCTTGTGAGTTTTTACCTTTTCATATAGGGTGAAGAAACTGGTTTTTAATATATTATAAGGAATTTTTCAGTGATTTGAGCAAATCTCTGTAGCATTCATAGGAGTGATTTGCTCAATTCGCTACTGTTTTTTGTTTGGACCCTCTAAGAAAAGGTGAATACCCACAAGATAGTGCTCTGTGTTAATATAGATAGATCTATAAATGGGCAGAACTGTATAAATTTACTTGACTGTGACTGTGTGACAACCAGTTGTCAACCACAGATAAAAGAAACTAGTCAGTTTGTAGGCAAACATAAAAGCTCCATCATTGCAAAAACCATTGTTAACCTCACAAGTTCACAACTCTAAAATCTCACTAGCATATTGTATCACTTTTGCTATACATGGAGTAGAACATTTTTTAAATATCATTACTTTAGCCCTGAGCAGGCCCTGCATCACATTTATAATTCTATCAATACCAGTCCGTCCTTGGGGATCAACTGACTGACAACAGTCTGTAGACGCAGAAGAGCGAGAGAGCGAGGCTGCAGACTGATGAAATTCAAGTCGAAATGGGTATCGAATCGGCTTCCAGGTCACTAGAACAGCTGCCTTTCAGGTCCGTGATGCTGCCCCTAAAGTCCGCGCTCAGCAGAACACAGCAGGAATAAGCTGGGCTGCTTAAAAAATGCATGTGAGTGAGGGCCAGAAAGGCAGCACCTTCAGCGGAATGTTGTAGCCTGCTCGCTGGCGCTCGCAACTAAAGCAGGCTGCTGTAGCCTTGGGGATCAAGGCGCTCTCACTGACAGAGAGGAAGAAAGTTGCTCAAAATTCCGTTTTCCCAAACACTACCATCCACAACCAAACTTTCAAAAATAATTTTTGCTACAGTTACACAAAATTTTGCCCAACTTTTGACACAGTGACTAATAATTAATACAATTTGAGGCTGTTGAACATTTTAGACCTTATGGCATTTAGTTTGATATAATTCTACCTCAGTACATATTTAGCACAGAAACACTCCTAATGCCAAGCCATTATTGATTTTTTATCTCAGATGTGAGATCTGCTCCTGTAAATACTTTTTTATGTTATATTTTATTTTATTTTTAAATGTTTTATACCTTCTTCTGTACATTTAGTACGAATAAAGATTATTATATTATATACATTAGTCAACTGATATTCACTATATATATAATACAATAATGATACAGACTAGATATATGCATGTAGTTAGTATTATAAGGTGAACGAATGTGCTTTGAGATACATGTAGTGAAGAAATGAACAATCACAAGAAATGCATATACAATTGTGATGCCAGCCTAAAACACTGATGAATGAGATGACCAATGTGTGGTACATTCAAACTGCCTTAATAAATATCCGTGACAATTGAGGAAAATTAGACTGCATGATTAAACTGACACAGGCAGTGAAACATTACAGCAGTCTTAATTAAGCATTCCATTGTAGAGTCTCTAGTCAAACTTTTATGAACAGCGGAACGTCACCAGGTCACACACCACTCAAGATATTGGGCATAGAAGCAACCTGGTGTGGTTGTTAAAAACTGACATAAACAATCAAATGTAGGCATACAGAACAGTGTATTTAAAGTATTGTGTTGGTATTAGGGATTAAGACAGCAGTTGAGACATGAAGTGCACTGTCTTGTCACATGATGAAACATCATTCTGTCTTGCATGGGTATATTTGAGAGTGTACCTACTGTCTTTCTTTCATAGACAGACATACAATTAGATAAACAAGTATAGATGGACAAGTGAGGATCTGGATGGGGGGTTATGGGGGACAGACACAAGTAAAATGGCAGAAGGACAGAGGGTGCAAAACCATGTATATATTTTTCATTATTTGGCATGTTCACGAATTCGTGGAGGTGTCAAACCCCATCATTGGGCCATCAAGAGCTTTACAGAAAAACAAGCAGAAATACAAGTAGAATTCCAAGTAGAATGCCAAGTAGAATGCCAAGTAGAATGCCAAGTAGAATTCCAAGTAGAATGCCAAGTATCTATCTATCTATCTATCTATCTATCTATCTATCTATCTATCTATCTATCTATCTATCTATCTATCTATCTATCTATAATAGATATACACGCAGATACAAGTAGAAAGAACCACTTCCATTACAGTGATATTAGGTGGTACCCTCACCATGACAATAATTGAAAATGGTGTTACCCTCGAGAGGTTTTTTTGTTACCCTCGCCCTTACGATATATTTCAAATGCAAAATCTGAAAATTCAGTGACTAATCACACATGGAACGCCTGACCTGGGGTTAGTTCAGCATTTGAACTACATGCTTGGCCAAAATAGGCTTTGGATATGATGTATTAAGCCCAGAATCCCAGAAAATTAACTTGAATCGAGAGTTGTAATGGCTGCCCTGATGGTGAGGGTACCCCCCTCGTTAGTGCACAGTGTAACTGAGGAGTTGTTTCAATTTGTATTGTATAAGTTCCAGAAGAAATACAATTTATACATTCGAGTCTGAAGCTGGCTTTACTTTTATGTTGCTATTTCTGCTGTGTTGGGACCGTGTTGTACATTTCCTTGAGATGTGAAAGTCAACCAGAAGAATCACCCAGCCACTTACATGTGGTAGCAAAACGTCCACATTTGAACTGTTGTGTATACCCCACGGGTAGCTGGCTGAATTAATGCCACAACTTTTCAGTGTTATCATCTGAATCTCTGAAATAAAAAATGCAGTGTATATAAAAATGACATAGAAATTGACACAAAAATTGAAAAAAAGGTTGCACAAGCAGCTAGAAGCTAGAAGTACACACAAGCCTAAATGATGTATTAGGTATGACTTGAAAAAAGAAGAGAGGATGATAGTATCTGCAGATGAGAGGTTATCCTGGTGGCCTGACAGTGCTCCCCAAAGATAGGACAGGAGCTTGTAAATAAATGACAAGGGGTGTTGGATTGTAGCAATTTCATGTTTTAACAGAAGTAGTTAGAACCAAACTAGTAATAAGAAATGTTGCATTGCCAAGTTTAGGATATTTTTCATAAGTTGCTACATGTTTGTTACATGTTAGTCAATTAGAGGCCTATAAAGGCATGCACACAACTCTGCAAGAAACTTGGAAGAAAGTTGATTATATTTTGACGAGAACAGATAACATTATCATAGATAAATCATTCTGACTAAGTAGGAGTAAATAAATATTTATTACCTTTCTCCAAAAGGGTAACCTTCACTGTAGAGTTCATAATACTCAAAAATATAATTGGCCTGTCAGTGTTTCAAATGGAATTGTCAGTGGTTATTACTTTGTAATAACTTATTTTCTAGAAATTAACCTGGTTATTCTGCATTTGGTATGAAAGCCATAGAAAATCTCCAGATAGTCACATATATATATGTCAGTGTGTGTGATAGATGAATCTTGTTTCTGGAGGCAGGGTATGCTCAGTTCAGGTGCTTGTTTACTGTGATGGGCCTTGTCTTGTATATCTTTGGTTGTAGGTGAACCTAGGCCATATACAATTCCCCTTGGTATATTTTGACAAGCCTTTCTGGGGTATGTTTCAGTGGGTGGGGTGTTCCAATGTAAATGCAGTTGAGAATGGAAAAATCGTTGAGGAATGAAGGAAAGGGTTGGTCAGGATAAAAGGACTTTTTACCCCCCAAGAAGAACCCCTGTAGGTTTGGTAAGTGAATCTTGCAGGTCACATGGAGGAGACCCATTCTAGACTTGTTTACATGCAACCATGGCATGCAAAAGTTCTTCAGGCCTCTTAAGTGGACAGTAATAACCATGTGCATTGTTTAGAAAGTAGTCAATTGTTATTGTGATGAGAGCAACAAGGGCCTTAGGTTATTTAACAGGTCTATATCTGACCAAATAGTCCATGGATGAGCTAGTTTTATACAATGGCAGTTCACTGTACATATCTGGTTTGTGGATCCAAATGTAGGACCAATGGTGTCTCTGAACCTCAACCTCAGTTATCCACCACAGGCATGAATCGGAAGTCCCCGGTTGATAACAACATGTGCAGTAGGTTTGAAAGTTGTTTCTGAAACCTGTGTCCACTTGACTGGTAAATATACACTGGAGCCTAGTTATTTGGACAGGGGTCATCACATCTTTAAACTGAGTGTGTGAAGTTGTGAACTGACATGGCATTCACAGTGTGAAAGGTATGTGGTTTCACTGAACTTCAATGACTGGAATAGTCACTGAATCTAAATGTGTACCTTTCCTCAAGTATAGGCCTATTCTGCAGTTAGGTAGTGGCTCACTGAACTAACTCTAAGATTTGGATTTGTTCTGAAGTGTTCAGTTATCCACCACAGGCATGAATCGGAAGTCCCCGGTTGATAACAACATGTGCAATTTTTCTCCCCAAGCAGTTGTTTGAATTCACTGCTTCCATGGCAACCATTGCAATGGAGGAAACCTCCAATTTTCCATTGGAGCAGCTGACTTGGTCTTTTGGGTCTTTCAGGTTTATTGTGAAGTGTTGGCCTTTTTTCTGTTGTCCTTTTTTGCTGAGGACTGGAGGGTGACCACCTGCCTGCTTCAGCATCACTGGCGCCACCCATTTCGCACCTGGGCTGCCTGGCCCACAGCCTGGCCCATAGCCTGGCCCCTCCCTTCACCTGATATTCCTCTTTGCTGTGTTCCTGCCATAGATTAGAGCAAACCGTATCAGTCTGCTGACTCAAAACACAACTCCATGATTTACTGGCTCTAGTCTGGAGGCCTGCTTGTCTGCAGCTTCTCCGGTCTGTTTCTGTTTCTGTTGTGTATGATGAGGGTTCACCTGTCTGTAACTGCAGACGATTCACATGACCTGCTCTGTTGTCCTGCATGGGAGTCCACTGGTCATACTTTCATGATCCATCTTTGCACTGCTATCAGTGCTATGTACCACTATGTACTAGCATGAAGTAATATGTAGGACAGGTATGTTGTGGTCAGCATGTCTCTCCAACTGCACGTGGCCACTGCATATAAACAAACAGCACATCTTGAGTGCAGGCTCAGGAGCCAGGAGAGCTCAGGAGGTTGGCTCCAACAGGCAGCAGTGATTACAATCTAGCCTGGTGTAGGTCCCAGCTCCTGAGCCTCCTGTACTATAGCTGCCTCCCTCTACATGCTGTATAATCTATGGAGTATGACCCTACCAGGCTGATCAGGAGCTGCTCTAGGGGTACATGGGGTGAGCTGCTTGGGTTTTGTGATCTATGACTACACACTGTACATTGCAATGCATGTTTTCCTGTAAGTAACTGGTTTGGGAGTTCAAAGAGCAGAGACCACCCTTCCTTTTGTGAGGGCAGAGCTTGGCATTTCAACCTTTGAAGGTAACCATTCAAAGAGCTTCTTTCCCTGAACACTGAGGAGTGTGCTCTGAAAACTTCCAGATCTGAAAAGCTTGCATAGGGTCTTCAGGACTACACTGCATATATGCAACAGTCTGAGGAACCCCCATTATTGCAACAATTTAAGTCGAACCACACATGTCTCTGGAGCCAGCTCAGGTGGAGAGCTAGGGTGAATGTGGTGGATGCAAATGTTTATGGCTTGTTGCCCCTGGAATATTCCCCAGCCATGCTGCCATGGGCCAGCATAGTGTGAAATAACTGTAATAACCATTTCATATTTTGCATTGCTTCCAACTTGCCCCAAGGAGTTTCTGGTGTGTGACTCATAAACTGACATCTATAATTGCAGTCAATTAAGTCTGTGCTGCCTATACACTGTCCAGAGTCCCAAGACACTCACTATTACCCCTGGTGTTTATAACATGGTTGGAATTTGGGGCAAAAACTATGGCGGAGAATCTAACCTCAGTTCTAGTCTTAATTTGACGTGCTACATTGTAACAAGTTGTGAAAACAGAGAAATGTCAAAGCAATTAGAGAAACGTTCTTGTTTTTCGCTTTTTCAGAAGGGGGACGATTGCAACAAGAAATCGCTTACACGGACAAGGTTTTAGGGGAAGGTTACGGCTTTACCAACGAACTCATCATCCAGACACCAAAGACCGGCAGCAACGTGCTTTCACAACGATCATTACTGTTACATTACCAGGCGGTCAAGGCCGCCACCAGGGTCAGAATTGATATGTTTGGCATGTGAGTATAAAAAGTATTTTCTTTTATTTCATTTCATGTCTGATAATATTCAAACTGGATGCATAAAATGCTCACAAGAAATGGTTCACCTGCTTATAAATCCTTCTGGCTTCTTTAAAATCTACAAATGACATTTACTACTGGTGTGTAATACATGCCATTGTGTATGAAGTGTGGAATGTGTATGGGATTGTGTACCTTTTATAATTTATAAGTGTCTATAAATGTTGTTTCATACATTTTCAAAGTATTAAACTCCTATGAATACATTGGCAACATAATGCATAATGTGCCACAAACACGTACATGAATACATATTTATGTGTTTACATTATAGATAAGCCCATACTGTAAAGTGTATTTCCAAGACCTTCCAAGTTCCATGTGAAAAACCATCCTTTCTTTTGACTGTTGCGTGTATGCCCTATTTCCGCTTCCAACTGATGGCTAATGCCAGATTCTCCAGTGAATGTGTGCACTGTCTGTTTTGTACTACCTCTGATGAAGCTAGTGACTGCAGGTGTCATTGATTTTGACTCTACTTACAAATGCCTTCAAATGATGAAGAGGCACCAATGCAGTGTCTATTCTCTCAATTTAAGAAAACAGTATTTGACTGTATTTACAAATACCATCAAACTAGTCAGTTTGCTGGAGAGCACCACTTCATATTTCCCTGATCTAGAACATCATGCACTTTTATATTATGAAATAAGATATGTAACTTTTAGAGGTGCACCTAACCTCATTTCAATTGCAAACAAAAACCTACAAAGAAAAGTGAAAGGTAGATATGCAGTTGTCAAACATTGTCAAAAAGGGCAAACAAAATTGAGTGCTTTCCTGAAGATTGGTCTATATTTAAACAGAGACAATGGGTGCTTCTGCTATCTCTTCACCACCCTAACAGCCAGTCAGTTTAGTGAAATTCCAAAATGACGTTTTGCAATGTGCTCAGTGACTTATCACCTGCAGGAAGGGACGTTGAAGCAGGCTGGCTCTCTCAATTATCCTGTTGCAACAATCATAACCTTATGAGATCTCACATTCCTGCCTTCTTGAGCTTCCTTACAAGTCTTGGGAGTCCCCAATTGTGCAGACATTTATGATCCACGCAGGACAAACGTCTGTGGAGCTTGGGCCATTGGCAAGGTGTGACATTGCACCTGATACGTGTGCTTTTGGGGCCATGATTAATCAGTGACAGAAACTAGGGGGACTTGTGGAGCAACCTGATCCCACGAGACTTCTTGCAAGAAACTGGAGCGAAAGCCAAAAACATGCGAGCAAGCCCAGTGATTTACAAGTGCTTATTATAAGACAGTGATACGCATATTTTCTCTTTCTCTAACCCCACAGAGCACTGGGCTTGCTTTTTAGCTTTTTGCTAGCTTTTTTTGTCTTATTTACTCATCCTAGATAGCAAAATCGCAGGGTAGAAATTCTTGCTGACTTTCTGTGTGTGGCTTCCTGCAGAGGAGAGGTCATTTACTCAACTGCAGGTGCCTCAACTCGGATGCACCGGAATGCATAAATCCACTAATTTACCCTTCGGGGGCTGCAAGGGCCTGCTGCACTATAACCCCACAAACTTCAACACCATTCAAGTGAAATGTGCCTAAAGTTTTTAATTGTCATCCACTGACAGAATTATTATCTCTAAATATCTCCATTTCCTTTTCATTGCAGCACTTGGAAGTTTAAGGACCTGTGTATGACTGTCAATTTCCACAGCTTCGAAAATCCCTTTTTTGCTCGGGTGAGTGGTGTTTTTAATATGATTTAGCATTAACTCGTGTTTAGTTGCTGCTGGGCATCATTTCATTTGTAACAATTACCTAATTTTTAAATTTCTTTGCATAGACCTCAGCCAAAATAGAACCTAAAAAATAGCATGCAATGCATGCATCGGGTCCTTGGTCTATTTCAACAAGTTGGGGCTCTTCAATATTCTACCAACAATCTATCAAGTTAGGTATAAGGAAGCAGTATATTGTGACCATGCTCAAGAGGGCAGCACAGTCCAACTTTTGGTGTGTATACAGAAACCAGTTTTTGTGTGAAGTGCTGACAGCTCAGAAGAAATATGTTTAATAGAAGAAAATTTGAACACTGATAAGCACAATATTGTAGCCAGGGGTGCATAAGCACCATCTTGATTACAAGGGCACATCTGTTGGGGTTGTCATTTTGTCTCTGAAATGTTTTAGTGAGTACACCAACTTTGCCTGTTCACAGGAAATGAAGCTGACGACAATGGTCTTGGAATGAATTCCAAGGACCCAAAAAGCACTCATAAACACTTCTTCTCGTGATTGTAATTTGTATATGTTATGAAAAGCATGAAAACTCAACCTGCACATACCTGTGCTATGCATAGTATTGCATACTCTAAATTAGATCTCAGTTGTTCTTGCTCCCTCATGTGCATATAAACACAAATGCACACTCTAAAAAAATTCAGACAAAATTGGTTTTTTAGATTCAAAATGGTTTTTTGAAAAACCAAATTTCAATGCAAAAAACCAACATGGATTTTTTTTAAAAATCCATGTTGGTTTTGCATTGAAATTTGGTTTTTCAAAAAACCATTTTGAATCTAAAAAACCAATTTTGTCACAACATTTTTTAGAGTGCACCCAGAATTTCGGCCTAATCCCTGACATGTGAATGCTGCACTCCTGGGTGGCCAGCCTAGATTATACGGTTTCAGACAGAGGGGCTCACTGGCTGAAACTGAAAACCCTGACCCCAGGCTCTATTTTTTTTAGCACAAACTGGAAGGCGATTGTAAAGATAACATGACACTGTTCATAAGCATTTTCTCCTTGCCATTCATAATGGTGTTGCATTGTCATGTCACTGTGACCCATGGTTAGTGTAATAGTTTTATTGCTACTGACAATGTATGACAACCGTGACCATGGTGTATAAAGAACCTCAAAGGGTTTCAAAAATGAGGGACTGAAATGCTTTATCATTTATGCTGTCACAATAGTTTTAAAACTTTTTAACTTTCCCTATTAGTTTTGATTGCTCATACCCTCCACAGCTGTAGTATGCAGGCACATCTGCTGAATTTGATGTTTAGTTGTAAAAGCCACTGCAAACAAATGACATGCTAGATACCAAAATATACCAATAGGCTATAGTTATAAACAGTGGGGAATATTAAGCCTATTAGCTAAACACTGGTAAATGTTTAGGGAATCTATTCCATGCAATGTTTGGTGTCTCAAGGTCCTCTGAAATGCATAACATGCTGGGTATGATGGCTTGTGCAAGTGGTCAGGGAAATTGCAAATTAGCAATTTAGATAATTCTTAGATGACATTTCTGAGAATTGTTTTGCCAGCAATACCATGGATCTATCCCTTATAGCTCTATGGCAATACCAAGCAGACAGTAAGTGTCTCATTCAGTCCTAGAATAACTTACAATGCTGTATCAGTGACAGGCCTGACCTGAGCACTGAGGAGGGCATTTGTGCTGCGTTCTGTGAGAGGGCCATTAGGACTGTCAGCCAGACACCCTATTCTCTCCCTTACGACCATCATTAATGTCTTCCTGTCGTAGATTATAGCCCCAGGGCCCTTCTCTAAAGAAATACCTATTATGTGTTTCTGAGGATCACATTTGTGTCATTTATGTCATTAGATTTGGGAGGTCATCTGGTGCAAAAACGACTCAGTCACTGGAGTGTGGAAAAGGTTTGTGATACATTGCAGACAGCCAAGTGAACAAGCATTTTGCATTTAGCCAAAAAGTTGTTGAATCCAGATGACTAGAATTTAGTACATTACATTGCAATGCACAACTTCAAGCCAGAAGTTAATATCTACCCCAGTTGATGTCACAGTTTTATGTAGTTCTCTCTCTCTGTCCTAACATATACACTGCATATGCCATCATTGCCAGTCCCTGTCTTTATAATAGTATGCCATGTTATAAATGTCAATTTCTTAAAAGCAATTTTCTCTTTCTTCAGATTCTGGACCACATTCTGCCATGTGTGATTGTGACCCCCCTGGACTGCTTCTGGGAGGGCAGCAAGCTTCTTGGGCCTGACCCTGGGATATTTGTTCCGTGAGTAAAGCCTGATATTATGTGCAACCTGTACCATGATATATGGATACCTCACAGTTCTGTCTGATTATTTAATGCCCATGTCACGCCACTGGTGTAACACTAGCTGTGAAGTTTAAATACCATCCTGACACGCAGATTTGGACTTGTTTGTTATAATAAACTGATGTTGTATTCAAATTGTTGTGTATCTTTTTTCAGAGGATACAGTGTCCAGACCCAGTGGTCGAATTTGAACCCCAAAGATCTGGTGGAAACTCTGTCCAAAAGCAATTACATTGGAACATCGGCCTCAGAATCTCTCATTGAGACCTTGGACAGGGTAGGTGTCAAGCTTAGTGTAACTTAATCTGGATACCAATTTACTGCCAATTATTCAGGCACAAGTAATACAATGTCCCTCTGCAGTGTTGCCAAACTAATCAGCAACCGATATAGGTCCCTCAGCTCTGTTCATGCCCACCTGGCTACAATTATGATGTCAAAGTTCCTAGAAATTAAAGTTATTTTACTGCTTTGTTGTGTTTACCACAAACAATAACAATGTCCAGTTGTTTATGATTTATTCATTAATTTCCAGGCTGGAATTAGCACAGGTTACCAAACGAAGCCCTGCCTGGACCCCACTGACATCGAATGTCCCCTGTCAGCCCCCAACAAGAACTCCAAACAAGTAAGTTGATCCTTTTGGTGTTATTTTGATCACTAAGGTCAGGGGGTGATTTAGATAAGAATTGAAAAGAAGAAGAAACTGGTGCTTGTTTGTAGCAAGAGTAATTTGAAGAAAGAGAAGCGGCAGACTTGGTATACAGGAAACTGGTACATTTTGCCAGTATAAGAAGTTGGTGTTAGAACCAACAGAGAAGTGAAGCAACTCCAAGTGAGAAGGGCTTCAATGCCGTTGCAATGGATCTGTCTATTTGGGTCAGTTTACAAACCTTTAGCAACTGCAGTTGGTTTGCCTGACAGCCTAATTACTCGGGAACAGGCCAGCAAGATAAAGACTGGGCTGGCTCAGCCTGGCTGGCAAATGCACCCCTCAGGACAAGAGAGATTAGTTTATGGGCCCAGAGACCACCCAGGTGAACAGAGCTTCTCTGCACGATGGTTTGAACACTCATGACCATGTTCTGCCATTATTTTTCAATACCTCCTTCTGAGTTCAGTTTTTGCAAGGCCTTTTTATTCTCTGTTCAAACATTTTGTTGACCGAGAGATTACCTGACTTGGCTTGCGTATGAGTATGAATTAAATGAGTCATTCAGAAACGTGTCGAAAAAAGGGTCGGCCGCAATTGAGGTCACTTTGAAGTTGAATTTTTTGATTTCCACAAGTTTGTGAAAGTTCCACTTTGTAGATGTCACAAAAAAGTTCCTTATTTCCAAAATTTCATTAGCACCTTGGTAAAAATTAATTAAAAAGTATACCACAGAAAAATAATACATCGGGGTATAACTTCAAACTGGTGCGGTGCCAAATTTAACGTGTCATACATTTATTTTGTGATTATTTTGCAGATCCCTGACATCGGAGCGGAGCTGACCGGAGGCTGCAACGGATTCTCCACCAAGTTCATGCACTGGGAGGAGGACCTTATTGTGGGGGGCATCACCAGAAACAAGTCCGGCAACATTGTCAAGTAGGTGCACACTTTTTCCCCTTGACACATCCGCACAACAAATATTAGTTGGCGCCCAAGGTAAACAGAGGGGCAGAAAGAGCTTGTTGACCAGACATGCCTTGCCGCGGGCTGAGGGGAGAAGGCTCTGCGATTGTGTTACTGTGTGACTTGAGCAAACTCAGCTTGGGTTACCTTGTCACACCATATATGTAGGTCCAAAGAAGGTTCCCTCTTCTACCGGTCCCTCTGTTCCTCTCCTTATTCGCTTCACGGACGGCCGGCTGAAAAAAGACAAATTCACTTTGTGTGGACAGGCACAAACGGATTTTGCATGTTTTTCGAAGATAGAGGTACAAAGCCATGGCATCTACAGAGCAAATATTGGCCGAGCTTTGGTAGATTTCATTATGAGGCAGAGAGTTCTCTCCCATGCATGGCCTCCTTTCTGTGCATTCAAGTCCCCTGGTAGACTCAAATAATTCAGATGAGTGACAGTGTGTGTATTCTGATTGAGTGACTGAAGGGAAGGTGAAGAAGAATTTTGGTCTAAATAATATTTGTTCATTTTCATGCCAAGAATTTTAGATTTTGGAAGCAGAAACAATTTGTCTTTCCTGCATAGGTGCACATAGCAGACATTTGACTTGGAGAAACATGTATTGTTTCTTCAGGTTTAAAGAGATTTTTACAATTTGGGTGACTTTCCAGTTCATTTCGTAGTTTTCTGGCCAAAGGTGTATGTTAGAAGAGCTATGGAAGTTGGCTAAATGGTCTGATTGCTGGGGTAGAATGAGAAAGAGGTAGAGTGAGTCTAACCTGGTGTTTAGGGTGTCATTGTGAGGTGTCATGGTAGGGTGCATAGGAAGGAAGGGTGCATTGGCCAGGGTCAGGTGAGTCCTGGGCTGTGAACCATGCCAGCCAGATCATACCTGGGCCACCCTGGACCACCCACATCGCCTGGGAACTGCAAGCAGACAATGGAACAAGAATGGCCCATGAAAGTCAACTCAATGGGCCAGAAGACAGCTCACACTTGATCAAATTCCAATTGCATCTGATATGATATAGGGGGACAGGTAGCATTACACTTAATTGTCTGGCTTGTAAACTAGTCTTGCCTCCTTTTATTTGCCCCCATCCTTGAGCAAGACAGCCCCTCAGAAATGCTCAACTGCAACAAAAGGCAACACTTATAGTTATGTGGCTGAGATACATGTACTTCTGGATATTTTTGCAGTTGGCTCACTTGGATGGCAATATATATACACTGTACATTGTATAGAGCAGGTCCCAAGACATTATTTCACAGTTTTTTGCCTGTTAGTATGTATTGAGGTCAGTGTTATAGAGGAGACCTACAGCAGAGCAGTCATTTGATATGGGCCCAGCATATCAGTTGTCATCTCTTGGTAGCAGCTCTGCCCAGAATGCACAACTCCTAATGTATCAGATTATGAGATAGTGTTCAGATGAGCTCAACTGTGTGTGCCTTGGGAAACTCGAATTCAGTGCTTCACAGGTTTCCACATGCAAAATAGTGCAGACTGTGGAGTGGCTCTTATGTATAAGTCTATTGTATCTTTCTATCTGCTGTCTTTAGAAGGCCAAATCACTTGTGGCTTTTTTGCCTCTTGGCCCAACGGACTGATTGTGCTCTAATGGTTGGGTGACTTGGGTCCGGATAAAAAGTATCATTGACTGTAATTGATGAGAGGGTACATTTTGTATGCATGCTTGTGCAACTGGAGGAGGCTTTTGGGAAACCTGAGCCACTTTGAGCGACAATTGAATGCTTTGTTGGAGGAGATTTGGGCTCATGAAGCCATGCAAGGAGTGAACCATGGCAGGCCCTCTGCTGCCTTTTTGGTGAATATTTCGCAAGTCTTGTTTTCAGAAGCTAGACACTATTAGCAAGAAAGACTGGAAGAAAAAGTGCAGCAGTTCTGAGTACACATGGAAGTGAGCTAGTGGGGTTTGTGTAGATATTTCATGGAGGTTTTATGCCAGATTAATTCCTGTGGCAAATGCCTTGGCTGCTTGATGAGAGAGATAACCAAGTGTTGGGCTGAGTCTACTGGGCGACATTATGATTTGTGTCACGGCTGTAAACCTCCTCAGGGGGCTGAGAGGGCCAGATAAGGGCCCCACACGGCTTGCTGGGGGGCTTTTGGGAGGGAGGCCCAGGGTGATGAGGGATGCCCACCAGTCTCCTCCTATCCCCCTCTGTTTACACTGTGTCAAGGTGGCAGCACTTTCCTCTCTGTCCTCCAGTCTCTTTTTTTTCTGTCTAAAAAACTCTGAAAGAACTCTGAAAGATGAATAGTTTAGAGTCTTCTTGACCCAAAAGAAACAGCCAAACAGCTTAACCCTGAGGGGTTGGGAGAACCCAAGTTACCCAACTTTATGCTTCCTGGTTTTGCAGTAGCCCTGGACCCCTGGGACAGGGGTCATGAATCCTCCCATTGAAAAATCATGAGAATTGAAAGACAGGGATAGGGAGAATCTAAATAACTTTTAAACCATGTGGAGTTTGTTAATTTAAATTATACCACCTGAAAGAATGGAAAATTTGCTACTGACGGCACCTATTTGTTATTGATTCACAAGCTGAAATGAATGAAAATTCCTCCTGTGAAACTGATGTAGTCATTTTTTTCTTTATACATTGAAAAGATAACGTCACCTGATTGGCCAATTTCTGTGTGTGCTGATGATGTCACAAAAAGCTGCTTGTGACGTCATAGGATAGCCTGATGACGTCACTGTTGTGCTGTTAATGGAGCAGAGAGATTTTGCCCATTTTTTCATAGAGTTTTTGTTCTTAAAGGTGATTTTTCGTCCCTTCAACCTGCAGGAATTGCTTTCAAAAGTAGTGCCGTCAGCAGTAAAATATGTGGACTACCCAAATCCAAAATTTCATGAAATTTGGATAGGAATTGTTTAATATAGACCAATTCTCCCGATACCATGTCAGAATCTCAAGATTTTGAATGGGACGACCCATGACCCATGCTACGCGTGGGTCCCAGGGCTAGTTTTGCAGAGGTTCTCCTTCCTGTACAGTGTAGAATATTAGAGAGTAGCACCATGACCCATGCATGGGCTTTGTAAGGCTCTGCTTGTAAACACACCTGTGTATGATGAAATGGGCTTCCCACCTATTAAACTCGCACTGGAGTCTGGCGGAGAAGAGTTCTGAATCTGGTTGGAAGAAACTCAATGTCACTTCAAACAGTGATATTATAACCTTCAGATCTCTTGCATTACTGGGGTGAATGGCAGGAATGCCTGAAATGCACTGGAACTCAGAGGAACTGCAAGATGTGGAGGATTTGGGGCCGGTCAGTTTGGCAGGGCATAGCAGGGCAAGGCAGGGAGGGATAGGGTAGGGGCAGGTGGACCTCGTGTGTGGTCATCCTGCAGGGTGGCTGGCATTTCTGCCCTGTCAGGTCGAGAGGCTATCAGGCCTGGTCAGCATCTCCCTTCTCATTTCCTTCCTGTGAATCAAGTAGCTGCCAGTCAGTCCAGAACCCCTGCCTCCTCTCCACTTCTAATGCCCCTGTTCTGCAGGGAAACTACACTTAATGCTCACCAGATAGGAGATATAGTATGAAAACACAAACTAGCTATCCATAGCAGTCTGACCTTTCCTTGCCTATGCAAGCGATAGGCCATCTATTCCATTATATCAGGGTTGGCAGAGGGATAGGCTGGCAGTACCACACCTGAAGCTGTGAAGCGAGTGATGGGAGGGAGGGCAGACCCATCCCCATCCCCATCCCCATCCCATGCTGCATCCAGGAGGTTGGCCTGATGCAGTGAGACAGCAATCGAGCTTTCCAATTGAAACTGACATTCATGACGCCTCCCAATTAACCAATTATGCTGGTGAGAAATAGACTGCACCAGTCCTGCTCTTTTGTTCAGGGCAGGAACATTTTGGACACTGTAGATTTCTGTCTCTTCTTTTTGTTACAATTATTGCCATTAATCAAATCTTTATTGTAGTTGTCAGTTGTATGAGTGTAGTTTGCAAGTGAATGCAGTAAACGTTATTCTTGGGCTCTCATAGATCTTTTTGGCATGACAGTTATGTTTTGTTCTTTCATCTCTTTTCTTTCATTATTGATGGTTGCTCTAGCCTGTCTACCCATGGTCCATGGTCTACCACTGCAAGACACTGTAACTATATGTAGGTCAGAGGAAGGAATTTAGAGAAGGTGCTCTCCACTAGGAGATTGGATGACACAGCCCATAGACCTGCCTCAGTTTTACATTCCACCCACCAATATTAAAGTGATATCACAAAAAAGGAGTGCCTTTGAAGTGACCTGCCTGTTTAGGAAGCTATTCTGTCTGAATGTGCTGAGGTCATGACTACCAACTTCTGTACCCCCAACCCCCACTGTTCTGAGATGTTACTGCAAAGCTGTCAGCCTAAAAAAAGGCTAGTGAGTGAGCTGAGGACCTGCCACTGGGTTGGAGTCTATAAACAAAAGTGCCCTTTTGGGCAGCCTTTAAGTGTCACACACAAGTGTTCCAGAAGTTGCAAGTGGTTTGGAAGTCATGTGTACAAGTAAAACTTAAGTGTAGTGGGCCATTCTGGAATTAACTTCAAATTTCCCTTTTGATTGATCCAATGTAGATTTGATCCTGACACTGGGTATTCCATTATTATAGTACAACAACTGTCACATGAGCTCCATGATGAGCTACAAGGCATGTATCACAACACTGAAGGTTAGGAGAAATGGCTGAAGTTCAGTTGAAGCTTAATGTAAGATTCCAAGAGACTAATTAGCCCTTTTGATTGTTTCAGAGCTGAAGCCTTGCAGAGTGTAATCCAGTTAATGGGTGAAAGGGAGCTGTATGAGTTCTGGAGGGAGGACTACAAGGTGCACAGCATAGAGTGGAACCAGGAAACTGCAAAAGACATTCTCAATGCCTGGCAAAGAGCTTTCACCGAGGTGAGTAGCACAGAGTAGTACGGTGTAGTAGGGAGTAAATTACTGATGGTTATTGCACAAGGGCGTGGGTTGGATGACATTTGACTTCATAATTGTTTGATGTGCTTATTTGATGTGATTATTTCAACAGGAATTGGAAAAGGTTACCAGAAAGGTGCCAGAGAACAGCGACAATGTCCTTCCTTTCTCCACGACCTCTCTGCTGGACATTCTCAAGGACTTCTCTCAAGTCAGCGTTGTCCGCGTTGCCATGGGATATGTCTTTATGGTAAGATTATGTCGCTTATTCCTATAAAAATCTCTTAAAAAACTAACTATTCCATAAGAGATACTGAAAACAGTACTGATTTCCTTTCCATTTTCCACAATAATAAAACTCATTTTCACTTTATCATTACAGTTGGTGTATGCCTGCGTCAGTCTCTTGAAGTGGACAGATGCCGTCCAGTCCCAGAGCGGAATTGGAGTCGCAGGAGTCCTGTTGGTGTCGCTGTCAGTCGCAGCTGGTCTTGGGATTTGTTCTGTTATTGGCATTCACTTCAATGCCTCAACCACACAGGTAAATACAGGAAAATTATGCATAATGCTAGTAAATCAGCAGGGTTTAATTTGATAAATGAAATTACTTCAAATTCGGCATTGTGATAGCATTATGTCCTAATCTGTCCCAACATGTTGCCGTTATGTTATCGTGTAGCATGTGTGGTTAAGTACTCTGTTCGCATTACTACAATACCCACCACTCCATTATTACATGATGTGCTTGAACTCCATGCTCACTATTTCGTGGACATTACACAATAAGTGCACTAAATGATTTAGTGTCTGTGAAGGCTAAGAATGACATGTTGGACCTCCTCTGTCGCCTTCTTACAGCAGCAGGTGGCAGCTGTCTCCCTTACTCTGTTTTCAAATCATATCTGGCGTCAAAACAGAGGCTTGTTTTTCTCACAAACCTTGTTTTGGCTACTGTCAATGGTGCCAGTGGTCAGTCCTTATAGCTGGGTGGTACTGATGTATGGTCCTTGGTGTGTATATGTTTCTAATGCATATTATTGAAAGATTGACATGTGCATTTGTTTTCTGACTCTTTAGTGAAATATAAATTTATCAAGTCGACATGTAAAATACCCCAAACCACATGGCACATGTTACCACTGAGCACTAATTGAATATGTATGATATTGAAATCACATGCATTTAAGAAGGAGATAACATCAAGCCAAATATGATTAATAACGAAGTCACTCAATTACCATAATGGATTTTGCCTGCAGCAAATTGAAAGATGTTTCGACACAGTTCTTTGCTGAAGGAATGTGTGTTCACTTGTATTTGAAAAAGCAGCCAAGTGAATAACTATCAACTATAGTTTTTCCTTCTAGAAAAGAAGTTCTTAGAACAGAGATAAAGGTGAAGAGAAGAAAGAGGAGTGCTTCATCATGCTGTATGTGACCCCTGGGGGTGACCCTCAGTGGTGGGGGCCCTGACATATTTCCATATCCACCAGTCACCCAATCTGGCCTGCTTTGGTGGCAGTCAATTTCACATGGGTGTATTTACACTGAAAACATAAACAGAACAGGGGGCGCTCCCTCTGATGTGCCCAGCTTCTTTTGTCTTGGAATTAGGAGCTTATCTCAGCCACAGGTTGCTCCGGTGACCCCAGTCTCCCTGCTGCAAAGAAGATTAGCAGATTAAGTACTGCTACAAGGTGACCCACTTGCCATCAACTACTTGAACAATGTCTAACATGCTTCTGATGTTCACACATCTCTGACATCATCTGCCCTCGGACTGATATATTTTATCTGTTTTTGACGCTATTATTCACTTTTTAAATAAATTGCCATATATATTATCTGAAGAAAACTGTTGAAATTTTCATCATGTCACAATTTAACATTTCTCTCTCCTTATTTTCAGATTATTCCTTTCCTTGCTCTTGGAATCGGGGTTGACGACATGTTTTTGATCGCACACACCTTTTCAGAGAATGCAAACAGGAAAGAGATTGAATACATGGTAAGTATATATGCCCTGCCCGGTTGTGTTCATGTGGTTTTTTTTAGGAAATGCAGTATAATTAATACCCCCCAGTATATTGTACAGCCGTCATTGATATAGCGGCTGTCTGTAAAGAAGCACCATGTTGTAAAGTGAACCTACTCAGGTTGCACATTTTTCCATTCTCATTTATTGCAAGCGTATAGTGATACCAGAATAAGAAACTTTTTGGAGCGATGAGATTGCATCTTGAATCTCTTGACTGACGCGAGTGGTTGGGCACTTGGTGGTCTCTTCCTGCAATTCATTGCTGTGTCTCTAGCAGACTAGCTCTGGTCTAGGGAACTTACAGAGTTACTATTCTCATAAGTTGTGAGCTGTTTACATTTCAAATGATTTGTGACATCTTTTATAAAGGCTGAATGTTTACATTTAACCCTACTGCCATATATGGCGGGGAGATGGCATAAAAATGCCACCAAACTGGCGGGCATAGATCTTATGAAATCTATATGGACTGTAAGCAGGACCCGTAAAAAGGGGGTCCGCTTTTTAGTGGCTGAGAAGTGGGTATTTAATTGGAGGAGCGGGTGGGAGTAGGGCAGTGCAGAGTTGGCCCTGTGACCCATGAAGGCATGGATGAGTGGCCTTGGGCTGTGCTGCATCAATCTACCCAGCTACCTACCACCACCACGTAATTATACTCACAAAGAAGTTTAAAGGTGTCGAGGGAGCCAGAAAAATAGGCTCATCGCAGCATAGAGCTTTCTGCCTGGGGACTCCATGAGGAGCTCTTGGCTTTTCGCTTTTGATCTTCCATTTTGGAAGCCTTTTTTTAAACTCTCCCTTTTCTATGTTACCGATTCTCTACTTGCCGGCTGCAATGACTGATTTAATCTTATTGTTCAAATTGCCTCAGTGGACCCGTAAGTTGATTCTTGGTCTCCTTGATTTCTTTCTTCAAATTATCTTTTTCCTTTTCTTTGTCATTTATCACTTTCTCTTTGGTGTACAAGATAGAATATTGCAATGTAACAGGTTGGGTGAATGTGAGTTCATTTGATTGCCTTCTCCAATGTACTCTGTTCTATGTATAGTTCCCTGTAATATGTTCACTAAGTTCATGTCTCGATGTTAGTCTATCGGTGCATTCAATCATTCATGTTCAAGATCTCATTTGTGGTTGTGGCATAATTACATGTGTGAGGTATGATTCACTTTTTCCACCATTTGTTTGTTATTCTTTATGGTAATTACTCCCATTAAATTACAAACGGTGTGACAGTTTCTTCAGTTGGAAAGAGTGAAAGTCTGTGGTTCTTGTCATTTTGATTATTTGGTTGTATCACCTGTTTTAAGTGTTGTAGATTACATGACTACATGTTGCTCAATTTTCTTTTGAAGTAGATTTTGGTGATGATTTAGGGAACTCTAATTTTCAAAACATTTATATTCTTGAAATTTATCAAAAATGTAACCATTGAAATGGTTGTACTAGCTTATAAATGTGATATTGTATGTTGTGATGGAAAGTATATACCTCCATTGAGAAACCACAATTAACTTGAGAAGCAGTCCACAAGTTTCTCCTTAGTTTGCGAAGTAACATTGAAACTTGCTAGTTTGTTTTTGGAAATGAAAAGGTTTCCATGGTACATATAACTTGTGTTTAGAGTTGAATTAGGGCTGTGCTGCTTCTGCAGGTGAATGCGTTTCCGGAGGAAGTAGCTGTTGGAGTGAAGTATTTTGGGAAATGTAAGTTGTGATGAGGTTGTATATCATGTTTTTTTGGCTGATTGCAGGAGCAGACCGGCCACTGCCTGAAGAGGACGGGAGTGAGCGTGATGCTTACCTCCATCAGCAACGCCTGCGCCTTCTTCCTGGCAGCCATCATCCCCATCCCGGCCCTCAGAGCATTCGCCCTCCAGGTAAGTACCATCTCAGTGAGAATTACCACCCAGCAGCTTCCACTCTTGCCTCTACCTCCTCCTATAAACCAGAAAAGTTGGAAAAAATATCATATAAATCAAGCGTTTTTAGCTCAGTAGTAATCTTCTACCCAAACAGAATGTCGTTCACCGATTCCGCGAGCACATGTTCAGTCTTACTGTTCCAACCAGCAACGGGATAAGTCAGATCTAAACACCAAGAGCCCAGGAGTGAAGTAGTTCCACTGTTCTGTGGAGCTGTAGCCCATGTGCTGCTGGTATATATGTGCAATGTTTGTGTATGTAATAATGTCAGACAATAGGATGAGATTGTTGACATGATGTTTGTAAGCATTAGGACACCACATGCCCTTGCGGAGGGTTGGGTTGGAGTTAGCGCAGAATATGATAGGTCAGTGCATGCCTGGCGAGGTGTAATGGGTGGAAAGTGACATGATTCCAGTGCAGTGATACAGCGAGATGGATGATGAAGGTGTACAAGCGCTGAGTGCAGGAGCAACTCTGTACCCGCTGTACATTACTGAGATACTGGAATCATAGGGCCTTATCGCAAACCCGTCAGCAGCCTGTATCTCACAGGTTGACAAGCCTCTGCTTTTCTTTGTACCTACCCACACCCCTGGCTCACTGAAAGATGGTGCAGTTTGCACACAGGGCTTCTCTTATAATTTAAGCTGCACTCTGCTCTGGGAAGATGTTTACTGAGAGTTGAGAACAGATCTGGGGAGGTGAGAGACTGACATGCACCTGAATGTCTTTCATCTACTGGCTCCAGATGGCTCTCCAGTTCTCTATTCAAAGGAGCTGTGTGCATCTCTAACATCAGGGCAAACAGTCATCACTGGTTTATAACTTAAGATTTATCTGTATGACCATGATAGCTCATGATAGACCTCAATGGAAGCTTATCAAACTTCTTGTCAACAGAGGGAGCCCTGGGCAGCCAGCACCACCTATCCAAACCATGCAGACTCACCTGCAGTGCCACCTAGTGACAGATGGAAGAAGAGCCACATGTGATATGTGATTAATTCTGCTTAATGTCTGACATATCTCACTGAATTACTCCATCAGAGGCTTTTAAGTAATCAACAAATGCACTATTGATCCAGGTAGACATGAATAGTGTTCTTCATAAGTGAAGATTTCTTGTGGAAAGCTGAGGTTTTAGCACAGGAAGTTGGTTCACTTCTTCACTGGCTAAATGGTGCAAATGTACAGTTGACAAATTGTATCATCCTGCATGTCTGGTTTTCATTGGAAGTTCATGAACTGATGCATTCCATGGGAATGAACAAAGGGTGGTATATAAAGTATCCCATGAAAATATGCAAGAGATATTAGATAGGAGAGTGGGAAGATTTCATACTCAAAAGAGTTTGAGTTGGAAGACTTTCCATTGGTTAGTCTCCTGTTTTAAGTGAATGAAGTCCAGGAAGATAGGGATTTCAGGTCTAAATGCTTCCTATGAGCAGGAACGTTGAGAAGAGGTGAAAGTTAGAACTGGCCTGTTGTTGAAGGAGAAGCCTCAGGCCTGTGCATTGTTGGTCAGAAGGTCAGGGCTCGTGCCTTATGGCTTGGGCAGAGGATGGACAGCAATGCAGAGCAATGTTAGGCCTGCAAGGCTTGTGGTCAGTGATGGGCCCACCAGGTGAGGTATGCGGCTGCTGATGCAGCATCAAATGAAGGAACATCAGTTATAGAGGCTCAGTTATAGAGGAGGTTGGGAGCACCATGTTTACCTTGGCTGCAGGACAGACTGTTGCGTGTGGTCCACCTTCTGTGCTGTTGCAGAAAACGAGCATCCCACCCTGCCCAGGATCAGTGGCTGGCGCATCATGGCCTCCCCAAACAAAATTAAAAAAAGTAAGAAGAAAAAAAGAGAGAATACTTGGCAAATGTGCGCAGAACAGAAATCTGCAATATCGAAGGCAGAGTTGGGTTAGAGCTGCAGAAGCAGTAGAAGCAGGGTTGATGGTGAGCAACAGACCCCCCATAATCTTGCAGTCTGGCTGAGTAAACAAGCAATGGGCTTCTTAATGTTGCTCCATTCAACTGGCTGGCCACAAGGCTAAAATACCTGCAGCTGCTTTGCCCTTGATTGTCTTTCTGCTTACACAACTCGAGACTACCTGAGGTAGCCCCAGTGGCATGGAAATGATGCGAGCAGAAAAAACTGTTCAGTTTAAACACAGGTTACGCCTGGTTGCTGCCTCTTTGCCAAAAACTGTTGGTTTGGCCTAAATGTAGTCTCCTCACAGGTCTCCCTGGCTCTCACAGCTCCCTTCTCACAACTCCCTTCTCACAACTCCCTTCTCACAACTCCCTTCTCACAGCTCCCTTCTCACAACTCCCTTCTCACAGGTAGACTGTTGTGCTCTTTTCTTCACCTCAGGCCTCGTTTATTCCCTGTCCCTAGCTGTGGTGGTCCTGCATTTCAGCTGTGTGGGTGTTTTGGGCTAATGGACAACATGAAGTGCAGAGAGCAATGGGCCTTTGGTACCAGGCTGAACACTGTTTGCTGCAAGATTAGGTTGAGCAACTATACTGCTCCAACCCTATGAACTAATATACCCCAGCATCCCTTCTGCAGCCTCTAGTCTCTTGGGGTACAATGTATGCCCCTTTTTTTTTGCCAGGGCTCACCTGGACCACACCCGGCTGTTTCAGCATTAATCCCAGGGTGGTGTGGGACTGAGGGCATTACTGCTTTTCATACCTGTGCATAAAAAGTGCCCACTTTTAATACTTGAAAGATTAGGTTGAGCTAGGGGAAGAGGGGGTGAAAAGTCACAGGGGTAAAAAGTCACAGGCCTTTTTGACCAACTTGCAGTGACCTAATTCTTAAGCTTAAATCATAATTTGGGACGCTTTTATGAGAAGAAGGTCTGCAGGGAATATGAAAATTATACTCATTGTGCAAATTGGGTTTTTACCCACCTCATGCATTTTTGGTGTCCCAAACAGGTTTTATTGATTCTGAACTTTCTCTATTAATGTCTGGTCACTGTGACTAAGGAAGTTGTCCTAGTGTTTCAAGGTCCCTTTGATAATTGTCTTTCATGCTGTGAACCCATTTCTGGCCATTTGGTCACCAAGTTGCCATGATCATGTGTTGAATTTAAAAAACAGCTGAGGGGTGAAATGTCACACTGTGACATTTCACCCCAGCACTGTGATATTTTACCATAGGGTACCGTGAAGTCAGTATTCTGTGCTAAGGAAAGTAAAATATTCCACACTAGAAGCTTTTAGCTTACAATCCTATCATCATTAATCATCAATAATACTAATAGGAGGGCATTGGAGCAAAATTTAATTTCGCAAACTTTGGGCAATTTCTGTCGCCGGCTTTGCTGATGGTGCATTGTCATTGCATGCCGATAGCTTTGGAAGGCTCGATATAAATTTCATGCACAAGGATGACTATCAAGTCTAGGTCTGCATATTACCTCATATAGTGTTGTATGTTCACAACAATTGCATGTGACTTGTTACCCCATGGTTGTGACTTCTTGACCCTGACATGGGGTAAAAAGTCACATCGGACTTTTCCTTAAATAATTGTGAACTGACTAAAGCCTATTTACTGAACAGCAGCTATCATGTGATACAACTGTAGTCAACTAAATACTGCATAATTGTGCCAAAGGTCATTAAGATCTGACAAACACCTGCTCTGCTCTGGGGCTTTTTCTGAATTTTGTGACTTCTGACCCCCGCCTCCCCTACTATGAGATTCATTCAGCGTGAAACAATTTTCTTTTTTCTGCTCCTTCGCCATTGCTTGCCATTGTCAGGTTTTGCCTTGTAACTCAGTCCTGTCCCCTTAGGTGAGTTATAATTGAAAGATAATTGGACTGTAAGTACACGGAATGTTACAATGGCATTTTTGAAGGACTTTGTCAAAACTGCTTTAATGGCTGTCATGTTGAATAATGTCCTATTTGAAAATCAGCCCGGAGACTGTGTTCACTGAGATGACTGAAACAAGTCGGCTAATGAGGTTTATTGCCTTCAATCAAGGAGCAGTAATCACCATGGAAAGCTGGTTAAGCCTGGTTTGAAGCAGTGCACAGACCTCATTGGTATGGGAGCTGTTGGGCCAGGGGGTATTTCTTGATTTTTCATTGTGACTTATGGGTGGTCGACCCGAGGTGTAGAATCTGCTCCACATAAGAAGTGGATAAGCTGGAAAAAAGAGCTCCTGGCAAGTAGCAACTTTGGCTGTAACATTTTTGCCTGGGCAGAGCAAGACAAACTGAACATACAGACTGTTAAGATAGCCCACCATGACCCACATGCTGCAGTTCTAGCTGTGGACTTACTTCTATCATGGGATTTTTTCTCCTTATTCTTGTAAATCACAGTCCTATTCCAGATTGCAGCACTTTGGACCAGTCAGGGGACCAGTCCCTAATTCCTTTCCATTGTAGTAGAAATCTTAAAAGTTTACAGAGTTGGAGATACATGTAAACAAATGCTGAGGTCCTGCCAAGTGGCACACATAAACTTTTTTCCTGCTAGGTATAACAGCAGCACATTAATTTATGTGCAAAAGGAATTCCTCAAGCAGAAAAGCTGGTGGAGAACATCTAAGAGGAGAAAAAGAAGGAGAATTCCTTAATGCGTTTTATGCCCACACACGTGTTGTACATGGGTATGCATCACTAGAAGAAATCATAGCAATTTAAAAAAGAACTTTTATAGCACACAGCTATTCTAAGTACATGAAATGACATGTTCTTTTGCAGATAGCTCCGGTGCTGTGAGGTAGCACCAACAATTAACTGTTTATTCTGTAGAATTTTGCTCCAGCACCGTGTCATTCTGCCAAGAAAACTACCTGGCTGGCACTTCTTCCCAACTTTATAGAGTTTATATCTTATACTTGTAGATATCTCCCAGCCTGAACTTGCAATTAATAACATCACATGCTTTGCATAACACCTGTCGCAAAAAGTATAGCTCAAGAAACTTGAGAATTGGAAAACTCGGGTAATTAAAGCTGCTCAAAAGAATGAAAGGAGAGCAAGGCTCCATGGTGAATGTAATGGGAGAGGATGCATTGAAAGGGCATTTGTCAGATGGGACCTTCTTTGCAATACATAAAGAGACATGGCATACATGCAGAGTGCTACATGATCTCCTCTCTAAAGGTCTTTTAGCAGTGGATTAAGAAACCAATTTACAACCTCCAAATAAGGTGTCGTTTGTCTAATGATGAACTGGGATGAATTAGATGTTGGTTTTGTGTACTACATGTGTACATATCAAGGTGAAAGGAAATCATAATTACTCAAGAGACAGATATGATTTACATTTGAGGAGTTGGGCAATTAGAGATTCGAGAATTTCAATTGCCATACTTTCTTCCAACTGAAGCCTATCCCTAAACAAATTATACCATGTATAATATACTAATTTTTTCATGCTAAAATCTAGCCATCATAATTATACTGTGGATAATTATGTTAATTGTATGACATCTATGTCATGTTAACTGGATGACTGTGATGTATTGAAAATGTCTTGTTTTTGTTTCAGGCTGCCATTCTGGTGCTCTTTAACATGGTGTCAGTGCTTGTGGTCTTCCCTGCCTTCGTCAGTGTGGACTTGTACAGGAAGAAGGAGCACAGGGTGGATGTATTTTGCTGCTTCACTGGGTAAGTCCTGCCTCCTAGCCATGTGCTAACCTAACATCTGTCCATGATCTTCATAATAACTCCCAATGTGTGTTTGATTTGGCCAAGTTGAACTTGAAAGCTGGCGTTTGCCACTGGCTGTGTTGTGCAGAGGGCAGGGCCCCGGTAGGTCCCTGGTAGGTCCCAGCGGATTGCAATCAAAGACGATTCGAAGAAGATGGAGGTCAGAGCCCTGTCCATATATTGCAAGTGGGAGGACCTGCAGCTTTGTTTTTGGCCAGCACAGGCAAAACGAATCTTGCTGGTCGTACCATGCTCTGCAAGTTGAGTTGCCCTTGAAGGTCACGATGGCTGGACCTCCCAGGCACAGCCAGAGCTGGTCTAAGCTAGCCCCAGGAGCTGGGAGTACTGAGCCTGCCATTCATACTGTTTTGCAGTGACTGACACATGCATTACTATCTCCCTATCTTTTTTGCCTCTGTCAGAACCAGCCCGCGGCAACACACAGCTCGGCTTTTCATTATCTCCCCATCTATGAAGTTTTTGCTTGGCCTTTTTACCAAAGCATTTTCCTAGCAAGCCTTGCAAGTCATATTTCAGATTATAAACTAGCATTAGAAGCTGCAGGGGGTGTTCCATACTCACTCTCATCTATTTTTTGCAGTTCATCTGCTCCCAACGACTTGGATCGCCACGGAACAGCTCCAGAATACCGCGAATCAGCCACTCCACCACCGCCTTACTCATCCGCACCACCACAGTACCACACCATCACCCAGGCTGGACCTGCGGGACATCATCCAGTCACCGTCCTTGCCAATTCTGAACGAGATTGGCGGGGCACTTCCCCTGCGAGTGGAGGTAAGCGAAAATACCTGTTACATTGTAGCCAGTGATTGACTGTTGTTGGAAACAGATAGAGTTGGAGTTACTGGCTTTTTTAAGCGCTGCTGTTTCTCGAACCGCACACATGCTCCAATCTCAGGCCTTGTTAACCATTACTCTTTTTATGCGGTTGCAAGTTGGCAGATAAGCCTCCAACAACATTTTTGCCATTTCTTAATAATATTTATTCAACGCGGTTTGATATCAAAACACTCTCGTGGCCTATTTTGCGAAGCCCGGGGCATTTTTATTGCCTGAAAAAGTGGTGTGACATGATAATGCAGGGAGAATGTTGGTTGTTTTTGCAGCTGGGTCACAGCAACATCTGACTCACGATGAAGAGGCGGGATGCGCTGACCAATGCTCCTTCACCGGCGGTCACTGCTGCAGATGGACGCTCACCTGGTTCGCCACCAACTTCTATGGACCTCTACTGCAGAAGACCTGGGTCAAGGTTAGTCAAATATACTATTACAAGTCTTTTTACCTATTACGAAAGTATTACGTAGTGCATACTTTCATGCTTTTCTTTCGTTAAATATTTGTAGAAAATTTCACATTATGTTAGCTAGTTTATTGCGAGTAATTTTACACCTCAATATCTTCTATGTGGTGTTTTGCAATACTATAGAGAGTATTGCCCTGCCTATTTATAACTACTAGCAGCAGTGTGGAACACTGGGTGGGCTCCCTTTTTTCTCATACCTGCACATGTTGTTGTGCTGGTTCAACTAAGGATCACAGCACCTGTGCAAAACACTAATGCATACATTTCTCTTTCTTCCAGGTCCTTGTGGTTATTGGTTTCACCGCTTTAGTGACCTTCGGAATTATCGGGACATGTCGCGTCGAGGAGGGCCTGGACCTCACGGATGTCGTACCTCGTGACACCAAGGAATACCAATTCTTTGAAGCACAAGACAAATACTTTGGTTTTTATAATATGTACGCTGTTACTCAGGCAGACTTTGATTACCCAAGAAATCAGGAACTGTTATATGATTACCATCAGTCCTTTCAAAGGGTGGAAAATATACTCAAGCGAGAAGATGGAACTCTACCTGACTTCTGGCTCACCTTGATGAAGAACTGGCTGCTTGGTAAGTACACTAACTTGCTATGATTTATTTAACTATTCTTGGTAATATTTAAAGTAAAGGTTATAGAATTTACACTTCTTCAATGAAGTTTTAATGGCTCGTTATCACCGCTGGATTTCTGTATTACTTTGGACGAGACTTGCATGGAATGGTATTTCAAGTGGTCCCCATTTCCTGATGCCTTCCCTCCTAAATGCACTTGATTTGAATAGCCAAGCCATTACATTAGGCAAGAATGTGGTCAATGGAAGGAAGCTGCCTTGGGCATTTTGGGATCTGTTGTAAAATTTCCATTTTTATGAAGTGGGCAAAGAGTGACCACATGAAGCCTCCCAAGAATACCAGGTCAGCATTTCGCCCTGTATTATCCAACATGTTGTGCACAGAGACAATGGACTGTTCTGTGTTGCTTGGGTATTTGCATTCTGAATATATGCAGCAAAATCATAAGCATAAATATGCTCATGATCAGGAGCACATGAGTGTACACTGAGGCTTATGCATAACAGATATGGGGAAGAAAGGGGTTATTGTGGGGCCCTAGCAGGTCATGGGGGTGAGCTGGTTCTGCTCCTGGGCTGGTGTTTCATTGACCATTTGCCTGTTAAACCCTCTGGGCACCATTGTAAGCCTTCCTGTGGAGACCCAGGGGAGAGCCAGTGGAGTTAGGGGGCTTTATGATTTTCCTTACCACTCACCTTGAAATGGCAAATGTTCCTGCGGTGCATCGGTGTTGCAGACATATAAAAGGGCAATATCAGTCGACTATAAATTCACCCTAGGGTGGCATTTAATGAGCCATTAAGAAGCCATTGTCCACTTTGAATGGCCAGGTAGATTTAGGTGGTCCTGATGACCACTGCAGGGGATCCTGGCCACCCCAGACTGGCCACTAGCAATTCTGACTGACTATCAGGACTGAACTCCTTTGTCACTGTGCTCTTGGCATGTGGTCTGCATTCAGAACTTGTTCACTGAGATACAATCGCGGAGATATTATCTGTGAATGCCAAGGCAAAAGCGAGGGAATTCATTTAAAAGATAGGATCACTGCGTCTTGGGATCATGATGTCTCGGGTTTTCTTACTTCCAGTCGCTTTTGGTTTTTGACGCAGGTCACTGACTCTACGTAGACAATGCGGACAGCACAGATAGATGAACACCAGATCGAAGTCCAGTGGCCAGTTGAGAGAGCCAACCCGTAATTTAAGCGATTTTCATCGTTGAAGATTGACGGTTTGACCAACCCATTCAAAAACAGTGTTGACAGAAGAACCCAAAGTAGTGCCAGCAACTGGAGGGGATTTTTTGAAAGCTGTTGAGGTGTATGTCAATTATTCGAAAGTGATAAGAGTAGAATTTCCTGCAGCACCGATGTGTCAGGGATGTGGAGGACAATTTACCTGTCTACAGCGGCCCACACCCTGCGACTGACATTGTTTCCAGTAACTTTCTACCATTGAATTGTGCAGCTGTATGGGGTTCGTGTTGCCTTCTCATTGTAAGCAGTGCTGGGCCAACGTGTTATTTCATTAATTGATGGGATGCAGGAAAGCTATAGGCATTGCATATGATATGAGGCCAGTGACATCGCTTGTGATTGATTGCGACTCCGCATTGAGATCCCCTCTAGGTTCGAGACACCGTGACACTATGCTGGGGGTCCAGCCAGACCCGCCTTTTGTTCCCTTGGTCTCTGCTCGCAATTTACGATGTCCTGACTCAGGCCACCACAGGAGATTTGCTTGGGCAGGTGCTTACCTGCTTCAATTGCTTCCCTTTGCCTTGGATAGCAGTTGGTTTCCAGAAGTTCTGAATCCGAAAGAGCCCTGGTTGATAGAAGGAGAAAAATCTGAAACTACTCAAAGTTAGACACTAGACACAATACTTCAGTAAATGGGGCAAAAGGTAATTGTTTTGCCCTGTTGGCTAAGTAGCCTTTGGTTGAAAGTGGCCATCTGACCTTAGCTTTTGACCAGACGGTGGCATATGGCTTGGAAGTTTTGGGTGCATGAGTGATGTGGCGTGCAGAAGGCAAAATGACCATTGGGAGAAGTTAGTGTAAGGTCGAATTGCCATTGTAAAGGCAACCATCCGTCAATGGGGACCATTAAAAGAGCATTCTGCGGCCGGCTGTTTTTCTAATTAGCAGACGAGCTCAGAAGTGACTTGGGTGGTGGGGGTACGTTATAAAACGCAGGGTGGGCTACGGGGCCGGGGCCGGGCTGCGGGGCCGGGGCCGGGGTCGGGCCCGGGCTAGAAGTTTAATAGGTAATTAAACCCAATAGTCCTGCCAAAGGTAGTCTGCCTTTGGTCCTGCTACAGATTAGGTCTTCTCAGTGCACCGTGTATTGCATCGGGCCTGTTATGCAATGAACAGTTTGCCTCCACAAGTGAATTAGGCCTATAAGCAATACTATACTTACAATAAAGTCCGATACCTGAAAAATTATATCATATCTTCTAAATATTCATCTGATGATAAGTATCTGACTGTCACTTTATAAAAAAATTCCCTGATTGCTGCCTGTTTATCTCAGTAGGCCTATAGGCCTATATGTTTTGTCTTTCTAATTTCCAATTGTTTGCTGTCTGTCTATCGGTCTTTTGGCCTACATCAGTATTTATCTATCTTATATTTGGGCCTATATATCCAGCTATATCTATCTATCCAGTTGTATATATCTATTTATCTGGCTATCTATCAGCCACCTATATCAATCCATCCAGCTATCTATCTAATAGCACAGGCACTCTCCTGGACTGACTGTACAGTTTGTTAGAAATGATATTTATACTGAGTATCAATTGACTAATACAGGAGTGTGCCTGTGATTCTAATTTCTATGTCTATCACTCCCACAATTAATCAATCAAGTCATATCATTCAACTGCATAAATGCATTTATAACCCACAGCCAATCTAAGCTCATCTATCGATCTATCTGATAATATGTATGTCTCTCTTGCTTGTTGTCAACTGTCTATCTATCAGCCAACAGACCAGCTGTCTGTCTGTCCAATAAGAAATTGGCATAACACAGTAAAGCATTCATGAATAGAAGCAGGGGCAGTTTCCTGGTAGAAACCACAGGAATGTCCGCATCTTTGATTCCCGTTGTTCTTTGACAAGTTTGTATGTTGTTGGTTTTCTTTTTGTGGTCTTTGGTCAGTAATTGGCAATTAAAGCCATTTAAGTTTGAGCCCGGCCCCAAGCCCGGCCCCGGGCCCGGCCCCGTACCCCGCCCTGCATTTTATAACGTACCGGTGGTGGGTGGTCTGGCCTCTCTTGGAAACATGGGCATTGAAGAGAAGGCGGGCCAGGAGCATATAGGAGCAATCACCTCACTTTCTATTTAACCACATCACAGGCCAGTTAATAGATATCATTGTAATACTAAATTAGTATTGCATTTCAACATGATGGCAACTTTCAGTGAGTCTGAAATTAAATAGGATAGCCATAAAAGTGAATGACAGGGAAGTTGGGCCTTTGATCAAGTTTATGCCTTGATTTGATTTGTGACCACAGAGACAAGTGGATTACAAAAGATCATGCAGAACACATCCAGCCTGTCAGACCTTTGAAAGTGGTAACTTGTATGTTTCATAATGAGCTTCTGATTTAGCATCTCATTCTTTTCATGAATTTTAACAAATTTAAGCACCTTAATCTCCAAAACAAACTGAATGGAAGTGCTTAAAGAGGACCACATGCTGTGATAGGTTTATGAACAGGACTTGCATAAACAAGAACACTTAATGCTGTAATTGCTCAGACAATGCTGTGATGTTGGATCTGTATAATATAGAGGCCCTTATCATGTGGGACCACCAAGCTAGAAGAAAGACGTGCTGCTTGGGCTAATGTATTGTGGGCCTGTGTTACATGGGCCATGTTATTGGCGAAAAATATGTGTGTCACCTTGGGAGAGAATTTTGTGTGAGCCTGTCAGGTTCTTCTGCTCTGAGCGACATCATTTTCTTGATGCCAGAGGGAATAATTGCATGGCGAGCAATTATGTCATAGTGGAAGGAATGATATAGCTTAGATAAGCATGGAGGCATTGTGAATGGCAGTGGACTGCAATGCTGGAACTAACTAGCATGAAGCAAGTCCTCTGCTGCACGAAATATTCACATGTTCTCACTCAATTCCACTTTTCATGGCGCAATAATAAGATGGCCCCCTGAGTTTAGGTGCCTAAATTGGTTAACCAAGTGTAGTCAAAGCTCTATTCCACTGGTCTTAGTAGTTTTACATGGTGTTATATGAGCCATGCAACCTGCTTGGTATTTGCAATCATTGAATTAAGCACTTGCTCTGTCTGTGGATTTTCAACATTGTTGGAAGGCAAGACAAAAATGAGGATAACTGGCACCACACAGCAGTTATCACTTCATTCCCAGTGCAATCAAATCAAACAAGTGACCTTTGCAGTTCTAGAACTTCGTCCTATTTTCAGAGGGATTATCAGAATGTTTAGAACCACCCAGGAAAAATATCCTTTTTGAATTAGGTATCAGTTTCCTTGGTCTCTATCTTGTTTTGAATCAGTTGCTTTTTAGTTGACAGTCGTGATAGTCCCCCCTGTTCATTCATTGTGTAACCTATCATGTTGCTTATCAGGATTGATGGGGCTGGAATTAAAATAAGCAAACCACAAAGGATCATTTATTTGAAATCCGGGTAGGTGGGGGTGAGATGGGTATGCTTGTAAATAAAGGCCCAGCAATCCCGGATCCCTCTAGTTTTGAAGGTGGTCCCTTGAACGTAGCACTTCTCTGTGTAAATCATTAGTTTCCATGGCGACAGACGACAGGTATTGTGGCAGGTAAATGGCAGAGGGTTGAGATCAAAGCTGACCGACTGTCACAACCCCCTCTCCCTCTAGCCACCCTCGAATTTCCTGCCCTCCCTGACAATACTCTACCTGCATGAGTAATGCACCACATTCACTGCTCCTTCAGCCGGCTTCTCCTGGGTGAGCAGTTGACTGAGAAGGGGAATTGTATACTCTGATAAACAACTATAGTTATGCTCATGTGGCCATGCTTTTTATCTTCATTCATGTGATAGTATACACACACACATGGCTATAGCCCTACATTTGGCTACATAAACATCACACATAGGTCTTTGTAAAAGTTTGTATATGAACTCTCTAATAGAGTCATTGAAGTCCCCCTGGACACCGTGTTACTACATTTGATAGATGCATGATTGATGCTTTGTCATAGTAATGGCTTTCCTCAATCCTGGTCACCGCAGGTGCTCAATACCTGCAAATGTAGCAAAGAGTTACAAAGTAGTCGGTCGGTGTTTTGCTGAAAGGCGCTTTGATGGATATTTGCAATGTCATAAGTGATTGATGGATCACCGACAGAAGAAACCTTCGCACTCGAAATGTCACTCACCGGGGCCCCAAAATACTTGGGTTAATTACAGCCACAGAATAGACACTGTCCCAGAGCACTGCAACTTGTCTGCAAGGCAGCAGACTTTGAGCAGAGACTTGATGGAATGGTTTACACCCATTGTACACATGTATTGTGAATGTTATTCTTTATTTTTTAGATCTTCAAGAGGCATTTGACAGGGATGTCAAAGATGGAGCAATGAGCCAGGAAGGCTGGAAGAGCAATGCCACAAATGATGGCATCCTAGCCTACAAGCTTCTCTTGCAGACGGGCAACATCGATAATCCCCTGGATAAAAGAAGGGTAAGCAGTTCTAAGAACCGCCAAGTAGTAAAACCAAGTGAGCATGAAATATATACATGCACATATATACATCGCTGTGTTGTTGAAGTATGCCATAGAATATCCCATGGAATAGCACAGTATTCTAGACAGTCCTGGGTGGTCATGGTTAAGTGCTATATAGAGGACCCAACATGCAAGAGAACCACAATAATTCTTTGCTCTAGCGAACATAACATGTGTGTAGAAGACTCAAGAAAGGCCTATAGGTGAGAGCCATTAGCATAGGCACTATAAAAATACGTTTACAGCAGTATTGGGACACCCAGGCGCCTCTATGGCCAGCTAAAAAAAGCGGCCAAGAATTTAATGGCTTCAATTTTTAGAATCTTGCAACACATTGCAGGCCTATTTGCTCTCGAGGTGCTGGAGAGAAGAACAAACGGATAGGGAATTGTAGCATGACATACCTTCGCTGGTCACACATGATACTCAACAAGGGAGAGCAACTTACTCCAAAGTACTGTGTTTGCGAAACAAACATTTCTCGGTTCTTGCATTGTGGGTTTTCCAAAAAGACTATTGTTTATGCACAATGCGGTGACTGCGGTGTGTATAGTTGGCCAACATTGCGAAATGAACATTTTTGAGGAAAAATGATTTTAAAATTCCAACCATCAGAGTGCATTTAATTTGCTAAGAGTTGCATACCTTTCCATTATGTACACCGATGCATCCATGAATGGAGTGAGTGCTTCCATTAGCGATGCAACCCAACACGACATTGTTGCCTAATGTGTCTTTTGTATTTCTGCTCTCAGGTCATGACCAACAGATTGGTGGACAACCAGGGGATCATCAACAGGGCAGCTTTCTACAACTACCTCACAGCCTGGGTGTCCAACGATGCCATGGCATACTCAGCTGCCCAAGCCAACTTCCATCCTGTGCCCAAGCAGTGGTATCATGAGCCCACTGACCATGAGTTCAGAAGTAAGTATAATCACTAAAACTGAAATGTAATGATGACATCTAGGCAAATTAAAAAACAACAACACTTCAGCATTGCAGAATGTATAAAAAATATGAATTTTAAAATAATTTAAAGTCTAAAGTTTCTCCAAAATGGAAATTTCAGTTTCTTTGTTTCTGCTATCAGTGCTTGATTTAAACCATTCCACTTGGTGTTGACTATTTATTTATTCGTTATTGATATATTCTCTAATATGTCTTGCATATTTTTTGCAGTACCAAAATCACAGCCAATTATTTATGCACAAATTCCCTTCTTCTTGGTCAACCTTGGTGAGACCAGTGCTGTCACAGAAACTGTGGAGGTAGGTGACATAATAAATATATTTTGTTTTCAGAGATAATTTGATTCTTGAGAATTGGACTATGTCGCAAATGCTTACTTTCTCAAGCTTATTGGAAATCTATATATTCTAAAAGTGAAATATTTTGCTATTTCAGAAAATCCGCGGAATCTGTGAAACATTTACGGAGGAAGGTCTTCCAAACTTCCCGAGTGGAATCCCGTTCACCTTCTGGGAGCAGTATATCAACCTCCGTTTCTACCTCATGCTGTCTCTCATCTCCACGTTGGGAGCCATCTTCCTCGTCCTCACCATCATCCTCTGCAACCCTTGGGCTGCCCTCATTGTTGTAAGTAGAATGTGACAACTAAAGTTTTTAAATTAATTTGTTGTGACACATCGGTGCCTTCAAATCATCTTGGGCTTTGGAAATAATAATTGTCATCGGGTGTTTAAATCTCCAGCTCTTTGAAAAGAATGTATGTAATTTGTGATGTACACTGATGCATCAATGAATGGAGCGGGTGCTCATTTTTGATGTTTAAAATTACTCAAACCTTTAGCAAACAGCAATTATTTGTAACATTTTGTTTTGTTGTTTTGAGAGTCTGCTATGTTTCAAGTGTCTATGTTTGCCATAACATTTCCGATTGTTACAAGTGGTGTTTTTTATTAAAAACACTTGCTACTTTTCACTTTGTATGGTTTCTTTGGGAATTGGGTTTACGGTTTGTTATGATTGTCCTTCAGGTGGCCGTCCTTGCAATGATGGTTGTGGAGCTGTTTGGCTTCATGGGGTTGACAGGGATTAAACTCAGCGCTGTTCCCGCAGTCATCCTCATCGTATCCGTGGGCATTGGTGTTGAGTTCACCGTCCACATCGTTTTGGTAAGTTATTGCATTTAATAAATTAACATGCACTCTTAAAAAATTTTGAAATGTGTCCCAAATCTGATGTGATATATATGTCCTGTCTGCGAGATCGGGTAAGCTTTCAATAATGATAGAGAAGAAAAGCCATATGGTGTAGTATCTGCTGGAAGTACTAAGTTGAGAACTTGATATCTAGTAGTAGTAGCTGGCTCGCTGTCTTTACCAATCGACTGTCTCTCATCATTCTAAGTAATTTAATGAAGGAGAAGAGTTTAAACTCTCGTTGTAGACTTACAGACTAATGTTGCAATGTTACTTTTTTGGCATTTCAGGGCTTCATGACCTCCATAGGGAGTCGAAACAAAAGAATGCGGATGACTTTGGAGCACATGTTTGCCCCTGTAGTCCATGGCGCTGTGTCCACCTTGCTTGGAGTTGTCATGCTCGTGGGGGCCGAGTTTGACTTCATTGTAAAGTAAGTTTGCTTATTATGAGGAAATTATTTCAACTGTGTTAACTCCTATGTTGTAATGTAGCTGTCATGGTGACATTGTTATGTTGATTGATCAGCGGTGTTATTAGCACTGGAAGGTGTGGACTTCTCTGTTCTCAGGAAATGCAGTTGTTATGTTTAGATTATATCTGCATAGTTCAAATAACGAAGAACAAGTGATAAAACAAGTATGGACAGCCATGTGATTATATGAAAGTCTGCAATATCAAGAAAGGCTTTTAGGATTGGAATGTCAGGAAGGACAATTACAACATGACTATGAAGAAGGGTAGGGGATTGTTGTTATTTGGATATTGTGAGACATGGTGCCATGGTAGCTGATGCAGCCTAGCTGCTACCTGAAAGAAGGGGGCCTGAAAGAAGGGGGGTTGCAAGTTGAGCTCAGGGGGTGGCTAGAGTAAGAGGAACTGGGTCAGGAATGTAGAAAGTTGTAGGTAGAGAATATTCCACCATGCGAGCAGGAGCAAGCTGGAGCTAACACAGGAGGAGGAGGAGGTACAAGAGCAGGAGAAAGGCAAGGGCAGAATGCTGCAGGAGCAGCAGCCCAAGTCAGAGTCAGAAGATGGAGAGGGTGGTGGGTCTGGGGTGATGCAGGTCACAAGATGTGTGAGGGATGCAGTCCAGACCTCCATCCAGCCACTTCTCTTTTCTCAGTCTCTTGGGTTATGTGGGTCTCTCTGGAAGTTTCAGTTGCTCACAAAAAACCTCTTGGCCACAACCAGTTCACCTCCAGCAGCAGTCACAGGCACAATATTATAAGCAAGGGTGCACAGGAGGCCCTCTGGAGCTCACTGGCCCCACTGGATGTGATTAAAGTTGAGGATCCATGACCATGGCCTGGGGCAGCTGCCATTACCTCCACTGGGACACAAGTAGGATACGTAATGGGCCACATTGTTCTCTGCTGATGGTAGGCCTGTCTTGTGGAAGGGGGTGATGGGGGTGTGAGGGTGACCTGCCTTGACCCCACACCCCTCCTCTTGCAGTGGCTTGTGGGAAGTGCTGGCTCCTGGCCTGGCTATGATCATGGCTACTGGGACCACCCAAGTCGAGGGCTAGAAAAACACCTCAACAAACAGCTTAGCCTATCAGCCACATTTCAAACACAGCTCTTCTCTCAAAGTTTACTTCTTTAAATATCCTACTGCACAACCTGAGCACAGATAGAGCAGAGCTGTTATTTCAAATCCTTGTACTAGTGTAACGAACCCTAAATGGCCTCTGAAGCATGACATGAAAATGGAACTTGGTTAAAATATGTGTGCTATTTGAAATAGAGGCTTCGTGACGTGAGTGGGCAAGCATTGTACAAATAAGAATAGATCTGGAGTCAGAACTGTACACAGAAGCCTGCAGATAATGATCAGAGAAAGTATAAATCTTGCCACAAAGGGCCAGGCTGGATCTTTATTAGTGGCAGGGGTAAACTGCATTTGTCGTAAGGTAAACAAGTGGCAAGTTGTAGTTCTTTTTTGAAAGAGTGCTGCGAGTGGAATTGCCCCAAAAGTGGGGTGAATGAGAGAAGTTGGGTGGTTCTGTTTGATCTGAACTGGCTGAGAGGAGACAGACTTGTAAACTTGCTGATAGTGCCTCTGGAAATCCCATGAACAGCCCCAAGTGAGAGGCCATGCCACCAAGGCTGACCACTTGTCCACAGCTATTAATCTAAATCCACACCAGTCCATTGACAGGACTTCTACCGGAAATTTCTTAGAACAACTCTTCATTTCCTTTGCCCTGAAGGGAACAAATAGAAGACAGAAGATAGTGAACACTGGTGTATAGAACTTCTTTCTGTTACCTAGTCTAGTACCCTTGTGGAAAGTTTCTGAGTTGCTGACTACAGAGCCCTCTCCTGGTTTGTGCAGATTGGGGTTACAAGTGAACTGACTTAGTTATGGTAGGCCCTTTACCCCACACCTACCCCTTGTCAGTTGGAACTGGAAGTAATGGTGTCTTTTTAGCCCTGTCTGTCTCTTGTCATGTTTTATGTTTGATTGACCAATGGTTCTGTGGTAGTAACTTCATCAGTGCTATAGAAAATATAAGTTCAACTCCAGAAGAGAAAAGAAAGGGTTCATAAGCCCCTCCCCCCCCCCCCTCAATCCTGAGCTGTAGTGCAGTCAGTATTGAAAGTTTGGAACACTCTGTGAGGAAGTTTCCACTTGTGAGGAGTAGCCTTATCATTAGTGACTTGTGTTGAACAATGGGATGGGACTGGTCAATTGTTTAGTGAGACAGTCTTGATAGGAATAGAACAAAGGGGATGAAGGATGCAAGAGGCTGCTGCTGCTGCTGCTGCCTGTGTAAGTTGTAAGGGGTGCAGGGATGTAGGGGGATGTTGGTGTGTGGTCTGTTCTTGATGATGCTCAGACCCAGATAACCGCAGCATCCTGGAGCCGACCTGCCCCGTGGCACTGAACACAGCTACAGAAATACCCGCTTACATAGCAGATGAAGCAAACTAAACATTCTGCCAATAATTTCCGATCAGGAATGGAGTGCTGCCTGGCGGTCTGCTTTTCACTCCGAAGGAGATGTTTGTGCATCCTAACATAAACTTGACAAGAAACTGCCCTGATATTCTTCAGCTCTTGACTCACCTGAACCCTCCAGTTTCTTTGCATTTCTTTCTGATATTCTCCATTATAAGTTGCTATAGAACAGAAACTTAGGCATGTTCTTACCTTCAGAATATATAACTACATTCTAGTGTCACTCACTCCAGACAAATAGCAGATGTTCTTTTTCTTGGTATAGAATCTTGAGACCTCCAGCTTTCTGCAATCCACTGGTCTTCTCTGCAGGTCCATAGATCTGTGAAGAGAGAAAGACAAACTTTTTAGTGTAACTGTGTAAGCATCATAAAACATGGAGATCATGAAACTGGATCACTCTTGTTTGTTCAGTACTTTGCAGAACTTGTACCACAGAGATTTCCATGTTCTGCAAAACAATTATGGCAAAGAATGTGGGGAGGAGCAAATAAAAAGGGTGAATAAAAAGTGTAGTGGACATGGTTTGCATTAGCACTTGGCTGTTCATAGGGACATGAGGACCTCGTGTTTGGACAAGTGTTTAACACAAGATGGCGGCCATGTGGACCACCTATGTCTACCCAAGAGTCTCTACTAGAACCTTGAATATGCTTAAAATACATTTGCATTTAAATATAGCAAGTGAACAGTACTTTAGGTTGGTGTGTTGAGAAGAAGGCCTCTCCACAGAGCTCTATCCAGGTCTCTCTTATATGTGTGGCAGCAGAATGCCATTGGTAAACAAGGGGTAATAGCTCATGGTAAGAGAATGTTTTGTTAAGCACACAAATGTTGCAGAAGGATAACTACAGCTGGTAGAGAAAGAAAGGCTGAAACTTCCTCTGACTGTATTGTTCGTATTTGTGGTGGGAGGAACCTGCAGAAAAATCTGCCCACAGGCCCAATAGGAGCCCCGGGGAATGGCAAAACTTTGCAGGCTGCAGAAATCTCGAATTTATGTTGGTCTGTAGTTTCACAATATGACAACACACAAGTCGTGGAGGCAGAAACGTGATCATGCAAGAAGCAGCCTCACAGGAAGAACTAGCTGGCCTGTTTGTTTTGAGCCAGAGAAATGAGAGCAGAAAAACTTCCCCTGCTGTCCTCCAAGCTCTTGTTTTCTGGACCAACTCCACACTGACTCCATTGTAGAGTCTGTCAAAGTGAGAGGTACAGGGCTCCTTAGGCCCTCGGGCTTCCTGCTACGACCTGGTATACACGTGCAAGGGGCCCAACCACCCCACTCCTCCTGAAAGACCTAGAGTATGCAAAGTGTATACATTGTACCATACATATCGCTATAACAGCGCTTTTCATTTGTACTTCGTGGTGGCAGAAGGTCATTTCCAAAACAAATTTTAAGCATTTCATAAGTTATTTAACAGATTATCCCGTTGATTCACTTTATTGATCTTTAATAGCTCTCCCTTGCATGGCAAAGCATTACAAATGTAAAAGCCAGAGAAGGCAATTCAAAGCATGGCTTGAAGTGGTCCATGAGAAAGAGGGGTCATGCTGTTTCACCCCAGATCATAGAAGGGTAATGAGGAAAGTGCAGAAGAGGAGCAGTTCACATGATACTGAAGTAGGCTGCTGCAATTCTGGCATTATGCTGCATCATTGGGATTTTTGTCATAGGGAATGCAAGGGCATGTTTTTAGCCAGAGAGGGATGCAGAATAGGATTAGTATTCTGAAGGAAGGGTTTGGGGTCAGGCTCACAAGTTGTTTAACTTCACAGAGAGGGCCAATGACTGGAGGGCATGAGATTGTGCTCCATATCCTGATGGACCTTCTAACTTTATAGCTGTGCAATGCCTGCTAGAAGGTTTTTATGTGTCTTATCAGGCTGTTATGTAAACTTGCTTGCATCCATCTTGCCACAGTGCCATACGTCTATCTCAGCTGGAGTGGGGACTGGTGCCACCCTCAGCCCTGCATAAACACTGGCGCCAGCTATTTTTTAATCACCACACCTTCTAGTGCCTCAGGACATGCTTTTATCCTAAACGCTGCAGTGATATACATGTGAAATGTGAACCACTTATATATTGGCCAGGTATTCATGCAAATCATCTTCTTGTTCTTTGCAGATACTTCTTTGTTGTCCTCACTGTTTTGGTGGTGCTGGGATTGCTGAATGGCCTGGTGCTGCTACCTGTCCTCCTGTCCATATTAGGACCCAAATCGGAGGTCATCCCGTTGGACAAGGGCGAGCAGATCACCCCTCCAACGCCCGAACCTTCACCGCCTCCTCCACCTCGGGTCGTTCGCGAAGAGAACCCACCGTCGACTCGGTCCGTGAGGCATGGCCGACGCACCAGACGGCCTCTGGTCTACGCTCGCACACCTTCTGAGAATTCCCTGTCAACCATCTCGGAAGAGTCCACCCAGTATTCATCCCATGAGATAGTCTTCCAGCCAGAAGTTGTGGTTGAAACGACTACCTTCCCTGGTGGCAATTCCACCACCTCTGTACATAATTCATCTTCATCAAATGGAAATGTAAGTAATCTACCTCTAAATAAAGACAAATTTGTGTCAGCAGCATATATAAATCAATTATGAAATTTATAATTCACAACTGATTAAAAATTAAGTTCTGTATGAAGATCAGAGAATGAAAAATTTCATTCAAATTTTTTTGAAAACTGGTATGTCAGTATCTTTAAGCCTGTAGCTCAATTAATATGAATTAAACATAAAATATGTGTACAAATGTCTGATTATGTCTCATAATTTCATTCTTTGTGTTTTCCAGAAGCCATCCTCATGTTCATCATCATCATCATCATCTGGTCACCATGTGACCACCGTCAAGGCCACGGCCAATATCAAAGTAGAGGTTCACACGCCTGTTCCTGGTCAGTTTACATTTTATAAATGAATGTATGTGTAGACCATGTGTGTGCAAGGTAAATTATGGTGCATAGCTGCTGCTTGCAATTCCTTTCCTTCCTCTTTCTCTGTCTTAATATGTCTTTGTCATTTAAATGTCTGATTAAAGATCCGTACTAATTTATGTTCAAAGTAAAACATCTTATATCATTCATAAATAATTTTAAAAACCTTCCCTGCTTCATATTAACATTAAAATATTATATGAGCTTCTTTTGTGTATACATAACACTGCTTCTTATAAAATTAAAATGTTGATACATTTTAATCTTATTTATTATCAGTACAATACTACATATATATGCTAATTAAAACATCAACTTCACATTACTCAACTTATACAAGACTATTACAAGTACTTCTGCATATCAATAACATGCTTTTAATGAAGCTTGAGTGAATGAGTGTATAAGTGTACTAATAATGTGTTAACACTTCATAAAACCTGATACAAATATTGATGTTATGGTGCTGCCACTACAGTGCTGCGGTGCGAATAGTTGACTCATCTTGGGTTTTTCTTTTCACAGGTTGTGTGGATCAAGAACATGTATATAAAAGTAGACGAAGGAAATCTCAAGAAGCACAACAAGATAGTGTATCAGACTCTGAGGAAACCAGCACTTGCTAACAGTGGTAAGTCTGCCTCTCTCAGATAAGATTCAAGAGCAGAAGGTCTGCGTTTAATCTCCTGGAAGACTTAGTTTAATCTCTGAGAACTCGTGAGGAGACTACCTCGGAGTTCTCGAAGGTTTTCGAACCCATCGAAGCAGCATCCTTCATTTGTAAACAGAAAGTCAGTGAAGTTACTGAAGTAGATGCTAGCTCCTGTAGTGCACCTAGAGCTATACTCCCTGTGTGGTCCACAGGCTGATGCTTCATCTTCTTCTAGTGTATTTTATGTTATAATATTTATTGTATGTTGCATATTGTGAGGAATTTGCTTCTTTGTACATTATTGTATTGTTACTTATGTGTTTTCCTTGAGCTGGTGCCAAACTTATTCCACATTTTTGTGCTAATAGTCTATATAAATTCTGACTGGTAAATATAGGATTGTTTTCGCTTTGTAATCAGATACGGAGCGGAGTGTATCTCTTGCTAAGTACTGTACATGATGTTCAAATTATTTAAGGAAATGAGGAAAACACACAAACATCTTATTGCCAAAATGTCAAATTTCACTAATCATATTCCCTTGTCTCCTTTCAGATTGCTGACATTCCAGAGTCTCAACTATTGGTGCTATGTTACATATTGTTACATATTGTACAGTCGTTTATTTAATTCATCTCATTCTCATCATACTTTTGTGAATATCATTTGTAATATTTGTAATTTAAGATATTGTTGCAGTTCACAAATCAGGTACATATTAATTTCATGCGACACTGCATGTTGATTTTTGTTGTAAAAAGGGCCCAAGATTTATTAATTTTGTAAAGATCCGTACTTTTTATTTGTTAAACTGTTTGTGTATAGATTTATTACGAGGTGTATATTATTTATTGATTTTCATTGAACATACACTTTTTAATGATTGTATATTATTCAACCCCTGAAAACAAATCACCTCATTTTAATCTTTTGTGACTTATTGGATTTGTGTGATAAAATATTTTGATAAATACTCATATATTATCATGACAGCCATATTTAAATTTAAGTATTTATGGAATTTGTTGAAACTTGTAAAATGGCAATAGTTGACATAATATTCATAATATTAGATGCTATTAACTTCTCAGGGGATGCCACTGGTTCTTTATGTATGGATTTCAATGAAATATTTGTATTAAGTCTAAGTTATCAATTGTTTTGCTGTAATCTCGGTAAGCACCAATTTCTTCACTTTAGTTCAAGTACGCAACCAAACCAGTATTTCATGAACAATTCAGCATTTTGTGGTGCTTACCAAACCTGTCTGCTATTTTACAAAGATGGAAATGAACTTTTCTGGACTTTCTGTTTGACTCATTTAAAATGCTGAAAAAAGTGCCATATTTATTAAATATTAAGTTTTTATTTCGTTGACCAGAGCACAAATGTTGTACTTGTATCATATATATTTGAATGTTGTAAATGGGTTTGAATGTTGTAATATGCTAATTACCTCTAGATACACCACTTGTTAAAATGTAAATTTATTGTAAATTAATTACTGAACTGATGCTATTATACTCTGATGTGTACAATAGTTGTTATGATGCTGACAATCTGAATTTAATTCTTAATTGGGCACAAATTATTTGCATGGTGTTACAAATACTTAGCTGATATAAAAAATCTTTTAAAAATATGTAAATTAATGAAATTATAATCTAAATGAAGACTTTGGAATAACTTTTGTATTTATAAATATTTATGAATTTATAACAAACCCATGTGCACTTGTATTAAAGAAATCTCCAGTTTAGCTACCTTAAGAATCTGGCAAATTTGTAAAATGTTAAAATACCTTACTGTAGGGATACGAGTTTCGTTTCCTCATTTAAGACTGTGATAGGTTGAAGAATGTATTGTCTGTCTTGAGAATGTTTTGGGTGCAAGAGATGCATGTGCAACACCTGCTCTCTTCCACCCGTTTCTATATCTTTTGACTGAAATAAATATATTATATTGAAAAATTGCACTTTTTATCATTTCTGAAATCCTGATTGAGTTTAGCCATAATTGAACAAGTAAAAGTTAACTATTTCACTCAACATAAAAGGAACTTACAGGAAGCTTTCATGCTCTATCCAGTAGCATTTCATCAGCCTGAATGAGGGTATTGGATTTGGAGGTGTTGTTAGCTGTTGTTGGATGTTGTTGTTGTCACATGACTCTTTGCTGAGTTTAGCCATGTATAGTCATTGTCAATGCCTTCAGTTATAGCTTGTTACTTTATGAGATATCATTCATTTGACCAAGGACCTTTAGTGGTTTAGGTCATTTCAAATGGCAGAAATGTCCAATTGGCAATAGTGTCTATAAAATGGCATGGGCATTGGTTCTATTAGTGTAGGAAATATTTTCTTGCACTTTGAATGTCTTTTCTCAAATGAACACAAGTTCCAAAGAGTTCCAATCATCTGATGTAATTAAAGTCAGTTGATAAAATGATTGTGGCTGGATGCAAACCACATCCAGATGCCTGAGATCACAGCCAACATTATTTCCCCACTTTGAGAGATTTGCTTGGGGAACAGACTATAATGCAGACTAGAAGTAACAACTTTTTCCTCTTTCTGAGAAAACGACTAATTTCAGCAGGGCAAGTAAATGCCTTATCAATCACATTGGCTGCCACCCTGCAGAACCGAGGGAGAAGGTGTTGATTGGAACAGCACAGCGAGGTAGGTGGCCTGCAATTCCTGAAATATTTTAATTGCACGTCACACTTGATTATATCCCAGGGCTAAAATGGCATTACTAGTCACTTCAGAAAACTCTCAGTGTATATTGCATAGAGTGCCTGAGAACTTGAATAAGAAGGACTAGCTGGAACCCTGGGCTCAATTAATCAAAGACTTGATTAGATTTCCCATGAGGCAAAATGCTGAGGTTTAGTTACAATCAGACTTTTCATTTTGACTTGCCCAGGGCTAAAAGCCACTTCTTAGAGGCTTCAAAACGAAAGACCACAAAAAGTGAGCAAAGAGGGAGGAAAAAATGGAAATTCTCAGGAGACCAAAATGGAAGGAGAGTAGAGTTGCACATTTGAAGGAAGAATTATTTAGGAGGTAATAAGTGGCGGCAAATGACTTGGGGCCATTGTGCAGTGGGCCGTCCCCATGATCCTGGGGCTAGCAACGTATCAGAAGCAGGGGACTGATTCAGTCGATGGAGTCGGACCAGGCAGATGAATAAAGTGTAACTCTAGAAGGGTGTTAAAGAGCAGATCTATGCGGGACGAGCCGTCCCATTACCCCTCTGTGTATTTCTTACATCCAGCAATTAAGGCCGCTGACGATAGAGGGCAGTTTTTGCTTGCAGTGAATGGCATTAAGTTCACTGTGCACTAACGAGTGGGGTACCCTCGCCATCAGGGCAGCCATTACAACACTCGATTCAAAGTAATTTTCTGTCATCCTGAGGTTATTTCATCAAACCCAAAGACTATACTTACTAAGCATGTAGTTCTAATGTTAAACTAGCCATTGGCCTTGTATTCCAGATGTTATTGTTCACAGAATTATGAGATTTTACATTTGAAATACATCGTAAGGGCGAGGGTAACCACTAAAGTCTCTCGAGGGTACCACCATTTGCAATAATTGTCGTGGCGAGGGTACCACCTGAAATGACAGCTCTATAAATATTTCGTTTTTGTTGTTATAGCAATTCAATTAATATGATTAGAGCGGAGCCGCCGCCATAATAAGCCGCCGCCAGTCAAAGCAGCCACAAGTCAAGCAAGCAATGATCAAGCCAAGCCGCCGCCGTCTATTGAGAATCAAGCTTTGGATAGCTCTGTAATTAAATCACTTAGGCTGAGAAGCACTTTAATGAGGCTAATCGCAATTCTAGAGGTTCTAAAGCTTTAAATTCTCCAGCAGTTTACCTAATTGAAATTGAGAAACAGGCCTTAGGGTTAAAGCTGACAGGTGTCAAAGATGATTGCACTCTGACTTTTAATAGGCCTACTACTTTGCATGGACATGTTATCTGGTAAAGGAAATGAAATGTAAATGTATATTGAGACAGTTTATATTTGACTTTTATGCAATTTGTTTGTTGATTAGAATTTAAGCAGTGAAGAAACAGTGAAGTGTATAGCCTGCATGGGCCTGTGCTTTGATTTCCATGCATTAGTTAGACACACATTCTTAAAACCTGAAAATAAGAAAACTCACTAAGTGTCAGGCCCTTCCATTAACCTTATCAAAGAATTATATATTGGCAATTTTCAACAGATTAATTTACCAAAATTGGAAAAATATAATTTAAAATTTTAATCTCATTTTCTCATTTAAGGTGTTAACTCAGTTCAACCAGTCCACTGTGGTTGTTCATTAACTCTGTCTCTTACTTGATAACTGGTTTAGAAAAATATCTTGTTCGGCGCTATTTTCTTTTGTAAATTTGCAAATCAAGCAAACTATTAAAAAGAAAGTCAAACTTTAATGGACGACCTCCAACTAAGAAAGTTAAACAAATTAGCCTAAGCCGACTTATAGCCTATAACTTAAGTTATTTAAGTCAAGTCACGAAACACTCAAGTCATGGCAAATTACCAAGTCATGAAAGTTGTTAAAGTCAAGTCATCAAGCAGCAAGTCAAGTCATGATGCCTGAACTCAGTGACTCCGGGCTCTAGTATGAGTTTCTGTAGTATGGCAGAAAATCGTAGCAAATGCAGTTCATCTGATTGGTTGAGGGACTGAATTACATTGCATAAAAACTAATTTGAATACCATAAAACCGTATATGGAGTCCTGTGACATGTTTGGTGGTGTTAGTTTTTTCCTGCTAATCTTACAACTGACTTAACTCAGCTGTTCACTGAAGCTGAATTGTTCATTTTTCATGGTTGCCTACGTTCAACGTAGTGATTTAGAGGACATTTTATTGTACATGGACCAATCAAACAGGCTCAAAATGCTAGACAGTGAATCTGCTGTAAGCTATTGTTTAAGGTGACATAAACTGCAATTATGATGTTACTGGTATCTATAAGACTGGTAAGAAAGACATAAAAGAAAAAAATAGATAGATAGATCCCCATAAAAACATGCAAAATAGACCCAAATACAGGAAGAAGCCATAATCACTTATAGAAAGTTTCACTGTGGATGGTATTACTTTGAAGAAGGGCACTTTGAACTCTCTGGGATTTGAAAACTGTTGTATGACTCATGTCCTCTCTGTCTGTGAGCAACTCCTCCACCATCTAAGCAAACATACATACAGAAACATAAATTGTGATACTAAATTTGTGATTATGTGCCATGCTAATTAAGGATTATACGAAAAAGTTTGACTCTCAGTTTACAGGCGATTTCATTACCATGCGATTCTTGTCATTCACACTTGACTGTGAGGAATCAATGCTAAACAAGAACTTACTACGTTTGATATAACAGCTGTGTGACGTTCTGTTGGATTTATACCAATCAGATTAACCAAAAATGCCACGTATTTTGAAGGCCAAGAACCTTAGAATCGTGTAGATGAAATCACCTGTAATGAATGTGCCAGTCAGATTTTAGAGTTAGGAGGTTTAATGACGTTTTAGCAATGGAGAACTTCTTACTTTTTCAAAGCTTTATGTCGGTCTCACTGTGTATATAGTGATCTAACTAACTTGTTTTTATATATATAGGCCCTATACAAATTCATGTAGTTAAAGCAACAATTTGAGACTTCCTCAGTGGGGCAATACAGTGCAGTGGGCCGTTTTTACCTTACCTGTGAGTGAGAATTGGTCAATTAATTTGAATATTTTCCTATATTGATAGAGCATGCGATCATGTTCCTGATTGGAATCCCTGATTGCTAACTTGTGAATTGCGATCATGTGGCAGCACATGCTGTGATCTTCCACAACAAAGAGCAAATAATTAGCTGATATTTGGCTTTTTCTTACTCTGTACCCATATGTTTTTATTTGTAGATATATACCAAAGTACGTTAAATACACAATGTACTAACTTCCACAGTTGGGTAGAATGGGTAAGCCAATTATTGTGCAACTGTTTTCTCGTTAGGGGTTGATTAACTTTAAGATTCTCCTTTATTGACAGGGTATTGCAATTGTGTTCTTGATTGGAGTTCCTGATTGGTATAATTACTTCAGAAGTGCAATCATGTGTCAGTACATGATGTTATTTATTGATCACCTGATTCATTGCATTTTCTTCAAGACTGTTTGCCCAGATTGCTCTGATTGCTCAGCCATTATCTTGCTTTACCCTCGCCAATCCCTTTTTTGGTGGTTACCCTCGCCAACCGGAAGTGACCCTCGCCCAAAACCTACAGTACCCTCGCCACTTCCGGGCTGGTACCCTCGCCATTTATGTTGGTACCCTCGCCATTTTTAGGTTGGTACCCTCGCCATTTAGGTTGGTACCCTCGCCAAAATGCTAGTACCCTCGCCCTGCCATTTTCCGTTTTTTGTGGTACCCTCACCTCGAGTGAATTCGAATTTCATAAATATCTTATTTCATCTTGCATGTTTGGGTCTGGGACTTGGCACTGATTCCTTCCACAAGCCATTTTAGCCACCTTCACAAATTGAAGACCTCACACCCCTTACATTTTTTGTAATTTCACTTTGAAATCACGAAGTGAGAGGTGTAATGGCCACCCTAATGGCGAGGGTACCCCTTTCGTTAGTGCACAGTGAAGTTGCAGGGAGACCACCCAGGTGGAGGTGCCATGCCAGGGAGGGAGGGGGTATTAGGGGCAGGGGGGAGAGCCAGCTAACTCCAAACTAACTTTTTCAGGAGTCTCGATCTCTTCAAATACTAACTCAAAGAGATCCACAGTTACCCTGAACTCTCTTCACTCCATTCTGGCTTTCCTCTCTCTGCAAGTCTGTCTGTAGTCTGTCTCTAGACTGTCTTTTTAGCTTCTTTTGTGTCTGGGCTCCTCTTGCTGGATGTCTGTCTTCACTACAGGCCCTCAGTACCAATGTTATTCCTCTGAGGACTTCCTCTGTCCTCGTGAAAGTTCAGGATAGATCAGAGCAACCTGGCAAACACATGTAGGCCAACTTATCCCACAACGTTTTCCTGAAGGCTGTGGTCAGTCTACAGCGTAGAGCCGTCCCATTACCCCTCTGTGTATTTCTTACATCCAGCAATTAAGGCCACTAATGATAGAAGGCAGTTTTTGCTTGCAGTGAATGGCATTAAGCTGCAGGGAGACCATTTCTCGGGAAACACCATTTAGGAAAAATAAAGAGACAATCTGACATTCCAAACTTTGTCTTTTCCTAAAATCTTCAAATGCCCTTCAAATGCACTTCAGCAATGTACCAATCAACTTACGTTTTGGATTTCAGTAGAATATATAACTTCATAATAACTAAAGAACATAGCTGTATCGTAAGCATACTCAATGATATTATATATATAGCCATGAAGAGAATTAAAATTTAATCATGAGATTGTGTTGCAATCCAAATTTATAAGTTATTGACGAAAAGACGATACAAGAGTGGGATACAACAATAACTTTGAAGAGGGCCTGTCTATGCGTTTAAGGAGATACCTCGTCAGTTTTAAATTACGATATGGATTGCAATTGCAGATCCCTCAATGCAAAAGTGAAAAAGGTAACTTGTTAAGGTTCGCAAGTCAGAGAAGTGGTCAGGCAGACAAAAAGACCTTCGGTGAAGCAGACAAGTGCAGACAACTTCACCCTGTGAGTTACGATCAGGGAGCACTGGACGACCCACCAAGGTCCATCTTCCCATTCTTTGCCAGAGGACCTTCTTTGGGACCTTCTTCTGCCCAAGTGCCCTTGTCATGTGGTTTACCCTCCATGTATTCATTGGATTGTAGAAGTGATATAACTCAAATTATTCAATAAAGTAGTAAGGCACTTCAGAATGTCCTAGTGGAATTTTGGGGGTGCAATCCAACACAATGGTTGGCTGCCCAGCCCATGACCCAGCCACTGCCACCAGAGAAGCTCAGAGGATGAAAGATGACCACCAATAAAACTAAAGGGCCATTGTACCTGCTGCCAACTTCATCAAATAAATCTTCTCGCTCGGTGAAGTCTTCCTGCCCTGTCGGCCCCTGTGTCACTGAGTGTGGCCTTTCTTACATTTGAGACGAATTTCATGAAATACTTCAGGAAGAGATAAGTTAGAGGAGGCTTTCAAGAGGGAGAGATCTGGTGGAAAATTAACATTTTGAATTCTATACTGTGGTTCTTGCCAAAATTTGAAAGCAACCAACAATGTAATTTCAACTGATTTGAAGGGATTTGGTATATACCATAATTGAACCACTTATAGTTAGTACCTTGTTGTTTACAGTGTGTGGTTTACGTTGGAAAGAGAATCTAAGCCAACTTTGCTGAAATTGATGGAAGGCCTCCTCAGCAACCTGCCATTCTACTGGACCTGACCAGTGACCAGTGGTCTTCTGTTAATTTCACCACTTCTGAGTTCTGCCCAGGGAATATCCTAAGGAGAAAGTAGATCAATCAAATCAGCAAGTCTATTTCAAATAGGCCCATGGATTTTGACGTTATTCTTAAGCTTTCAGTATCTAATTGGACAGGCACAGACTGGCAAGTTTCTGGGAGCATGATGTTGAAGTCATCAGGCAGACATTGGTTGTGCATTTGCTGTGCATGAAAGTGATCTGCCATCAAATCTGGGAAGAGGCCCAGGCAGAGGAAGGTAAACTTGGACCTGGGAGGCCTACCATCCATCCTGGTTTATGTTGCATGCATCATGTTTGAGCAAGCTCTTTTTCTTCACTTTTTTTTCACCGCTCAACCGATCGCACACCTACAGCAAAAGATAATGGTGCACGTAATCTACCTACAGAACTGAACAAATACTTGTATTGTTGGGAGGGCCACTTTTTCTAGGTGTTCCCCATTTCATTGTCCAACAGTTTTTGCCTAACACAAAAGCTTTGAACAGCGAGACATTTACCTACAAGATTAAATGTATGAGCATCGGAGCCTGAAGTGACAAGAGGTTGCACCGCGAGGCACCCAGCCGTTTAATAAGCCAACCATGCATTTGATAATGTCAGCCCCGCTCTCCCTCACTTCATCTCATAAATTGTATTTTCGAGTTCACCTCACTCTATATGAAGGTTTGCCTACTCACCTCAACTTCGCAGTGATTCTATTCCAAAAATTTAAATCGTTGTCTCCAGTATCAGATATGTCTAAGCCGAGTGACGCAGAAAATAAAAGTGGAGCAACTAATAATCTTCATATATTCATTCCAAGAACTCCAAAACTCCATGACAATCAAAACAGCTTTTGTGCACAGAAAATTATGACCTTTTTTCTGTATTTCACAAGTTGCCTGCACGAAACGCCATCGAAACGACCCTGTCACAACCGGAACAACTGACTCAATCTTAAAACGTCTTCCTTATCAACCAAGTCACTAAACCCCAGTGCCCATAAGCATAATCTCACGAAAACATGGATCTATTCTCAATTACATGGCCATGCACAATCCAACAGAGGTCAACTTAGAACAATACACTTTAGAATTGATGATCAATGTCACATCTTGGGCAACTGAACAGTCACTGGCTTATTAGACCTCATGGCGTCATGCTCTGCTCAATCTTGCATATTAATTGTATTTTCTTATTCAATATATCAATAGCAATATTAAATTTGCCAGAAGGGTAAAACGCAAATAAATCTATCTGAAGAAACTTAGAAATAAGTATCTTATGATGATACACTTAATCCATGCATAGATTCCATAACTATTTATGACTTCGAAAGAGCGTCTACGACAGTCTCTATGCAGTGTACATCTCATCATCTGATCATCAACAATGTATCATCTTTTCTACTCTCTCAAAGACATAGTGGCAAAATAAGCGAAGATAGTAGGACAATGAGATAATCTACAGCTGTGATCTTATCGAGTGGTCTTTGCGAAGGTATGGTCTCATTACTACGTTTTGAATTCTAAATGAAGATATCCCGGAAGTGCCACATAAGGAAAGTGCTTTTACTAAAGGTACAGTTTACCAGTTTAACATACCGAAGTAAAAAAAAATCGTTCAGATAAAATTAATTTTCGCAATTCATGAGTCAGCTTGCAGTGTCAGTTGACCACCCATTGTATTTGTCAACTGTGGATTTTGAAAATAAATGCAATGTTTTCACTAAGGCAAAAACCCCGAATGTGTAATGCTGAGCAGTCTTGGAAGAATTAATGCAGCAAGTTGTGGCTGGGATAGATGATAGATGATCCCTCACAAGATTTTTATGGGAAGGCAGCAGCCATTCTGAATTAAGCAATGTGGTTGAGATGCACTTTTGTCTTCCGGTGCAGTTGGGGTGAATTAGAATGGTGTAATAAGTTTGTGTTATCTAATATTTTGTGCATTTTGTATAACTAATAACTGTAGAATTATTCATCTCAGAAGCATTAGAGATATTTGTGAACATTTAATATGTTTTTATAAAGACTATGATCTCAGTACCTTAGACATCACATCAATTCTATTCCTCTGTGTGGTGATTTGTGCTTTTTTTCTATTAAAGTTTTAAAAAATGCTATACTGTATGCATGGGTCAACTGAGTGATCTTTACATTTCTTACACCCCAGACATTATTTTAGTATCCTAAGTTTTTTTAACATTCTTCAAAGATCAAATGGCTCTCCAAAGGGCTCCAAAGGGCTCAGAGATCAATGTCTTTGCCCTGGAATTCGTGTAACTAAGAAGTTGTGGAGGACATGGGATGACATGAGATGCAACATAAAGCAACCTTCAGAATATTGTCTGTCATCAGCATCAAGCAACATCACATCATCTCCACATCATCTCCACATCAGACAACATGTGAGCAGCAGCATCAGCAGCCAATGATGACAAGACCCTCCCTTGCAAATTCTTCTTGTGGGGTCTGCAAATAAGACACATCCCTGTGCAACCGAACAGTTCCTTAGCACTGCCTCTTTTTATGCAACAACATCATGTTTTAACTTTGTTTTCTCTAACTTATTCCACATTTATCAACATCACAAGCTGCAAATACTACCCCACCAACATCACTGTCCAAATAAGTACCCAGCAGGAATACAGCCACACATGCAATTGCCTATTTGTAAAAGCAATCCTCCTAATTGCTATCAAATGCTCTGGACATACAATATTATTCACATAAAAAGCATATATTTTTAAATATAATATTATAATATTAGAAAACAAGAAACGGGAGATTTAGAGCCCGAGAATTGTTGATAGGTTTTCAACAGTATGCAACAGAATTAATATAATTTTTTCATTAAATTATAATATTAGAAAACAGGAATCGGGAGATTTAGAGCTCGAGAAGAGATGAGTGTAAATTTAGGGTCCTATCTATAGCTACCAATTTCTGACACCAATATGAGTAACTCGGGAATTTTTTTATGACGCCACACCAGATAAATTACATGGATGACTAATTTTTTTTTTAAATGAAGCCTCGAGCGAGCAATTTTTCTTAGATGAATTTTTGATAGGTTTTCAATAGAATGCAACACAATTATTATAATTTTTTCATTTCAATTCTTTCCAGCTTCAAGACTTAAAGTGAGTGAATATTTTTACCTTCAGCAAACGAAGTTTGAAAAAGGAATTGTAATCACTAGGACAAAATATTGTCCGTCCGCCAGGTGGGCGTTCGGGCGACAGCAGATAGATCGTTTCCGGGCCAGAACTCAGCCCCCATCGCAAGTACATGCATGAAATTTGATACACATACAGCCTATAATATGTCCTATACGGTCGAGTTGTGCCTTTTGATGGTTTGATGGATGGATATTTTGCATGAGAAGAAAATATAAAAAATCATTTTTTTCATTTCTGGCCCAAGACTCAGTCACTATTGTATGAACATGGGTGAAATTTGGTACATAATAGCCAATATGGTCTACTTTTGACTTTTGGGGTTTGATTGATTCTATATTTTCTGATATACTGAGAAAAATTAAAAAATATATTATTTTTGTTTCCAGGCTAAGATTCAGCCATTATTACATGTTCAATTTTGTACACGGGAGAAATTTGGTACCATGATACATGTAGTCTATATGTCTTAGTTGTGCCTTTTGTAAGATTGTCTGTTGATATTGAAATATTGGGAAAAAATATTAAAAATAATTTTTTCGTGTCCAGCCCGCTACTCAGCCACTATTGCATGCACAAGGTTGAACTTTGGTACACATATAGCCCATATATAGCTCCATATGATCTAGTTGTGCCTTTTGATGGTCTGATTGATCGATATTTTATATTTTTGAAATATTTAGAAACATTTTTTCAATAATATATTATTTCTGTGCACGTCCGCCATCCGGCTACGACTCACTGTTGCAAATACATCAATGAAATTTGGTATGCATAATTTTGCATATAGCCTGTATCGTCTTGGCCATGAAACTGTGAATGGGGTAAATTCCATTGTAACAAGAAAAGTACCCTTAAAAAAGGGTACTGTATCGATCTTACCATGAAGCTGAGGGTATGTGGCATGTAATAAAAGCTTTTAATATCTTAAAGTAGGCATTTCTATGAAATAAATACCATAGAAAAATTCCAAAGCCCCTCCCCTTGTTTCATGAAAATATTACATAGCCTAGGATGTGAAAAAAAAAAACAGCTTCTGTTATGTAAAACCACCTGTTTGGCTATTAGTTTGTTAATTGCTACAAGCACAGTGTACATGTTTTTCAGTACTATTTAATAGTGTGTGATTTCAGGCCTGAAAAATACCCTCCCCAAAAAAAAAAATCATGAATCTGCCACTGGTTTGCTCTGGCCACTGGAAATTTGTATCATTGCAGCGTAATGCGCCGAAAGGCTTTTTACGAAGTAAATATTGCAAATAGAGCAAAATTAATAAGTGCCTTAGATTCGGAGGAGTTTACTTGATATATGCAGGTTTTTAAAGTTTGAAAATCGGACGTTTATTTAGGATTTTAGACCAAGTTTTACATTGAGTCCCCTCTTGAAATTGTACACAATCTTTGATGACGTTTCACACGGAAAAAGTTTCACACTAGATTTTCCTAACCTTGATGAATCGATGCACTGTGAAGTATACTTACATGTAAGTTTTTTTATAGGTTAAGACATCGATACAAAAAGGACTAGTCTTGGTTTTTACATCATTTACGCTCCCCACGATAGAATACCACATTCATGCACTATTGTGAAGTTGTTCGTTGAAGGTTTGCTGCTTTGCAGTCTATGTTTTACACAAGGCCTAGAATCAGTGTCCGTGCTTTTCTGACTTTGCCAGTGGTCTAACCAGAACAATATCTCTAATTCTGTATTGGTTGACCTGTTCTTGCTGGTTCAAGTATTTGACAGAAGCTTCCAACATGATCAAATTTTAATTTTTCATGAAAAGCTCAAAACCTCCCTCTGAAAAATCTAATGGTTGGCCTCTTGATTCATGTATTGCATTGTGGATGATCAATGACGAATATAGGTTACTATGACCTATATATCGCTCAGTAGCAGTTTCTGCATTGACCCACATAAGAGAGAGGCTGAGTGAAAAAGGTAAGAATTTTACAGGTAGGCCTATTAGTCCTACATGTGCTGACAGTTGTGCAAAATACTTTACCTGATTCAAGGATGCTTTGGGCTTGGGCAATTTGTTCTGGCTGAAGAACTGAATCTGCAGGGAAAGAAATAGAACAGCTTGCATGGAGTTCATGTGTTCAATGATTGACAATGTTCAAATTTGGTTTCTTCACACTTCTTGGCCATTGCAGATGGCTTCAGCTTAGCATGTTTGGTGCAGGGTCTAGGCTCAAAGCTTGGAATTCCATGACATGCCAGTGACAATCTCATGGATCCATAAAGCTCAAACAATTTCGAAGGTTGGTGATTGTCATGGCAAAAAAGTTCCACTGGTGAAATGTTTTTCCACAAGAGGGCATGTTGAGCATGCTCATGGGATATCACGCCTCTGTTGGCATTGTAAGAAAGCAAAATAAAAGAGTCTCAACCCAACCTGCTGGGAGACTCCCAGTGTTCATGTACGTAGAGTTGTCCATTTTGTCCCACAATGAAAATTGCCCATCTGTTGTAAAGAATTTGCTAATATGTTGTAAATAATTTGATCATTTAAAAACCTTTTTTTTAGAAAAGATACTGTAAAATGTAATGGAAAAAATTCAACCAAATGTTATGTTCCTATTGGTGTTCCACAGGGGTTTGTACTGGGCCCGGTATTATTTTCGCTATTTGAAAATGATATCAATCGTCATGTTTATCCTAGCTCAGTAAATCTTTATGCAGATGATACCCTTTTGTATAGCACTGGCAATACATGTACTGAAGCTTCTGAAAAGTTGCAAATGTCACTCAATGAAGTATGTCAGTGGTATGAAGGAAATAGATCAGCTCTCAATGAAAATCAGTCGAAATGTATGTTTAAAGAAAACTTACGTCACTCCACTTTGTTTGGATAGATTTATTAAACGTATGCCTTATCCAGTACAATGCAATCTCACCCACATTATACACAATAATACCAAACAGTATAGACATAATCCAGCAAATATAAAAATTTGCACCACACTAGACTGACATCTATTGGCGTGATCTAGAACTAGATCACGCTGGAGGAGGGACTAAACCTCCTACACAGTAGCAGTGACTACAGTTTAAAGAAAACTTACGTCACTCCACTTTGTTTGGATAGATTTATTAAACGTATGCCTTAATGTAGAGATTTATAAAGCCAAATAATACCTTGAACAGGCAATATCAACAAGAGAACTGGAGATAGAATAGCATGATATATATACTACCCAATATAGACCACCTATAAGAACATGAATCATTAAATTGGCAAAAAAATACAAAATAGAACTGGAGTATACCAATTATATGTAACGACATTGTGATGTCTGAAATACAAAATAGAACGCGTCTGAAATACAAAATAGAACTTGATCTAATTCTAGTGTGATATGTATCAATAAGAACATGGTTATATGAATTATTAACGAGTCCAAAAGAGAATGTTCAATTATGCGTAATTACACATTAACGTAACAATGCATCCACATATGAGTTATCAATTTTATTATGGACATAATGTTCCAAAAAGACTGAAGGAGTTTTCCAGCGACCCAAACGACGCACTTTATCCGGATCGAAGCCATGTGCGACGGCAACACTTGCACCAGTTGGACGAAAAGATTTAGCTGTAAAACCACGACCAGCTAATCCCACAAGTACAATCATGGATGACAATATCTGGCTAACCACACGAGCAGATACGCCTAAATATGGTTTAGTCAAAGTCAGAAAGACGGCTCCATTGGCAGTGGCGCGCATAGAACGTGTACGATCCATGTACACCTGAAGGCTGAAGCGCTGATACAGGATCAAGTTGCGGCACTGAACCCCTAGGCAGAAATACTTCGAAACCTGAACGACTGGTGTCATTTTTAATACCCAAGAATACAATTTTAACACCATCATCACAAAATGTAACCTGGCTTTCCTGGAAAACAAGCCTCATACTAATGTTATTGTCACAATCATACTGAACGCTTTTCGGAGCAATGTCAGAGGGTCTCAACATCAGAGTCAAAGCTAACAATGTGATACATTTGGCACGCAAATCTTTCAGAGATAAAGTCTGGTTGTCTGGCCATGCAAGAAACAGCTCCGTAAAAGGTTGAATGGGCATGACAGAAGACCGGTTCATGCCCATGGTGGTACCAGATTTCACCAGTGCAGAAATCAGGCGCTGTATTTCAGTTGTACGACTTGGCGAATCCATACCAAGGGCATCGTACAAGGCCGAGATGGCCGAAGTAGCACATTTTAGCAAAGATGCAGGTCGGTTCGAAGTGTCACTTAAAGTGCATAGGAATTCCGCCAAAATTGCAGTGTCTCTGGGCGGAAAAAGAAACATACGAGATTCACACCAATTTTTAAATTTAGTCAAAATGCTATTGTAGAGCTTGAGTGTAGAGGGTGCCCAACGCAAGGGGAATTGGGAAGCGGCACGATTGGACCAACCTTGGTCCCATAGGCGGGATCTCCACAAACTCTCCAAGCATACAGTTTCCATTCGGGGTTTTTCATTGGCTCTGGCAGCGTCGCAGTCAAAGGGACGACAATGTCGTAAGGGTGGCCAAGAGCTAGAGGGGGGGCGATGGCTTGTTCCTGTAACCGATGAAACCATGTTTGAGCAGGCCACCACGGGGCTATGATGGTAGCAATGGCTTGTTGTTGCATCACAATGTCGAGAATTCGAGGCAGTAACCGAAATGGGGCATTTACGAAATTGTTGTGGTCTGCCCAATCCGTTTGAGCTAGTGCGTTGATTCCAGAAGCCAGTGGATCGAAACCCAGGCTGTTGAAATTGGTCACTTGGTAATTGGTCATAGACGCAAACCGGTCTATGGTATGTCTGCCCCAAATACGGTCGAGGAATTTGAAAATCGCTGGGTGTAGATACCAATCCTGTGGAGAATGTCGTCTTGATAGGCGGTCCGCCCAAACATTTTGCTTCCCAGAAAGATGTCTGACAGTCAGCTTGACGTTGTTTTGATGACACGTCAACCATATTGTTTCTGCTATGTGTGACAGTTCTGTACTTGGACCACCAAGATTGTTGAGATAAGCCACAGTACTGATATTATCACTCAGAACTTCAACATGTTTCGAACGTATCAGACTTTTAAATGATTTCAATGCTGCTAACACAGCAAACATTTCCCGGGTATTAGAAGGCCGATATCTCACATAAGTGTCCCAAATGCCAAAAGCCTCCTTTCCGTGTAAATGGGCACCCCAACCATGGGACGATGCATCGGTCACTAATTGACAGTCAATTGGAGTTTTAACAATTGGACAACCATTCCAATTGTCAAGGCTTTCAAGCCACCAATTTAAGTCTTTAAGCGTGTGTTTATCAAGGAACAAATCTGCATCCCAATTGGTCTTTGTACTTAACAATCGAAAAGCATTCCTCAACAACAATTTTCCTGGTAAAACGGCCCGGGTCATTGCAACGCATTGTCCAAGTATACGAGCTAATGTACGAGCACTAATAACGGATGAGTTCAAGCATCGCCGAATGTCTTTCTTCAGTCTCCTAATTCTATTTGGCGGTATTTTAATATAAGGATCCTCGCCAGATGTTAGGATTTGATAGCCAATAAAATTCACATCTTGACTGGGCACCAAATGTGATTTCTGGAAATTGACGAAAAGTCCCAAATTTGATAACGTTTGCAATAACAAGTCTGTTTGCTGCGAAATCTCCTCCGATGTAGAACACAAAATTAAATCATCAACGTATAATACTAAACGCAGTCCTTGGCGTCGTAAATATGAAACCACTGGTCGTAACACCTTGTGACAATAATAAGGACTAACTTTGGCACCAAAAGGCAACACTTGCCAAACATAATACTTGTCCTTGAACTTCACTCCAAGCAACGTTTGATCCTCCTTTTTCACAGGAATATGTTGAAAAGCTGACTTAAGGTCTAAAGTAACCATATAATCACCTGGTTGAATAATGTCAAACACAGTTCGAATATCTTCATTTGAAAATTTGGGTACTTCACAAAATTGGTTAACGTAACGCAAATCAGTTATAAGTCTGTATTTCTGTTCACCTTTTTTTGGCACAGTTTTTAAAGTAGAAACAACAGTAGGCACATATGGCACTTGACAAAGTGCTCCACATTTCACCAGGTCAATTAGTTCATTTTTAACAAATACAGATTGTGGTCCAAATTTAATTGCATTTGAAAACAATCGTGGATTGTGACGTACAGCATTGTCAGCATTTAACGGCACTCCATGTAAAATCCAATCAATAACATGTTGCGGCGCCCCAATGGCCCGCCAATCATCCACATGGGAAGCAAGATCGCCTGCCTTAAATAGCGGAATTGTCATAGTAATAATCACAATACTGAATCACATCACTCATCATAAGTATGATCGTCCTGCCTTGACATAGGAGCGTTTGGAAATCCCTGATTAAGCCAATTACCATACTGGCCACGACCAGATGACCCAAATCCACGTTGACGTCCACGATTAAATCCTTGGAAACGATTAAATCCTTGGAAACGATTAAATCCTTGAAAACGATTGGAATATCCACGATGCTGAAAAGGTCGTCGCTGTTCCGGTTGCATGTACCGACGAATCTGGACTGCATTCCGCAAGTCATCAACACAGTCCCCAAAGGCAGATGTGTTCCTGCGAAAAGTACAAAACAGACTAGCCGTTTCAGGGTCGAAATGTCCAGAAACTAACACAGCACTCAACTCATCCTGAAGATAGCGAATGTGGGCGACCAACACACTAAACAGTTCTTCAAGGGAAATGGCAACCTCGGCATTCAAAGGCTCAATAGTCTGTAAAATCTTGAAGGCAGTCTCTACATAACGGCCACCTTTCTGTAGGGTATTAAAATGTTGCTGATCACGTCGCTTAACCCCTTGACGTGACTCTTGCAGTAACAAATCTGAACGTAGCTTGATTCCTTGATACTTTCTTTTAATACTGTCAAACTGACCCTGAACATCTGCTGATGCAAGTTTCGCATAGTAGCGTGCATCCTCACCTGGATGGCATGGAATTTCTTGGACAGTAGAAAATCCAGGGTTTAATGGGGCATACGCAGCCCTGCTTGTGGCATCAATAGCGAAATTTGGTACTCCAGGTACTTGTCCATTGACATTGTTTACATCATCATAAAGTTTAGCAGCACCAGCACTGGCAGCAGGTTTACTAGGCAAAACAGAGTCACTGCTTACTTTACTAAAGTCTTGTTGCAAATTGTCTTTGGCTCTTGTCTGGTTTGGCTGCAATCCACGTGCTCCTGTTTTTAATGCAGTGTTTTCCTCACTCAACTTTCCAATGAAATCCAAATATTTTTCATTGTCAAGCATTAACTTTGATATTTCCTGCTGCAGTTGATGGACCTCAGTATCAGACATGATTCATGCTGCACACAAATTCGTAATTACATCCGAAATTTGCAAAAATAAACAGTAAATTTCTTCCCACAACAGAATTCAGCCTGCAGGTGAGATTGCACCACACTAGACTAGACTGACATCTATTGGCGTGATCTAGAACTAGATCACGCTGGAGGAGGGACTAAACCTCCTACACAGTAGCAGTGACTACAGTTAATAGCATCTAAACACAAAATGCGGGATGATGATAACATGTTATGTGTCAGTATAAACAATGTAGATATTGAACAAGTTCGAAATGTTAAATATTTAGGTGTCATAATTGAGGAGAACCTTTCATGGAATGGTCATGTCGCTGCATTAAGTAGGAATCTTGCCTTTAAAGTTTCTCAACTTTCTAGAATATGCAATATGGTAAAGAAAAAGATGTTCATTTTTGTATATAGGCCTAATTCAATTATTCAACCTACCATAGATTATGCTATAACAATTTGGGGACATACTACTTCTGACAACATGGGTAAAATTCAACGAATTCAAAATCAAGCAGCAAGAATCATTCTCAACAATTTTGACTACATCAATACTAGAGGAATAGATTTGGTAAGGCAACTCAAATGGATGAATGTTTCTGAACGATTTGTATATTTTGAAAGATTGTTGATGTTGAAATATTCATGGCAAGGCACCAGATTACTTAACAAATGGTGTTATTATGGATATTGAAATCAAGAATGTAAACACCAGAACCCATGACATGAATATATACATTCCATTTCCAAAAAATGAATTTGCGAAACGTAGCCTCTATTTCTCAGGTGCGAATAACTGAAACAACCTACGAAGTGATATAAAGGAAATTAGTAGTATCGACGGTTTCAAACGTAACCTGAAAAGGAATGTATACAATTGATTGATGTTTTTAGATTGTTTTACTGATTATTTTAAATCTGTAAATTGTTATTGACTTTTAGGTTCATCTGAACCTGTCATTGTTTAAATTCTTGTTATTTTCTTAAAGGGCATTACTGAAAAACAGCATCATTATTTTGCTGAGTGATCAAGCCTTTCAAAATATATTCGTAAAAAAATAAATATGTGAGATCCCTTGCTTGTTTCACCTGACCACGTACACTGAAATTAAATCAAGACCAGTGGTTTTGCAAATATATGATCAGTTGGATAGCATATTATTTATACTTCTCCAATCATGACCTATGCCAAGCAGGTGCAGACTCTTGGGTGTGTACTAAAGCATTAGTATTGGGGATATTCTCGCTCCCTTGGTTTGAAATGTTCAGTCAATTCAAATGATTGAATGAGATGGTTACACAATTTGTTTTAGGCTAAATAGCTTGTTGTTTTCAGTTTTAAAAAATCTTTCTGTTGTAATGATTTAAAACAACAAGCTATGTTAGCTCAAAGGAATTGTACAACCATCTCACTCAATCATTTAAGCTGACTCAAAATTCAAAATTTTCAGTGTATGTTGGTTCATTGTTTTCATGTGGTGAACTCGTATTTGATAAATTGTCATAGTGGGCCTATACCTGGCCCAGAAAAATAAAAGGCAGTTTCTCCATTAAGGCTGGCGATTGCAGGAAATTGGATCTTAACTTATAGTGAGAAGATTTCTACATGTAACTCATTATTTAATTCTAGAGATCTTTGTGTGGAATTTTTACTCAGGACTACCTCTTTTAAGTTTTTAATTTAGAGACAGAAATCTATAATGGGTGTTTGGCTCTGTGTGCAAATCTGTGCCATGAAAGTTTAATTGCTTTCTGACAAAAGATGGAAAATTGCATGTTGCATGGAAGAGTGGGATGTTGCTGTATTGTTTGAGGTGCAATGAAGCTTCCAACAGAATAATATCAAGAATCTCTTCAAGTGAAAATCTTGCCTGTTGCATGCACACATTACTACTGTGTGTTCTGCTAATGCCCAGCACCTTAGATGGTTCAGCCAAAGGTATACCAGTGGCCAAGGTGTTGGGGTAGCTTCACACAGCCTGGTTTCAGAGCTTGGGTTGTAGGATGTGCTATTTATAGACACAGCATAGCAGACTTGCTCACCAAGCCCCTGGTGAGAGAACTCTACATGATATGCTCCCTGTTAAGTTAGATTCACTTGCAGCCATGTGTTAGACTTAGGACTGATACATATGTAAGTGAATCTAGGGTGTGGGCTGCCCCTTGCGGGACTCGAACCCACAAACTCCGGATTCGTCCACCATATTGTGTGTTCTGCTAATGCCCATCACCTTAGATGGTTCAGCCAAAGGTATACCAGTGGCCAAGGGCCAAGGTGTTGGGGTAGGTAGCTCTACATGATATTACACACTAATCTGTTCTTTTCCAGATGTGGTGCATCAAAGGCTTTATTAACCCTTTTAAAAGAAATCAGTGATGCCAATATACCGCAATACAGGAATTACTGGCTCCTTAAAGTATATAGGCCTTTATTCAGTTTCTCAAGAAAGTGTAGGCCTATAATATGTTATGTATCATAACTATCATTTATGTACTAATGTCTCTAGACTTCAATTATATTTCTGTGATAACATCTCATGTGACATAATTTATGTAGAAAATAACATATTTTTTAGAGCAAAGAAATTGTATGATGATGCGAAGGAAAATTTATATTATTACGGTGTAAAGTATACAAACCAATATTTGTCTAAATTTCCATCATCTTTTTTTTGTTTTTGCTCGCACATTCCTTTAATTCCTTTGATATTTGAATAGCTGCTTTTGAAGAGTAAAATTGTTGTTCTAAACTTTATAACTAATGTCGAAATAAAACGTCCAGAACTGCAGAGTGTAAAAAGCCTACCTTCTTGGAGACGGATCACCTGAAATTCAGTGCATCGGTAATTGAACTAGAAGAAGAGGCTTTGGCAAGTGTCCGCGTTTTTCTGTCCGATGGTCTTCGTCAATTGAAACATTTTAAGATGGCATGCTCCATGCTTTGAGCCTTTGTTAGATAGCCAGAAGCCACATTTTATAAGATGTGTATCCTTGTTTTCTTGCTGAACAACATTTTGTATCTTCCACATGCAGCATTAGGTTGTTTTGTATGCCTCCTTTGCATTTCTGAAGCTGTAAATTTGCCTGGTGTTAACTGTCGTGTCCTGCTGTCATGGATACTAAAACCTGATCTGACTAAAAGAGGATTGCAGGAAGAAGTCACAATGTCACAAATAGATAGAAGCAGCTTCAAGAAAGTATTGGTGTCTTATTGATTTAAGATCAGCCACCCTAAGGAAATGGGCAGCAGTTTGTCACCAATCCTAGATTTAGGATAACTGGACTGTGGTGAGACTGGGGATTGGAGTCAGACTTACCATGTGAACAGTAGACCAGACAGGCCTATGAGGCTATGAATACACAAGCCTGGTATTTCAGTCTGATCAAGTAAGATGCACTTAAAGAGTTTTTGACTCTCAAAGATGCAGAAATATTTATCATATTTATTTGGATTTTGAGGTTGTTATTCAGTCTATTTGCTGGATCTTGGTTTATCGAATGGATTTCTATATGAAACTGTAGACTTAATGCAAAAGATCTTTCTGTAAAATTTTTACTCAGGTTTGCCTTTTTAAAATTTTTGATTCAGAGACAGAATACCACATTGGCTGTTTGCAGTTATTGGCTCGGTTACAGAATCTGTGCCATGAAAGTTTAATTGCTTTCTGTCAAATGATGGACAATTGCATGTTGCATGGAAGAGTGAATGCAGCTTTATCTTTTGAGGTGTAATGAAGCATCCAAGAGAATAATATCAAGAATCCTTCGAAGTGAAAAATCTTGCCTGTTACATGCACACATTTATAACACGCACAAAATGCTGCTTTTCACAATTGTGGTATCCAATGCTTTATTATCTCTTTAAATGAAGCCTGAGGATGCCAAAATCCTGAAAATGCAGGAATTACCACCTCCATCAAAATTATACATGTACATAGATTCTTAAGAAATGTATAATAATATACTGTGAGCAGTGTCTTTCGAGTCCTATTTCTGTGACGTTATGCTCTTGATATAATTTACGTGCATGTTTTAAAGAATTTTAGCAAGTTGATTTCTGACAAATAAATTATAAGATGATGCAAAGTTTATAAGATGATGCAAAGTTTATAAAGATATACCGACTTACATTCATTTATACCTGTGCTGAAAGACATTGTTGTCATCATTTTTGCTTGCAGGATTTGATGCATCTTCCTTTGATTCCTTTGATAGCTTTGAAAGAATACAACTGTCTTTTGCTGACAATTATAACTAAGGTTGAAGTTTAACCTCTGGGACTTCATAGCGTACATAGCCTCCATTCTTTGAAACAGCTCACCTGAAATTCAGTGCATTTGTTATTGAACTAAAAGAAGAGGCTTTTGCAGGTGTCTGCATTTTTCTGTCTGACGGTCTTTCTTCCAGCAATTGATACATTGGGAGATGGCGTGCCTTTTCTGATGGTCTGCCTTGAGCCCTTCTTACATAGCCAGAAGCCACCTTGTTTTCATAGATACTGCATAATTACACTTAGTCTAGTAGGAACGGGGGGTTCCCATGCACCCGAAAGATATATTTTTTTAACTTTGGTTTTCGGAATCCTCATAATGTGTAGAAAATTTTTTTTTTTGTTCCCATCGCCAATTATTGTCCCATGTCATCCGTACGGCGGCCATTTTGGATTAACATCGAAATTGCCATCATTTGGACGAAAAATCACTAACTTCTAAACTACTTGTCACAAATAGGCATATGATACCATTTTTTCAGGGTAAATCCACCTGGAGAGTTGATTAAAGAGGTCTATTTTGTAATTTGTTCAATTCTAAACATATAAAGGTGAATAAATAGGCAAAAATGGTGAATTTTTCAGCAAAAAATCAACGTTTTTTAAAATACAAATAAAGCCAATCTCTTCAGACACATTCTGATGAACAGATCACTAAGAAAAGACCTGCTGTGCATAGATCTATGGAAGACGTTTAAAATGACACCAAAATGAATAGTTTACTATGAGTAGAAGCAATTCTAGGTCAAGATAACTGAATGGAAGCGATTCAGTAGCGTCGCTGACGGCACAGTTTTAAATCTCACCTGGACGCCACTTCTGAAGTACTTGTCATTTATTGGCATATGATACCACTTTTTCAGGGTAAATCAATCTGGGAAGTTGATTAATGAAGTCCATTTTGTGATTTATTCAGTTCTAAGTGCATTAATGTAAAAAATTATTCAAAAATGGTAATTTTTGTTTTTGGTCTTAACAAACCGTGCAATTCAAGAAACATCGATTTCTGCAGGCACCGCAAATGGACAGCTGCACTTGAAAATGTTAGATGTATTTGTATTCCATCCAAGACTTTTAAAATGAAACTGAAATATATAGCATGCTATTTGTAGTATGGATTCTAGATCTGAATCTAAGTTGGTAAAGATCATCCATCAGTTTTTCTCACAGCTACACCCACGTCTGGAATTGTTGGTCTACATCAATGGTTGGACACATGTAAATAGAAATTTAGAGGATGTCTGGAAAACGTAATTTGAATTGGTCATGGAAATCAGATATGCAAATTAATGGTAGTTATTGAATTTGGTCTTGAACATGTAAGGAATTTACTTTCTTGATTTTGAGACTGCAGCCTGAATCGTTTTTGGAAAAGGAATGTCACAAAGGCTTATAAACATTATACAAATCTAAACTTGGAAGATCAGAAGTGCTCCACGAAGGTAGTCAGGGTTGCAGGTAATGGAGAAGTGTGATTTTTGGCCAGGAGGAAGTCCAGAAACAGCTTGGTTTTTGTGGAGTAGGTCAATTATGAAGTCAACATCAATTTTGTTGATTTCTTATGATGTCACTAAATCTGAAAATTGTCCCCCAGGATAAGATTCCTTGAGTCAGACATCTTGAAACAGCCAACTTACCTGTATTGGTTACCTACATCTGGATTTGGTACCAATATTTTGCTTAAGACTTCCTCTATTCATTAAATTTACCAGGAGACGGTGACAGCCGGTAGGCCTGTTTCAGTGCCGCTAACAGGGACTGGAAGCAGGGTGAGGCAAGAACCAACCAAGCCTGCATGTTGGTAGGCAGCCTGAACTAGGTAGGCCAAAGAAATGCCATCAACAGAGCTACTGGGTTGCCGCCATTAATGTACCATGGAGGGGCAACAACCTGAGCTAGGCAGAAAAACCGGGAGCCACTAAAGGGTCCACCAGCTACAGATGTCAAGGCACATCTGCCGAAATAGGCCGAAGACGAACTGAGGATGAGACCAGGACCCGGACAACAGGGCTAGGACGACCGGGGTCCAGCCTCTAGAAATGCTTGCAGTACACCTCCCTTCTGGGGCCTCCGGGCTTGGTCATGACGTACGGATTTGCATCTGTTTCGGGCTACTTCACTCAATTTGCTCTGGCCATTCCACCCTGGTTCGACCTCTGAGATATGATGTGCTGGCCATTGGGAATCCACCCGAGTGCCTTATCAGTGGATGTTCCTTTTCGGGTCCCTCAGGGAAGAAAATTCGGTCCTGGCCAGAAGGGTCAAGGTCACACACCAGGAAAGTGCCACACTCAAGAAGAGGAGATGTCATGTACCACAACGAAACAGAGGTACCAAGGACTATCACAGAAGTATAAGTATAGTATAAGTATAAGTAATCCTGGGCGCAGGACATAAGTCCTCTTTGTCCAGATCCAATTAATAGTTTTAGTTGCAAGTACGCTGTCAGGCGGTAAAAACTTTTTAAAATCCTCTTCTGTAAAAGCACAGGGAGGGGCCGCTACTGCTGCCTCCTCTCCAGTTATGTAAAAATAACGCTATGTACAGTTTGTTTGCAAATAGAGCCAGCTATTCGTAGATTGTTTGTGTCAAATGGGCCGCTACTGCTTCCTCATTTGACTAATAACAGGTAAAATGGAAGGGGCCGCTACTGCTGCCTCCTTCTCCCTCACTATGTGATATAGTGAGTGACCTATCGCCCAGAAATAGCACCTCCAAATAAATACAAATAAATAAATAAATAGTGCCATTTTTATGGACTGGTGTCCATTAATTTTGTAATATTTTATATTTTTTAATCATTTATTTTTACTTTTTGCATATAATTTTTTTTTTTCATTTAGGATGAAGGCATCCAGGAGTGGCACAAGGGCCACATGTGTTAGTCCCATGGTGGGCGAAGAGGCAACTGACCATTGAGAGCAGAACAACCACCCTCAGAACAACCGTCAGAGAGACCAGCCCCAGAACGGAAGAGGCAGGGAATTCTGGAAGGATAGTCTGAGACCAACTTCAGTGCACCAAGGAGACTCCAGGAGATCCCTGCTGCCAGTGAGGCGGCCCCCCCAGACGAAGGGCGCTGGCACACTTGCAGTGGCCATGGACAAGTAGGCAAATGAAGAGCCCAAGAAGGAGAGGAGTGGATTAAGAGACAACAGGTCAAAAGAGGCCCCATCCAGGGCAAGTCTACAACGTCAGAAGAAATCTCCCTACCCAGGCAAGGGAAAAACAGACAGGGCTTAAGTAAAGGAGACATTCAGCAGCTGTGCATGCCAGCCATCAGGGCCAACACCTCGCAGGCCATCGGGGAGCCTCTGTGAGACACGGAGACCAGCCGGTGATGCCGCCAGGAGGGCCAGCATCTAGGGGCACCATCTGACTCAGGCCATGGGAGAACCTTAGATGGACTAAGGAGAGGTATTGCAGGATATGTCACATATAGGGGAGGGGTTGGGAAGTCAAAATGCAGAAGGGCCAAGTGAGGAACAAGCCAAACAAAGGCCACCAGGCCACCCTAACTATCACCCAGGAGTGCAATGCCAGAGCGAAGGTTAGGTCCAGGGCTCCACTTGCCAAGGGAAGGCTACCCCGGAGAAGCTCAAGGGTGTGGGAGGCCGGAAAAAAGCACGAAGCTCAGGTCCAATGCTGGGGGAGAATGGGCTGAAGGGCAAGGGAGAGCTTGCCCAGGCAGGAGTCCAGGCCAAGGTTGTGAGGGTCGGAGAACCTACCGGAGAACCTAGCAAATGCAGTAAACAAACCCCAGAGGGACAGAAAAGTAAGATGTTGAGACAGGGAGACATCAGGAGGAGCCTTGGCAACCCACAACAGAAGCAATCGAGTCAGAAGACAATAGCCCAACACTCAACGGATATGAAAGATGACTGAGAAACCGCAGATAGATGAAGAAGTAGCCAAGGAAGAGGCAGCCGGATGACTAGGCAGCCAGCGAGGGGCCCTCACACAATGCCCCAGTGGCACGCAAAAGACCATGCACAGGGTAAAGCCACCACTGGCAACCCAGTCATATGACGATACTAGGAAAAGGACAAGACATGCCAGGGCGAGATTGGAAATTTGACGACCAGCCAGGATGCTAGGACAGCCTCGACTCAAGATAAGGAGGGATATGAGGGCAGCAAGAGAAGTTCACGGAAGAGGGCCAGCTTCACAGGAAGGAGACCAAAGTCCCCAGCGGTGACCATGGTGAGTCTAGGGTGGGAGCCCAACCAGACACGTGGAGCAGCCGCAACTCCAGGATCAGCAAAAGGGCCAAACAGCCTGGCAAAGAAAGAAGGGAGGCTCCACAAGATGAGCCTTGTCTGGAGAGAGGACCTGAACTTGAGAATCCTTGCAGCTGCCGTAGCCCACCTCCAGAGGTGGCACCGGGGGCCCTTCAACACCCTGAGCAATGATGCCCAAAGCAAGAGCCAAGCGGAACAGTCAAAGTCGTGGTTGAATGGATGTCTTCAAAGCCACTTTGGACCATGAGGGTGGGGGGACTCCCAGCCTGCTGAGGGATGGAGGATTCCAGCCAACCAGGAGGCAAAATTGGGCAATGAGTAGCGACAGAACAGTGGCAGGGGCAGCCCAGAGCAGATTCAAACAGCAGGGCTAAGGATTGGGAAAAACCCTGGATAGGGATCTCCCCTAACCTCCTCCAAGGTGAGTCAATGTCTTGGAAGGCAGACAGAGCCAAAGCAGCATGGGGCCCTGGCTAGCCAGGCAGGACCCGAGATGAAGAATGGTGATGACCACAAAGTAACCTGCAAGCCATAGGACCCGGAGTCTTGCAGAGACCGGTCCCAAGGCCAGAGTCCCCCACAACCCAGCAAACAGGGCAGCGAGGAATCCACAGAAGGAAGGTTTCATGTAACAGGAAGCAGGTTGCACTGGCACCAGTTAGCGCAATATTAAAGAAATAGAGCAAGTACAATGTCTAGAATTACTCAAAAACCCAGGCAAATATCAAAATTCATTCAATCGGCTGTCCAGCACACGTCCCACACGTTGAAAAGCTGAGAAGAAAGAGGAAGGTTAAGCGCAAGGGACTGTGGGTACTAGGAGGTATGGCAATGGTGCCAAATTTTAAATCTTGGCTGTGAAGAAGTGTGAAAGCTTGTTCGAGAACATATACGTACAGGTAAGTGTTGTCACTCTCTTAGAAGAGTTCAAGACCAAATTCAATAATAACCATTAATTTGCATATATGATTTCCATGACCAATTCAAATTACGTTTTCCAGACATCCTCTAAATTTCTATTTACGTGTGTCCAACCATTGATGTAGACCAACAATTCCAGACGTGGGTGTGGCTGCGAGGAACACTGATGACAGCGCCACCATGGATGATCTTTACCAACTTAGATTCAGAGTGATTGCAGAGTCTTCTTTTGAGCTTGCCAAATAGAAACTGATTTTTAACTCTGCACAAATCTCTATAATATAGTTGTGGTTATTTTGGATGAGCATTGTAAAGGCCTAATATCATTGTTTGAATTTGCAATTAATGGCGCAATAAATCTGAATCACAAGGTTATTATTGTGTCCCACATTTCGGGCTTATCAGTTTAATGCAAGGACATACCGGTCTGTTCAAGGGCTTAAGATTGTGAAGATATGAATAACATAACCAACCATACCGCCTATTCTAATACTGAAGGGAATTGAAAGCTGCAGTGAATGTGCAAATATCATCAATAATGACTATGCAATCTGCAGAAGTAGCCCTTGTCCTCCACCTGCATCTTGGTTAACTATCAACCTCCTGGGAAGCCAACACAATTCTTTCCTCCCTTGGCTATTCCAACATGAATTGCCCAGTGTCCAAGAATTCCCATTCTGCATGCTGTCGGAGATTGTTCATAAATCTGTTGATATTGCCCTCGTGAACATTGCTGTGTGGAGGATCATAACCTGCTTTGTGACTCCCCTGTGGTAACCCAATTGACTGTCACAATGATAACATAACTGGCAATTCCTATTGCTTTAATCAGCATATTTATAGATTTATGATGGAACATCAAAGTACCCTGCATCAATAGGGTTCAGGTGGTACAGATACTTGATCTGCATTAATATCACATTTAGATATTTACATTAAATATGAAAAATTATCACTAGTCTACCTTATTGAGTTAAATTTATTGTTGACCAGTATTATACCAAAAATATTTTTCACAGGAATAGTCTTCAATTGACGGTTAATTACAGCAGAACTCCACAGTCCACAATTTTAAAAGACTTCTACGCTCTACTAAAGGAGCTATGAATTTGCCCGGCCCAGCTGTCTTGTCCGCTGCCCTAGTGCCATAGAATAATTCTTCTGGCCACCGCGCCACCTCTTATCATACTTTCCAGCTATCCTAAATCTTGGATGGGTGACAAACCAATGCCCATTTCCTCAATAGGAGGCAGACCTTTAGTCAAAAACTTTTTCCCATTGTGACTTCTTCACGTGAACCTCTTCCAGTCAGCCCAGGTTTTTACTATCTAGTTAGTGCTCTTCTCATCAGATTTACCAGGTGTACAATATATCAGACTTAGGTACAAAACCCTGGTATTTTGGTCTGATCATATATGGTACACTCATGGATATCATGCAAAAATATTATTTACAATTGAATGGAGTTTTAATAGTTTTAATACAGTCTATTATACAGAGTATTAAAGACTAACACTTGCCGTTCGTAAAGTGCAACGATCACTGGGTATCAGATTAAGGCCTAGTTTCTAGAAGCTGGTGTTGATTAATGGGACTACACCCGCAGAAAGGTGCTGTCAAAATCGATACACATACATCTTACTTGGTACTTTAACTCAGATTAAAGATAATTACCTTCAGCTTTTTCCGGTAATCCATTTCAGTACTTAATTCAATATTAAAGAAAGGAAGTAGTGCTGTGCTTGATTGGTTCACCAAAAGAACCTTGCCTCTGCTTTTTTAAGGATATCTAATGAATAAATTAAGTATCATATATTATTCGCGCGAGCGACGGCCGCGAAGCGGCCGTCGCGAACGCGAACTGAGCTTGGGAACCGACTATTTGAGATCTGCTAGTGGACCTGAATTGATCAACAGTCCACGATTTGTGCTGTGCTAAAAATAGATTGCAGGTCCAGCCTCTGAACTGCTGCTTCGTTGCGAATTCAATAATGTTGAAAAACGTACCTTTTAATGCCAGAAAACTCTTTCAATATTCCAATATTGTGAAACAGTTCACGATTACACAAGACGGCAGAAAATTACGAAGCCGATCGTTGTTTTTTTCATGATTCTTTTTATCCACTAGAGGGCTTGCATGCGGTTAGCGGTTAGCGCCACCTGGTACAAGTAGGCCTATGGAAATTAGGTCACAAACATTCCATGAAATCTCCAGCAAAACAAAGACACATGTATGCACTGGCAGGTGAGTAATGAATTGCAATTTATTCAGGGTTGGAACTTTTGGGACCCATCAGAGCTGCCTACTTGTCAGTCTCGGTGGCCCCTGTCACTCATTGTCAGTGCTGGAATGTGTGTTCCAGCGCACCTTTTACCAGAGCACGCTATCACTGATCACTCACACTTGTATTAAAGTTTCTGAGTGTGTATTGATCCAGCGCACAGCTATGTCCTATGCAATGCCTACATGGCAATATATTTACGTAAACAAAGGGCCTATAATATATTAACAGAGATCTATGCTTACTAATTGCTTAGCAACTGAGATGGGTGAAGCTGGACTACCCAGTGCACCAATTCACCCGCTTCCCAGAAGCTGGAATGTGTCATCCAGCGCATTGTTGAAGGTGTCATCCAGCGCACTAGATTGTTGCTGAAATTCCTATTAGCCTATCCAGTGGCGGATCCAGACAGGGTCATCTAGGGGGGGCCCAGGCGTGTTTCGGCATTATGTTTTTTACTTGTCTATTTTGACAGTATTTTTGTCATCAATATAAATGGTTCTTCATCTGGTAGCGGAAGTGCTGTCCCTATTGTACCTATGCCCTCCATATAATTATAGACTTCTTGACTTATGCTAAAATAAACAGTTAGTATAGGGGGGGTGCTCTCCGGAGAATCGCATTCAAAACAGTGACACTGAAAACTAAGCTAGGCCCTACACTAATGTCCACAGTGTTTATTAATTGGTTGTCATCTTTACAGGGTGGATTTTAATAGGGACCTTGAATTTATCCAAACTTTTGCAAAGTACACCAGTTGCACTTATGAAAATCATTGCATTATTATCAATATATGTTTCATATATTCCGGTAAATTTATTTTACGGTTAATGAAATTCTTTAATGAATAATAATTTCCTTTTCTTTACTTTCAGGTCGACCCGCAGCAAAGAGCGCATTGTGTCCTTTTAGCGAAAACCATATCAAGTGATCACCAAACTGGGTAATTGAGACCTCAAAATTGAAAATTTACCTCTTATATTTGTCATTGTGAAGACTGCTTCCAGTTCTTTGACGATTTTTTTTTTCATTTGTATATCAGACAAAAGGCCCGAAATCATACAAGCCTTAGGGACCTACCTAAATAAAGTAATGAAGTAACAAGAGTATCTCGGGAATAATTATGATAAATAAAAATAGTACTTTGTAGCTGAAAGCCTCTCCGTCCACCAAGCCAACAATTGTCTTGTGGCATTTTGTGAAATTATTGTGTGATAACTGCGATTATTGACTCAGCAATGTTTGCCTGAGCTGACTGACTGGCGCTATACTTAGCCTATAGCATGGACGTAATCGAGCGGTTGCCGCTGTTCATGCTTGCCTGAACAACTCCTTGAGACATTTTCTTGTGACATGGACATGACTTGTATTTGAATGACATTGGACACTTGTATTTTGATATATTTGCATTTTTAATTTATAATTGATATATTTGCATTTTTAATTCGATGAACTGGGACCATTATTGTAAACTACCTAAGATTTGACTTTCATTGTGTAAATTTCTTATAGATGTAGAATAGTTTTTGATTTCTTTTATTGTTGTATTTTTTCCTATTTTTTGCGGACACATGTATCTTCTTGATGTTCAGATGTCTAATAAAACTTTATATATATATAATAGCATATAGTTCATTATTTTAATACAATTTTTGGTGAAATTTAAATCATTGGGATAGCACAACGACTTTTATACTTATTCAAGACTGCTTTGACTTTCAGGAAAACCTCGTACATCAGCATGAATTCCCAAAACAAAAATGAGCGCTGAGTACTGAAATGTGCTACAGGATCCTGAAGATAACAGTGTGTTTTCCGGAAATGAAGTATGTGTGTCAAGAAATCTTTTGATTTGACCAAAGTAATTCAAACTGTCAGACTGCTTGTTATTTGGTAATTGGAAGTGTCTAAGCTTATTGATGATAATAAACTTAATTTGCAATTTAGTGCAAAATTTTTAACCTTTTGTAAGAAATGTAATTATTTTTTTCTCAAATAATTACACGTAAATACTGATTTTCGATGTGTGTGACGGATTGAACTTTTCGATACTTGCAAACTGCGTATATATTGAATCATTTTGTTAATATTTTTCTGAAAAAAACAAACAAACAAAAAAACTTGTATGGAGCCTCAATGCTTTTACTTGTCAAATAGTTAATTATAGACTTGTCGAATCATGTTGAAAGCTGAATTGATTTTTTTCCTGTGATAATTTTCAAAAGGAAAATTATTCATCCCATGACATGTGAATCTCATCATAATGTGGATTCTGTGTTAAGTAAATTTAAAAATGTTCCTTCTGCATAACATGTGAATTTCATCATAATGTGAATTTGGTGTTTGGTAATTTGGAATGAAAAAATTTTCCTTCGGTATAACATGCGAGTCTTATTATAATGTCAATTCTGTGTTCAGTTAAATGTAAATAGAAAAAATGTTCCTTCTGCGTAACATGTGAATTTCATTACAATTTGAATTTGGAGTTTGGTAGTTTGAAATGAGAAAATGTTCCTTCGGCATAACATGTGAAATCCCATCTTAATTGCTCTTTACAAGAAATTAGGTGTCTGGAAACTTAAGTGACATAAGGGCCTACATTTCCCTTTGTATTTGCAGAGACGAAAAGAAAATTTTGGAGTAATTTGTAAAATTTATTTCCTGTTCTTCTTCGTTTGATGTGTTTCTGGTCAGTGAGAAAGCAATTCCTAAAAAAATTAGATTGTTTTGCTTAATATTTAAAAAAAGCCTTGTCTGACGGGCTGTGAATTTCATGAATTTTCTATTCCAATCTTGCTCAGATGTATGATGATCTAAAATCTAAATTTGCAATAATGACTGAGAATAAGGCCTTGAATGATCAGCTTTCCATTTCATAATTTACTTTTTTGGTATTCAATTTTTTTATTGCAAGATTTTAAAATAACAGTTTCATGCATGTTACACTAGTGCCAATTACAATTGCAATTAGTTAACCTCATTTAGTCTTAGTAAAACATCTTTCTTATATCAATCTGTCTTTGTCATACATAAAATGTTCTTACAGGCATATGTGAAATATAAACGCTGCGCGAATTACATGGCTGTGCCATTATCATATTAGCCTTTCTGTATTGCAATGTCTTGCTGACCATGTGGCATGAAACAGCAATGTCCAGCTTTATGGGCGCGAGCACCATTAGGAAATTTATGAACACTGTAAATTTGGGGCTATTACTTGAAAGAATTCCTTGATACTGGGCGAGGTGGACAGACCCTTTGGAATTTGTGGAGGTACAAAAGGAACACAAATAAAACAAATTGCAGATTATAGTACATCCTAAAGAGCTCTTAGGCAATTCTAAAATACTTTTTCTCCAAAAGCTAATATCAAAATCCAGGACTTGTACCAAATTGCTGAAGAGGCACATATCCCTGCTGCCCCTATTTGGCCTATATCGTGTCTTCTTCCAGTCAGCTCATGTTTTGGCCACTTCAACAGCAGGACAAGACAACAAGGCAAATTCATTGCTCTTGTAACATAAAGTTGCCGACAAATGCTGTAGTCAGTTTAATTTTCAAAGCTATGCACAGAATTAAAGAAAGTGATCTGTAGCTTCATCCATGTTAGCAGGCACCAGTTACACAGATGGAAAAACAGGAAATGTTTGGATTGTTCATAATCTAAAGGATGTTATTTTGAAAGGGAAATTCCATTACTTTCCAAGGAGAAGTAATTTACATTTTTAGTGCAGCTCTTTTTCCTGACATTACGGGACTACAGAATATATCTTGTTTTGGTTTTGATCTTCAAGCTTAGCCATTATTATTATATATAAAGTTTTATTTGACAATCTGCATATCAAAAAGATACATGTGTCATAAGAAAATGAAAAACAATGAAATCGACAGCTACTCTACGTCTACAGAAAATTAATATTATATTAAGTCCAATCTTAGTTATTTCGCGTCGGTCCCAGTTCGCAAAGTAAAGTAAAATATCATTTAAAAATTTCAAAAATTCAAGAGTCCAATTTCAGCATACAGTTCAGAGGTGTGACGCACAGTCACAAGAAATGTCACAAGTCAGTTTGTTTTCACGGGTGTAGTGGCCATCGAGCAGGCAAAGACGAACAGCGGCAACCGCTAAGAGTCCAAGCAATGAAAGTCCAGGCTACGAAGGCCATTGAGGCAGTCAGTTGGAACCCACATATATGGAGCATATATTGGTTTGACTTGTAGAGAGGCTTAAAACTAAAATACTACTGTTGAGATTTATCCTGATTATTCCCTACAACTTTTATCACTTCATAACTTCATTAAGGTAGGAACCTACTGCTTGTATGATTTCAGGCCTTTTGTCCGACAGAATCAAAATGAATTGTTGGGTTTTATCGAGATTATTAAAGTTAGGAATTAAGCTTCTAACTTTACATAAAAGCTCATACCTTGGGACAGTGTTATTATTGCAGGTTAGAAGGCTGTGGATTTCATCCTCTACTTCACCTGTGTCACATTTATCACATTTTCTTTGGTCTATTGGGGTTTTTGGAATATTATGTCTGCCCGTTTCAATTTTCAAATTATGAGAGCTTACTCTGAATCTTGCTATATTGCAATAAGTTTTCTTTGAGAGATTTAGATTTAGATAGGGCTCAAAATCACTGTTTGTGTCTTACAGGCAATCTTTTCTTTATATTTTACTATATTGGCGTATATTTTGTTAGGCAGTGATTGGAGAAGCTCTGTTTTAGTTTTCCAAGTAGCTCCAAGTGGAGACATTCTGACATTTCCTTTTTGAATGTTACAAAAAATGTGACATCACGTATCAATTTTAACTACCATGTAAGACCGTTGCTAGTTTAACTCACCCATAGATACTACAGAGTTAATGTTATGAAAACAAGGCCAGTGCTCCTGTATATGACTTGGCCTACATTCATGCTTCTCTGATCGTGACCAATGCTAACCAGTTGCAGAATTATGTTTGTGTAATAAAGCATAAGTATTGGACTATTAATATTGGTGATATCCTCGCTCCTTGGCTACACCCTGGTTGTGTCAACCATGAAATTGATGCTAATCAAGCCTACTTATGCCAAGCATAATATTATACATTACCACATTTATCACCATATACTAAAACGGTTTAACAAGGCAGATAGATGTTTTGATCTTAAGAGTAAAAGAACACCTGAGCAGAATTGCATGTGTGTACTGAAACTACTAAAGAAAAGGTATTGGTGATATTCTTGCTCCCTTTGGTACGCCTGGTCATTGTGTGGTCAAATATGAAACAGGCAAAAAAGAATGTGCAGGCTTCTATATCAGATACTAGGGCACAGTGTCTCTGGCATTCTATTTCTGAGATGACATATCATCTTACGGTTCATCATTTATGAATATTTTAAATGATTTTGGCAAGTTTGTTTCTATCAAAGAAATTATATGATGATACAAAGTATATAATAGCTACCAACCTACATCTGTCCACCTCTCATTATCATTTTTGCTGGCAGGGTTACCATTTAGTACATTATCCTTTGATTCCTTTGATATGGTTGCTTAGGAAGAGTACAACTGTTTTTACTAAAGATTATAACTAAGATTGAAATCTAACTTCTAGACCTTCAGAGTGTATAGCCTTCCTTCTTTGAGATGGCTCACCTGAAATTCAGTGCATTGGTAATTGAACTAGAAGAAGAGGCTTTGGCAAGTGTCTGCATTTTTGTCTGATGATCTTTCTTTTAGCAATTGATACATTGCAAGATGGCATGCCTTGTCTGCTACACTGCCTTGAGGTCTTTCTTACGCAGCCAAAAGCCACTGTCTAATCATTTACTAAGATGTGGATCCTTGTTTTCATTTTGACCCCACAATTACACTTCAGCACAGCTTCTTTGGGTGCACAATTATATTATGTTACCAAACAGGATCAAATGACTTGAAACATCATTGTATCACTTGGCTAGAGTGAAATTTTAAAAAAAATGTATTATTCTTGGCATTTCTTGCTATTTTCCTCTGTCACTTGCAGCACTGCATGGATTGTATGCCTCCTTTGCACTACTGAAGCTATGAATTTGCCTGGCTGTCTTGTCCTGCTGTTGTAGATACATAAACCTAACTTCACTGGAAGAGGTTCACACGAAGAAGACACAATTACACAAATAGATAGAAGCAGCTTCAAGGAAGGATTGGTGTCTTATTGATTTAAGGTCAGCCACCCAAAGGAAATGGGCAGCAGTTGTCACCAATCCTGGATTTAGGATAACTGGACTTTGGTGTGAGGCTGGTCTGGTACTACCTATTCCTGAGCTCTTGTATGTGCCGTTGTCATTAGATTTACTATGTGTTTAATAGATGGGAGATGTTCAAGAGCCTGGTAATTAATTTGACCATATACAATACGCTCAGCAAGTTTTTTAATGCTCAAATGGGTGAAAGCACAGAATATTTATAATATTAAATTATAGTTTGAAATTGTGTAATTCAAGATATTATACTGACTAATACTTGCATTGGTCAGGGGTTAAATCTGGTGTTTTTGTGCATTTGTGAGTGACTAATCAATTAAGGTAGCAGCTTAGCTTCTGCATAGAATACTGAGAATCTGAGATGGCACCAGTAGAAAAGGAGAGCACTGCCAATTTAAAATCAATATATATTTTACTTGTTTAATTCTGATTAACAATAAAGATTTCTTACTTTTTCTAGCTGCTAATTTTTTGTGATTAATAATAATCAATTCAATATTAAACAGAAGAAGACAACTTTTTCTTGATGAGTCAAGAGATGGCCCAATATTATTTTGATTAATCTGTGATGTTTTACACAGATGTATTCCATTTTCTTCAGATTGCAATAAAAATGCAGAAGTATGTTACAGCAGTAGACGTTCACATTTCTGCAAATGATTGTTATCGCGTGTTATCAAGTTATTCTCAAGCGCACTATTTTTCATGTTGGTGGAGGACCTTCCTGACTTCTATAGTCTGGATACCGATGCCTTGCTGACCACAGGACAGGAAACAGCAATGTTCAGCTTTATGGGTGGGAGCACCATAAAGAAATTTATGAACATTTTATGGTGGCTATTACCCAAAGATTCCCTAGACGCTGGGAAATTGAGGCTTGACAGGTTCTCAGGAGAAGGAGTATAGATGCTGGGCTTTCCAAGGTGGAGGACTTGAGTATTTTCCTTCTTAGAAGAACAAATCATTGCAAGTCTTCCCCAATCTGGGGTAGCTGACAAGCTGCTATCAATGATACCTTCCTGCACTGATACCTACACTACCCTGTTTGTCAAATTCTTCGTCTAGCAGGACAAGATAGCTAGCTCAATTTACAGCTCTTGGAACACAAAGTTGCCAGCATTCCACATGTCTTTCTTTAATTCTCTGCATTCAAAACTGAAAAAAATGAAACTCGCTGCAGCTTCAGGCTTGTTGACAGGCAGCAGCTAAACAAAGACATGGAAAAACAGGAAATGTTTTGATTGTTCATAATTTTTAAAGGACAAGCAATTCCATTAATTTTCAAGGAGAAGCAATTTAAATTTTTAATGCAGTCATTCTCCTGGCTTTATATAGGACTGCAGAATATCTCGTCTGAATTCTGATTTTCAAAATTAGTCGATTGTTATCCAAAATCATTGCTTGTGTCCTGGAGCCATCTCTTGTTACTATTTAGGCCTACTATTGTGGTGTCTTCTGTGAAGGAGTGATTGCAGACTCGTCTCTCTTTTAGTTTGCCAAATAGAGACAGATTTTTAACTCTGCGCAAATCTCTAATAGAGTTTGGTTACTTCGGATGGGTATTGTAAATTGAAATCCAAATTTGAATTTGGAGTTTAAGGTGTTGTAAATCTCAATCACAAGATTGTCATTGCGTCCTATATTTTGCTCTTATCAGTTTCATGCAAGGATATACCAGGTTATACCTGTCAATATTGTACAACCAGTCTTTTCAAGGGTTTATGATTGTGAAGATATGAATTAGGATAACCATTAACCAACAATGCTTAATCTAATACTGAAGCTTGGAACTGATTCTGTTATCTGCTCTATCAATAGAATAACATGTGTTTCCTTTTATGATTGTGATATACATTTTGTCACACATTTGCATAATATTATTTTTCATGTAAAGTATGTCTATGGAGGGGAATTGAAAGTGCAAATGGCTTCAAGAATATCATCAATGCCGACAATGCAATCTGCAGAACTAGCCCTTGACCTTGTCCTCAATGTGCATCTTGGTTAACTACAGACCTCCTGGAAAGGGAACACATTTCTTTCCTCCCTTGACTATTCAGAGCATCAATTGCCCAGTGTCCAAGAATTCCCATTCTGCATGCTGTTGGGGAGTGTTCATAAATCTGCCGATATTGCCCTCGTAAGTCCTTGTTGGACATTGCTGTGTGGAGGATCAAAACCTGCTTTGTGACTCCCCTGTCATAGACCCACTTGACTGTCACAATGACAACATAACTGGCAATTCCTATTGCTTTAATCAGCATATTCATAGATTTATTATGGCACATCAAAGAACACTGTATCATTAGGGTTTAGTTAGTATACAAACTATACATATCTTGGGTCCAGAAAAATGACATCTTTTGAAGGTTATAAAGTTTGCTGTCTTTGTAACTGCCACTTGCCAGCCGACTTTGGTTGTTTAAATACCTTCTTTGAGCAGGAAAATGTTTGTTCATAAATTGCAAAGCATGTTATTTTGACAAAATATTCCTTTACTTTCCAGGGAGAAGCAATTCACATTTTTACCGTAGTCTTTTTTCTGTCCTCAGCAAAATAAATCAATGTACACTGGCTTCCACTGGATTTTTTGGTGGATAAGAGAGGCTCTAGACTGACTGCTATAAGTAATATTATCAGACAGAAAAGTCTGTTGAAATGCCATTTATTACTGTTCAATTGCTTGGGCCCTGAAGAAACACTTTCACAAAGTGTTCAAAAGTATAAATTCCTAAGACATGGTCCCACAACCACACTTATGGAATTCACAGAAACATTGTTGCACTCCACTGAACTGAGGTTCGAAACAGGTGATTACTACAAACAGTCAATGCCAAACAATGCTAAACAAGATGATCCAGCTTGCTATTTTGTAACAGGGCCCCTTTAAACATTGTCAGAGCATAAGAAAATATATTAGGGAATTTTTGCCAAAGAAGTTCTGATTTTAGCATTTGTGCATCCATTTATCCACGTGGAATTGTTCATGGACTATATTTATATTGCATGGGATATCTATATTTGGAATAGCTAAAAGGACAAATTGTAGGATACAGATTAATAGAAAAGGTAGGATATAAATACTCCTGTGGCCATGTCAACACAGAATTTTTTGCCAACTCACATTGAAACTTTGAAGGCTGTTAATCAAATAGATGTTTCAAGGTTACACTTTGCATAATAGGTTTTTTCCACAGTGACTAAATACACCAGTTCTATGTGTTTTCTACAGCTGACAGCAATTTGATTTTATATGAATTGACTTTTTCCGAAACATGTGCTTTCTCCAAGCCAATGTTTTGATCAAACAGGAAGTCATGTACAATATGTACAGTGCTGCCACGTTGTAGCACTACTCGTATGCTAAGACTAGATCTTCGTGAAGTTTTATAACGCTTTTGTAAAGGCTTATAAAGTGTGCAGTTGGAGGGAAAATTTATCTGATTTAGTACAATCCAAAGCTTCTAGGTGTAATTTTTTTGCTCAAGGGCTCTTAATTGTGAAAATATCAATTATAGCACCATTACATAAAATAAACTTACAATTATTTTTTCATAGTTTGTAGAAATCATAATTTATGTGATTTTTCATGGAAACTTTTATCGTGAATTGATGGTTTATATCAATCTAAGCAGCAACGGTAACACATGTAGTAACAAGAACTGGTAGCAATAATGCATCTTTATAACCAGCCCTTGCCAAATGCATATAAATCGGTTAACTACAGGCCCACTGGGAGGCCAACACTTTTTTTTCCTCACTCGGATTTTCGAGCATCAATTGCCCAGTGTCCATGAATTCCCATTCTGCATGCTGTCAGAGAGTGTTCCTAAATCTGCCGATATTGCCCTCTTAAGTCCATGTTGGACATTGCTGTGTCAAGATCATGTACTGCTTTGTGGTTTGCCTCTAACAGATGCAACTGATACTCACAATTCAAGTTGGTGATATTATAGACTAATGATTGCACATCAAAGTAGCCTGTATCATTTGGGTTTAGTTGGGATGCCAACTGCATAGATTTATGGAGAATGCTTGAAGTCAATAATGAATCCTGCAGCATGGTCATCTCTTCAACCCGATCTACTGTCACAATGACAACAACACTGGCATTTCCTATAGCTTTGATTACCATATTTATAGAGTTCTGGTGGCACAACGAAGTAAAGTGTCAGAAAGGTTTTAGTTGGAAGGCTAGTAACTGCAATTATACCACATTTGGAACAAATATCATACACACCTATTTTGTAATAGTGGGATTTTATCACCCGTCTGGACCCCTTCTAAAATTAAGTTATTGGTTTGTCTGAACAACCAAGAGATTACTTATAGATATTATTCTAAAATACTTCATCCTCATCAAGAGTTATTGCTATTTTGTCTTTCAAAGAGTAGTTTTGTTATTCAACTGCAAGAGAATACAAGTTGAATACTTTAAAAAAGTTTCACTCATTGATTACTAGAGCAACAAAGGGAACTTGGGCACTCAAATTTGGAAGACTTACATGTGACTAATCATAAACTATAATGACCAAGGGGCAGGAAGTGCCAGTGCCCAAACGGGCATTTGCGATGTAAGTCTGGTGTTGTATGAATTCAGGTCATGACAGACCTTGACTTAAATATGAAGTCATTGTAACATAATTATTTCTCCACACACTACACAGAACTCAAAAGCTAATGTCAGAATGACAATGTCATTGTCCCCTGACTAATCTTCTACTGATATCAGACTGAGGTCAGAAAGGGACCTCACAGTGGTGCCAAGGAAATATGTCGCTAAAGGTCCTTAAGCCAAGTTTTTGACTGACCTACTACTGATGTCATACATAAGTCAGATGCCCATCTGAATATATGACATTGCATTAACAGCAAATTTTGACGTCCACCCAAGGTTGTAATTCATCTCTGTTTTTTGCCTGCTAGGTAGGCCGCCTGGAGAAGCCCAACATCTCTAGTTCCTCCCTGGAATATCTCCAAGCCTTGATCACCCAGTGTCCTCGTTCTCGATTATCTTTTTAAGTAGTAGCCATATTTATAAAATGCTTCCTACAAAGTCCTATCCTGTGGTCTGCATGCAGGACATCATCTGCTTGATGTTGAACTACAATTTATTCATATATAAATATAAGACATTTTTAAAAAAACCTACATGTTAAACAGTATATTATTCAGATTAATTTGATAACCAATTATTGGTAGATATGTGTCCAAGTACATTTCATCCAAATGCTTCGTATAGTGCAAAATAAAAGGCCTCTTCAGGCTTGAGCATGAAACTTTCAGCAAATTTGATTTGATAAATTGTTGTAGGCCAATTATTATCTTCGTTTATGAGACTGTAACTCTGATGTCTCATGAATCTCCAGACACTGTGGATATATTGCCTTTTTGGAGAGAACGAGAACTCATTGAGCTGTAATGTAGACGAGCAATTACCGCCATATCCTCTTGTCTAAACACACCTTTGGATGAATTGATCTTGCTTTAATTAACTCCTCTGTCAGGCAAATTCTGCCTAATGCATTTTATTGGCTGTTTATGGGCCTCTATTTCTTCAGCAGACTGTTTTGGACTCCTTCAGCTCTCTTGAGAATGCTATTTCCCAACACTAATTGCTGAGGATCGCGAGCCATTATTTCTTGAAAGCAATCGTGAGCCGTGATTGTGCACCTTATTGTTGCCTAACTGAGCAGAATGTGCATAAAAGTTAACATTTCACTGTTGCAATGTTAAAAGCTTCCATGCACACTTCACTGTAAAATTTGAAATTTTGAGTCAACTGAAATGATTGAGTGGGATGGTTGCAGAAATTTGTTAGAGCTACAATAGCTTATTGAGGCTCTGGATGGGGTTTTGCGACCCCCTGTCCCTTGGAGTCTTGGACATTTTACTTTTGAATTCCCCATCCTTTTGAATTTTTTCTAATTGACTTTTGAATTCCCATGAGGCTGATATTAGACGTTCAGTCAGTTATCTTTCCTCATTGTTGTCCCCAATCAGTTTTATAACATCGCATGAAGACCAGTTCATCTATCCATAAGATTTATCAAGATTGGTTATCTTGGTTGTCCTTGCTGTGGACGCCATTTATGTTTGCCTCTGGCATTGCTTTCATATTAAACCAGCCAATAAAAGAAGACAAAGAACTAATTGCTTCGTGACTTGGCATTTGATGTAGTATACATTGTGCTGATGCATGGTGAATCGGTGATACTACTGGAAAATATATCCCTCTCATTGTCTCATATATATGATATTTAATAAAGCTCACACCCGCTTTGACCTGACCCAGCTGACAAAACTGGTGGTTAACTGAGAGTTATCACTTGAAATTGCCCCTCAGTTATCACGTGGAAAACTGATAGGTTATTGCAAATGCTAACCACGTGATTTTGTCACCAGTTAACCACGTGACTTTCTGGGGGCAATCTTCACCAGTTAACCACATGATTTTCTGGTGAATATCTTCACCAGTCAACCACGTGATTTTCTGGGGGGCTATCTTCAACAGTTAACCACGTGATTTTCTGGGGGCCAATCTTCACCAGTTAACCACATGATTTTCTGGTGAATATCTTCACCAGTTAACCACGTGATTTTCTGGGGGGCAATCTTCACCAGTTAAAATTATTTGAGAAGAGGCAAAATCTCCAACTCGTTAACTTGGCTCTTCATCAAGCCAGTCAACTTGGACCGTTTCAAGCAATATCTTGGGCTTTCAATAGCTGTGGGACTGAAGTAAAGCCACAAGAACTTGCTGAAAATTTGTCACAACCAGTGTGATGCAGTGAGTCTCTTTTCAGTCTTCTTAATGGGTTACCAGAATCAAGGATTGTAGTCGTACATGATTCACATTTCGGATAACTAGTCTTTTGTAATAATATCCAATATGTGCTCCTTTTTGAGCTAATAAGTTTCTATCCGCCACATACTGTGCATTAATTCAGATTTAGAAATCATAATCATTTGTTTAATTTGTTTAAACTCAGTTAAAGTAAACGTAGCGCGGAACTCGGTAAACAGCTGTGTTTCTAGTACAGGTGGCTCCATCTATATTTCTGGGCGGCAATCTTCACCAGTTAACCACGTGAATAAAAACATGTGATAACTCTCAGTTATGTCATGAAGATAGTGAAGTGATGATCTGGTGAAGTTCATCACGTGGTTATCCTGTGAAAATGCTGGGGAGTTTTTTCACGTGAAGAAAAACACGTGATAACTCTCAGTTATGTCATGAAGATGGTCTAGTGTTAATCTGGTGACATTCATCACGTGGTTATCCCGTGAAAATGTGGGAGTTTTTCTCACGTGAACACAAACACGTGATAACTCTCAGTTATGTCATGTTCACCAGTTTCCCCCCGTGTTTATCACGTGAACTTCACGTGCATTGTCAGCTGGGGAGTGAACTGTTGTGCACTGACACTGTGTCAGTGATACAGAAGTGATAATGACAATTGGTGTTTTATGGATCCCCTGAGTATCATTGTTAATTTATCATTGTTGTATACTATGTACTGTGCTACCCAAATACAGGACTTCAGTCTCAAGCCAAGTTTTGGCCCTTTGATATTTACGCCATTTTGCAATGGAACCCCAGACTACCAGCAGAGCAGGTCAGATTCTTTTGACCTGTGTCTTTCTTAGAATGTTGCAACCCTGCTGTCACTAGTTGAGCGCTGAAGCACAAGATAATAGGAGCTTGAAATGTAAAAACAATGTGCAGATTTCCAGTCTCAAAGTAGCTTGAAAACAGCCTTGATGCTTGGATGAGGATTGTTTCTTCAAGAAAATAGAGTAGAATAAAAAAAAAGAGGCAATAAATACACCTTTAGAACTGATCAGGTTTCTATTCACTGTTGTGAAACACTTACTGAGCTGGATGAATCTTCATTGCCTTTCAAGGACTCCTGGCGATCATCCATCTTCTCGGGAGATGCTCCTTTTAGGGATTTACGGTGGCTGAAGAAGGCAGGCAGATGGGAGAGGCCAGTGACTCATGTTAATACTTGAGTGGCTGGTTTCTTGCAGTTGCTTTGATGTTTTTGTTGATACTGTCTGATGAGAAATGTTTAATGTGAACAATTTCTATTTAGTTGCCATTGGCAAATTCATTTGATTTTTAAATAGTTTTATATAGAGTTGTTGAATGTTTGGAAGATTGGTGGTAAATTCCATTTTCACAAAATTGCAGAGGAAACGGATGTTTGAATACACAGAAAAAACTCCTGACAAAATGTTTATAATCTGATTGACAATATAGTGTATTAGGTGTGTTTACGGTTTTTTTAAAGGGACCATTGCATTGCAAATTTCGACATAATAAAAAATATTAAATTCGTTTTAAATTGTGAAGCATTGAAGCAGATTTGCCAACAATAAAATTGTCCCTAATGGGAAACTGAAAACTCCTTCAGAAGAGCATTTATAATGAGAAAGTGACAAACTAGCACTTCCTTAAATTTAATTACTTGATCACAAGGTGTCTGAAGTTGTCTGTAAATGCTGTTTGTGGCAGTTCATCAAACTAGTTTTTGGACTCGAGGTAACAGATTGCGTGTAAATGGACAAGCCTCTGAAGCCTGAAGGCCTTCTTATCAATGAGGAATCTAGTTCAGGGCTTCAGACCATAAAAAAATAAAGAGGATTTTTTTTTCGATTATCATTTTGTGAAAATTAAAAAAAAAAACAATTCTAACCTTGCAGGCCTATACAGACTACAGATAAATCGTGATTGGAGCCTAAATTTTGTAAGAGCAGATTGACTTTAAAATAGCAACCACTGGTCTCTTTTGTTGTTGTTGTTTTCTGTGTAGTGGAGTCTCCTCAGATTGCGCTCTTTTGAGTGGAACAAATCTCTCGCATCCTGGTGGTTATACATTTGTATCTTATCAATATTTTACGACTTATATTAGGTCTATTACCAACTTTCCAAGTTTTACTTAATTGACTTGCAGAAGTTGTCAACTATCATGTATGTAAAGACCATTGACTGCATTAGTACTTGCCCCTTGATTAGAGGGTTTTATACTGAAGCAAGCTGCATATAGACACAATTCTCCATCTTAGTGTGCATACAGTCCAATTCCTTGAAACCTTGACCCAATTTCCAGCTGATCTGACAGAGGATTGCGGCCTTGAAGCATCAGCACCGCAGCATTTATGGGCATTTTTCTGCCCGAGTAGTCCAATGCCAAGCTTCTGATTTTCAAGAGGCAGGACCCATCTGTAAAGCATAAAATGTTCTCCTTCTACAAATGAGCATTTCAAATTTCCTTTTCTACTTAGGTCTTGGGTGAAGTTATTTACTATTGTATCAGGTACGAAAGAATTTTTTCCAGGTTAACCAATAAAGCCAAAAATCCTGAGGAGCGCGTCTCCATAATTTGTATCTGTGCACACATCACCTTCAATTTGCCATTCTCCTAGCAATCTCTTCCCAGTAATAGAAACACATAACTCCTTTTGTCATTGTGACAGATTCAGTGATGGTCGTGACATCACATCTAATTCATGGTGAAGGAATCTGCCAGTGGGCCTCATAACTCGGGTACATTATGCATGATGATGCACGACATTGCACGTCCCCACATTAATTACGCCTGTCTTGGCTCCATGCTACAGAAAACACAATCCATATCTGAGCTTTAGTAATACACGGACATGTCTAATAGCTCTGTATACAGAGCTATAAGACATGTCTCAAGCACCCAAATAAAAATTTCTAAAGTTTAAACTTATCTACTGCATTGAGAGGCACCTTTTAGTGATTAGCAATAAACCCAATCAGGCTTTCAGGGATGTTCCAATCTTGCAAGACCATTGTTAATACTGTTATTCAACCTCCTCATCTGTTTGTGCTTCAGGCTATCTCACATTTGTCTAATTGATCATCAGAAGATGACCACACACCACTTGGTAATCACAGCTGATGACCTGGGATACAGCAAGGAGAGAAATGAGGGCATCATGACATGCTTCAAGGCCACGTCAGTCACGAGAGCATCCTTGATGGTAAATGCCGCTGCTGCAGAACATGCTGTTTCATTGGCCAAAGCTTGCCAGATGCCAATAGGTAAGAAACATTATAAGATATTATTCAAGCAAAGAATGAAATGTCCTTTTTATCATTCATTTCAGGACATTGCTATAAAAAGCAAAAAGAAATCTTTAGAAATAAATTAAAATTGTATGAGAGATTATAGGAGCTGATCCCAATATAAGGCAAAGAGCGTCGGAGGATAATAAGATTTTCTCCCCTGATGTTCAGCCAATTTTACATCAGTTTTTGACAATTCAAGCAGATGCTTCTGTCAATATTTATACAACTGAAAATAGCTCTCAGCCCCTTACTGTAGGTTTAAGAGGGATGAACGATGATTATACTCCTCATTCAGTTTACACTAGGAAATAAGCTGCAATGCAAGTTACATAGACCGATTCCAGGATTATGTGTGTTTATAGGATTTGTTCACTGAAATGGCTAAACCTGCTGAGGACTGTCCTGTGTAGGAGGGGAATTATAATTATTTAAAAAATACCACAATATCGATACAAGATGTAGAGATGTTGTTATTGTTAGGATTGAATTTAGGTTATGTAATATCAAATACCAAAATAAACTATTGACTTAATCCTATAAAATTATCTCCCACATTAAGTTGATTGAAATTGCATGAAATAACTTTGTATTGAATTCCATTGTTTTGTAAAGCGGAGCATTCTGTTACACTTTTTATCTACATGTATATTCAATATTCCATTTACATTTGCAGGATTACACTTAAACCTTTCCGAAGGAAGCCCAGTTTCAGCAATATGTGCAATTCCAACACTCGTTACGAATGCTGGCTTCATGCACTCCAAAATGGACATTAGAAAACATAATACTGAAGGCCAAATTGATTATAAACAGGTGAATTTTGAAATGATTTTTCTTTCATTATCCTTGTAACAAATACCTGCGTGGAATAGAAAAAGTTTCAAAGCAAATTTCTGTTTTCATCAGCATCCATGCATTTTTTAAGAGCCCACATGTACAAATGTATCTGACTTTGCTGCTGTGCGTACAATTGTTTCGATTGATAATACGACTCAATTTACAATTATGTTATTGCATATGAGTCCGTCATTGTGACTAATTGTCAAGTAACGAGCTAGTAGCCATATTGCTAGTACATGTGCAACTTTTTTTTTTAACTCTTCAGGTTCAGACAGAAATTGAAGCGCAAATAGGGAAATTCAAGGAACTGACTGGGAGGCTGCCCCCGTACGTGGATGGACATCAACATGTTCATATTTTACCTGGTAGGATTCGTTCTTGCAAATCAGTTTTTAAACACAAACTATATTATAATGCAAAAAAAAGGGGACAGTCTGACGGTATTAATCGAATGACTTTTTTTCTGTCTGTCTATTTATTTGCCTATCTATAAGAGCTTATAAGCCTGTGCCTATTTCATTATTAGTCCAATATTATGATCCCAATCTCAACTCTCCACTTTACTGCCCGTATACTTCTCAAATGTATTCATTACACCTGTGAACTATTTTGATGGCTGTTTAGGCATCCGAGATATCTTTGCTGAGACTTTGGAGAAGAATGGGATTGAAGAGACAAGACTCCCTGTGGATGAAAGAGTGCCTCTGTGGTCTTGGCTTTCTGAAGATTCCAGGAGTTTTTATCAGGGCGTAGTACAGGATGCACAGGAATCTAGGCTGGTCTTTAAGAAACACTCAATCAGGTAAGTGTGACATTAACATATGTCAAGGGAGGATTTCCAGTTGGGAATGCTTGTGTTGTTTGTGATGCAGGAGACTACTAGAATATTCCAGAATGGATTCCACTGACATAAATGCTTCCACTGTCCGAAACCAATGAGCGAAATAATATTTATGGTTTAGACTGTTATCAGTATGTTTCAAAAGAAATTGACTGGTTTTCGGCTTTTCGCTTTAGACTGTTACCAGTGTGTGTTTCAAAACAAATTTACTGGTTTTCACGACTGTTATAAATCAGTGTGTGTCTCAATTTATGCTTTGATGAGATATTATCAGTATGTGTTTCAAAATTTTCGTAACAGATTTAATAATATTTATAGCATATACTTTTTTAAATGCAGGTTCCCTGATGGTTTCGTTGGAATGGGTTGCAGTGGAGCAAACATGTCGTTTGAGCGTTTGGAAGAAATGATTTGTGAAAGATTCAAAGAGCTCAAACCTCACATTGGAGGTCTGACTGTTGAACTGATGGTCCATCCTGGATACCCCACAGCACCGGATTCAGGAGGATGTGGACAAGGACCGGATTTATTCGCACAGAGCAAGGACAGACAACATGAACTGGATATCCTTGTTTCTGAAAAGTTTATTAATTTCTGCAATGACTACAATAAAGTTTGCAAAGTAGGCAAAATGTGTACATAAACCAAGTCAGATGTTCTTCCCTTCTTGCCTGGAGATCTGATCTCATAAAACGAGAACTGGGCAAGACAGCCTGTTTTAAAATGCTCACAACTTTTGAGCTGCTGTTCCCGGTAACCAGAACCGCAAGCGGTTTCAACGCTCGTCTGTTAATGTGATATCTATCAATGTGTGCCAGATTATCACCCACGGGCCAATACCTAATTTCATAACACGAAGCGATATTTTAAAGTTACAATGGACAGTTCAAGAAGAAAGATGGCTGCAAAAATGGCCACCACAAAATCAGGGATGTGATTGGCCCAGGAGGAAAAAACCTGAAAACTGGTATCGAGTGCCAACGGCACTCGCAAGCTAGGGGGGTCTGGGGGCATGCCCCCCCAGGAAAATTTTTAAAATCAGGGCCCAAATATGGCATCTGGAGTCACCAGTCAGTAAACAACAAGCCTCTCAAAAGGTGCATACTGAAGGAAATAAAGTAGCAAAAATAGGCCTACTCAGTTCCATGAGCATCAAAATTTACACACAGGGCCGCCTTTAAGAAAGTGAAACAAGTGCCATTGGGTCAGTGCTACACATCCTCAACTGAACTGCTTGTGAAACCATGAATCCGATGATATGAAAACCTATTGGGTCATTCAAGGGCAGTATTTGAGGTACATGTGGGATACAAATGACTGCCAATTTTCTTTGCTGCACGCAGACTCAGGTTTGGGTAGAAGTCTTTCAAAAGTTAGTGAAACACAGGCCTATGTGATTTCAATGGAGAAGGTTTTCACCCATGTGTAACTGTTTGGAGAGCTAAGAAAATTGACAGCCATTTGTATCCCACATGCCTCAAATGTTTCACTCATGAACTTATATATTTTTTGCATCAAATTGGTGAATTGCTGTTTTTAACGCCAGACAGTGGTATCACACTCAAAAGCCTAAACAGAGTGTATTCTTCTGAAATTGTAAAGGTGTAAACTAGCTTTCACAAGCAATTTGGTAAAGGTGTAAACTAGCTTTCACAAGCAATTTGGGTTTAGGGATATTTATCATTGACCTAATCAACTAATAGCAAAGCATCACCTGTTTCACCTACTTACACTGTATACACTGTATATATCTGCACTGCATCAAATTTGCAAGTTGCACCAGTATCCCTAATGACCTAACGGTCTGTGCACTTTTTGCTGAGAAATTATTTTAGTCCTATTTTCAGAGAGAAGGACCAGTAAAATTTATCCTTTTTTGCAAAATATCTAAATACTAATTGATGTAAATTATGCAAAGAATTAAGCAGAATCTGGTAAATCTTCCCTCGCTGACATACAAAATATATATTACAATACCATCTTTAACCACTAATCTGACAAATCTGATGAAATGAAATTATAGCCATAAGCACAAAAGTCCTGGCTAGCTTGGAACTTCATCTTTGTGTTACACCAGCTGCAGCTGATTGGCCTATAGACGAGACCTCTGTTTTGTAATGATAAGCCCTGTCTTTTGGAAGTTTGGAAGTTTGTCCCTTCACTACCTGGTTGGGTTTCTAACATTTTAAAAGTAGGCATATATAACTAGTTGACATCCACTGATTCTTCTTTTTCAAACAGAATGAAAGATTTTTTTGCTGCCATAGAGTTTCTGGAGCCTCAAATGTCTATCTATATATATATATTCTATCTACATCCAGTATTTGTGCACTTGAAGGGCAATTATGACGGCTTGTCATTGTCAAAGAAATAGTAGGCTACTTTGCGGATTCGATGTCACCATTCAGTGGATGCAGTGATTGGCAGTTCAGTAGTGTAGGAACTAAGCTAAGCCATGGAAAACACTGGATCTGTATGAACTTCAGAGATGTATGCAGAAGCCCTTGCATATTATGTCGTCACCTGGTGGATATGCAGACAAATGCACAATACAATGCAACTGAGAGAAAGAATTGGGGAAGAACAGCAGGTCAGGAGAAGAAGAGAGAATGGAAGATTTCGAAAGTGACAGCATTTGATGAAGACATGACAGAGGATAGGCGTTTAACACCTGGGAAGAAGAGAAGAGAGACAGGGAGGACAAAGACCTTAGACAAACCAAGGCAGGACCCCCTGATGCTACACTTTTAATATAGACAGATAGGAGTATATATATGTCACATACCTACATACATGTCTCAAATTGACAACTCATTGAGACTTTAACCCTTGTAGCCGCAACCAATTTTGAGTACGCAAAGCCGCAATGGGGGCCTCTGAGGCCCCCTCCCTTTCTCAAGCCTCAAATATACAGTGGTTTAAAAAATGTACTTCAAAAATAGTATTAGTATATTAAATTAAGTCAAAATGGAGGATAGTGGCAGTGAAATCAGAAATAAATTAAATCTTATTGATAAAATACGATATCAAGTATTCACTTAAATTAACGCAATTTTGTCCATTTTGATGCATTTTTGGAATATTCAGTATTTTAAGTTATTTTGAGACCAAATTATTCTGTAAAGTATCGGGATTGTCTTTTGATTTCATTATAAACCATTTTGTGCCCTAAAAATGTCAAGAGATGAGAAATGGAGCACTAAAAATGGCCATTTTGGCCCTTGCTCTGCAAGATCCACCCCTTCCGGTGTCCATTTCGGGCCAGTTTTTTTCTTAGAATGAAGGGCGTGAACTTCTATCATACCAGCTACATTTACAAAATCATCACTGTAGGTATTGAGGATGCTGAATTCATTTTTGTAGGTTTAAGATCTCTAAAAGGTCAGTTTTGTCCCTTTTTAGCTAAATTAATCAGAATTTTACTCGAAATGCTAAAATATATAATTTTAATTGTTTTGAAATGGACTGACAGACAAATATCAGCTCTCCAAACATACAAAAGTGACTGTATTGACCATAATCTTATCTGTAATAAGTGGCAGCACAGTTGCAGTTTTTTTCTAAACTCATATGACATGGACAAGGGAGGGGGCCTACGAGGCCCCCATTGCGGCTTTGTGACGGAAAAATGCTCAAACTATCGTCAGTGACCATGTTCAATATCAATCAATTCACAACTACTGGATGTTGTTTACGATTAATTGGACTAGGATTAGGCCTACATGAAATCTGCAACGTGATTGACCAAATATTGTGCGAGATATTAAATCGAAAAGTCCCAGGGGGGCCTCTGAGGCCCCCATTGCGGCTACAAGGGTTAAAGGTATGACCTGAGCTATCCTGCAGCAACATGGTTACATCACTGATGCATGTCCACAGTTTTTTTTTTTACTCAGACTAGATATATATATATATATGTAGATTATTGTACTCTATATATTGCTTTAATGTCTGCTCTTATTCTGGTTTCTGTCTATTTAATCGCTGTCACATTGTCCTCTTCTTTATGGGGAATAGATTTGTGTTAGCACTCCTTGGCTGTAACTGCTATAAGGCAAGGGAGAACAACAGTTACTGACCATGCAGGATCCACCAGCATTTTGAAGTTGTCATTCAATTATCCTGACCTCTAAATTATCTCTGCTAGGAGACAGAGATCTTTTTAGTCCTGGCTTCCTAGAATCCCTTCCCATGTCACACTGTCACACTGTCACACTTACTCTGCTCCACTTATTCATTCATTCATTCATTCATTCATTTTTCTTCAACTGACTACCTGTGTGCTCCATCATACATAATTGCATGCACTTGACTCTTT